>CM038552.1:39531681-40964181 GCA_021527575.1 Ensete glaucum
CTCATCCTGCTACAAGCCGAAGCTGCGCAAGGGCTTGTGGTCTCCGGAGGAGGATGAGAAGCTGCTGAATCATATCACCAGATTCGGCCATGGATGCTGGAGCTCCGTGCCTAAGTTAGCAGGTATCTAATCATTCCCTGTCGCTTCAGAGTTAATGGCTCCTCGCAGGAAGATGAAGCAACCAGTTGCAGGTCTGCAAAGGTGCGGCAAGAGCTGCAGGTTGAGGTGGATAAACTACCTGCGGCCCGATCTCAAGAGGGGCACCTTCTCGCAGCAGGAGGAGGACCTCATCGTCGACCTCCATGCTGTCTTGGGCAACAGGTACCGGCCATCGATGGCGGTTCTGCTTATCTCTGTGTCCACAGGAACTGATACGCTGTGACCTTCTCTTGCCTTCAGGTGGTCGCAGATCGCGTCGCGGTTGCCGGGGAGGACGGACAACGAGATCAAGAACTTCTGGAACTCCTCGCTGAAGAAGAAGCTGCAGCAGATCGGCGTGGATCCCAACACCCACAAGCCGCTCGACCAGGCCGACAAGGCCTCGGGATCGAGCGAGTCGAAGCCCTTCGTCTCCGACGGCAGCCACGCCAGCTCCTTCCGGCATTCCCCTTACGGCTCCAACTGTGGTGGCGACGAGAAAGCATCTGATGGGCCTCTCTGGTTCGAGCAGAACTGTCGGCTGCTCAATGTGATCCCTGAACTGAGCTCATTGCAGCTGAAGCCCATGCTCCATCTGCCACCCGACACTTCGCTGACACCTTCGCAGTTCTTGGAGGCTGGCAATCCGAGCAACAGCAGTGCGAGCAGCGTCAACGGCAGCATCGGAGTCGAGTTGCAGGGCAGCATCTTCCCATGGCCAGAGCTGTTGCCACAAGACCTTGAAGAAGAGCCAGGGGATCTGAAATGGTCCGAGTACCTCAACGGCGCCGCCATTACAACGGCGGAGATCCGGTGCTCGTACGGAGTCGGCAAAGCAGGCGAGGAATTGGATCCCTGGCACTAGGATCAGCAGCTGCTGCATCCTTCTCTGATGCATGGCAACAACTTTCAGATCCAGTAAACAATGACTACAGCCTTTTTGAACACTTCTCAAGGTCGAAAGACTCGACGGAAAAAGCTTCCTCATGGAGCCTGTGATGCAGTTGAACTCCGAGCCAAAAGAGAAGAAAACTGAGTTGCTGGATTCGGAGGAAGAAGTGTTCTTCCAATACTTCAGTTTCTTCTCATGTATATAGGAACTCATGATACAGTTGCTAGCTGTGTTGTCTATGAACAGTTTGCCAGAGTTGATCTGTTTTCTCGCTTCAATTCAATTGTCATTCTATCATGTAAAGAACAAAGAATTCTCTAGCAATCTGAAGTCCCCTTCCGATTTCTTTTTGCTGATGATAACATAAATCCTGAGCGACAAAAAATATTAGCTTTTTGGCAGTCAAGCATTCAAATCTGTAAAGGCAACTGCACATCACTGTTCTTGTTCGATCATATGATAACTACTCAAATCACCTCAGCTTCAGTTTGCAATATAAGCAGCTTTGATCCGATTCTGAAGCTACGAAACTAAATTAATTGCTGCAGAAAACCAAAACTTGCAAGAGGAATGCAGACATGAATGCAGATATGAAACTTGCAGATGGAAGGGATGCATTAGAAGAAACAGAAGTGTTAAGAATGGAGGTTGGCATTTCTTCTCTTTCAGTCATTTAGGAACAATTTAGAATAGTAAAAGTGTGATAGATTATAGTCAGAAGAGAAAAGATTGATTCATTGATGAGTCATAGCCTTATTTATACAGGTGAGAAACTCATACTTGATTTATGATAATTTGATCTCTAACCGAAGAAAAATTTATGATAATATATTTCATGCATCAGTGAAATATTGGATTAGTACATAGGTAGGTGGCTCTGATATTATCACAATATATTATTGGAGTTATGATAAAATTAATATCCAATTCTTTCAATAAAATTCATGACCTAACTGAGTTGTGCAGTAGCGATGGCAATGGCTCGATATTCAGTTTTAGTTATAGATCTTACGATTGTCTTCTACTTCTTTGAATATCAACTAATTAGATTTAAGTCAAAGAATACATATATCCTGATGTAGAGGTTCTGCCATCAATGTTTCTTGCCTAGTCAGCATCGATGAAGACATGGAGATTAAGTGATGAGTGTTTTTAGAGAAAAAGTTCATGACTGAGAGTCCCTTTGAGATATTGCAAGATTTGTTTTACTACATACTAACAATTATTAGATGGTCGATATATGAATTGAGATAATTTATTGATCGGATATCTGGATGAGTAAGAGACAGATACTATAAAGAGCCAACTACTTGTTGATCTTGTGTAGGATCTGTAGTAGCACTACTATCATATAGCCTAAGTGATTCAGTAGTAGAGAGTCGAGTAACAACCTCTTTAGCGTTATGCATATTTGTCTTTAATAATAAATCTTAAATATACTTTCTTTGAGATAGAAAAAGTCATGAAGCTATGTAAGTAGCTTCCACTCTTAGAAAGTAACTCAGGGTTCCGAGATCTTTAATAGAAAATCGATCTATCAATTGCTTGAGAAATTTCTTAATTTTTATAGGATTATTATTTGTGACAATAATGTCATCCATATATACCAGCAGATATATTATACCTTTATTTTATTTCTTAGAAATAGCGGGGTATCTAACTTAGAGTTGAGAAAGCCAATTAATATAAAAAAACAAGCAAAGTTCAATGTACTAAGCTCTTTGAGCTTGACGAAGTTCACAAATAGCTTTATGTAATTTGCAAACATGTTTTAGATACTATGGATAGATGAAGCCTAGAGGTTGCTACATAAAGATATTTTCAATTAAAGGCCCCTATAAGAAAGTATTACTAACCAATTGTCATAATTCCCAACCTCTTATGATGGCCAAACTCAAGATAATTCAAATCATTGTTGGTTTAACAACGGGGCTAAATATTTATGTGAAGTCAACACTAGATTGTTAATGAAAACTTTTAGCCACTAGCCTTGCTTTATATCTAATAACAGATCCATCTATGTTCCGCTTAATTTAAAAAACTCATTTACACCCGATGATATTTTGTGTATAATGAAATATGAAGTAAGGCGTCATATTCTTCGCATATGACTTTACACCAGTGTAGAGATTTTTGGGCTTGAGTGATAGTGGTGGGTTCAATTAGCCCTGGAGAAAGATTTATTATAGTATGAAGATCAAGTATTTGATATGGTTTGAAAATATCACTTTTGGAACGTGTGGTCATGGGATGGCTAAATGAGATGGGATTGTTATGTTATATTGTTGGAGAGGCATTAACAAGTACTTGGTCAGACAAAGGTACTTCAGAGTCACTAGGTCCAGGAGAATGTAGTGGTAGTGGTTGGTTTTCTAATAGTAGTGTTTCATCAATAAGATAAATTTGTGAATGATTAGTGGAGGGAATGAGGAGCGGTTGAACTAGAGGAACAATAAAGTGTGTATCATATCGGGAAGGACTAGATGAAGTGGTGAGAGTGTCAGCTGATGGGGTGAGAGGAATGCTCTGGTGTTGTATGTTTGTTAGAGTGGTTCTCATGGCTGAAGACCTATATTTTTGGAAGGGAAAGATAAACTTTATAAAAATGACATGGGGTGATATAAATACTTTTTAAAATTTGAGATTGTAGAATCGGAAAGCATTATGTTCAAGAGAGTTATCCTATGAAGATGCAAGACTTAGATCTTATGATTAACATTTGAGAGACATATGATCGTAGCCACGGATAACATAGACAGCTAAATACTTTGAGTTTTTGAATATTAGGGATTTAATGAGAGTTTTTTAAATGGTGATTGAAGTTGGAGGACTGGAGTGAGCATACAGTTAATAAGGTAGATGATAGTTTGAAAGGTTGTTGACCAAAAAGTTGGTGGCATGGAGTCTTAATGTAAGAGGACAAAACTAGTTTAAATTATATATCGATGTTTTCATTCGGTAGAGCCAACTAGTTGAGGAGTATGTGGTGGTGATTTGAGATGTTGTATATCACAAGCTAAGAGACATGATGTTAAAGTTTGATATTTACTTCTAGAATCAGAGTAGACTATTTTAATTATAGACTAAAGAAGTTTTTAACCAACTTTCTAAAATGAGTAAAGACTGTGAAAACTTCATATTTATATTTAGGAGGGTATAACTATGTATATTTAGTAAGATAATCTACAAAAATGACATAAAATCCAAAATTATCAAAAGAAGTGGTTAGGGTAGGGCCCCAAACATCTATTTAAACTATTTAAAATGATATAAAACAAGATATGGAGGATATTCTAAAGGTTAGTTTATGAATTTTATTACTAAGACAAGCATCATAATGAGTTATAATACTACTAGTTTTGACAGTTAGAAGAGAATAATGAGAAAATAATTTTTGTTCGATAAGTGATGAGGATAACCAAGATGGTGATGCCACAAATTAATTGAAGTTGCAATTGCAAGTGAATAGTAGGCTGGGTGATTTGGGAAGTTGACGATCACTCATAAATATTATCTTTATTAGGGCCTTAAACTAAGGATGCTGTCGTGCTTAAATCTTTTACAAGAAAATAGTCAGAAAATAACTCAATTGAGATATTATTTTATTTACATAATTGGAAAACATAAATAAGGTTCTTTTTAATATGAAGTGCACATAAAATATCATCGAGCGTAAATGTAGTAGTGTGTGAATTAAGTGTTGTGGAACTAGTATAAGAAATGAAAATTATGTTATTACCACCAATGATGATGTCATAATTGCCTTTATAGTCATTATAGATAGATAAATTCTAAAAATCAGAGGTGATATGATGAGAAGTGCTAGCGTCCACAATCTAATTCATTGGACAAGTAGTCAAAGTAGTCATAGTATTCGCTTGAGGCCAATTGAATATAGCAAGAAGGCTGGGTCGAGATCGACAAACTTTGACATAGTATCTGACTTTATCACACAATTGACAAACTATTCTTTGTTGGTTTAGATTATTAGGATCTTGAGGTTGCTGATAGGTACTGATGTTGCGACCTTAATAGTTGTTGAAATTTGGATTAAAAAATTGATAGGGATATGTTTTTGTGTTATCTATATGTCTAGGAGGCACTTTGGTTTTTTCCTTTGTTGACTTTCTTGATATTTTGGTAACTCATTCGCTTGGATTTTTGACTGACTTGAGCTATGATGATCAATCATGGCATCTTGTCCTCACGTTTCAAATGTCTTATAATTAGTTAACTTATCGTAGAGTTCCTCAAATGACATCAATGAGTCACGTGCCCAAATTATTACTGTCAATTTTTTGTATTCGTCTCCAAGGCTATTGAGAGTATGGATTATGATTTTTTCATCGATGATAACTTTGATATTTTGTAGATAGTAAGTAATAGTACTTTTTTCTTATCTTATTTCATCAAGATAAAGAGGAGACTGAGCATACGAGTACGAGAGTGATTAGCTAGGGTGGTTTGTAATTTGGACTATGCTTCTGTGATAGTGCTGTATTAAGATGTCAGTGGGGTGACGAATCCAACGACTGAAGCTTGAATTACTTAGAGGATAAGATGTTCTTGACGTAACCATAGTTTATTAGCATGATTTGATACTAGATCAGTTTCTTTTGGTATTTGGATCTTTTCGGACTTTGATAGATTGAAGTAAAAAGAGAAAAGATTGATATGAGTTATGGTCTTATTTATATAGGTTAGAGGATGAGTTTTACTATTTCAAGATAGAATCATCATCTAAATCCTTTGTCAAGGTTGGATATCATTTTTTTTTTTTTAGATCATCCTTTTATCTTCTATCAACTGGTAATGAATATGTTGATCATTGCTTGCATAAAATAAGAGAATTGATGACCGAATAGATGGAAAATGGAGCCTTCTTGTTGAGAAGTATTTCCTTCTCAACTTTGTTTACCTCCTAAGAAGAAAGATGCCACCACATGGTGATGCTTATCACGATACAATTCATACATGGTGGATGAAGACATTTTGGAATCAACCTTATCACACATATTTATAGAATATATTAAATGATATAACTTAATGATATGTTGCCAATTGAGTATTGAAGATTAATAGGAGAAATAATGGAGCGTCTCATGTTCGATCGATGTGGCCAGGGCAAAGTCGACCTGGAGCAGGGACAGCTGACCTAGCGCGAGGATGGCCGACCTGTCATGCACGGGTGACGCATCACAACAGGGGCAGAAAACTGACGCGTGGCATCATCAAGCACCGTGTAGTCTCCATCAGGCTTTAGGAACCAGGGGAGGTCGTACAGTGACAAAGCAAAGATCGCATGCGACATGCTCGTCCATGGTACAGACAGCCACTGGTGAACGACCGCGATATTAGATATCCTAGCAAATGACAATGCAAATATTGTTCTCATTCACAATGCTAACTTAGCTATTGGAGAGACCTCGTTGGGAGGCTCCGCCTCACCCCCCCCCCCCCCGACGAAGGTCTTTTATTGCAGGAGCCCGACCATAAAATAAGGAAGATGTCCCTTGACCATCGTGATGTCCCGAGCCAAGCATTCACCTCCTGCCTTCCCTGAGCTATGCATCCCACTTAGTTTGTTCTACGCATGTAGGCCGAATCATGTTGTGCCGACTCCTCGAGCCCGAAGAATAATATAACAATATTTTAGTGCTAGAAGGAAGGCCTGATGTTGTAGGAACGTTTAGCACTCGGCAACCTCGAGGAAGATGTCTCCTCCGTGATACAACAGACTCCGGGGATAGCCCCTCAACCTCTGCCTCTGCTCTCCTTATTCGGAGATGGGAACCCACCTCCCCATACTCTGAGATGATATTAGTGCCTATTCAACAACCCTAGGCTAACTCCACCCTCGCTCAACCTCAGGGGCCCGGAGGTGACCCCCAAGGCTTTTTAGGGACTCACCAACCAAGTTCAGGCCATAGTAGGAATGCTTCAAGCAATCATTCCTTATATCCCACATCTCGCCCAACCGTCGAACTCACTACCCTTGGCGGCTCCCCTGGCCCCACAGGGACAATAGCGTCGCCAGAAAGTCAACCTCTAGCAATGCAACCTCCCGAGGAACCCCCTCGGCCATGACCGTAACTTGACCACACCCCCTCGGGAGATATAGTGAGGTGACCGACATCCACACCCTGTGCCTCAGCTCGTAGTGTGCCCGACCCCAACACTCTCTCCTTAGAGAATAGACGATGTTCATAAGGTCATTAAGATAAAGGACGAGCATGGAAAGAGCCCCCTCAGCGGCTCTCCCTTTATCCCCGAAATCTAAGATAGGCCCATCTTATAGCACTTCCAACTCCCGATGCTAGAAGCATAGGATGGAAGCTCCGACCAAATGGAGCATATTGTCGCATTCAGAGCACAAATGATCCTATGTGATACGTCAGACGCCATAATGTGTCGAGCCTTCTAGATGACCCTACGCGGGATTGCTCAAGGGTGGTACAGTCAGCTACATCTTGCCTCGATCCACTTTTTCGACTAGCTCACGTGAGAGTTCGAGGCCAACTTCCTCGCTAGCGCTCGGCCAAAGCTGACCACCATGACTCTCGTCGCAATAAGGCAGAAGGAAGATGAAACCCTCAGCCCATACCTCACCCATTTTAGAAAAGAAATCAGGGCCATTCCTGACACGCACCCATCACTGGTGATCCAAGCTTTGATGATCGAGATCAGACCTTCTCGCTTCTTTTGGTCACTCGTGGAGCGGCCCCCAGTGACTATGCCGAAGATGCTGCAAAGGGCTAACCAATATATCACCGTCAAAGCTCTGGTGGTAGAGAAATGTGAGGACCAGAAGTGACCGTGAGCCAAATCCTCCTGAGGCCCATCGCCCAGGCTCCTAAGGAAGAGGATGGAAAGAGCCAAGCAAGCCATCTCCCGGCTCCCCAACACTCCACTCAACTCTACCCAGACCGAGATCTTCCTCCAGATCTGGGAGAAAGGACTCCTCAAAGACCCCAACTCGATGAGGACTCAGTCCGAGGAGCATGATCGTGGGTGCTACTGCTGCTTCCACCACGATTATGGTCATGACACCGAGGAGTACTATGACCTGAAGAACCAGATCGAAGACCTTATCCATCATGGTCATCTTGACTGATTAGTGAGGAAGTCATGTGAACCATCGCTCCACCCTAAAGACCCCATGGAGAGGCAAATAGATGTCAGAGTGGGTCGTCCAGCTGTAAGTGGAGATAGCTCCTCGGTAAGGAAAGCTTACACCCGAGCAGAAGTTTAGAAAAGACCCAAAGTGCGGCATGACCCTGAAATCACTTTTAAGTCTGAGAATGAATACCCAGACCATGATGACGCTCTAGTGATCTTAGCATGTATTGTAAATGCACATGTTAAACACATCATGATAGACACAGGGTGCTCTGCTGACATACTCTACTTCGATGCCTTTCAAAAGCTCAGTATGACTAATCGAGATCTTACCCCTATGACTTCAACTTTGACGAGATTCATCAGGGATGTGATAACCCCTGTAGGCATCGTGACCCTCTCAATGACTTTCGACGATGAGCCAAGAAGCAAGACCCTCATGGTTACTTTCATGGTGGTCGAACTCCCCTCAGTATACAACATGATCATCGGTCGACCAACATTCAACAAGCTACAGGTGGTCGTCTCTATGTACCACCGTAACATGAAGTTCCTAACTAGCGCAGGGGCTGGAGAGGCCAGGAGCGACTTGCGGGAGTCAAGATAGTGCTACCTGGTGACAACAACCATCCCTAAAAGGGGCAGGAAGGAAACTCTAGTCCTTGACCCTCGGGAGCCTAGCAAGCTAGACACTCGACCCGAGCCCACTGAACTAATACTGGAGGTGTCCTTCGAAAAAGACCATCCAGAGAAGACAGTCCAAGTCGGGTCAGCTCTCCCCATGGACTGGCATATCTAGCTTATAGACCTCCTTGGGCGCAATACGGATGTCTTCACCTGGCCACAAAGTGACATGCCAAGCATTCGCCCGGAAATAGCCTAGCACCGATTGAGCACCACCCCAGGAGCTTGCCCAGTATAACATAGGCCAAGGAAATTTACGCTCGAACGACAGAAGGCCATCAAAGAGGAAGTAGATCGACTGTTAGAGGCTGGTTTCATAACAAAAGTTAGATACCCGACTTAGCTATCTAATGTAGTTCTCGTGAAGAAAGCTAATAGAAGCTGGTGCATATGTGTTGACTACACCGATCTAAACTGGGCTTGCCTGAAGGACTGCTACCCCCTGCCAAGAATTGATCCACTAGCGGACTCCACCTCAGAGTACAAACTTCTTTCATTCATGAACATGTTCTCGAGCTACAACCAAATTCAAATGGCCCCTCAGGATCAAGAGAAGACAACATTCATCACGTATCGAGGCACCTATTATTGTAAAGTAATTTCGTTCGGACTATAGAATGCTAGTGCTACCTACTAGAGAATGGTCAACTAACTATTCAAAGATCAACTCGGCCGAAACATGGAGGTCTACGTGGACAACATGATCGTCAAAAGTAAGCATGCACAGGTGCACCTCCTGGACCTAACCGAAATGTTTTGGACCCTCAAGAAGTTCGAAATGAAGCTCAACCCCGCCATGTACGTCTTTGGCATGGCATCAGAAAAATTCCTCGACTTCATCATTCACCAATGAGGAATAGACGTAAACCCTGAGAATATCATAGCCATCATTGGCATAAAACTACCCCAGACGGACAAGGAGGTTCATCGCTTCGTCATAAGGTTATCCGCAATTGGACGATTCATATCTAGAGTTGGCGACAAAAGCTACCCCATCCTACAGGCATTAAATAGAACAAAGACTTCAGGTGAGGCTCCAAGTGCGAGCAAGCCTTCCAAGAGCTGAAGACCCACCTTGAGGTCCTACCTCAGATATCATCGGTTAGCCTGGGTGACGAGCTCGAACTATACCTCACTATTTCAGAGCAGACCGTCAGCTCGATCCTGGTCAAGCTTGACGGAAACAAGCAACGACCTGTCTACTGCTCTAGCCATGTTCTACATGGTCCTGAGGAGTGATACCCCTTGATCAAGAAGCTTGCGCTCATCCTGATCCTTGCAATCAGAAAGATACAACCATACTTCCAGGCCCACACCGTCAAGGAATCACCCATTAACTGCTATGTCAAATCTTTTCTAAGTTCGACATTGTAGGGAGGATGCTCAAGTAGTTAGTGGAGCTCAATGAGTTCGACTTGGTGTATGCCCTGAGGAGGGCGATCAAGGCTCAAGCAATCACTGACTGCACCTCAGAACTAACGGTCCCTGAGTCCACCCAAAAGCAATAAACATGGACCCTACATGTTGACGGATTAGCAAATGCTTCGAGGTGGGGGGTTGTGTGAGGATAGTCCTAAATGATCCCTCTAGGTGGGTTTGGGAGCATGCTCTATGCCTAGAGTTCTCAACCACCAATAACAAAGCAGAGTATGAAGCACTGTTGTTTGTGTTGGGAAATCTCAATGGGTGCATTACATGCGCAGCAAAAATCAAAACAAAAACTGGTTTCCCGTGCATATCAAATTATCTTGCAAAAGATTGGGATCGCAAGAAAAATCATAAAAATGAAAAACCATCATGTGTGAGAGATTGATTTTACCTAGGGAGATCATATATCCCTGTATTCTAGATCTAGATGGAGAAGATGAAGGAGGTTAAGTGTCCTCCTCTCTAGCGATATTCACACGATGGATCTCTATAACGAAACTCCTCCAATCTGATCTCGCAACTCTTATGCAGAGGGAGGGAGGAGAACAGGAGGTGGTGCCTAAAGCTGTAGCCTATCAACCATGAGTCTCCCCTCCTATTTATAGAGAACCACAAAAAAAACCCCTAGGGCTCCTTCCTTAATGGGTATTGAATCTCCATCCAATTACCCACTAACCTTGATATATTCAATAGTCTCCTTAGGTCTCGAATTGGGCCTTAATCAAGGAGCCCATCAGTATAGGGTCTCATCTAATGAGAACAAGGGCTAATTGGATCTCCATCCAATCCTCTATTCACTGAAGCATCCATCATATATGTATGACCCTCTATGCCCGATACTGAGCTAACCATGAGTCACTCCCATCAGAACTCTTTCCGATATAGTGAATTATTATCCCCATAATAATTCTCTCGACTCATCGACTATGGATGTACTAGGCCACTATGCCATAGTCCCCAAACTGTCACGAACT
Source organism: Ensete glaucum (assembly GCA_021527575.1). Lineage (NCBI taxonomy): Eukaryota > Viridiplantae > Streptophyta > Magnoliopsida > Zingiberales > Musaceae > Ensete > Ensete glaucum. The sequence continues at coordinate 39,542,917 of CM038552.1, forward strand.
TAGCGAAATTTGTCTAAGCCGTGTGGCACCCTTACGATAAACTTGTAGACTTAGCTGGAATTGCCTAAGTCGTGAAGCAATCTTTGCCCATTGTTCAGGACTTAGCTGAGATTGCCTAAGTCATGAAATGCCAAAGTGTATCTGTCCATAAAGGGTTAGCCCAATTATAACATCGTGCAGGTCCTAAAGGACCTGCAAAAAGAGAAGTTGATTAGTTTTGAAAACGAGCGATAGACAAGTCCCGACGTGTTGCCAAGAGGGCAACTCTTACAAGTAATTCATCGAACACCTTGTGTGCAACAGAAAAAGAGAGAAAGAGAGTGGAACAGGACTTTGGAGGGCTGTAAAAATGGTCACAAGTCCACAAATGATGATTCCTAAGGGTGTCGGACGTAAAACACTTTAATTTCTTTGAGTGCTTATGACCGATTAATATCTTGAAGCCCCATCCAGCCCTGTGCCACTGGGGGGTTCTAGAGGGCTGAGATGACTGACATTTTTCTTCACTCGGTTCGATCATTGCAGCACGCGAAAACGACCTAAAACTGGGCAGTTTTGGTGTAATTTTGGCCTGTTCTGACTTTACGTAGCGAGCGATCATTCTGCAGCCTAACAGACTGTTTCTACTCATAATTCCTAGGAAAAATCACCTAAAACCAAGGCAAAATAGGCTGTCCAATATTTGTATAAGCAACAAAAAGTGACAAACGGTTCACGGAATAACCGTTCGTGACATTCTCCCCCACCTAACTTGTCGACGCCCTCGTCGACGCTTGTTGATAGGTTTTAACGCAGGCTTCTTCATGTCGTAGGGCATCTTCTGGCTCCCAACTGGCTTCAGTTTGGGGAAGTTTTTTGCCACTTCACTAAGTATTCAGTTTGCTCCACTCCGTTAGGTAGCTTAGTCTTATGATCCGCCAGAATTGTCTCAACTCGCTTTTCGTAGGAGGCTCTAATAGGGGGTAGTCGAGTTAAAATATTTCGTGAGGCATCTTGTAGATATGAATGGTACACTTTCAAGTTGCTTGCATGGAAGATGTTGTGAATTTTGAACCATGCTGGCAGTTGTAACTTGTAGGAGATGTTGCCTACTCGACGATTGATTGAGAAAGGCCCTTCATACTTACGTGCCAATCCTTTGTACACTTTGTGTCTAAAGAACTGGAGTGATGCTGGTTGAAGCTTCACCAACACCAAGTCGCCAACTTTAAATCCCTGGGGTCCCCTTCCTAAGTCTATCTACTTCTTTATCTTTTTAGCCGCCTTCTCCAAGTAGGCATGTGTAATATCTGCATTACGATGCCATTCTTTTGCAAAGTGATATGATAATGGACTACTCCTCATATATCTAATGGCTAATGTGTGAGGGGTCGACGGCTGTTGTCTTATGATAATCTCGAAGGGGCTCTTGTTGGACGTAGAGCTCCGCTACAAGTTGTAGGAGAATTGAGCTATGTCCAACAGCTTCACCCATTCTCGTTGATTAGCACTCACATAGTGCCGGAGGTACTATTCTAACAGTGAGTTAATTCTTTTGGTTTGACCATCAGTCTGGGGGTGGAGGCTTATAGAGAAGTATAACTTCGATCCCAACAGCTTGAATAGCTCGGTCAAGAATCATCCCAAGAATCGAGAATCTCGATCACTAATGATATTGTGTGGAACTCCCCAATACTTCACCACATTCTTCATCATCAACTTGGCCGCCTCTTCTGCTGAATAATGTAGGGGTGCAGCAATAAACATTATATACTTTGAAAATCGATCGACAACTACAAGTATCGATCCCAGTCCCCCTACTGCCGGCATGCTTGATATAAAGTCTAAGGAAATGCTCTCCTATGGCCTTTTCGACACTAGCAGCAGCTCTAAAAGTCCCACTGGCTTTCACTGCTCTACCTTATCATGTTGGCATGTAAGGTATGTACGAACATAATCCTCCACATCTGTCCCCCTTTTTGGCTAATAAAATGCCCTCTCTACGAGAGTCATTGTCCGATGAATGTCCGGATGTCCGGATCAAAGGGAATCATGACACTCTATCAAGAGTTCACGCCTCAAGTTGTCCACTCGTGGGACATTAACTCTATTCTCTTTAGTATAAAGGAGTCCCTCCTGGACCCAAAATTGTTGCACCTTGCCCTCTTTGATGAGTTGCATCAGGGTTACTGCTTGAGGATCACTGTACAGTCCATCCCTGATCCTGAAAAGAAAGTTGAAGTGCAACTGACTTGCTTGGCCTTCGCCTTCCAATTGTATAGCATTCACTAGTTTCACTTTTCGGCTCAATACATCGGCCACGATATTTGTCTTTCTGGGCTTGTACTCCATTATCATGTCAAATTCGACCAAGAAGTCCTGCCATCTTGCCTGTTTTAAAGAGAGTTTCTTTTGAGTCTGGAAGTAACTCAATGCGACATTGTCCATCCTTAGCACGAATGGTGCTCCCAAAAGGTAATATTGCCAGATTCATAAATAGTAGACCATCACTGTCATCTCTTTCTCATGCACTGGATATCGTCACTCGGTCTCATTGAGCTTGCGACTCTCATAGGCCACTGGATGACCTTCTTGCATAAGTACTCCCCCAATAGTCTGATAATTTGAGTACTGGTTCCTCCAACAAAGTAGTCTTTAGATCTTGGAAAGCTGCTTCACACTTGTCCGACCATCTCCAAGATTGCTCCTTCTTTAGCAACACCATTAGTGGAGCTGCGTGCTTCGAATATCTAGAAATGAAGCGTTGATAATAGTTGATGAACCTAAGGAAGGATCTCAACTCAGGTACCTTCTTTGGTGTTTGCCATTCTGCCACAGCTTGCACCTTTGACTCGTCCATCCAAATAGAACCACCGCTGATTCGATGTCCCAAGAATAGAATTTATGTCTGTGTAAAGTAGTACTTCTCCCTTGTCACAAACAAGGTATTCTCCTTGAGAACTCTAAAGATTGTTCGAAGGTGTTCAATGTGCTCCTCGAGTGTCTGGCTATAGATGATGATATCATCTAGGTAGACGACAATAAACTTGTCCAAATATACTTTGAAAAACTGGTTCATCAGAGTACAAAATATGGCTAGAGCGGTGGTTAAACCAAAAGGTATCACCAAAAACTCAAACGCTCCATACCAGGTTACATAGGCAGTCATCGCCTTCTGTAATATGCATTGCCAATACCCCGATCGGAGGTCGAGTTTGGAGAAATACTTGGCCTTGCCCAGTTGATTGAACAAATCTGCGATGAGCGAAATAAGATATTTGTTCTTCATCGTCACTTTTTTCAGGGCTCGATAATTGACACACAATCGGTGGCTCCTATCTTATTTCTTCTGGAAGAGAATTGGAGCTCCGAATGGTGCCTTTGAACTACGGATGAGACCACCGCTTAGCATTTCATCTAACTACTTCCTCAGTTCTGCTAACTCTGGAGGTGCCATGCGGTAGGGTGCGGGTATTATTCCCTCCCACATTAAGAGTTCTAGTGAGTAACATCACTTTGGCTGTGAGTTCCACCACAACTTCATGTAAATGTCTTACGGAGTCTTTAGTATCCTCTGTCAGTTGGTCGACCAGGGACTCAACCCTGTCGATCCGAGATTTAGCTTCTTCTTGTGAGCTCTCTACCCCAAAGAGCCTTCCTTGGCCTTGATAGAGTTCCTCCAAGCTCGCTTTAAGAACATCAAGGCGGGTTTCCATCATTGAAAGTCTCTCCTTGTGGCTCCTTTTCCCAATTGGTGCACCAGATTGTGCTTCCTCCGCTCGCGGAGAGTACCCAACTTCACACTCGCCATATTCACTATCGCGCGACAGACAAGTCCCGATGTCTCGCCAAGAGGGCAGCTCTTACAAGCAATTCGTCAAATACCTTGTGTGCAAAAGAAAAAGAGAGAAAGAGAGCGAAACAAGATTTTGGAGGGCTGTAAGAACGGTCGCAAGTCTATAAATGATGGTTCTCAAGGGTATCAGATGCAAAACACTTCAATTTCTTTGAGTGCTTATGCCCGACTTCATCGTCATGGCTGCCTTGAGTCGTTCGAAGGCTGTGGAGGCTTTATCCGACTATAAGAAGAAGTCTTTCTTTAGTAAGGATGTGAGCGGGGCACTGATCTTGCCATAATCTTTCATAAAATTTTGGTAGTAGCCCGTGAGTCCAAAGAAACCTCGTAATGATTGTACGTTTGTAGGTCTCGGCCATCCTTGCATTACCTCGATCTTTGTCGGGTCTATTGCCACTCCATCCTATAATATAATGTACCCAAGGTACTCCAATTTACATTGTAAGAAGCTGCACTTTGACTATTTAACATAAGGAGTATTCTCCCAAAGAATCGTTAGAACAGTTCGTAAGTGCTGAAAATATATATCAAGCGTAGGGCTATAAATGAGAATATTATCAAAGAATACCAATACGAACTTATGTTGAAAAATCTGGAAGATGTCATTCATCAGGCTTTGGAAATTAGAAAGCACATTCATAAGTTTGAAAGGCATTACCATAAACTCGTAGTGGCCATTATGCATGCGAAATGCAGTTTTCAGAATATCTTTAGTACATACTCGAATCTGATGGTATCTAGATCGGAGATCCAATTTGGTGAGGACTCGAGCTCCTTTTAATTTGTCCAAGAGTTTATCTACGAATGGGATAGGATATTTATCATTGACGGTGATGGCGTTTAGAGCCTGGTAGTCAATGCATATCTGTCACGTACCATCTTTCTTACACACTAGCAACACCGGTGAGGATTAAGGATTGCAACTCGGTCGAATCACCCAGGTGTCGAGCATCTCTGTAACACTTGTCCTTTCGTAAGTGAGGATAGTGGTACGATCATAAATTTGCTAGAGATTTGCTTGGCAAAATAGGAATGCAGTGGTCATGTGATCGGTTAGGGGGCGACCTGTGTGGCTCCAAGAAAATATCCACGAATTCATTCAAGTAAAGGGCAAGCTTAGGATTTGAGTTTTATACGTTCTCCCCCATAGATGGCTGCTGAACATGTATTAAGAATCCACTATGTGCTTTATGCAAAACTTTCTCCATTTGTTGTGACGAAATGATGGAAATTTGGCTCTCGCGCTTACCTTATAGCATGACCTATCTCCCATTGCAATAAAATTTCATGATTAATTTAGAAAAATTTCAGGAGATATCACATAGTGTTGTGAGCCATTCGATCTCAAGCATGGCTTCATAATCATCAATGGGTAGGAGGAAGAAATCAGCTACCACTTCTTGGTCTTGGAGGAGTAGTTTCACCAGCGGGCACCGTTGGTCGTAATTAAAGATTCGACCATCGGTGACCTTTATGTCAAACTTATTATAACCTTCGATTTGAAGTATTAAACATGCAACAACCTTACTATTGAGGAAATTATTGGTGTTGCCTGTGTCGATGATAATGGTGATGAGTTGTTGTATTAGAAGTCCTCCAACTTTCATCATCTGTGAGTTGGAATAGCTGGCCAATGCATGCACTACGTAGTTGGCCGGTTGGGACTCTTCCTTCATGGCTTCTTCTTTAGGTTCAAGAACTTCTCTAGATGTTTCATTATCCTCATCTTCCGCTAGTTTAATCATGAGGAGCTGGCCCTTTTTGCAGTGATGTTTGCGGCTCCACGGTTCGTCGTAATGCCAACACAACTCCTTGGTCAATCATTCACGAAGCTCATCTCTTGTCAACTTTTTTAGTGCATGGGCTTGGACAGCAGTAGAGGGGGTAGTAGGCCTCGGCATGGCTAGTCGGGGAGTGACCCTTATCCTTCATACCACATGGTTCAATTATTCTTCCTGGATACGTGCGAAGGAAATCACCGCCATAAGAGTACACGGTTCCCGTGCCTTTACTTCTCCTTGGATCTCCAGCTTTAGGCCCTCGATAAAAGTATCTAAAAGTTATTTCTCAGACTGATTCTTAGTTTGGTTAGATAAATGCTCAAACCTTGTTTGATATTCTTGTATTGTAGAGGTTTGATGAATCTTTGCTAATTGTCCGTCGATGTTGTTAAAATCGATTAGTCTAAAGCGGTCTAGTAGTCCTTACTTGAATCACTACCAAGAGAGTTCTCCATGGGTGTGCTTAAACCAATTAAACTACTAAATAGCATCTCCCTCAAGGTGGATGGCAGCAATCTCCACCCGTGTAGCGTCGGCAGTTTGGTAGAACCGAAAATAATGCTCTGCGTGTGAGATCCACCCGATCGGGCTTCCTTCTTCCCATCTAGGGAAGTCAACCTCCATGTATGGATTATTGAGATTAGAGGTGATGTAGTTATGTTCTTGAGGATTGTCTCACCGATCTAAAGTTTCTCCGTGTTATGATTTCCTCAGGTTCGGCAGTCGACAAATGTTGAATTCGGCAAAAAGGGATTACATTTCTCTTTCATACAGTTTCCAAAGGCTTCAAGCTTTGCATCGATAGCATCTTCCAATGCCATAGTATAGACCTCTAGATCTATAATATTGAGATCTTTTTTCTGTTGCCAGGTTAGTAGCATGAGAATTTTGGAGAAGGGGGTGGTCGGTTGGAAGATGAATCAATTGATATGAAAGTAGGTTACGGTTTAGGGCAAATTTGGGGCTATAGTTTTATGGAGTTTAGGCTTAGAATTGGTGTGGTTTTAGGGCTGTGATAGTAGTAGATGAAGGTTAGAAAAATAAATTTTAGATCTGAGATAGATGGAAGTAAAGGTAGGTGTCTCGGTAAGGAAAGTTGGTTAAAAAGGTAAGTGGATCAGTAAGGAAGTAGACTGATTTGGGTGGCTGATTTGGGGGCTGTTTGGATTTAGTTTAGGATAATATTTGAAAGGATTTTTAGTGAGAATGGTAGGTTTGGAAATGAAGAAAAGAGAGTCTGATATCCCATAAAAAATAGCACTCAAATCTAATAGAATTCGGTGAAAAGAAGTGTTGCGATGTGCTGTCCTACTGAACCAGTTTTATGTCAAAGAAATGATAACTTCTTAATGTAAATTTTAAAGAAAATTCAAGAAAATTATGCAAAAACCCTTGATTCAAGTGTTGTTAACACTAGTAGGAATTTTGATGAAATTTTGGCAATATAATGGTAGGGAAATAGGGCAAAAGATACAAGGTCGATTCCTTCATCGTAAAATTCTAGAACTACGTGATGGTGAAAGATTATACAAGAAATCTGGTTCCAGAAGGAGTTTTTTATGAAATCAATTTCAGATGAAAGTCAACTTGATCTTGAGAATTATATAAAAAATTTGGCCAGAAACGATGAATAAAAGTTTAGTTTCAAGTAGCAATAATTGGCTAAAAATTTTTCGTAACATTTCTCCTTCACAATGATGATAATGTTTGCGATGGTAAAAAATTGTAGCAAGAAAACTTTAGAAAATTTCTCCCACATATAATATAAAGGATCCTACAATATTGAAGAGGCATGAGTTATAAAAATATATCAGAATTCCAGATCAAACACAGGGGGCAGCGGTAGACTGATTTGATCTACTGCTAGAGTGGAAGGTGGAGGTGCATGTCACAGTAATTGTGGGAATTACTTAGGAACGTGGAGGCATAGATGACGACTACAGGGGCAGTAAGATCGCTGCTCTAATACCAGATGATAGAACCCCAGAAGGAGCTCTATAAATTTTGACCCTTGAGGGGGATCAACCCTTGGAACACTGTAGGGGTTCCTCCCTCCTAGATTCGGCACAAGGCTGGAATAAAATTGATAATTGATTGATTCAAGAGAAGGGATAGCTACATCATGATATACGGATTAAAACCCTAGCCTAAGGGGGTGCTTGTCTAAGTAAATTACCCTTTTGCCCATCCAATAGCCAACCTGCCTTAATAAGAACAAGGGGCGACTAGGTTGGCTCTATAACCGACCTAAGCAGGGAAAAACTCTGGCCAACCAACCTAGTAAGGGGGCGATGACCACTAAGCTCTAAGGGCTAATCTAAACCCTAGCCATACTCCTTTATAAAATAGGAGTGACTTTATTACAATCTAATAGGGTTTTATTGACTACTTCTAGGGAGATTATGACTCAACCCTGCTGGAGTCCTATCAATCACCTATGTGTCTGATTTTTATCAGACCCTTGTGGTGCTCAAATACAATCTGAGCTAGCAGCTTCGTTAGTGGATATGTAATATTATCTTCGGATGAAACTTTTTATATTGTTATATCTTTATAGGTTGTGATCTCTCTAATCAAACGGAACCTCCTCAGAACACTTTTGATGAGACCTAGGTTCCCTGGATAGAGCTATCATCCTATCGCTATCGTAGTATAAGGGAATCAGCTCTATTTCACTCCCACTATTTCTATCAAGAATGTGTTTCTTCTCAAGGAACATAGCTCTCTTAGCAATAAAGACCTTTCAGTCATCAGGATGATAGAAATAATACCTATAAGTTTCCTTGGTGTATCCCACGAATGTGCACTATTTTGTCCTTGATTCGAACTTATTGAGGTTGTGTCTTCTAATGTAGGTAGGACGACCCCAAATCTTAACCATATTAAGATCAAGCTTTTTCCTTTTCATATCTTATATGGTCTGACATTACCGATTTTGATGGAATTTTGTTCAGAAGGTAAGCTACGGTCTTTAGGGCGTATCCCCAGAATGAGACGGGTAAGTCAATGAAACTCATCATGGATCACACCATGTCTAACAATGTGTAATTTCTACTATCTGATACACCATTGAGCTGAGGTGTATAAGGAGGTATCCACTGGGATAGAATCTTATTATCCTTGAGTAAATGGGTGAACTTTGTACTCAAGTGCTCTCCTCCTCGATCTGATCGAAGAGTCTCAATACTCTTTCCAATCTGGTTCTCGACTTTATTCTTATATTTTCTGAATTTCTCAAAGGTCTTGGACTTGTACTTTATCAAGTACACGTGTCCATACCTAGAGAAATCATCAATAAATGTAATGAAGTATGAGTAACCACCTATAGCCTGAGTCGACATGAGACCACATACATCATTATGTATAAGTTCCAATAACTCAATGGCTCTCTCTAGTTCCACTAAAAGGAGAGTTAGTTATCTTCCCATGAAGGCAAGGTTCGTAAGTTGTATACGACTCATAGTCAAATAGATCTAAGTATCTTTCAGTAACTTTTTGAATCCTTTCCTCATGTACATGACCTAGCCTATAGTGTCATAGGTATGCATTATTCACCTCATCTCTTTTCCTCTTAGATATATTTATATTAATGATATGTGGAGAAGTGTCTAATACATATAAGTTATTTATTATGGTCCCTCTAGTGATAATATCATCATTCATAATTATTGAATAACTATTATTCTCAAAAACTAATTTATATCCACTAATTATCAACAAGAGATGAAAATAATATTTTTAATAATAGAGGAAACAAAGTAGCATGTATCTAATGCAATAATCACTCCACCAGGCAGATGTAGGGTGACCTCCCCAACAGTAACTACAGTAACTCTTGCTCTATTGCTCATTTTGAGGTCCATCTCACATTTGGCCAATCTCCTAGATCTTGCCAAAACCTACAATGAATTACAAATATGATAAGCACTCCTGGTATCCAATACCCATGTGTTATCATGAAAATCTAACTAGTGGAGACTGATCATGAATATACCTGAAGCTTCTCCAAGCTTCTGTTTTGCCTTGTTTGCAAGGTAGTCCTTACAGTTCCTCTTCCAATGTCTATCTTAGCCGCAGTAGAGGCACTATCCTTTGTCCTTTGTCGGGTCTTTCTTAGCAAACTTTGTCTTACCCGGTCTTCTTTTACCCTTGCCCTTCTTAAAGATCTTGCTGGTCTTCTTTTTCTTTTTGGTCTCACCAATATAGAGAACTAGCTTCTCCTTCTTTATGACACTCTCAGCTTCCCTCAACATATTGAGGAGCTCAATAAGAGTCATCTCAAACTTGCTCATGTTAAAATTCATGATGAAGTGAGAAAAGGAATTTGGTAGGGACTGAAGTATTAGATCAACGTACAAGTTATCCTCTAGGACTATACCTAGACTTGTGAGTTTCTCGATCCACTCTATCATCTTTAGGACATGGTTATCAATCGATGTCACTTCTATTATTTTGGCTCAGAAGAGTCTCTTAGATATCTCATATCTTTGAGTTCTTCCTTGTTTCTCAAATAGTTAGTGGAGATGAAGAAGAATAGAATATGTATTCATGCTCTCATCTTGCCTCTATAACTCAGGAGCCATGGAGACCAGCATATAATATTTTGCTAATGTGGAATCATATATATACTTCACATAACAAGCGATCTCATGCTCGCTTGCCCCTTCTTCCGGTGTGGGCATAATTGTATCATGGACATACATGATTTTATCCACCGTGAGAATAATTCTTAAAGTATGGAGCCAATCCGTGTAGTTTAGACCAGTGAGGCAGTTGGCATCAAGTATGCCATGCAGGGGGTTTGTAAGCGACATGTTTCTGACAAACAAGATATAGCATAAATAAATAATATATAAATTTTACAAAAAATACTAATTAAGATATGAACTTATATCTTAATATACTCCCACTATTTTCTTAACGAATCACATGACACCCTCAACACGTGAGACAGAAGTCTTCGACAGACTCCTAGTGGAGATCAGGATCTAATTAGCGTCTTAGTGCATCCTCAAGTGACTCGACCAATTACACTAAGCCCAAAGATATACAACTCTTGCCAATCACAACTCCTTATGATTTCCATCATATTTGACCTTTGAATCATCATGGTCTTGAGCGACTTGACCAATTATGAAATTCAATTAAGTCATCACCATCATTACAAGATGAATCTGATTTGATAATATGCCATCAAGAGACTCGACCAAGCATACCATATTCTCATGTCACGGGTGACATCTCTATGTCATAGGCAAGAACTCGATCACGTAGATAGGTGAGCCTCGAAGGACTCAACTAACTCACCCTATATCGTGATTCAATTTCTTCCTATAACGATAGAATGTCACGTGGGTCAATCTTATTGTCTCACGCTTACCGACTTAATATTATCATAGGAGAGGTTTTTATTTTATATCAGTCTCCTAATATATCGTGTTACATACATACATATTTAATATATATCTATATTATATATATATATATATATATATATATATATATATATATATATATATATATATATATATATATATATATATATATATATATATATATATACACACACACATGAGGTTTTTGTTTCGTATCAATCTCCTAGTAAGTATATAATACATCACATATGCAAGCCACACCGGATGATCATGAGCCATAACCGAATATGATTAAGTCCAAGCCAATATGCCTAATCACTCATAATAGGATCTATGTGTGCATCCGCACATCTCCGATGGTTCCATCGAAAGTATCGTCATTATTGGTTTTGTTGGATCGTCGTATCACCATATGTTATGATCTCCCGCCACAACATTATGGGTCCTACTGTCACTTCTACGCTCCCGTTGTACCTCTTCATATAATTATAAATAATCACAGGCATGCAAGCCTGACAATAAACGAGAAAAATGGAAGCTCGTAGGCCTCAATAATAATAATAATAATCACAATTACATACATCATAACATATGGCTCATGATTATCCATCCACATCATACATCACATCATATGTAGGATTGCTAGATATATATAATAATTAATTAAATTATTTAATTAATTATTTTTTTGAAGATCAGGACATGGTTAGAATTTCTAGAATTGTCAAGGGTATTTTTGGAATTCAGGATGAGAGGACAATTCTCAGAATTTTTAAAATTATTAAGGGTATTTTTAAAATTTTGGAAGAGAGGACAATCCTCAAAATTTTATAATTATTAAGGGTATTTTTAGAATTTTGTATAATGGGATGGAGTTGGTATTTCTCAAATTCTATGGGGCATAATACTCTTTTTAAAAGATGCCTAGCCCTCCTCCACTTGCTGGCGACGGCGGCGACCTTTGTCCACCAATAGCCGCCTTGCTAAGGGGTGGCCACCCCTGTGGTCGACGCTACCGCCCTTGCTGGCGGTAGGGTTGGTCATTGCCGGTCGTGCCCACGCATGGCTTTTGCCCCTACGGGTGGCTGCCCCTTGCAGGGAGCCTTGGCCATAGTCTATTGCCCCTGCAACTGGCCTAACCATGGGTGGCCACCCCTACAAGGGGTCTAGCCATGGCTGGCCGCCCCTCCTTGCTGCGTTCACTACAAAAATACAAAGAATGATTCTATGTGATTTAATCTCATCACGTGCAGCTTAAAACCAATCTTTTGCATGAAAACCTTGGCTCTGATATCACTATTGGGATACCTCAGTGGGACCATCACATGCGCAACAAAAATCAAAATAAAATAGGTTTCCTACGTAGATCAAATCGTCGTGCAAAGATTAGGTCACAAGAAAGCTGCAAATACCAAAAAAACTGTATCATGTGAGAGATTGTTTTAACTAGGGAGATCATATATCATTATATTCCAGATCCGAATAAAGAGGATGAAGGAAGTCAAGCATCTTCCTCTATAGCGGTATCCATACGATGGATCCCCACAGCGAATCTTCTATAATCTGATCTTGCAACTCTTACACAAAGGGAGGGAGGAGAACAGGAGGGGGAGGCCAAGGCTGCAGCCTATCAACTATGAGTCTTTCCTCCTATTTATAGAGAGCCACAAAAAACCTTAGGGCTCCTGCCTTAGTGGGTATTGAATCTTCATCCAATTACCTACTAACCTTGCTATTGGATCTCTATCCAATAATCTCCTTAGGCCTCTAATTGAGCCTCAATCAAGGAGTCCATCAGCATAGCATCTCATCTAATGAGAATAGAGATTAATTAGATCTCTATTCAATCATCTATTCGTTGAAGCATCCACTATATGTGTGTGACCCTCTAGGCCTAATATCGAGCTGGTCGTGAGTCGCTTCCATCAGGACTCCTTCTAATATAGTGAATTATTATTTCCATAATAATTCACTCGACTCATCGACTATAGACGTACTAGGCCACTACACCATAGTCTCCATACGGTATAAAGGAATCAAATCCATCAGACCTGTTTGTCCACAGTTTACCGTGTATCTATAATCCCTTGTCCAACTAATATCCCAAAAATTATATATTAGATATGGTATTGTTAAGTCACATACGGAATCAGTTTGTCTTGCTCTAATCGAATTATACTAGAGAACTTTTTCTCTTTCAATCTGAATGACCCGGCTAGGGATTTATTTCAGTAAGTACATACAAGATATTTCTCTCTCGATATCGAGAGTGGATAACACTCAATTGCCATTGTAAGGTTGGCTATCAATCTTGATAATCAGTTGTACTAAATCTAAAAATTTTTAAATCTGTAAATCTGAATCAAAGAAAGGAGTACTCAAATAAAACATCCTTGGTGTCTCAAGTCTAAGGATTAGATATACAATTTGGACTATAGAATTGTCGTCTGACATTAGGTATCATTAAATATTCCATAAGCTGATTAATCAGTGAACTCATTATCTAATGAGCACCTATACTATATCCTTAGTATCTCCACATAAGTAGCTATGAGACTAACTGTATTATATGGATGGGTATATAGTACATCAATCTATCCGATTATCTCAATGTCTCTCTTGGGTAGCATATGATCGAAATCATTTAGGATCTATCTTTAAAGGTGAATCGATTTTATTATTGTGATCTCATCATGATCCAATTCACATTGCATAGAATCAATGACATATATATATATATATATATATATATATATATATATATATATATATATATATATATATATATATATATATAACAGATAATATAATGTGAGAAATGTCAATATTAATCATAAGCAAAAAGATAGCACAATATATGTGTCATCACTCACGTGATTGGCTTGCAGGGCACCTGTAATCAATAGGTCGTACAACAATAAATCAAAGATCGCACATGACATGCTCAGTTGTGGTATTGACAGCCACCAGCGAACAATTATGACATTAAATATCCTAGTAGAGGACATTACAAACATTGATGGTGAATGTATGATCGATCGTCGGTGAACAGGTATAAAATCTACCCATGAGGAAAGCGCTAGGGGAGGAGAAAGAGAGAAAAAAAACTCGAACTCCCACTCTTGATACGAAAAAGAAAGCTTCGTTTTCAGAAAAAGACACCGGAGACGTTCTCATTCACAGTGTTAATTTAGCCATCGGAGGGACCTCGTTAGGAGGCTCCCCCCCCACCTCCCGTTGAGTTGGTTTTACGCGTGCAGGTCGAACCATGTCGTGCCAACTCTTCGAGACTGACGAATTATGCAGCAACAAAGATGATATGATATTGTCTTATATCTTGTTCTTATAATGAATAATTAAAGTTGATAGAAACTTTAGATAAACACTCTGTGAGAATTTTAAGAAAGAAAGAGAACCATATCGTGCCACTTCTCGAGCCCGACGAATTATCCAATAAATATGAGAAATGAAAAATAAAATTTGATAGAACTTTACATAAATAATTGTGAGAAATAAAAAAAAAGAGAGTGAGAGATAGAGAGTACACCCTCTATGGAACCCTTTTATAGTTGTGAAGGAGTTAGAAAAATATTTTTAATAAAATTTTTTGAGAAATATTTTGATTATGATTCTTATCGACATGCTACATCGACTAGATCCATTTTTTTTTATAATTTTCCTATCAGATTAAAGCTCATTTGTCAAGTCTTGAATATAAGTCAAATATCGATTGTCACTCTAAGTATCAAAGATGATTCGATCTCATATTAAATCATCTAATAGAATGACCTTCTAAAGAGTAGGATGTTAGAATTTTAAGGGTCACACATGTATAATTAAATATGTTAAGTCATTATTTTTTATTAGCCAAAATTAAAGTGATCCCATTAAAGTAAAGTTATTTGATAAGGAACATAATTATTATTATGAAAATTAATTGTGTGGATACCATCAGTCATATTTCTAACTTAATGACGAGATAAGTTAGGAATATGAAACTTTTGAGGCATAATTGTAGATTCATCAATTATGGATATAATCATAATTGTAGATTCATCAGTTATGACTATAAATAAGGTTATGGTCCCCGGTTGCAGTATCGAATGAAGTTTCTCTTTACCCGTCAAGGAGAAATCTAAAGTTCTTAAAGATACTCTGCAATTGGAAGACCAAATCACCAATCAATTCAGAAAATACTCTAATAGATTCATCAGGTACACTTCCGTATTAATATGTTTCTTAATTGTTGTATGATTTAATACATATTATAATGGATTTAATAAGTTTTTATGGAAACATTCTTAAAGACCATTGTTTTGGATCTATAAAGATTGTTTTTAACCAAAAATTCGATTTTGATTCTATAAAACAATTGATTGATCCATATATGATATATTGAAAGAATCCAACAAGTGGTATCAGAGCCATCCTACAATGATTGATGAACATTTAAGCTTGTTTTTAATATATTTTAAATGATGTTTTCATCAATATTTTAAAGTAATTTGGTTATATCATTGTTAGGAAAGATGATAGTTTTATATAATCATGCTATTTTGAACTGATTTGGTTCATTATCATTGAAAAAGATTATGATTTTATGTAATTATGCTACAGCATGCTTCACATTCAATTCAGTGCCTTTTACTGAGGTAATATCAGTTTAATTTTGGATTGTCTTTTCCGCTTTGTGTCTTTTCATTTTTAAAATATGTAAATTCATTTTTGCACTTCAAGACATAAATTTCTCAAATTCCTTTTTTGGATTTTATCTAATTAATATGAATTTAATTAATTAGATATTGTTGTAATATTATGTTAGTTTAATAATATTTTTATAATATTATGTTAATTTAAATATAATATTGGTTCTATAAAGTTGTTTGTTGACATAAATTGAATGATTTACATGCTTTAAATATTTTTAGTCAACAAATTAAGATCAAGCCAATTTGACTAATATGGTCCAAATTTAATTAGTGATTGTTTAATATTAGATTGAGTAATTTAATATATGAAGTTGCCAAAGTGACCTCTCATATATAACATTTCTCATGAAAATATTAAATGTAGTATGTATTTACATCCATGCGGTAATTATCCGGCCAAAAGGAAGGTTAATGACTGGTAGGATTATATACACACCTGTAATGGTAAATACGTGATAATTATAAAGTTATACATGTAAATGATAAATCAATCCAAAGATGGGTTTCTTATTTGACATGCCTTATTATCAGTGTTTGATCATTACAAAAAGACTACCACTAGCAATTAATATTAAAGTTCAAAGACAAGATATTAATGTTGCACTTAGCATTTTGAGATAGATTATATCATTATTTGAATTTACTTAAGTTTATGGTAATAAATATGAGCATAATTTCTGGTTGTCTATTGTTCTCTTATTTAGGTTCTCTTGCAACAATATCTGCTAACCTCAGTTCTGTATCAGTTCTAAATTGAACTAACTTTAAGGATTGGAAAGAAAACATTTTGATCGTTTTGGGCTGTATGAATCTGGACCAACCCGCTTCTCTTACAGAAAATAGTACTCATGATGAAAGGAGACTATATGAGAAGTGGGACAGGTCTAATCGCATGAGTCTTATGATCATTAAGCGTGGCATTCCAGAAGCCTTTAGGGGTGCAGTATCAGAAGGGATTACCAAGGCCAAAGATTTTCTTACCAAAATAGAAAAGCATTTTCTTAAAAACGATAAGGTGGAAACAAGCACTCTACTTCAAAGCTTGTTTACCATGAGATACAACGGCAAAGGAAATATAAGGGAATATATTATGAAAATGTCTAATCTTGCTTTTAAGCTTAAAGCATTAAAGCTTAGCCTATCAGAGGACTTACTTGTCCATTTGGTTCTGATATCTCTCCTACATAATTCAATCAGTTTAAGGTCGCTTATAACTGCCAAAGGAACAAATGGTCTCTTAATGAACTCATTTCATATTGTGTGCAAGAAGAAGAAAGATTAAAGCAAGAAAAGATTGAAAGTGCAAACTTGGCCAACATCTCTAAGGATGAGGGCAAGAAAAGAAAATCGATGAGGTCTGAAGAAACAAAACAAGGATGATACTTGTTTCTTCCGCAAAAATCTAGGCATTTGAAGAAGGATGCCAAATATCACGCTTGGCGTAAAAAAAAGGTTCCTTACTTTGGTTTATTATAAGCCAATTTAACTTTACTACTTAGAAACACTTGGTGGTTAGACTCGACTACTACTAATATCGTTGTTTCAAAAGGTGAGCTCTAGGCCCAATATAATGAGAATAAATACATTTATGTGAAGAAAAAAAAATAGATGTGGAAGCTATAGGCATATTTAGTTATTGTGTATTGGATACTATTTGGATTTAAAAGATATTTTTATTGTACTGTCATTTAGACGGAACTTAATTTCTGTTTCTTATTTGGACAAATCTGGTTACTCTTGTTCATTTAGAAATAATAAGTTTACTTTGTCTTTAAATTCAAATATGATTGAAATTGGTTCACTTATGACTTATGACAATCTATATTTACTTGATATTATAGTATCCTATCATAAAACCTTGAATGCGAAATTGCGAGATACTAAATGTAAAATTAAAAATTCTGGTATATTATGACATAAACGTTTGGGTCATATCTTTAGAAATAGAGTTGAAAGACTTGTGTCAGATGGGATTCTTGATCCCATTGGCTTATCAGTCTAGATGTTTGTGTTGAATGCATTAAAGGTAAACAAACCAAACCTAAGAGATCAGGTGCATATAGAGCTACAGACGTCTTAGAATTGATACATACAGATATTTGTGGATCATTTCCTACACCTTCATGGAATAGTCAACAATATTTCATATCATTCATAATGATTACTCTAGATATGGATATCTGTATCTAATACATGAAAAATCTCAATCTTTGGATGTGTTCAAAGCATTTAAAGCTGAAGTTGAAAATCAACTCAACAAAAGGATAAAAAGTGTCAGATCTGATCGTGGAGGGGAATATTACGGTAGAAATGACGGTTCATGTGAATAACGTCTAGGACCATTTGCTTTATACCTAGAGGAGTGTGGAATTGTCCCTCAGTATATAATGTTTGGGTTACCTAGCATGAATGGTGTAGCTGAAAGATGAAACCGCACACTTAAGGACATGGTAAGAAGTATGATTTCTCAATCTACTTTGCCAGAGTCACTCTGGAGAGAAGCAATAAAAACTACAGCTTACATTATTAATAGAGTACCAACTAAAGCAACTGTAAAAACTTCTTATGAATTTTGGACTAGGAGAAAGCCTAGTTTAAGACACTTTCGTATATGGGGTTGTCCAACTGAGGCAAGGCATTACAGGCTTAATGAAAATAAATTGGAACCCCGAACAATGAGCAGTTACTTTATTGGTTATTCTGAGCGATCTAAGGGGTATAAATTTTATAATCCCAAATCAAGAAATATTTTTGAGATGGGTATTGCTATATTCTTTGAGGATATTGAGTTTGGGAGGAGAAATAAGATTAAAGACTTTATCTTTGAGGAAGAATTGGTTCAGTCTGATCCGATTCATATAGTTGCCACTAATATGACAAAATCTGTACCTCAAAATGATATAGTCATTTCAACTCCCATACAGTATGAAGAAATTATTCATGAGAAACAAACTCAACATCCTCAAGAATCTGTGCTGCAAGAGCCAGCACCCTTGCGACGATCCACTAGGGAAAGAAGGAGTGTCATTTCGGATGATTATATGGTATTTCTCTAGGAACATGAAGAAAATAATGGTATAATGGAAGATGATCCAATCAACTTCCGTCAAGCCATGGAGGATTCTAATTCGGATAAGTAGATTGAAGTAATTAATCAAGAGTATAAGTTTATGCAAGACAATAAAGTTTGAGAACTTGTCCCATTACTAGAAGTTGTGAAACCCATTAGTTATAAATAGATTTTTAAAACCAAAAGAGATTCTAAAGGTAATGTGGAGAGGTATAAAGTACGTCTTGGGCAAAGGGCTATACTCAAAAGGAAAGGATTGACTTTAAAGAGACCTTCTCTCCGGTTTCAACGAAGGACTCTTTTAGGACAATTATGGCTCTAGCCGCACATTTTGATTTAGAGCTTCATCAGATGGATGTTAAACCAGCATTTCTCAATGAAAACATTGATGAAATAATTTATATGGTGCAACCAGAATACTTTGTGTCAGGAGACCCAAAGAAAATATTTGTAAATTGATAAAATCCATTTATGGACTAAAACAGGCATCCCGTCGGTGGTATCACAAATTTCATCAAGTAATTATCTCATTTGATTTTGAGATGAACGTTGTTGATGATTGCATGTATCACAAATTCAGTGGGAGTAAATTCATTTTCCTGATATTGTATGTGGATGATATTCTGCTTGTTACAAATGATATAGGCTTATTGCACGAAACCAAGAGATTTTTATCTAGAAATTTTGAGATAAAAAATCTTGGTGATGCCTCTTTTATATTAGGAATCCAGATACACCGAGATAGATCCCGAGGTATTCTAGGATTATCACAAAGGAGCTATATCAATAAAGTACTCAAAAGGTTTGGTATGCATGATTGCAAATCAGGAGACACCCCTATCGCAAAGGGAGACAAGTTCAGTCTCAATCAGTGCCCTAAAGGAAATCTGGAAACTCAAGAAATGCAGAAGATTCCCTATGCATCAGTTGTAGGGAGTCTAATGTATGCACAAGTTTGTATGTGTCCGGATATAGCATACATTGTTGGTGTGTTAGGCAGATACTTAAGCAATCCTAGAATGGATCACTGGAAGGCAGCTAAAAGAGTCATGAGATATTTAAAGAGGATAAAAGATCATATGCTCACATATAGGAGATCAGACCATTTGGAGATCATTGGATATTCTGACTCCAATCTTGTTGGATTCCAAGACAGTAGGAAATCCACTTCGGGCTACATTTATATGTTGGCTGGTGGGGCAATTTCTTGGCATAGTGCCAAGCAATCTTTTATTGCTTCTTCCACTATGACAGCGGAATTTGTAGCATGTTTTGAGGCGTCCAATCATGGAATTTTGTTGAGGAATTTTGTCATAGGGCTGTAAATAGTACAAGGGATTAAAAGACCACTAAAGATATACTGTGATAACAAATCAATTGTTTTATACTCCAATAACAATAAGAGCTTGACTAAGTCAAAGTACATTGACATCAAGTTCCTAGTTGTGACAGAAAGGGTACAAAGTAAACAAATTTCTATAGAACACTTGGGAATAAACTTTCTGTTGGCAGATCCTCTCACAAAAGGTGTATCGCCCAAGGTCTTTCATGAGCATACTGCTTATATGGGTATATCAGAATTTGATGAAATTTTAGTTTAATGAGAGTCTTTTACATGTTTGTTATATGTTCTATGCCAGATTCTGTATTTGTACAGATATTTTCTGATCAAAAATAAAACTTCAGTTTATTATACTTTATACATTATAATTGACATGTCACATTCATGTAATTTTCATGCTACACATTTCATAATTGATCTATGTCATTTAGTTATGTTAATATTAGTGATCATTGATGAGTTTAGCTACGATTGATATAATGAAGACTGCTTTGGTCCTATATTAATATAGTCAATGGATGAGATTGTTTTGTATGTCATATTTAATAATGGTAACAGTTTTGAGCTCAGAAAGTATAACATATTTATAAGAATACATATCTGACTTAATGAGAGATTGTTAGAATTTTAAGGGTTATAATTAAATATGTTAAGTCATTATTTTTTATTAGTCAAAATTAAAGTAATCCAATTAAAGTAAAGTTATTTGGTTAAGGGACATAATTATTATTATGAAAATTAATTGTGTGGATACCATTAGTCATATTTCTAACTTAATGACGAGATAAGTTAGGAATATGAAACTCTTGAGGCATAATTACATATTCATCAATTATGAATATAATCATAATTGTAGATTCATCAGCTATGACTATAAATAAGGTTATGGTCCCCGGTTATAGTATCGAATGAAGTTTCTCTTCACCCGTCAAGGAGAAATCTAAAGTTCTTAAGGATACTCTGCAATTAGAAGACCAAATCACCAATCAATTCAAAAAATACTCTAATGGATTCATCAGGTATGCTTCCATATTAATATGTTTCTTAATTGTTGTACGATTTTATGCATATTATAATGGATTTAATAAGTTTTTATGAAAAATATTCTTAAGAACTATTCTTTTGGATCTATAAAACAATTGATTGATCCATATATGATATGTTAAAAGAACCCAACATGGAAAAGTCAATAGAAACTTTAACCAGTATACTTTATCATTTAAAAGTAAAGATTATACCAAAAATACACTAAATTAAGAGAAATTTCAAAAAAAAAGAGAGAGAGAAAATGTCACCCTTCACCTCTTTATAGTCTAAAATGATTAAAAAATTTTAAAAATAAAAAAATATTTAAAAAAATATTTTCTTTATGATTCTTATTAAAATAGACACAAGTTTTTTTTCTTTTCATCTTATTCTTCTTCTATCCTATCATAATATCTATAAAATATGAGTATATTCAACTAGAAAGATAAAATAATGGACTTTAACATGAACATACCAATCATTTAAAACAATAAGAAAAAGGATTTCTCTAATGAATTGCAAGACCTTCGATCAAAGTATGGAACACATCCTAACTTTCTCTCTCTAAATAAAAGCACGAACAGTGAGCAAAGGCATGTGAACTCCATTATTAGATTCTCTAACATAATATCACAGCTGCAATATCCTTATCACGTCTTCATTAATGCCTATGAGGAGGAGATTCAACACCTGAGATCAACCATGGCTTTGGGTTCTCCCAGCATCAACCACTATCGCGTTCATGTCCCCAAGACGCATTGTTGGAGGAATGGAGACTGCCATCATAAATTAGCTCAAGTCCATCAACCACTGCAGCAGTGTTCATCTTCTTCTTCTTCTTTTTTTTTTTACTTACTCCAATACCCAAGATTTTATTCCCTATTTTTCTAAATTAAAATTTCCTGCAATCAATAGCTACCAGAAATTTAGGAATCATGCGATATTGATTGCTTGTTATCCTCACCATCTCTGCCCCTTCCTCATCTTTCATGCATCACATTCATTGTCTTTGTCTTATAAAAAAGCATAAGCAAGCACATATCCTCTACTACCTGAGGTGGAGGCAACGAACATGACATACAAGAAAGGATGCAATATCTCATGATATGAGCAAGAGATGATCGATGAAAAAAGCATCACATAGAGGTGCATGATCTCACTCACAGTGAGAGCATGTGTTGAAGGTGACGAGCAAGCAGGTGAACGATGTCGACAGGGCAAAGATGATGGATGAAGAAGAGAAGAACATAACACTTACAAAATTAAAAAAAAAAAAAAGGGAACACTACATCAAAAACAATAATGACATGAGATGCTTTCTTATAAAAAAAAATGGGTGAAATTTTTCAAAAAAATCACTAATGTTTTGTCAAACAATAATATGTCACATTCCCAATCAGTCATGCATGATTCAAACGAAGACCATATGACGACGGCTCAGGTATCGCAGCCCATGGGCTGTTCCAACCTGATTCGCTTTCATCTTTAAAACACCACGCTTCAATATGGACCTCCTGTAAGAATCCACGTGTCTTTATTCGTGGGGCCCATCTAGTGTGTCGTGTGAATTATTCTTCTCACCCTCTCCCTCACCACTCTGCGGTTCCAAGTGCTTCGGCTGATCGAGGTATTAAGGCCCATGGGCTACCACCCCAAGTCTACGAATCTGCTTTGATCTCTAAAACACCTCAGCTCTGTGGTCGACCTCCCGAAGACATCCACGTGTTCCATTCCGTGGGCCCGACCACCATCGTCACATAGGTCTTTTGTGAACAAATCCCTGTCCCGTGGCTTCTTCCCCTCGTCCGCTCTCTCACGTGATATCACGTGTTGGGCTGGGTCGGATATTACAGCCCACGAACCGTCCCTCAAGAACTTTTGGATCCGCTTTGATTCCTCCAACACAATAGTTTAAAGGTAAACCTCCATAAGGCATCCACGCGTCCTACTCTTTTGAGGCCGTACCAGGTTCATGTATGCTTACTGCAAATAAAACCCTGTTCCGCGAATTGGCCCCGACACACCCTCTCTCTTCCCCCACCTTCTTCGGTAAACCCTTCCCAAACCGCTTGCCCGAAACCTAATTCTTGCCCTTCGATTTCTCCCCCCTCCTATCGCACCCTTCGAATACCCTAATAAATCCTTCTCCGACTCCCCCCTTCTCATCCTCCTCCTCCTCCTCATCGATCTTTCGTTTGATTTTGGCTGGTACCGGAGCGTCGTCGAACGCGGGGGGATGGACGCGGATCACGCGTTCGATTGACGTCGGTGTTGGATTTGATCGTGCATTTGTTTACTTCGTACTGCGTTGGTTTCAAGCTAAGTTGATAAGAGAAGCAATCTTTCGACCATTATATAAGCTGACTGCGTTCACTTGCTTCCATACATCGCTCTGTTGCAGAACCCTAATTGTTCTTCGATCGATCCGCAGCATATAAGCCGACTGCGTTCACTTTCTTCCATCCATCGCTCTGTTGCAGAACCCTCTTTGTGTTCGATCGGGAGGCAGGTTCCGCAGCCATGTTCGGCTCCACCAATCGTAAGCTGCTAACTTTCCCTTGTGCATCGATTCGTTTCGCATATTTTCCTTTTTCTTGGATTCTTGTAGCGGCGTTTTGATCGGGCTCTTAAAGATTCCACCTTTTTGTTTAATCCCGAGCTTTCTGATTATTTTTTCATCTCTTGGCAAGTGGCATATGCTGTTAACTTGTCATGGTTACTTCGTTTCATTGATTTGGTTGTGGAAGCTGGTTCGAGGATCGGTGTAGTTTGATTTGGTGGTAACTTCTTGGTGTTTAAGATGGAGTGGGGTTCACCGGGTTTGTGGTGCAACATCCGTGAGATCTTGCTCTCGATTTCTTCATGTTCTTTTGTTTTCCTAGGTTCGCCGTTCTCTTTCTTTGAATGGTATATTTATTAGGTAGTGTAAATCTTGCTTTGGCATGTACTAGTAAGTTGATGTTCTAGGCCGTAACTCAAAACGCTGCCTTTGCCAGGCCTTCTTATTCTCAAAATCATTCTGATGGAAGGCATAATATCGCCTTTATGGTTATATATTATAGTTTTTGGCCTGTATTTTTATTTATTTATTTTTTGCGCTGATGAGAAGCATATTTTTTTGTTGCTTGTCCTTGAGTTTTGTTATCTCGGTTACAATTTTTATTCTTTCTACCATGAGGCTGTTTATCTTCTGTTTTCGTTTATATGATTATTACTTTTCTTCTTCTGAGTGTGGTTAATTGGATGTGCAGCTTTCGGTCAGTCTTCAAGCAGTTCTTTTGGTTCCCAGTCAGTGTTTGGGCAAACAACCTCTAGTAGCAATAATCCATTTGCCCCAAAACCATTTGGAAGTTCAAATCCTTTTGGTTCTCAGACAGGGGGTTCGGTCTTTGGCAGCACGTCTACTGGTGTCTTTGGTCAGCCTTCTACCCCTGCCTTTGGTGCTTCATCAGCTCCAGCTTTTGGGAGTTCCATGCCTGCCTTTGGGGCATCATCGACTCCTGCTTTTGGCAGCTCTTCCTCTTCCTTCGGTGGTGAGTATATCTGGGACTAAAATAGTTAGTAAATCACAGTCAAGTCTTTCACATTGATTATTAACTGTATGATGCATCGGCTCCCTGCTAAATTCTATGTTTCTTGTTAATTGAATTAATCTTACATACAACTCCAGCAAGTGAGTCTTTTTCTGATATAGTAATTTAGTGTCTATTTGGTTTTGGGTATCCAAAGTATAAAGTAAGTTATCCTGAGAATAATATTAAAGGAATAGTTTATGCTCCTTGATATCTGGCAGTTTTTATGAGGAATAACAACAACATACTATGAGTTATTGTCTCCTTAGCAAGGAGTAAGTCATTTTTGACTTTTGGGAGTTTTGATAGAGTTTACCCAGTTTATTCTCATTACTGAATCTCAGAGAAGCCTCCTCTGGAAGTCATTATGAAATAAATGCTTATTCAGACACTTAGCCCTTAATGAACAGGGCCATTGGAATTATATCTCCCAGTGCTTGTGCAGCCAAGATTCATATACCAGCTGTTAGTTGTCTTTCTGTAAATAAATAGCTTCCTTGGAAGGACAAGACATAGTACTTTATTTCTTACTCTTTTATACATCTTTTTTTTTTTCGAAATAAACTTTTGTTACTTCTTAACTATTCAAGGCAAACTTTGCAGATAAAGGAGTACACTCAGATTTGCCAGCATTGGCAATGACCACAACATGGTTTGAATCCCTAGGAAAATAACAAAATTCTACAACATTCAATCTACCCTGTAAATATCTAATGTCTTTTGATGATAGATCTAATAGACCAGGGAATGCAGGAAAATTGAAGACTTCTGTGCATCCGACTTGAGCCAAATTATAGAATGGTTGAGCTCCTCAACTTTCTCAATTCCTCCAGAATTGTATGACCTTTGGACATACTAGATCAACTGGCTTTACACGGGCTGCATCCAATATCTTCATTCATCTTCCTTAAGACAAAGTCTTTTGGCCAGTACCTGCAGACACATCATAGGAAACTAAGCCATCAGTTTCTACAATATAGCCATTATTTCATGTCAATCTTAACAAGAGAACCATCTATCTTCTCTTTTACTTGTTATAAAATGGTATAAAATACAATGAATTTTTTTGCACAATTTTGTGTAGTGTCATGGGATTGCCTAATCAGAAATTACAAAATCTTAACTCTAATTGTACCCTAGAAAATCAGGATTTATGCAAGGTTCTAATACAACACCAATTGATGTAATTGGGACTTTGGGAGTGCACCATTGTGACAGATAGCTTAGTGAGGAAGGAATGCAAGAAATTTTGTACAGAACAGGGCAATAAAAGTTTTTTTTAGTATGTCTGTGGATCTGATCTAGTCATTATATGCTTTTGCCATTATTTGAAACTTCTCTTTTTGTTTAACGAAAACGGAAAGTAGAAATAAGTCAAACTCCACTACTTTTAAATTTGCCTGTTACATTTGCTAATCTTAGATTACATTGATTGTTTTGGAGTTTCCCTGCCTTGAGCTACACCTATTACCATTAAAATATGTGTTTTCCTTGCATAGCTAATATGTCATTGATATGATGATTTGATCTATATATGATAATGCACCACATATGCTAAGTTGCTAATTGTAAGGAATCTTGTTGGCCTTCGACTCATTAAACAAAAGAGGTTTATGTGAGTAAGCTGTAATCTATATGATGTCATTACAATCCTTGTAGATGTTTCCATTTGAGATTGTTCCTAGGATCCTAAGAATTATAGACACGTCAATTTGGTGGATGTATCCGTGTTGCACGTGTCAGACAAGAATACATCACCAACACGGTTGGACACATGTCTTTATTTTTATTCTTGGACACGAGCATTGCCCATGTGCCCTTCCTCACCTCTCCTGTGGTCTTCCTTGTGTGTCGCATGAGCGTGCCACTCGCGTGGCCCTCATGTGAAGGCCATCATCTTTGGGAAAGCACATTGACGACTTTGTTGTGGCTCTGCCTAGTGCCCTGAGCCCACCTGCGTCTGGTTGAAGCCATCGTCGCTCGCCCTCAGTGCCTCGACAACCTCTCATGTCACTCGCGAAGCCTTCCTCATTGGTGAAGCCTTCTCATGGGCGAAGCCTTCTTCCTCACCTTCTAGTGTTGGATCCACCCTTCCTTATCGGCAAATAGTGTGGCATGGTATGATGCTCACCATGACCCATCCTTCACAGTTCACCCGCCTTCTACTTTCCCAGATTTCTCATTTCTGTAAGTCAGATTTCTCTTGAAGGTACAATGCTGAACCAAACCATGGTGGGATGCATGGTGGCGTGTCTCCCCTCAAGGCTAAGAAACCATGCAGGCTTGCATTTTATATTGCAGTTAAATAATTTGGAGATCTTAATTAGTTAATAATTTCTTGATTTATTTTTAAACTAAACTTTTAATCAAGGATTGTCATACTAGTCCATACCGACATACCAAGCTCAGCTCGTTATCGAGCGGTATGCATAGGTGGTACTACTCAGTATAATATAATATGATATAAATATCAAGGTTTGAAATTTTGAGCTGTACCATCCGGTACGGGCGGTACATACTGGTCCGTCAGTTTACCGGTACACAGATGCCCGCTACCGGACGGTACCGCTGAAAATCTATCGTCGGCGATCGATTTTGGTCGTCGGCGACCGATTGAGGGAGAATCGATCGCCGACGGTCGATTGAGCGAGATCGGAGATCGGAGAAAAAGGGAAGAAGAAGAAGAAGACGAAAAGAAGAATAGGAGAAGAAACAGAACCTCTACTGCCGTCGCCCGCGCCCCGTTGCCGCCCACGAGTCGCTCACGCGCTGTCGCAGCTTGCAATCACGGGAGATTTTTCTCCCACATTAGGAGACGGAATGTCTCCCTGCGCGGGGAGAAAGATCGAGGCGACGCATTATATAATATTTAATATTTTAAAGATATTTAATATTTTAATATAATATAATATAAATATTATATAATATTTTATTTTTTTTAATATACTAGGTGGTACACACTATATGTACCGCGCGGTATCGGCACCGACAAAATGTCGGCACACCGGTACGGATCGGTAAGTCAATCCTTGATAAATATAACATAAAAAAGTTAAAAAAAGGGGCGACGTTGCCTCGTTCATTCTCACCGCGCGGGGAGAAAAAACCGCCCGTTGGCAAAGAAATCGCTCGTGGGCGACAGACCATGCGAGCGAAGATGAATCTAGGTATTTTTCTCCCTCTTCTTTCTCCCTCCCTCGACTGATATCGCCAGAAATCAGGCGATCGAAATCGTTCGATCAATTTCACGTGGTAGCAAGTGAAATACCGCATCTGATCGCATGGTAGCGGTCCGTACGGCCATGGATCGGTACGGATCGCCTGGTATGGAAATCTTGCTTTTAATTAAGGAACCTATATTAATATGTTTTAATTAATAATTTCTCTTAATTGATTATAGAATCATACTACAGTAGTTGTTATTGATAGAAAATGATTATGTTATTTAAAGCTGATTATACAATTACACTTCCTTTATTTCTTATTAACTGCATAATAAGTTTTTATTATACCTATGAGTAATTTCAAGCATAAGTGTAATGCCTAGAGGTTTATCAAGAACTAACATATAGAAGTAGGCAATTCATGTAAAGTTAATCATATATCCAAGCTAACAGATTACTACCAAATATGTTTTTACATCTTAAAACAAGCATTAGCTAAAGTTAGCATGGGAACTTTTAACTGTGGGGTTCTAAGAAAGCTCCAAAGAGGGATTCAAATTGCAACAAAAATATCAACTGCATCTTTAAACCCTGATAGGAGACGTCTGGATCTAAAATTTCAAATAGTTGCAAACATTAAGATTTTATTTGTTCACATTGCTCAGTATTATAAAATCTGATACATGGGTCCTCTGTGTGTCCGCGTCCTAATTTTCCTAACAATAGCATGTCGCCGTGTCCGTGTCGTGTCATGTCTGTGTGTCCGTGCTTCTTAGCTATGATATAGCTTATTGTTAGCAATTAGTGTGCTGCCCTTCATTTGAGGACGTGTTCCTCTTAATTATTTGGAAGCAATCAATACACTGCTTGGAGACACCTGGTGTTGTAACATCTCATGAAAATTCTTCACCATATATAAATGAGAACTTTTGTTGGTTTGGAGTTTTATTATGTAGTGGAGCCTTCTTTTGTGGAAGACTCCTTGATGGCAACATTTGGTAGGACTCAATAGATCTCTTCATGGGTCTGCTTTGGTAATGACGAGCTTATATGTAAGTATGTTACAGTTGGTTTGGAGTTCATATTGCAAGTTCTGTTCAATTTGTATCCTATACTGGATATTTGCTTTGGTATGATGCTTGTATGTAAAGACATAGCTTGTCAAATCTTTACTCTTATGCTGGATGCCTATACTTTCTTACCAGGCTATAATATTGTTTTATCAATATTGTCAAATATTTATATGAGATATAACTGCTATGAGTTGAACCCTAATAAACATTATAGTTTAATTTTTGGCTTCTCTATGGTAGTTATTTGTATTATATTGTTTTCTATTGTCATTTTGTTGTTGGAAATGTCACTTTACACTGAAATGATTATGTTGTTTGTAGGTTCTTCCTTGTTTGGTCAGAAGCCGGCCTTTGGAAGCTTTGGTTCATCTCCTAGCCAATCAAGTCCTTTTGGTAGTACGTTTCAGCAATCACAGCCAGCATTTGGGAGCAACCTTTTTGGTTCCACATCACCATTTGGTGCATCCAGTCAACCTGCATTTGGTGCCACTACCACTCCTACTTTTGGATCTGCTAGCACCCCTTCTTTTGGTGCTACGACTACCCCAATTTTTGGTGCCACAAGCACACCTGCATTTGGTTCTGCTACAACCCCAGCATTTGGGTCAACATCGACATCACCGTTTGGTACTACGGGAGGTTCCTTTGGGGTTTCAAGTTCTCCGGCATTTGGTTCAACAGTGACACCATCTTTTGGGGCTCCAAATGCACCTACATTTGGGTCCTCAAGCACTCCTGCATTTGGTGCATCTACTGCTCCCACATTTGGCTCTCCAACGGTTTCTGGTTTTGGTGCATCAAGTACTCCTTCATTTGGTTTTGGGTCCACCCCTTCCTTTGGACAGTCAGCATCTGCATTTGGTAGCACCCCGTTTGGAGCATCACCATCTCCTTTTGGTGCTCAGAGTTCCACATTTGGTAAGTTGCTTTTTTTCCATTTACCCCGAAGCCTTCTGTTCCTTGAGAGTGAGAAACCTGAAAAGCATTGTTTGTATAATTGTTTTGAAATTCACATATGTAAACTTGATTTGTTGTTGGCTATCTTTGGTTGTTGAACAAAAGAATACTCATTTTTCATGTCCTTTTTTTCTTCTTGTTTTCCCATATATTACCCTTTTATTTATGCTCGAATCATTATTCTCTGAGGCTTTTTGTTCACCTACATGTATATTGATGTTTTGCAGGTGCTCAAGCAACAACACCAACATTTGGTAGCCCGGGTTTTGGACAATCAACTTTTGGGGGTCAACCTGGAGGGACAAGAGCAGCAGCATTTAGCCCAACGACTGAGGTTGATGGTGGCACTGGTAGTCAGCCTGCTGGCAAGCTGGAATCAATATCTGCCATGCCTGCATATAAAGATAGGAGTCATGAGGAACTAAGATGGGAGGATTATCAACGTGGTGATAAAGGTAAGAACAAACCTTTAAGTACTGTTGTGGGGCTTTTCTCAGGGTATATACTCTTTTCCAGGGCATATAACAAGGCATCTTCACTATAGCATGTAAATAAATCCCCTTCTTATTTTGTGAGGCAAAAATTGTTTAGTCTTCCCTTGGCTTTTCTTTCTCGAGAGATTTTGGCTTCATGTATTAGTATATTTACGTTTGCTGGTTGTATGTTCTAAAGCATGCTTCACAGTAGGTGTGTTATTATTTTTGATAATCCTCAAATGGTATCTTTACGCCAATTTTTAGTTCATTTTTCGTCCTATATCTTCTGTAAGTAATAATGACCTGGTTATTTTGATTTCTAGGTGGTCCAAATCCTTCGGGGCAGCCTGCAGGTGCCATCAATTTTTCGGCTTCATCTCAAACCAGCCCCTTTGGTTCTGCAGGCACATTCGGTCAATCTTCCACAAACCCCTTCTCCTCCACCACGCCTTCAAATCCTTTTGCACTTAAACCTACCAGTTTCGGTTCATCTGGATTTGGTTCTACCTCTAGTTCAATTTTCAGCTCATCATTCACCCCGTCCTCATCGAGCCCCTTTGGTTCAACTTCCTCTACAAGTTCACTGTTTGGTGCTCCTACTGGTTCGACATTTGGTTCAAGTTTGTCATCCATGGGTTTTGGTGGGACAACATCATCTGCTTTTGGTTCTACGCCTTCAATATTTGGCTCTTCGATGGCGGGGCCAACTTCAACTTTTGGGACAGGTTTGGGCTTTGGCAACACTCAAGCTTCTGGGTTATTCCAGTCTTCTGCTGCACCCTTTGGGCAGGCGTCATCTTTGTTTGGGCAGCCAAACACTGGATTTCAACAAGCTATGTCTCCTTTCGGATCAAATCAATTTGCCAGTCAGTCCACTGGTTTTGGGGGAAGTCTGTTCAGTAGTTCAACGCCATCAGTCTTTCCTTCAAGCACTCCAGTCGGATTTGGGCAAACAGCTGTAAGTATACTCGTAAGAATAAATATTGGGATTCTTACACTATTCATATGATAGTTTTTGACAGCTGGCTGACTTGCATTATTTGGAGTTAAGTTCTTGCTTGTCTTTTGCAGCCTTCAGTGCAGACACCCTTTCAACTGGCACCAGTAGCCCAGACATCAAGTACATTTTCTTTTCCAAACTTAGGCCAGGCACAACCAGGTATGTTTAAGGGATTTGCCTTATCTTTTTGCTCATTAGTTGTTTTTGTTCTGTTTTTACCACTTCTTTTTTGTTCTTCGACTCTTCAGCCTCTTCTGGTGGCTTTGGTAGCATTTCAAACATCTTCAGTCAAGGCACCTTCACACAGAAGTATGTTATTCTGCTTTTTCTTTATTCCCTGTGCATTTTGTTTTTTTTTTCTTTTACAATGTAGTTATGAGCATCTTGGTTCTTTATTTGATAATAGATCGTAAAATTACTAAGTAATATAGCAGGTAACATACTCTAGCAAAAAGTGAGTATTAGCTGATTTATAACATTTTATATATTATTTCAATCGAGAGAGCTTGGATACTTTGTAGCTCATCCTTGTCTTGTTGCAATGGTACACGGTCTTTAGTTGTTTGTAAGTAGGGCAGACCGTATGGAATTTTTTTGTAATTTTTAATTTTGAGAAGGCTACCTTGTAATGCTTTACAAGAATACTTTTCTTATCCTGACTCAATTCTTCATGTACTCTTTTTTGTTTTTAATTGTCCTCTCCTATGTGTCCATGAAACAGTGCTGCTAGTCAATCCAATATGGTCATGCAACCAGCTCCTGTTACAAACCCTTTTGGAACACTTCCAGCAATGCCTCAGATGTCAATTGGTCGGACGGGCTCTGCCCCTTCAATTCAGTATGGAATTTCTAGCATGCCTGTAAGTCTAGCTTTCTTCAACACAACAAATATATGTTAAGGAGTGTGTGGATCTTTCTTGTCAGTACACCTAGATGTGATTTTCCCATTTAGTTGTGCTATTGTCAACTCTCATGCTTTGTGAATCAAATTTGTGACCTTTGCTGTGAACAGGTTGCTGACAAGCCGACTTTATTAAGGGCTTCCTCATTGCTAGTTCCAAGACATTTATCTCAGAGAAGGATTAAACTACCTCCAAGGAAATATTCCGCAAAAAATGATGGCCCAAGGGTGAGAAATCATTGTTGGGACAGCGTACAACTATAATAATATGATTACAAGTTTATTGGATGCAAGCTGCAGATATTCCTTCTTTTAATAAATCTTTTTTTTTCTGAGGATCAATAATTTTCTACTTTCAGGTGGCTTTTTTTGCTGATGATGAAACACAATCAACACCAAAGGCAGATGCATATTTTGTCCCCAGAGAAAATCCTAGGGCATTGATCATTCGTCCAATTGAGCAGTGGCCTCCACGAAGTAATATGGAAAAGGAAAATATCATGAAAAATGGATCGATTCCAGCTGCCGAAAATGGTAATGTTCCTGTCCCACTTAAAATGATTTGAACATTTCAGTTTTTGTTAAATATCTTTGAAGAGTCTTGTTTGAATGCGTAGCTTGTCTATATGCTCTATCTTATCATGAAAGGAGATTGCATGATGCAGCTAGTTCCATTTGTTGCAGTAGGTTGTTATATAACCCTTTATAAAGGGACAAAAAACAGAGGGTGAGCTTCAGTATGGCATTGTCAAAATGTCAAGACAAAGTGAACGCTTGGGCTGCTTCCTAATGACAAATAGCTATTTTTTGAGTATAGAAGAGCTGATTGTTGTAAATTTGCTGCCATTTGTCTTATCACTAGTTTGCTATCACTGTATGTATTGCTTAGGTTTAACCTATTTTGCTTTTATAACTTAAAAGCATGATCAATGAAATGTGAAGAATAATTTAGAAATGAAGCCAACTAATCAACGAATTTTAGTGTAAAAGAATCTAAGATTAGGTGTTCACATTTAAGAGTCCTTTTATACAAGCCAATAGGTCGCTAAATGAACAATATCAATCTATGGCATACTTGGTGCTTGGGGTGCCTGTTACAACCTTAGATTGGTGTAAGGTCTCTGTTCTCTGTCACCACCCAGCAAGATGTCCTATGTTTATGGCTAGACATTAGAAAGAAGGTGGTTTACCTATGCTTGAAAGGGACTGATCTACAGAAAAAGACCTTGGTAATGGAGTTAAATCTGGAAAGTAGAAAAAAAATTGAAAGTGATTCTAGGTGTTTTCAGATAAATGTTGGCTCGGAATCAAAATATCATACATAAGCATGTTATAGGATTAAAAGTGGAAGACTAGAGCAGAAGAAACAAGAAAAGCATGGGCCATGTTTGTTAATCAATCTATGATTCATTTGTTCTTCGAACCCTGCAATCATAATAGGTGCAAGTATAGCAAAATTTTGAATTTGGCAATTTTTGACCAAGAAGCCAGCATGCTTTTGAATAGCAAAACCATAGCAATTACATTGTCTTAGCATCAGATGAATCTGCTTTTATAAGTTATATTCACTTGAAATGTTTCCAAAGATTGCCAAATTTTGGGATGGCACAAGAGCCAGAAATGTGCCACCTCAAACAATTGGAGTAGCTTTTGTGTTACTTCTGCTATGGGATGTAGGTGGAATTAGTTGGATCTGAACGTTTCCTTGTTTTGTTGGCCTTTACAATGCAGAATCATGATGTTAATGTGGTGGGCATTATTTTGTGCAAGATGCTGACTATAGGTATACGCCAAGGTTTTTTTTTCCCCTTTGGTGGAGAGGTAAAATTGTTGTCCTTCCAACAGAAGGCTATTATTCCAAATTATACACCCAATATTATATGACACGTATGTTCAAGGTTTCTAAGTAAACAATCGGTGCAGGTCCCCTAGGTCCATCATTGAGAACCCATTGAATCTGGAGATCCATCATTATATTGGAATTGGCCAAGAACTGACCTTGACCTGGTTGCACATGTTTGTAATTTGGTTGTTGGCCAACCCTGGTTGACTCCTGGCAGTCTCAGTTAATCCTAGATAGTCTTGATCGGCTCTTGTGATCTTGAGAACCATAGGCTGATTACCCAAAATTTTGTGGGCTGTCCGGTGATGAAGATAATTATCTCTTTTTCTATCCCGTACACTGTATCCATGCGAAAGCTCTTATTTCCTCTATTTTAGCTGTTTGAATATATTTTCTTAATTATATGATTTTGTTCCAGAATTTGTTGGTTTACAAGTTAATCTAGCAACACAAGAAAAAGGTTGATTTGACTTATAGACCTTTTTAAGTTCTTGTAGCATTTACATGATACGGTAACATTTCATACTTCAGCATTATTTCAAAATTATATTCAGTAGCAACTTTCCTTCTTAACAACAAATGGGAAACCATATAAGATGTAGCTTTTTATTGTTTAGAACTTCGTAGTATTTGATATGGGATTTCGTACTTCAGCATTATTTCAAAATTATATTCAATGGCAAGTTTCCTTCTTAACAAGAATGGGAAACCATATAAGATGTAGGTTTTTATTGTTTAGAACTTTGTAGTATTTGATATGGGATACTAAGTGGCCAATACTAATGGTGACATCATGATTGGTGACTGGAAACACTTTTGTGATTCCATACTGCTGTTTGAAGGGGGCATGCGAGAACCATGGTAATCATGACATGCTAATGCTGATCTGAGGGACAGATCTTATTTTGGATTTCTTGTTGTTTATTCTGTTGGATAATGCCATCTACCTTGCCATTTAATCTACTTTTATTCTGTTGGATTTCTTGGGAAGGCAATGATACAGAGATATTTGATCTACTTTTTCTTGGAACTTCCTAGTCTCAATATGATGTCATATTTGGAGGTGTACTATGTAAAATATTTGTCTCATTGAAAACCAGTTATTTCTTATCATGGATCTTTCTAATCTCTGTCAAGTTATTCTTTAGATAGATAGTCTTGCATATAAGAAGTGTTTATTAATATTACCTTGCTGAATGCATGCTCACTTATGATGATTTAGCTTAGATTCTTACGTCAGTTTGGTTGTTAGCATACTATATTTGTTCTCCAACCTTTTTCTTTTACTGTGATACTCTCCAGGTAAAGTATCAGGAGAGCCATCTGCTCCGACTTTTGAGGAGATGCATGCAGGTGATAATGATGGTAAGTTCATTTCACCAGTTTTGAAAATCTTGTACGTTGAAATTCTCTCTCTAGGAGCAGAAGAACGCACTTTTTGTTACTAGTTTCAAATTGGCATTGTAGATGTTTGATGTGGATTCCCCGAAAGGATGAAAATTTAGTGCTAAACATTATCGTTATCGATGTATCACAAGCATGTTTGTTAGAGACTCTTAGGAGAAGAAAACACAGAAGGTTCATGTATGATTTGTCTTGTCTTGCATTGTCCCTCTTAACTCCTTGGTCTGTTGGGAAGCTAATTAGTTGCGCACCCAGAGATGTTAGTTTGGGTGAATATTCAAGGACAAATTGGGCAATACTTTTAGTTGTAAGAGCCCAAGTAATTGTTCTGTAAAGTCATCAGGCTAGCAGATTGAACAGATCGCAGCCATTTGTTATTAGTAAGATTCTTTTTCAATCAGTAGAACATTCTTCCCATCATTTATGTTGCTGTTGTGGAAATGATGCAGAGTATGCTACTGAGAATGGCCATACAAGGGAACATACTGGCACAACCATCACGGCGTCCAAGTCTTTGCAGAGGGAAAACAGTAACGGTGATGATCAGATGCAGAAGGTAACCGATTCTTCTTATGTGAAAATATCGGGACACAGGGCTGGCAAGGCTGCAATCGTGTACGAGCATGGTGCAGATATCGAGGCGCTAATGCCCAAGCTACGCCAAGATGATTACTATACTGAACCTCGTATCCAGGAACTCGCTGCAAAAGAGCGCGCTGAGCCAGGCTTCTGCCGCCATGTCAAGGATTTTGTGGTTGGTAGGCACGGCTATGGCAGCATCAAGTTTTACGGAGAAACCGATGTGAGGGGGCTTGACCTGGAGTCGATCGTCCAGTTCAACCACCGTGAAGTGATTGTTTACAGGGATGACAGCAAGAAGCCCCCAGTTGGGCAGGGTCTCAACAAGCCTGCTGAGGTTACGCTTCTCAACATCAAGTGCATGAACAAGAAGACAGGGCAGCAGTACATGGAGGGGCCCAACGTCGACAAGTACAAGGAGATGCTGAGGCTGAAAGGTGAGGAGCAGGGGGCTGAGTTCCTGTCCTTTGAACCCGTCAAGGGAGAGTGGAAGTTCAAGGTCAAGCACTTCAGCTCCTATGAGTTCTTTCTAGAGACTGATAGTTCGTAAGGCTACTTACTGGCTGGGAAGGTGGTGATTCATGTGCCGTGATCCGTCATCTTTCTTCCTCTAGTTTCTTCAAACTCGCCTCCCTATAGTCTCTTCAGTCTTGTGTCACCTTTTCTGTTGTAATCGTTGCAGCATCATCCTGTTCTCCATTGGAAGTACAGATTGTGCCAATATGTGATGACTTTTTGTTTTTAAACTTTGTTTTCTCGTCTTTTTTGTTTTTTCCCTCCTCATGATTCTTTTGAAGAGATGCTTAAGACTCGTGTAGTTATTGTTTTGGGTCTCTTCCTCTAATGTTCATGCCAGCTTGAAAACCTTGTATGGATAAACATTTTGTATTTGTTAAAGATTAATCCCAACTTCTATGCACCAAAGTATATTGGCTTTATTGAATTGACATAACTATACTTTTAGAGCCATATAGTGTCCTTTTACCTATATCTTTATTTGGATGTGAGCCTCCTATTATGCACAAATGTGTGATAATTATGCGGGTAGAGCACAAGTCTATAAGTGATATGTTGGTGATATGATGTACCGTTCTAAGGAATGAAAAATATGTATTATTTTTTATCTTCGAATATTACGAGTGCATTCTCTTGAATTTGCTCTCAATGTAAAAAAAAACAGCAACATTCTGCAGAGCACATAACACGAGCAGAAAACATCTGACCACAACCCTATCTATATATGCATGCATTATGTTACAAAAGATATCCATATTAAGTGGCAAAAAAAAAAAAATGGAGGATATGTTAATTTGCATTAATAGAGTAGGTAAAACATTAATACATCATAACAAATTAAAGATATATAATAGATAAGAACCTATGTTATCTAACAATGAAATAGCAGCATGTATCTGCTACTGCTTTACAGCTATGGTGGTTCCTTGAAAACCAAGGCAAGCTTTGCTTCTATGAAGACCCCAAAGGGGGAATCATTTATACTGGGAAAGAAAAAAAAAAAAGAAGGAAACATTTCAAGTGTCCGTCTTGATCATAAGAGGTTGCTGTAGGTGCAAGGGTGACTCGGATGAAACCGGTGGTGGTGGTGGTGGTGAAGGCGGCAATGGTGGTGTCGTGGTGACTAGGATGTTCTCTACCACTGGATTCTCAGCCAATGCCTTCTCCAAAGATGCATGTGCTTCTCTCGTGACACATACCATAAGGATAGCTGCAAAAGAACATGGCCTCAGCTAGTATTACCTGAATCCGAACAGAAGATATCATCGGAGATACATAACTAATCAGATGACAAGCTGTGTTACAGTTGTTTCATTATCGAGCAAAGCATTTCGACTAAGTTCCTTTCTTTTTCAGTTTCGCAGGAGCGGACAAATTCGTGTATGACAAGGATCACAAAAGGGATTCTAATGGTTATAGGAACAGGTAACTAACTAACTGATGGGAACAATCACCATCCTGCACGGAGACCAAAATGACAATATGCCAACAAATGAAGATCATAACTGCATGAGCATATAAGATATAATGATTAATCGTGGGAGTTCTAAAAATTGGGCCTCTATAGTACTGACCTAAATAGGGATTTCAACAAGACTGGGTGGTTAAAAGCTTTATGTATTTCATATGAAAAAAAAAAAGAAGAGGAAATTCTTGTATAAATGTATATTTGTGCGACGTACTTACTACCTATAACTCGAACTTATTGATAGGCAGATTTTTGCTAGTTCCATAACTAAGTGAGATATATAAATGCCAAGAGAGTGTGTGTGCATAAGAGGCTTCTTACCAGATATTGCCAGCCCAGTTACCATAAGTACCTGCATCCATTTTAAGATGTCAGAACACAAATGAATATAAATGGATGTGTATAAATGATCTTCTCTTTATGTTGTTGCAGCCTTGTGACACCATGGTTTTGTACACTCGGTAGAA
This sequence comes from Ensete glaucum, assembly GCA_021527575.1. NCBI lineage: Eukaryota > Viridiplantae > Streptophyta > Magnoliopsida > Zingiberales > Musaceae > Ensete > Ensete glaucum. The sequence goes on from CM038552.1 coordinate 39,581,475, forward strand.
GCTAAAAGAATGTTAATTCTAACATTCACATGCCAGTGTAAAGATTTGACAATCATTTGGCTCCTAGTCAAGAACAGCCATGTTTTATGATGATTAGCACTGGCCCTAGGGGCTTGGATGTTAGGAAACAATCATAGGAGTAATAAGTTTATATATTTACCAAGACAAGCAGCAAGAAATCTAGACACTACACCGGTCAGAGTAAATTAAGCTTATATCACGGATTTAAGATGTATTGGTCTATTAGATAAAGGAACTAAGTAATCTTTTAAGTTGATTGTTCCTGTACTTAAAAGGCATTTGGTTGTTTCTTCCCAAGGCATAGAAGTCTGCCAGTTATTGTCAACATTAGCAGCCAAAATGTACATTACATACTTTGTTGTCCTTATAACTTCAGTTGAACATAAAGGACAGCAAATTAATCACTGTATGGCTTGTGTCACCCACATTTTGTATGATAAGTTCCGCAAGTAGAACAATTCAAGTTAGAGGTTTCTACTTTCTAGAGAGGGAGAAGACCAAAGACAATTATGAAAACAGTGAAAGGAATAATAGATTTCTAAATAAAGGTCAATTTTAAATTGACTATGGTAATCTAGAGATGAAGAGAAGAAGAGAAGAGAATAAAAGAAGCCTAAAAAATTAGGGGAAAAAAGAAGAGAATGTCTTATCTGCTAGCAGGCAGCAGCTGAATTAGAGCTTAGTAAATAAATATTTGCATCATATATAATTTACAAAAGCTTGTACTTCATCCAACTATTGGCCAGAAAAAGAAATCCGTAAAGAAGAGTAAACCAAGAACAAAACTCTTGCACTCAGGATCGGGGATACATGGTATGCATCTTGCTTGCATGAAATATGTACATCTAATATCATATAGGAATCTTGTTATATACCAATCGTCATATGCATAGGTATACATCAAATACTGGCTTGTAATACTTCAGAATTCAAGAAGTCAGATTAGAAAGGAAGTCAAAATAGGAATTACGTTTTGGAAGCTGACACCTACTGATGACCAGGTTACAGTTACCAGAAGAAGACTTGATTCATTATCATTTAAAAGAAGATATATGGGCGATCAACAGTAGCGAATGCTTACCCAATGACTAGATGAAGCCTCATTCCATCTATGTGCCACATCAGCTAGATCCTTCAAAGTAGTACCAATATACACTAGCGCAAGAGTAATCGGCTTCAGATAAAGTCAAAATGTTAGATCACAAATTTATCAATAGTTACTCATCAAATTCTTTTGAACCTTGAGACAATGCACATTGAAAAGCACAGATATAACATTAATATAGGCCAAAAAGCAAGCATATTTTCCTTCCTTGTCTAACAGTCTAACTGATGATGCTTTAGCTACCTGTCATTTTTATAGTAAACCTAGTGCCAAGTCATGTATAAAGACAAAATTATGGAAAAGCTATGCATGAATGATATGAGAAAAGAAAACAAGCATATAAATCGAAAAGCAACTATTGCTGCATACACCAAATAATTGCATTCAAATGCATCCAAGATAATTTAGCAATGACATACTATGGTGCCCTAGAGTGATTAGTCATTCTATTTATCATGACATCCAAAGTTGAATTTACAAATAATTAAACTTACATTGCTTTCACGGTTTTATCATGCATAAAATAAGCATGTTAAGAAAGGCCAATAGTGTAAGTAGATAAAACAAGTAATTTTTAGAACCTGATGAGACTGTCCAGTCCAACTAGAAGAAACTGGAACCAGACTCACATCACTCCAGTCCTGTAATTTGTGTGGATAAGAGTTTAACCAGGTAAAAACAGGTTCAAAACTAGCCAGTCCAAATAGAACCTGTTGATCATATCATACGAATTAAAACCTAGAACCAATTTCTTGGCTCTAATTTCCTTCCTCATCCATACTCCTCTTTAGCTTCCTGCTGATGCCTATCCACCTAAATCTTGATTAGCACTCTTGTGCATGTTGTTGTAGAGAAAGGCAACTAGCATCAGTAGAGGGAGGGTGGACTCAATATGTATTCATTCATTGTGATTCTGTGCAGCCAAGAAAAAATTTAAATATGTATAAAAAATGATAGACCATGTTTTGTATGTGGTATGAGAGACTGGATACAATCGTCTGCACTATGATAGACTCATAGCTCCTTTCAGGGATTGCTCATCCAACTTGGATCCACACCATAACCATATATACACATTACATGGTAAAAAAATATTATAAAACTAACTTCGATCAAATCACAATATTTCATCATACACCACCAAAGAAATTGCTTTAAATTCACTATACCAAAAGATAGAGGGGCATCATGCCCACCAGCCCAATGATTGGCATGACGCTGCAAATGAACCAATTTAAATTTGAGCTGAACCAGTTTGAATCAGTCTGGAATCCTCCAAATCCAGCTTGAACCAATCTAGAAAACACTCAAATCTGGTTTCAAGTGAACTGAAATTATCTAGACCCTGATAGAACCAGATTGAATTGGTCTCAAAACAATCTGAATCAACTTGGAACTGGCCAAAATTGATATATTAGAATTACCCAAGACTGACCTAAACCAACTAGAAGGGCCCGGTTCAAGTTCGGTCACACTAGATCAATAGGTCTACACAAGATGGGTCGTGCTGGTTGTGAGCCAGTAGGTCTTACTGGGCCCTTGGGCAATGCCGAGCATCGGCCCCTACTGAAGACCTAACCCAAGTTGGGTCTGGTCTGCTCCAAATTGATCTGATCCAAGTCAGATCAAATCCTAGCCAAAACCAAATTGAGCCAAGGTCAACCCAGGTGGAACCCAACAGCGACACTTAATTAAAATATGAGGTTTTTCAATGAATCCGTAGCATGAAGATAGTAACATTATTAAAAAAAGTTTTGAACATATGTAAATCTTTAGATAGGATTTGCAAAATTTTATAGCATTGTCAACATTAACAATAATTTAATTTAAATATATGAATATCATGATATTAATCATATAGGGTAAAATAAAACTTTTTTTCATGATTCAAACAATTGATATTAATATTAATCAACAATCTAAAATTAATAAAGAATAGATGAATATCATGAAAATCATTGAGTGTATTAATTTTTATTGCATAATGTAAAATTCAAAACAATTAATTGAATCTAAAACATACATCATATTTTTTACACTAAAAATGCAAAATGGATTAATATCAGGATATATGGAATATTAAATAACTAAAATATAATCAAATTATTCCTTGTTTGAATGTTTAATTGTTGAAATAATTTTTTTGACAAGCACATGCAAATTAAAAAGTATATAGGCATATTTTATTAAGAATTATTTTTCTCATCCTCAAGGAATTTGATCCCTAAATTTGATTTACCCTAAATAAAAAACATATAAATCAATTTTTTAACATCATCTTTACTTTTCAAGTGGTTTGTATGTCTTTGTGGTGTTGCCAACAGAACTTTACTAAAGGTATCCTTTGTTTTCTTAGAAAATAGTCGTTCCTTTCTAAAATATAGACTGGTTGCTTCAAATAGGTGGTATAGAGTATAGCACTAAAAGACATGGGATGGATCCAAAATACACTTCCAAAACATTAACACAACACATGATGTGTTTTATATGTCAATATTCAGAAGGCATATTCTTTATATCTTCTCATATTGACCCCCATAGTTGAATGATGTTGTCCTCTATTTAGAGTGTCCAATCTAAATTCTAAATACAAAAGAGGATGTTCTAAGAAATAGGATGATACATTTTGTGAAAATTTGTTAACAAACACCACATATATAAATATTCCATTTAGAAAAGTAAAGAGGATGGTGAACAGAAGTATCTAGTATCAACATCTTTCTCTTTAAGATAAATCAAATTTAGAGACCAGATTCCTCCAGGAAGAAAAATATAATCATCTTTATTTTTGTTCTTAATCAAAATATTATTATCTACTTCCTAATCTACATGCTCTTGTAACAAAATTTTAATACAACAATTAATACATATATTTACCTTGAACACTTGAATAAGGAATAACTTAATTATTTTAATTATATATAAAATAAAAAAATCTTCATAGCTTATTAGTATTCTTTCTTAAGTGAACTCCATTTTCATTTATCTTGGTTAGGTTGGGGATTGATTGTGAGAAGGTTCTAATAGAAGTCATTGCCCTAGGAAAGCAATACCATCTGAAACCTTTTTCTTAATATAAATCTTAAAATATATTTGATTGATATTCTAATTATTTAATATTCCATGAATTCCTGATATTGATAAATTTTATATTTTAATGCATAAAATCTAAAAGCTAATAAAGCCATTTTAAGAAATTTCATGATGTTCATGTCTTCACATATTAATTTAGATTATAAATTAATAGTAATTTAATTGATTGAATCAAGATATAAAAATTTATAAACTTTATTTGATGATTTTTATGATATTCATGTCTTCATATTTTTTAATTAGATTATTATTATTGTTAGTATTATTCTAAAATTTTATACATCCTATTTAAATTTTTTAATGTCTTTAAACCTTATCTAATAGTATTAATGTCTTCATATTATAGATTAGCTGAAAAAAATTCAAATTTAATGGTGAGAGGTGATTGTTTAGTCTAGTTTGAGTAGATCTTAGCTCAATCTGGCAATCTGGTCTGGATTGGATTCAATTGAGGTCCAACTTGACCTCCACCGTGAACTCAGAGGCATAGCATCGTGCCATCGACCTCACAGCTCGATGTGACGCTGTAGTATCATGCAACTCAGTTGTTCCGACCAATGGCTTACGATCAGGCATGGCTAGGGACCCATAACCCGATGTAATTTGAGCAGCCAAGCATATGCAGACCTATTGGCCCAATTCGATAGGAACCATAATCAGGCTGATTTAAAGTGTTTCTGAACCATGATCCAATCAAATTTAAAAGATCTCAATCCAATTTTAGTTATATATAGCATATACTTCCATTTTGCATGGACCGATCCAAAACAAGCGACACATACCAATCTAAGAGTTGACCAATATGCAGACCCCCCCCCTCGATCACCATATAAAAGGGAAAGTGGAAACCCTAAATCCCACTTCCATGTCGCCTCGGCTTCTCACACAGTCGCAATCAATGCCACGAGCCTACGACTTCTCGCCTCCATCTTCTCACCGCAATCGACATTTTTGCTTCTCAGGTAGGCGACTACCGACAACCTCCGCTTGTCATGACCTCGTTGCCCAATGCCACGTAAGATATTTGCCCTAATCACTTCTCAAGTATGTCTCTTCTCCTTTTACTCTTCCTCTCTTCTCTGTCACTTCCTCTTCTTCCCTCCTTCCTCCTTCCTCCACTATCAGTTTCTCTTATCCTTTTTATTTCTAGCTAAAACACTAGTATTTATAGGCAAGGCTTGCAATATCGACTTGTACCGCTTGATACAAGTGATACATATTGGTCCGGCAGGGGATTGATATGTGGACTGTCCTCTATGGGGCAATACCATAACCTGATCTCATATTGGGTGATATGAGTTGTACCGATTGATAACTTATCAAATTTTGATCATTACTAATCGAGAGCTGAGATCACCCTATTTTAAATGGTCAAAGTGATTGTTTGAACCAAAGGAAATGGTTTTAAACTCTTTTCTCTCTCCTCTTTCAATTCATATCACTCTCTCAATCTCTTCAACTCTCTCAAACTCATTCTACTCACATCTAACAATTCAAATCATTTCTTTGTAAATAATTCAATATTAATGAAAGGATGGTCCAACGTACTACAAAGCTACTCTTCAAAATCCAAAAAAGATATGTGCCACTGTTCTTTCCTAATTTAGATTATTTTTGCTAAAATTATATTATATTTATATTTATTTTCAACTAAAAACCCTAATATAACTTTTTTCTATTTTTCAAGTTTTTTTAGAGCCATTTTTTATTTTTTTGGGCGGTATGTTGTAGCATACTGTCAGTACTCCTCGATACGTACTATACCACTCATTGGTCTATACACTGAAAGAACCGAAATTACAAACCTTGCTTATTGGTGCATTGTGTCAGTACATCGGTATAGACTAATATGTACCAACCTAACAAATCTCTGAAATGGGTCCGATACCAAAATGGAAAACCTTAGTATGTAAATAATTTCAATTTAATCCCAGCCAAATTTTTAAAGTAATTCAAGTGATTCCAAATCTATTCAACTTGGTTCAACTAGGGTTTAGGCCAATCATGGAGTGGGCCTGCACCTCACTATCTTTTGGTCTAGTAAATTTATAAGATTTTATTTATTGTTATTTGATGAGTTATTATTGAATCATTGATCAAGCTTGATATTAAAATATAATTTTTAAAATCTGGATGATGTATATACGGCTAAGCAATCCAAGATGCAAGTTGGCAATGTACCCCATGAAAAGAGCTACAAGCTCAGCATGATAAGAAGCAACCATTGGACCAGGTGTCTTGTGTCATATATAAAACATGATCTATTATGTTAGACATATATCGAAATGTCTCCTAAAATGCACAAGATTATAATAAATGAATGTGCTCTGTGATGATATATAGAAGTTGTTTCCGATCAAGGATAACCAGGCTAGGGCTAGTAGGACCGAGGTTCATCATACTGTAATGTACCCTCGATGAGCAATACAAACCAATCTGATAGGGGACCGATATAAGTGATACATTGGTACATCCCCATGTATTATATGTCGGTACATATTTTATGGCTCGGTATAGCTTAGTACGTATCGTACCGACAACTGGTCAATATACTAATATGGACCAATAAGGCCAACCTTGAGTAGGACGATTCCTTTTGAGAATTAGTGGGTGCCAAATGTGATCCTTAAGTGGAAAAGGAATGTGCTTCCACTTTGATGCGTGAGAAACATTACTGTAATATGGGTTCTCTTCATTTAATATTGGAAGAATAAAGAATCAAGAGGCCTAGGTGCACCTTTAGTTGTTCGACCAATGCTAATGTGATAATAAACTTAGTATATACCAAGATTTGTAATTTCGATCACCCGATACCGGTACATACCGTCCGATTGCGAACGCACGCCCACCACCGGACTGATCGCCAAAAATTGACCATCGGTGGCGATTGAGGGAGAAATCGACCGTCGGCGGTCAATTGCAGGAGAAAAATGTAAGAAAAAGAAGAAGAGGAAAAGAAAAAAAAAGAGAGAAAAGAGGACAAGAAGAAATAATACCTAGCGCCCGCGTGCCGTCGCCGCTCGTGGGTCGCGGGTGCTTTTTCTCCCATGCGAGGAGACGGAACGTCTCCCCGCACGGGGAGAAAGACCGAGGCGACGTCGCCCCTTTACCTTTTATTCTAATATTTTAATATATTAATATAATATTATAAAATATTTATATTATATTTTAGTATACCGAGTGGTATACACTATGCATACCACCCGGTACCGGTACCATATCGATACCAAGATAAACTAGGTACACCGATCGGACCGGTAAGTCAAACCTTGGTATATACAAAATGATATGCCCTATTGATTTATGCATAATTTTATTTATATTATCTTGACATTACTTATTATTTTAAATAAATTTGATTTTGTGGATTTATGATTTTAAAGATTCATACTCAGCATGATTTCAGAAATATTTTTATTTGATATTTACTATTTCAACAATTCAGATCATAAGACTTTGGTGAAAAAGATATTTTTATATCACATCAATGTCACTAGAAGTTCTCGCTCTTTGTGATTCCTAGCTTGAGCTACTGAAGCTTCTTAGTTGTTTTTAAGAAAATTTTCCTATCTTTAATAACACTAATGAAATGTTATCTTTTGAGTTTTGAATAAATTGAATTATTCTATAGTTGCTCCAGTTGAATGTCTTTTGAATGATGATCACATATTTTGTTGTGCTAAAAAAAACAGTATGTGACAATTTAGATCTAAAAAATAAGATATTAAAGACTTAAGTACGTGAGGATTTGAAGTACTGACATCGTGTATACCTGTTCAACTGTCTTAAAGTATATACAACAACAATAAAGTCATAAATCCTAACTATTTGTGGTCGACTATTGTCTTTTATTATGTCCAGTACAAAAATAGTAGGTAAAATGTTTCTAAAGCATAATAGTGAAACAAAACATCAGTTAACTTATTATGATTCTCACAAAAGAAAATTCAATTTGTAACAGAATTAACTATCTGAACCTTCGAATATCTTAAATAATATAAGAAGCTTCCAATATAAAGGAATGAATGATTTTTATTAACCAAGAAATGACAAATATTTCATCATATATGATTTAATAAGATAGTCAAGCAAGAAAATGGGAATGAGTGTGTAACAAACTCCAAAAAATGGCAAAAACAACTTTGCATAGCATTATCAATTAGCATCTTCAATCATTGAATGGAAAAGATTAAATAAGGATACCATCATTCCGAGCCAGGACGCCATTGTGTATTCCCCAATGCCAATAGGCATCACAGCTAGGAAGTAGTTCAACATACTAAATGGAAGTAAAGGTGCAAGCCTAAGCAGCAATACAATCTGCAGGAAGAGAAGTGAAATTGAAGGTCAGCATAGTTAAATTTCTTTCAAACACATTACGGTACCATTTCATGGGATTAATTGTATGAAACAAAAAGAAATGCCTAATTACTCAAATATCAACTTGCACCATTATATTTTGTCATATAATTTATGGAAAAAGGCTATTTAAGGAAAACCATGCAATAAGTGTCAGAATAGCAACTGAAAAAAGTATAGCAGATACTTTTTTAGCAAATATTCAAAATCTCTTTTTAACCTTCACAAATATCAAAACTTCTTAGATGGATGGATTTCATATGCAAATTCTAACTAGAATAAAAAAATTCAAGCATGAGCTAAAGATGCTGGAAAAATATTTAGTCTGCAATTAAATAATACTAGTTCTAAAACAGATTTTTGACCACGTATAAGGGTGTTTATCATGTGAATCCTACTAAACAATTTATATACCAGACATACTGGAGCAAATTCATAAGAACTATTTCAGATTAAAAAAATCAGCCTATTTTACTGAAGAAGTCTATGAATTGATAAAGCAAACTTATCCTGAAAAGTCATGAGTATATTAACATGATTTAACTAGAGCAATATACTCTTGTTAAAATTCAATCGGTATTGTTTGAAAAAAATTCATGAGAATTAGGAACAATTTTAAATACTCAAATTCATTTTGTGCTCTTTTTGAAAAGTTGTTTTATCAATAGCCGTATGTAAAGTAGGCAAGATGCAAAGAGTGCTCCAAGAGCTTCAACAAAACCTTAAATCCAGATCTCTGAATTGCAGCCGCAACAGCCTGAAACTCTGGATAATCATTCAGCTTGGAGACGACATATGGCCTTCCTAACTGTTAAAGAATCACAGAAAGATGATAGTGATTGAGTCATGTGAGAAACATCAAACTTTCCATAAACTAATCAGTATAGTTTGGTGGATGCAGTTCACATAAGAATACTGGATGACTAGATAAAAAATCTCATTAGGACAAGTGCTGATGATAAACCTATCACTGTGCAGAGGTAGATGATACGAGTAATGAATACAAAATAGAGAACACGGCCATGTAATTACATAACTTTCTGGTTAGCAGAAAATAAAGCAGATACATCCATTGCAAAGGTAGGTAGACCGTAGACACATTTTGCGTTAGGCTAGAAAGTGACTTCACCCATATGAAACAGCCATTAAACTGCCTTGGTTTCACTTGTAATAACCCCTATTAAATCCCTCTTCTTCACATCTTTAAAAGAGCACCTTAACTCAGTACATGTGAGCACCATATAAAGCACAGAATCTACCCTTCAGTTGCAATTTAGGGATACACCATGAAGGATTTTGAAACATGAGGACTTCCAAGTATGACTTTATCAAGTAGTATTCTTGCCCAAGTACATTTAACTTCTGACTTATGGCACAATCCAGTACACTATTGCTATAGAAGCACACACCAGTATTGAAAATCATAATGAAGTATAATATAAACAGCTAGCTATAGATGCAAGGTAAAACTCCTAAGTGAAATAAACAGCATCATCTCAAAACATTGGAATACAAAGCTCCAATTTCACCTAAAAACAAAAGGAAAAAATATATGCTTGTTTCTCTAATAAGTTTGTCAGCTAGATCTTAGCATTTGACTTGTCACTATTACACCATACAAGATAGTTCTATGTTATAGTTAATACCTGTAAATTATCAGGTTTGACATCTTATCCAACTTGAACTTGAGTCAAATTCATGTAGTTCAAGAAAGTTGGACAGCTTAGGTTATTGGATTCTCAGTGACTTAGATCTGATCCCAAATCAACTTAATGATCCAATAATTTTAGTTCTTTCTTTTATTTTGCCGTGGTTATCAACATCCTCCAAAATTTCAATCCCAAAGAAAAACTATTGTTTCAGATGACAAAAGTAGACTAGGGTAAAGAGGTAACTAATTTGTTAATTAGAGGCCGTCACAGATTCAAAATTTTTATTACCGTTCTACCAAGTAAAAATGCAGCTACAGAACCAAGTGTTGATCCAACTGAATCAGCAAGAAAGCCTATCAGCAATCCAAACAGATATCCACCACCAAGCTGGCAAATGAAAAGCATATATTAGACTTTGAAAGTCAAAAGCAAAAAGATATGTGCATCTTTAACCTTTATCACCATTGGCCTACAGGAATTCATCATAAGCTAAACAAGAACAAAAATACGATAAATGGCTCTCTTATCTGATTTGCTGATATAGAAACAAAAGTAAAGCACAATAATATTGGAATATATTAATTGTTACATAATCAATGCAAGGACAGCCATAATAACATATAATTATTTATCAAGTCAGAAAAATAGGGGAACATCAAAAGTTGGAAAACTGTCATAAGTTCATATACTGCAAGGATTCAATCTCATCGATATATATACAGTAAAGATCTAGAAATTGGTAGTCTTTTTCCATTATACTTTTCATTTAATATTTTTATTTTTTTTCCCTTTTGGGTCGGGTAGGGAGAGTTGAAAGAAAGAAGTCATGGAATGGTGATGGTGACAAAAAGTTGCAATGTGATCATAGCTTTGCTTATCAGAGCTTGGCACTCAGCATAATTGTGATCTGCTGCAACAGAAAGATCCAAAATTATTCATAATCACTTTAATTTCCTTCGGATGCATTTTGTACCCTAACAACCATATTGACTAGATATTGTTCTTTAATAATGAGCTAAATCAAAACAGTTACACAATATTTGATTACATTCATTCGGTATTCTCGAGAGTTCTTATCATAAGAATATAGTGCTGGAAGGGTCATAATTTCTCATGGACCATACTGTACTTCCTTAGTACAATACATGCATAAAATATGTGTCTACATCAACAGGGAAACAAACTTCAAAACTTCACATGCACAAAATCTCATCCCAAGAACAAGCAAAAATACAAGATGGAAAATATTCATTAATCGAGATATACTACATATCAATAAGAAGTGTATTTGTCCAAATAAGTAGACTAATAATATTAAGAGAAATCTGTGCTTACACTAAGTATTGATGCCGGAACAGCTAGAATTGTCAAAGGAATATATGCAACAGCCCTGATTATAAAGAACAAATTGAGAAGGTTAATTTCAGTTGATAAGTAGCTGAAAATTCTAAATTTTGGCATCAACACTAAGAAAAAGGTACGTATGAACATGACATGAAAGCTTTCATAAGATGGTTTTACACAAAGGATGATCAGAACTTATAAAGGAATTCCAATAGTCTTTAACCAATAGAAATAACCGAAACAAGACATAAGTGCCAACAGAAATTTCAAAGAAAGAGTTTTATGATAAACATAAAAACTGCAAAAAGCAATAAAAACACAAAAAACAAAAAACAAAATCTGGCAAGTCATAGTTGCACTTAACATTAGTTGCAATAGTAACTTAGCTACTAGGTGTTGCTCATATACTTGTAACTGCATCAACCATGACTTGTGAAACGAATAATAGAAGGCCAACTCAAGCTACACCTAGCTTGTATATAAAGCTGCTTCACACTTTGAATACAGATCCTACAGAGACAAGTGTCCTATTGAGGCTGGAGTCTTGTGAAAATTTCTTAGTTTCCTCCAACAAACCCATTAATCATAAGAAACATATTAGTATATTACTATGCTCCTCATCTATAGAAAACAACCTAACAGTACCAAGATAATGATCTATTCTTCAAGTGCCTAGCCCTCAAGAAAAAGATTCATACTGAAGATATCCTCTCTAGTACAAGTGTTCATGCCCTTGTAACTGTACCTTTGACCAGTGCACGATCTCATCAACTATGTTCTTCCTGCCCCAAAGAACATCCACTCTACCTAGTCAACATTCTGAAAGCACATCACGATGTCAAAGAATGAACAGGATTGTCAAGAATATCTCGTTCATGGTCTCATGGCCCTAGGTCTATTAATGCCAATTATATTGTCATGATTTTCCATAGTCCGTATCATTCTTCCAATCCTACCTCTTGTTCTCCTTTTCTTCTTTCCTTTTTCTTCTCTTCTTTACTCCTTTATGGTCATCTTTAGACAAAATATAGTCAAGTTTGGAGTCATTATATCTAGTTGATGGTTTATCCCATGTCATTAGTCATATTTGTGGTATTCTGTATATCACTAACCATCGAATTACTAAAACTTAGGTTATTTTAGTTGACTACCTATGGTAAACATCTGGTTTCAAATTAACATTATGTAATATATAAGTTCTAAAATAAATGTTTTTATACTTCCATTATGTGGGGTATTTGGCAGTAAGAAATTCAATTTTCAATGTTTTAATCCTTAAGATGACTATATGGAGGATCTTCGCATACTATACTGTTAGGTTTCTTGTGCATATGTTTTCAGATGTTGTATAAATATGAAAATAAGTACAAAATATAAAAGATATATTGAAAACATTTCCTATTGAATTCAGTAATAGTACATTGTTTAATGGCAATCTGACACGCCAAAATTTAGATCACATTGTCCCGAAGTCTATCATGATTATCCATAATTTGTTAACAGTCAGGGTTGCAAAAAATTCAAGTTAAAATATGATTTACAACTCCTGTTTATTGAACCAAAGGAAAGAAAAAAGAAAAAAAAATCATAACTCACACTTTTAGCAGAAGATGATATTATTTTTAAATAAAATTAAAATAATTTTATAACCATATCATATTGGTCTTTGAACTTAATACCTTCTATAAACAGGGATTGTCGAGCTAGATTCCAAGCGCATATAAGCGATATATACATTCTATAGTTGATTTGCTCTGCCACGCTATATCTTGGTGAGTCACAGCAATCACATGCCAAAGCACATATTAGGTATGGTTAGAATGTTTCACAATGATAAAATCAATAATCATGGAAATATAGAAAAATGAAAACATAGAAGAAAGCATTATAAGTAAACATGAGGTAAAGCAAATCAATGATTTGCAACAACCATCTATAAAAATTGTCAAGCCTAGCAATTAAGATGGCACTTACAGCACAACAGGACCCCACGGACCAACATTCTGCTTTATCCACACCATAAAGTCATTCAAAATCTGTAAGAAATCCAAGTTAGTTACAACTATTAGTCAACTAAAAAGACCATCATAGGATATTCTATAATTTGCTGTATGATGTTTTCTATTATATCAAGATCTTGAGAACATAAGGATGCCGGCATGTAATATATGTCAGTAGGGAGAAATAGCATTTCTGAAGTTTCACTACCTCAAATAATTGTAGGTTCTATTGATCAAGGATTGATATTTTGATCAGCACATGTCAGCATGCTAAAAAGGTAATGGCATGTGTCATGCTGACCGATGCCGCAGCCGTTAGCATATGATAATAAATTTCTGGCCTAGGTCTATGCACTAAATGATGGTCCTTGCTCTTAATGCAAACCGAAGGGATTCAAAGTAATTTTCTGTTTCTCCACATTCTAGACAATTTGAATCAGTTTCATTCATCACATTTCCAATTCAATTTTTGAACTTGAATGAACAACATCTGTTGAGAAATTTTCTCAAGCACAGCAAAGAAGCCGAGCCTCTCTAGTATGACTTGAACAATATGTGTAACGCCAATGAGGATGGCCTTAAAATCTGTATATTTATGTAAATTCCATGTCTGTCCAACCTAACAAGCAGTCAGATCTTTTTTGGCCCCTCCCGTTTTGATACACAGCTTGACTCAATAAGCACAGACATTCTTCCTACCAACGCAATCAAAGACTAGTTGAGGCTAAACATGATATAATTTGATTTAACCAAAAATTGTCAGGGAGAGTCAAACATGTTTCCTATTTGTCCATTTACTTAATATTATCAGTTAGTCAATTGTTGGCGCTGTTTAAATAGTCTAACTTGACGAGGAAAAGTGACATGACCCTTACTCCATGCACCGAAAGGTTCACAGAAGACAAATATAAGAGATCCTCGATAATCTCTTGAACAAAATTGTCACAGGAGACTAATTGATGAATTGTAATCCACGATTGCTTTGTCAAACTGCGATGACTATGAAAATGCTGTGTCTGATCTAAGATCACGAATGCAGCAGATAGATCGGTTTATACAAGAACAAGGCGAAATGTGGGTCACCTTTTCGACAGGGAGGGTGAAGAAAGCGGCGACGACGGCGGCGACGAGAAGGACGAGGAGGGAGATCCTGATGGCGGAGGACCAGGAGAGGGCCATCAACAGCCCCCCCCCGACCCTGACCCTGACCCTGACGACCACTTTGGCCGGACTCCGCCTCTCTACGAAGAAGGCGAAGACCACAATCAAAGCTAAAGCTAAAGCTAAAGCCAAAGCCAATTATAATAAAAAAGGATTCAAAGCTAAAGCCAATTATAATAAAAAAGGACTTCCAAAAAAAAACGGCGGTTTCACTGGCTCTCCTCTCGCATTTCTGTTATCGGAGTATATGTATATATATAAGCGTATGTGTAACAAACAGACGAATGTATTTGTTGGCTGTTTCTTTGGAAAAAAAAAAGGAATCAACAGATTGCGTGCGGAGGGGAATGTCATGATGTGCCGCACGAACCTTAAAGCACCTCCTCGTTTGAAACGTATCGTAATATCTCGGAGTTGCTATGGTGATAATTGAGTGTACAAATTTAGGAATGTATGCAATGGGATCCTCCTGTGATATTTAATTTAAGATTTTTCATCTATCATCGTCTCTATCCCTCCCCTAGGTAGCCTCTGTGCATGCCCCATCCACCCTCTACTTGTCTTCATAGTCTATGTCCTTATATTTGACGAAGGGGGTTGCGAGTGGGTATAATGACGACAATGATGATGGTACAAAAAAAGGAGATGGGGGCTAATGTTAGATAGGTATTGACGAGGGAAATGGGCGAAGGGTGGTCGGGAGGAGGGGGGGGGGGGTTTATGCGTAAAGGTAGTTCTCGATAGGCCTACACCCTTCGCTTATCGTCCTTCTTCGTCTATTATTACCAAATTCTTCAAGTTAGCAATTTCGCTCACCTCTGTGAGCTTTACACTACTCTTTCGGTCGTTGTGTAACACATCCCACTTTGCACGGTCTTATCTTTTATCAAGCGCCCGCTTGTCTTGAGCACCGTTAAGTTTGATTGCCAACGTTAAATCGTAGCTCAAACTCAGCCATCCTAACCTTTATTCGTTATGCATTCTTCATAGCTTGCTTATCCTCGTGATGCATCTCGTGCAAAGGGTTGACTCTTCCTCTGAATGTTAATCATGAATGTCTATTTCTTTAAGCGTCTTCTTTCCCTACATCTCAATGTTCATTTCCTCCAAACGATCGTATGTGCTGGCTGCCCTCCATGTTTGCATAATAAGTATTTTTTTATGTATGCTCGTCCCGCTCTAATACCAAATGTCACGAACTTAGCTTATTTTGCCTAAGTCGTATAGCACCATCGTGTGTCCATCTATAAAAGGTTAGCATTCCCAAAACCTCCTATGGTCCCTTGGGACTTACAAAATAGAAAACGGGCTAGAGAAAGCGTTTCTTACGGGATCCACAAGCAACCACTTCAGCAAACACTTTATATAGCTAGTGTAAATTACAATCATAGACTTTACAAACTTTGAACGATCGCACACAAAGGATCAAAGTCTATTACATATCGAAATTACTACAATCGTCCATATGACATAACTCTCATTTACAAGCCGAAACCAATCATGAAAGCTAACCAAACTAGGGCTACCAAGTTTACTGTTAGTCTGCTACTTATTGTCTAAAGTATGAACAAAACCTGAAAGACACGGGCATACATGAGTATTATATCAAACACCCTCTTTATATTTTTGTCCATGATAGAACGGGGATGACGACGATAATGATCATGATAGAGTAAGAGGGGATGGGGGCTAATGTGATAATGTGGGGAGGCAAGAGCAATGACGTATGGAGGAGGTGGCTACGGGTTGATGAGGGCAATGGGTGGAGGGTGATAGGGAGGAGGGGGGTCTTATAAGTATACGTGGTTTTTGGTAGTCCTCCTTCACCATTTTCATTCATCGTAGACATGACGACAGAGAAAGAAAGATAGGAGTGAGTGAGAGCATTGGTAGATGTGCATGGAGGGTGGAAGACATACAACAGCGCGGGGAAGAATACAAATTGAATGCAACCAAGAGGAAGCCAAAGTAAACTAAAAGGTATTTTCAAAATGAGAGTTGTGTCCAAAATTTTTAAAACTAATATTTTTTTTGTCAAAAAATTATCCATATATTTTCAATAATATTAAAAAATTTCAAAGTTTATCCAAAATTTTTCAATAATATTCTCTTTCTTCATACCCATCATTTTATTTTGATTTGCTCCTAATTTTACAAGGTTGACACCCTCAACCCCACCATATCATAAATAAGGCACCATCATCGGCCAATGAGAATGGTAGTGCCATGTGTATACATATATCCGCACCAACGGTCGTTCAAACGAGACGAAAGGTAAGTATATATCGCACTCCGACCTGCCATTCCTTCTCTCGTATTCGTGTCCGTCTCATCCATCTCTCCAAAAGCCAAGCCCATGGCCACAGACCACGAGTCTCCCATCGCGCCCATCGCAGAGCCACCGCCATGGCCACCTCGACCCTGCTCTCCCTCCCCGCCTCCGACCTCCCGAAGATCGCGTCCGCCGCCTCGGTCGTGGTCTCCATCACCGTCTTCGTCGCCCTCCTCTGCGCCTGTCTCGTCATCGGCCACCTCCTCGAGGGCAGTCGCTGGGCCAACGAGTCAATCGCCTCCCTCCTCCTGGTTTGGCCTCCCGTCCCCTTCTCCTCTCCTGGTTTTAGAGCTGAGGCTTTGTAGCTTGGGGTCTGCTTTATTTGCTCTCATGAGCTCATTCTTTCTTTTAGGGTTTGTGTGCTGGGCTTGTGATGCTGTTGGTTACCAGATGGAAGAGGTCCCACATCCTCACGTTTGATGAGGAGCTGTTTTTCATATATCTGCTGCCTCCCATCATCTTCAACGCCGGGTATTTCCCCTTGCTTTAGTCTTTGACTCTTCTAATTGGTAGATTAGGACAGTACGAGCACAAAAGAAAGACAAAGATGAACATTTCTACTGAAATTACCCAATTTTTCTCATACTCTCTCTCTCTCTCTCTCTCTCTCTATATATATATATATATATATATATATATATATATATATATATATATATATATATATATATATTCATGATTATCTGGCACAGCTATAAATATGTGTTATTTTTTTATCTATTGATGCAAATTTCTTCATGGTGAAAACATAGGCCGAAAGAAACTGAAGTAGAAACCAAGAGCACAATATTCAATTTGGGACAGCACACTCTTGCTGATACACTGTCAGCAGTGGTACACCCTCTTATGACATAATCCTTCAATAATTATCTTTTCCTTTTAATCCTCTCTACTCAGTACCACTTCATGCTGGTGTCAGCACAGAGATGACAGGACTCATCCTGATGGCACTGCATATACTTATGGCATGTGTCATGCCAGCAGCTGATTGGCACAATGGTGTGTGCATGGCAAGTAAAACATTAGTTAAAGAGCATATGTTCGTGAAAGAGCATGAGACTAAAAGCAATTTATTTTTCTCAAAAGCCACTATATGCTGGTGTCAGCACAGTGATGACAGGCTTCATGGCATTGCATGTACTTGGTGCATGCATCATGTCAGCAGCTGATCGGCACAATGGTGTGTGCATGGCAAGTAAAAACAGTTGGTTAAAGTATGTATTCATGGAAGGGCATGAGACTAAAAGCAATGAAATTTTCTCAAAAGCCACTACTTGCTGTTGTCAGCACAGTGATGACAAGATTCATACTGATGGCACGGCACGGAGTTATGACATGCATCATCCCAGCAGCTGATCACATATTGGTGTGTGCATGCCAAGGAAAACAGTGTTTAACAGCATGTATCTGCAGAAGAGCCTGAGACTAAAAATAATGGATTTTTCTCAAGATTATGCTTAACAATATATGTGAATACCCTACTCTTTGACACCCAAGTCATAAAAACTTGACATGCAACCTTACCATGGAGTCAAAGTTCAATTTCATAAAAACTTGGCTGAAAAATGATTTGATGAATGCTTCAGAAAAAGATAGCAATGAACTAGAGAGAAGATTCTTTAAAGCGATATGACTTAGTTAAGAGCAAAGACTTAATCAGGGTGTATCGTCTCACATATACTTATTCATGCTTGAATTTGAATTCTACATGTCCTGAACTATATTTGCATGCACTTGAGGGATTCTTAAGTGATGATTAACACAGACACAGTTTTATTTACATGCAAAATTGGCGAGATTGAGATCATTTACTTAATCTTACAAGTTAAATAATTTAATTTGCAGATGTGCTACTTGCATAAGCATTATTAAGCAAATACCAATTTCAATGTCATGATAGTTTTCTTTCTAAACAAATTTCTTCCCTTATCTGAGCCCATTTCATTTGCAGTTTTCAGGTCAAGAAAAAACAATTTTTTCAAAATTTCACAACAATTCTACTGTTTGGTGTCCTAGGGACACTAATATCCTTTTGCATCATCTCCACAGGTAAGAAGTGTTGTCTCTTAGAATGTCAACAAACTTAAATCTGGAACTCAGTTATTTCATGATTAATGCACATCCCTTCTCTCATTTTTCATTTTTTGATTTATATGTGAAGAGATGATGGCTACAATTAATTTTGCATATTGTTTCTATTTAATGTACATCCCCTCATGCACTGGGTATGTCCTTTTTATTGTTTCTATTTGATCTTAACATTACCTTATTTGTCTAATATAACCTATATTCTACTTTAATTTTATTATTTATTTGGCATTACCTATGAGCTATCAAACATGGACATGATCTTGGAATTCTAGTAGGACATCTCCAACAGAACAGATCTTGAAAAGGTATGACACAGAAGGCCATAAACCCAACAATCAGTGGAGACAATTTTTCTCCATATATTACTGTAACTTTATGTTAGAGAACATACTCTAAATCAATGGATGTGTTATCTAAAAATCCCATTATTATGGCTGTTTACATCTCATCCATAGCATTTCCACTATTATCAAGAAGAAACCAACATATCCTAATGATTCACATTTTACTTCTGTTATTTGCCTCCATTAGAAAATTTATTGAATATAACCCAACTTACAAATGAACCTCATTCAAAACATCAACTGACTCCTTTGCCTTTAGGCCAAGTACCTGGTAATATAATTGTTTCTATCCTTTTTTGTGCCCGTCAACTAATTTTCCAGTCTGTTGTATAATGAGGATGAATTTGGAAGTAGGAAATTGGTTTTTTGGCCTGTTCCTAGTGAGCATTGGATGGCGATGAGGAGACAGAAATATTCTAAACAGGAGGCATGGACAACTTAGAAAAAGTAGAGACATTATGGGCATTTTTGTCCACATGTATAATGGTTTACTACTGAAATGAACATTGATGTGATGTTATATACAGTAGAAATACTCTTAGTTATGTATTAAAAATATCTATAACCCTCTGTTTCAGCACTAAATTGTTTCTTCATGTCTAAAACAGTGTATACAAGCATGTTATTGTAATATCTGCAATTTGAACTCATTCTGGAAACAGCTATAAATTATAATGCTTTTGTCATCGATCATCAGTTCTTTTAGTTGTGTCATCTAGGGTAGAGTATTTAATGGATTGGTCTATCATAGTGTCAAGTTCTGAACAAACTCCACAGAACTTGATATGGTATTTATGCAAATTAAGATTTCTTTCCTTTTTTTCCTGTGAATTAACTTTCTTGTTTTAGTGGTAGTAATCGCTTCTGCAGAAATTGAGTTAGTCTATACTAACATTTAACCATGGGTTTGATGTCCATTTGTAGTAGTAGATGACTTGTATCTGTTTTATGGCATTTCAATTAGACAGAATTTTAGCTTTGAATTGCAAGAATGGTGTGTTATTACACACCATATTATGGCTACATGAGATGCATCATTCTATGGGGATGCATTCTATGCTGAGGGTGTGTTATTACACACATATATGTTTTTGCTTGTGACAGTTGGCATGAACCACATGCCATGTTAGGATGGCTAACAAGCATCATCATGATGACAAGTTATTGGCAGAGGCATGGTGAAAATTACATTCTTCATTGTCTCACCTTACCGTTAAGTGCTGTTATGCAATGCAACTGACTTACAAAACTCTTTCATGTAAATTATAATACTTTTTCTTTTAATTAACAGGTTCATACTTTCTATTTAAGCAAATAGGCATTACATCCTTGAAGATACAACAGTACCTAGGTATGTCTAAAGTAATTTTTTTATTGCATTATATTTGCAATTTGTATTTAGTTTGCTTTTCCATTGTAACATTTGAAGTTAAATTGCTTGTAGCTACTGGGGCTATATTCTCAGCCACCGACTCAGTGTGCACATTACAGGTGCAACTATTATATATGAATCAACAATTTTCTTTTACCTCTGCTAGCTAATTCTTCTTTTCCCTTTTAATATAAAAGGTTCTCAACCAAGATGAAACACCCCTACTTTACAGTCTTGTGTTTGGAGAGGGAGTTGCTAATGATGCTACTTCAATTGTACTTTTCAATGCAGTCCAATCACTGAATCTCAGCCATGTTAAAGCCATGACTGCAATAAAGCTATTTGGAACCTTTCTTTATCTCTTCTTTACAAGCACTGCGCTTGGAGTAATGGTAAGTTTTAATTACAAAATGAAATTACTAATATGTTAATTCATCTATGTGGCACTGAGAAATGTTGGCAAATATTTCAGTTTTGTCCTCATCAGATTATTGCATGATTTATTTCAGTGTTAATCTTTGTATAATGTAGAAATAGCAACTGGCTTGACTCTTAAAAGTTTCTTAACATTTCAAATAGAATGTATATTATCAAAGCCATCATGAGGAGTGTAGTTCTTTCAATCAGTTATTCGAAATCATGCTTTGTGATAGTTCCCCTTCCCAGTACCAGTCATTCTTATTAAGATTACTTGTGCTTTGTACCTTTTAGATTGGACTCCTGAGTGCATATATCATAAAGAAATTGTACTTTGGAAGGTTAGTTTAGCAACTTCTCTTTTTAGATTCTTCATGTATGAAGTGTGTTTGCACAACTGTTTTTGATTATTTTTTTATAATTTCATATAATTTATTTGAAGTTCTTTTTTCTCTTCTCGCTTTTATCATGTTTTGCATAATTGTTGCATATGTATTACCAAAACGAACTTCTAATCAAGGTAACTGAGTTCTGCTTAGGGAGATTGTCATGAACAGATTATGTTGATAAGCTAGTTTCTCGTTTAGGCAATAACTTTATAGATGACATTTATGGCTAGCCCTATGATTGTGCATCTTTATTGGTTTTGTGTAGATCGATGGTTAGCGAAGGACAGTGGTCAAGTTATTGTGTGATGATATATTGATAAAATATTCAAAATGTATCATTAACTCTTGTTATTTAAACATCTAGTGAATATTTCTATCCAGCACATGTCATATATGGCACAACATGAATTTTGAAGTGTCCTCTTTCATATGTTTGCTTAATTAAAAAAAAAAAGATCTGTAATGCAAGGTTTGCAATATCGTATCATACCTCTTGGTACGCTCGGTACATGCCAGTCCTCTATCGGGCCAGTACACTCGGTATAGCTCAGTATCTTAGTGTACCATGTGTCGGTACATTCGGTATAGCTCGGTACATACTGTATCGATAGCTGATTAATATGTCCGTATAGTATGAGATTGCGAACCTTGTTATAATGTGACATGGTGATATCTATCTGCTTTTAGAGCACATTACAGTTCATAAATGTGTAAAATCATGTCTTGAAGAGACAAAGTAATAGCTGAATTTAGCTACCTTACATTTGGGTTGCATCTGTTTTGAACTTAGTGTCCCAATTGTTTGGATTTGGAAGTGTAGAAAAATGGCGATGGATATTAGCAACCCTTTCTGAACATATGGAAAGGTCATTTATTGTGATCAAACACTTCTTTGCTGATGAAAAGGCATGTAAAGTTATGTCATCATAGTATTATACCTAGGTTGCATATCATGGAATTGTTCATAGCTCCATGGATAAGGATGCTAACTAGCATGTGATGTAGACAAACACTTTTGCACTGTGCTGGTTGCTTGCTACCACTTTGACAAAAATGAAATATATAAAGATGAAAACCTATGAATAATTATATGCATGTTAAAGGATAAAACCATTGAAAACTATCCAGCAAGGACTATGGCTATTTCTTGGATATGACAAATTCTCATACTTTATCTGTAGTTGTACCAGTCAGTATTAGTGAGAATTAGGAACAAGCATTTAATCCATGAAAAGAATAAATTTTAGATTTTTAGTATTTTAGATCTTATCAGAAAAAAAGCATTGAAATTATCCACAATGGTACTAACTTATCTATTGCTGGTAAGGAGGATTATCCATTAAGCCATGTATAATAACTGCTTTATTTGCTCTAAACTATATTTTTTTTAAGTTCAAAAGTAATGCTAGTTAAATTCCTTTAGTCTCATTAAAAGAAAATGCACACATGATCATACCCTTTTCACTTTTTGTTTAGATATTTCATGCTTGGGTGGAAGTTGTTTCTATATATTCTATCATGTTACTCATTTTAAGAGTTTTGTTTATTTTTGAATCCGTACTTTTTAGTTTTAGTCATCCAACTATAGGTATTACAATGAGAAACTTGTTTCAACTTTCAACCTAAATTTTCGACTGATCTCATCTCATGATAGTTTAAAAGGGTGTCAAGATCCATAGTGACTTCTCCAAACTCTTCATGTTCATGTGCAGATATTTTTTAAGAAGTAAAATATTTTATAATAAATATCGCATTCTTCGCTTGCATGGAAGTTACTGTTGGTTTTACTTGTTAATGTCTTGCAAATGAGGTGTATTTGATTTTATGTAGGCATTCTACAAACAGGGAAGTTGCAATTATGCTGCTATTGGCTTATCTTTCTTATATGATTGCCGAGGTATACATGGTTTATATTTACTGATTCCAATTAATCTTAGAAATATCTACTTTACTCTCAAGTCTTTATTTTGACACTTGATGGTTATGGGAGGTATATACAGTTGCGTATATGGAAGGGTGTTCCTTAGTAGATGACACACTCTACTTTTCATTGCTGAAAGCAGCTACATCAACAATTAAAAAAGGCTTCTCTACTGTTTCGAGTAGTTTTGTTTCTTTTTATTTATTTTCTATAATAGCATATAATCTTGTATTAGGAATGCAGTATGAAATTTGGTTCATAAGGTGGACTTGAAAAGGCTTCAGTATGAACAAATGTGTTTCATTCTTGTCCTTAAACAAGAAGGTTTGGAGCCATGTGGATCAGCTAAATAGATAACATTTCTCACCTTAAATTGGTTGACCTGGTGAATGCTTCACATGGAAGGTAACTAGACCGCTGAGGAATGGTTATAGTGTTTCTCCCCAATTTCCATGTGTTGCTACAGCCTAGGATTTTACTCATGGGTAGAGCAACTTATGTGATTAGAGTAATTGAAATTGGATTCCTTCAATTTAAAGATATTACATGATCTTTTGTTTAACTCAGGGGACATTTTAATAAGTTTGAGACATTTCTTGTTCCACTTTGAAGTTGTATCTGTCGTCTATTAACTTTTATGAGATTAATTATGGTTTTAATTATCATGACCCGGGCCTAATGGGCTAACTAGCCTATCAACTTTGTTTGGCCTAAACCATTGGTCAAAATGCTTAAGCTGAAGTTGATAATAGTAAACTCATTTGACCCTTATAAATCAATCTTTATCTTACCCATGTCTGATGTGGGACTAATCGGGATATTACAATAATTATTATCTTAGGCTACTGTCTTGTTAATTTTTCAATTACCTATTTGGACCTTCTCTTAAGACCAGATAAATGTCAAATTGGTTGCCAATAAATTTATAACTCCAGGACTAGGTTGTTTGGCTCTTTTATCTGCATGAAAGTTGTTTTTTTTTTAAATTTGGTGCTTTTGAGCAAACTACTTCATTTTGTATTGTTTTCATTCTATTCAATTCATTGTAATTGGTTGGCTTCTAAAGACAGTTGATGAACTCAGATCTTTTCATGGAAGAAAAAGTGGAAATCAGGAGGTACAAGAGGGTGCAATAATGAATCTCAGAGAGAATTATGGTTTTTGACTTAGAAGAGTTAAATACAGCTTTCCAGGAAAATAATGATAGAGGCTTATCAATCTGAAAGAAGTGTTGTGGAGGCTTTTAAAATGACCCAAACAAAGTGTTCACTGATAATGTTGCATATTTGTACAATGAAAATAGAGAATCTCATTTCTCATTGGAGAGGCACAATCGGAATATAAAGGTTATAGGCCTCTGATTTTTTGAAATTAATGATATCAAAACAATTTTGAATCTAGTCATGCACTCATATTTGAAGTCCAATTTACCTCAATTTTCAGCAATTCTAGGAACTATTTAACACCTTAAACGAGTGATAGAATTGTTTGGAGATGGGATATTTCAGAATAGTCCTCTGTTGCTTCCTTCTCAAACTCCAATGTTTCATCGGAAGCCTTTATTCTTATTCTAAAGCTTTTCAGTCCAATGTAGTGTAATATAGCTGAATTCTTCAGAATAGAATCCCCTCGTGGCAGATTTCAGGAAAGAAGAGATGGAAAATTAATCTTATGGATTCTCTAATGATCCTTATGACTGACTGGCCACATACCATTGAAACATCTTTTGCTAAGCAAGTCTGAGGGTGAAATTTTATGATTTGGACAAAAAAGTAATACCCTTAAGGTTGCTCATCTTGGATGCTTGGGTGAAGAGGATAGATAAATGGAGCTGTTGCTGGATTATAAGAGCTGCTGGTGAATATAGAAGAAAGTAATGAGAGAAGTTTAGAGAAATCACTAGTCTTGCATATACTCTAGAAACTTCCATTAGATGGTCCAGGGAGAATCATTATTCCTAACAGTCTAGTGGCTATCCTATCTGTGTAATCTCTTTTTTGCTTTCTTCATCTATTTCATTATTTTGGTGTCAGCATCTCAATATGCAGCATGATTTGTGCTGTTGGAAAAAGTGTTTTTCTGCACTAGATCTAGAGATAGTAAAGATGGTATACAGCTCAAGTAGATAATATACCTAAAGCATACCACTTCACATTTCTGCCTTTTTAATTTAATCGAATGGTTTCATCCAGAACATAACTGACATATTCTTTTATGTGGCAGCTCCTTTCTCTCAGTGGAATATTGACCATCTTCTTCTGTGGAATCATCATGTCACACTACACATGGCATAATGTTACCGAACGGTCAAGAATAACAACTAGGTAAAGGATGTTCTCAATTTGAACATAGTCTTCATTATGTTAAATTGGTTACATGTTCCCGTAATCTAGATTTGACATGAGAAAACTAGTGATTACTTACAAAGAGATAGTATATAGCATAGTTTCAAATACCAATGAGTATGATCCAACAAAAGGTCAATATCGGTAGGTAACTTTTTATGAATTTTTGGATTGCTACTGGGTAGTGTAGGCCAGTCTTCCACCTGTTATATTGGTACCATACTGGTCATCCACCTAAATGATATTGGACCTTAATTTCAATCCTTGGTATATAGTATATGTCTGATCGATGTAAGCAAGAGAGAATAAGTTGTTATGAAGTACTGCTTTGTTAGTTGATCAAACTTATTTTATAGAATTCTTTGTCGAATGTGATAAGACTGTAAAATAATGCTTGCAGTTTAGAAATCTAACTCATGAATTAAATTATATGCAACACATGGGATGTACATTAAGATTTTGACTGAATCATCATTTGAAACACCAAAACTAAAACTTCAATCTTCCATGCAAGGTGTTAAACCTATTTTTTCTGGCCTTGATGGTTCTCTAAAATAGGTCAATGAAAAGATTTATTTGTTCAAATAAAAGAATATTTGGATGATGAAACATACTGTTAAAAATGAAGCATAAAGTCTCCATGACACTTAGATCAAACGACATTGGTCAAAAGCTACAGGTTCAATATGACAAAGCTTCGGAAGTTTTAAGAGGTATCTATCTGATTTCACTAGACTAAGTGAAGCTCCACATGGACTACCAATACGCAGGACACATAATTGCAGTAAGCTGCACAAAGGCTGTACATTTGTGATTTGACAAATATGGTTTTCCATGGATAAGTGATCCGGAGTATATTAGAAGCACATGATTAGAGGATATTATCAGTTATTAGATCTTATCCATATGTGATTTGTCAGATGTTACAGGGTAGATTGGATCGAATTGGAATCCCTGTCAAGTCAATCAAGCTAACCAGCCTCAAAAGATAGAAGCCGTGAGGACTTCTTAATTTCAAGATATGTGTTTACAGCTCTTTAGATGATTGGTGTGGGAGGTCACAATCCAATCCCATTGATTACTAATCCATTAACTTGATAGGACTGAATCATGTGATCTAAAATGCTTGGACTTAAATCCATAGTAACAAGCATATCTAGTCTTATAAATCAACTCGATTCTCCTTCCACTTCAGATATAAAACCAAACTGAGGTGTTACAATCTCTCTTACTGAAGGTTCTTAAACTTAGCCCATAACTAAGCCTTAGTATACTGCATGAGGCTCTTGCTCAGTGGCAGTTCCATATTATGATGTATCTCTAGGCTTTTATTTATGATACGCCTTACCTATTTGAGTCTCATAGTGAACTTAATTTCAGATTCAGAACCCAAACTTGTGCTAGCCTGGATCAAATCGTACCAGGCAATATAGCGAACCTTGCTATCACTATGCCTAATACTATATCTATTCTGTTATATTTGTCATGACCAGATCCATATGAATAACATAGTTGACTCATTGACTTAATGGGTCTGCAACTGTATAGCCAAAAATCTCCTTTTACTTTCAATGTGGAACTAGACAGGAGTGTTGCATGGAAAGACCTATGGATAAAATCTGTCCTAATCAAGAAGGGAAGAGGGATCAAACAATTCTGCTTTAAAAGTTGCAATCTAGACGAAATGTTTAGGCAACCCACATGGACATTTGTTCAGTCTGTATAGATACGTTTGTTGGCTTTGCCTTTGGTTATCGTTAAAGGAAAACCTCCAAATAAGAAGATAACAGCACAGTTAATTGAAGAATTGCCTTGGGTAATTGCCCTTTCATGCATGATGTACAGTTCTTGTAACTAGAAGTGATTATAAAGTTCTGAGATGTCTTCAGAATAAGAAAAAAACATCAACTAAAGGATGAATCCAGTACAGTAGGTTTCTCTCAACGCCGGGTATGGGAGAGTCAATATTTGCAGCTTTATCTTATATAAAGAGGTTGTTTCCACAACCCAACTTTGATTATCTAGGTCTCAAAGGAACCACCTTACCAGACCCACCCTTGAGACAAAATTAATTGTTCACCTAAATTACTTATTTAACAAAAAGTTCTTATTAATGCATAAAACACTAAGGTTAAACTAATTTACTAAACCTGTATACTCAAACATACTTGTCAATAATCTGTTTATCATGAGACTATGCAACTCTTTGTAAATCACATCTTTATTTATACTTGCAGAATGATATGCATTTTCTTTGCCTTCTGCATATTTATTTTGCACATGCGTCTCCTATGAAAAGGTCATTAGAAATATAATTATTTCTGCATCATATCCATTTGTAAGCGTTTTTTTGGGGCTGCAAATTACATGAAACCTAATTTCTTTTTTTGTTATGCTGACACAGGCATGCATTTGCAGCAATGTCATTCATTTCAGAAACTTTCATATTTCTCTATGTTGGTATGGATGCTTTGGACATTGACAAGTGGAAAAGAAGTGATGCTAGGTGGGGAAATTACTGAAATGTGTTCCAATAGAACTAGTTTATACTGCTTCTCATAATAAAATATATCTAATGCTTGAATAATACATTTTGTTGCAAATTTTTTGGATATAAACATTAAGAAGCTATGTCATCTCTTTCTTTTTCTCTTTCTCTCATGTGCCCTCTTTACCTTCTTCCGCCATCTCCTCCTCCCCACCGCGTCCTCCCATCACCGCCTTTGCATCACTAGTTTACTACCTCCTCCTGTCCAGATGACCATTTCCTTCTCCTACTACCAATAGTCTACTCCTCCGCCGCTTCCTCCTCCCCTCTTCTCTCCTTTCTCTCTGGTCCTGGTTGACCAAATATCAGCACCGAACCAAGATGGAGGCTTATGACCACATGTACTAATGTAGTGGCATATATGGCTGCATAGCCTATTTCTGGAACATCTTGGTGACCATTTTATGCATTATGTCGTACAAAATTCATTGACATCCATATAAATGTCCTGGGAACATCTCATTTTTGTCACACTTTTTTGCTCAGTGTAGGAACAACAGTTGCTGCTAGTGGAACGTTGTTTGCTTTGGTTATGGTTGGAAGAGCTATATTTGTCTTCTCATTAGCAAATTTTGCAAATTGTTTTAGACATGAATCAGATGATAAGATTGACCTTCGGCAGCAGGTATCTACTATTGCATTAATTTGATTTCTTAACATGAATGTGGTACTGTTCAAATGCTTTCTAATGTTAACTTTCATTCAGTTTGTAATATGGTGGGCTGGCTTAATGAGAGGTTCTGTCACCATTGCTTTATCATACAACCAGGTTTTCCCTTGATCACTATACTTTCTACATCCATTTGGTGATGGTTCTTGAGTCATACCCTGCTTTTTTGGTTGTAGTTTTCAACAAGTTCATCCAAAGAGGGAGCATTCATGATAACTAATTCGATCGTTGTAGTGCTCTTCAGTACTGTGGTATGCCTGCAACATCACCATACCATATAATTTCCATGATTCATTTATGAGTGTTTCAAATTTGATGTCTGATCAGTTTTATCTATTTTTTATTTTGGTCTTAGTTCAACAAAAGAAGTAATCCTCTTCTTAGATTAGTCTATCATACTTATACTGCCATAGTTAAAGTTAGCTAAATTATTTTTTTTTGTCTTTTGTTGTCTACATGGGACAAATTTAAGCATGAATAATATCAAAGCAGTTGTGGGAGGACTGCAAGGTGTTCTACTTTGGGAAATAAAGAACCAAAGAAGAGGAAATAATACATGATAGTTCTCACTCCTGAAACATTGACTAACTCTTCAGAGTTCAGATGATGGAATCAATTTAGGCCTTGTGTTGAAGAGATTTGACATATCAAAATGGCTATAGAACCACTGATCACTGTCAATTGAATAGAGATTCATACTCGAAACAAAAGACTGCTTGCATCTCCAAGGATTCTTTGTTCCTTCTTTATTACATATTGTGGAGGCAGGGAACTACATTAAGGTGTACCCATTAGTCTCTGATTTGTCTATTTAGTCAACAAATGACGTCATTCTGTAAACACCAGTTAGTCAAATGATTAATGCTAGATTTACCAATTGAAGCTAACTTTTATATTTGTATATATATGACCAAATATGATAGGTTTCCTTGACAAATTTGATTGTAAATCTTATGTTTCTTTTAAAAAGAAATTGAACAAGCCTGCTGATTCTTTTTCGTTGGGAAAATTACATGAACTGCATTAGTGGCTTTCTAAGGGGGAGATAAATAAAGTATAAAAAAGAAGAAAATAGGTGAGAACAGAAGAGCAAATCAAGGAGAAAATGAATAAACCTACATCAGGAAGAGTACATACAAAGTGTTCTCTCTCGTTAGCGAGGAAGAACCTTGTCCATGATGTCTTCTTCGACTTGGAAGTACTGCAGGTTCAATCGAGAACAATTCTGTTGCTGTGCTTCTTCTCATAGCTATAAAAATATTATCCAACCTAATTTTTGGCAGGTATAATCTTCTTCAATATCCAATAAATTCATATTATCTCATGTCTTGACATGGAAAAACAAATGGATTAAAATTGAACATATAAAACTGTAATGTGAATAAACTCTTACAGTCCAATATTTTGAGGAAATTTTTTGTTCAACATGCACACTTAAACTCCTTGTATTCCATGGTAGCACATCTTCTTTTTAAATTTCCTGAGGCTCTTCTTCCAAAATGCTTAGTATGAGCAACTATGTAATTGAGCAGCTAATAAGCAAACGACTTTTTGTGAAAGAATCAATTTCTCTTAATAGTAGAATATATAATTAAGCATTGTTTCAAGCAACGTTTTACTTACCGGTCCGTATCAGCATATCGACATTTTGTCGGTACTGGTATGGTACTGGTACCATGGCAGTACACATAGTGTGTACCGCTCAATATTATTAAATTATTATTATATAATATAATATAATATAATATATAATATTAAAATATTTAAAAAAAGAAATAAATGGGCGACGTCACCTTGGTCTCTCTCCCAGCTAGGGGAGACGTTTGTCTCCCGCGGTGACGATAGTCGCCGCGAGCTGCGACGGCGACGTCGTGCGGGCGACCCGCGGGTGGTGAGGGTGTGTGGGCAGCACGCAGGTGAGGACGGTGGCCAGGTACTTCTTCTTCTTTTTCTTTTTTCTTCTTCAATTGACCGCCGACGGTCAAAATCAACTGAAATCGACCACCGATGGTCGATTTTAGCGGTACCGCCCGGTCCGCGTACCAGTCAGCTATCGGACCGGTATGAACCGGGCGATACGGGGCCTTACCGCTCAGTAAGAAAAACCTTGGTTTCAAGCGTGTCTATTTACAAAGATAAACATCACCTTGTACTTACATCACATGTGGTCACTGGAGCAACTTGTAAAAAGTATGAACAAGTTTTGCTTATACGTAAGTGTGGATCTGGATGTAGTAGTTGAAAGTTGTGAGAAATTATTTTTCTCTAAGCAACATATTCAATAGCTTTAAAAAAAAAAATCATCTTCTGCTACATAGAAATGTTGACTTTTTTCTTCTTTTTTTTTAACTTGCCAACCACTTCTTATATCTTCTAGGTGCTATATTGATTGTTTGTTTGATGCTTTTCTGTTCTTGACTCCATGAGTTCATAGTCACACTGGACAATAATATGTACAGATAACCTAAAAGCACTCAGACTTTGCTATCAATTTGAAGCTGACCATCTGAAATAGGTTTTTGGATCAGTAACGAAGCCTTTAATCAAAGCTGCGCTTTGCCACAACTGGACTTCAACAAACGGCGAAGACGCTCACTCGTCCAGCCTGGAAGACATTCACATCCTATTTCCTGACAATTGCAGAACCAGTGGCAACGACAGCAGCCATGCAAATCCCAGGAGCAGCCTTGGCATGCTAATAATGCATCCCACCTCGACCATCCACTACTTATGGAGAAGGTTTGATAACAGGTATATGAGACCTGTCTTTGGTGGCCGCGGTTTCGTCCCACTTCTTTCATCTTCCACCCTCACTTCCCCAGAGGGGGCTGATGGTGTTTAAGTCATCCTTCTTCTTCTTCTTCACAATTATTTTGTGATATTCTCAGAATATATAATACAAAAAAAAGTAGCTATTTACTTTCATAAATTTGATTTGATAAGTCTCCTGGTAGTAATACGTGATAGTGTAAGCATGTCGACATTTAGATTTCCTACTTCTACAGCTGCTTCTGCTTATGTCAGAAAACTTGGACAGGAAGAATGTTTCTTGTACAGCGATATGTATAAATATTGATTTAATATTTTGAGTAATGCGTGAGCAGGATGCATGTGTGTGAAAGGAATCTCCCGAGCATAGTTTCCAGTGCTGTCTTGTTCCTGAGACGATAAAATTGAAGGTACAAGGAAGCGTTCTACGAGGATGCTTTTGATCAATCATATATCACACGCATTATGTCATCTCGTACGCTCTGTTCTCGTTTCAGTCAATGAGGTCTCAAATTGAGGTCAAATCAGTACATACTTGTTGATAGGATAAATAATATACGAACCCATCGTACGTTATATCTTTAGCTCATTCAACATCATTTCAATTGACACTTGACATAGGTAGATCAACCTAATATAGATACGATCGACTCGTCTTAGTCATGGTCACCCTGATGTAGGTACGATCGACCTAGCATATGTACTTTTGATTTAACGTAAGCATGATTGTCCTGGTGCAGGTATGATTGACCTAGTGTAGGTACATCCAACCTAGAATGAGCATGACTACCCTGGCGTAGGTACGACAAACTTGGCGTAGGTACATTCGATCCAACGCAAGCATGGTTGCCCTCGCGCAGGTATGGTCAACCTAGCATAGCGACAACGAGAACCTCGCACACTGCATCATCAGATATAGGTGCAGGGCCGGTGAGGAATTGGAGACTATACAGGGTCGTACGATACCGTAGCAAAGGACACTGATAATATTAAAGAACCTAGTACGGACGATCTCCTGTAGGTAGGTATAAAGGTTCCCCTAGAGACCTTTTGTGGGGATCTTCTGGTTCTTTTCCTATCGGAGGGAAGACTCTTTTAAACATAAGATTTCTGCGATCACCTCGATCGGGGTGTTGACTTAATCGTTAAAGGGGCCACATCGGATAACCCCACCCTGATGTGGCCTTTGTGCAGGAATCCCTAACCAACTTGGGCTCAAGCAGCATCAACCCAAGGTGAGCCTTAGAGCAGACAACATTCATCCGAGCCGGATCAAGGTGCGAATGTCCGATCTCCCCCTGAGCTCCACCCACACAGAGACCGACGCGGATGGACTTGCGCACACGGGCGGAACCTAGCCATGCTGACTCTGTGGCCATGACATGAAGTTCCATAATATTTTTGGTGCTAGAAAAAGGGCCCGATGTCACAGGAGCACCCATAGAGCAATGCGAAGTAAAAATGTTTCGATGGACGAACTCGCGTTCCCCCACTGACTTTTGAGGTCAAGGGGTTGAGCTCTTTTCCCCTTTTCGAGGAGACAAACCTGTCGACGCCTACCTCAAATCGCTATTGGAGACTATTCAATGACCCAGGATTTTCACCTTCGACATTGAATCCTGGGCCACCTGTTGTCACTACTAAGGCCTTCCTTGGTTTCACCCAATAGGTCCAAGCACTAGTTGGGATGATACAAGCTATCGTTCCACACATCCCGCAACTCGTGTAGCTAATGGCACCCTAGCAATCAGCTTCCCAACTGGTGCCCAACAAATTTAGCCCCAGCCGCTTTCGACTCAGAAAATCAGGCAAACCTGGAGGGACAACGACGTCCTACGACAGAGGTGAGGTCGGGAACCTCGAGTGTCACCCCTACACGATCGGTGAGTCACCCACCCATGACCCCCTGAGCTGGATACCCTCTCCTCCGATTCGACGGACTCATTGAGAGAACAGCTACACCAAGTTAGCCAAAGACTATACGAGGTCCAGAAAGAGTTTGTCAAATCCAATGAAGAACTCGGGAAAAGTTCCAAGGGCGGCTCCCCATTTGTCCCCAAGATACAAGACAAGCCTGTTTTAACCAACTTCTAACTGCCATCGCTCGAACCTTATGACAATAGCTCGGACCTAATAGAACATGTTGTAACCTTCCGGGCTCAAATGGCCCTTTACGACACCTCGGACGCACTACTGTGTTGGGCTTTCCTGACTTCCTTGAGGGGATCGGCCCGAATGTGATATAACTGACTTAAATTTGCCTTGATCTCATCATTCTACTTGCTCACGAAGGAGTTCGAATTGAACTTTCTGATGAGCGCTAGTCCAAAACCCATAGCCGCTTCGCTCCTCGGGCTAGCTTAAGGCAGCGAGGAGACCCCGCCCAATTCGTTGGGCACCTTGTGATGGAGATTCGAGGAGTGCCTGACGCGCATCCCTTTCTGGCGATCCAAGCATTCTTGATGGGGCTTCGACCTTTCATGTACTTCTAGTTGTTAATCAAACAACTGCTAGTGACAGTGGCCGAGATACTACAACGGGCAAACTAATACATAGCGGTTGAGACTCCGGTGGCCGGGAAATAGGATGATCATAAAATGCCCCCGAATTGAATAATTCGAGGATAACCCTTGGGACCCCCAAGAAGAAGAATCAATAGGCCAAAATTGCCGCTGCCGAGGCCACCATCAATCCCCCTCAACTCGACTTGGATAGAAAATTTCCTTCAAATCCGAGAAAAAGGACTCCTCACACCCTCCAACCTGATCAAGATTTGCTCCGAAGGGAGAGACAAGAAAGATATTAGGGCTTCCATCGGGAGTACGGACACGACACCGAGGAGTGTCATGACCTTAAAATCGGATCGAATATCTCATTCATCAGGGACACCTCAGCCGTTATGTTCGGAACCAGCGCCCCACTTCTAAAGCCCGACATCACAAAAACTCTTAACCTCGCTCGAAGGGACCCATAGAGAAACAAATCAATGTTAATGTCGGCAGGCATGCTTCCGAATGTGAGAGCTCCTCGACGCGCAAAGCCTATGCGCGATCCTCATGGAGAAGAGACCAAAACGTGATCGTAACCCCGAGATCACTTTCAGGTCAGGGTTAAGAGAATCATGATCGACATGGGAAGTTCAACCGACGTCTTGTACCTTGATGCCTTCCAAAAATTGGGAGTGATTGATAAAGAACATATTTCTATGACATCTGCATCGATAGGGTTCACGGGAGACTCCATCTCTCCTCTCGACATAATGACCCTCCCAATCACGGTCAGAGAGGAGCCGAGGTTGAAAATACTGATGATCTCATTCATGGTAGTCGGACTCCCATTGGCATACAATGTAATCATCAGCCAATCGACGCTTAACAAGTTGAGGGCTATCGTTTCAACATACCACTGCACCATAAAATTTTTGACTAGAGCAAGAGTCGGTGAAGCAAGAAATGATCCTCGGAAATCCAAACAATGTTGCCTGATAGCAACAACGTTGCCCAAGAAGCCTAAAACCCCGATGATGACCATCGATCCTCAGAATCTCGATAAAGGTACCCTGAACCCTGAACTAGTAGAAGAAGTGTTGGAGGCTCCCCTCAACCCAAAACATCCAAGCAAAATAGTGAAGGTCGGCTCAACATTCCCAAAGGAACAATGAGTCCAGCTGGTAGAGTTTCTTAGAAGGAACGTCGATGTCTTTGCTTGGTCCCCAAACGGCATTGAGGTATCAATCCAGAAGTGGCCCAACACCACCTCAATGTATCACATGATGCCCGTCCAGTAAAGCAATGACCCTGGAAGTTTGATCCTGATTGACAGAAGGCCATTGAGGATAAGGTTGCTCAGTTACTGACACAGGATTCATCATAGAGGTCAAGTACCTGACTTGGCTATCCAATATTGTATTAAAAAATCTGATAGGAATTGGCATATTGTATTGATTATACCGACCTTAATCAGGCCTGCCCAAAGGACTGCTATCCCCTCCCAAGAATCGACCAACTGATGGATGCTACATTAGGATACAAGCTGCTCTCATTCATGGATGCGTTCTTGGGTATAATTAGATCCAAATGACACCGAGAGATTAGGAAAGCACACCCTTCATCACTCACTATGGCATATATTGTTACAAGGCCATGTCGTTTGGACTAAAAAATGCTATGACTACCTATCAATGGATGGTGAACCTGTTGAATCTCGGATTTTGATGATGAAATCAATTGATAGGTTATTAATCTAACATGGGTTGTTAGAAGTTGATTGATGCAGGATTAACTATGGTAGAGAGAATATGACAATCAGGATTAGCTAAAGTCAAGTCCATGCATCAGGCCGGGTTCAGACGATGTGGTTGGAACTCACCAGGAGTGCGTCGGGAGCTCACCGAGAGTCTCGAGAGCTTGCTAGGATAGCGCAAGGGAGTTCGCCGGAAGAAGATCAAGTCTCATCCGAAGATTGTCGGGGGTAGCCGAAACGCTTGTCGGGAGTTAGGAAGGTCATGATGTGGATATGTTGGCTATTATAATTATAATTAATTAAGTCATAGTTAGCATCGTGTAGGTTAACCATGATGGTAAAATGGAATTACAGATCAGACACGAACCCAGGATTAAGCTTAGGCATCGGGCTAAGTACTAGACGATGAGATATGACTCGCTGGCAGTTCACTAGGAGATTCGCCGAAGGGATCAGGAAGCTCACTAGGAACATGCTAAGAGATCGCCGAAGGAAGACCGTAAGATTCGCCGCATGGAATGCCAGAGGTTACCGAATTGTGGGAGTAAGGTCATAAGCTTAAAATTCATGTTTTGATTATAATATTTAAGTCACTGGTTAAGGTTGAGTTCTAATTGAGTTAGATTTGAAAAAAATCCAAATCAACTCAATGAGACAATCAAGTCCACTATTGGGGTTTGATTGAGCTCAGGTTAAGCTCAATTGGTTAACTAGAGGATTTGTCAACATCAAGTTCAAGCCGAAATTTGAAGAGTGGAGGGAACCACTTTTTCAGAGATTCCGACGGGTGTACCGCCATCACCCAGGCTTTCGGGTGGCTAACGATGGCTGACCCGCCCAGGTTGGGTGATTGAACCCTCATACCTTGGAATCATGGTACTTTCGATAGTTGACCCATCGACGCTAGTGGGTAAACCACCCGTACCCTAGAAACAGGGTGGTTGAACCAACCAGGATAGGTAGGTAAACTGCCCATACCTAGTGTTCGGGTGGATGACGATAAGTAAACTGCCCATACTCGATTTTCTAGGGTATGTTTAAATTTTGGCTTAAAATTCTGAAGTCATTTGGGGCTACAAATACCCCAAGCCTTCTTGCATTCTATATAATAATTTGGGGGATAAAATTCTATGAAAAACTTATGTGGATTGTAAGAAAAAGAAAAGGGGTAAGGAAGTGGTAAAAGAGTTGTAATCTTATCTCCCTTGTAAGCTCAAGTTTAAGGGTTTGGTCTTTGTTGTAAAACCTCAGCGGGAGCATCACATGCGTAACGAAAATCAAAATAAAAATCGATTTCCCATACAGATCAAATCGTCATGCAAAAGATTGGGGTCGCAAGAAAAACCACAAAAATAAGAAAACCACGATGTGTGAGAGATTGATTTTACCTAGGGAGATTGTATATCCCTGTATTCTAGATCCGGATAGAGAGGATGAATGAGGTCAAGCGTCATTCTCTCTAGTGGTATCCACACGATGAATCTCTACAGCAAAACTCCTTCAATCTAATCTCGCAACTCTTGTGCAAAGGGAGATAGGAGAATAGGAGGTGGTGGCTAAAGCTACAACCTATCAACCATGAGTCTCCCCTCCTATTTATAGAGAGCCACTAAAAAAATCATATAACTCTTTCCTTAGTGGGTATTGGATCTCCATCCAATTATCCACTAACCTTGCATTATTGGATCTCTATCCAATAATCTCCTTAGGTCTTAAACAAGGAGCCCATCAGCATAGGGTCTCATCTAATGAGAATAGGGGCTAATTGGATCTCCATCTAATCCTCTATTCGCTGAAGCATCCACCATATATGTGTGATCCTCTAGGCCCGATATCGAGTTGGTCGTGAGTCACTCCTATCAAAACTCCTTCTGATATAGTGAATTATTATCCCCATAATAATTCACTCGGCTCATCAACTATGGATGCATTAGGCCACTACGCAATAGTCACTAGACGGTATAAACCAACGAAACTGTCTATTTATAATTACCATGTATATATAATCTCTCATCCAACTAATATCCCAGAGACCGTATATTGGACATGGTACTATCAGGTCACATATGAAATCTGTCATAGTCTCGCTCTAATCGGATTCTCCCGGAGAACTCTTTCTCTCTCAATCCGAATGACCTTGGCTCAGGATTTATCTGAGCAAGAACGTATGGGATATTCCTCTCATGATACCGAGAGTGGATAATCCTCTATTGATACTTAATTAACTTCATAAGGTTGGTTACCAATCCCGATAAGTAATGTACCAGATTTGAAACTTTCCAAACCTGTAAGTCTAACGTCAAAGAAAGGAGTACTCATACAAGACATCCTTGATGTGTTAAGTCTAAAGACCAGATACACAATTGAGACTATGGAATTACTATCTGACATTAGGTATCATTAACCATATAGTATTTCATAAGCAGATCAATCGGTTAACTCATTCTCCAATGAGCACCTGTACTATATCCTTAGTGTCTCCACACAAGTGGCTATGGGATCATTCACCTCCATCATATAGATGGGTATATAGTACACTGATTTGCCTGGTTATCTAGATATCCCTCTCGAGTGACCTATGACCGGGATTATTTAGGATTTGTGTTTAAAAGTGAATCGATCTCATTATCGTGATCTCATTATGATTTGATTCCTATTGCACAGAACCAAAGACATCATAGTATATATGCTACAGAAGATATAATATGAGAATATGCTAATATTAATCATAAGTAAAAAGATTATACAGTGTGTCACACATGCCATCACTCACGTGATTGGCTTACAAGGCACCTATAACTAGCAATCTCTCACTTGACTTAAAGCCAATCACTTATGTGTCTGATCCCTATCAGACCCCTATGACGCTTAAATATAATCTGAGCCAGCAACTTCATCAGTAGATCTACAATGATATCTTCAGATGGAACTCTTTCCATTACTATATCTTTACAGACTATGATCTCTCTAATCAGATGGAACCTCCTCAGAACATGCTTAGACTTATGATGAGACCTGGGTTCCTTCACTTGAGCGATCGCCCTTATTGTTGTCGCAGTATATGGGAATTGGTTCAATACTGCTTGATATGACTCCCAAATCTTTGATGAACTTCTTCATCTACACCCCTTCCTTTGCTGCTTCTGCTATAGCAATGTATTCCGCCTCTGTGGTCGAGTCAATAATAGTATCTTGCTTGGAACTCTTCTAGCTTATTGGTCCTCCATTTAGGGTAAAAACATATCCTGAATTTGACTTGCTATCATCAATGTCGGACTTAAAACTTGAGTCTGTATAGCCCTTAACTTGGAGGCTACCTCCTCAATATACCAGTAAAAGATCTTTAGTTCTTAAGTACTTAAGGATACACTTTACTGCCTTCTAGTGTTCTAAACCTGGATTTGCCGAATACTTGCTCGTGACACTCAGAGCATGTGTTATATCAGGCCTAGTACATAGCATCGCATATATGATAGACTCTATCACTGAGGTATAAGATATCTTATCCATGTCTGCCCTTTCTTCAGGAGTCTTTGGGGACATACTCTTAGAAAGTAATATTCTATGTCTCATCGGTATGAGACCTCTCTTAGAAATTTTCATGTCAAACCTTTTGATAGTGGAGTCTATGTACCTAGACTGGGATAAGCCAAACATCCTCTTAGATCTATCTCTATAGATTTGGATCTCCAAAATATAGGATGCTTCCTCTAATCTTTCATGGATAAGTTTATAGATAGCCAAGCCTTTAATGTAGAGAGCATTCCTACATCATTCTTAATGATTAGGATATCATTCATATATAGCACCAAGAAGGTGATAGCGCTCCCACTTACCTTCTTATATATACAAGGCTCATATTCATTCTTAACAAAGTCATAAGATCTGATCACCTCATCAAATCTTATGTTCCAACTTCAGGAAGCTTGCTTCAATCCATAAATAGATCTAAGCAATCTACACACTTTATATGGACTCTCTTTGGATACGAATCCCTCTAGATGTATCATATACATCTCCTCCTCGAAATGGCTATTGAAGAATGTCATTTTGATATTCATTTACTAGATCTCATAGTCATAATGTACTGCAATGGCCAAAATAATTCTAATGGACTTAAGCATAACTACAAGTGAAAAGGTTTCGTTATAGTCAACTCTTTGTCTTTAATGATATCTTTTAGCTATCAGCCTTGATTTATAGGTCTCTACCTTTCTATCTACTCTGATCTTCTTCTTGAAGATCCATTTACAACTGATGGGTATAATACCCTCAGGTGCATCCACAATGTTCCAAACCTTGTCAGAGTACATGGAATCCATCTCAGAATTCATGGCTTCTTGCCACTTCTCGGAGTCTATACTCATAATAGCCTCCTCGTAGGTCTGAGGATCAACATCCTGAGAGTCATCTCTACTGATATGTCTCATATATCTTTCAGGAGAGTGAGATACTCTACTAGGCCTATGCAAAGTTGGAACTTGTGTGTTAGGTACCTGAATAGACTCAAGCTCTGGAATGGTGCTTGAGCTAAGTTCTCCAACCTTGCTCAATTTTATCTCACTCCCATTGTTTTCACCAAGAATATGTTCCTTCTCAAGGAACATAACTCTCTTAGCAATAAAGACCTTTTGGTCCTTAGGATGATAGAAATAATACCCTAAAGTCTCCTTAGGGTATCCCACGAATATCCATCGTTCCGTCTTTGATTCAAACTTATTATGGTTGTATCTTCTAACGTGGGCAGGACAACCCCAAATCTTAACAACCTTAAGA
Organism: Ensete glaucum; assembly: GCA_021527575.1. Taxonomy (NCBI): domain Eukaryota; kingdom Viridiplantae; phylum Streptophyta; class Magnoliopsida; order Zingiberales; family Musaceae; genus Ensete; species Ensete glaucum. The sequence goes on from CM038552.1 coordinate 39,622,426, forward strand.
TTAGACTTCTTTCCTTTCCATATCTCATATGGTTTAGACACTATCAATTTTGATGGACCTCTGTTCAGAAGGTAAGTTGTCGTCCGTAGGGCGTATCCTCAGAATGAGAAGAGTAGGTCAACGAAACTCATCATAGATCGCACCATGTCTAATAGTGTACGATTCCTCCTTTCTGATATACCATTAAGCTGAGGTGTATAAGGAGGTGTCCACTAGGATAGAATTCCATTATCCTTGAGGAAATGAGTGAACTCCATACTCAAGTACTCTCCTCCTCGATCTGATCGAAGAGTCTTAATACTCTTTCCAATTTGGTTTTCTACCTCATTCTTATATTCCTTGAATTTCTCAAAGGTCTTAGATTTGTACTTCATTAAGTACATGTGTCCATACTTAGAGAAATCATCAACGAATGTAATGAAGTATGAGTAACCACCTATAGCCTTAGTCGACATGGGACCACATATATCACTATATATGAGTTCCAATAACTCGATGACTCTCTCTCTAGTTCTACTAAAAGGAGAGTTGGTCATTTTCCCATAAAAGCAAGGTTTGCAAGTTGCATATGACTCATAGTCAAATAGATCTAAGTATCCATCGTTCAGTAACTTTTGAATCCTTCCCTCATGTATATGACCTAGCCTACAATGTCATAGGTATGTATTATTCACCTCATCTCTTTTCCTCTTAGATATATTTATATTCATAATATGTGAAGAATTGTCTAATACATATAAGCCATTTATAAGAGTCCCTCTAGTGATGATCTCATCATCCATAATTATTGAACAACTATTATTCTTAAAAGCTAATTTATATCCACTAATTATCAAACAAGAGATAGAACTAATATTTTTTATAATAGAGGGAACAAAATAACATGCATCTAATGCAATAATAGCTCCACTAGGCAGATGTAGGGTGATATCTCTAACAGCAACTACAGTAACTCTTGCTCCATTGCCATCTTTAGGTCTATCTCGCCTCTAGCCAATCTCCTAGGTCTTGCCAGAACCTGCAACAAATTACATATATGATAAACACTCCCGGTATCCAATACACATGTGTTATTATGAAAATATGACAAGTGGAGACTGATCATGAATATACTTGAAGCTTCTCCAAGCTTTTGTTTTGTCTTATCTGTAAGGTAGTCCTTACAATTCCTCTTCCAATGCCTATCTTGGCTATAGTTGAAGCACTATCCTTTATCCTTTGTCGAGTCTTTCTTGATAACCTTTGTCTTACCTGGTCTTCCTTTGCCCTTCCTTCTTAAGGGTCTTACCGGCCTTCATTTTCTTTTTAGTCTCACCAATATAGAGAATTGGCTTCTCCTTCTTGATGGCACTCTTAGCTTCCCTCAACATATTGAGGAGCTTAGGGAGAGTTACCTTAATCTTGTTTATGTTAAAATTCATAATGAAGTGAGAAAAGGTATCTGACAGGGACTGAAGTATAAGATTAATGCATAGGTTATCCTCTAGGACTATTCCTAGACCTATGAGTTTCTCGATCCATTCTATCATTTTTATGACATAGCTCTCAACCGATATCCCTTCTGTCAGCCTGGCTTGGAAGAGTCTCTTAGATATCTTATATCTTTGAGTTTTTCACTGTTTCTCAAATAGTTAGCAGAGATGAAGAAGGATAGAATCTGCATCCATGTTCTTATGTTGCCTTTGTAACTCAGGAGTCTTGGAGGCCAACATGTAACATTTTGCTAATATAGAATCATCTATATACTTTACATAGCGAGCGATCTCATCCTCGCTTACCCCTTCTTCCGACATGGGCACAATTGTATCAGGGACGTATATGACTTTCTCCATAGTGAGAACAATTCTCAAATTATGGAGCCAATCCATATAGTTTGAACCAGTGAGATGATTAGCATCAAGTATGCCATGTAAGGGGTTTGCGAGCGACATGTCTTTGACAAAACAAGATATAGCAAAAATAAATAACATGCAGATTTTACAAAAAATACTAATTAAGATATGGACTTCTATCTTAATATACTCCCACTATTTTCTTAGCAAATCATGTAACACCCTCGACTTGTGAGATGAAAGTTTTCGGCAAACTCCTAGTGAGGATCGAGATCCAATTGGCATCTCAGTGCAACCTCGAGGGACTCGACCAATTGCACTAAGCTCAAAAGGCTTATCAATCATAACTCCTTGTGATTTATATCATGTTCGGCCTCCGAATCATCATGGTCTCAACTGCTTAACCAACCATGAAGTTCAGTTAAGTCATCACCATCGTTACAAGATAAGTCTGATTCGATGGATATACTCTTGACTTCTCAACCAAGTCATACTATGTCCTCAGGTCATCGGTGATATCTATATGTCACAGGCAAGAACTCGATCACCTAGATAGATGAGCCTTGAGTGACTCAACCTATGTCGTGATTCAATTTCTTCCTATAACGATGAAAGGCCATGTAGGTCAATCTTATCGTCTCATGCTTACTGACTTAATATTATCGTAGGAGGGGTTTTCATTTTGTATCGGTCTCATAATATTTCGTGTCACATATATACATATTTAATATATATCTACATCATATGTAAATATATATTTATACATAAATCTAGTATGTGTATAACACATCACATATGCAAGCCACACCAGATGATCATGAGCCGTCACCTAATATGATTAAGCCCGAGCCAATGGGCCTAATCACTTACAATAGGATCTATGTGTGTATCGACACATCTCCATGCCCTGTGATTGTTGATATCGTTATCATCGGTTCTATCGGATCATCGCATCACCATGGCGTTATCTCCTGCCATTGCATCATGCGTCCCGCTGTCACCTCCATGCTCCCGTCGCGCCTCATCATGTAATTACAAATAATCATAGGTATACAAGCCCGATAATAAACGAGAAAAATGGAGGCTCGCAAGCCCTAATAATAATAATAATCGTAATTACACACATCACAACAAATGACTCATGATCATCCATCCACATCATACATCACAGGTACATCACATCATATATAGGATTATTAGATATATACTAATTAATTAAACTATTTAATTAATTATTTTTTTAGAAATCAGGATATGCTTGGAATTTTTAAAACTATCAAGAGTATTTTTATAATTCTTGATGAGAGGACAGTCCTCAAAATTTCTAGCATTATTGAAGGTATTTTAGGAATTCTATACAAGAGGACATTTCTTAAAATTTCATAAATTTAGAGGGGTATGATCATTCTTTCCTCAAAAGGATGCCCTAGCCCTCTTCCCTTACCCTCACTATGCCGCCACCGTTGCCCTGCACAAGTGGTGGCAACGCACTGGGGCCCGCTATGACAGCGCTATTGCCCTGGGCGAGACCTGGGTGGCGGCGCCACCTGCGCGAGCGCCAAGGCCGCGCACTCGGTGGCACCTTGTAGGTGTGCGATGCCACCTTGTGCGGCCGCCTTGGCGCAGCTATTGCCTGGCCACCCTTGCAGTACACTGTCTGCTGCCTTGTGGCATGGCCACGAGCGCTACCTACACCCGCAAGCGTCGCCCCTCCAAGCGCCAACCATGCCAGCGGGCGACCACACCTACTGGTGACTACTCCTTATAGTCTGGCTACCCCTACAAGGGGCTTTGGCCATGGCCGGCCACCCCTGCAAGGGGCTTGGCCATGGTTAGCCACCCCTTTCCTCACTGCGTTTGCTACAAAAATGCAGCAAGAACGCGTAAAATGATTATACATGATTCAATCTCATCACACACAATTTAAAATTAATCTTTTGCATGAAAACCTTGGCTCTGATACAACTGTTGGGAAACCTTAGTAGGAGCATGGCATGCGCAATGAAAATCAAAATAAAAACTGGTTTCTCACGCAAATCAAATGGTCATGTAAAAGATTAGGGTCATGAGAAAAACCATAAAAATCAGCAAACCACGATGTGTGAGAGATTTATTTTACCTAGGGAGATCGTATATCCTTGTATTCTAGATCCGGATAGAGAAGATGAAGGAGGTCAAACATCCTCTTTTCTAGCTGTATCCATATGATGGATCACTATAGCGAAACTCCTCCAATCTGATCTCGTAACTCTTGCGCAGAGGGAGGGAGGAGAATAGGAGGTGGTGGCTAAAGTTGTAGCCTATCAACTATGAGTCTCCCCTCCTATTTATAGAGAGCCACCAAAAAAACCCTAGGGCTCCTTAGTGGATATTGGATCTCCATCCAATTACTCACTAACATTATATTATTGGATCTCTATCCAATAATCTTCTTAGGCTTTTAAGTGGGCCTTAATCAAAGAGCCCATCAGTATAGGGCCTCATCTAATGAGAATAAGGGCTAATTGAATCTTTATTCAATCTTCTATTTGCTGAAGCATCCACCATATATGTGTGACCCTCTAGGACCGATACCGAGCTTGTCATGAGTCACTCCAATCAGAACTCCTTCTGATATAGTGAATTATTATCCCCATAATAATTCACTTGACTCATTGACTATGGACGTACTAGGCCACTACGCCATACTCCCGAGATGGTATAAGGGGATTGAATCCATCGGACCTGTTTGTCTATAGTTACCATGTATCTATAATCCCTCATTCAACTAATATCTCAGAGATCGTATATCAGACATGGTACTATCAGGTCACATACGGAATTTGTCATAGTCTCACTCTAATCAGATTCTCCCAAGGAATTCTTTCTCTCTCAATTCGAATGACCCTGGCTAGGGATTTGTTTGAGCAAACACATATGAGATATTCTTCTAGTGATATCGAGAATGGATGATCCTCTATTGACACTCAATTACCTTTGTAAGGTTGACTACTAATCCCGATAACCAGCTATACTAGATTTGAAACTTTCCAAACCTGTAAGTCTGGCGTCAAAGAAAGCGGTACTTATACAAGGCATTCTTGGTGTCTCAAGTCAAAATACTAGATATACAACTGAGACTATGGAATCGCTGTCTGACATTAGGTATCATTAACCATATAGTATTTCATAAGCGGATCAATCAGTGAACTCATTCTCCAATGAGCACCTGTACTATATCCTTAGTGTCTCCATATAAATGATTATGGGATCAGCCACCTCCATCATCTGGATAGGTATATAGTAAACCGGTCTGCCCGATTATCTTGATGTCTCTCTCGAGTAACCTATGACCGAGATTATTTAGGATCTGTGTTTAAAGGTGAATCGATCTCATTATCATGATCTCATCATGACCCGATTCTTATTGCACAGAACCAAGGACGTTATAGTATATATGCTACAGATAATATAATATGAGAATATGTTAATATTAATCATAAGCAAAAAGATTACGTAGTATGTCACACGTGTCATCACTCACGTGATTGGCTTGTAGGGCACCTATAACTAGCAGCCTTCACCCAAAGAATATTGGTAGTGGACGTCGATGTACCTCAAGAAGGAGGACTCGGGAGTGGACATAGGCCCGTTGGTGCCGAATCATTATAATTGTGAGTATTTTATTCTTGTTATATTTACTACTTGCAATCGTCGAGTTCTTAATCGCTTTGAACTAAATATATTAGATGATTCTGATTTTTACTTTATTTTTGAAAAGTGAAGTTTCAAGTAAAACACTTTTCTTATGACGTTGCTTATCTTTTATTCGAAATTACTTATTCATTCTTGAGTTATTTTTAAGCAAAAAACTTAGTATTTTTAGTATCAGTCACTTGCTGTACTTGAACGTCGGATTTTCTTATCTTGCTATATGTGAAAAGTTTTAATTAAAATAAGAATTTACACTTGCACTAATTCACCGCTCCCCCCCCCTCCTCTTAGTGCCAATTGATCGTAGCAGAATCACTTATTCAAGGATCAGGTCGAAAAAAATATAAAGGTCTATATTAACGATATGATAGTCAAGAACCAAAGAGTTAACGCTCACCTCTCGAACCTAGCCAAGACATTCTAGACAATATGAAAGTACGAGATATGACTTAACCCGACCAAGTGCGTCTTCAGCATTGTGGTAGGCAAGTTTCCGAGATTCGTCATACACCAATGAGGAATTGATGCAAACCATGAAAAAGTGAAAGACATCCTGCAGATGTAATCCCCTCGAATGGTTAAAAAAGTCCAGCGCCTCGCAGGAAGATTAGCGGCGTTAAACCGATTTATCTCTCGAGCAGGAGACAGGAGCTTGCCCTTCTTTCGAGCATTAAAATTGGTGAAAGACTTCAAGTGGACACTTGGGTGCGAAGAAACATTCCAATAGCTTAAGGCATATCTCACTCATCTATCGCATCTCACATCAATCGCCCTTGAAGAACCTCTCGGGTTATACCTTGCAGCATCAAACACTACAATTAGCTCGATTTTGGTGAAGCTCGATAAGGAGGGGCAGAGGCCGGTGTACTACTCTAGTCACATTCTAAACAATCCTGAGGTGCGCTACCACCCAATTGAAAGGCTAGCCCTGGTGTTGGTCTTGGCGTCAAGGAAATTGAGACCATACTTCCAAGCATATCCCATCAAGGTAATTACCAACCAATCCTTATAACAAGTCCTATCAAAATTCAATGCTGCAAGTCGGATGCTCAAATGGTCAGTTGAGCTTGAGGAATTCAACCTTGAGTATGTCTCAAGGACAACCATAAAAGCTCAGGTAATAGTTGACTTCATCATAAAGCTCATGGTTTCGGAACGACTGATGAACCCAAGCTCAACTTGGACGCTACATATCGATGGATCAGCCAATTCCGAGAGGGGAGGAGTTGGGCTCATTCTGAAAGGCCCTTCTAACCAAGTCTAAGAGTATGCCATCTGGCTAGAATTTAAAGCTGCAAACAACGAAGCTAAATATAAAGCGTTGTTGTTTGGTTTGAAATTGGCTGTCGAGCTCCACGTGGAAAATATTCGAGTCTTTATCGACTCCCAACTCATGATCAGACAAATAACAAGGAGTTTGAAGCCCGAGAAGAGTCAATGATCAAATATGTAACTGATGCACGGTGGCTGATCAATACGTTTTGGGACTTCTCCATCAGTAAAGTACCCAGAGCCAAGAACTCGCAAGCAGACACCTTGGCCGGAGTGGCCTCCACCCGCGGGCGAGGGAGTAGCCACTATGGATAACTAGGATTCCTAAACTGGCCATCAATTTGATTGAAGTGGCCATGATGGAGGATGGCCATAATTGGGTTAATGAACTCCTCCGCTTCAAAGAGGAGGACATCCTTCCCGACGATAATGCTGGTTACAGGTGACCTGTAAGTCAATCACGTGAGTGATGAGATGTGTGACACACTACAAGATCTTTTTTGCTTAAGATTATTATTGGCATATTGTCACATTATATTATCTGTAACACATATATTATGATGTCCTTGGTTCTGTGCAATGGGAATCAGATCGTAATGAGATTACGATAATGAGATCAATTCACCTTTAAACACAGATCCTAAATAATCCCGGTTATAGGTTACTCGAGAGAGACATCAAGATAACCAGGCAGACCAGTGTACTATATACCTATCCAGATGATGGAGGTGACTGATCCCATGGTCATTGTATGGAGACACTAAGGATATAGTACAAGTGCTTATTAGAGAATGAGTTCACCGATTGATCTGCTTATGGAATGCTATATAGTTGATGATACATAATGTTAGATAGCGATTCCATAGTCCTAGTTGTATATCTGGTCCTTTGACTTGAGACACTAATGATGCCTTGTATGAGTACTCCTTTCTTTGATGTCAGACTTACAAGTTTGGAAAGTTCCAGATCTAGTACAACTGGTTATTGGGATTGGTAGCTAACCTTATGAAGGCAATTGAGTGTCAATAGAGGATTATCCATTCTCGGTATCACGAGAGGAATATCTCATATGTGCTTACTCAGACAAATCCATGGCTAGGGTCATTTGGATTGAGAGAGAAATAATTCACCGATAGAATCCTATTAGAGCAAAACAAACTGATTTCATATATGACCTAATAGTACCATGTCTAATATATGGTCTTTGGGATATTAGTTGGATAAGGGATTATAAATACACAGTAATTGTGGACAAATAGATCCGATGGATTTGATCCCCATGTACCATTTGGGGATTATAGCATTTTGGCCTAGTACGTTCATAGTTGATGAGTCGAGTGAATTATTATGGGAATAATAATTCACTATATCAGAAGGAGTTCTAATGAGAGTAACTCACAACCAGCTCGGTATTGGGCCTAGAGGGTCACACACATATAGTAGATGCTTTAATGAATAGAAGATTGGATGGAGATCTAATTAGCCCCTATTCTCATTAGATGAGACCCTATGCTGATAGGCTCATCGATTAAGACCCAATTAGAGGCCTAAGGAGATTATTAGATAGAGATCCAATAATATAAAGTTAGTGGGTAATAAGATGGAGATCTAATACCCACTAAGGCAGGAGCCCTAGGATTTTTGGTGGCTTTCTATAAATAGGAGGGGAAACTCATGATTGATAGGATGTAGCTTTAGCCACTGTCTCTTATTATCCTCCCTCCCTCTATGCAAGAGTTGCGAGATTAAATTAGAGGAGTTTCGCTACAAAGATCTATCATATGGATACCGCTAGAGAGGAGGACGCTTGACCTCCTTCATCCTCTCCATATGGATTTGGAAACATAGGGATATATGATCTCCCAAGAGCCCTAGGATTTTTGGTAGCTTTCTATAAATAGGAGGGGAAACTTATGATTGATAGGATGTAGCTTTAGCCACCATCTTTTATTCTCTTCCCTCCCTCTATGCAAGAGTTGCGAGATTAGATTAGAGGAGTTTCGCTACAAAGATCCATCGTATGGATACCGCTAGAGAGGAGGACGCTTGACCTCCTTCATCCTCTCCATCTGGATTTGAAAACATAGGGATATACGATCTCCCTAGGTAACCAATCTCTCACATGATACGATTTTTTGGTTATGAGTTTTTCTCGCAACCCTAATCTTTTGCATGATGATTTGATCTGCGCGGGAAATCAGTTTTTGTTTTGATTTACACTGCGCATGTGATGCACCCACTGAGGTTTCCCAACAGTGGTATCAGAGCTAAGGTTTTCATGCGAAAGATTGGTTTTAAATTACATGTGATGAGATTGAATCGCTTAGAGTCATTCTATACATTCTTGCTGCATTTTTATAGCGAACGTAGCGAGGAGGGGCGGCTAACCACGGCCAGGCCACCTGTAGGGTGGCCACCCACGGTCATGCCCCTATAGGGGCGGTCGGCTGCGACCAAGGTCGCCCATGGCCAGGCCCCTACAGGGGCGACCAGTTGCGGCCAATGCCGCCTGCAAGGGGCAACCACCAGTAGGCAAAGCCACCCGTAACTAGGGCTATTGCCAGGAGGCGCGGTTGCCCTCGGGCATGGCTGGTGCCTGCGGGCATAGGCAGCACTCGTACGAGCGACACTAGCAAAGGCACCCCCTTCGAGTATGGCACCACCCCGCAAGGGAGGCGACTACAAGCATAGCGCCCGTAGGAGTTGCCGCTCGAGGGCAGTGGTGCCCGTTCGCCCACAGGGGCAGCGACGCCTATCGCAAAGGGGGCCGCTGGATGAGGGCAGAAGGGGAGAGCTAGGGTTCTCTTTTGAAAAAAAAGATTATTTTGCCCCTTTGAATTTGAGAAATTTTGAGGATTGTCCTCGTGTACAAAATTTCCATAATATCTTCAATAATTTTAGAAATTCCAAGGAACATCCTCTCATCCAGAATTATAAAAATACCATTGATAATTCTAGAAATTTTGAGCATGTCCTGATTTTCAAAAAAAATAATTAAATAGTTTAATTAATTATTATATATCTAGTAATCCTACATATGATTTGATGTACATGTGATGTATGATGTGGATGGATGATCATGAGCCATATGTTGTGATATGTGTAATTATGATTATTATTATTATTATTATTGGGGCCTGCGAGTCTATATTTTTCTCGATTGTTGGGCTTGCGTGCCTGTGATTATTTGTAATTATATGGAGAGGTGTAGCGGAAGCGTGGAGGTAACAACGAGACCCACGATGTCGTGGCAGGAGATCACGTCGTATGGTGATACGACGATCCGATGGAACCGATGATGACGAGATCAATAATCACAGGGCATGGAGATGCACCGATGCATAAATAGATCCTATTGTGAGTGATTAGGCCTATTGGCTCGGGCTTAATCATATTAGATGATAGCTCATGATCATCCGGTGTGGCTTATATATATGATGTGTTATACACCTACTAGTGTGTGTGTGTGTGTGTGTATATATATATATATTATATTTACATGTAATGTAGATATATATTAAATATATATGTGTGACACGACATATTAGGAGACCGATACAAAATGAAAACCCCTCTTATGTTAATATTAGGTCGATAAGCATGAGGCAATAAGATTGACCCATATGGCCTTCTATTGAATCACAACATAGGTTGAGTGGTCGAGTCACTCGAGGCTCACCTATCTACATGATCGAGTTCTTGCCTATGACATATAGATGTCACCAGTGACCTGAGGATATGATATGACTTGGTCGAGTAGTCGAGAGTATATCCATCGAATCTAACTCATCTTGTAACGATGGTGATGATTTAACTGAACTTCATGGTTGGTCAGCAGTCAAGACCATGATGATTCGAAGGCCGAACATGACAGGAATCACAATAAGTTATGATTGGCAAGTGTTGCCTACCTTTTGGGCTTAGTATAATTAGTCGAGTCCCTCGAGTTTGCACTAAGATATTAATTGGATCTCGATCCCCACTAGGAGTCTACCGAAGACTTTCGTCTCACGTGTCGAGGGTGTCACGTGATTCGCTAAGATAGAAGTTCATATCTTAATTAGTATTTTCTGGAAAGTCTACATGTTATATCTTATTTGTCGCTTGCAAAACCCCTATGTGGCATACTTGATGCCAACCACCTCATTAGTCCAAAAGCTCCACAATTCACAATTTGAGAATTGTTCTCATGAAAGCGAAAATTGTATATATCCTTAACACGATTATTCCCACGCTGGAGGAAAGGACAAGTGAGGATGAGATCGCTCGTTTTGTGAAGTATAAAGATAGTCCTAAAAGATAACATATATGTTGATCTTATACTTCAGTTCCTACCAGATTTCTTTTCACAATTCATTATTAACTTTAATATGAACAAGTTTGAGGTGACTCTATCTGAGCTCCTCAATATGTTGAGGGAAGCTAACAGCACCATTAAGAAGGAGAAGCTAGTTCTTTATGTTGGTGAGACCTAGAAGAAAAAGAAGGCCAGTAAGACCCTTAAGAAGGACAAGGGCAAAGGAAGACCGGGTAAGACAATGGTTGCCAAGAAAAATCCAACAAAGGACAAAGGACATTGATTTCACTATGGCCAAGATGAGCATTGGAAGAGGAACTATAAAGGCTACCTTACAGAGAAGGTGAAATGAAAGCTTGGAGAAGCTTCAGGTATATTTATGATCAGTATTCACTTATCTTATTTTTATGATAACATATGGATATTTGATACCGAGAGTGCTTACCATATCTGCAATTCGTAACAGATTCTGGCAAGACCTAAGAGACTAGCTAGAGACGAGATGGACCTCAAGATGGGCAATGGAGCAAGAGTTGCTGCAATTGCTACTGGGGAGGTCATCCTATATCTGCTTGGTGAAGCTATTATTGCATTAGATACATGCCATTTTGTCCCTTCTATTATCAAAAATATTATTTCCATCTCTTATTTGATAATTAGTGGATATAAATTAGTTTCTAGAATAATAGTTATTCAATAATTATGGATGATGAGATCATCACTAGAGGGACCCTTATAAATGGCTTATATGTGTTAGACACTTCTCCACACATCATGAATATAAATATGTCTAAGAGAAAAGGAGATGAGGTGAATAATGCATACCTATGACATTGTAGGCTAGGTCATATACATGAGTGAATGATTCAAAAGTTGCTGAAAGATAGATATTTAGATCCATTTGACTATGAGCCATATGTAACTTGTGAACCTTGACTTCATAGGAAGATGACCAACTCTTATTTTAGTGAAACTGGAGAGAGAGCCACTGAGTTATTGGAACTCATACATAGTGATGTATATGGTCCCATGTCGATTCAGGCTATAGGTGGTTACTCATACTTTATTACATTCAGTGATAACTTCTCTAGGTATGGACACGTGTACTTGATAGAATACAAATTTAAGGCCTTTGAGAAATTCAGAAAATATAAGAATGAGGTGACGAACCAAATTGGAAAGAGTATTAAAACTCTTCGATCAGATCGAGGATGAGAGTACTCAAGTACAGAGTTCACCCATTTCCTCATGGACAATGGGATTTTATCTCAATGGACACCTCCTTATATACATCAGCTTAATGGTGTATCAGAAAGGATGAATCATATAATGTTATACATGGTACGGTCCATGATAAGTTTCACTTGCCTACCCGTCTCATTCTAGGGATACGCCCTAGAGATCACAGCTTACCATCTGAACAGAGTTCCATCAAAATCGATAGTATTTATACCATATAAGATATGAAAAGGAAAGAAGCTCGATCTTAAGATGGTTAAGATTTGGAGTTGTCCTACCCACGTTAGATGACACAATCCTAATAAGTTAGAATCAAGGACAGAACGATGCACATTCATGGGATACCTCAAGAAAACTTGTGGGTATTATTTCTATTATCCTAAGGACCGAAAGGTCTCTGTTGCCAAGAGAATTATGTTCCTTGAGAAAAAACACATTCTTGGTAGAAATAGTGGGAGTGAGATAGAGTTGAGCGAGGTTGGAGAACCTAGCTCAAATATCATTCCAGAGCCCGAGTCTGTTCATGTATCTTGCACACAAATTCTAACTTTATGTAGGTCTAGTAGATTATCTCACTCTCCTGAAAGATATATGAGACATATCAGTGGAGAGGATTCTTAGGATATTGATCCTCAGATCTACGAGGAGGCTATTATGAGTATAGACTTCGGGAAGTGGCAAGAAGCCATGAATTTCTAAGAAGTAGTGCTCGGCCAGCCTAGTCTAGTTCCCGAGCAACAATGCTCAACCAGTCTAGCTCCCGAGCAATAGTGCTCGGTCAGCCCAGCTCTCGAGAAGCAGTGTTCGACCAACTCGATTCCTGAACGACAATGGTGCCCTGTCGATTCGGATTCCGAACAACGGTGTCCACCCAGCATAGATCCCGATGCAATAATACTCAGCCAAAGCTCAAGATTGTTGATTCAGCCAAATCGTGATCCTTCATGCAAATCTACATTTGTAATCAAAAACTTGACCAGCCGACCAACGTCGTCGATGCATCAACTCATTTAAAACTAAGAGGTCGCCACCTTGGTTGCTACTGAAAGGGACTTCAATAACCAAAAAACAAATACCAAACGAGCCATAAGAAAGACCCTCTCCCTGCCCCCTCTTCGAGGAGCCCTAGAAAAGATCGTCTGAAATGATAGGGCCAATAATGGATAGGCTCGTCGCACGTCACATCCTCAATTGATTCATCACAATTTCAATTGACACCTGGCGTAGGTACGATCGATCTGGCGTAGGCATGGTCGCCTTGGCATCGGTACGATCGATTTGGTATAGGTACATCTGACCTGGCGTAGGTACGTTCAACCTAGTGTGGGCATGGCTACCCTGGAGCAGGTATGGCCTACCTGGTATAGGTACATTCGACCCGATGCAGGTATGGCCACTCTGGCGCAGATATGGTCAGCCCGATGCAACGATAACGAGAACCCCGCACATGACATCATTAAGTACAAGCGCAATGCCGGTGAGGAATTGGAGACCATACGGGGCCGTACGACACCATAGCAGAGGACATCGATAATATTGAATTACCTAGTATGGACGATCTCTAGCAGACATGTATAAAGGTTTCCCCAAAGACCTTCTTGTGGGGATCTTCTGGCTCTTTTTTTTTTCAGAGGAAAGACTCTTATAAACATAATATTTCTAAGATCATCCCGGTCGGGGGTGGTGACATAATTGTTAAAGAAATCATATCAGACACCCCCATCTCGAGATGACCTTTATGCAGAAATCCTCAATCGATCAGGGGTTAAGCAGCATCAACCGAAGACGAGCCTTAGAGTAAATTGCGTTCATCCGACCCGAATCAAGGTGCGAACGATCAATCTACCCCCGAGCTCCACCTCCTCAGATATTAACATGAACAGAGTTACGCATACTAACGAAATCTAGTCTTGCTGACTTCGCGATCACGCTATAAAGTTCCACGCGAAGAGCGTCACCCGTCGCGCTCCCATCATCAAGCATGTGAGAGGGATGCAGGTTCCATCGATGGTGATCAATGACCCGTGACAGGTGACAGTACGAAGAGGCCAATTCCGAAGTGCACGAACGAATAAGCCACGAGACAAACGCCCGACATGTCGGCATTAGATATAGATGCGTGCAGAATCCACATGTAGTCCAATGGCGACAGGTTACGTGGCCACACGAGGGATTGAATGCGGGCTTAGCCAGGCGGATTACCAGCCTCGCCCGCAGTTTTTTCCCGTGGGTCCCGCTGCGGGACCCGACGGCGATAGATACGGAGGCACGTGGATAAGCACCCTCGACCGGCGTGCACCTGTCTACGTGCATGGAGCGGGAGTCGTATGCGTCTATCCCTACACGTAAGGAGGTGAGACAAAAGGGTTTGGACTCATTTGGAACGGCGGGGAGCCGGAGAACTGGGGGGTGACGACGAGTGCCGTCTCCTCATAACTCTCGCACACTCCATTTCCCCGGGGAGGTCGTATCTCCTCCACTCACCATCTCTATAAATAGGGTTCCCTCCCCCGGGAGGTCGTATCTCCTCCACTCACCATCTCCATAAATAGGGATCCCTCCCCGGGGAGCCACTCATCTTGTTCTGTTCCTAAGCTCCGGTGAACTGCTACCGATGGCTCCTGCTAATCTGCGTTATCAGAGGGTGTTCACCTTCGGCAAGGGGAAGAGTGACGGCAACAAGAACATGAAGGCTTTGGTGAGTATCTGTGCGTTGGGTTTGTATCTGCGTGACCCATGCGATGATGGGTGGGTGGTGCAGTTGGGCGGGAAAGGAGCGAACCTGGCGGAGATGGCCAGCATCGGGCTGTCGGTGCCACCGGGGCTGACGGTGTCGACGGAGGCGTGCCAGGAGTACCAGGAGTGCGGCCACAAGCTGCAGGCCGGCCTCTGGGAGGAGATACTGGAGGCCCTGGCCGCGGTGGAGGCGGACATGGGGGCTCGTCTCGGCGATCCCGCGCGGCCGCTCCTCGTCTCCGTTCGCTCCGGCGCCGCGGTAATCACGAAGCCGTCGCATGAATTGGTGTCGTATGTAGCGCAGAGGGTGGCGTTGGTTGACGGTAGCAATGCGTCGTTGGGTGCAGGTGTCGATGCCTGGGATGATGGACACGGTCCTCAACCTGGGCCTCAACGACGAGGTGGTGGCGGGGCTGGCGATCAAGAGCGGCGACCGGTTCGCCTACGACTCCTACCGCCGCTTCTTGGACATGTTTGGGAATGTGGTATCTCTCTCTCTCTCTCTCTCTCTCTCTCTCTCTCTCTCTATGGAGCACATTGTTCATTGCTTAGTTTTATTAGTGTTTAGAAAGCTTAATTTTTTGCAGAATATATTTCTTATGTTTTGCATTAAAACGTAAATATTATGGTAAAAATGTTAAGTTTATCTGATGATTCACCCAGTTTTGGATTTGTAAGGAAGAAATATATGGATAAGAATGATTGACGCTCGAAGCCAACGAACGTGTACTTGCAGCTACACGTCATCGTTATCCACGTGACGTCAAACACCACGTCATGACTGTTCGTACTCACGTTTACACGGTCCATCCCCCCCATGTCGCACATTATCGGCTCTCATCACTCGGTTCTGACCCGAACCCGAACTCTATGTATATATATATATATATATATATATATATCATCGAATAATTTTCAAAATAGATATATATCGGATTCATGTAAACATGATTTGGATCCGAACCCTTTTTGGAAGCATGACATGCACGTGGTCTCACTGAAGGACGCGTTTGGTGCCGTGTTTGAAGCGCGAAACGTAACTGCGGTGTGGACGGAAGTGGGACGTTCGTATCCGTTTCGCAAACGGCCAATTAAGACTGACTCGAGCCCGATCTAAGCAATAATTTAGGATTGGGTTCGATCAAGCTCGTCCCAAATTGAATGAGACCGATACATTTGATTTGGTTTTTGTAGGTGATGGGGATCGCACACTCGCTGTTTGAAGAAAAGCTGGAAGCCCTGAAGAAGGCAAAAGGTGCGAAGCAGGACACCGACCTCAGCGCGGCGGACCTCCAGGAACTGGTGGCCCAGTACAAGAACGTGTACGTCGAGGCGAAAGGCGAGCGGTTCCCTACAGGTAGAAACCGAGCTCCCACCTCCGATCTTCTTCTTATACTTGGGTTTGCCGCGGGGGTTTTGAGAGACTGCGCCATTTGCAGATCCGAAGAGGCAGTTGTACCTGGCGGTGATCGCCGTCTTCGATTCGTGGGACAGCCCGAGGGCGAAGAAGTACCGGAGCATCAACCAGATCACGGGGCTCAAGGGGACGGCTGTGAATGTGCAGTGCATGGTGTTTGGGAACATGGGGAACACCTCGGGGACTGGGGTGCTCTTCACGCGGAACCCCAGCACGGGCGAGAAGAAGCTCTACGGGGAGTTCCTCGTCAATGCTCAGGTGCTGACCATTGGGTTGTTTATTACCTGTATCACTTGTTATTCTTCATGTGCATGCCCTGCCTACTACTACAAAAGCACATATATGATTTTTAAGGATTAGAACCAAAAATTTGGTGAGTTTAATCAACTAAATAAATCTGAGTCATGGATAGACAAGTATTCATGAACAATTTATAGCGATGGCGTGTCATCTGCTGTACAATTTAAGCCAAGTTCTTGGAAATTTGAAGTATAATGGCAAATGGTGAAGCTAGTCGTTAATCAGTCTAACATGGGGTCTGATGCGAGTCTTGAACTTGATATCATCTTAATAGAGAAAACGAGACAGAATGTTTCCTGAAGCATTTATATAGCGGGGAAAGTTAATTGATATATGTGTGGAAACGTTGCAGTTAATTGAGTTTTTCATACTTCTTGATGAATCACTTAGGATAGTTACAGCTCATGCCATTTTCTTTTCAGGGTGAGGATGTTGTTGCCGGAATCAGAACTCCACAGGATCTGGCCACTATGAAGCAATGTGTGCCAGATGCTTATGATGAGCTTGTGGAGAATTGTGAAATTCTAGAGCGGCATTACAAAGACATGATGGTTAGATTCTTTGTTCACGGCCGCTTTTAAGTTAGCATGATGTTTCCCCTTAAACATGATATAGACATTCGAATAAGAATGTAGACAATATATATCACTTTTAAGATGTTTTTAAGATTCACAAGTCTCATGATCAATGGTCTGCTAAGAGATAAATGAATTATCCTAGAGAAAGAATGCTTCTTCATGATCGATTTGTTGCACTGCTGATTATCTGTGCTGCTTTTACTAAACTGTTGCAGGATATAGAGTTTACTGTTCAGGAAAATAGGCTTTGGATGCTGCAGTGCCGAACAGGAAAGCGCACTGGAAATGGTGCAGTGAAGATTGCAGTTGACATGGTAAAAGAAGGTCTTGTTGATATCCATTCTGCTATTAAGATGGTGGAGCCAGGTCATGTGGACCAACTTCTTCATCCACAGGTATACCAATTGCTCCAAGGTTAAAACTGATTAGTTCTGGTTGGTTAAACCATTAACATACTCAAGAGGGTTGAGATCTCCATTTTGGTGTTCATCAGACCAGCCTTTACAATGCCAAAATACCAACATAAGGATGGAACCTAGATCATTGTATCATTTCTGATCACGGAATAGTTGTTGTGCATGGTAACTAAGTAACTAACACATGCATGACCATATAGTGCTTAAAAACTCTAGTAATATACATTTGTGTGCTGCTGCATGTGGAAAGATATGCATGTTCAAAAAGATAATAGTATACATAGGTATATACAACTGTATCACAAGTTGTAATTTGGATATTCAAAAACATGAAAAATAAGCACCAAAACTTGTAGGTAAATTCTAACGTATGCATGTACACAAACAAAGACATGCATGTGTATCAATATTTTAAGAAATGAGGATTTGATTAATTTTTTTTAACTAGTTGCAATGTGGAGTTTTTATAAAATGATTTTATTGAAGCATAAACGTTTATGGATATATTTCCTTATCATTTTCACTTTTTACCTGGTTTTTCATTGGGATACTAGAAACCAACCAAAAACATGCACTCTGTGTGGTCAAACATGTGGAAGGATATAAGGATGTCTTCTTCCTTGCTGGCCTCTAACTTTATATATGTGCTATTGAAGTCGAGATTTCTTTGGCTGAATTTTATTTTATTTTCTTGTTTGAACTAGTTTGAAAATCCATCTGCATACAAAGACAAAGTGATTGCGACAGGTTTGCCTGCATCACCAGGAGCCGCAGTTGGTCAAGTTGTCTTCACTGCTGATGATGCTGAAGCATGGCATGCTCAGGGCAAGACTGTTATTTTGGTAACTTCTTTTTCTTGTTGTATAATATTGAAATAATGCCCAGATCTTCTTAAGACAGCTCTTATTTGTTGACATTTATAAGAAAGATATACTGAAGCTTCTTCGAGTTTATGGATGATCCAGTTGAACTGTTAAGCAGAGGCACCTTATGGTTACTAGGTTGTTGATCATGGATCACCTTCTGAAATTCTTGGCTTTTACATAGATTCAATTTCAACTATGTTTGTGTCTTATTTGATCTCCACCATTCACCTTTTAACTTATGAAATATGTTCTAAGTTTTTAAAGATCATATTGTCTTGGGTCTTGACCTGTAGACGATAATGAATCCAAGCCATTATTCAATAGTGTTTTGAATAATAATGATACTGTTATTTGTTTATATTTGCTACATCTAGCTTCCGAAGCAGATTGCAGCCTTTCTCAGGAAAGTCATGTTTCTCTTCTAATATCTACTTAGCAAAGTCATTACCCATTATTACCCACTTTTAATGGCGATACAGGTACTAGGGCTTTTGTAATCTCTCTCACTTTCTATGTATGAAATTACAATAACATATATCGGGCTCAGATTCTTTTGTATCTAGAGGCTTGTACTTGATTGAGTAATATGCACATTATATCACATTTTACTAAACCAATTGTTCAAATGTTTTTAATCAATTTTTTTATAAAGATCATACTCAATTCATTTAAGTTTCTTATCTTTGTCACATGTGTCAAGTCATTTGAACCTTTACCTCTATACCATTATTGCTATATCCTTCCTTTCATCAGTAGATTGCTACTCTTTTAAAGGATCATTAAATTTCTATTTTTACATGATATCCATTCATTCTTATTCCATTAAAAATTAATGATGGCTACAGAGTGCAGATTCTTTTAACCTTGTCATTCTCTAGTTTCTTTGACATGCCATTGCTTTTTCTATGAGTGAAGGTGAGGACAGAGACTAGCCCAGAGGATATTGGTGGCATGCATGCTGCTGAAGGAATTCTGACAGCTAGAGGTGGTATGACTTCCCATGCAGCTGTTGTAGCACGTGGGTGGGGAAAATCCTGTGTTTGTGGCTGCTCTGATATTCGTGTAAATGATGCAGCTAAGGTTAGTCCTCAACAGTGGTATATAAGGTGTATGCCATATCTTGGTCATGATTAAAGTTCCAAAACATGGAAGTTTTTGCAGTGTAACAATTTGACTCAAATCAACCATCATTAGTTCCTTGGTGGCTTCCAGGATTAAGTTTCACTAGCAGCCACAGTGGACAATTTCTCATTGTCATAATAAGATCTAATATTATAAAAAGAGGAAAATGTGGATCATCACTATTGTTAAATAGCTTTTTGTTGTCGATTTTATTACTTCTAGGTGGTGGTTATTGGAGACAAAGTGATACATGAAGGTGACTGGCTATCCCTCAATGGTTCAACTGGGGAGGTGATTACAGGGAAGCAACCACTTTCTCCACCATCTCTGAGTGGTGACTTGGGAACCTTCATGTCATGGGTTGATGAGATACGGCAACTTAAGGTATCATTCAATGTCAAGACAAACTAATATTATTGGCACTCAACTGAATGTTTAAAAAACAATTTAAGATTGTTCTATTAGTCAGAAGCTATTTTCTTTCAAGATTTACCTTTCACTTTGCCTGATCATTCCTTTTGAGTCAAGTTGCATGTACATGGCATTCATGTTCAAAACTGACAGGTTCCGTCCATGATGAGAATAGAAATAGTTTTTGAGTCAAATTGTGGCAACTTCTGCTTCACGATTTCATTATATTGCAATTGATTATTTCACTCAAAGAGTCTAATAATGTTATCCGATGACCATTCTAGGTCATGGCAAATGCAGATACGCCTGATGATGCTCTGACAGCAAGAAATAATGGTGCACAAGGGATTGGACTCTGTAGGACAGAACACATGGTTAGTTTACTCCAGTTTTTTTTTTTTTTTGGTTTTGAGATGTCATAGGCAATTCATCTCAGACATGATGAAAATGTTAAAGCTAAATGAGATCTGCAATTACCTTACTGATCGTATGGATATTGTAGGCTGTTATTATGTGGTTTGATGTTCCACTTGAAATTACACCATTCTTGTTCTGACTTGGAGTTGAACAGAATAACTCCAAGACCAGACTTAATTGATTAATACTGTAACTATAAAGTTGGAAGCATTACTGAATCTTGATAGTATAAAACTTATGAAAATATGGTTTACCCTTTTTTTTTGTATTTGACATCCAAATGTTGGTCAGTTCTTTGCTTCAGATGAAAGGATAAAGGCTGTCAGACAAATGATAATGGCAGCAAATCTTGAACAGAGACAACGAGCATTAAACCTCCTCTTGCCCTATCAGAGATCAGACTTTGAAGGAATCTTTCATGCCATGGATGGTAGGTTTTTCTTATCAAGCAAGTATCTTCGGTCTTGAAGGACCAAATAATATCTAATAGATGTTAATTGCTCATCCTACATAACATCCTTCTTGTCCTCTTTTGTTTTCTTTTTCTTTTCTTCCCTCTCTTGTTATGTTCTTAGTACTGTGAGAGAATTGGAACAACATATTGTAAGATTATGGCTTTTCCTGGATTTAGTGTATATCACTTTCACTTTTTAATCCTAGTTTTCAGTTTTCTTATCAAAAGATGCCATTGAATGTGAGGAGTACTAGAATATCCAATGATCTCATCTTTTAGAAACGTTAACAGTTGTTTAAGCCATCTTGAAAGGTTTGGTGTTTGATTTGTTCTGCATGGTGTAGGTTCTACAAGCATTTGTTGACTTACCAGTTACTGCTAGAGTACATCTCGTTGGAGCCTTTATGTAATCTTTCATTGCTGCTATTGATTTGCAGGGTTTCCAGTGACTATCCGGCTACTAGACCCTCCACTTCATGAGTTTCTGCCAGAGGGTAATCTTGAGGATATTGTTCATGAACTGGCTTTGGAAACCGGTGCAAAAGAAGATGACGTCTTTTCAAGGGTGGAAAAGCTTTCAGAAGTAAATCCGATGCTCGGTTTCCGGGGTTGCAGGTTGGATTCAGTACTTGCATTGATTATGGTGGACTTGAAAAAAATGCAAGCTTGTGATGTAGTTCTGGTTGAATTTTGTTGGTAATACCTGTGTTATTTAATGATAGAATGCTCGACTAAAATTTGCTTTCTTTCATGTTCAGTGATAAAGAATTTTAAAACAAATCTTTTGTCATGAAGAGAAGGATACTTTTTTAGTATTGATGTTGATTATTCTTATAAATAACTCTAATGGTGAACTAACAAAAAATTTGCATTAGGCTTGGCATATCATATCCAGAGTTGACTGAGATGCAAAGTCGTGCTATATTTGAAGCTGCTATTTCTATGAGCAAACAGGGTGTCAGTGTTTTTCCAGAGATAATGGTACCTCTCATAGGGACACCTCAGGTATGAACCTTTCCATATATTATTGCCATTCCCATTATTCCAGCTAAGAAGAAAATGTTTCTACATGTCCAATTTGGTTATTGTCAAACTCATTTGTAAGCTGCCATGGATAATTGTCAGTAGAAAACAATGAAGAGCGATAGAGAGAATAAATTCTGTTATCAACTTGGTAAAATAACTGATTATTTTTTTTGGAGAATATACCTTAATATCAACTTGCTAAGAGTGCTTAAGAAATTGATGCTATTCAATCGTTTCAAAGTTGCTGTTTATTCTTTTTCTTTTGCCACCCTTGTTTAAAGATCTTAAGGAACTGCTGGATAAATTTTGAGTTATTTTCTGTATCATGATGCCCCCTGTAGAAAGTCTTTGATCTTACAAAGTTGCCAGAGAACTTTCTTTTTGTGAAAAAAGGCCATATCATTCAATTTTTGCACCATATTTAAATTTGTATACTATGCCAAAATTTTGTTATTGTGGTGAGATTTGCAAAGAAAAAAAAACAGTCAATTCTGCATCTCGTGACCATTGGCTTTTGAGTGTCAGGAATTAGAGCATCAAGTGAGTGTAATACGGAAGATAGCTGAGCAAGTCTTCTCCGAGATGGGAACCTCCGTAAGCTACAAGGTTGGAACCATGATTGAGGTTCCCAGGGCTGCCCTTATTGCAGATGAGGTAAAAGTGCACTTGAAGCTGTCTTCCTGATTAATTCACAGGTTTTCCAATGAATATGGCATGCTCCTGGTAAGGCATTTTGTTAGTAAAGTCGGCATCTGATAGACGAGCACTGATAAGCAAGCTGTTTGTTATAATCCTAGTTTACAGGGGTTGCCTTTTCAAGTTAGACGAGAACATGAGCACCTCCAAATCTAGTTCTGATTGCTTAGTCTGACTGTATTAAATTTCATGTTGCCAGATTGCTGAACAGGCAGAGTTCTTCTCTTTTGGAACAAATGATCTTACACAAATGACATTTGGTTATAGTAGGGATGATGTTGGCAAGTTTCTGCCAATCTACTTATCCAAGGGCATCCTCCAAAGTGATCCATTTGAGGTAAATTTTTTTTGCAACAGTCTCAATACAAGGTTTTTGTCTAAACACAGCTAAAGATATTGTTGTTTTCCACAAGATTGTAAAATGTTTGATACCTTAAGCTAAAGCAAAGAAGTACCACTTTTACTCTGAACCTTGAGCAGGATAAAAGAAATGCAGTCAAGTGGTAAGATAAATCTTTAAATAGCCCTCCCTTGTGATAGTTCTTTACTATAGTGAAACAAAAATCGAAAGGTCATTTCGCAAGATAACTAGGAAAGTCCAAAGCATTTTCTATGTTCTCATAAGCATAGGACTGTGTGAATGCACTTTGTGATTTCAACTGTGCATCTCCAATTGTCTGTAGTCTCGGGTCCAAAAAGTTTTCCAAAATAAGACTTCTTTGCTTTTTCCAAGAATATGCTGGTCACTTATCTTGATTGTTATACATTCATGGAAATTTCTGTTTATGGGAGACTATAATTTTCATGTGTGGAATCAGGTTCTCGATCAGAAAGGGGTGGGGCAGCTCATTAAGGTTGCTGTAGAGAGAGGCCGTAGAGCTAGGCCTGACTTAAAGGTGAGGAGCACCAAGCATGCTTGTCGTATGGTTTGCTAGCTATGAAGGTGTATGATCATGCTGCAGTAGCAATTTTTCTGAGTGGGAGAACTCTTACAAGAACGTGCCGTTTGATTTTGTCAACAGTTAGGGATATGTGGCGAACACGGTGGAGATCCATCTTCGGTTGCTTTCTTTGCGCAGACTGGACTGGACTACGTGTCATGTTCTCCATTCAGGTTCCGCAACATTATTAGTTTCACAATTGACAGTGTCTGAACTTGGTTTCAGTGGGGGCAAAAAAAACCTACAGCATATCCATCATAAGATTTTGTGCTCTTTAAGATCCTACAGTCACATAATATAGGTTTCTGCATCAGCCGGATTCTTGTAACTGATATATAGGTTTCTAGCTTTCTAGTTGGATGTCCGGTGTGCATCCCCCCGGTCGTCGGTTGTCACTGTAGAGTTGAGTTCATCTTGTAATTCTCCATGCAGGGTCCCAATTGCAAGGCTTGCAGCAGCTCAAGTGGTGGTAGTATGACAGGGTTCAAGATGAGCACAAGGAACCTCCAACATCTGGACATGTAATCCACATGCTGAATGTTTACTGCATTGCTTCCATATCTTGAAGAATCTAGTTACTGATGGGAGCAAGCAGAGCTTAGAAGCAGTATCCAGGTAGTGTTTTGTTGTGTTGTCATGTAGGAAGCAGTGAAGCATGGCAGTGGTGAGAACTGCCTTCATCCCCCTCTGTTGTAGTTCAAGAAGGCACTTGTTGGAGATAATAAAAGCATGGATGGAAATAAATGTTCCACAAATATGTGTCCTCATGTGCTGTGAAGTTGGTCATAATCTGAAGAGACTCCATAACCAGAAAGCTTCACCATCTAATTAATCACCTTGCTTCGTTCGAATGAAACAATTTACCATCTTTGTTGCCCAGAGATAACGTGAGTTGACGAGGTTTCGTGCATTGCGTTTCAGACATATTTACAATCTCTTGCCCTCACCACGATCGCCCTCAATCTCTGCTCTCGGCGCCGAAGTGGTCTCGACGTTCGACGCCGCCGTGTTCTCGATGGCGCTGGAGCTGGCCGTGTGGGTGGAGCTTGGCGTCCGGTGCGGGGTCGGCCGATTGCAGACCTAAGGGCATATTGAAGCAGCGGAGCGTGGCAAGAAGGGCTAATCTGAGCGTCTCCATCAACCTCCCTGACAACGAGATCTTGGAGTGGAGCAAGCACTTGAATTCGCAGAGCAGGAGGGAGCTGGAGAAGTTTGAGGAACGAACGTATTAGATGTTCTTCGAGAGGTGGGAGCTGATGTAATTGAATCGGGCTGCAGAATGTGAATGCTGAGGCGGAGAAAGGGGATGAAGCGCCACCGTCGGACTTGGCATGGAGTTCGTGTTTGGGAATGCGATACCGTGGAAGTAGCTCATCAAGCAGTGGGAAGCTCAGAAAGACTTCGATGATACTGACTTCAAAGGCAGGTTCTTTTTTCTACGTAACAGTAGAACAACTCGTTTCATTCAGTGATTTGTTGCAGTTCAATTCTTGAAAGTTTCAAGCTTGATGATGCTGAGTCGTGTCTCCTCCATTAGTTTCTTGCATTCGAGCACTTGGTAGCTATAACATGCTGTTCTTTCTCTGTTTGATTGAATTCTAGAACAGCTAACCGGTGTTTTTACCAGGCATTTTTGTTTCTGTTTTAGTTCAAAATTCAAACAGCTTGATGATTGAGTGACCAAATATTTCTCCTGAGCTGCTTGAAAGAAAAATTAGAGATGATTAGGGACACTTTTATGTTGACATAAGATGGGAGTCTGGTTGACATTAGTGTAAGATTGACGAGAAAACCGATGCACAAAAGGGAATTTAGCATGTTTCTTGTGCTGTTATAATGCATTACTCGTGTCCAAGGGTTGAAGCACAAGTGTTGTTATCGCTGTCCTGGAGGATGTTGATGATAAAAAACTTTAGTAAACAGAAGTCACATGAAGTAGTTCATTCAGAAATAGAAAGTTAAGCTGTTGTGTCATTATTATATTTTTTTCTTCACACAATTATTTTGCAAAACAATGAAATTCTAGGTAAGAAAACCGTGGATCTTTGAAGTCGTTAACCGATCAACTTGTGAGCAGGAATGTATTTTGAAATCCGCGATCAATGTCCCAAAAGCAAGAGAATTAGACCACCATTGTATACATCTTGATCGTCTTGATGAGAATTGGAGGATTTCTTCACAGAATTATTTTGCAAAACAATGCAGTTCTAGGTAAGAAAACCGTGGATCTTTGAAGTCGTTAACCGATCAACTTGTGAGCAGGAATGTATTTTGAAATCTGCGATCAATGTCCCAAAAGCAAGAGAATTAGACCACCATTGTATACATCTTGATCGTCTTGATGAGAATTGGAGGATTTCTTCATAGAATTATTTTGCAAACCAATGCAGTTCCAGGTAAGAAAGTCATGGATTTTTAAAGTTGTTAACCGATCGACTTGTGAGCAGGAATGTATTTTAAAACCCGCGATCAATGTCCCAAAAGCAAGAGAATTAAACCACCGATGTATACATCTTGATCACCTGATGAGAACCGGAGGATGAAACAGATAAAAACTCAATATTGTGTTCAAGTGATGGACCTCATATCTTAGCTGGAGGCCTGAACTCTCTTGATGAAGCAGACTACACCGCAGAAAGCCCTCTCTTCAACTCAAACTTGGGTATTAATGTCATGCAGTATCATGAAGAGATTGGTAAGCCAACATCAAAAGCTGCGGTGAAGTAGAAGCATCACTTGGATGCCAAGAAGTTTGCAAGGGGAATGCGAAGCTGTTGTTGTGGTTGCTGAGGGACAAGGTGATCTGATACATCTTGATCGTCTTAATGAGAATTGGAGGATTTTTTCACAGAATTATTTTGAAAAACAATGCAGTTCTAGGTAAGAGAACCGTGGATCTTTGAAGTCGTTAACCGATCAACTTGTGAGTAGGAATGTATTTTGAAACCCGCGATCAATGTCTCAAAAGCAAGAGAATTAAACCACCGTTGTATACATCTTGATCACCTGATGAGAACTGGAGGATGAAACAGATAAAAACTCAATATTGTGTTCAAGTGATGGACCTCATATCTTAGCTGGAGGCCTGAACTCTCTTGATGAAGCAGACTACACTGCAGAAAGCCCTCTCTTCAACTCAAACTTGGGTATTAATGTCATGCAGTATCATGAAGAGATTGGTAAGCCAACATCAAAAGCTGCGGTGAAGTAGAAGCAGCACTTGGATGCCAAGAAATTTGCAAGGGGAATGTGAAGCTGTTGTAGGTTGTGGTTGCTGAGGGACAAGGTGATATGATACTTGGATCTAAACTAAAAGAAACTTGTCCAGAAATTATGCTTAAAGCTTAATACAATTGTAGATGTGCAAGGGACCGGCAAATATGAAACAAGAGTTGACTACATCTATAAATTTGTGCCTGGTCCTTGTGGGGCGGTCTCATCCAAAGGCGACTTCGGATCATCGCACTGTGAAGGTTGACATTGTTATTAGCTGGGACTGATGGGAACAACGGCATTCATTGTGATAGGAAACAAAGAGTTTTGAAGATGCATCACTTCTCATCTAAAGGCACTTGGATGCCAAGAACTTTTCTTCTCTCAGATGCTATGATAAGGTCATTCATTACCTCAATGATCAGTGCACAAAGGTATGGAAATTTTATGGCTGATCTTTAATGTATGTATGGTTCAATATACAATTTTTAATTCCTGTCAGCATATGCAATTTTAGCCGAAGAGGGAATGTTTCTGTGAGTACAAACACTGGTTTAGCTAATCTTGTCTGCCAATTAGTATAGCTAGAAGAAACTAATGTGTCATTCAATAATGTAACCACTAAATTTCTCCTATATCAGTTTGATAATTGCAGTGTCCTTGCACCACCTATGCAGTAGCTTAATGCATCACAGGCCACCAAATTGAATCATCAGCAAAGGTGAACTGGCTTGCTGTAGGGGACAGCACCATTAGCATATTATTGGATGGAGCACAGACCGACTACAGAGTGGAACTTGTGTTAATTTGCTGGAGAGAGTAGAGGGACCAAACCAGACTCTGTAACATTGTCAATTGAGTTTTTGGATGGGTGAGCTCTGGATTTGTCAGTACCCAGTCAAGAAGAGCGGCATAGAGAGGAGAGAAGCTGTAAAGAGAGAAGCGAGCGAGGTCACTGAGACAAGGAGCAAAAGAGGAAAGCTGATCGACATGAGAATTTTTTTGGCTTATCTTTGGGAGCAGTGACTAAAGGGTGAGTAATTTGAGTAATTTATCTTGTTTGGCAGATCATCTAGATTCAGCTTGAAATCCATAACTCAGAACTTAACTTATATTAACATAAACCCTAGATTATATGACTAGGGATGAGACTAAAAGGGCAACGACGGTTGAAAATGTGGGAGAGAGAAATAAGACTGCAGATTGATAGTAGAGGCCAAAAAATAAGAGATCTAAGAAAAAGAAGAAGACAAGGATAAGAAAAGACTATTCTCAATCATTCATATCTCAGGTTAGATCAGTTTGCAGTGGATTCTTACTGTGATCTCTTGAGAAGATTTTAGATATTATGCTTAGTATTATAGTCCTTGTATCCCTGTGATTCTCTTGTGGCTGTTGCTTTGGGCTTGGACAAGAAGCATTGAGATCTGTATATTCATTATTTTGATAGTAGATTTTCTTTGGCTTGTCCCATAGTTTTTACCCTTCGAGTTGAGGGGGTTTTCTACGTAAATCTTGGTGTTCATCTGATTGTGATTTCCGTTTGATTCCGCTGTGTGTGACAGTTTGTTAGTATTTGTTCGTATACAAAGTTTATTCTTATTTTACTTCCATCAACTGGTATCAGAGCAAGGTTTTTGGTGGCATTTAATCTTTTGTATTTGAATATGGAGACCGGTTATGTTTCTCGTATGATTAGTTTAAACGGAAATAATTTGATGATATGGAAACCAAGAATGAAAGATCTCTTGTATTGCAAATATTTGTATGGACTTTTGCAAGAGGATAGTGCAAAACCCACAACTATCACAGATGATGAATGGAAGAGGTTAGATCGAAAAACTGTTAGCTTTATTTGTCAGTGGCTTGATGATAGTGTTTTTCACCATATTTCTACTGAAAGTTCTGCTTACTTTCTTTGGAAAAAGTTAGAAGGTATTTATGAAAGAAAAACGACTGGCAACAAAGCTTTCTTGATCAGAAAGCTTGTGAACTTGAAATATAAAGAGGGTACTTCTATTCCTGAGCATTTGAATGAAATGTAGAGTATTACTAACCAGTTATCCTCTATGAAAATGTCTCTTGATGATGAGTTACAAGCATTTTTACTTCTCAGTTTTTTACCAGAAAGTTAGGAGACACTGGTGGTTTCCCTCAATAATTTTGCACCAGATGGTGTTGTCATAATGAGTCAAGTAACAAGTAGTTTATTGAATGAAGAGTTGAGGAGAATGAATTCAGCAACTTCTTAGATTGATTCACAAGCACTTGTCTCAGAGAACAAAGGAAGGTCAAAGTTAAAGGATAGAAGTGGTTCACATATAGGTAGAAACAAATCAAGATCAAGGAAAGATATTGTTTGCTACAATTGTGGTGAGAAATGATATTATAAGAATCAGTGCAAGCAACTTAAGAAGAACAAGAAAGGGGAAAAGAGCTGGAGCATACAGAGTCAAAAGAGAATATCACAGCTACAACGCAAGGTAGTGATTATTTGATTTTATCTACTTATGATGATATTTTTTCTTGTGTGTGCCAGGATCTCGAGTGGATAATTGACACAGGTGCTTCTTATCATGCTACACTACGGAGGGAGTTCTTTGCTACTTGTAGGTTTGGAAATTTTGGTGTTATCAAGATGGGCAACTATAGCATAGCAGACTTCATTGGCATGTGAGATATCCATATAAAGACTAACCTTGGTTGCAAGTTGGTGCTTAAGTATATGAGGCATGTGGTTGACTTAAGACTGAATTTAATTTCAGTTGGAAAATTGGATGATGAAGACTTTGATGTCATATTTCACAGAGGACAGTGGAAGCTCAGTAAGGGTTCTCTTATTGTAGCTAATGAGAAGAAATATCATACATTATACAGATTACAGGCTAAAGCTTGTGGTGAGTAGTTGAATGCTATAGAGAAAGACTTCAGCATTGAGTTGTGGCATAGGCGACTGAGACGCATGAGCGAGAAGGGGCTACAAGAACTTTCCAAAAGAGAGATATTATCACACATCAGAGGTGCATGTTTGAAACCTTGTATTGATTGTTTGGTTGAAAAATAACATAAAGTTTATTTTGTTAGTCTTGCTTTATCTAGAAAAATGCATACCTTGAACCGTGTCTATACAGATGTGTGTGGTCCTTTGAGGACAAAATTCCTTGTGGATCTATTAATGTTTCTAGTATCAGTGATACACTTTATTTTGTCACTTTTATATATGACTTTTCTAGGAAAGTTTGAGCTTATGCTTTGAAGTCCAAAGATCAGGTTATTGATGTCTTCAAGGAGTTTTATGCCAGAGTTGAAAGTGAGATAGAAAGACAATTAAAATGCATAAGATCAGATAATAGTGGTGAGTACATAGGATTGTTTAATGATTATTGAAGGTCACATAGCATCTAACATGAGTTGATAGTTCCTAGTATGCCTCAGCATAATGCAATTACAGAGAGGATGAATCGTACCATCATGAAAAAGATCATATGTATGCTTTCACAGGCCAAGCTACCTAAAAGGTTTTGGGATGAGGCTTTGAGGACTGCAGTTGATGTAATCAACTTATCACCATATACTGCTTAGATGGTGATGTTGTAGAGCATGTATAGTTAGGGAAAGATATCTCCTATAGATATTTAAGAGTGTTTGGTTGTCGTACATTTGCACATGTTCCAGACAATAAGGGGTCCAAGCTGGATGGTAAGACAAAAGAGTGTATTTTTCTTGGTTACTTACATGATCAGTTTGGTTATAGGTTTTGGGATCCATAAAAGCAGAAGGTGTTCAGAAGTAGAGATATTGTCTTCTTTGAGGATCAAACCATTGAAGATTTGAAAAATGAGACACCAGCTAAGACTTCTGTAGAGGGATTTGTAGAATGTGACCCAGTTATTCCTCCAGTATATCAGGGTGATGGGGGAGATGTGCAAGACGGGGGTGTAGTGTCAGATGTTGATCTACATATAGGATATATTGAGTAGGAAGAAGAGAGGAAGTTTCCACAGAACCTCAATTAAGAAGATCTTCTAGACCACGTCAACCTTTCAGAAGATACTCTATAGATGAGTATGTGATGCTTACTGATGCAGGTAAACCAGAGAGTTACCAGGAAGCAATTGAAAGTGAGAAGAAAAAGAAATAGTTTATTACTATGCAGGAAGAGATGAATTCTCTGTAGAAGAATCACACATATGATTTGGTACAACTATCATAGGGAAGTAAGGCCTTGAAGAATAAGTGCGTTTTTAGGTTGAAGACTCAAGAGTATTGTTCTCAACTAAAGTACAAAGCTAGATTGGTTGTGAAAAGCTTTGGTAAAAAGAAAGGTATTGATTTTGAAGAAATTTTTTCTTCTGTTGTTAAAATGTCTTATATTCATGTTGCTCTTGGTATTGCTACTAACCTAGAACTGGAGATTAAGCAGTTAGATGTGAAAACAACTTTCCTTCATGGTAATTTGGAGGAGAAAATTTATATGGAGCAACCAGAAGGCTTCAAAGTCAAAGGTAAAGAAAATCTTGTCTGTAACTTGAGGAAGAGCTTGTATGGGCTAAAGTAAGTTCCAAGACAGTGGTATAAAAAGTTTGATTTATTTATGATTGAAAATGAATACAAAAGAACAACTTAAGATCATTGTGTGTACATCAAATAGTTTGGTAAGGATTTTATTATTCTCTTACTTTATGTTGGTGACATGCTTATCATTGGGAAAGACATGTCTATGATTGACAAGTTAAAGAAGGATTCGAGTGAGTCTTTTGCAATGAAGGACATGGGGCCAACAAAGTAAATACTGGGTATACAGATTTCTCGTGATAAAATAAAGAGGAAGATTTGGTTGTCACAGGAGAAATACATTGAGAAGGTATTGGATAGGTTCAGTATGGGTAAAGCAAAGCTAGTTGGTGCTCTTCTTGCAGGTCACTTCAAGTTGTGCTCAGAGCAAAGTCCGTCAAGTGATGGGGAGAAGGAGAAAATGCAAAAGGTTCTGTATGCTTCAGCAGTTGAAAGTTTAATGTACACGATGGTATAACGAGGCCGGACATCGCATATATAGTAGGTGTTGCTAGCAGATTTCTTACAAATCTAAGTAAAGAGCATTGGGCAACAGTGAAGTAGATTTTTAGATATCTCAGAGGAAGTTCTAAAGTTTGTCTAAGCCTTGGGGATGGACCACCTATGTTGACATGTTACACAGATGTAGATATGACAAGAGATATTGATACAAGAAAGTCCACATCATGTTTTATACTTATTTTTGCAGAGGGAGCTGTGTCATGGCGGTCCAGATTGCAAAGGTGTATTGCTCTCTCCACTACAGAGGTAGAATATATTGCTACTATAGAAGTTTATAAAGAAATATTATAGATGAAAGGATTCTTACATGAATTTGAGCTGAAACAGGAAAACTATGTGGTGTATTGTGAGAGCCAGAGTATCATCCATTTATGCAAAAACCCAATATTTCATTCCAAGTCAAAGCATATAGATGTCAGATATCACTGGATCAGAAATGTGTTTGAAGAGAAGCAGTTACAGCTTTAGAAAATTCACACAGATGCTAATGGGACAGACATATTGACAAAGGCTTTATCGAAAGAGAGATAGGAGATGTGTCGACAGCTGGTCGGCATGGCTTCATATTGAAGAGTCATGAGACAACCTCCCTTATGGGCTGAAGGGGGAGGTTGTTGGGCAGATGGCCCACATTCAGCCCATAATGGGTTTTAGTGAAATCCATAGTCTAGAACTTCACTTATATTAAC
Organism: Ensete glaucum; assembly: GCA_021527575.1. Classification (NCBI taxonomy): domain Eukaryota; kingdom Viridiplantae; phylum Streptophyta; class Magnoliopsida; order Zingiberales; family Musaceae; genus Ensete; species Ensete glaucum. Next base: position 39,655,117 of record CM038552.1, read on the forward strand.
ATAAACCCTAGATTAGGTGACTAGGGTTGAGATTAAGAGGGCAGCGACAGTTTAAAACGTGGGAGAGAGAAAGAAGACTGTAGATTAATAGCAGAGACCAGAAAACAAGAGATCCAGGAAAGAAAAGAAGACAATGATAATAAAAGACTATTCTCAATCATTCATATCTCAGATTAGATCAGTTTGCGGTGGATTCTTACTGTGATCTCTTGAGAAGATTTTGGATATTATGCTTAGTATTATTGTGCATGTATCCCTGTGATTCTCTTGTGGCTGGTGCTTTGGGCTTGGGTAAAAAGCCTTGAGATTTGTATATTCATTATTTTGATAGTGGATTTTTTCTGATTTGTCCCGTTGTTTTTACCCTTCGAGTTGAGGGGATTTTTCACGTAAATCTTGGTATTCATCTGATTATGATTTCTGCTTGATTCTGCTATGTGTGACGGTTTGTTAATATTTATTCGTATATAAAATTTATTTCTATTTTATTCTCGTTATCTCTTCCACAACATTTGAATACCTTTTGCAATTCTTTTCGTGTTGACTTTGTGCTTAGCATCAAGTAAATTACTCCCTGCATGGTCTGGACGAGAGTAGATAGCACCAAGTTGAGAAACTTGTAAAGGAGATAGATTTATCGACTTAACATCACCTTCTTGCATGAGGTTTGGAGTCCATTTCTTGTTGCTACTTCGTTTCTTTCTTCTTTCTACTGAGTCTTATATATTTGCCGTGTTTCTCCAAATCTGTTTATTCTGATGGAAAGGGGATTTCCGCAGGATTTCTTGAGGTTGCCACTCTGTTCTTTGTTCGATTCTGAGTAGCTTTCTCATTTAGCTAAGCAGGTCTTTGATCTTTTCTTCTTGGGGGTGCAATCAGAAGTTAATAAGGGAAATCCAAATCAGAAGAGAAAAGGTTAGATTCCTACTGTTTTAACTGTTGATATCAAAAATTGCTATGTGTTGTCCTCTTGGATTTGGTGATCTTATGTGCTACCTTCCTTGGAGTTTACTGCTGTAAATGCAAAATGCAATATATATGAAGAAATGTGAATGAAGAAATATGAGATGAGAACAACCAAAAAATTGTTTTAATATAATATTTAGTTTGATTAAATAGGTAGTTGTTACACGAATTTGAATACGAGATATGTCGACTACATAATAATATTTTGCTTCCCGTCAACTTGACGTGTAGACACACAGAGGACTAATACACGTCCATTTATTGAGCTCGACGGACGCAGCCGCGGTGGTCGATCAGTGGCGGCCGACGAAGTCCTTGATGGCCACGATGAGCTCCTCCGTCCTCTTCGCGGTGGTGGGGTCGTTGTCGACCGCGAATTTGTTGAGGTAGAAGGAGTGGCTGACGCCGCCGCTCACGAGCACCTCCACCTCCTTCCCGGCCTCCTTCATCGCCTGGCAGTACTCCAGGTTGGTGTCGCGTATCAGGTCGCGCTCCGCCACCGCCACCAGAAAGGGCGGCAGTCTCACCTTCTCCAGCGGCGTCGCCGCATCCCCCATCGGGCACGTGAATGGGTGGTCCTTTGTGGCCCCCTGCGGCAGCCCCAACGCCAGGAGCTTGTCGAGCATGTCGAGCGCGAAGAAAACCGAGTCGGCCTGGAGCTCCAGCTCGGAGCGGCTTCGGGTCGAGCGGACGAAGCCCGGTTGGAGCGGGATGCCGCCCGCCACCCTGAGCGGCGACCAGAACCCCGAGTCCTCCTCCCCGGCCCGCGCCGCCACCAGGTGCACCAGGTTCCCCCCGGAACTGTCGCCGATGAGGAACACGCGCGAGAAGTCGGCAGCGCCGCGGAGCAGTCTCTCCGCGGGATCACTGCCATCCGGACCGCGGGCGAGCCTGCGCAGGCGGAGGAGGGCTGCAAAGCAGGCGTCGGCGGCGGAGGGCATGCGGTGCTCGGGGGCGAGGGGGAGCTCCACGGAGACGACGGCTGCGGGGAGGGCGGCGGCGAGGCGGGAGTAGAACTGGTGGTACATGAACCACGAGAAATGGCTGATGCAGAAACCGCCCCCGTGGAAGTGGAGGAGGATGGGTAGGGGCTTACAGCTGGACTCCGGCAGGTAGAGGCGGAGGGAGGGGTGACCGGGGATGTCGTGGAGGATGACGCCGTCGCGAGGGGTGTCGAAGGGCTGCACCGGGTTCATGAGGAAGAGTGCTTCCGACGGCCCGGTCCAGGTCCGGTCGACGGTGCCGTCGTCAAAGACCCGCAGCCACCCGGAGACCTCGTCCACCACCCGTTTGCGTGTCATCTCCTCCGCGACCATATCGGAACCAAGGAAAGCAATGCCACTCACTCGACACCAGCTGTTGTAATGGAAGAGAGAGAGAGAGAGAGGGAGGGGTTTTATAGGGTGATGTTGTGGTTGATTGCTTCAATGTGGTTGTTGCATGGCAATTGCATGGAGGTTTTGATGACAGTAGGTGAATGGTTGGTTATTCTACAGAGCACAAGTCAACATGTTGACCAATTGGTATTCTACGAGACAAGGACAAGTAGGTCAAGGTTTGGGTTGCAAGGAAAGTTCATATGTCGCATATCATTTACTACATATAATTAATATGCAGGCCGCCATGTTTGGTGGATAGCAACTCCCATATTATGTATGTAACATAATATGAGTTGTGTCTTCTCAGCAAATTCTACTTGGATGCCATCAGAATCTTTATCCTACGTTTTCTTGCTTCCACAAAAGCAGTGGAGGATACAGTCAAACCATTGACTTGGACTTCTTTTGTCTTCGCTGACAGGGAAACAATTCTTTGACTTGACTCACTGCAAACTTCATCCTAAACCTCTGGAATTGACTTGAAACTTTGTGTCTGTCCTTCCACAAAAGAAATAAGAATTATTTCTTTGATGATGACAAGCACTGGATGCTACCTTCTAACTAATCAGCACCAGCAGGGAGGGGATCATTATAAGTCCTTTTGACCATGATGACTCCAACTATGGTGAAGCCTCTCTCTCTCTATAAGCCCTTTTGACCATGGTGACTCCAACTATGGTGAACCCTCTCTCTCTCTCTCTCTCTCTCTCTCTCTCTCTCTCTCTCTGCCTCCTTACTAAGGCAAGAGTCCTCATGATCTTGTAAAAAGCTCTCAAAGTTAGCTAAGCTAGACAGTGCTCTAAAGATTCTTTTTTTCTTTATTAATGATCAATATACGATGCTTTCTTTAATCATCCATCATGCTTTCTTGCATCGCTGCTGAAACTTCACAATTATAAGATTTTAGTCAGGTTGACTTTGGTGGGTCAAGTTCAAGCTTTGAATTCCCACCATTGAAACCTGTTTCTCTCTCTCTCTCTCTCTCTCTCTCTCTCTCTCTCTCTCTCTCTCTGGTAGATGCAGTACTTCATTGCAGAAACAAAAGCATAAAAGAAGGATAGCTCAGTTGTTGGATCTACCAATCATTTTATTGTATGAGATTTCTTCTTCCCCACATGGAAGCATTAATCTTGTTCGATGGTTGCAAGAGATTCCAATAATTGGGATATTATGGTTTTATTATTGTTGTACATAGTTGACTCAGTATCATAATTTAATTATAATTAGTGAGTCCACCTATTCAAAGCGTCGACATGTGATCATCAATACATCCAAAAGCCTATTTTAAATCATGCATGAAAAAAGATATAATTATACTCTTAATTATTGTACATATTTAACTAGTCCTTAGCAACACATGCATGTAATTTTTTCTTCAAATTATCCTCATGATATTATCCTTTACCATTTAGGATATCAAATCATATTGCATCTAATGGTTTAAGCTTTTAGATGGAGTAACATTGATTTTACAAAAACGTTAAGATGATATTAAAAAAATAAACATATTATTTATCTAAGATAGGGAATGTTGTGCTCAGTCATCCTTATTTAGCTCCTCCATTTCTTTGGTTTATCCATTTCTTTGGTTTATGTGGTCTTAGCTCATCAAAATTGATTATATAGTTAAAACGGTTAACATATGAGATGTGTGTAACGGGAGTAGATTTTGTTAGTATATCATGGGAGATCCTCCCTTTCTAACCTTTCTAACTTTCGTTCCTAAGTGTATAAATAAGTGATGAATTGAGGAATAAAGTATGTATTTTATTTCTCTTTAGTCACTCCTCTTATTATTATCATGGTATCATAGCAGCTCTAAGGGCCATCGCCCGTCGGCTCTTCTTTTGCGAAACTACAGCCGACGGTTGCACGACCTCTGTTTCCCGATATAAATATAGCAACAACACCTGCTGCCTTTCTTCCATTGCTGACCACACCCTTCTCTTCATCGCCTATCGCTCAAGCATCGTTGTCGCCCCAAAGAGTTGCGGGAGGAGTATTACGAGGGTCTGAAGATCTGGGTCCCGCCCTATGCTAGTGCCCACATCATTGTCCTTCCCTTCTTCATCCCTCCTTGGCTCCACTAGTCTAGCAGCTCTCTAGCTAAACCCCATCGATACCACTTGTGCTTCCCCTATTCTCTGCAATAATCTTCCAACCGCACCCACTGCCCTCGATCCACCAGTGTAGCCCATCCACGCTGTCTTCCTCTTCAACACACATAGCAGCATGTGCAATAGAGAAGGGATCATAGGACCGATGATACCCACTGGCACTAAGGACATCATTGCATTTTACCTAAGAGAAAACTCTCTTCTCAGTGTCCAATGATAATAATCGCCCCTCATCAAACAAATGCTGATGCGTTCGCTCTGAACAACACAACCATCTACATAGAGGAGTAGGGCTTCGAGACATACTATATTTTTTTATTAGATCAACAGATCGGATCAATTTCCTAGTGACAACTATGAACCAGTTGCTTCTTCCTCCACTATCCTTCTCTTGCAACACGCCCATCCACTCTGCTGCTCGTGACCTTCCGCTTTGCCTATTGCACCTACTTCCTCGCACATATACACTTATTGCAACCTTCATCGCCTACTTTGCACAAGTGATAGCCCCTTCCCTTTCTCGATGAGAACTATAATTCTAGACTGTTGTCTTTATCACATATCTTCCTCGCTTCTACTGCTCCAGTTTCTTCCTCCCAGTAATATCTCGATAGTGACATCCGATTGGTGCTGCAACTTCCATAGTAAGGGTGTCATCATCTTCTAGCGCCACTTCCACGGCCCTGACCCAACTGTCCTACCAACTAGCACTAGGTCGCATCACTTTGACCTATAATCAGGCATCTCCTGCGACCTCATGTGCCCTCGTCTCTCGCTTCTTGAGAAAAGACTATTTGGCTAATCTCTTTTTGTTGGAGATTGCGTAGCCAACAACAGTGAATGATCGATGGCATAACAATCACAACCTTTGTTTTTGCCATCATGTCGTTGTTGTCGAGCCAGCTCCCTGCTGACCCTTCGATAATTGCCAACATCCTTCAGATCGATACATCACTATGTCTTTGTCATCTATCTCTAATGTGCCTGTTACACTCGTTGCATGAAACAATAGCATCTCTGCTAATATGGGCCTTATCATTAGTAATGCTGCAACATTCATCCCTTTCAAGTTATCCAAAAGCGACAATTATATGTCTTTGAGTGCCCAATTCTCCAATCTTCTACTTGGGTATGATCTGCATGGCTATGTTAATGTCTTTTCATTATCCACCAAAGATGATCAACCTATCTGGTGCATCCAGTCCGACACCAAATCTGGAGTATAAATAGTAGTTCTGCTAGGATCATCTCATCTTTCAAGCCATACAAGCCTCCATCTCTACATCTCTTGCTCCAATTGTCTTCACTTGTGACACTATTGCTGAAGCATGGAGTAAGTTACAAACAACCTTGGCAAGTTGTTCCTATACACATAAGCTCAGTCTACTATCCATTCTCATGGACACAAAATAAGAGGGTACTATGGTTATTTATTATCTTTAAAATATAAATATCATCATCGATGATATAGCTTTGATATGACACTACCTCGGTGATGAAGAAGTTATTGTTTACACCCCTAATGATCTTGGGGCTGAGTACAAAGAATTAACAATAACAATACGGGCACGTGACTCGTCAATGTCATTTGAAGAGCTTTACGCCAAGTTGACTGACTACAAGATGTATTTGAAGCGCGAAGATAAGGCACCAAAACTACCTATCACTACTCAAGTAAGTCATAAATCTAAAAGAAAGAACAATTAGTATTCTAAGCTTGTCAACAATGGTTTAGGCTAGGTACTGCCTCAATCAGTGCATACCAAACACAACTTTCCTCATCCATCTCACTATAATCAAGGTGGCCACTTCAATTACCATCAGCCTTGTCGTCCTGCTCCTATACCTCAATAAAGAATAGTTTGCTAACTATGTAATAAAGTTGGTCATTCCGCCAAAGTCTGTTGATCTCACCCTCGACCTTCTGCTTCCTTAACTATGCCCCAAGCTCATCTTACTACTCCGACTTCTGATCAACATAACTGGATTATAGACTCTGGCGCCTCCCATCACATTATATCAGACCTCCAGAACTTGTCCCTTTACAATAATTATAGTGGTAATGATGATACAATCATCGATGATGTAAGTGAATTCTCATTACTCATATTGGTTCCATAATACTTAATTCACATACCCTTAACTTTACACTCGATGATGTGTTGTGTGCGCCTCATATTAAATGAAATTTTATTTTTGTCTCTCAATTATGTAAACAAAACAATGCCTCTATTGATTTTTTTTCTAAATCCTTTCTTATTAAGGATCTTAGTACGGGGGCATCGTTAATTCAGGGCTAAAGTAAAGACAATATCTACCATGACCATCAATCTCTCAGCCCACTGCCTACTCTTTTGTTACTACTCCAATAGATATGGTGGCATTGTCATCTTGGTCATCTTTCTTCCTTAACTCAATAAAAGTTATTCTCTCATTACTCTCTTTTAACTATTAAAGCTAGTTCTATTTCTAATCATTGTGATGCTTATCTTAGTAATAAAAGTTATAGACTCCTATTTGAAAATTATTATGTCTCTTACATAAAACTATTTAAAATTCATTATACTAACATTTGGGGCCTTACACCAATTATTTCCTTTAACAAATATAGATTTTATGTTGTCTTATAGACTATTTTACTAAGTATACCTGGTTTTATCCTCATAACATAAGTATGAGGTTTTAACAATCGTTATCATCGTTGCAAAGGCGAAACGCTGCAAAAATTTTCAACCGATTGTTGATTATTGGAACTGAACTTTTAATCATCCTTTTAGCTGAAACTTTTATACAATTTCGTAGATCATCTTAGCTTCCATCTAAGACTGATTTTATAAAAAACTCCTTTTAGATCCAGACTTATAGCATTGTAATTCTTTGTTGGGCAGTACTAAAATTCTATGATGGAGAATCTGCCTTCCGTCTATTGGCCTCTTAAAACCAAACTTTTGTTCATTCTTTTTTACTAAAATTTTTATACAATTCCAACGATTAACTTAGCTTTCATCTAGGATTGATCTCTTGAAAAAATTCCTTCTGGAACTAATTTTCTTGTGTAATCTATCACCATCACGTAATTCTAGAATTTTTATGGTGAAGGATCTATCTTTTGTCTTTTACTCTATTTCCCTACTGTTATGCCATAAAAATTTTGCCAAACCTTTTACCGGGATTACTAACATCTGAACCAAGAGTTTTTTTACATAATTCCTTTAAACTTTCCTTTGGAATTTATGTTGAGAAGTCATCGTTTCTCCGATGTAAAATCTGTTCGGCAGGACAACACATTATAGCAGTTTTTTTTGTCAAATTCTATCAGATTGGAGTGCTATTTTTAATGGGATTTTGGACTCCCTTTTCATCATCACGAAACCCTATCATCCTTATTGAAAACTTTTTAAAACTCTACTCTAAACTGAAACCAAATAGCTACCCAAATCAGCCCTAACGTAGCCTACTCCTATCGAAACTGATTCACCTTCCAACCGACCACCCCCTTCTCCAAAATTCTCATGCCACTAACCTGACAACAAAAGAGAGATCTCAAAATTACAGATCTAGAGGCATATACCATGGCATCGGAGGAGGCCATCAACTCAAAGTTCGAAGCCTTTAAAAGTCGCATGGAGGAGAATATGTGATCAATTTTCACCGAATTCAGCATGGGCCGACCATCAAGCCCTAGGAAGTCACACCATAGAGAGACTTCAGATCAGCGAGATGAACCTCAAGAGCATGAACACATCACTTCTGATCCCAATAATCCACGCATGAAGGTTGACTTCCCAAGATAGGAAGTAGGAGACCCGATCGGATCTCGCGTGCAGAGCGCTATTTTCGGTTCTACCGAATTGTGGATGCTACACAGGTGGAGATTGCTACCATACACGTCGAGGGAGATGTTATTCAGTGGTTCAATTAGTTTAAACATACCCATAGAGGACTCTCTTGGTAGTAATTCAAGGAAGGACTACTAAACCGCTTCGGACCAACTGATTTCGACAACATCGATGGATAATTGGCAAAGATTCATCAAACCTCTACAATATAAGAATACCAAATAAGGTTTGAGTGTTTATCTAACCAAACTAAAAATTGGTCTGAGAAATAACTTTTAGGTACTTTTATTGAGGGCCTAAAGCCAGAGATCTGAGGAGAAGTAAAGGTGTGACAATCGTACACACTTATGGCGACGATTTCCTTCGCGTGTATCCATAAAGAACGATTGAACCATAAGGTACAAAAGACAAGGGTCACTCGTCGACCAGCCATGCTGAGGCCTACTGCCCCCTCTACTACCATCCAAGCCCCCACTCCAAAAAAGTTGACAAGAGATGAGCTTCGTGAATGATCAACCAAGGGGTTGTGTTGGTATTGTGACAAACCATAGAGTTGCGAACATCATTGCAAAAAGGGTTGGCTCCTTGTGATTGAATCAGCAGAGGATGAAGACAATGAAACATCTAAAAAAGCCCTTGAACCTAAAGAAAAAGCCATGGAGGAAGAGTCTCAACCGGTCGACTACGCAGTGCACACATTGGTTGGCTATTCCAAACCGCAGACAATGAAAGTTATAGGACTTCTAAACAGTAACCCATCACCATTCTCATCGACACAGGCAGCACAAATAACTTCCTCAATAGTAAGGTTGTTGTACATTTAGCACTTCAAATTAAAGGTTGCAATAAGTTTGATGTAAAGGTCGCCGACGGTCGAATCTTCAATTGCAACCAATAGTGCCCATGGGTGAAACTACTCCTCCAAGACCAAGAAGTGGTAGCTGATTTCTTCCTCCTACCCATTGATGATTATGAAGTCGTGCTTAGGATCAAATGGCTCACAACACTAAGTGATATCTCCTAGAATTTTTTCTAAATTAATCATAAAATTTTATTGCAAAGGGAGATAGGTCACGTTACGAGACAAGCGCGAGAGCCAAATTTTCATCATTTCGTCACAACGAATAGAGCAAGTTTTGCACAAAGCACATGGTGGATTTTTTATGCATATCTAGCAAGCATCTAAGGGGGAGAATATACAAAATTCAGATCCTAAGCTTGCTCTCTTACTGGATGAATTCACGGACGTTTTCATAGAGCCACATGAGCTGCCCTCTAACCGGCCGCATGACCATCGTATTCCTATTCTGCCAAGAAAATCTCCAGCAAATTTGTATCTGTACCACTACCCTCACTAGCAGAAGGACGAGATCAAGAATATCATTAAAGAGATGCTTGACATTGGGGTGATTCGATAGAGTTGCAGCCCTTATTCTTTATCGGTGTTGCTTGTGCGTAAGAAGGATGTACATGGCGAATGTGCATTGATTATCGGGCCTTGAATGCTATCACCGTTAAGGATAAATATCCTATATCAATCGTAGATGAGCTCTTGGATGAATTAAAAGGAGCTCGAGTCTTCACTAAATTGGATCTCGGTTCCGATTATCATCATATTCAGGTATGCACTAAAAATATTTCGAAAACTGTATTCCGCACGTATAACGGCCACTACGAGTTTCTGGTAATGCCTTTCAGACTTATGAATGCTCCTTCTACTTTCCCAAGCCTGATGAATGACATTTTCAGAGTTTTCTACGTAAGTTCGTATTGGTGTTCTTTAATGATATTCTCATATATAGCCCTATGTTTGATATATATTTTCAGCACTTATGAACTGTTCTAACGATTCTTTGAGAAAATACTCTTTATGTTAAACAATCAAAGTGCAACTTCTTACAACGTAAAGTGGAGTATCTTGGGCATATTATATTAGAATATGAAGTGGCAATAGACCCAACGAAGATCGAGGCAGAGTAAGGATGGCTGAAACCTACAAACGTAAAATTGCTGCGTGGCTTCCTTGGACTCATGGGCTACTACCATAAATTTATGAAAGATTATGGAAAGATTAGTGCCTCGCTCATGTGCCTACTGAAGAAAGACTTCTTCTTGTGGTCGGAACAAGCTTTTACAGCCTTCGAACGACTCAAGGCCGCCATGATGATAACATCGATCCTAGCACTACCTAATTTCAACCACACTTTTGTCATTGAGGCCAACGTGTCAAGAGTTGGAATTGGGGCTATTCTTATACAATATGGTCGACTCCTAATTTACACCGAGGTTTCTCTCACACTCTACACGAGGTTTTTTACAGGAGATACTAATTACTACCAAATTTAAAATATTATTGGATATAGGTCTCTGGCATGAAAGATGAGTAAAACTAGAATTATAATTTATGCTCATGCCAGATTGGGCTCTCATTATCCTGAATCATACTAGAGGATAATCATCATTCCATAAAAAAGATTGGCTATCACTAGAGACTAACCATATGATAGGACATGCAAAGAAGAAACGACCTCCCGATAAACTTCAGAATGGATAAAAAATTGAAGATCGAGTTTTTCTACACCTCTAGCCCGATCAGCAGGAAACTCGAGCTTTAATGACGTGGTCTCCCTATTTCTTTGGGCCTTATAAGATTAGGGATCATATTGAGGCCCTAACCTGGAGATCATATCTGCGCACCAGATCAAGATTATAGTTGATCTGTCAAGTTATCCCACTAAAAATGGAAATTTTAAGAAAATGACTCGACCTAAATCCTTCCAACTAACATCCCAGCTAATTAGGAGGCCAAAGTTCAGTTGATGATAGCATGGGAATCGTATGAGGAGCTCATGGAACCTTAGCCTTGAAGACAAGACTGATTTTAAGAGGACGGGTTTGATAGGACTCCAACAGGGTTGAGTCAGAATCACTTAGAAGTAATCAATAAGAACCTTGTGAGATTATAATAAAACCCCACCTAGTCACTTCTATCCTATAAAGAAGTATGGCTAGGATTTATTTTGGGGCTTTAGGGCTTAGAGGTTGTCGCCTCCTTTACTGGGCTAGTCGGGCCAAGGTTTCTCCCTACTTAGGTTAGCTATAGAGCCAACCTAGCCGCCACATGTTTCCTCTAAGGCAGATAGACTATAGAAGAAGTAAAATGATAATTTTAATTAGGCAAGCACCCCATGGGCTAGGGTTTATAACCCTATGTAATGATGTAGCCGCCCTCTCTCTTTTATCAAGCAATTATCAATTTTATTTCAGTCTTGTGTCGAATTTAGGAGGGAGGAACCCCTATAGCATTCTAAGGGTTGATCCTCCTCAAGGATCAAAATCTATAGAGCTCCTTCTGGGCTTCTATCAGTCTATGAGAAGTGCTCGACCTGACCTTGACAATCTTCTTCACGTGGCTCTGGTCCAGGGGGACCTTTAACACTTGTTATATGGGCTCAGTGCGAGAGACCAATTTGCTAAGCTCTTGGGGGTCGGGGACCGGTGCTTCGTGCTTGCTCCTGGCTTTACTAACTCGGTCACTAGTTGGGAACTTCATAGTGCGGTGATATATCGAAATGAAGGCCCTCAATTTGTTGAGAGTTTGGCGGCTGATGATCGCATTATATGCAGAGGGGAGCTTGACCACCATAAATGAGAGTCTGGATGCCCTTAGTTCTCGGTTCTTTCCCGACGATTACTAGAAGGGTGGCGATACCGAGGGTGGCGAATCCTATCAAGGTGGAGACCATTAGGAGGAGGTCCCTGTTAGACAGACCAAGTTTCTTAAAAGCATCGAAATATAGTATGTCGATCGAACTCCCTGTGTTAACCATTATCCACTTGACTCGAGCGTTTGCAATCCACGTCGAGATCACCAAGGCACTGTCATGATATGGGTATTCTTCTTCTCCTGACCTAAAGGTGATCTCAAGGTCGCGCTCCTGTCTGGGTCTTTTTTCTACTATGGCTCGGGCGTATGCTTTGCATGCTGAGGAGCTATCACCTCCCAAGGCGAGTCCACCGATAATGACATCGATTTGCTTCTCTACCGGGCCTTTTGGGTGGAGTAATGGCTTGCATGGCCTTCTCACATATTGACCGAGGTGTCCTCGGTGGATGAGGTCCTTATGATTCTTCAAGTCATAGCACTCCTCGTTGTCATGGTTGTGGTCATGGTGAAAATGATAATAATGCCCTCGATCTCGCTCTTCTAGTCGAGTTTACTTCGATTTGGGCACCCGGAGGAGGCCTTTCTCTCGGATCTGAAGGAATATTTCGGTCCGGGTAGAATTGAGGGGGATGGGCGGTGGCCTTGGGATGACTAGCTCGGGCTCTCCATTCTTCTTCTCGAGGAACCTAGGGGTGGGGCTCGAGATGTCTCGACGTGAGATTGCTTCTGATCCTCACGCTTGCCAGTAACCAGTGCTTCGGCAATAACATATTGATTGGCCCTCTACAGCATCTCAGGAACCATCATAAGTGGTCGCTCAACTAGTGACCAAAAAATGCGAGATGGCTGTAGTCCAATCAAAAAAGCTTGAATCACGGGCGTTGGGTGGGCATCAGGTATTCCCCGAATTTTGATCACAAAGTGCATGACAAATTGGGCTAGCGATTCATCATCCTTTAGACTCATCCCGAGGAGGGAGGTGGCAGTCGGCCTTGGTCTAGCGTTGGCGAGGACATTTAACTCGAATTCTTTGGCGAGCTGGTTGAAGCAGAAAATCGAGGAGGGTTTCAATTGACTGTACCATATCCGGGCTGAATGCTCGGCACATCAGGGCATCTGACATCCCCTAAAGCACCATTTGCACTCTGATTATCGCTATATACTCTGTTGGGTCAGAGCCGTCATCGTATGCTTCAAAGGTTGGGAGCCGAAAGTTCTATAGGATCGGCTTATCTTGGACCTCCGGGACAAAGGGAGATTGGCCCATAGAGCTTTCTCTGAGCTCCTTCTTTGACCTAACGAATTCCTTCTAGGCCTCGTCTATTTGTTAGTTCATCAGTCGCAGCTGCGCCTGAAGTGAGTCTATTGAGTTGGAGGAGAGGGTGTTCAAGTCGAGTATGTTGAATCTCGGATTTTGATGATGAGATCAATTGATGAGTGTTTAAATCTAACATATATGTAAGAGGAAGAATTGCAGGTCTATCTATGACAGGAGCAATGGAGTTACAACCAGATGATGAGCCAAGATCAAGCTTGGGCATTAGGTCAGGTTCGGACGATATAGTGGGACCTCACCGGGAGTTCGCTAGGAGATTTGCCGAAGGGATCAAGAAGCTCACTGGAAACACGCCGGGAGATCACTAGAAGAAGACCGAAAGACTTACCGCAAGAATGTCAGAAGCTACCGAATTGGCAGGAGTCAGGTCTTAGTTTAGATTGTTGGTCATTAAGAGTTGTAACCATTAAGTCATAGTTAGGGATTGAGTCCTAATTGAGTTATATTTGAATAAAATTTAAATCAACTCAATAAGGCAACCGGGTCCACTATGTGGTTTGGTTGAGCTCAAGTTGAGCTCAATCAGTTGACCAAAGAATTGGTCAACATTAGGTTCAAGCCGAAATTCAAAAAGTGGAGGGAACCAATTTTTCGGATATTCCGACGGGTAAACCATCGGTGAGCTATGGTTCAACCGGCACTGCCTAGGATTTCGAGCGATTGTTAATGGTTGAACCATCTGTACGTAGGAATCTGGGCACTTTTGATAGTTGATCACCCAAGTTGGCGGGTGAACCGCCCATACCCAGATTTTTCAAGTGAGTTTGATTTTTGGCTCCAAATTCTGAAACCATTTGGGGCTTATAAATACTCCAAGTTTTTTTACATTCCATATAATAATTTTGGAGATTACACTCTGTGAAAAAAATTATGCATGAATTATAAGAAAAAAGAAAAGAGAAAGGGAGAGAGCTTAGAGTTCGAAAGTTCTTGAAGTCTCCCTTATAAACAAGTGTAAGTGTTTGGTCTTCACCTAAAAACGATCGGTAGTGGACGCCGATGTGCCTCAAGGACTCGAAAGTGGACGTAAACCCATTGGTGCCGAACCACTATAATTATGAGTGTTTCTTAATTCTTATATTTATTGTTCACTTGCAATTGTTGAGTTCTTAATTATTTTAAACTAAATAGATGCTTCCACCTTAAAAGCAAAGTCAAGACATTAATTATCTTTTATTGGGATTTGCTTGTTTTCTCTTTAAGTCATTTTTAAGCAAGTAACTTAGTGATTTTCTTTGAATCATTCACTTGTTACGAAAAGCTTTGATTTGTTTATCTTGCTTAAAACAAAAAGTTTTTTGTTAAAACTAAAATTTGCACTTGCAATAATTTACCCCCGCTCTTAGTGCTAATTGATCCTAATAATTGGTATCAAAGCAAGATAGTTACTCATTAGATGAACACACATTTGAGTAAATGACTTATTTTTGTATGAATGAGGGACATTCTATTTCACGTACTCCTATGTTCAATGGGAGGGATTACACATATTAGAAGACAATGATGTGTATATTTATTATCTCTTTGGACCTTGATTTATAGAATATTGTTGAGAATCTAAGCCAATGAATGAGCTAAATGATTTAGAGAGAAATTTTTTTAAAAAAATGCAAAGGCTATGAATGCCTTGTTTTGTGCTCTTGATAAGAATGAGTTTAATCGTGTTTCTATTTGTGAATCGGCTTTTGATATTTGGCATATACTAGAAATCACACACGAGGGGACTAATAGAGTAAAAGAATCTAAGATAAATATTTTAGTTCATAATTATGAGTTGTTTCAAATGAAACCAAGTAAGTCCATTGGAGACATGTATATCTGTTTCACGGATGTCGTTAATGGTCTTAAAGCACTTAAAAAATATTTTATGAATTTTGAATTAGTTAGTAAAATTTTAAGAACTTTACCTAAAAATTGGGATCTTAAAGTAACCACTATTTAAGAGGCCAAAGACTAAAATAATTTGACTCTTAAAGAACTGATTAGCTCTCTTGTGACATATGAACTAAATAATAAAGCTCATGATGACCTTGATGAACCCCTTCTAAAGAACAGGAAGGATGTAGTACTTCGGACAACAAATAACTTATCGAGTGATGAGGATAATGATATTACATTATTATCAAGAAAATTTAAAAAATTATAAAAAGAACAAAAATTATAAAAATAAAAAACCAAAGAAGGACAATGTCATATGCTATAAATGTAAAAAACTGGGACATTTAAAAAATAAATGTCCTCAATTGAAAAAGAAGTCGACGCTCAAGAAGAAAGTACTTTCGGCCACCTGGGATGATTCAAGTTCTTCGGATGATGAAGACCAATCCATAGAAGAGATTACTAACTATGCTCTAATGACAATCAAAGATGAGGTTAGTGAGTCTTTTAAGTATTTTTTTTCAGAATTATTAAGTATGTTTCATGATTTATTTGATAAGTTTAGAAAACTTAGTAAATTTTTTAAATTGTTTCAGAATGATCATGAATTGTTAGTTATTAGACTTACAAAATGCATGATTCATTAGTATCATGTAACACATGTTCTAAATACGAGATACTAGTTAGTGTTAATGAAGAAAACGTCACGCTTAAAACAATACTAGAAAAATTTAAAATTAGGAACAAATCTCTAAATATAATCTTTGCCAATAAAAGTCATATTAATAGTAGAAATGGCATAGACTTTGTTGGTAATGTTCAATAAAAGTCAACCATCTTTGTAAAATAACCTACATTAAATGTACCACCAAGAATCAAGTGAAAAATTGAGACATAAGGCAAACAAATGCCTACTTAGAAAATATGGTTCACATTAACTAGTTTGGGTTCCTAAGGGAACTTCATACAACAAAAAACAGTTAGAAAAGAAAGATAAAGTTCTTTATGAAGGACCCAATGTAAAATTGGTACATAAACCAAAAATATCTTTCTGGTAAGTTTGTCTCTAATTTAAACCTAGGAGCCCTCAATAATACTTTAAATATCTAACTTGAGATATTAATAAGATTAATTGTTAATAATAAAAATAAATTTTTATTATGTTTAATCTTGATGATACATGACCTTTGCATACTATAATTAGAACAAGGAAAGGTTAGTTATCTTGAATAAAAGTCATATATATGAAAGGAAGATTTTGATGATGGTTATTGTATTAATGTGTATGATTGTATTGAATTGTGTTGATGATTTGTGTTTTGAATCTAAAAATCCTATATAAAATCATCTTTCTTTAAAAGAAAATTTTCTTGATAATATGATAGAATCATTCAACATAAAAAAAATATTAGATTTTATTTGAAAAATATCTTGTTATGATGACTTCGTGTGAAAATATGTTTCTCATTTAATTATCTTATGACAATAACCTTCTCATTTAATTATCTTATGACAATAACCTTGGTTGATCATGCATTAGTGAATCTTATGAAAAATTACCAAAATTTTAATGGAACTTTGATGATCAGAGTCAAGTTAAATACATTGATTAATCTGAGCTATTTATTGCATATATATATTATTTTAGTTAAAATTAAAATGGGAAAGAAAGAGGAAAAACATGAACCAGCGGTTGAATCGCCGATTCAGCGGGTGAACCACCAGACCATGCACGGCTGAATCGCTCAATCTGTGGTTCAATCGATTGAGACCCAAAATGTTAAAAGTCAGTTAGGGTCGACGGTGAAACTAATCATAAGCACCCTCACCCCTCTCTAAAACCCCTTTCACTCCTTTCTTCTCTAAAACATCAAGGGAGACTCCCTACTCTTCAAAACTAAGGATTTTGGCCTATCTCTAGGAGATCTAACTAAAGGTAACTCTCTAAATCTTCTCTCAAGTTATTAAGATTGTTCTTACCATTCTTCTTACAAAATCTATGTAGAATGGCCCCTAGAAGATCCTAAGGGGACAAGGGAAAGAGGAGATTAGAAGAAATGTATGACACCAATATTTTTTATTCCTATGAACATGCTATGAAATTTCCAATCCCTAAATTTAGAATTGTCCATAAGGGAAAATATGTTGACCTAGATAACCTATAAAATATAGAACCAATCCAATAGTTTACAAATCTAGAAGCCCTACCCATTCTTCAAGTGAATGAACTTATCTACCCAAGACTAGTTAGATTATTCTATAACAACATGTATGTAGATGAAAATGAAATAGCTTCTACATATCTTTTAGGACACCACATTGATATTACCGATAATCTAATTATAACCTAATAGGTATCCCTAAAAAAAGAAATGATTGTTATTTTAGGGAACAATATGATATGAACTCTATAGGTGTAACATACTCTAAAGCTTTAGGAACTGCTTTTAGAAATCTTAATATAGCTATCATACCAAAAAGTTGTGAACATCTGCTGCCCTTTAATCCAAAAGTGCTTTATTATATAATAATGAGCATCTTTCTTCCAAAACAATTTCATCATGATGAACTGAATCAAATGAAATTAGGAATCATATACTGGATAATGAAGAAACAAGATAATTGCTTTGGGTATCTCATAAGGTAGAACATGATTGATCTTACAAACAAAGACTTGATGCTACCTTATGGTGGATTAATCACTAGATTATTACATATTCATGACATAGTCATTCTACCATATGAAGAAATCATTAAAATAAATATGTATAATGTAATCAATATGAATCTTTTAAGGGGATGTAGGTGTGTTGAAAGACATAGTATATGGATTAGATTGCTTAGAATAACTGATTCTCCCTCACCTGAACCTGAGACACCTATTCTGAGGAGAAGATCATATCCTCCTACTAGTCCTCTTGAGGCACCGCCCATGATGTAGCTAGGACTTTCTTTTCCTGTCGAGCCTATTATGAACCGGATGGAACGAATTGAGCTACGCCAAGATGAATTAATGACTAAGATGGAGCAGATCCAACGACAGCTCTATGCTTTATCTAGGCATTTTAGATTACCACCATCTGAGTGATTGTATTCAGTAGAACTTGATATTTTATACTAATCACACACTCATGATGTACTCCTTTTTTATTGGCACCTTCTTATGATATTAACTTACTTATTCATAAACTTTTGCTACTTGGAAGTATCTTCTAATGTTTTATATTGTAAACTTATTAATGTTGGAATTTAATGACACTAAGCATCAATTAGCGAATATTTTTACAAAACCCTTAAATAAAGAATAATTTGATTTTCTTAGAAAAGAACTTAAAATGTTAAATCATAAAAATATATAAATTGCTTGATTTCATGAGAATGAGTTATTTTTCTTTGTGATAATATTTTTAAAATTATCTTATTGTTCCCATGAGATGATTATCTTATTATTGAGAAAAATGGAGAAAATTGACATGATATTTTGCTAATTTATAAAAATTATATGAGATGATTTTAAATACATGAGTAGCCCTTAAACTTTTGAATCTCCTTGAATATCTTGGAGTTTGGAGTTTATCTTTGAAATTCACCTTTACAAAATTGAGAGTTATGTTTAATGATATTTTATAACTCCTCCCTTATTTTTTTTCCTTCTTATTCTTAAGATGAAAAAAATTATTTATGACTCATATCATATTTTAAAAGGGGGAAGCAAAAACTCATATGCCTTAAAATCTTTACCACCACATTTCACCTTTTTTTGATGATAACAAAGGGGGAGAAATAGATGTTGATGACTTATGTAATTAAATGGATGTTGATGACTTATGTAATAACTTAAGAAAAAAATTTTAAATGTTTTGAAGTTCATGAAAATCCTTGATGAGTTGAAATCTTCAAATGTTTTGAAGTTCGTAAAAATCCTTGATGAGTTGAAATTTTCAAATGTTTAAAGTTCATGAAAATTATTGATGAGTTTATATTTTTAAATGTTTTAAGTTCATAAAAATCCTTGATGAGTTGAAAATTTTAAATCTTTGAAATTCATGAAAATCCTTGATGAGTTGATGACTTGATAAATTTAAAAGTAAATTTTTATTGATATATGAGTATCCTTGAAATATTATTTGCTTTAAATATTGATTGTCTTAATTTAGTTGAATTTAAGAGTGTATGATTCTCTTTAACTTAAGTCTTCTTTATTATAGCGTGAATTTAGGGAGAGTTAGGATTAACTCCCATCATCAATTGATTGTTATCATCAAAAACTAGAAAATTATTAAATCTCATATTTTGATGATAAGATCAACCGATGAGTTTTTAAATCTAACATATGTGTTAGAAGAATAATTATATGTCTAACTATGACAGGAGCAATGGAGTTACAACCAGATGTTGGGCCAAGATCAAGCTTGGGCATTGGGACGGGTTTGGACGATGCAATAGGACCTCGTCAAGAGTTCGCTATAAGATTTGCCAAAGGGATCGAGAAGCTCGTTGGAAACACGTTGGGAGATTGCCGGAAGATGACCAGAAGACTCACTACAAGAATGTTGAATGCTATCGGATTGACGGGAGTTAGGTCTTAGTTTAGCTTGTTGGTCATTAAGAGTTGTAATCATTGAGTCCTAATTGAGTTGGATTTGGATGAAATTTAAATCAACTCATTAAGGCAACCAAGTCCACTATAGGGTTTAGTTGTGCTCAATTAGTTGACCAAAGAATTGGTCAACATCATGTTCAAGCCAGAATTCGAAAAGTGGAGAGAACTACTTTTTCGGAGAATTCGACAAGCAAACCATCGGTGAGCGACAATTCAACCGACGCCGCTTAGGATTTTAGGTAACTGTCAGTGACTGAACCGCCCGTACTAAGGAATCTGGGCACTTTCGATAGTTGACCCGCTCAGGTCAACGAGTGAACCGCCCATACCCAGATTTTCTAGGTAAGTTTAATTTTTGGCTCCAAATTCTGAAGCTATTTGGGGCCTATAAATACCCTAAGTTTTCTTACACTCCATACAATAATTTTGGGGATTATATTATGTGAAAAAATTATGTGTGAATTGTAAGAAAAAGGAAAATGGGAAGGGAGAGAGCTTAGAGTTCGAAAGTTATTGAAGTCTCCCTTGTAAGCAAGTGTAAGGGTTTGATCTTCACCTAAAAAAGATCGATAGTGGATGCCAGTGTGCCTAAAGAAGGAGGCCCCAGAGTGGACATAGGCCCGTTGGTGCCAAATTACTATAATTGTGAGTGTTTCTTAATTCTTACATTTATTACTCACTTGCAATTATCGAGTTCTTAATCGTTTTTAACTGAATAGATGCTTCCTCCTTGAAAGCAAAGTTTCAAGTAATTCCCTTCGACGTTGATTATCTTTTATTGGGATTTTGTTGTTTCCTCTTAAGTCATTTTTAAGCAAGTAACTTAGCAATTTTCTTCGAATCATTCATGTATTACGAAAAGCTTCGGTTTGTCTATCTTGCCTAAAGCGAAAAGTTTTTCATTAAAACTAACATTTACACTTGCACTAATTGACCCCCCGTCCCCCCTCCTCTTAGTGATAATTGATCCTAACAGGGTATGGTATGAATATAGGTTCTAGCAGTAGGAGCTTGTCGCTCGGCTGTGTTGCTAAAGGGAGCTCGGGGGAGGTCGTGGGACCTCCTCGTCAGGTCACCATAGGATCGGGGGCTGCCCTTGTGAGGGCGGTGCCTCCTATTGTGCCGTTGGAAAGGTCTACTAGAATGATTGTCTGGATCATCCCGGCTAGGGCTTACACTTGATGGGTGAGTCCGAGGAAGGCTTCGGGAGAGATGATGGGATGCCCAGGGTTGAAAGCCAGTGGAGACAACCAGAGGTCATTGAATAATCGCCAGTAGCGATCAGGGCTTTATGTCAGCGGGTTACCTTCCCCGAGGAGGGGGAAGGTAGGCTGGCCTCCGGCTCCAAGGACCTGTTGGGCAATCTAAGTTTCTTCCCCGGAGTTGTTGAGCATCGAACGTTCCTGTGACATCAGACCCTCCTTCTAGCACTAAAATGTTGCTAGAACTTGTGTCGTGGATGGGGAGTCAGCACATCACAATTCAACCCACGTGTGTAGGATCGCCCGAGTTGGGTCATGAGACCAGGGGAGGCTCGATCGAGGTGTCTGATTTCGATCAGTCACGACTCCTCAGGTCAAGAAGTCAGATTGGGTTAGCTTTGGGTTCTCGTTTAGCCTTGTAGGAAGGCGTTCATTAGGGTGGTGTGTGTCCGACGTGGCCCCACTAATGGCTAAGTTAGCTCTCGAGGAGTAACAACTAAAAGTTTAGGTGGTGAAGTCGTCGGACCCCCCTTAGTGAGCTACAGTGAAGATTTTTATACCTACGGGACGGAGGGCGACCATACCAGGGTGTTTAATGGGTGTGGCTCCTCCAGTTGGCCTATGGGTATGACTTTGCATAGGTCACATTGTCTTCACCAGTTCTCAAGGCCTCATTTGGCGAGACCACTGACTTGTTAGTATGACCCCCGACGTTGTGTGAAGGGTTGCTCGTGCCTGTCGAGGTGACTCAGGAGCCTTGACGTGCCAACGTGATTGTCGGACTGTCATAGCCAAGCTAATAGGTCGAGCCGACATAGTCAGGCCGAGCTGATGGACCTAATATTTATCCTATCAGGGTGTGTTCTTGGTTTGAGTTTGTTGTTATGATTTACTTGCTTGATCTGGTTCTATAATGGTATATCTGATTGAGATGAATTGTGTCAAAGAAACAGGATATTATTATCTATTAAATGGGATAAGGAGGTTATCCTTCTTTTCTTTTAGCTTTTTGGTTGTATCAATGTCTGTGTTGGTAATGATGCTTTAAGGAGATGTTCTTTGGTAAATTTGGTTTCAGTAGGAGTCAATGACATGCTTGCTAGAACTGGTTGGTTCTATTATGTTTCTTTGATTCGGATGAAGAGTGACTCAGAAACACTACATTAGTTTCTCTTTGAATGGATCAGTTGTGCTCCAAAACTAGGTCACCTAAGGTGAGAAGACTCGACGGCAAATTGTAATGGATCCACTCTTGAAGCCAAATTGTACATTACATTCCGCCAACCCCCAACAAAAAAAAGAAAGAAAGAAATCTCCTCAGTACTTGACAAACCCTGTGTTCTTGTGAGCTATACCCAGTACGGATTCAATGTCGCCCCGATACAAGCCAAGGGTTTTGGCCACTGCAAACCCACAGTACATACCATCGACGGCAGCGCTGATGATACCCCCGGCATACCCCGCGCCTTCACCGATCGGGTACAACCCTCCAAGTGACGTGCTCTCGTAGGTGTCTGCATGCCGTGATACCTGAACCGGCGAGCTCGTCCTCGTCTGCACCCATACCAACAAAACCGCTCAAACAATTAGCATCATGCGTACGTACTGGATTTTTTTCACACGAGGAAAACAGATTTCTTTTTTTTTTTTTTTAAAGAGAGAGAGAGAGAGAGAGAGAGAGAAGAAAAATTAAGATGTTGCTGCTTAATTAACAAAGAAAAACAAAAAAAAAATCAATAAAGAATTCATGAAATCTAAAATTATATTTGACGATCACCAAATGACGGACTTTACCTCTACACCATGAAGAAGAGCGTCCTTGGAAATAAAGCCTGGCAGCTGACAGTCATCACACGGTGCACAGTCAGCAGTGTCGTCAATGAGAGAGAGAGAGAGAGAGAGAGAGCATGGAAAGGATATGCCCCCTAGCAAAACAAACCTCTTTATCAAACGCCACTATCGACTGCTGTAAAGCTTCAGTTATGCGGGATGAGAAGAGCTCATGAAGCTTCGACGCATGAACACCCAGGCGGTAGCTTGATGGTGGTAGAGTTGTTTCTGAGACAGAGAAGCAAACATTTGTTGCACTCTTTGGCAAAGCAATCACGTGTAAATCTGTCATTACCTGACAGTTTATTGTCAAGAAAATCAGGGACAGTCTGTGCAGGGACCACAAAGTTGCCTCCCCCCATTACGGCAGCCCGTCTTTCCAACTCCCTCTGATATACAAATTATAGAATATTTGTGAAAATTAATTAGTTCCTCCAAAAAGCATAACATATTAAAGAAACCTACAACTACACATGTACAAATCTTCTTGTATAACTAGCACAACTATGAATCTTCTTTGCGAAAGAATTTATATACTTGCTATCTAAATCCAGTGCCATGAATATATTGTGACTACTACCTGAAACCCGACACCAGCAAGAGGTCCATGGGCTCCGAAGCTATCAAAATCATTTGAAGTAACTGTGACAACTAGTGCCGAATTTGCCCATCTTGATGCACGTTTCGAGAACGACATGCCATTGATGCAAAGCTCTAATGGATTTGTGCTAGTTAGAACAACCTGTCAGGATGTATTTTAACTCAAGTTATATGGTTTAATTCCTAGGCACTTAACAAAACAAGATTTACCTGTCCACCTGGACACATGCAGAATGAATAACAGCTGCGAGATGAATCCCCCATTCCAGTAGCCCCATCGTGATCTCCACTGACATACTTCACTACCTTGTAATCAGCAACAGGTACTCTTCCACGTCCATTACAAACTTCGGTAGCCAAGGTAGAGTACTAAAACTTATAACTGAGTCACTCAGAATTCCCAGAATAGCATTATCGCAAAATACTAAACTCATGTAAATTTTTTACAGATGGTTACAGCATTGATAAAAACTTGCAGGTCTGACTATCTATACAAGGAACACCAAGAAGAAGCACATGAAGTAGTTCAACAAGAACATTGTGACTAAAAAGGAGCAGTTAATTCCTCAAATTCCATCACATCAAATAATCTCCTCTACTTTATCAACAAGTTCCAACCACCAGGTACAAATCTCTTCAGAATATTAGGTACAAATCTCTTCAGAATTTATGATAATGAATTCTGATCAAGTGACACTCTAGTTTCATCCTTTCGGTTTATGTTATCTCCTATAACTTCTACTTCACAAAGAGCAAAAGTTCAAATGTGAACTTCAAACAAGGCCAACAAAGAAAAGTTAAAGACTTTGTTATGTGGATGAAGGAGATTGAAGCTTCATTATATATGTGAAAGAAAAGAAACTTGCTACAAAACAAACCAAATTACCTGAATTCTATTAATAAGTTCTTGTGGATGCTCAATTCGCAAGCCAACCTGACAAGAAGTGATTTATAATAATATAAAACAAGTTATTGGGAGTAGTAAATAACACATGATGAGAAAAAAAAAATAGATACTCATAGATACACTCCAAGAATGAGTCAAATACAACTACAATATAGCATCAAACGAAAAAAAAACCTCATAAAAAACTAACTCCACTGATGGAAATAATTTTTTAGTGAAAACATAACCTGAATGTCATTATTGCATAGGCATTTCATTGTTTGATGGAATCACATCCATCAATGAGGTTTTTGCAGTTTGAAGCACCAGTGATCTTGTGTGTCTTTCAATGTGGAAAAGTAACACTGTTCAAATGTGATATGAACTAAAATTATATCTAATGAGTACAAGCCAAAGCAAATAGTTTTTTTTGTCAATGAAAAGCTAAGGAAGTTGCTTCTAGGCTACAAAAACAAAGAAAATGAAGAAATATTCCAGTCGAACTAGCAGGCATCAATGACAGATAATCCAGATGTGGAAGCGATAGGTAACAGGCTGGAGATTTTGGAAATAAACAGATTACCTACTAAACAAATGAGTAATTCTACAAATACCCCAAACTGCAAGTGAACTGCAAGAACTTAACATAAACAACAAGTTTTATAAGGTAAACCAAAACAAATTACCAAGTCAACAAGATGAGCAAAATGAATTAACTAGTGATTTAATTGGTACAAATAATAGGAGGAAATAACCTTTTCATGGAAAGAATTTGTAAATTAATCAACATATATCCATGCATACAACAAAAGCTAATATTCTGTGATATTCTTCAAATAAGTATATTGCAATTTTAATTGGCAGATAAGCAGATCAGTGAATTAAAATTACTATAACAAACTTACAGCAAAATCTTTGGGGACCAACTCTACATCATGCTGAAGTAGCATCTGGTATACATCCCGTGCTGAGTGACCCACTGCCAGAATAACTCCATCACACAATAATTCTTGATTGTCATAATCAGGACTATGTGATGCATCAGAAACTTTGACTCCCACCACTTGCCTGTTTTCCACGATAAGATCATTCAATCTAGTGCTGAATTTTATATCAACCTGCTTACAAAAATAATGTCACTGAAAGGTACCAGGCCACGTCAAACTGAGAATTCTAGACAACTAGGTAATCAAGGTGCAAGTGATGTCACATACACCCAACCCTTTGAGATGCTGGCGAAAGTTGCGTAACAATGGAACTAATCTATCAGTTCCCAAATGAGGCTTCCCATCGACCAAGATATTTGCAGGGGCTCCAAACTGAACTAAAGTCTTCATTACCTGAAAGAATAAAGAAATGTAAGATGAAAGGCTTAAGTTGTATGGTTGATAAACTATCAGTACAACGATGACTATGCAAGGCAGGAGCTGAGCTTGTAAATGTGACACCCTAATAATTTGGTCTTAAGCATTTGCTAGCTATGTAGTTCTAGGTTTTCCAAGTTATTGGGTGAATAGGTACATCAGGCTGGGATGTGACAGTAAGAATGAGTTGTCATCTCCTGCAATTAATGAGTTTAAAATATGGTAAGTCAGTTGATGAATATATCAGAATCCAGATATCCTGATACGTAAACATATATATCATAATAGCTGGGAGTGACTAGTAGTGGCTGTTCACACCAAAGAAACACATTTAAAAGAAAGAAAGAAAGAAATTACTTTATAACAACAAAGGCGCTAGTCTATATAGCCAAAGGATAGAATCTCACATGAAAAGAAAAGTTTGGAAATTGTCTTTCTTAAAAACATAACAAATGAAAAAAAGACCAGAACAAGATTCTGATTCTCACAGCTTGGACACCATTGCTATTCCTTCCAATTCTTGTAACAAGCTTCCCATCACTCCATGTACCTGCACCACCCTGCTGTGGCTAAGTACTTTGTCATTTGTTTGACCAAAATCTTGAACTAGCTTTACCGGTAGGTTTAGATGCTGTAAGAATAAGCATGCATTTGCCAAGGAAATATGAAGAAAAAAGTTCAAGAATTGTTCACCATCTTTACAAAATAAACTTAAGAACACACAACAGTTAGTTTAGTGTCTTAGAAAAATTGACCAGATCAAGAAAAATATCAAGGAAATTTTAGCGCCTCTCAGCAGGAAAATAAAAGAACCTTAAAAACTCAAATATGCTATCCAATTCTTTATAAAAAGATAAAACTAAATTACATCACATTAGTTTTTTAGATAATGTTATTTAGTATTTCAAAAGAAAAAAAGTTGAAAACCATTCATGATTCCCAATTCTTTTGGCATGCATGTCCCATGGTATAAGAAAAGTCAGTATTTCAAGCATATAACATCTAATCAGTTATCAAATTTAATTTTCTTGCAACATACATTAATAAGCTTCAAACAATTTGTAAAGATATTCTTTGGTGACGTAAGATGCTGACATGTGTATGACTTGAGCAGACTCGGTCTTGGTACCACTTTCTTCCTTTACCTATGATTCTCTGCTTTGCTTCTTCATCCATAAATTTCCATCATAATTACTGTTGTGAATTGATTAAATCCAGTAAGTATGCATTAAGTCCCAATGAAACATCCTTGATGCTCCCATTTAAGTCTGTTTTGTCTCCAGGGTATTCCAACAGTTATCTAGACCTGATTCCAGTAGTTTCAACCCCAAATTGAACTTTTCATCTTAAATTGATCAGCCTAGAGTTTATGGACCCCTTAGACACACTTTTGTTAAAATTTTCTACTGCAGAGATTCCAAAAATTAGACCATTCCTGAAATTCAAGCACATCCATGCCTTAACCGTAGGCTGACGCAATAATTTATGGAGAAAGAACATAACCTTCATTTTCGTACAAAATTCAATGGTATCCGAGTCTACTCCCTGTCCAGCCAATTTCTTCAACTTTAACTTGTACAAAACATGTTCATCATGATACTTTTTTCACTAACTTAACCAGCCTCCAAAATTTTAATAAAAATATAGAATACAGAAGTGCCCATACAAAAGAAAATCCAACCTTCTAAAACCAACTCTTCAGGGATTCAGATTAGACTTAAATACAATACGACAAGTTCCTATATTTACATTAGAAAACCTAGCAGTTGTGTTTGACATATATGTTTAAATAATCATGAATAGGGACAGATTTCAACATTAGTCATCATTTTTCTCAACAATCGATTGAAAAGCTAAATTTCTATATGTAACTCAATAAATAAATTAAAGAGTGAGCTACGACTAACAGTGCAAGATACATCACTCATCAACTAACCTTTTAAATAATCATGGATAGGGACAGATTGCAACATTAGTCATCATTTTTCTTCAACAATTGATTGAAAAGCTAAATTTCTATATGTAACTCAAAAATAAATTGAGTGAGCTATGACTAACAGTGCAAGATACATCACTGATCAACTAACCTGCATTAAAGAGAAAGAGTAAAATTGAATTTGTACTTGTCGGACAATTTCCTAGCTAAATGTTGCATGATGCATCATCCAATATGTTGTATATCATCACATCTAACATCTAAAAATAGCTGGCTTGTGAACTAGTTAAGATGTCGCCAGCTCCCTCCACTGGCAAAACCTTAGTTAACAAGTGATTGTCTACTCAACTTTATGTTAAGTTGCTTAATCATCCATTATCCTGCTCCTGTCTCATTGAATAAAGTAATATTTTAATGATGTTTTATGGTAATCTATGGCTATTACCTGGTCTACATTGTGGTCTGACTAGGTGCACCTATTATCTTGACAGTCCTCAGGGTTGACAATTCATTGAAGCAGGTCTTTATCAGATGACTAAAGCTACCATCATTTATAACAAGATGACAAACCTCTGGGTCTGCTATTCCATGCAACTACTACTCTGTGCAACAAGTTTCATCAGTGCCGAGAGACATGGAAGATCACAGCCAGAGATAGCCAAGTCCCATGTAGCCTTCAAGTGGCATGAACACATCACAGTTTTTTTTTTTTATCAGTAAGTGTAAGGTCTTCAATCTCCAAGATAAGCAGACAAGAAGCAATTAACTAGGGAATACCTCTCCAAAGCAAAAGTTACTTTCTGATTGTAGAACCCTCCTCACAACCAAAGCGCCAATATCATGGCCTCTTTTCTCAACTGCTTGACCCCTTTCTATCAAGGTCACCTCAGCGCCAAGCTCCCCAAGAACAAGAGAAACAAATAAGCCTGATGGTCCACTGCCAATAACTGCAATTTTTGGTCTCTTGGGCAGAACCTTGTTCGAGCTTTTGTTCTGGGTTTCAAACATATCTTCTTGGACAACTTCATCCTGGACTTGTCTTGAATCATGCAATATGCTGACCAAATCAGTAGGCTGTTTTGCGGTTGACATATATTCTACAACCCCAAGTTTAGGTTCTAATCTAGCAACAAAGTCCCATGTACGAGGCTCCAGATTCAGAAGTTTCTTAATGTCCATGTCGACTGTGTACACAAACTCAGCTTCCTTCAGCACCTGCAGAAACATTTGAGAACAGTGACCTACTCAAGAAAACAATTAGCACCAAATAACATAAAAGAAGATAAAGTACCTGATGTTCTACTAAACTGCCAGTAATTTTAGTTTGAACTCAGTAGCAAAAAGAAACATTTAGAAAACAGGTGATCTCCTTAAGATAAACAGTTAGCACAGAACAACACAACATAAAAGAAGATAAGTATCATATGTCTTATTAGATATCAAATGAATTTAGTAGGATCTCACATGCCTAAACTGCATACATGTTTCAATATTGACCACAAAAACCTACTTGGAAGAGAAGTTATTATTTTTAATTTTACCATCTCATTCAAAAAAGTCATCCATTCGAAATGTGGCCATGTTAAATAATTCACCCCTTTGATGATTAATCTAACTTTGAGTATCTCAGACTACATAACCAAAAACAATATATGTGTGACCTGTGATGTTAGACCCACATCGTACCTAGGTGTGTTACTTGAAAAGCATGCTAAGACAAATGAGCTTACTTGCATTCATCAGCCTAATGATAGATCAAGAAATTGTTGACGTACTTACTCTAAAATTAACATGGCTAGCATATTTATTATGATTAACTGTCTCAGATTCTGAAATCTCCCATTATATATAATTAATGGAACATCCACAATAGTTTAGATATGTATTGGAGAAAATCTAAATAAATCAGGAATACTTCAGAATTTGTTCATCCAACTATCAGATAAGGATAATGAAATTTAGAGAACTGCTGAAGGACTATATCAGATCTCATGAGGAAACTGGAATTATATTCACATTTTAAAGTTCCACGATGATGAGTTAAAGAAAGCATTTCAACTAGCAAGAAATGGCAGTTGCCAAGATGACTATTATGCACAGAAGCTTAGGAAATACAAATACTTATCCAGTCTCCACAAACCATACTTATGCTAAGGGCCTTCCAATCAAGGTTTGCCATCTCGTAGCGTACTGGCATACCGAGCTGAGCTCAGTACTGTACGGTACAAGTATACTGAGCAGTACACCAAAATATACCGCTCGGTATATATATAAAATAAAAAAATTAAAAATTAAAGAGAAAAAGGGCGACGTCGTGGAGGCTTCTTCTCCCCGCGTGGAGAGAAGAAACTTTCTTCTCCGCGAAGCCTCGACGACGTCGCTGAGGCTTCTTCTCCCTGTGCGAATGAGGTGAAGTTGCCGCTGCCTCGTCGCCTTAGATGGAGAGGAGGCGACATCTCAGCGAAAGAGAGCCGGCAACGGATAGAGATCGTTGAGGGAGAGCGGTGTTGGATCTCCAGGTTCTCCCCTTTCTTCCTCCGCTGATTACCGCCCGATAGGCTGAAATCAACCGCATCGACGATTCGGATGGAAACAGTCCCAATCAACGGTACTGCCCGATAGCGGGAGGTCCACGTACCAATCTGGCAGACCGGTACATACCGCCCGTACCTGGCAGTATTGCTCGAAATGGCGAACTTGCTTCCAATGTCAAAATACTGGCAAGGAGAAAATTTAAATTTCTTCAAAAATATATATCAAGGGACTATGCAACTAAAAGTTCTTCTGAACAGTCATTAATGAATGCTAAAATGCCACTAAAATAAGGATTTTAAATTCCGCATGGTTGCCATATAGGAACAAAAATGATCGTAAAGCATGTACATATATGTACAACATACAACTCGCAAACAAACATTGAGATTGCTCACATACACACTAGGTAGACAAAAACTCGAATAACATTTGCTTCTGTGATAGGATTTTCTAATTACTCCCATTCTGAAGAATGCTAAAATAGATTATATAGACCATTAAACAAGCCGAGTCTTGCTACATTCCCCAAGTCACTGATAGCTCTCAGACATAATATGCAACACTGATCAAAGGTGGGTTTAAAATAAGGATTTCAACACCCAAAAATGTCATGAAACACATTTTTTAGTTTTTAAACTAACCTTTCTTGCATCAAAGGATTTCCTGACAACAGAAAAGGCTTCTTGAGGTAACATTGCAGCAACCTGCAACCAGAGATATCAGTTCACCATTTCAACAACTCAATTAAGTAAACAAGACTAAGAAATTTTTGAACCACGTATGAAGAAAATAGAAGAAACTAGTACTAAGAGACACAAATATAAACAACTCCTAAGGTAAAAAAAGAGAGAAACAGACAAGTATATTAACAGAGTGACCACTTTGAGCTGGATAATGATAAAACAACGTAAAGAACAACAGTGGATGAACTCGGATGGCAAGAAAGAAACAAAAGGAAGGATACGAGAGAGAAATGTTGGGGAAACAATTAGGATAGCAAGATAGACATAATAGTTTTGCCAAGGAAAAGCAATATATTTCACATTAAATATTAATAAATAGGAAGTTCCTACATCACCCTTTTCTTGGCCTACAACTTCTATTTCAAGCATTTTGTTATTGGACTTTTCTAAATGTCATCATCGGCCCTTTCACTTCTTGGGTTTCTAATCCTTTTTCAAGTTGATCATATCGCCAATTCAAGAGAGGACAACGAAGCTTGCCAATTCTTGCTTTAGTTTTTATTTCTTGATTGGATCTTCTTGCTTTTATACTAAGCTTGATGATATATTGCCATCTGAAGCCAAAACTAAACACTTTGGGGCATCCCATAAGACGAATTAAAACAACATAACAAACAAGAAACAACATAGAAAGAAGCAACATAACAAAGGTAAACAAAGAAGAAAAGAGAGAACGACAAGGGATAAGAGCATCAAAGCGAAAGATACAGATAACGTGATACTGAAATAACTCGCTTAGCAATTAAGATGGAGTATTTTCCTAATCCATTATACTCAAACAGCTAGAAGTTGGTCACCCCTTCCACTCTTGGTACATCTTCCACTTGCGCAAAAGAAAAGAAAAATATCTACTCTTAGATTAAGGCATTCCGTTAAGCGCCTCCTAAACCGCACTACATAACTTGCAAGCAAAAGCAACAAGCCGATTTCTTGAAACAAAGCCCCTCAACCCTACACGCCATCATTTCTCCGTCGTAGGAAGAATAAAGCTTAGGAATCTCACAAAGGTAGAGACCGATCGGCAATAAATTACCGGGAACTTGAGGACTTTAGCGATGGCCTCGAGAAGCGGGAGGGAGACGCCGGTGAAGTCCTTCCCGGGGTCCTTGTGCGCGGGCACGCCGAGCATAGAGAGCCTCCAGAAGCCGTCCTCCCGGTTCTTGATGTCGGATTCGCGGAGGGTTCGGGTGATCGCCTGTAGCTTCTTTTTCTCCGAGGGGTATCGCTGCTTCCCTGTCCGCTTCGCGCATTGCACCTCTAGGCTTCTCGGAGAAGGGGACGAGAGATCGGGAGGGAGAAGCCTGCGGTAGGGCTTAAGGTTAGGGTTTTGGAGGGGCAAGAACAGAGGAAGGAACGGAATCTTGACGACGGCCATGGAAACAAGAAGTGGTCGTGTTGATGGAACCTTATCCCGCTTCTCGGATGAAAGGGATTCATATACCTACAAAATTTGTAATTACCTATTATCCCTATGAAAATTTTATTAAAAACATCCTTTTTAAGAATATTATAAGCTAAATATTTATGACGTTGAGAATATTATGAGGCCTTTAGATTTTTATATTTTATAAACACAAAGCAGATGGTATTAATTAACTTAATTGTCATAACAGATATTTATATTTTGTTCAAATAACTTCATTTTTATTTGAACATTTAAGTCAACTCATATAGCTAAAACTTACATTAACAAAATATTTTGGAGACTCATATTTATATGATATGAAATTAAAAAATAATAATTTTGGACACAAATATTTATTTGGAAGGATCGAATCATCCATGAAATTATCGATATGGAGTTACACCCCTGTTTCTCTCTGCCACATAATCATCTTGAGATACCACCTCACCCATGAAACCTTTGGGAGGTGATTCAGCTCAACTTGCGACATTGATTCTTCTACACGAAATATTACAAGTATATTAAAAATATTTAATCGAATAAAATTCGAGCGAATAAATGCAATATGGCAAGGAAGATGGATTATGTGAATTTTGTATTCCACGACTTAAATTAATCCGCAGCAAGACAAGAAACTACTTAAATTAGAAATTAACTAAAAATTGCTATCCCGATCAAATATTCTGCTAATAAATATTTCTTGTACTATTATGCAATTATTATTTTACAAAGATAGTATCTACAAACAATTTAATTGTCATCTCCTTCAGAGCCACAAGATCAACCACTATCCGTTGAGAGAGACTGAAGAGTGGCATTTCATTTATTAGAAACTCCAAACCTTCGTATCAGAAATGTTCTCAATTCTTCTAATATATATAGGCAGGCTAGCCTAGTAATGTTGTGAATTCTCAATTCTAGTTTGATATCATAATTGAAGCTACTGGGTAAATCTAATCATATGGAGGGAGACCTTCAAAAGAAAACTACAATCAACAATTTACCAAGCTATAAAGACAAATTGAAGTATGCTCTGAAATGGATTCTGGCTAGTAATATACCTCAGGGCTGTGGCATATTGTCATGCAAAGCTCACAATCAAGGACTTGTACAACCACCGTACACTTGGGGAAAACATGCCACAGCTTACTTGAACTCCAAACACTGCATCTGCTTAAGCATTTACGTAATAATGACCCACCGAAACAAAAGAAAAAGTCTCACAGGTAATGATCAAACTGAAAGTGCATAAGAGACACTCCACTTTTGCTCAGAATAACACTGCCACATAACTCTCATTAGTCATCACCTTATCATAAGGGAAATGGCGACACAAAAACACAGTTATCAGCAATTACTTAATCGATGAACATCTCATTGTAATGAATCAGAAAACTGGTTCTTATATGATCACGTTCAGGAAGACTGCAAACAGCTTCTGAGGATTAGTTGCATAAACTAGTAATTACCCAACCAACGGATTTGTTGGACATCATTTTTACTAATGGCTACAGGATTCCACCTTCTACAAAAGCATGTTCAAAAGACCAGGAATATAAATGATGTCGTGCTTATTTTCTCTAGTATGTGCCAACTACAGAAATAGTCAGCGGGAAAAGTTCATGGGATCCATTTACCTGTGGCTGCAGCCATATCAATCTAGATCGGAACATATTATGGACAAAAAAGCAGTCAACCATACGGTACGGATCTGACTTCAGACAACTATATAAAGACGAGAAACTTGGTTGGTGAGCCTCTGTCATTCAATCTTCTGAAGCACTCCAGGAAGTCCCACGACTAGCCATGGTCAGGCAAATGCTGTAACTTTCTCAAGAACACATGTACTTCACACAATTCAATTCAGACGACAAGCTTAAAAAGTCCTAAAAAATTTCAGTGGAACCTTGCAAGACGAATCATAATTTGAGCAATACCTTCCGAGCAAAACCAGACGAACACCATTACCATGTGCCCTGTACAAACATTGTTTGGAACTTCAATTCATAAAAACATGTACTCTGATGTAAGATGTTGAAGAAAGACTGAGCAGATTCTTCGCTAATTTTTATTCTCCAATGAACTTTAAACCACTTCAAAATCCTGGACTCGTTTGTCACTTCTAAAATATGGTTGAAATGCACAATGGCATCTGATGTTGTGCATTCATGTGCTTTACTCCATTCTTTTAAAGACTAGAAAGGAAATTTATAGATATTTTTTTGGATCATGATCCTATCCTACTTTTGTGTTAAATAAGCTGTTAGAGACATGGAATGGAAGGTAGATGGTGCTCATTTCAAAGAGCATTCTTTAAAGGCGAGAGATTACCCTCTATATATTCTTTAGTCAGAACATCCACTATATTCTATATTCTTGAGGGCTAATTATATATTATCCTATGTATTCGAATCCCATTAGTATCACGGTCGTGGTACTTCAAAAATTTACAATGGGATCTCCATAGTCTTAAAAATGAAACAAATAACTTTATTTGTCTTAATGTCGTCAACTATATTGACAAAAATACAACACGTGACATTACGTGTTGGATCGATACGAAAGTGATGGACAAAAATATAATTTTAATATCCTTTTTGTTTTCAGTAATTTTACTAGCAAAAAAGTAATTTCAACATCTTACGTGTTGAAAAACAAAAGAAATATTGAAATGATCTTTTTACCCATCACTTTCGTACCGATCTAACATGTGATGTCACGTATTGTATTTTTGGTCAATGCAGCTAACGACGTCAAAAGAAATAGGGTTATTTATTTCACTTTCAGAACTATAAGGATCTCAATGTAATTTTTTTAAGTACAAAAATTATGATACTAATAGGGTTTATATTAGGTAATATGTAATTAGTCCTATTCTTAACGTCTTTCGATATCTCTTACTAAGAGGTAACATGGTTTCTAGACTCTATTTGAAAATCTCAATTCTGAGATAGTTTGAGAGTAAATTGGGTGAAATCACAAATTAACTCAAAACAAAAAGGGCTTAGAGAAATCTACTTTAGGCTGAAAATTTTTAGTTTCAGACACCAGTAAGCCATATTGATCAAGAAAGACTTGGACCATAGCTACCATGATAATATGATTTCGAAAACCATAATAGAGGACCTGGAATAAGAACCGCCAAAGAACAATACTTGAGAGCTTGACACATCATTTACTCTATATATCAACTTTGACTCTTCCTCTTCTTATTCATGTTCCCCCAAGCAACTCATTCACCTAAAAACACATCAGGATGCCTAGAATCTTTGAATCCTCAGGAGGGCCAGAAGTTTCTGGTGGCTATCCAATCCATCTGCTCTACATGTACACCTCTCTTTGTCGTTAGATTTATCATCTCAACAGTCAAAATTTTTCAGCAAAACTGCATGATGCACCACCAATTTACAAGAAAAAACATGAACATGTTTACAAGCGGCAATTTTGTCATCCTCATGTCCTGTTACAGACTATTGTTGCTGGACTTATCTGATGTCACTTGATACTCTGAAGCATTTGCTTCATTTGATGGTTAAAACCGATAACCACAACCTTAAACCTTCCACTACCATTACAAAACAATGGATTTTTTCTGAAAGGCAAACATTACAGAACAACAAAAAATAACCAGCTTAGTTGCTACCCTTTTCTCACTATTATTCACCAATAGCTTGGCTTTTATTCGGATATCCTAGTTAGCTATTTGTTGCCATTTGTTTCGTCCAGTTAGCTATGTGCTCCCAGCCATTTCTTCCCAGTCCTTGCCCTTGAGGATGGTCTGGTCCTCATGTTGTTCGCAGTACACTAATGATACAAGAGTTTTGGCAGAAGTCTCATGACTGACAAGAAATCCATCCTAAATTTAGTGATATTGTTTTGACTCCATACATGTACGATAGGCTTTACCAATGTCCAGGAGTTAGAACTGTCAATTGATCTATCTGAAAAATCTACAGTAATCTGTTCTACTCAGAATCAATAACTCTAGTGTCATCCTTCCAGTTATACATATACCTAAAACGCTATCAAAACAAACAATCAGCAAATCTCCAGGAAAGAAATGCAGAAAATGCACCATACATATATCCCTCTATCATAAATCAAAATAGAATATTGATGTTTAACTGAAACATAAAACCATTTCATCAAAATTGAGAGGAGACAACCCTATGGAAGTATATGGAATTGGCTAGCAAATTCATGCATATTCCACATGCAGTTGGATTTGCATACTGCAGCAATATATTCTGAATATTTAGATGATAATTGGAGTGTTAAGAAAGATTCTCAACATAAAGAGAATTTTTTTTAAGTCAGGTGATATACAACAATGACTACCCCTCCTTCCATCAAAGTTGCTCTTCTTGACATACCACTACGTCAATGAAAATTCACCTATGGACTCGTACTAGAGAGGGAAAATAAGGATAAGAAATCTCTTAGCAATAAGGCCCTATTTGCAGAAGCAGAGGACTATCAACAAAAGCACACAAAAGCCACAAGAAAAAGCTACTAGAATTGTTCACCATCTCCTAACTCATTCCTTCCCCAGCTCCTGTTAATTGTCCAGAACATAAAGCTATCACCCATCAGCAACACCCCCAACAACACCCCCAAGACCTAAAAGCCAACTTAAACCAAGGAAGGCATCATCCAAAGTAAGCAAAATCCAAGGTTGCAGAAACAAACATCAAATTTAGAACTCTGGTGACTTAATTGCCTCTCATTCGACTGTAATAATGACCACATTATTAGTTTTCCTAGCTTCCTCTGCTTCAAATATAACTACTACTCAGGCCTCGCAAGGACACATGAGGACAACACGACGATGGCGGCAATGGGTATAGAGGATATAGTTTTCCGATAGAGATTCACTACACAGGATAATAATTAGAGCAGATATGGGAGTGAGAGAAGAGCCGTATCAGTCCTCACCGGTCGGGAAAAGCGTTAGCACCTTCCTCTCACCACTGTCTTCCCTTCCGACAGGCTCCGAATCATCAATGAACGAAGCTGCTCGTGGGGACGACAATTGCATCAACCCCATCCCGGGTGCCGGTGCTAGCATCTGATGCATCCCCGACTGGGGCACCGCCCGATTTAGGAACCCTTGGTCAAAACCTCTGCCCCCGGTTGGCGATCCAAAATGCCCGAGATGCCTCTGATGGTAGTACTGCTGCTGCTGCATGGCGGCCGCGATCTGCTGGTGGTGCTGCAGGGCGGGCATCGGGGCGCACGGCGGGAAGGGCTCGGGACCAGCGACGGGCCCGCGGCTGAGGAAATGGTGGGGCACCGGGGCGCTCGCAAAAAGTTGGTCGGTGGCGGCATCGGCGGCGGAGATCGGCCCACTGCCGGCGCCACCGCCGGAGGCTGCAAGGCCCTGCATGCGCTTGAGGTAGAGGCGGTACTTCTGGAGGTGGCTGGCGACGTTCTCGCGGGTGAGGCCGTCGACGCTCATCAGCTGCATTATGGTCTTGGGGACGGCGTTCTTGATCCCGAGGTGGGCCACGGCGTCGACGAACCGCTTGTGAAGCTGCGGCGTCCAGACCAGGCGAGGCCGCTTGAGGGTCCGCGCCGGCTCGTCGCCCCCGGGAGCGGCAGCGGAGGCGGAGTTGAGGTCGGAGGACTCGAGATCGGAGGGAGTCGGGGGGTGGGGGAAGGCGGCCGGGGGCCTGAGGTGGTGGAGGGGGAGGCCGGGGTTCTGGTTGCCGCCTGGAGCGCCGGCGACAGGGATGTTGAAGGCGACGGCGAGGTCGGGGGTGATGAGGGTCTGCGACAACGGCATGAGCTCCTCGGGCGACGGCAGCTGCTCCTCCCATCGAGCGAACCAGCTCGTCTCTTCCTCCTCCCTCATCTTCCTCCTCCTCCTCCTACTATCACTACTATCAAGATCTCGTACTTCTAGTAGCAGTAGTGGTAATTGATGTAGAAACGTTCTTCCAATCAATCGACTTCCTCCTCCTCCTCCTCCTCCTCCTGCTTGCTGCCTGATCTAATCGATTGGAATTTAAGAGAATAGGAAACAAAGAGGAGGACACGAGATAGGGGAGGAGAGAGAGATAGAGACCAAGAAGAGAGTGGTTCGAGGTGGATCTCTCTGTTTTGTTTTTTTGGTGGTTTCTGTCTCTCTCTCTCTCTCTCTCTCTCTCTCTCTCTCTGATTCCAAGTTTCTATATATATATATTATATTTATCATCTATATACCTATATATAATTAATATGTATAAACCTGTAAAATTCGGAACCTTGTTGAATATGCTATAATTATAGTGGTGGAGTGGAATATGTTAATATTTTGAAGAGGCATATGTCTTATATAGAACTTGGTAGGGGTATAATATACATGTATAATATACATACATATATGCTGTTTCCAAAGTTCACGTTACTGACTGTGATTCGTTTACATCTCTTTTGTCGGCTTCCGTGTCATTGCAATGGTTCTCGGGGGCCCACCACTGGGAGAGTTTCCTTGTACGCAGAGTGCGTGGGATGGAGTCGTCCAAAAGGCGAGTCTGCGGTCGTCCGAAGGAGGCGCTACAGCTCATAATGATCGGCCGATGATGATCGTCATAACATCATGATGATGATGGATGGCTTCGTGTCTTTTTATGCTGTCAGTTTGTCACCATCTGTTTGCAGAGAGAATCCAGATTTATTCCTCCCCATTCTTTTTCTATTAATTTTTTTTTTGGTGTATTAAACCCTAATATATAAAAAATTACTAAGAAAAATTATGATATCACGGACTTGAGTTATTAAAATATTCTATATATTTGTGAATATGATCTTAGTGCTTTAAACTTACTATATTATTTATTAGTATGTCTATTATTAACTTCCACCAACCGTGCAGTCCAATGAGAATATGTGTTTCACATCAATAAAACAGTCCTTCATTAAATACAAGAATAAGACTATATAAAGCCACCATACAACTGTGGCTATTGGGGAAAGCAAAACAACACATCTCTTGTGTGCACCACACATCATTCCCCTTTGCAATTAACTATTCATCAGTGCAAAGCATCTTTCCTTCTTGAGACTGCAGCTTTCATGTAGCACAAACATGGTGCCCACCTCATCAGATATATCAATCTCTCTGACCATTTCCATGTCCTTGATGAGACATATATCAAGAACATGTAGCTTTCATGTCTTTTCTTACTTTTAAATATCATGCTTGGAGAATCTGATGCACAAGACTTGCAACTTGGAGTGGAGGCAGGCCTAAAAAAAAGGAGATGTAATCTCCACTACAAATTTGCAAACTTAGACCAAGAAATTGCATAAGCTTAGGTAGAGCTACATTTGATCTTAAAGCCTAATTAGTCAAGCCATGAGAATCTTACCTCAGATGAAGATTTATTTAGGTTATCAAGCATGTTGTGTACCTAAAATTTTATATGCGATGAACTTGTACTTGATGATGTATTTTTATTACTAATGCTAGACTTGTAGGCATAAGATATTTTAAGTATGGATTTAGATGATGAGAAGTGAAGTAGGCAAGCATCCTTCGTTTTGACATTAATAATAATAATAATAATATACATATTTAATTTTATCTCACGTCATAAGTGGGAAGAGATTTGATGAATTAATCTATTAAGATTCGACCGAATGTATGATTATTGTTTTGAGCTTAAAAATTTTGAGTTAATAGTTCCTAAGTCGGATCATGACAAATGATGGAGTTAGCAGCGGACATGATGAGAGGGCTGAGTATGTAAAATATTTTCTATGAATATAGTTTATAGACACATCATGATTTCAATTTGGATCTCTCTCGTGTACGATTTTGATAGTGTCGTGTTTAGATCTTTACAAACATCTAGTGCCAGAATAGTTGAATTGATTTATAAAAATTAAATTGATAGATATACTATTATTTGGTTTGATTTTAAAAGTTTTTTGATTAAAAATTTATATTCATCAAGTTGATATGTCAATTATCCCATCGAATTGACAAAATATCACCACTTAGGTTCTATAAAAAAAAAAAGTAGTAAATAACTGATGGATCCTTTAAGGAAAGAAAATATATATATAATTATTCAAACCAATCATCCATCTCTCTCTCTCTCTCTCTCTAATATAAAATTTAAAAAAAAAAGTGGGTCATGCTCAATTAAACTCTCGAGGAAACGTTTTTTAAACAGAAGAAATTTGAGAAAAAAAAGAAATATATAGTACAAGGCAATGCAAATATTAAACAATATACTATCAAACCGAGTTCCAGATTTATTTATTTATTTATTTATTTATTACAAATGTGCCAACTGATTGACTAATTTTATTACCATTTCTAATTATTTTCCTTAAAATTGGACAAATATTGTCCCCCCACCTTTTTTTTTTTTTTTTGTATTCCGATTTGACAAACACAAGTTGTAATCACTTTTTTACAATAAATACTTTTTTCTTTCAGGGAAAAAAAAAGGAGGGAAGGAAAAGACAAAGTTACAGGATCCATTACACATCTGGATGATATTCCAAGAAAAAAAATCAAGTTATTCTGAATATGATGTGATTTCAATGGAAGAATACAGACAGCAAAACGAGGACCATTCAGTGATATCAGCTTGGGTGAGTAAGATGTTGCAAGCCGTAGCTTAAAGATTCTAAAGACCCTTGGAATAGGAAGCACCATCCTTGGAAAGAGGATTTTATGTGATCAGAAGTGCTTAGGATTAAATATGTGGCAGAGTTCATCTAAAGTTAAATCCTTTTCTATAATCTGAATTGTTTAGTCTGCAAAAACTTTCAGTGATATCAGCTCTCTGAATGATTAAAAGTCCCAATCTGTAGCCATATGATTTCCACTCAGTATTGCTTTTGCAAGTTCAGTAATTGTCGCAGCCTCAAGCTTTCAGCAGCAGAAACAAAAACAACAAGAATGAGTTGACTTGCTGTGATATCAGCTCTCTGGAAGACTAAAAGTCCGATCTGTGGCCATATGGATTCCACTCAGTATTGTTTGTGCAAGTTCAGTAATTGTCATAACCTCCAGCTTTCAGCAGCAGCAACAAAAAACAAGAAGAATGAGTTGACTTGCTGCTAAGGAAGCCTGAAAGCAATAGAAAGTAAAAGAAAGCTCTGAAAAATGATGATTAATACACAGAAGATGGATTGAAGGCTCCATGCAGCTTCAAGACCATCACAACTTGAGCAAATGACTTCTAGTTGAAGATGTGATGAAGGAAACATTCGATTCACGTCACTGGCGATTGATTACATGATAGAATTCCTTTTAGCTACATAAGTGATGATATATCTCGTTAAGCATTTTTGTTTTGTGTCTGACCTCAATGAAGACAAGTTGTATGCAACATTATAGCAACCTTTGAGAACCGAAGGTGTAATAGGAAGGACTGCAGCAACGGGAGATGAGGAATGGCTTCAACAGGAAGTGCCACACTGGTATGGATGTGACCTTACCTTTGTCTTCCATACCTTTATTCTTTGTTTGGGAGCCATTAGCCTTTCTCTTCCAGCCCTGCATCAAAATAAATATCTCTTACTCTTGGCTCCCAAGCTTATCTCTCTTGGTTTCGAGACCAACACCCACCACGATGCCTTCACAATCTTCATGAACAGTATTAAGGCATTAAGCTTCTCACGAGGGTTCCTTCCCTCCCTTCTTTCAAAGATCGATCGCCATTAATGGATCAGCCCTCCTCTCTCAAGCTCCTGGGTTCGTGAACAACCGTCGACCTCAAACTTAAGCAACCAAGTTAACAGGTATATCAATCATCCTATCGGGCCAGAGAGAGTGCATTCAGAGGGAGAAGGTTCTTCGGGGCGACCAGATGGTGATCGAGTAGGTCTTCTAAGCGTAGTCATCTTCTAAATCTGGTTTCTGGTTACAAGTAAATTTGCTCCTGGGCTTCGGGGGCATTTTAGTCAGGATGCTTCTTATTTTAGTTCTACGGACAAATGATGAGCTATCTAACTGTTGTACCTTCGCCAAAGTAGAGAGCATCAGTGGCATTTTAGTCAAAAACGCCTTACCATTATATACGTTCTAATTAAAAACATGGACAGACGCGGTTACCCGAATTTATACCCAAAGAGA
This sequence comes from Ensete glaucum, assembly GCA_021527575.1. Lineage (NCBI taxonomy): Eukaryota > Viridiplantae > Streptophyta > Magnoliopsida > Zingiberales > Musaceae > Ensete > Ensete glaucum. Next base: position 39,697,481 of record CM038552.1, read on the forward strand.
GCCGTTGGGCTTCGGCCTCGTAGTACGCGGGTAACAATTTGTGTACGCGCGTGTCGATAAATATCAAGGGTATTTTAGACAAAACGGTTCCTTACAGTAAAAGAAATGATCCTAAAACTGACTCCGATTCATGCCCAAGGAGCACGTTGGCCGTCGGGTTAGCCACATCAGCGTGGGCCCCTTCTGCCCGTCTTTGCAAGGGCAATAAGGGTAAGGTAATTCCAGCACCAACGCTATAAAACCCCATCGCCCCTGCTTTCGTCGCCCTTCGGAGGGTCGACGATCGTCTTCCTGACGCCGCTGTTCTCCGTCGCCGGACGATGGGGACTCTGGGGAGGGCGATCTACACCGTCGGGTACTGGATACGGGGGACCGGCCAGGCCATCGATCGCCTCGGCTGCCGCCTTCAGGGCAACTACCTCTTCCAAGAACAACGTAATTTATGCCTTCACAATGTCGATTCCTTGTTCCCTTTGGTGTTTAGTTTGAGACTCCGCAAGTCATCATCTTTTCTTGTATCTTTGCTAGCATAATTAAAGCTTTATGCACACAATATCTTTTTTAAATGTCATATGATTTATGCCTTCACAATGCCGATTCCTTGTTCCCTTCGGTGTTTAGTTTAAGACTCTGCAAGTCATCATATTTTCTTGTATCTTTGCTAGCATAATTAAAGCTTTATACACACATATCAGTTTTGTATGTCATATGATTTAGACTTGTAGAGTTGTATTTTTCAGAAACTGCATTTAAATTCTGGGGCTTTCGTCAGCCATGTAATCAATGCTCATATCATGTCATTTCAGTGTCAAGGCATCGGTCACTCATGAACATATTTGACAAAGTACCTAAAGTCCACAAGGATGTATTTGTGGCTCCAAGTGCATCTGTTATTGGAGATGTTGAAGTGGGGCATGGATCCTCGATTTGGTATGGATGCGTTCTGAGAGGTATGCTATTTCTTATACAAGTAAACCTCGTTTTCCAGTTTACAATTGCTATTATGTCTTGTATCCGAGGTTTACTTTTATCTCAAAATTTCAGCTGTTTAACTTTCTATCTTGATGGGTGAAAAGTTGCCCTGTATATGCAAATGGTGTGCTTCATATGGTCAATTTGTTATCATGACATCCTATTTTTGTGGACACTTTGCATTTTCCTTTTGTTAGGAAGCAATTAGAAGTATTGAGGATATAATGATTGTTCATGGAATCCAATTGCCACCAATATCTTCTAGAGACTAGTATGGCATAGGGGTTTGTGATGTGTGTGATGCCCATATGCAAATCTGGACATATCCATGGACAGATGACAAAGGCATGGAAAGATATGACAAGATAACTCACCGCGCATTACTCACTGGGCATTACTTCTGGTGCTGGTCTCAGACTGGCATTTTTAATTTACCTTGCATGGCTATCCTTGATCGGATTATATCATGTCAGTAATACAGAACCACCAGGTGGATTTGGAAAGAAAATATGGTGTCAGATACTTCCTCTAGATATCCCACTATTCTTCTCATTTTTATATCATTAGTTTTATCAAATTCCAACTTTGCTTAAAGTTGATGCCATGTTTTGTATAGTCCCTTAGTTATTGTCGATTATCCTAGCTGTCATTTCCTCAAGTCCCTCGTGATCAATTGCAGAGGCTTCACGGTCATGTTTTTAAAAGTTTAGTTATTATTGAATTTTTGTCCAAATGTTCATCCATAGTCTAATTGGGTTTATTTCCTAATATTATACGAAACACGACACCATGTAAGATTTTCATCACCTATCATGCAGTGCCCTAGGTTCAGATGCAGGTCCTTTCTTGCTTTCAGTCCCAGTACTGAACTTGTGAAGGGTTGATGCAGCCGGAAAGTCAATTGCCAGATTATTCTTAGATCTTTGATTGCTGTAATTTGATCTAGAAAGCTGATCAGATATGCTTGTTGAGTGAGAGACATTTACATTATATTACCAGCCACAACATGGATTTGAAGGAGTTTAATGTTCTGTGACAAGTTCCACACAGACCTTATTCCTATCCTGCAATATTATGTACGATGTCTTTGCTGAAATGATTTTTGTGGCCTGCAAGAGAGACATTCTTCTCCTCCCTCCATCTTGCACAAGATCATGTTCTTGTTTTTCTTTCTCATAGACCCAGATAATTTTTGCGGACTATACCCATCGTTTTTTTTTTTTCAAACTCTTTGATTGTCAGAATGTATATCTTTGTATGTGAACGGTGGGGAAGCCTTGTCACTGATTGCTGTGCATATTTTCTTCAGCATATTGATTCCTTGTGAACATAGTTAAGGAGAATGGAAAAGACCCCTTGCGATTAATTATCTTTTCTTCTCAATTGCTCCATATAAACTACTTATGTATTTCTTTGCAGGTGACGTGAACAGCATCTGTGTTGGAACTGGAACTAATATACAAGACAATTCCCTCGTTCATGTAGCAAAATCTAATCTAAGTGGGAAGGTTTTACCAACTATAATTGGAGATAATGTAACAGTGGGTTAGTTATACAATTTCTCTGACTGCTTTTCTTATACCAACTAATTCAAGCTTGACTTTGGCACCATTTTTATAGTATGTGCCAATGTGTCATTCTCATCCCAGTTTGTCCTTGCAGTATCAATGTGTATTTTGATTCTGGATGTAGGAGTAGGACACTCTGGGTAACTTCAGTTGGTTCTGTTATTCCAGCTGCAAAAAATATGCTCATGTTTGGTAAGTTCTTAAAGAGCTCACGCCTACATCTTGAACATAAATTTGACAGGTCACAGTGCTGTCTTACATGGATGCACTGTTGAGGATGAAGCATTTGTTGGTATGGGAGCTGTCCTACTTGATGGGGTGGTTGTGGAAAAGCATGGAATGGTTGCTGGTGGAGCCCTTGTGAGACACAACACAAAAATTCCATCAGGAGAGGTACCCACTTTTGCTTCATTATTTTATTAGTCTTCTTTATTGAATATGCTACAAGTAACTATCCTGCGACTGCTATTATTTTGCCTATCAGTTGTTTAAACTTAAGTTTATCTTAATCTGAATTTGCTAGTCCACTACTACTGACTGTAGCTGATCAATATTGGTGAGAAGTACTATAACTACTATGTCACACTGTCAGCAGTTTAACCCTAGTATTTTTTGCCTCTTCTTCTTGGTCACAATTGTTGGACTCAATGGATAATAACAGTTACATATCTGTTATTCCAAAATTTTCAGAGATGCGATCAAATTTCTTAAAGTTAGATTGTTGTTGTTTTTTTCTATTCACTGCATTGAAGTTCAATCATATTATCTGATTTTCCATGATGGAAACTGTGACTTCTTTGTGTCAAAAAGCTTGAAGTATTTTCTAATTAGGCTGTGTCAAAGCAGGGGGATTCATCAAATTCCTTTTGAGCCTCTTGGGAACCTTATTGATATAAGTTGGTATTCTTATTGTTTACTTGATTGGCCCTTTCTAAACAAATCACAGGTATGGGGAGGTAACCCAGCAAAATTCCTCAGGAAGCTCTCAGGAGAAGAGATAGCCTTCATTTCTCAGTCAGCAACCAATTACTGCAATCTGGCCCAAGTGCATGCTGTTGAGAATGCCAAACCATTCGACGAGATTGAGTTTGAGAAGGTGGTTCGGAAGAAGTTTGCTCGCCGGGACGAAGAGTACGATTCGATGCTCGGAGTTGTTCGAGAAGTCCCGCGGGAGTTGATCCTCCCTGACAGCATCCAACCTGACAAATCTCCCAAGCCTTGTCAATAGGTTAAGGTCTGGTGTTGAGAGAAATGTTTAGTGCAATCAGCTTATGTTTCGTTTTTCATCCCAATAATTCTCGGACCGATCGATCTTTGAGGATCGACATTTTATATTTTTCTTCAATCAAAATCTATGGATGAACACGGAGCCTTTTTTACTTTGTTGTAATGTATACTTAATTGTGTAAATGCCTCACATCTCAAATCAAGTTATTTTAGTTTCTCGAATGGTCGGTCTTTATTTTGCTAGTTAAAATATTTTGGTTTTGCCCAAGCAATCAGCAAGGAGGATCGGTGGGTGGGTACTGATCACAAAGCAAGATATAAAGAAACATGCTGTGTTTGAGGATTGAAGTTTTTGCCTTCTTTTTCTTCCAGCAATTAGTCTGGATGCTATTCACATTATTCTCATTTCTGAGGCCAAATCCCATGCTATTCCTTGAGAGAAGGTTGCAGTTCACTTGGAAGGTAATCTGTAAGTGTATGACTCGTTGTATATTGACTGCTGCAAACGGGCAGTGGAACACAAATTTTCTTATACCAGATCATGAAGTCGAACTCTTCTTATTCCAAAACCTTGAAAAGAAATCTTTCATGGTATGATGAACCAAAAAAACCAGCAAGACATGGTAATCTGTCTAGTTATTTGCAGCAACAGAAGTTATATTTTAAGCTTTTGGAACGGGAGGTTTTTGAAAATAAAAGGAGCATCATTGGGCATGTTAGCACAAGCAAGCATAAAAAAGACCCCGGCATTCTAATGCCGTCCTATTATTCCATATGTTTGTTTTTGCATGATGAGTGTTGCATGAACCATGACTCCCTTTTTTGGTACAGTACTTGTAGGCCACAACACAAGAGGGTGATACAAAAGGTTAAGTTGAATTTGGACTCTGGCTCATGAAATAAAATTATCCCCAAGGGGGGTACACTATTATGTTTTACACAAACTAGTAAGTAAGAAAAGGTCCTCCAGCATCAATCACAGGTATGTAGTGGTAAAATATGGGAAGATTGTTGATCCTCATTCCAGTCTTGTCCAAGAATCTCCTGGTTTCAAGCTCTGGGAGCTGCCACCATTAAGAGACTTCCAATGGTACTACTATTTGATGAAATCAGATATACCCTACTCTTGGTTCTGATACCCCAAGAGGACTGCCAGAAACTTGATCTGAAAGCTAATAAGAAGTTGGCTTGCTGAGATTTCATTCTCCTCGGTGTCAATCTGGACTTCTTAACTGACCTTGATAGGGAAGCATATCCTGAAACCAGCACAGACCGGCTGCTATCTAGCATTGATACATAACAAATCAATAGATCTTAAACATGAAAGGAACATAATAAAAGGGGTCTGGCTTGTAGCTACTATTGCTTAGAAATGCCTGGAACTAGGGTATAATTTGTGGTTGCATTGGCTTATTACCTGAGGTGCCAGATCCTTCCTGTGACTTTGCTGTTGCAAAAGTTGTGGAGCTGTTTTTTTGTGAAGAAACCTCCATCTTCTACGAAAACATGGACTGCTTATATTCATAATGTGGCTGCAGAGGATAAGTCCATATGAAGCAATTCCGCATTAATGGAACAGAACAACTTTTTGTATCATGCCATGAAAGCTTTAGAGGACAAATCTGATGTTAACTTTTGGAGATTTAATTACTACGACAATGATGTGAAATTACCTGCACTATGAACCATTCAGAAAGCATCAGTCTTTTGAGATCGAGTGACGGCAATATCTTCAGTTTAAAGGGAACTCGAAAGGTTAGGGATGTATGTGGTTCAGTTGATGTTAAATGTGTTTCTGCTGTTTGCTGCAAAAATAAAGCCCAAACTTTCATGTTTAATGCAGGAGCATTTCCTTTAAAATGTCCTCCTGGTCGATTATTGTAAATGTGAACTATGGTCAGTCATCTCATTCTCAGCCAAATGTATCAAGATATCTGGATTGCCAACTTGATCTGTAAATCTGCTAGACCAGTTACTCGCCTCCCTTAACATTTGAAAGATGGATTCTCTAGATTTAGCCAGAAATTTCACAAAATTACATATAGTGTGGCCTAGGTCAGACAATGACTGCATCTGTGATGATTCCATGACGATCTTGTTTGATCGATTTCAGGCCGTGCTCAGTGATACGAGACTACATGCTTGCCTGGAGCTACACCCTTTAATTAAGATATGGATATAGTTGAAAATATTCTGTTGATAGCACATCCTTCAAGAAAGGAGTGTATAAATATATAAAAGGACCTGAATGAGGAAATGCACTCACCCAATAGACTAAGCTTTATCTAGTGCCCGGGAAATGGGATACTTCATCGTGCACAAAATTTTTCCGGATGTCACAAAGGAAGTTGTCTCTTTTTGTAGCACATTAAGAAAAAAAAGGGTTGGAGATTTTCCACAAAACCATTCAACACAAATGTACTTAGATTATTAGTAAGAACTCATTAATTAGACTTCTGCAAGCTAATCCAGAATTCTGACATCCTATACATTGTAAGTTTTCAAACTGGACCTGGACGTGACAAAAACCTAAGAAAAACCTTATTGATTTTCCACTAGATATGTTCTTCAAAATTTTGCAGTCCAGACTGGGTTCTACTGTAGAGATGCATCTAAAGGAGAAAGGGCCTTTGAGAATTTTGCATTTACTATATTCTTTCCAATTTGTGTCAAATACTTTCTACATAGGAAGAACAACAGTAATAAAAAGGTTGAAGTTAGCACGTAAGTAAATCCAAGGCAGGACTAAAATAGGACACGACCAAAAGGAGGTTTAACTTCTCTGTAATTATTATAAAAGAAAAGTATAACACAAATTATCAACTGACAGTGATGATTGTAGAATGTGCAGGTTCTCCAATTGTGATTATGCAGTAGTTCCTGAACTCTTAATAATGATTTTCCTGACAAAGGTTCAATATGACGTGTGGATCACTGAACTCTTAAATACGATTTTCCTGACAAAGGTTCAACATGACGTGTGGATCATCACTGTCTCTTTGATCTGGAAGCTGCATCAAATTTGAAGTACGACTCTACAGTTGCTGTGAGCCTAAGTAATAAGTATGAGGCCACTAAGGATATGCTGAACTCATCCTCTCACCTTCAACCAGTTCATTATAACATAGCTGTAACTCAGAACCCTGTGATCCTTCTCCCACTAAGAAGGCACGTAGCTTATTACCAATCTGTACCCAGCTGCACCCTGGATTCTTTTTCACCTTCCTAGACTTCATCAGTGCTCTGACCTGATCTGCTTCATTCCATCTCCCTGCCTCAGCATACATATTGGAAAGCAAAATATAGTATCCACAATGCCCTGGCTTTAGCTTAAACAAATGTTCTGCTGCCAACTGAGCTAACTCAATATTTCCATGGATGCGACATGCGCCAAGCAATGCCCCCCAAACATTGGAATCTGCTTCAAAGGGCATGCTTCTTACTAATTCTGCAGCTTCTGTCATCAGTCCAGCTCTCCCAAGAAGATCGACCATGCAAGCATAGTGCATCTGAGTTGGCCTAATGTTTTGAGCTAGCATTTGGTCGAAATATCTCTTTCCTCTCTCAACAAGTCCAGCATGGCTACACGCTGATAAGACTGCAATGTAAGAAACATGGTCATATTCCAAACCTTCATCTTTCATCAAATCAAACAAATTAATTGCAGCTTCCAGTTCTCCTTGCATTCCATATCCTAATATCATAGCATTCCATGAGGCTACATCCTTGTTCGATATTCTATCAAAGATCTTCTTACCAAGATCAACCCTTCCGCATTTAGTGTACAAGTCTATTAATGAGTTTGCCACAAAGAGATGGGTGTCGAACAATTTTCTCATGGACAAGCAGTGTATCTCCTTTCCCTGCTTGAGTGCAGATAGATTACCACATGCAGATAAGGCACCCACAAAGGAAATAACATCGTACTCAATTCCTAGAGACCGCATGTCCAGGAACAAATCCAAAGCTTCTGAACACAGTGGACTCTCGGAGTACCCTACTATTAAGGTATTGTAAGACACTTGATCTCTCTCTGATACATTAAAAACGTTTTGAGCAAGATCAAACCTTCCACACTTCACATACATATCAATCAAAGCATTTGAAACAAATAAGTCACAATTAGAACACACACGGATTGACCTAGCATGAATTTCCCTCCCCTTCACCAGTGAAGCAATTCTAGCACATGCTGGAAGAACGTTTGTGTATGTAACCGAATTGGGGAATTCCCCACAATCCTGCATCTCCTTAACAAGCCTTATGGCTTCCAACTCAGCTCCATTCTGCGCAAAATTTGCAATCATTGCATTCCAAGAAACCACGTTCCAATTATCCATTCTATAGAAAATATCCGACCCCTTATTCCAACATCCAGACTTTGCGTACATGTCCACTAGAGAATTAGCAACAAAGACATCAGAATACATATAGTTCCTTATAATATACCCATGAATCTCCTTCCCAAAATCGAAACAGCCCAACTCAACCAATGCTGGTAAAAGACTCGATACGGTGATTGAGTTCGGCTTCACCTTAATTGCTAGCATTTCTTTAAAGTTCTCCAAAGCATCCTCATAGAGACCAGCATGAACAAGGCTACCAATAACAGAGTTCCAAGAAACATCATTCTTTTCCTGCATGCTCTGAAAAGCTCGCATCGAGGCATCTGAGTCCCCACACTTCCCATACATATCGATGAATGAATTACCGACTGTGACTACCAAATCCAGACCAGCCTTTATCGCAAGACCATGGATTTCCTTTCCAAAATCCTCATCTTGCAGTGCAGCACATGCAGGGAGAGCACTGATCAGACTCACAGAATTCACTGAAAGATCGCTCCTTTTTAACTCCAGCAGCAATCTTACTGCATCCGAGCATAAACCATTCGATGAAAACACTGAAATGAGTGAGTTCCACGAAACAACGTCTCTATGCAGCATTTCGCCAAATACCTGTCTAGCGGCCAGCAAATCACCTAAGGTGCCGTAGAAGGCCAAGAGTGTGTTCCCCACGAAGACATCATCAAAAAATCCAACCTTGATCACCGATCCATGAATCTCTCGGCCTTTCCGGGCGTCATCAACAGCCGCGGCGGCGGCGGCGGCGGCTGTGAGGGCGAAGGGGAAGGTGCGGTCGTCGGGTCTGACGCCGGCGCGCAGCATGTCATTGTAGGTGGAGAGAGCGGCGGAGTGAAGGCCGGCAGCGGAAGAGAAGGCGCGAACGAGGGCGTTCCAGAGGAAGGCGCCGCGGAGTCTGAGGGGGCTGTCGTCAAAGAGGCGGAGGGAGGCAGCAGGGTCACCGTGGTCAGCGTAGGCGAGGAGGATGGCGGCGGCTGAGGGGAGATGGCGGTGGAGGACGCCGGAAGAGGCGGCCTGGGCATGAGCCTGCTTCGTGTGGGCAAGGGTCCGAGCTCGCAGAATGCCTTCGTGGACGGCGGAAGCGACGGGATCCCACGGGATGGAGGAATAGGAGAAGGAGATGGATGGCGGCTGAGGCCGCGTGAGGAGGGGGACAGGGAGAAGCCCATGACGGGGGAAGCGCATGCGGAAAGAGCAGAGCCTTCCGCAGCGAGCATCGCTCACACAGAGACCCCCCGACACAGACAGATCGAAGCACGAGAGAGAGGGATACATCATCACGACCCTAAGTAGGAGCTCCGTAGCAGTCATCGATCCGATAAGGATCCGAACCCGTTACAATATTTTCCCCCCAAAAAAAAAAATGTAATTGAATCTTTTAGTACTTTATCTCCTAAATAATAACATAAATTTTATTTTCCTAGTTGTTCTGAACTAGCCACAAGTTTTGATGTTGATAAATACTTGGCTTTAGTCGGATTCTATAAAATGCTTCTTTTTTATTGCTCAAGTCAATAAGTGGCCTAAGAAAGTTGGAAAAGTTAAAAGAGTAATTAGTGGATTATAATGTTTTATTGGTAAGGATTAGGCGGACTTTAATTTATTTATTAATATCTCAGTTTTGTCTCTCATTAAAAATGTGTTAAGACTAAATTTAATTTATAAAAATATGATGAATTTATTGTTATAGATTTGATCTTAAGTATTTTAGATTAATGATTCACACTCAAAGATTATAGAATCAATTATTTATATTAGACTAAGTCATGATAATTAGTATTAAAATCAACCTAATATTCAAACATGATAAGAAGGATTGAGTAAGAAATAACTACTAGTAAAGGTCGTCTTATATCCACCATATTAGAATTTTATTTTATGTTATGTTGAATCTTGACGATGATGTTAAGATATTAAACGAGTAAGATTGTAATACACTAAATTAGACTCATATTAGAGTAAATTAAAATTAAGATTAAATTATAATTTTTAATTAATTTAAATTTAAGTATTTAAAGACAATGGTTAAGACTCAATGAATCAATAAGTCAATTATGTGATGAGGTTAAGTCGAGAACCAACTTTATAGGTATAATGAGAAGATTCATTGTGAATGTTTACATTAAATTATTAAATATTATTCAAACATAAAAAATCGATCAAAATGTTAACATTATGTGTCGTATTTATTTAGTGAAATATCCGATCGAAGTGTTGGATTGATAAAATATCCAAATTGGTATTGCACATCATCTACGTGTCAAATTCTTCATACCATTATTTAAATTATGAATTTACTTTAAATATTCTTTGCCTCATGTGGATTAAAATAAATTAAATCCCACTAAAATTAGCCAATGATACATCCCATATTAATACTATATCTTTCCTAAATACCTACGTTGAATCATCGAATGTTCCCCTTAAAAAGTTGCATGCACTTAAAGTATCTGTAAATAATTATATTTTGTACTATTCTTTCACAATAGAAAGATCCCCTAAGTTTCGAGATAAACCGCATAGAGTCAACCATCTTAACGAGTACAGACTTCTAAATGTCAACTCCAAATCGATATATTTTAAGTTCGGACACACCTTCATTCCTATGTTCAGAATTCAAACATTATTCCTCTCAGAAAATATGCTCCGCAGCTTAGCATATTAAGTTTGGGTGATAACTTAGCCTAATTACCTCTTGTAATCATCTTAAATTCTTTGTAATTATGAAAGTAAATTCTTTAATCTTATTTACTCTAGTTGATTTTATTCATAAAAGTTTTAAAATCTCTATAATTATAAAAATAAATTATTTAATCTTATTAACTCTAATATCAACAATTTTACCAAAAAAAAAAGATATAGCATATTACATAACATAAAGAATGATATAAAAATAATATACAAAAAGATACTTTCAATATCCTAAGTGAGGCACCGATGTCTGTGTCCTTTTGTAACTACGTCGATGGGAGATAAGGTAAAGTTCTTGTATTCTACTAATACAAATGCCTTACCTCCTATCGACATAGATATAGAGTGATGCTTGAGGAGGAAGAGGAGAGAGAGTGACAGTTGGAGGTGTACCAAAGAGAGATGAGAAAGTGGATGAGGATGATGGCTTCACCTACATAGATGCAGAGCTTCGACGTCTACGGCTTATGGTCTACATCGTCCTGTATTTGTATCGACATCGATATGTCGAATGATATCGAGACAGATGCAGAGCAACAAAAGGGGAAAAAAGATGAGAGATTAGAGAAAAGGGAAGAAGGATGAGCATTGCTCTATATTTATATTAGTGTCAATGCAAATATAGGGCAATCCAGAGAGCAGAAGCCGTAGATGTAGAGCAAAGCGACACTGCTGTGCATATGCATTGATGTGACCATCATCCTTGTCCTCTTCCTCCTCTCTCTCAACCTCATCTCTTGCCACTACTCTCCCTTCTTCTTCCTCCTCCTCCCCATATAATAAGTCGTATAAATCCCTTAACTCCACCTGACGTGTCTCTAAAGATATCTTTGTGTCATTCATGTCAATCACAACTACAATAACCACTCATGGCTCCTCCCCAGTGGTGTCATCTTTCGCCACCACCATAGTAGTTAACTAAGCAGAAGGAAAACTTAACTTAGATATTGAAATTATCTTTTTGTCTATCATTTTTATATCATTTATATATATGTTATATCTTCCATAACTAAAATCAATAAATAAAGTTAAATACCTCACTTTTATAACTATAGAGATTTCAATATATATATTTTTTTAATTTCAGATATTGAAATACTAAATAGATTTAACCACATGAGGTAATAATGTGTAGTTGCTCCGTTAACTTAACACTTTGAATAAATTCAATCAATCAAAATAAAACTCTAAGTGACGTGTAAAATAAAGGGAGAAGAAAAAACAAAGAGTTGCAATTGTTCTACAAAAATATTTTTTATTCTTTTTATCACCATTTTAAAAGTTGTTAGGATGAAATTTATTATTTCCATATGCACACAAATTAAGTTTTGATTAATATATATTTTTTGGTATTTGGTAAAACAAACGTCTCATATACATTTTTTCAACATATATATATATATATATATATATATTTTATTATTATCAATTCAATATGATAATATTGATCCATCCTGAATTTTTTTGTGCAAGTGTTGCCGGATTTGGAAGATGGAAAGAAGTTAAAATGATAATAAAATTTTCACTTGAAGTTGAAAATATTTCTATTCCATTTATCCGTTAACAAAAGAAAATATGTATCAGATATCCCACTTTAGTTTAGGTGCGTTTGGAGACACATTTAAAATATACGTCTAAGACCCATGGATGTTTAGTAAATTTTTTAAAAGTTACATTTGACCTAGATGCTATATTAAAAAATTTTAAATATTGATACTATATTAGGATAGCATTAGTGTATTAGTATTTATGGGATACTAATATAATTCTTAAAATTTTCAGAGTACCATATGACATTATCTAAAACGATAAGGTTGTCATTAACCCTCATTTTCTCATCCCTTCTCTTATATTTATTTTTTAAATATTTATTTCCATATAAATATAAATATATATTTATTATATATTTAGGCCATACAAATTTTTTATAAGATTACATAATTATTTTATTTATAGAAAATATAATTTTATCAAGATATACTTTAGTATATTTTTTTATCAAACGTTCAAAGCATTTCATTCATTTAAATTTCTTCCTCAAAATATACATTAAAATATAAATATATTCCTAAACATAATCTTATAGGATGTTTATAATATATTAAAAAATATAAATATATTTTCAAATATAACCTTAGAGGATTTGAGGTGAGTTTTTTTACCTCTAATTTGCTGAACTGATCCGATCAACAGAAAAAGAAAAAAAAATTATTATTATTTATTAGAATATTTAATATTTTATGAAATAGTTAGACTATGGAGTTAAAAGGAATTTTAAGAAACCCAAATAAAAATTTTGGGATTTAGTAAACTAATTTTCTCATGTATATATACATACATGATTATTTTTTTATTATCAATCCGATATAATAAAGAGAAAGGCTAAGATTGCATCAGATCAGCAGTGCTTCCAGCGCAAATCTCAAAGCGGCGTGGAAAGAAATAAAGCAGAAAACCAAAAGATCTATTGTCGTTAAATTAGGGACGTCGGATGCGGCGTGATCGTTTCATCTCATCTTCTACCCGTTTAAATTGCCGGTGGATAGAAACAGATGGCTCCCCGTCCTTCCCCCTTCTCATCCGACCCGACCCACCAAACCCTATAAACTCTCCTCCCCTTCTTCCTCTTCCCGGTGGATCGGAGCAGGAGAAGGAGACGGTAAGGCGTCGACCGAAGCCTCGTTGCGTACGGTCTGGGTCTTCGTTGCACCGCGGAAGAAGAAGAAGAAGAAGAAGAAGAAGAAGAAGAAGAAGAAGAGGGAGTGCGAGTGGGAGGAGGCGATGGGCGCGATAAAGGCCGCCGCCGGGGACGCCCTGATCACGTTCCTGTGGATGTTCTGCGTCTCTACCGTGGGAGTCGCCACCTCGCTCATTACTTCCGCTCTTCAGATCCAGGGCGTCGCCTTCTCGGCATTCGTCACCACCACCCTCATCTTCGCCCTCGTGTTCGTCTTCGACATCGCCTGCAACGCCATTGGCGGCGCAAGCTTCAACGCCGCTGGAACCGCCGGTTTCTACGCCGCAGGATTAGGCTCCGACAACCTCATCTCCCTGGCCGTCCGCTTCCCTGCCCAGGTAAGATCGATCTGTGGATCCGATCTTGCTGAGAAAACGATCGATCGGTCGTGGAGTGTTGGCTTTATTGTTCCTCGTCGCAGGCGGCTGGGGCGGTGGGTGGCGTCTTGGCCATCATGGAAGTGATGCCTCCACAGTACAAGCACATGCTGGCTGGGCCTTCGTTGAAGGTGGATCCGCACACGGGGGCCATCGCCGAGGGGTTTCTGACCTTCGTCATCAACGTGGCCGTGCTCTGGATCCTCGTCCGGGGTCCTCGCAGCCCGATCGTGAAGACTTGGCTAGTCGCCGTCTGCACTGTCGTCTTAATTATGGCAGGCACTGCTTACACCGGACCGTCCATGAATCCTGCAAATGTGAGTTATCCCCGTTTTCCTTTCTTTTGCATTCCTATTTCCTCTCGACGTCCTCAGTACCAAATACTGCCTTCTCTTCTCTCATCGAACCCGCTCTAGATGGTTGCTTGGGGATAGTGAAATCTACTTGCAACACAAGTTTTGATGGTATTGGAGGAATTCCCTTCTCCAACTAGTTTGGATATACATCACCATGATTTGAACATCAATCCGCCGCAAGAAAAAGAGGGATCTCCTACAGAATCTCTTGTAGATTTCCCAAATTTTATTGAGAATCCGTTGAGGTAGTTTTGATAATAATAAAAAAAAAATTAGTTACTCGAAAATACCGTACCACAGTACAAAGGAGAGAGCCTCTCTTTTGTAAAGTAGCCTCTTTGGATCAATTTGGTGAAGTGAACCTTTTCTGGTGAAAAATGATTCGTATACTTAAAAAGGTAGGTTAAACATACAATCATGACGATCTTTTTTTATGCGGATATCTTCGCACCTTATAATTGACTTTTTATTTTATACCCGATTTGCCTTATTAATCTTCTTGTCCCTTGTATCTTTAACCTTGGGTGTATAAATCATGACGATTTTGTTTAGGTCAAAGAGTGCATAATTGGTTGCAACAAAAGAAAGTGGATGCATCTTTGATTATGCTTAGGCCTAGGGTTTGTTTCTTTTTTATCATTATTATCTTGTTATTCTGAGAAATAGATCTAGAGTCCTAGTTCGATTAATATAGATTGGATATGGAGTCATATATGAATATATGTCTGTGATCTTAAAAGTTTTCATGTCATTTTCTATCTGCATAGTCTGAGTCCAAGCTTGGTTAGGATTAAAATCTTGATAAGGCCCATTAATTAATGGAGTATCAGTTGAAGATGAGAGAAATGAATGAAGTTTTCTGTAAAGTCCCTTTTTCCTCTTTTTAAGTCTTTTTCATGATATGTTGTTGCTTGTTTTTTCCCTTTCTTCTTTATGCTTTCTTTCATCTCCAGACTTCTTTTTCTTCACCTCTATTCCAACCTCCTATATATCACTCCCCTCCAAAACAACAGCCCTAAGGCTGTAACCAACGTCTGACACTTCCTACACAGTCTTTCCCTTGCAAACAGAGAGATTTTAACCTTAGCACTGATACCGGAAAGGAAGCAACCTTAAGATGCCATCAAAACTAACCTTAACATTATGTATACCTCACACTTGTGTTTTTTTATATGTAAGTTCTTGCTACTTTCTTGTTTTGTGTTTATAATAAACAACCTGCAGCTTGCTGATCAGTAATAAAACTGATCTAAATATGGAGCTAAGTCTTGTTACATCCTCCCAGATCATCCTTGGGGATGATAGGAATATAGGAGAGAGAACCAATCCACATTCAAGCTTATGCAAAGAGTTCAACACTTGGTTGTTTCCATTTATACTAGGCAAAGGCTATTGATGAATAAATGGAGAGCAAAGAAAATGGGCTTAGATGCTAAATGGAATGTCAACCAAGATGTTATGGCCTGTCAACAGCTGTTGCTGCTGGATGTCATATTGACGTTACAAACATTTATGAATTATCATTTAACCGCATTAGCTTCGCCATTATGATTTCAGTAAATGACATTTTTGTTCCATGATGTTCTTCTCTCGCCGTCTGTCGTAGGCAATCATGCATATAAAAGATATTGGGTTCACAGGGTTCTCTCTAATGTCAAAGAATCTATGACTCTTTCTTCCTCTCTGTTGTGGTTATAAAGATGGTCTGTTTCATGTTAAATATAAGGTGGTCAACACGTTTGTATAAAGATTTTGAAACTTTATGCTATTTTGGTTAGCATACTGACTCAAAAACCCATGAACTAGGTAGTCGGGATTTTGGTATCATGTATGAGAATTTTTGTGCTATAAAAAAGTTCACTTAATACTTTTTTGTTGCTTATCATTCATCAGCCGTCTATCCATCGCCCGTTTTGAAATTACATTATAATAATTGAGGAGGTTTGGTGACTCATGAACTCCTAACTTACAGGCATTTGGCTGGGCATATATCAGCAACCGCCATAATACATGGGAGCAATTTTACGTCTACTGGATAGCCCCTTTCATTGGTGCTATTTTTGCTGGTTGGTTTTTCAAGGTCATCTTCCCTCGACGTGCAGAAAAGGCTAAAAAAGCATGAGGTTATCAGGTTCAGTTTGAAAATTTTTATCTTGAGATGCTTCAGATTGTAATAAGTTTGTATAACAGTACATTTGCTGGCAAAACTCAAGTAACCATTTCTTTCTATCAGTTGCTCTGCCTTGCCGCTTTAGAACGATACATAGGCTGGTACAACTGTAGGCATGCAAGTTTTTATTTTCTCTTTTTTGCTTCTCTGCCTATTTTGTTTTTTTTTTTGGCAGCGAAGAAGGATTTAGGAGTTATGACTGCTTGATGGTGGGGTTGAAACTTGGAGCTTTGTTACTAAGGTAAAAATTGGGTATTGCAGCCGCTGAGAACTAGTTTCTGTTGGCCAAGCATGTCACTTTCTAATTTTTCATCAGGAAATTTTATGCATCATTTGGCATGGGATGTGTTCTGTATTGTTGCATTAGGAGATGCCACAGCACAACTATAATTTTTTCCTTGCCAAATTATGTTAGGCATGTGAAAAAGTATTGCTTGGCTACATATTAGGATCATCTGCCAAAGTTATCACTGTTACCTAATTATTGAAACCTAGAGATTCTACTGTTGATAAATAGGAAAACAACTTATTATTCTTACCTTAAATTGAGAGCTTAAAAAGTTACAGCTGGAAATTACTATGTTTTGATGGCACATGGATTGGATTAGTGTTACCTAATTCACGCTGTTGTTGCTTATTAGTACAAATGAATTCATCCGTAGTCATTAGAAACTAATCAGAAAGCATGTTTAATTAAAAGTATTTAAAACATATAAGATAAAATTAAATTATATGCACTACAAAGTTAAAATATTAAAATTAAATAACTTTATAAACCACTATGAGCATAGAAATGATAAAAATATTAATACAACAATAACGAAATCGTACCATCTCAGTAATTTGTGGTTAACTATATGAATTTTTTTATCATCAATGTCTAAAAATAGTAATAAGTTAATATAATAAACACAACTTTTATTCATATTGAATAATACATGACGATATTTAAAAAATAATTATATTTGTCAAAACAAAGTTTATTATGTTATAATAGGAGATGCATACGAATATTTGGGACAAAAAAAATGGATACTTTTTAATAGTTATTAAAATGTTAGTCTTCTACCTTAAGGAATTATTTCTGTGTCGTATTTTGAATTTACAAAATTGCGTTATCTCCGTGATGATACGGAGAGAATGATTTGCTTAAAAAAGAAAAAGTTGGACTTGAACTTTCCTATTGGAAAAACTATTAGTACCTCAGGCCAATGATTTAGCTTCCTCCAGGAATAGAAGAGTGTATTGAAGCTAAAAATTAAAAAAACAGGCATTTCATTGATGTGAAGGTTTTCTCTTACATTATCACTAATTTCAAAATTGACATAAATATCTCTTAAGCTAAAAATAAGAAGATTTCGATTAAAGTTGTTTAAGTAATATAAAACTATATTTACAAATTAGAATTGGTTTTATTTAACCAATAAGTTAATGTGAGTTATCCAAAAACCGATCGACACAGTTGATTCATTCTATATCATCATCAAAGTTCTAACTTTTTTTGTCATGAAATAGGAAAAAAGGATCATAAGTTCTAATAATCATGCTGCAAATGCATGCTAAAGATTATTTTCTCTATTTCTTAGCTAGTCCAATTTAGCTATTGAATTGAAAATATTAGAATTTTAAATCGATCAAACTTTACAATTAGTCAAAAATTCCTCTTTGATGCATTTGCAATAATCATTGGCCCAGATTATTTTTTTCTAAATACTGGGCATCAAAAAGTACCTCTAAATCTTAACCGTTTCAATTTTCAAGTGGCTATCTAACATGTCAACAAGTCCTTTAAATATTAACAACAACAAAAAAAATCCTAAATTCAAGCTACTCCTTATGTTCAACTTTGTTCTCTATTATTATTATTATTATTATCATCATCATTATTATTGTTTACACCTTACGAGTTCTGTAATTATTAATAAAAATCTAAAATCAAGTTTTTCTAAATTATTATAATATTTTTTATATTCTTATATATATATATATGTTATATTTATTTAGTTTTTGAAAAATCTGATCCGGCTCAACGCTGGGCCGATGCGCCGGTTCTGACTCGGGTCTAATTCTACTCCGTCTTCTCTCTGCCAATCCGGTCTCTATAAATGGTAGGAGGAGGCAAGCGAGGTGGAGGTCGATGAGGCCATACGTTGTGTGAGGCGGCCTTATCGACTCCTCTCCCCTTCCCTTCTTATCTCCTCCTTTCTGGGCCGCGCTTCGCTTCTCACCCTAAGCCACTTCGAGGCGAACGAAGCCGACGACAATGGCCACCACTGCAGCCGCCGCCACCACCACCATCGGCGTGTCTTCTCTGGTCCGGACTCCCTCCTTGGATATCTCCACCAGGAGGGTCCTCCTCTACCGCTTCGACAAGCCCCGCTCCTCCAGCAGCCTGCTCAAGGTCTGCGGTGCCGCTCCCAGGCTGTTCGTCCCCTCCGCTGTCGCGTCCCCCAATTCCGTCCTGAGTGAGGAGGCGTTCAAGGGGTTCCGTGGCCTCTCCAAGTCGCCTCTCGAGGAAGGCGAAGACGAGGAAGAGGAGTACGGCTCGGATGCGTATAATTCCGAGGAGGAGGAATCCGGGTCCTCCTCCGCCGCTGCCGGCCAGGACAAGGATGAGCTCGCCATCGCCAGCTTGGACTTGCCGCCGCAGCTCGTCAGTACCCTCGAGAAGCGAGGGATTACTCACCTTTTCCCGATTCAGGTGCGACCAAAGTTGACGTCTTGCTTTCTTCCTTCAGCTCTTAATTCGTTGTCTTCTCGATGAGTGGTTTTGATTGCATACTGTTATGGCTCTCTGTCGTCCTTAAGCTCTTACCTGATGGGCTAATCTTCCTCTTCTCTTAATGGGTAATTTCGGTAGCTTAATAATTGAGAACAGTGTTTCCCGATGAGTCCGGCATTGCCTGACTTTATGCTCTGTCAAAACGACTTGGCTACGATCATATCTTGGCAGCTCATAGCTGTATATTGTTCGTTTGTCCACCTTTTTATCATTTCAGCCTTCCAGTTTCTGCAAGTAGTAGTTCAAGTTTTGGTTTTCGATCTAATTTTCCATCTCACTTTCTCATTCTCAGTTGCTTTCGTTGATGCTTAAGAGTTTCAATCATAAATAAAATTAGGTTGATAGGTTCTCGGTCTCCTAACTGTTCAATAGAAGACAAATGATTCTACTTGACAATGTTCTTATATTCCTAATCAAATAGCTTAAAACTCCTGCTAAGTTTTATTGCTTTTGTTTTCGTAGAACTGTATGTTTGTCTCTCAACTATCCAGTAGACGACAAATGATTCTACTCGACAATCTTGGTGTATTCCTAATGCAATACCTTAACCTCCTGCTAAGTTCAATTGCTTTTGCTTTCATGAAATTGTATGCTTTACAACCGAGAGAAACGACACACAGTTTTGCTTTTTTGATGCCTGCTTCTTTTAGCTGTGGCAATTTTTTTTTCTTTTGGCTGCTCTCTAATCAAGTTAACTGCTTTTTTGTCTTCCTCCCTTTGCGCCAACTGCTTTCAAAGCTTGGTTAGTTGATCCTGCATAATTTGTAAATCAGACAGTTTTTTGACATGCATAATTGTTGTCTTTCTCCAGAGGGCTGTGTTGCTGCCTGCTCTTGAAGGCCGAGACATTATTGCACGGGCTAAGACGGGTACTGGAAAGACATTGGCATTTGGAATTCCCATTATCAAACGGCTTAGCGAGGGCGATGAGTGGCGGAGGAAGTCGAGGTTCTCAAAATTTTACTATCATCTGTCTTTGTATGTTTGAGTCACTTTCACTATGTATTTACTGTTCCTTTGCACTGCATCGTGTAGGCAGTCAGGCCGTCTTCCTCGGGTCCTGGTTCTTGCACCTACCAGGGAATTGGCTAGGCAAGTGGAGAAGGAAATTAAAGAGTCTGCACCTTATCTTAGCACCGTTTGTGTCTACGGAGGAGTTTCTTATAACATTCAAAAAAATGCACTTTTTCGTGGTGTTGATGTGGTTGTGGGAACTCCTGGTCGAATAATTGACCTCGTTAATGATAATAGCCTTCGGCTTGGAGAGGTTCAGTTTTTGGTTCTTGATGAAGCTGATCAGATGCTTGCTGTTGGATTTGAAGAAGATGTGGAAGTAATACTGGAAAAACTACCGTCAGAACGCCAAAATATGTTGTTTTCTGCAACAATGCCTGGTTGGGTTAAGAAATTGGCCAGGAGAAACCTAAATGACCCTCTGACAATTGACTTGGTATGTCAATTGCATGTTTTTGTTCGACTTGGTTCCTTTATGAATGAAATTGGTAATTGCTGAATCCTCACATGCATAAAGAAAAAGATGGGCATAATCAAATTAAATATGCTCGAGAATATTTATAATTAATTGTGAATTGTTTCATAAATTTGATTGATTTCCTTTTCATTGCAAAGACCAACATAAAGTTGATGACAATGGCCATGGTATTTGTATGATAATATTTAATTGAAGATGATTATAATACTTTTCTTAGTTGGCAATTGATTTGGATACAAGAAACTACATCAATTGGCAGAAGAGATTGACCTTCATGGCTTTGTTTGTACTTAACTATTCTTGGCCCTTCGAATTGCTGTTTGAAACATCATTTGAACAAGTTATTCATTCAACTATATGCATTTAAAAGCAAGCTTGCAAATTATGTTAGTGGTCTACTTGGAAATAAGCGATACCAGGGATTTAGTTTCACTGGCATGTCTTGTGCTAGCATTGTTGGCATGTTTCAGCATGGGCTTAGCTCTGATCGATGCAAGGGTGTGGTTGTATGTGCCATGTATCATGGAATGGTATGACCGATACGTGAATTCCTTGAGTGAAACTGTACTTTGACATAGTCTAGACATAATTGTAATTATCTGCTGATAGCATAAGATTAAACTACTGAAGTTTTTTAAAGGTTGTAGGTTTCACATTTATTGATGGTTAAACCATGGTTTTGAATTTCGATGTATACCACTTGGTACTGGCGGTATGTATCGGTCCGAGAGCCTCTCAGCACATGGACCGCCTGCTACCGGGCGGTACGATCCCGTATCAGGCGAAAACGATCGAAATTTCGACTGTTACCGACCTGTACCAGACGGCACCAATTGATTTCAACTGTTACCGACCTATACCAGGCGATAATGGTCGATTTTGACCATTATCGGCCTTTTAGCTTAAATAGTTACATGTATTAGTGTTTTCAGTTATTTTAGGCATATTGCTCGGTATGCCTTGGAGTACCATTGGTATGCCTCGGTATGTGCCGTACTGAGCAAGGCTCGGTATGTCGGTACAAACTAAAATTGCGAACCTTGTGTTAAACCATTAATCAATCGACCATTATTTGCCTTTTAGCTTATAGTTACATGTATTAGTGTTTTCAGTTATTTTAGGCATATTGCTCGGTATGCCTTGGAGTTCACTGGTATGCCTCGGTATGTGCCGTACTGAGCAAGGCTCAGTATGTTGGTACAAACTAAAATTGCGAGCCTTGTGTTAAACCATTAATCAATGAAAAATTAATTGCCATAAATCAATGTAAAATTAATTATCCCATCATCTTTAAATGCCATATGTGTACTGCTTTTGTCTTTACGTCCCCTTCAGTGCACTGCTGTAATTAGATTGAAGTTCTTGATTTATGCATGTGCAGATTACTTATGTATGCTTCTGATGTGATGTTGCAGTATGATTATGCTTCATGCTATTGATGTTATAATGTTAGTCTTTGATCTAGGTTGGTGACCGAGATGAGAAGCTAGCCGAGGGAATTAAACTATATGCTATACCAACTACTGCAACTTCAAAGCGAACAATCCTCAGTGACCTAGTTACGGTATGGCTGAAATCTTTGCTTTGGAGAGATTGGTTATTTCTCACTCGGTTCTTCCATTCTTCTTCTTGGTTCCGAAGGTGCCTGTTTTGTATATCACTGGTTGCTACCTTGATCCTTAAATGTATACCACAGTACAAACTTTGGGGACATCTTTAGTATATTCTTTGATACATAGTGCACTCTGACGCTCATTGCCTACATTGTATTCATTTGCATTATATGTTGATTGTGCAAGAATATTTTCATTAACACATCTCCTATCTGAAAATGAGCTAAGTGATGCTCATTCTGCATGTGTATTTATCAAAAACGTAAATTGCAAATTGCGATTGAAGTCTCTTTCACAAATGCAATATAGAAGTAGTGGAATTAATTACCAATACAATATCCTACAAGTACCTGTATACTGCTGGTGGGGGGATGTACACAGTGACTTCAGCTGACACCGGTCTAGTCTGTCTGTTTATTTTTTGATAAATTGTTCAAAAGTTGGTCTACTTCTGCCAGCTATTATGGCTGAAGTTTTGTTTTGATATTTATCTGCCACAAAAGGCACTTCCTTTTTGTAATGATACCCTGTGTTTGTTTTAAGTGTATAAACATTTTTTTCCCACAGGTATATGCAAAGGGTGGGAAGGCCATTGTTTTCACTCAGACAAAGCGGGATGCTGATGAAGTATCAATGGCCTTAACTAACAGTATAGCATCTGAGGCACTACATGGGGATATATCTCAACATCAGCGAGAAAGAACTTTAAATGGCTTTCGTCAAGGGAAATTCACTGTGCTTGTTGCAACTGACGTTGCTGCTCGTGGACTTGACATACCAAACGTTGATCTGGTAGATTTGTTATAATGTTTCCTAATTTAGATCACTTTTGGCTATTATTAACATATGATGATAATGTTGGCTTAAGCTATTCTCCTTATGTATGTTCTTGTAAAATCCACAATTTGGTAACATTCTTCAGCAAGTTTTGTCAGCTTAGCTCTTTTAAAATGTCGTCACATGCTTTACATATTTTTGGCAGATTATCCATTATGAACTGCCAAATGATCCAGAGACCTTTGTTCATCGTTCTGGTCGTACTGGACGTGCTGGAAAAGAAGGCACTGCTATCTTGATGTTTACTAGCAGCCAGAGGAGAACAGTTAAATCCCTTGAACGGGATGTAGGATGCAGGTTTGAGTTTATAAGCCCGCCACAGATGCAAGAGATACTGGAATCATCAGCGGAGCAAGTTGTTGCTACTCTGCAGGGTGTTCATCCAGAGTCCATACAATACTTCCTCCCAACTGCTCAAAGATTGACTGATGAGCAAGGAACACAAGCTCTTGCTGCTGCTTTGGCACATTTAAGTGGATTTTCTCAACCGCCTTCGTCTCGTTCTCTTATCAATCATGAACAGGTCAAAAATGTGGATTCTCATTTTATACATTCAGATTGCAGTTCATGTATGTTATTCAAATGTTACAGAATATATGACCATTAGTCATAGTCAAAGAGAGCCAGATCAAACTTCTAGCTTTTTTTTTAACTCCTAAATATAATTAAGATTTAAGCCTTATGACTGCTCAACTTTCATTCTCCAGTTGATTAAACAATTCTGGGCAAATTTTGTCCTATATAAGTTGAACTGGCCAGCATAACTGCATATACGTTTCTGTTAGCATTCTTCTTGAACATATTTTGATTTTCAGTTTTCTGCCGTGTAGGGATGGGTGACGTTGCAATTGACACGTGAACCAGGATACACAAGAGGGTTCTTTTCTGCTAGATCTGTTACTGGGTTTCTTTCCGATGTTTTTCCTGCTGCTGCTGATGAAGTGGGCAAAATATATTTGATTGCAGATGAAAGGGTTCGTATTCTATGATAGCATTTGCATGACTTATTCTTTCTAATCTATTTCTGATTGTTGCCGATCCTTTGTCTTTAAAGTTTCTGATTCAAAATTGCTTAGGCAGTAATTGAAATCTCGACAGAATTCATTCTATCATTTGAGATTTCTTTTGCACATGGACTTTGTGTTATGCATTCTGTTTGCTCTTTAAACCATTTATATGTTTTTTCTTGGTCATATATAATATAATATATTTAATGTTAAGAACAAGTTTTTGGTCAAATTTTCTTCCTATCAGTTGGCTCTTATCCCTCTGTTACACTTTTTGAGTGTTGATGAGGTTTAAGAGATTGAAATTCAATCTTGAACTATATTTTAGTGCCACTTCTTTGTTTTCCTTTTCAAGCTACATGGATTTCAGACTGTTGGTGCAAATGAATTCTTTCTTGTATAATTTCAAACGGAATCATGTGCTGCAGAAGGGATAATTGGGAGTACAGAACTTCCTGGACTGTATTTATATTAGAGATTTTTTTTTTCCATAAATTTGGCTAATAACATGCCCTTCAGTTTCTGCTTGCAATTAATTTAAAATCGACACCTGGAACTTAATGACCTCCGATTATGTTTCAATATGAATGACAAAAGCGGGGATTGTTAGATACATCAATTATATCATTGAAGGGACTCGTTGGGAATGGTTGTGTTATATATAGGTTATTGTTCGACATCAAACTGAATAAAAATACGTGTTTAGAAGATAACCACATTAGAGAATGAGAACATATATGTGAAGAAAGTGAACTTTCAAATTAGCGTATGACAGAATCTCGAAACTATTTTGTGTCTCTTTTCGTTCACTCAAGGTCTGTAATATATTGGATGTACTAGTATGCATTAAGATTCTTTGAGATTGTATACTGTTACGGATCAGTTCTAAGATATTTCAGGTACTATATTTGTTATTCCAACATCGCCATAATCACGAATATTGCTGATGATTTCAGATTCAAGGTGCTGTCTTTGATTTGCCTGAAGACATTGCAAAAGAATTACTAAATAAGCAATTACCACCAGGGAATTCTATATCCAAGATCACCAAGGTGGTTCTGTAGTTGATTCTTTTAATTGCTTTTCTATACTTCATATTCAACTTCTAGGTATCCATGTAGATAAAATGTTTTAGTTAGTATAAAATCTGCTTTTACATGCATGCCGAGATCTCAGAATTTTCATGTTCTAAAACAACTAAAAGGCCTATGAATATTTGATATTGCATTACCGTTGGTTTCATATGGATTATATATCTGCTTGATGGCTTGGTTTCATATGGATTCTGGTTACTGTATTTATGAATATTGAGAAATGTGATATGTTCCTAATTTTTTGCCAATACGAACTGGTAAATATGTGATTTTTATATTCTTTTTAGTTCAAGGGTAAAAGACATAATCAGTGATATATCTAATATGCTCTTGGCATTTCAGGTTATAGAGATTAATGATTTAATTCAGACATTTTATTAAGATGAACACGTAACTATTTTGCCTTTTTTGCTGTTGTACTTTTTTTTTAGCTTCCTACGCTACAAGATGATGGTCCTACTACTGACAATTATGGCCGGTTTTCAAACCGAGAGCGGGCATACAGAGGTGGTTCTTCTCGGGATCGAAATCAGAGGGGTTTTAGAAGTTCAGGTGCATGGGACTCTGACAGTGATGATGGCTTACGACGTGGAGGCCGGGTCTATAGAACTGACAACAGCTGGTCTAGATCACCAAGAGGGAGTGAGGATGACTGGCTAATCGGCAGTAGAAGATCAAGTCGTTCATCCTCATATGGCAATCGGGACAGGTACTGTTGATGCATTGAAGAGAACTGCAAAATTTGTTAATAGAGTGTGATGTTCTGTTTTGACAATAAGTTCATTCAGTTTTCTGTCATATACACTGTATATTGCTTTGCCTAACTGTTTTCTTCAAATTTTATTCATTTCATGTCAGTGCCTTTGAGTTAACATTTGTATATGCTAAATTTCCTTTACTGGAAGATACTAACTTCTTGTTACAAACGTTGGTAAAACCATTCACTAGACATGTGCTTTCAGTGTCACACCCAACTAGGTGGCTTACTCTTTTCCATAGGATTTCTGCAATCCTTATGAATTCTCCTTTCAATTATTATGAATTCTCACCCTTGTTGAACCTGTAGAACTATTATAATTGGTTTTCAACAAGCAAAAATAATTGAGTATCATGTTAAGTTAATGGAACTATATTTTTATTTAAGTTTACCTGTGAACTGTTTTCTACATTTTTTTCATAAAGTTTATCTGGAAATATCATCGAACAACCATATACAATCACGTAATATTTACTTTGGACTTGGCAAATATCAACCTAGAATTGTATCATTGAACCACTGGAATAGTGTTTGCTTAGTACACTTGGACTACTAAACTGAAACATGTAGATCTGGTAAGACGATGCAAGATGGTTCATGCTTTCGGAGTTGCCTCTGCCTTTTGGATACGAAAGCATAGAGACATTCTATGAATTTGCTCCCTTTCATAGTCACTGCTATTTGTGTAATCTTCTAAAGTTCATTTTATGATGTCGACAGAAGCTTTGGAGGCACGTGCTTTAATTGTGGCAGGTCTGGCCATCGCGCATCAGATTGCCCAAACAAATAATCACTTTGACGACGGACATTCCTGCTTGGATTCATGGATATGCTCCAATTCTGATATGATAAGAGTTAATGATGACAGCATGGAAGTGAATCAGCTCGCACCATTGCTCCATCACATTTGCAGTCCACACCATGCAAAGATGCGGGGATGATGGTGAACCAGTGATTGGAGGAGGTTTCACTGGCTTACTACTAATGTGAAGTTCCTGAAGAGGATTTATCCAGGGAGCTTTGCAAGCTTAGATCAGTTTCATAGTGTCCTTTTTTCTCCCCAAAGCATATGATTTGAGGAGCTTCAAGATATGATTTCCTTGTTTTCTCAGCTGAAGGTATTAATCACTTGAAACAATTGTGTTAGTGCCAAGGAGTGTGTGCACCATGTGATGCATGCTGATTAATGAATATATATTTGTTGTGACTACATTATTGTAAGAGATGAACAGGTCTTCCTAGCTTCATTTGCACTCATAGCTAAATAACTTGCTGAGATGCACTTGGATTGAAACAAGTTTTCACAGGTTTGTTTACCCTAATCAGAGTGTTCATTATTGCTGAGTCAAATTGGATTATAGCTGATTATATCGGAAAAAAAAGTGATGAAGTGATGAAGATATTCGATTCCTATGACTTGCTATCAATAGTTATTATTGCTGATTAATATTCTAACAGTTATGATGTTTACAGTTAAGATTCCTAATCTGTGTGATTCATATTGGATTATGTCTGTTTGCATCATAAATGGTGAAAAGGAGTGATTTCTACCAATAGTTTACTGGTGTTGATATCCTCGTATTATGCTATTGTAAATGGAGGTAGATGGATAGTGTGGGACTAATTAGATTAAAATATTAGACCTATTATTATAACAATAGGTTTGATGATTCCCTGTGATACACATCGGATTTAATGATGATCCCTTTCTCTAATAAAGCATAAATATTTAAATCCTAATTGTTAATAATAAAAGTTTTGATAGAATTTTTAACTATTTTTATATGAAATAAAATGGGCATTTTTTTACCTAAAACAAATGTAATGTAGGACAGTTTAGTGATGACAACTAAAGAAGTAAATAGTTCTCACACGATAGATGAAACGAATTCAAGATTTTGAAACATGTCACCCAATCTCAATATTGATTGTAAATTCCACAAGGGGTCCGAGACAATGTATTCAAGTATGTATTTTACATAATACACTTTTTTTTTTCCTAACATCCTTACAGTAAATACTTCCCTTAGTTTTGGACAATTTATGATACAACAAAGAGATTCCCCCCACCCCTCCTACTGGATTTAGCGTCGCGGCTTTCCATTGTCGCTTCGAAGAATAGTGTACCTTCTGAATCACCAACCAATCTAGGATGCGGCCTGTGCTGCGCCGATGGGGTTGGCATCATTATCGGCCTCCTTCCTTCTTGAATCCTTCCTCTTGGAACCATCACCTTGTTGTTGACTCTTCGACAACACCGGTTGAAACTGCAACAGCATAGCATTAACCATAAATCAACAACCGCAAAGTAACAAGAAGAAAAAAAATCATCACAGAGGTTGTCGTCAAAGAGAACCTGGTAAATAGAATATATCACATTTCTGCGGATTTGGGCCATCATTTCTAGGAAGAGATTGTATCCTTCTAGTTTGTACTCGATGAGAGGATCTCGCTGTGCGTATCCCCTCAAGCCAACAGCTTGTTGGACAAATTTGATTGCTTGAAGATGCTCTTTCCATAGTCTGTCGATATTGGTTAATATCAGGAACCTCTCGGCTTCTTTCATCAACCCTGGTGCTTGTTTCTCCACTATTTCCTGAAAGTAGGATTAATTGAAACATTATGAGCATTTGCAGCAGCAAAAATATACAATCAGGTAAATAATAGATCTGATACACAACAGTCAAGTAAGCCAAAATAACAATACAAGCCATTTCAAACAGTGTTATTATGTTTCTTTTAATCTTTTTCGAAGAAAAGTTTGGTAGATCTGCATTTAGGCCTAATAAACAAAAAAAATAAAAAAATAATAAAAACATGTTCCAACAAGGCGTAAATTAATCCATGTTTGGCAAGCTCTTTTCTTGGTGCACATCTTTGAACTTAACTAATGTATGTCGTATCGTAATATCTTAGACTGCTCTAGTTCAAGATGCATGAGTTCCCATATATGAAATTTTGGGATGCAACTAAGATACCAACCATCTTTTGGAAGTATGCTTCACGTCCTCGATACCGAAGATACTCCTGCAAATCCTCATAGCTTGGGCATTTACTTCCTACCAACTCTGGTGTCAAATCATTCAAAAGGTAGCAGTATCTGCCAATTGGATAGTTTGTAAGTCAGGTGTAGGTAAGAAAAATTCACATACACCTAAAAGACACCATGTTCATATATAGGATCTTACTGTTGAACTTTTGCAATCAGCTTCTGAAGATCCCAGTTCTCCTTGGGGGTGTCAGGACTGATATTTGCCTAAGCATTTAAAAAAAGATAAAAATTAGAATAACTACAAACAATAAAAGAAGATATAATTGAACGACAATAATAAAAGCAATACATTCGTGTACCCTGTTGGAATGACATTAAAAGTTTCACATCTTCAACCACCATTAATATAGAATGGGTCAAATTATGAAGTCTTGGTTCAAAATTAATTTTACCTCCAAGATGTCATCCATCGTCAATTCAGCATATTCCACAATAAGCAACTGTAGGTTATCAGATACAAGGGCCCTTCTTCTTTCTGCATAAACACGATCTCTCTGACTATTTAGCACCTCATCATACTCGAATAACTGCTTTCTGATATCAAAGAAGTAATTCTCAACCTTCCTTTGAGCCTCATCTAGTGCCTTTGTTAGCATTGTTGATTCAATTGGCAGGTCCTCAACCCTGAAAGCTCGCATCAAACCCTACATTGTCCATGTAACCAAAGCTTAAAACCTCAACAAACATTCTAAATGAAACCATTATTTACATGTAGTGCAAAGTTATATTAGCTTGGAAAAAAGAGAAAAAACATAAAATATATTAAAAAGGAGAAGAATGATCTATACATAACAAGATATGTTTAGTTGTCAAATTGTCTTCTCCATTAGGTTGACAATCAAAACTCAGCAATGACTTTATCATGAAGCAATAAGTCTACAGTAGTATACTATAATAGTTATATCAGAAACACAGGAAAAATGCATAGTAGCTCCATTCAAGCATATATAGACAGCTTATCAAAGACACAGCTAACATGCTTGATGTGCATTGTGCATTTGTATGATTCAAAAGTCACAGAAACAAATAAGTGAACATTTACCATGTTCTTCTATACAGATTAACTTCCAGACTTCCCCTTAGCATATGTAATTCACTCTTTATGTGCACATCAACTCAAGTCCAATCATATACAGGGTGTGAGAAGTGATAGCAGTGACTTTGTTGTTGTGGCCCTGATCATGGACTTCATTATAGTCTAAACAAGTAGGCTAGGATCATGCATGACATTCAGAAGTTCATGAGTTTGAAATGAGGTTCGGCTATATACTGTTTCAACAAATCAGCTGAATGATAGACAGAGAATCGTATTAGTACCTAAAAGCTTATTAGCAGCTTTTGAACGAACATTCCTCTATGAAGCCTTAATCAATTTCCTATCTTGGTATACTCTATAAAACATACGAAGAGATAGTACAGAATGCAAGACCTCAATCTGTGACCAACAGAACCTCGACAGCGGTTCTTTCTCTTCCATAGAGTTGTGCTTGTTTGGAACTTCAGGGAGAGGATTTGGCTGAAACTGAGAACCCGTTTTTAAATTGGTTGAATCTGCCATGAACCTTATCAACTCAAGGCTTCTGATTTATGCTGACCAATTTTGATGAAAAACTAAAGCATGATTAGATATTATGGTAAATATGCTATTGACTCCAAGAGATTACCCAACTAGGGTGACGAGTACAAGACACCCTGCTAGAGTATAATAAAGGGCGATTATAGTGCTCTTCAGTGGATGATAGATTTTAATGGGAAATAATGAAAAAATATGATAAGAATGACAACACTTGTCAGCAATGTCCCAAACCATGATCAGACAAGAAGAAATGCTACAACATATTCTAGTTTTGAGGAAAATCTAATGGTTTTAGCTTTAATAAGAACAGCACCTAAGTATTATTTCATTGTGATTAAGGTAATTAACCATCGCTTAATAGTAAAAGCAATCTGTATTTAGCTTATTTGCAGAATGATGGGGAGAATTCTGGAACGGTTAGTAAAGAAGTCATCAACTGCATAACTCAGTAATAAATATATTCTCCTCTAACATTGGTGTCTCATAACTAACAGCTTCCACTAGGTATCTGCTAATCAAAGTTACCTGTAGCAAAGGATATTAACTGAAAATTATGTTCAAGTACAATCGCAGCATAGAAGTTCTGGTCAATCACATGCCAGTTAAAACACCATGTTTTCTAAAGCCAGAGATAACCATTCAAGTATATAAGGTCTAGGATATTAGACAGGGTACCTGTATCCTGTCTCCACCAAAGACCCGGAATAAATTATCTTCAAGGCTAAGAAAAAACCGAGAGCTGCCAGGATCACCTTGTCGTCCACTTCGACCACGAAGCTATGGAAATGCAGTAGGTGAATCAGAAAGGATTAATAGCACCAGAAATACAACATTTGTGATGTGTCTCATACATGACATGGACTGGATGACAGATAAAGGAGTCTTCTATGCTTTTATTCAGCTGATACCGAACTAGCATGTGAATAGCTACCACACTAAACAACATATATAACCTCCCAAGTTTCAAATTTGGCTCATGTCACATGCCATAACATCACAGTGACAATTCCTGAAGATGTTCATGGCTTTTAAAATAGTTCAATTAAAAACCATAAAACTGAAGACTAAAGCATGTTTTCCAAATCCACCCTGGATTCATAGCACAAGACTAAGACATGAAAGCTTAGGCTAAATATGGAAAAATTAATATGTAACTGCACAGCAAGTGTATTATTACCATTACATAATAACAGTGTTATATGAGGTTAAATTATTGATGGAAGCCTGAATGTATGTCCATAAACATCAATATCATTTTACACTCTGTAACCAATCAAACATGTCAACCCCACCACAACTCTGGACAATGTACTCCAGGCAACATGCAAGAGAAAAGCAAGTTGTATATGAAGTAGTAGAAAAGAATACAATATAACATTTATACCAATGCCATGTCTATTCTTTGTTTGACATATATCTTCTTTAGCTTTACCTGATTGTCAATTCTCCGTGATTCATGGCGCTCTGTCCCCACCACATGAAGCCCACCAGCAGCCACAACCTGATGATTTGGTGGTAACATCTATTAGCCAGTAAAATTTATGTAAATTTAAAATTTCATCATCCGTAAATTATAACAACTATACCTTTTTTCTTTCCTTGTCTGTATAAACCTTGTATTCTTGGACAATCTTAATAAATGCATCTCTTAACTTTGCAATGACTTCATCTCTTGTGGGTCCCTGGAATGGTTGCAAGAACATTATTATGTCTCTTTCCAGAAGCATCAGACTTGTATCTACTTAGTATCGGTCCGTACCAGCATACCAACTTTATCTTGGTATGGTACCCGATATCGAGTGGTACACACAATGCATATCGCTCGGTATATTATAATATAATATAATATTTTTAGAATATAATATTTTAGAATATAATATTATATTATATAAATATTAATATAATATAATATATATTAGAAAAAATAAAAAAACTGGTGACGTCGCCTCGATCCTTCTCCTCGTGTGGGGAGAAGGAATGCCCACTGGCGATTCTTCGTCCATGGGCGAGAAATCGCATGGGCGACGGACTGCGTGGGGGAACCGGTGAAGAGCAACGCACGAGGTATTTTTCTCCTCTTCTTCTTCTTTTTCTTATTTCTCTCTCAATCGACCGTCGATGGTCGAAATCAAGCGCTGACGGCAGATTTAGGCAGTACCACCTGGTAGTGGGCGGTCCGCGTACCAATCAATTGGTGGACCGGTACGTACCGCTCGGTACGGGGCCTTACCGCTCGGTAAGGCAAACCTTGCTACCTAGTACTATAAACTGCAACCTCATTTAGTTAGGGATATTCATGTGACAGCAAACAAGTGGGTTTCAATTTATTCTAGAATATCAATTAAAGGTTAAAGAAAAAAGAAAAGTTATAATAAATCTTGCTTGATGTAATTTGTGTTTTAACTAAACCGAGTAACATCGTTAAAATCCATGCTTCAATAAAGGCAACTATACATAGCTGACATGATTATACAAATGTTGTCATCAATGTCAATGATCACAGAGATTACACCCTTTGAATGCTGTCGAGTCTTTCCATTTGAAGGTCATTTTGAGGACAAATCTTAAAATGTCACTTTGCCTTTGAGGCAGTTGTAACAAAGCATAATTCAAGATGCTAGACCACTTTAGCACAAAAATTTAAGTTCATACAGTATTCTGAAAACATATAGAACCTAGATCATATATATATATATATATATATATAATTACGAAATGAATGTATTTACCAGAATTCTGTTGGACTAGCAAATCCTCAGATATCTTTTTACTCAAAAACTGCACGTTGCTAGGACTTACAAATGGACTGCAGCTAATATTCTGTGTTGTAAACCTAGATCAGCTTTTACTTATTACTGTTAAAATCAAGGTGACACATATTTCTAAAGTAAATTTAAATTAAATTCAACTGAAGTTTGAATCAGCACCCAAAATCATTTCAAATTCAATGTCATGAGTGTGCCATTGTTCACATGAAATATACCTTTTCACATGAGTAAGAGAGCCTCTCTTCTGCTTCAAGCTCAGTTAATGATCTCTGCCCCCAGGATTTGACAGCTAATTCCACTGCATCATTGGCCAATGATATTGTCTCCTTAGAGAGATCACAAGGGAACAATTTCTCATTCACCTAAGAACATCACTGAGATGAGATTCGAAAAAAATTCATCAGATCTCGACACTAATGGTTCAATTAATAAATGTACCTTCCAAGTCTTTCTTGGTGGAAGTTTCTTCACAGATACAAAGACACCCTCAATTGGCTTGACAACACTGTCAAATTAGAGTTACTTAAAAATGTATAGTAGCACCTAAATCTCTTTGCTGCTTGAATGAAAGAGAGTTGAAAAAACCTACAGCCTTACAAACTAATAAATACTAAGTTACTAAGATAAGAATATGCAGACAAGAGAATCCAGCAAGTTAACAAGTTATATACTAGTATAACAAAGATGTTATCTGGCAAATGCACAGGACAAATATAAAAATAGAATACACTTTTTCATTCTTGAGTATCAAAACAATGTTTCAAGAATCATAGAATAATGAAAAGAAAAAAGAAACATAATTATCTGCTGACCAGAAAAAAGAAGCATATTATAAAATATTTAGAGGAAATTAACAATCCTCTGATATAAGATGAACTACTATAACAAGCATGCTTTATCTCAAAGATTTTTATTAATGGCAAGTTGGCAACTACACTAAACAAACCAGAAATATATTTATAAGTACCTTGGCATAAGTATCTCACGGAGCTTTAACCTTGCCATGAATTCAGCATTACCTCCAAGTATAATATCTGTTCCACGACCTGCCATATTAGTGGCAATTGTCACCGCACCAAGACGTCCAC
Source organism: Ensete glaucum (assembly GCA_021527575.1). NCBI lineage: Eukaryota > Viridiplantae > Streptophyta > Magnoliopsida > Zingiberales > Musaceae > Ensete > Ensete glaucum. The sequence goes on from CM038552.1 coordinate 39,732,009, forward strand.
TCTGTGCTACTATTTCTGCTTCCCTCTCAACATTTTCTGGCTTTGCGTTGAGGACCTTAAAATGAAAAGCAGTTCAGAAGAAGAATTGAAATGCTGAGACAAGCATAAAGTTAATTCATTTTTATTAATAGAATAACAGTAGTAAACTTTTTTTTTTTTGTTTCCTTCTTGTAGCAATCAAATTTTAAAAAAAGATCAATTAAATTATAAAACTCTAAAGATCAAATGAGTCATAACAAAAAGTAATCAAGTTTGGGATATCATGTTACTCAAAATTTATAATACGGAAAGAGAAACATATTCCAGGAACATGCTTTGACTTTCAAGATACATTCAAGAATTCATCAATTTTATAAATCTGCATGTAAATTATTTTGTACACAATCTTTCTGGTATTTCATCCTATCAATAGGATATACTGCTTATGCCATGTCTCAAACTAATTTTTCTCAAACCAAAGAGTTCTAATTTATACTATTGACAATACAATCTAACTATATCAGGAACATTAAGCAGGATAAACAACGTATGTTTAGTCTTCTATATTTAGATTAAATTTAAATGCATATTCTCCTTAGATATTGTATCCTTCTGCATTGACAAATGCATACATTGTCATAGACCATCCAAAAGCCAACCAAGGTACCACTGTCCTTAATATCACATTACTTCATAAGCAAGCTTTTCAAGGAAGACATTTTTTTCATATCTTGATAAATTGAGCCTTAAATGCACCAAGTATTATAAAAGAAAAAAACTTGACAGTGCAATGAGTACCTCACCTCATGAGGAATTCCATCTTCATGCAATTGTTCTGATAGTGCATCACTTTGCTCCACACTCGTTGTACCAACAAGCACAGGCCGACCAGTCTTGTGCATTCGGGATATCTCAACCACAACAGCACGCCATTTTCCTGTAGTTGCCCTAAAGACAACATCTGAGTCATCCTGAAAAGAGTAAGAAAAAGTTTTCAGGTCTGGAAAGAAAAGCATCGGTACCTGTAGAGATGCAAATGTGTTGGGCCTAACTATTGGACCAACAAGCCAAACGATACATGGATCATTATCTGTGACACACCGGGTTGGGTTGGTCATAATAAATTATGGAATGTTATTTATTATATGTATATTAGCACGCAAGAAAACAGGACCTATTAATATGATTCTAATTTAAGTCCTATCAAATCTCATAACTTTTGTGGTAAAGATTATACTTAATTTGTTTCCTAATGTAAAACTTAATCATCTGCCAGTCTCTCTACCTGTGACATTAAGCAACCTCATCATCTACACAAAAGCCACATGCATGCTGTCACTTGCTCTAAACTTTTGGTGAGATAATGCTGTTGTCCAACTCTGCTTCTCCTACTTACTCAGTCTAACTCTAAATTTTAGACTTGGAACTTTGACATTTGACAAAGTTTGGAGGTTCTCTCTCTCTCTCTCTCTCTCTCCTCACTTTAATGTGTATATTTGAGATCCACATAAACCGAGGAAGGATGCAAGCATCTACAACTCATCTAGTGTCTTCCAACATGTCATCTAATGTCAGGTCAGGTCTGGTCTAGCCTATATTACAATTTAAGGGCTGGGCTCAGGTCAAAATACTATAATAAACTATGAAGCATTGGATCGGGCAGGGTCTGGGCTTGCTCATATGATTCTTTGGTTGGATCAAGGTTTGCAATTTCGATATTTACCGCCCGGTACGAGCGGTACATGCTGGTCTGCCAGGTTGCCGGTACGCGGACCGCCAGCTACCGGGCGTTTCCGCCAAAAATCGACCGTCGGCGGTCGATTTCAGTCATCGACGATCGATTGAAGGGAGAAATCGACCGTCGGCGATCGATTGAGCGAGAAAAAGGGAAGAAGAAGAAGAAGAGGAAAAAAAAGAAAAAAAAAAGAAAAGAGGAGAAAAAGAATACCTATCGCCATCGCCATCGCCGTCACTAACGCCCGGGCGCCGCCGCCTGGGTCGCCAGCTCGCACCGCCGCCGCCGCACCGCCGCCGCCGCGCCCACGCCGCCGCCGCCCATGGGTCGCCAACGCTCGCGCGTCGTCGCCGCCCGCGGGTCACCGACGCTTTTTCTCCCGTGCTATCACGGACAACAATGTAAACAAGGTGTTCGATGAAATGCTCGTGTTTGTCCGTGTTCTTCGATTTGTGTACATACCTTGTACAGCAAGTAGCGAGCTTGTAGTAGGCTTAGCAGCCCTAGTTTGGTTTGCTTTGTGGCCGATTTTGGCTTATAAATACGAGTGTGTCTTGTAAGCACTTGTGGAGACTTCGGCCTGTAATGGACCATTATCCTTTGTGTGCAACCTTTCGGAGTTTGTAATGTCCATGGGTATAATTTGTATCTGGCCTTATAAAGTGTTTGCTTGAGCAATTGCTTGTGGATCCCGTTGGAATTACTTCTTCTGGCCCGTTTTCTCTTTTGTAAGTCTAAGGGACCCTAGGAGATCTTGGGGAAGGCTGACCTTTGCTGACGGACACGCATGGGTGCCGCACGGCTTAGGCAAAATCAGCTAAGCCCGTGATAATGCAGGGAGAGAGATCGAGGCAGCGTCGCCCCTTTTTCTCTGTTTTTTAATATTTTTAATATATTATATTATATTATATTTTAATATACCATGGTACGCACTGTGTATACCGCCTGGTACCAGTACCGTACCGGTATCGAGATGAACTCGGTACACCAGTATAGACCAGTAAGTCAAACCTTAGGTTGGATCCAGATTGACCTGGGACTCCGTTAGATCTCGGTCCATTGACATTGTTAAATACTTGAGAGCTGAGTCAGCAAATATAACGATCATCTTTTTCTTGAAAAGAATTAGAAAAGGTGACTTCCACATTAATCAGCATTCAGCAATAAGAATGAGTTTTTTGTCCTAAGTTGCTCTAATGATACAAGGTGTTGCTTTAAAAATTTATATGACATTTTACAAACCTTTCCTGATTTGCAGTTTATGTATTTCTAGAGGTTATAGAGAGACAGAGAAACAACAACCAAGCTAAACAACATAAGTACAAAACTGTACCATTATATCTAAGGAACTTCTAGCTTATCCAGGGTGCTGCACGTGCAACATAGAATTATAATCTTTTTCCATTTTTACACTCCTCACTACCAGATTTGGAAAATTAATTTATATGTCCTAATTATAGGGAGCATCTCAATGTGAACATAAATGTTTAACTTGTGAAGATAATTCTACACGACCTTTTTTTTCTAGTGAAATTGCCACTCAGTACAATTCTACAAGTCAATAGAATGTTGCGCTCATTCTGAAAACCGATCACCATTCCTATCTCTTGCACACTTTATAATGATTTTGAGAAGGCTTATACTTGTGAATGTCCTAGATATCAAGCATACTGATACAATTTAAACATGTTTTATATGCATCAGATGTCAAATAATTTACATAATGTGAACAATTAGTTTATAAAGCTCAACTTTCAAAGTCAAACAGAGAAGTCCTAGTAGTTACAAGTTGACTTGAGTTAGCTAAACAACCAACATGCATAATACTTTCATGTTGTATAAAGCCAGAAAAGCACAAGAAAGCAAAGAACAGCACTGCTAGCCAAGGTTTAAAATCTTGGCCCAGTGCTGATACCAGTCGCCGACTGGACCACTAAGATGCTGATATAGATTGATGTAGTAACCCCTAGTATGGGTAGTCATTGCCCAAAGCATAGATTGAGTAGAGAAGACGAGGAGGAGAAGAAGAAGAGAGGAGGCGGATGAGGAGAGTGGAGGAGTAAGAGGAAGAGGAAGATGTGGCAGAGGCAGCGGCAGAACAGCAGTGCAAAGAAGATGACAAATATAGGTGGGGAAGAGGAAGTGAAAGTGACGAGGAGAGTGAGCATGCATGAAAGAAATAAAAAGAAAAAAGAAAATAAAAAGGACAGCTGTAGCAACAGTTTAAAAAATCATATGGTATAACTACCAGTCTGCTTCCTACCCATTCATTATACCCAGTATGATGAGCTTATCAGGAGGTAGTACAGTGTATGCTGGACCAACCGAGCAAATATTGCCTGGTCCATATAAACCTTGGTTCTAGCTACTCATTGCTGGACTTGTCATAATGAAAGAAGTCAGAAACCAACACAACCTACACACCAACTGATACATACATATTGAATACAATCAGGTTTCTGACTAAAATGGTGGAGTAACATATTTGCAGCTTCAAGCAATATACTACTTTGAAGAGGAGAAAGCAACAATTACAGTATGGTGGTTACATACAAAAACAAACTGCAAGTGAATCAGTACCTTTCTTATCATTGGCTTGTTTGTTGGAACAATTGAAACCTTCAGCTTGTATATGCTCTCAAACTCTGCACTCTCAGTTGCTGCAGTGCCAGTCATGCCACAGAGTTTGGGAAACTAAAAATTATATAAAACCAATGTTAGCCCATTTGATGCTGTAACTAAAACCAACATTATAGACTACATAATGAGCTTCTCCAGTTAGCATGTTTTATCAGAATTTACTTCATAAGAAATGACCTGGAGCATGAATATCAGTTTCACCTGAAGAAAGAAGTTTTGATAGCTAATTGATGCGAGTGTGATGGTCTCATTCTGGATTGGTAAACCTTCTTTTGCTTCAACTGCCTGATGAAGACCATCACTCCACCGTCTGCCCTGCCAAAAACACAAGAGAGGAATTAAATCTAAAGACTATGCATCCATGAATGCATTTGAAAACAAGTGTTTCTAGAATAGGTAGAAGATACGAAAAATAAAGAAAGAGACCTATATTTCAGAAGTGAACTGAAATCAGTGTGTGAGAACAAGTAAATCGGAAGGAAAGAACCATATTCAGAAGTGATACAACTGAATTACATTAAACATTCTATATTTCCAAAGAACTCCATCAGTTCAGAATATAATGTTCATGGTGGAAGACCCATTTTGTTACCTGCATCATATATTGAGTAACAACTGCAATATTATTGCAGTTTGACCACATTAATTTAAGAAGCCAACAGAAGTAACGATACAACAGGCTTGCTTTATCAGATACAACATGCAAACAAAAGAAAGATAGTTATGATTAATCAAATAACTTATCAGTATGATACCTGTAACATTAAGTCACAAATTTCCTCTGGTCTATATCAGACGTGATCATGAAACTCAGGACCAGTTCTTTACCTGGTTGAACAATCAACATGTGTGCTTCCAACTTAGTTTTGTTGCATCATGCTCCTATACTCGAATAACTTGTACATTGAATTCTCACATTGATAAACAAAGAAAAGAGATAGGGTTGACATAGTATCTATGCTGTCTAAACTTGAAAACCATCTAAAGAACTCAAAAATGTTTTGGTCACCTGTTTCAGTTCCTTCAATCCCGCCTAAAATTACAACACATTTCATACAAGACATAATCATTTATGGTTAAATTAGAATTCACTATCCACTCAGCAACGGCAACAAGAACAGTATACTCACTTGCATTACTCGGCCTGTGAACTCATCCACAATAAGAACTTCCTTCCCACGTACAATATAATTGACATCTCTAAGGAAGAGTTCCTTAGCTTTAATTGCATTTAGAACATATGAAGCCCATTGTTCACGGGGATCATAAAGATCCTTTATATCCAAAATTTCTTCAGCATCCTCGTAACCTTGTTCTGTTAGTAAAATAGTTTTCTGTTTTTCATCAACCTAAAAGGGAACAAACAACATAAGAAATAAAAAATTATAAAAAATTTGGTTCAAAAATTATCCAGGAGCATGAGTTAAAAAGATAAAACTATATCAGGATATTAAAGAAATGAAATTTCATAGGTGACCAAGATCATTTTCATACTGTATAATGAATATCTCGCTCAAAAGCAGCTGCAATTTTTGCTGCTTTATAGTACCGATCACTTGGCTTTTCAGCAAGGCCTGAGATGATCAGTGGTGTTCTTGCTTCATCAATAAGAATAGAATCAACCTCATCAATCACACAAAAGTTGAAATCCCTTAAGACAAGCTCATCAACAGTCTGTGAATATGAAGTGAAAACATCATCAGGAAAGAGGTATTAAACAAATGCAAAGCATGATAACCCAAATTATTAAGTAAATAAATATACTTTCTTTGGGATTGAAATTAATAGAATAGCATTTTTAGACTAAATATGCATAAGAAATGATAATCTAACCATTGCAAGGTTGTCCCTTAGATAATCAAATCCAAGCTCACTGTTTGTGACATATGTTATGTCACATAAGTAGTTTTCTCTTCTTTGCTCACTTGTCATATTTTCTGCCAACACAAGACAAAAAAATGTTCACAATAAATAACAAGAAAAGAATTACAGATCTTTATCATGGAAGATTTGCATTTTATGATTTATTAAAAATTTGCTCAACATACGAAGAGAAAATGAAAATAGGTTAGAGCTTAGTGTAGGCTCTGCAAGTTAATACATGACCATCGATAAAACAAATAATAAAAAAAGCCAATAAGATTAGCTTATGGTAAGGAGTTTCAGAAGCAAATCAAATTCAGAAATGTGAAAGAGTGTCTCTCTAAGAATGCACACCTAGTTTGCACAGTTTCTTATTCTTCACTGAGATCTTATGAGTCCTGGATAATGAACTCCTCTTATTTAAGTTGAAACAAAAATTGGAGTACAATTTAAAGACAAATATAAACATATCTTTAGAGAAGTCTAACCATTTGCTTTGAAAGGAAAACCACAGAACATGTAAAATTCAACTGACTTATGTTTCAGATATCAACCATTCAACTCAATTCAGATGACAAGTTGAACCAAGATGGATACAAGACAATTAGATCAGATCATGAGAATGAACAGACAATGAGAAGATGGATGCAAGACAATTAGATCAGATCATGAAAATGAACAGACAAATGAGAACACAACGTACGTTGGATCAGGCCAACCTGCAGTCCAAGAAATCGTGGAACTTGACCGACCCATTCACAATCCCGTCTTGCAAGGTAATCATTCACGGTAACAACGTGCACTCCTTTTCCACTCAACGCATTCAGATAAGCTGGCAAAACAGCCACAAGAGTTTTTCCTTCTCCAGTGCGCATTTCTGCGATTTCTCCCTTGTGTAGAACCATGCCACCTACATGTGCAAAAACATATGAAAAATAAGCCACATCTAAAACGAAATTAGTTTCATTCTCAAATCAAAGAAGCTTAATTTCATTTTACGATTGCAATAGGTCCAGTCAATCAATGAAGCTTTTCAAAGAACAATTCTCCCCAGCCTAATTGCCCAACACCATTGTAGAATTACATATAATTGACTATAAGTACTAACATTTATCAAGTAGATTACTCACAACATATATCAAATAGAGCATATAAATTAAAAGAGGAACTAAAAAGTTAGTATAAGTATAGTCAATGGGGTTAGACCTATAGATGTTATAGTTAGAAAAGGTAAGCCAATTAGTATGCGTTTGCTAAGAGAGACAGAGGGAGGCATGAAAAGGATTTTTTTAGAAATTACAAATAAAGATTAACTAATGATATAACTTTGTACAAATCTTGATAGTAGTAGAAGATCCATGTGATCAAACCCAAATAGTTGGGATGTCTTCATCCTGTAATTGATGTATGTGCGTTGCTTTCATTCTATATTATGGGGGTAGTATTCAGTATCTCCTTTATTTATATTAGAATTAGTTTATCACATATAGTATGAGAATAACCCTAATAGAGGAGCAAGGGTGGAACTACCAATACCAATACCAAGTTAGTAAATAAAGAAATCAATCCAGTAATAGAAGAATTGAAGGGAACCCATCAAATAAATAACTAAATCCAGTAGTAATAGAATGCCCGCCCCCGCCAAGAAGGAAGAGTTTGTTGTTGTTGTTGTTCTTGTTCTTGTTGTTGTTGTTGTTGTTCTTGTTCTTGTTGTTGTTGTTTTATAGCCAACAAGTTGATGCCTAAAACTCCCATTACAAAAAATGTAAGAACCCAATCTGCTATTGTCAACAGGTGAAATATCTTCTTAAAGTTCCAAGACAAGATACTTGCAGATGAGTGCACACTCCACATGACGAAGTTTAATTGTATTCATTTTAGATAAAATTTTGGTGGGAAGCTTCATCATTAAATATTCCCAATTCATACTACATACCTTCGACACAAATAGGCAGACAAGTAAGATGCCTTCCACAGATATATTCAGAATTGCAAAATCTCCAAACTGTTGCTGCCTAATAATAATGGTGCTCAAACAAAAGTAATCTAACAGTTACAAATAACTCGAAAATTTCAGGAATTTTTTCATAAGAAAAATGGTGAAAGCGTCACCTATCATTTCTCAGAAATGTGGCAATCAAATGTCAAACCAACAGGAAATCTCTGATTCAAAAGGGTTGCCAACAGCCTTTCTATTGAACTATTAGCACTTTAACATATACAAAGATGTGAAATTTTACAAACATGTAAAAAATCTATATTTTCCTTGAAGTGGTGATATTTAATACTCACTAAGACGCCAATCCATTTTATTTTATTTCATTTTGGAAGAACATAGATACATTAGTATTGGACATGATATTTAGTTGTCCAATAAAAGAGTCTAATTTGATAAATAGGAGTGGATCTCATAGCATATAATCCAACTTTTTAATGCTGAAAAAATATGCATCACACCAGCGATTCATTTTGCATAAATTAGTCTCTTGTTGAACCCAGTTGCAAATCAAGGGACATGCATACAAAAGAAGTCTGTTAAACCACATTGCACCATAAAATATGCTTATGGGTAGAACCAAAAAAATATATTATAGCAAAACATGAGAACATACCTATCAATTGCACATCAAAAGGACGCAAACCCAAAACTCTCTTTGAAGCCTCTCTTACAACAGCAAATGCTTCCTGTCAATAACTATCAAGTTAACAAATAATAAAATAAATGGTGCTCCAACAAGGAATGAGAAAGAAATATATGAAAATTAGATCCTTGGTTGGAGATGATGTGATTCAAAACCATAAAAGTGATAAAACGATAAAAAGAAACAGAAAAAACATGGTCTAAAAGGCTGGCATATTAATATAAACAAAGCAACTATCTAATAGATCTAAAAGGAAATTGTGCATTTGACTTCTCAAAGAATCATCTAATACATCCAAAGGACAAGTAAAGATAGGTATTAGAAATAGGCAACTATATTTGAACTAGCATGGTTACACAACTTATACATACATAGTCTTTTTTAATATATGCCTTTTTCCCTATAGAAAATGAAATATGTGCAATGTTTATGGCAGACAAAACTGTAACTAAGAAGACTGGAGTGCCCCTTTGACTTGTGATGCAGATAAAACATACTAGACAGCAATTTCCTTCTTCTGCATATCCCATTTCATGAACACCTATTTCTTTGTGAACCCAATATTTTGAAGAAATTCTTTATGGACCCAATTAACATAGAACTCGTTGTGTTCCCAATTTCTAATCAAAATTTCTGAATGCCATACATCAAATAACAAGAAGACTACGAAGAAGAAAAGCCCAATGCGTTTTATAGTGAATAAAATCATGAACGATGACTTCAGCAAGATTCAAACTCTACAAGTTAGTGGATGTAAAGAAGGAGCTTACAGGCAGAAGAGAATCGAGCGGTTCATCGTTCCGCGCCCGCTCCTTCAAGAGCGACGTCCTCTCCCTCAGCTCCGAGTCCGAAAGGCGTGACATTTCGGGCTCCAACCTGTTGATCAGAGCGACAGCTTCCGAAAACCGCTGCCTGGTGCCCTCGCCGGTATCGGTGCCCTTAAAGATCCCGCCAAGCAGGCCTCCCAAGGACGCCACGGCGGCGGGAGGGCGGCGACGAGCGGAGCGGCACTTGACAGCTCGGCGGTGGGTGTCTCGGAGAAATAACGCGGCTATCCGGTCCGGCCCGGGGAAGAGGTTACTCCCGTAGAGCAGCGTCCCTTCGGTCTTGGCCACGGGGACAGAAAGAAGCGGGGAAGCGGTAGCCATCTGTTCCCGGTGGAATCCAATTGGATCAAAATCCCACTTCTCTTCTCTTCACTTCGCCTTCTTCTCTTTGCTACGAAGAACGACGGATGGGCGGCTGCTGCTCTCGGTTGTTTGCTCTCTCTCGCAGCCACAGCAAAGCGGGCGAGGAGGAGGCAGTGTAGAGGAGGATAAGATTACGCATAGAGTGGGATTTGTGGCGCAGAAGAGGTTTATGATAAAACCCCCACAAAAGGAAGATCTCGTGAAAGATCCTTTCTTACCCCCTCCGGAAATATTTTGCGTATATACCCCTACAGAGTTCTCTTTTTTTGTCTAATTAATCCCATAATTGTAAGTTTAATATATATATATATATAATACTTATTTATTTAATTATATATATATATGCTTTGATTTTTAATATTTTATCTCGATCTTTATATTTTACAAAGTTATATTAAGATTATTATATTTATAAAAGAAAAATATCAGAATTATTTTTTTAATCCTATATAAAGATCAAAATATTAAAAATAATTAATCACAAATATAAATATGTAAGTAGCTCATATAGCGCAGCTGTTCAATTGAGCTGTTGTAGGGCATGCGATTCTCCAGAATCCAAGGTTAGAATATAATGAATGCCATGTAACATAGAATACTGCGAAATATCATAGATTTGCCAGGTGAGAAAATTGTCATAAAAGTCTTATCCGACAACAGCTGCTGTCACAATAATGAAACGGATGTGGGATGAAGAATCTTTCCATAAAGGCACCGTCAACTGTGGATTAGAACAGGAGATCAACATTTTTTATGCGATCAGATCAGCTCCTCAGTATGTTCCTTCTATGTTGGAGAAGCGTCTTGAAGCACCTTTGCTGATTCTTGATATGTTATGCTTGTGAAGAAGAAAAGGTGTCAATGATAACTCAGAATTAAATCAATACAACACATTGTTTCTCCCGATCTATTACTGGAGAGATCGTATGCTTTGTTGTTTAGTTCGATTCATTCAGAGATGGAAAGCAGGAGAAGACAGTCCATTTGGATCTGAATCAATTCTCTCTCTTTTGTAGGTTCCATGTACTGCATTCCTTCTCATTTTCACACTGGACATGTTCTTCAGCTTTGCTTCAAGCAAAATACATCTTGATAATATACAGAGAGAGAGAGCCAACAAATTCTCATGTAGTCAATTCTAAGATGCATAATCAACTACTCAGTTTCTATACACAATAAACTTCTGAATGATCTCTGCGGGCGTAGATCGGATGTATACTGCTGCAGCTACTGAAAGGCTTGATACTGGAGAGCTACTTGATGTTGCAGCTGATACAGGCTATTGTAAGCACAAAGAGTAAAAAGGTCCAACCGACAGAAAGAGAGATCGCATTGCTGACAGTGCCTGTTGGGTTGTCTGAACCAAATACTGAGTTGGAGCCAGCCGGGTTGTACGTGTTCAACACCGATGAACCTGAACTGGGAGTAGAGCCAGCAGCTCCGGTGGACGTAGGACTGTAACCGGGAACAGAACTGTGTATCAAATGAAGAAAAATTGTGTGAACTGCTGGTCAACAACATGTAATTCTAAAGATGTAAATCAAGAAAAAAAAAAAAAAAAAGGTTGAGGTTATACCTTGATGATGGAAAAATGCAAGTCGCTGAACCTGCCAAAATATTCATAGCTTTGCATTAGCGTGACTTTCTAAGCTCGTTGTTGGTTAATGTACACAAGGCAAATGGCTACCCTGGATTTGTCATCATTTTTAGCTACTTTGAAAATAAATAAATGTTGGTTGATCTTTCTATCAATTTTGTAGTCCTTTAAACACCTTAAATTAGTTACTTCCATAAAGAAACAAAGGTTGGCTGATCTCTCCTACATAACTTTTGTGCATTCAAAAGAGAAAAGGGTTGGCTGATCTAACATGTTACGGTCCTTCAACTGCATCTCAATGATAGTATACAAAAAAATAAGTCTTACTTGGATTAGCGTTGACGAGCATGGCTGTTCCTCCAAAATCACAACTTGATGCCACTGGATTCTTCTGGTAGTAGCTGTTAAAGGCATACGAGGCATGAGCCTGAAGGGTATCAGGATTGTAGCAGCTTCCTGTCGGCTGAATTGCTGAGCAGTCCGCACCTCCAATTCCACAAGCATAGTCCAGTGCAAGCTGCAGCGCTGCGTCCGGGGTTCCTGCCTTGGCCACGCACCATGTCTGCCCTGAAGCTGCCGGTGTGACAGGAACTGTGCTTGGCACGGTTACCGGTGGTATTATAGAAGGTGTGCTCACTGGTGGTGGAAATGGATAGCTTGTCACAGGGTTGGTCACAGGAGGGTTTACAGGGTATGTTGTTGGTGTTGTAGTAGGATTTGTCACAGGCACTACGGGTGTTGTCACTGGCGTCGGGAAAGGATCTGTTGCAGGAACCGTGATCGGTGTGCTTACTGGATTCATAGGTGGGATGTTTACCGGTGACATGGTTGGAATTGTGGGGAGAACTGTGACTGGATTGGTGGAAGGTACAGTCACTATTGCGGGTGCTGGGTTCGTGGAAGGGATTGTAATCGGAGTCGTGACAGGATTTGTTATCGGAGTGAAGGTATCATGTAGTGTGGTTTTGGTTGCAGCAATAAGTTTTCGGCCATGGTTGAGAAGCTCTTTTTGCAAGGAAGGGACCATCAATTTCTCTTGCCAATCAAATGTCTTCTTTCCATATTGCCTAAGATGGGAGATGTCGATGAACAGCCCCGCAATCCTTCTTCTAAGCAAAGCATCACTCCTTAAGAACTTCATCATTCTATCGGAAAAGTTAGCTATCTCGACTCCGGTAGGGATTAGAGAGCTTTTCACAATAAGAACGATAGGGATATCAAGGTAAGGTAGATAAGTGCAAGCGGAGGAAGCCCACTCGACAGTAGAACGAAGAAAGTCGTCATCTAAGCTCATGTCATCATCTACAACAGCTTCTACCACTACAGGAGACTCCCATTCCTTTAAAGCATGCATCACCCTTCGAATGCTCTTAGGATGAGTCCCGTGCAGTGTTTTGAGGTCTAAGAGGGAGAACACGACTGTGATCCTCGGAGTCCTATCAAGCTCGGAAGCCTTGAGAGAAGCTCGAATTGAGGTCAAGGTGGAAATTAGTGAGGGGAGACTCTCTTCATTGCTACGTACTACAATGCTATCGATGTCTTCTAACTTGGGGAGAGTGTCCATGAGGTGAGTTCTAGGCCATGAAGTTGCTGAGGTTTTTGATTCGAGTGGTTTCTTCACTTGGAATTGGCTCACACAGAGATTGACAGAGATGCTGGTGATGGGTACCGAATCAAAATAGGCTCCATGGTTTGCCACGAGCATCCTAAGTAGTGCCCCCCCGGGCAACCGAGGGGCAGTAGTCTCTTCCCCTGCATCATAGGAGAAACCCACCAAGGTTCCTGAAGAAAACACAGGGACAAAAAGAACTAGAAATTTCTTCATAAACATTTAAAGAAAACCCAACAAGAACCAATCACGCACCAGAGGAGAGTAATTGAAATAATGCAGTCTCGAATACTGATTTCTAAAGGAGATATGCATGCAATCCTACAAATGGCAACCTTTCTTCCCCTACCTAACTAGTCCACACATATTCTTGGACCCAAAAAGGGAAGAATATGCTCGACAAATGTTATTTTTTGGTGTTCATCTACACACTTGAAACTCCTAAGAGACTGTCAGCCAATCTTTACAAACGCCACTTGGACTTCCCTTTCCAACTAGAACATACAGACTCTCGGACCCAATAGAGAGAAGAATCTGTATTTTCTCAGTATGCATCTACACTTGAAATTGTTAAAAGACTGTGAGCTATGGCTGATGAGCAGCTTAACTTGCACAAAAGAAGTGGATGTCGAAGATACTGAAAGAGAGAAAGGGAGGAGAGTGAGAGGGGGTAACTGACCTGAAGAGCAAACAGTGTGAAGTCCTAGGATGCTGGTGAAGAGGAAGGTCCAAGCTAGAACACCACTAGCCATATGGGATTTTGGAGGAGGAGGAGGAGGAGGAGAATGATTCCTTAACCCTTTTTTTTCTAGCTGATCTCTGCATGAAATGGGGTTGAATAGTGCATTATGAGAAGGGAGGAGCTGAGGGAGGAGGGCCAAACTGAGGTGGGGAGAGTGTGCTGTGGGGAAGGAAAAAGCTGGAGATGGGATGAAAAGGAAAAGGGTGTGTGATAAAGCCAAAAGCAGACAGCAGAGAGAGAGAGAGAGAGAGCTAGAAACAATGGGAAAGGTGAAGAAAACCATTGGGAAACCATGGCACACATACTGTGACAAAAGTGGGGCAGGAAGGAAAAGATTGATGACACTGTCTCCACCTCCCAAGGAATCAAATCAGGGTTCTTTGTTTGCCCTGTTCTTTTATTCCAAACGAAGAAGCCATGCAAGGTGGCTGGTTGGCTGGCTGGCTATTCACACAAAATTATTTCTGGTGCTTCCACCACAGTGGTCAAAAGTTTTGGTTGTTTATTTGTTCAAGCACCCCCATCACATAATCCATATGCCCATTTGTAGGATTGGGTTGTGCCTTTATATATTAATTCCCCATGACCAATCTTATAAGAACATTTTATTAGCTCTCTTCTTCCTTCACCTTTGACCACTCTCTGTTATCTAATTAAGAAAAAAAAAATCATAAATTAAAAACTGATATGGCAATATGAACATATTCCCCATAAAATTTCGGGTCTTGTTACTCTTAAATCAAAATAAAAATATTTTTTTATTATGTGAAAAAAATTTCGTTGAATTATTATTATTCATATCATTTTAGAAATGAATCTATCAAGTTTTGTATTGTGCTATGAACAGTAAAATTTAGTTTTCTTTGTTGGCTCCAATCTTCCATGGGATGGATGATCCAAATCTGAGTCATAAAAAACTATTGGCGCTGTAGATGGGAAATAAAAAAAAGTTGCTACGAGTACAATATGTGAATGCTGGATCATATACCCTACTCCATTTCCATCCTCATCTCAACTTAAAGATGGAGGAGCTCATGAGATGTGGATGAGTGGAAATCCAACAAGTGGATGATCATTGAAGTGGAAAGGTCTCTCGGGGGCGTGCCACTGTCGCATGCCTTTTTTTGTGTTCCACAGGAAAGACAACACCGGATATGATCAGCAGCACCATCATCATCTGTTGGATTCTGAGGTAATCTAACTCTGGTGCTGCATGTCAAAGAATGTTGGCGAAGAGCTTTTGTTCATTAGAAGTTCCAGAGACAAAGTATGCATGCATGAATGTGATCTTGTCGTCGTTGGGGGGAGGGGAGACTAGAGAAGGCGAAACAAAGGTAGGAGGAGGATGGTTGAGGTGGTGATAAGAACAAAGGTGTCGAAAGTAGGGTTTCGTTGGCCAGCTTTCTGCTGGAGATGACGGTGGATTGACCGACGACCTCTTTACGTAAAAGATGAGATATAAAGGGAGTGAAAAGAAAAGACAAATCAGTCAAAAGAAATGGGCCATTGTTCCAGCAATACTCTTTTATCTTTCCTTACCTCAGCTGTGTCATGGAGTTTGCTTTTACTATGTGTTTCTCTATCTTACTATAATAAATGAGAAGAAAATTTATGTTTTTTTGTTTACCAAGGAAGGATGATATGAATCTTACGTGATGATCGCATGTCTAATTGTCATTAAACTCCCTATCACATGTCAATCAATATCATCACAAAGAAAAATATAACTGTAATTTTTACAACCGTTGATTAAGGTCGACAGTTTCTTGTGGTGATTCAACCACAGTAATAGATGCTTTTTTTCTAATAAATAAAAATCATATTAATAGTAATTGTTTATTTAGTATTACAATTATTCAAAATGTAATAATTCACTTATTTTTATTATTATTTAATTGCATAAATAGATACATTTATCACACCAGTATATAAATTACTATCACATACTAATCGCAATGGTAGCACATAATCCATTAAAAGAAGGATAAAATTCCTTTATTAACCAAATCGATTTATACAAAAACTCTAATACCAACGTTTAAGTACATCCAATTTTAAAAGAATTTTTCTTTTAAAATTTTTATGAGTAGCACAATATCAAAAGAATTATAAATAAATAAAAAAGAATCCTTCGTAGTGCTTCTCTCTCAAAGTCAGGTGCATAGTCATAACATCGTACTGCCTTAAGATTCTTAATTTGTTTCTGCAATAAAATCAAACATATTTTAATAAAAAAATAAAATTAATAAAAACCTTTATCTTATTTTATTTAATTTCATCACTAATAATAAAAGTATCATTTTTAGTCAACTTCTTCCCTGTCCCGGTTTCTTAATAAAACATCAAACATGATATAATTAATAAATATAAAAATACACTTACCGGTATCATAAATCAACCTGGCATACTCCTCTTCCCTAAAGAATGTGGTATTTTTTTTTTATTTTGACCTATTGACTTTTATTTCTATTGCTAAGATTCTGAAAATATATTTTAAAAACCATAAAAATTGACATAAAAATGATAATACAGAAGTCAACATTTACTACTACATACTTTTCTTCTTCTTCTTCTTCTTCTTCTTCTTCTCTTTTACTCCCAGCTAACCAGAATTGATCCCAACCTTCATGCATCTGCATGAAAAGGAACGCAGATTTGGATGGTGGTGGGTCAGTTGCTTCAGCTGCTCAACATCTGCATGAAAAGGATTGCAGATTTGGATGATTGGTGGATCAGTTGCTCAACATCACCATAAATCATAAATAGGAATGCATGTTTATCCTATTTGATAAGACTTAGAACAAGCAAAAAGATGGCAATTTTAACCTCACAACTCCTCTGTACTTTGAGGCTCATCTTGAGAACCCAATGCTTTTCCTGCACAGCCCAATAAATACTTGCCTTCTTAATCTGAACACTTAGAACAGTCAAAGACATTGCTCAGCTCAACCATGCTTGTCATGGCGCGTGCTTTTACCTGCATGAATCAATGCATAAAAGGTGCTCATGAGAATTGATAAATGCACTTTCCTTTCCCTTTGATATGGTCCTCTCTCTCTCTCTCTCTCTCTCTCTCTCTCTCAAAGATCAACCAGGTTGGGAGAAGAAAAAAGAAATGGCCGTGTTAAAGCAGGACAAAAAATTCCTTAGCTCAGCACAATGTCATGGAGTGTGCTTTTACCATGGATCAGTGCACAAAAGGTGCTCATGAGAATTGAAAGTGCATTCTTTTTTTCCTTTTGTTGTGGTCCTCTCTCTCTCTCTCTCTCTCTTCCTCTGTGTGTGTGTGTGTGTGTGTTTCAATGAAGAGAAAGAAATGGCCATGCTACAGAAACACGATACATTCCTCAACCCAACCATGGCATGGAGTCTGCTTTTAGTACTGTGACACAATGCACAAAAGTTGCTCATGGGGATCAATACGTGCACTTTCCTTTCCCTCTGTCACTCTCTCTCACACCCCTCTTGTGATAATAAGAGATTTAAGAAAATAAATTAAGTTGAGAAAAGTCACTAAAAGAAACTGAAACTTTCTTGACTGATGCATTGCAGCTTTTCCATCCATTTCTTCATTATTTCTCCATTCCTACATTCCCATGTAAATTTAAATTCCCACGCTAGATGGGTCAAACTCTCTCTCACACAAATCTATTCTTAAGAGTCTTATTAATTTAGATATATGATAAAAAATAAGCATAAAAAAATCTATAGGAGTCTAAAAAATAGGTGAAATATGCCATATGTAGATCGCTCAATGAAAGAAAGATCTATTTTTAATTATGAGTAGAACCTCTTTGAACAATAAACTAATCATTTCTAATAGAAAGTATGTAATTATCATATTATAATAAAATTAAAACAGCGGACCAATTTTCTCTTCTCTTACAGCAGTAAAAAAATAAAAAGAGATGGAAACAAATAAAAAAAGAACTAATTTGGTTCCTTTTGTAATATCTATAATTCAGGTAAGAGTTGGATTATCAAAATAGAATATTAAGGAATAATTTGGTTGAAAAAAAATGTTCTATCATGAGTAGATTTAGGTTTCTTTATATATAATTTGATAATTAGGATTTTATTTTTTATTTAGATAAATATCAGAAACTAGAGTTCTTAGGAGTGTTTTTTTTTTTTCTTCCAGATTTCAGAAGGATTTTCCTGAATTTTTTATGAATCATATAATATCCATTCAGTGATACATTACACATAGACATGATTAATCTACATCACCTGAATTCACTGTCAACTTTGTTCTTCCTTTTTCTGAAAAGAAATGGCTGCTAAATCTAGTTCAGCTCTTCAGTGTAGGCCAGTTTGCAATCCAAACTCCACTGTCACTGAAATGGAAGTCAGGTCTCCTTCCTCAAATCAAACAAACCTCTGCATCTTTATTTTCTTATTTCTAGTAAATTTTAGGAACTCTGGAAGAAAAGATTTCAGAAATTTTTTGATTGGAAGCATCAATTGAGATGAAATCTAAAAGAAGTATGATTTGGGGTTTAAGGTTGGAGTTACTGCAGACAGTGGCCATTCCAGACTTGTGCAGATACAGATACAGACACTGCTACTGCACTCTCTCTCTCTCTCTCTCTCTCTCTCTCTCTTTTACAAGCTAAAACTGTTAACACTGAGACTTTCTCTTCATAATATCAATATTATGGTTTCTCTTTCTGAAAATAATATAATGGTGTTTTGTATAGTTAGGGAAAAATACCTGGATACTAGGAAAACAATCCAAAGAATTAATAATAAAACATAAAGTAGAAAAATAACAAACATAAAAATTTATATGACTCAACTCTTTTTACTTTTAGTTTTATGAAAAAATCTCAGCTTCTTCCCCATATGATAACAATAAAATACAATAAAATGTAAGAAATAAATCTCTATCTCGAATTAATTCGAACATAAGATCAAAATCCCCTACCCTTAGTCTAACATAAATCTTGAAAGTTTCCTTAAAACTTTTTTAGATTTATTAGAAAAGACTTTATGAGTACTTAAAGTATTTTTTCTCATTTTTTCCTTATCAAAACATTAAGATTCATTGGGTTTTATAGTTGATTCTATTATCTCAGTTCGAGAGCTAGAAATCTCATTGCATATGATTTTTCTTTAAAATGTCACCTATTATTAATAGCACATGAGAATAACTTTTGATTTCACTAAATATATCTAATTAATTAATTAGAGTGAAAATATCATTGTATATGTTTTTCCCAAAGTGCCACCGACTATGAATAGCACATGAGATTAAACTTCTATTATATATATATATATCTATATACACAATTAGAGTTGAAATTTCATTGCATATTTTTTTGTAAGTTTCACAAATTATTCATAGCACATGAGATTAAATTTCGATTTTTTAATTTTTTTGATACAAAAGGGTAATACGTGAGATTCGATCTAGAAACTTATGATAATTTCTTAAAATTTTTACAAGCTAAGTTAGTCAATATTTTTTTTTCATAAAGATAAGTGATAAATGTGAGATAAGTTTTGTCAAAATCTTTTGATATTTTGAAATAAAAAATAATTACTCATGAGATTAAAATTTGATTTAACTATATATCTCTTTAATTAAATTAATTAATTAATTAATTAAAAGGGATGAACGAGAAAATTATTTGATGTGAAGGGATATTTGTGTAATTTCGGGGAAGGAAAAAAAAAAAAATCCCTCGCACGCATTCCCTCCTCTCTCTCGCGTCTCTCTCTCTCTCTCTCTCTCTCTCTCTCTCTCCCTCTCCGTCTCGAGGGATAACGTCCGTTCGTTCGTTCGTTCTATCGTGACCTTCCTCTGTGAACAGGAAGATGCCGATCCTGGCCGCCCTTCCCGCCGGCCCCAACCTCTTCTCCTCCCCGCCTCCCAATCCCCGCATCAACGATCCCCTCCCCGCCAATTCCCCTCCACCTCTCCCCATCCCTCGCCGGAACAAGAAGAAACCGCAGCCGCCTCCTCCTCCCGACCCTTCTTCCCACGGTGCCCTCAAGGCCACCCACTTCCGCTCCCGATACTACAAGCCCGTCTCTGATGGCGTCGTCACTGGCGATGACAGTGGCCGCTCGGTTGTCGTCGGCCCCTCCGGCGTATCCTACCGCCTCCCCGGCGCCCCCTTCGACTTTCAGTTCAGCTACTCCGAGACCCCCAAGGTTAAGCCCCTCGCCCTCCGGGAGCCCGCCTTCCTTCCCTTCACCCCGCCCACCATGAACCGTCCGTGGACGGGAAAGGCGCCGCTTTTGTCTAAGAAGGACAAGGAAAGGAAGAAAAAGATCCGTCTTTTCGAGCCTTTGGGCCATCCAGACGATGGGGATGAGGATGAGGTGGCGGACGAGGAGGAGGGGAAGGTGATGGAGATGGCTGGGAGGGCCGTCCAATTGGGTAGGTACCCCAAGGATGGTCGGAGCAGGAAGGAAATATTGGGCCCGCCGCTGAATAGGTGGGAGGTCCGTGCCCTCGTCAAACCCTGTTTGTCGCACAATCGACAGGTGAATCTTGGTAAGGAAGGATTCCCGTTGCAGAATATAACAAAATATGCTTTAAATCCTTAAATATTATTGAAATTAGACGAATAGTTGATGGCCTCCATCCTAGTCACACTATTCCAATGAATCTGCCACCAAACTTCGTACATTGCAGGCTCTGATTAATTAAGAAAAATGGTGGTTTACACCCCAAGGTTTGGAAGGTTAACATCGTTTCTTCAAGAGGTAGAAAATGCTGTTCATTGCTCTCAATCTGATACTAAACGGCCTTCACACTATTGTAAAGATGCCCCTTAGCAAATGAAAAAAGGTTTTGCGATTGCGATATCAATTAGATTTGAAGGTGATCATTTTTGTTCTAAAAAAAAAAATTCAATGGCCATCAGATGGACTTTCATTAAGTATCTTATTTCCTTACCACAAGCGAAACCAACCCCTCTTTCTGGATATTGTACGTTGGATCACCGTGTATAAGCGTAGCATAAGAATGTCTACTGAAGTGAATATATTCATCAATAAACCAGCATGCTAAATTTTGTCTATTTTTGGCTAATTCTGTTTATTTGTTTTTAATTTACTCAGGTAGGGATGGTTTAACACATAACATGTTGGAGTTGATCCATTCACATTGGAGGCGGCAGCAAGTCTGTAAGGTTCGATGTAGGGGCGTTCCTACTGTCGATATGGACAACATCTGCCATCATCTTGAGGTTCACATGTTTATATGAAATTTGATTCTTATTTGTAGAGTATTTTATGCACTTGTGAACAAAACAATTGATATAATCAATTTTTTTTATTCTGCTATCTGATATATTGCTTGAACAAACAATGCTGTGCATCACTCCGGTGCAAAAACTGCACCATCTTTTTGTAACCATGCATGAAAGTCTTGGGAAGGCCATTATCATGTTGCTTATTTTCAATTATCAAATTCTATTTTTTTTCCGGCTATACCTACTCCACCATCTATAGACATTATAATGTGTTTTACAGGCTTCTATATGTTCTAAAAGTTACCACAATAATTTTGTCTTGATATATACTTTTCCTTGATAAGACATGAAATTTATCCACATTAAGATATATCATTGCAAAAGCTTTGTATTATATTTCACTAATTTTTGATTTTGTAATCAATCCTTAAACTACTTAATCAAATAGATTAATCTGTAATAAAATTTTAGGCAATTGTTTTTTTCTATTTAATTTATGGATCTTTCATCAGAGTAATAGCTGAAATTGAATTATGAAATATTGTAAACTTTCTTTAAGGACACAGGCATTAGGACTTTTTTAACAGCATTTCTGATACTGTTTTCTCTCTGAGTGACCTCACTTTAATTTTATCAATAATATTTTCTTTAACCACACTTCTTATTGAACAATATATATATGAAATACCAGAAACATTTACTTCTTTATAATTTTAGAATTCCAATTCATCTTATTTTATTTCTTCTCTTTTTGTAAATAAAATTGCTCATGGTCTTTTTATGTCTCATCCTCATTGCTAATCAGAAGTTTATAGAACCCTTACCCATAATTCAAGTTTATTGTTTCCTTAACTTTACTCATCTCTCAAATCATTAGCAACAAAATACAACGTGGGACCTCATCTTATTCGTCTAGTAACTTCATATAGTCTAATGGAAAATATATGATGATTCAGTGCATCAAATGTTGTAATTCTGTTCTTGTATTTACTTTCTTTCCTTTGTTAATAACTGCTCCATGGCAAAGATCTGTAATCATATTAGTGTTTTTTGTTTTTGGGTAAAATGTTTTCTTATTTGTTGGAAGCCCCATTTTTTTTTCTAACACATCTCACCTACCATGCTGTCTCTATTGGCAAGTATAAAGTAGTTTTTAAGTTTAAAAAGTGCACAAGTATATTTTATCTATTCTTCATCTTCAATATGCTGTATTGATCAGTAAACAACTTCTGTTTTTGATGTTTTAACATAAAACCAACTGATTTTCTGAAAGTTTTTCTTGGATATTCCACATTGTGGCTCATTGGTTTAGCTCCTCAGTTGCTGCAGCTTTTGATACTTTTTATTTATATACTTTAACCAAAATTGTTTTCCTTCTTTCATTAAATACTTTATATTTGCTAAGAACCTAAATGAGATATTAGGAAATGGTAGAATAGCTCATGTGCCATCCTTATGCTTTCGAGTAACAATTGTCTCTTTGAAAATTTTGAAGCAAACATGCAGTGTATCCTTATTTCTTATAACTACCTGGATTCATTTAATAGGTTCTTTATATTTTTATTATCTTGTAGATAATGGATAATTTCACTAAATGTCTAATGAACGAGTCCAAAACCTCTTGGTTGCCACAATTTTCTGTAAATCTAAAGTGAATCACAGTGGACCCGAAAATGACTATTAGTCTTGAGTCTCTTGACAAACAGGAGAAAAGATCATTTTCTTTTTCAGTACAAGATGTTTTGGACCATGGATGCTGACACAATATTCTCCAATTACAGCCTTCAGAAAGGGTGGTACTCCTGAAATCATAGATGATAATCACTTGCACATTATCTAGAGCAACAATGATGGTTGAGACAGTCTTAGAGATAAGTTATCAGCTTTCTGGAGTGAGATGAAATGAAATACATCACCAATATTCATTGGGATCTTAGGGTTTGTGGAAGAAATTTGTAAAGATTAAGATATAGCTTGAGCTTTCCATGAGATTAGAAAATTGGTTTTGCAAGAATATGACAAGTTTTCTAATGGGGAATCACGAAGGCATAAGGAGATATATGTGTATAAGATTGAAATAGAATTATTGCTCTAAGGCAATTTCAAGAGAAAGTGTTTGAACTTCTGAGATGTATTTTCATATGTTTCTCATAGAATTTGACAATCATTAAACTTCAGGGTACTTTTGGTGTTCCACAAGTTTATAGCTCATTTCAGGGTCATTTCATTGTGTACATAACTTGTAGATTTGGTACCTCTATCTACCAATCAGCCATCTAAGTTCTTAGCACGGTTACTTGTTTTTCCATTTGTTGTAGGATTATAGCCATAACTTGAACCAGAATGGGTGGTCTATTTGTACAGAGTGGTCCCTGATAAAAACATTTATATATGATGGTCATCTGCTGATCCATAATTAGATCCATTGTGAGCTGCAATGTTATATTTTTCCATTGGTTTGATCTACCTGTATATCTATCTGTGTCCTTATTTCGAGCCACCTATCATATAATCAATTCATAAACTTATATGCTCTCTTTTCATTTTTCTTCAGCATTATTATATTGTGGGTTAATTAATGACTGCATCCAGCTGGTCAATTTTTTTTATAACTTTTGTGATGCCAGGAAAAGACTGGGGGGAAGATCATATATCGAGTTGGTGGTATCGTGTATTTATTTCGTGGCAGAAACTATGATCCCCGAACACGTCCAAAGTATCCTGTAATGCTGTGGAAGCCAGCGACTCCAGTTTATCCAAAACTTATTCAGGAAGCTCCAGAAGGACTTACGAAGACAGAAGCTGATGAAATGAGAAAGAAAGGGAAAAACCTGCTGCCAATCTGTAAATTAGGTAAGCTGAAACTACATCTTTATAAATATTAGGTTTCTTTTCTAATTTCCATAAATATATGTTTCTCTACTAATTTCCTTTTTCAGGTTGGTTTTCATTCATGTAGTTGAAAGAGACAATCTCTCTATTTGTCGGGAGAAGACTGTACACATGAATCATCATTAAACCCATTTTGGTGGGAGAATCATGCATTGGACCATTTTTTATACAATAAAAGTAGCTAATTACATCTAAATTTTTTATGAGGCTGCTAGCTGAAGACAAGGAGAAGGCACAGAAGAAAGTTTAAAGAATGAAATCATGTACCAACTGGCATGTGATATGCATATAACTTATTTATTTGCAGAAAGAATAGGTTCAGGTGGAATGCTAGGAATATTATCTAAAAGTGAATCTGCATCTACCCATTATGTAGACCCAGATGGTCAAGATGGTTATGCATGTTCCACAGAAATAGCATAATATGTGTCTAACTGTTCCATACAAACTTATAATACTTGGCAGTTTTCTTTTTTTTTTTGCTGAATGTGGCACACATGTTATATATAACTATGCATCTGATGTGTGTGCCACTACTATTTTGAATTCAGCAACATATATGGATGTTGTCTAGTATGTACAAAGAGATTATCACTTAGTTGTCTTTATTTTTCTTAGGCGATTCATACTTATGATTCCATTTTTGGAAGTTCTGTGGCCTGTCTTCTTTTGCTCTCGTTATTGTTTAACTTATTATATGTTGATAAGTTCATAAACTTTTACTTCTCTTCTTGCAGCCAAAAATGGAATATACATAAATCTTGTCAAGGATGTGAGGGATGCCTTTGAAGAAAGTGAGTTGGTTAAAGTTAATTGCCAGGGAATGCATGCAAGTGATTACAAGAAATTAGGTGCAAAGCTGAAGGTTGAACTAATTTGAAGATTTCTTATCTTGTAACTGTTATCGGAATTAGCTTAAATTTTGTAGAAACTAATTTGAAGATTTCTTATACTTTCCTGAAATAAGCATGAAAGTAATGGTATTCTGTAGTGAATTTGGATCTATTGCTATGTTACAGGAACTGGTTCCTTGTGTTTTGCTGTCTTTTGACGAGGAGCAAATATTGATGTGGAGAGGTAAAGATTGGAAATCAAGATATCAAGTTCCTTTGTCTTTTGATACGAGGCGTCACCACACAGAAAGTGGCAACTCATCTGATTTGAATGATTCAGGTGTGTCTATTTTTCTTTGTGGTTAAATTAACCACTTTGAATGTGCTTTTAGTGTTTGTTTTAGTGTAGTGAATGTCATATAATAAGCAGCTATAGGTTATAAACATGATAGGAATTTGAATCTCACAATGGCCCTTGCTTTTGACTTGCATTAGCTGATGATGGAATTGAAATTGAAATTGAGATGAACATCTATTTTCATTATGTCAAACGAATATTCAGTATTTGCCATCTTAGAATTGTTACTTATTGGCAGCTTGTTTGATTTGTTTCCTTCACAGGAATGCTGTTAGGTTGGTTCGGTCTTGTTGCTACTCCTTTTGGGCACATTTTGTAGGATAAATTGTAAGGGATTGGTCCTATACCTCTAAAGGCCCTGTACATTTGATCCAGACACATCTATGATTTTTCATGTCTGACTTAACTAGCTAGAAACAGATGCATATAAGGATCCAGGTGCACGTGCGGATTTGATTAAGCAGCAAGCTTTAGAGGATAAGGGTAGGAAGTGGCTAGATAGCTTTCTAGTCCCTGATGGCTCTTATTTTGCACTATATACCGAACACATGATGTCTTGGTTTAGTCTTGGGCCCCATTTGAGAGTGTAATACCCTAGTGAAATTATACACCTCCATCATTTGCCTATATTGTTGTCTCGTTTTTCTTACGGCCACATAAAATAAGAATCCTTCTTTCTTTTGGGTTCAGTCTGATTTGTCTTTTAAATATGGGTTTTTGTGTGAATACAGATGACTCCAGTGTTTCCAGTGTTGAGTCCATTTCCGGCAGTGAGATCTTGAGCACAAAAGTGCTTTCTTTGTGGAAGCGTGCAGTTGAGTCAGGCAAAGCTTTCTTGCTGGATGATACCAAGCTTAGTCCAGATTCTCTTCTCAAGAGGGTTGAGGATTTTGAAGGCTTGTCCCAGGTCCTGGAACATTCTTACGAGGCCTTCATCCTGCCTGATGGTAAAGATCCTGATGATTCGGAAGATTCTTTGGAGCAAAGGCTTACAACCGAGACAAATGATGATCACAATGACAATGATGCTAATAGGGAAATGGACACATACAATGGAGATTCTGAGTATGATAATTACAGCGATGACATCTATGGTTCATTTGATGAGATTGACCCAGAAGTTCCTTTTGGTTGTTTACCTGTTGACTCGATAGCAGAGAGGCTAAGTAGGGACTGAAAAATATCTTCTGCCAGCATATACCTGCTTTTGCTCCTGGAATTGTGGTAGAGTTTGGATCTGTACTTCTCAATTTTCTAGTCTTGCTAGTTCTTGTAGGTTAAAATGGGTCAATCTTAACATGTCTCTTTCATGCAACACAAATACGAGTGATACAGAAAACCAGGCAGAGATGTGACAGATGGAAGTGTAAATCTACTCTGTAAGTACATTCAATACATATTTTATTTATTGTAAGAAAAATGTATAAATCTTTATTGATCATTATGGAAGTTCAATTGATCTTTGCTTATATTCTTCCAACAGTAAATTTTGCATTTGCTATATGCATAAATTTGTCCTTATTAAGATATCTGATTTAGAAGTGTCATCAACTTAGACATGAAGCTGAACTATGACAACTTCACCATGAGTTACCCTATCAGCATGTTGAGCTTTTGGGAAGGTGTTTTAAGATCATCTTTTACAGATTTGCTTGTATTGTGGTGTTTTGGTTTGTCCTTCTGTTGTGTTGCTTGTGGGCTTGGTTGTGTTAATTTATATGTGGAAACTAGGATGGCAACATCAGATCAATTTATGTATTTGTGGTACTATCTATCTATCATGATTCATCTTATCGGTTCTTATCAATGTATGGATCAACTGTCGATACAGTACATATCGAATTATATACTGAATGTTACTGATACAGTACATAGGAGTGTATTAATATATCGCCAATAACTATCCAATATCGGATTTGTATGTATCATCTGTATCGAAACGATGAATCTCTCTGTCCACTATAATTATTAAAGTTGAAAACCAAAATTTTTGTAGTTGGATCATCTGTAAGCTGTTGTGATCATTGTTCAAAAGGTTCCATCCAATGTTGTATACTGATAGTGTTGATCTCTTATATTAGATAAGAATTTAGATGGTAATTCATTGAATGTCTTTATGCAAAAGGATCATCATATACATGTCATTTTGTTATTAAAAGAATCTCATGCTAAATTCTCTTTGATCTGGTTGATGTTATTCATTGTATGAATTTTTTGTAGACTATATAAATAATAACAGCATTTTATAATTCTTGCAAACTGACCATTAAAGGAGTCATCTTCTTTTTCTAAAGATAACAGCAATGTCTCCTGCTTTAAGGGCAAATCTTGTGACACTGCAACTATAGGCATGTGGGATGTTTTTGTTACAGCAGCTACATTGATAATTGGGTTCTTAATACATTTGTATATCAATAACACATACAGAATTCAAATGTTCCATATCCTTACCTTTCTGTATGATTCAGGCATTATGCAACATTTGTTAGTTAAGCTGGCCTAGTTTGGGCTGAACTCCTTACATCATTGATATGAAGACCAACTCAGGTGAAAAACACATTCTCATAGTTCATCCAGCAATTATGATGCTTTGCTAATTCAATATCAATAACATAAAACATACTTCTCATAATTCAATCAGAATTTAAGCATGCATAATGAGCCAAGCCTTTGTCCATCATGGAAAAATCTACTAAATTCAGTTAAACAATCATGGAGGTTCCATAGCTAAGAAGTTTTTTTTTTTGTTTTTATCACATGATACTTCCACATGTCTGTAATTTCAGAGTGAAAATTAAGCTACACAACCATTCTTGACAAAAGTTTGATGCAAAAATAGATGCTGCTACAGTACTCCTTCTCAAGACTCAACAACAAAGAAGCTAAGTGTTCAATAACAAATGACATCTACCTGCAAAGATGTCCCATACTTCTTTCAATTGATTACACTCAGAATAATTGGAATTAACAATGTATAACCATTAATCCTAAGGCCTTATATAGACATGGTGAAAAACTTTCCGAACCAACAAGATTTTGGATTTCACAATTAAGCTGTAGAGACCATAACAAGGGATGTGGACCAGTGCCAGGCACAAGTACCTGCCAGTTTTACTGTAGCTGTTAGTATCTTGTGTTAACAGATGGAAGATTAATAAAAGATCTAATACTAACCACAAAGGAGCCCAAGGAGTTGAGAGCTCAAGAAAAGAGTAGGGCCACCTAAAGAAACATCTATCAGTGAGTTACATATAAAAGCAGCATATGCCACAGTAGTAGAATTGTTGCTTACAACCTTAAAGATGCACATAAAGTCTACTGGAAATCACACATTAGTGTAGTGAAGATGACAATGATCTTCAGCTGGTGTTATTTCTGTTATATTGATGTTTATTTGTAGATTCTTCAGATTCAATATTTATGTAACAAGACGGATGCAGAAAGTAGAAGCTGTACCATGAAAAACCACAAATGTGCAGTATCCACTGAAAAATCACATAGACACAGCTCCAAAGAACAAAATATGCCATCCTGAACCATGGAAAAGGCTGGAAAGAAGTATAAATTTCATCAACTCTTTATATAGGGAAAATTGGATTTAAGTGATCAATATCCTGTAAGCACATAGTCTACCAGACTGTTTAGGGCAGTATCAAGGAGAAGAAACACAAGGTTCAATGTGTGCATGCACCCCATGAGCTGCCAAGGAAAGTACAAATATTAATCTGGGTATCAAATAAAATTCTTTCTGTATACAGAAGAAAACATTAAAAATGGAAGAAAATTATCATTACAGTTTATCAGTATGATTGAAGTGACCATTGAGGCTTTAACTGCTGGTTCTTCATATAACTTTTGTTTTATTTGCATTTTGTGCAGTCCAATGATAATAGACATATATATGACAGTGTGCTTTGCAGCAACTTTTGGAGATTCTCAGTGGTTCTTAGGGTTTCAGGCCATCACTTTTCCTTCTCCAATTTGTTTCTAGCTATAAAGCAACAATCGACTCCTATACTTAACTTAGGTATGACCTCTGGTAATGACATACACTGATAACAAATGCATACATTTTTTTTAATTATGCTATAATCATCAGCAAAGAAGTTTTTTATTTATTATGCTCTTCTATACATGTTGATACATGAAATCTAGCAAGCCATTATATTATTATCTATGAGAACAAGAAAAATCATAATCAACGTTGGTGAATTGCTGTGGCAACATAAATAGCAGGCATGTACTTAGGTGAAAAAATAGTACAAACAGTAAACATACAAGTAGTTTTTTTGCGTATTTCAGAAGATACAACAACACTGGTGTGTGTGTGTGTGTATATATATAGTTGAAACAGAGAGACTAACAGTAGTCACATTGAAGATTAATATGGAGGAAAACTTTCATTAAAAACATTACACAGGTAGGAAGCACCCACCAAGTCTAGTTTGAAATGTTCAGCAGAAAGAAATGGTACTAGAAGCCCCCAAAAGACAATGTCTGTCAATGTAACAGCACCTGCACTAGTCTGTTCAAGTGAATACAAGGGTTTTACTCACAAAATTTAATAAGATGAACTGATGAAAATATGAAATTGCAATAAAATGTGCCATATGATTGGCAAGACTAAAAGAAGCAAACAGGTTTCTTAAAATGAACACGAGTATAGTTTGTAGTAGAACTGGAAGCCTCCTTAATGGTACTAACATTCTGATGGATGGTAAAATGATAAGGACTGCTCAAGAAATATTTATGATAGTTTGAAGCCGTCAAAAGACATACCTGATAAGCAATTTGCATGAGGTAACCCCAAAATCCAGCTTTTTGTTCATTGTCAACCCATTCATAGACATTACGGAATTTGCTAGATTTTCTGTTTTGATTTGATCCAGTTGAAGTTGCAGGTAATTCTTCTCCAAAGTCCCTTTTAAAGAATGTATCTGCCTCATCATTTTCAGTGGCGTGCTTTGCATAAATCCACCAACCATGAGCAGATATAAAGGTACCAATCTGTAAGCATGCAAGATTAGCAGTAAAAGAGTGACCCCATAGGTGATGCCGAAGATTGTGTCTAACTGAATGCATGCTTGGAAGTAACTAGGTGACTAAAAATTGCATCCATTAGAGACATCTAATTATGATGAGTTGAAGGCATTAGAGTATTAAGTAAGTGATTAACATGTAGATGGGTTTCCATCAAGGGTCTTGCGAAATTCTGAAAAATGCTACATAAAATCACAAAGGTGGAGAACTGGAACATACCAGAAAGTAGATGATTACCAATGAAAGGGTCCACCTACAGATCATCCAAAGGAAATTTAGACAGTCAGTAACTGGTTTAGAAGCCACCATACAAAGTAGATTTATTCTCTTTCTCTTTCACAACAAAAATTTAGTTACCAAGTGAAATATAAACTCAAGGAGGAACTAATTCGCTCCTTCGCACATCCCATGTTTTCTCTCCTTCCATTTTATCAGGATAAGCATAATGTGGTCTAATTGATTTAGAAGCCACGCACAAAGTAGCTTTATTTAGCTTCTCTTCCACAGCACACAAATTTAGTTACCAAGTGAAATATAAACTCAAGGAGGAACTAATTTGCTCCTTTGCACATCTCATGTTTTCTCTCCTTACATTTTATCAGGATAAGCATAATGTGGTCTAATTGACTTAGAAGCCACGCACAAAGTAGCTTTCTTCTGCTTCTCTTTCACAGCACACAAATTTAGTTACCAAGTGAAATGTAAACTCAAGGAGGAACTAATTTGCTCCTTTGCACATCTCATGTTTTCTCTCCTCACATTTTATCAGGATAAGCATAATGTGGTTTAATTGATTTAGAAGCCACACACAAAGTAGCTTTATTCCGCTTCTCTTTTACAACACAAATTTAGTTACCAAGAGAAATGTAAAGTCAAGGAGGAACTAATATGCTCCTTTGCACATCTCATGTTTTCTCTCCTTACATTTTTTGAAGATAAGCAAAATGTGGTCTAATTGATTTAGAAGCCACACACAAAGTGGCTTTTTCTGCTTCTCTTTCACAACACACAAATTTAGTTACCAAGGGAAATGTAAAGGAGTAACTAAATTGCTCCTTTGCACATCTCATGTTTTCTCTCCTTACATTATATCAGGATAAGCATAATGTGGTCTAATTGATTTAGAAGCCACACACAAAGAAGTTTTATTCGGCTTCTCTTTCACAACACAAATTTAGTTGCCCAATTGAAATGTAAACTCAAGAAGGAACTAAAAATGCTCCTTTGCACATCTCATGTTTTGTCTCCTTACAATCTTTAAAAATAGCATAATGTAATTGATAAAAGGATAACAGAATTCACGGAAACAAAAGCTCAGGTCAACTAAAAACAACAGAAATAGGAACAAAGTGACATCAGAAAGATGCATTGATAGGTTCATCGATCCGAAAGAACAATGGAACCATTAGATCTATACACCCAATCAGCTCATTACTGGCTACCTGAACCCTAAACCGGAAACAACAAACCAATAACCTGATTGATGTGCACAACATCTGCTGCTATGAGTTGCAATGTCTCGATCCATATTCTCAACATGTGTATGAAGTGACAAGATTTGCTGAAATAGCAGCTTTCAAAGTTCACTCTACTTCAAATCCAGCAAGAAAGAAGGAAGAAAGAGAGAATCTTTGGCGGACCATTTCGATGTCAAGAAGGTGATCTGAGGGACTTACTGAGTGTAGAAGTAGAAGGCGAAGGCGCCGTCGAGGAGAACCGCCCGGCATAGCAGCCAGAACAGGATCGAGAGGGCGAGAGCACGAAGGCCGAGGAGCCAGAGCGGGCTGAGCTTCCTCCAGCAGGGGCACCACAGGTCCGAGGATCTGGGGGGGTCCACGGCCCTGGATCTCGATATCACGGCCACCGACACGGCGGCGGGGACGGCGAGGATAGCGGCGCAGGCCGGCACTTGCCACCGCAGCCAGTACCCCGGTCCTTCGTCATCCTCACCGCCCGCCATGGCCGAGGGGAAGGGCGAGAGGGTCTGCAGCGAACAGGGCCCCGTGTCGCGCCATCGCCTTCTATTGGAGGGGGATGGGAAGCCAAGAAGAGCAGAAGACGAAAGAATTGTGCGAAATCTAGCGAGGCCCCAATGAAACGAACCCGAGAAATCGACCACTGGAAACGTCGACGGGGGCCCCACATAAAATCCTTCTCTCTGATCGCCTTCGGCCTCACGTGTTCCCCGCGTAAACGCGAGCTTGTGCCTCTCTCGATCGCTTACCTGCGTTTGACCTTCTCATCGAATCTATTCCTCCAATTCACGGATCATAGAAGTCAAACTCTGTGATGGGGTAGATTTCGTGGTAAGGGAATGATACTGGTAATCTCGTTTTGGTCTGATGTAGGCTTATGGACTTCAGATTGTGTTTAGGGGAAGAATCTGATTCATATACTCCTAAAAACAATGCAATTTCATGAAATATATTGGACGTAATCAACGACATTTTTACCGTTGTTATAAAGTTTTGATTTCTGTTCTGTTGGGGTATGTGTCTAGAGAATATATATATATATATATATATATATATATATATATATATATATATATATATATATATATATATATATCACAACTCAAAATAAAGGCTTGGCTTTCCTTCATCAAGAGAATATACATTTGATGTCTTCTAAACCTGATTACTGATGCTTTTTTCAGTGCAAAACTAGTAATGATTATAGAATTCAGATCAGATGCAAATTCTCAGTATTGATGAAGGCCCAAAGCATAAATGAATGGACGAGAGAGCAATATCATCAAGACGAGCATGATCACAAGTACCCACAACATAGAATGGAATTGAATCTAAGCTCAACTATTACAAAAGATCACAACTGGTACGGCCGATTCGCTTCGAACTGTTAAAATTTTCAAGGTACATGTTATTCCAAATTCAGAAAGAGAAGATACAAAAGCAGATAACTTACGATGAGAGCAACAATGGACAACTGGTAAAAATTGAAAAGTTCCTCTTGTTGACTGTTCCAAAAATTATTTTGAAAGCTCACAAAGATTATATATAATCTCCGCAAAAGGCCACTACATGTGAATGGGTTTGTCGTATGTAGCCATGGCAGCTTCCTTCACAGCCTCGCTCATCGTAGGGTGAGCATGGCATGTGCGAGCTATGTCTTCGCTCGAGGCTCCATACTGGAGGGCTAGTACAGCTTCGTGGATGAGTTCCCCTGCATTAGGTGCCATTATGTGGACACCGAGAATCTTGTCGGTCTCCTTCTCAGCCAGTATCTTCACCAATCCTTCAGCATCATCAATGGCCTTTGCACGGCTGTTAGCCATGAAAGGGAACTTGCCAACCTGGTACGCCACCCCCAAGGCCTTCACCTGCTCCTCTGTCTTGCCAACCGAAGCCACCTCAGGATGTGTGTATACAACTCCCGGGACCAAATCGTAGTCTACATGCCCTTCCTTACCTGCGATAAACTCTACGCATGCAACTCCATCTTCTTCAGCCTTGTGAGCAAGCATCGGCCCTGGTACAACGTCACCGATCGCATATACTCCTGACACGTTGGTCATGAAATGTTTGTCGACTGGGATCCTTCCTGCCTTATCAGTCTGCACACCGATGGTATCCAGACCAAGCCCTGCTGTGTACGGGATTCTACCAGCTGAGACAAGAACAACATCAGCTTCAAGTGTGCTCTGTTCCCCACCAGCTGCAGGTTCGACTGTCAGTTTCACCACATCCCCTGATGCATCGATCCCAACAACCTTTGTCTTGAGCATAAACTTCATCTTCTGCTTCTCAAGCATGCGCTGGAATTGCTTCCTTACCTCACCATCCATTGAGGGAACAATATCTGGTGCAAACTCAACAACAGTCACCTCGGAACCAAGCCTTCCCCAAACTGATCCCATCTCCAAACCAATGTATCCTGCACCAATCACCACCAATTTCTTTGGGACTTCAGACAAAGACAGAGCCCCGGTGGATGAAACAATCTTCTCTTCATCAATAGTAATTCCAGGGAGTGATTTGACATCAGAGCCAGTGGCGATTATGATATTTTTGCCTTTGACAATAGTGTTCCCTCCTTCAAGGGTGTCAACAGAGACTTCAGAGGGTGAAACAAATTTGCCAAAACCTTTGACATAGTTTACTTTGTTCTTCTTGAACAAGCCTTCAATACCACGTGTGAGACCAGAGACAGCTTTATCTTTCTGTGCCATCATGGCAGGTAGGTCAATTTCAAGCTGAGAGAACTTTACACCATGACTCGGAAATGCATGTTTGGCTTCATGGTACATGTGAGAGGAGTGGAGAAGAGCCTGCAAACAGGAAAAAAAAGAGTTACTTAACAATCTTAAGAATGATCATTCAGCAACTTAAGTTATTTTATATTTCACATGGCTGGTCCTGTTTAGCAGTATATTCATTTCGTTGTATTCATGTTCCCCAGAACTCTGAACCAAACTGAACCCAGCTATGGTTTATCTTGTTGGGTTTCAATCAATCAAAGTTGGACAACAACAGAAACAGGAGATAAACTGGAAGAGAGGTGCAGAAGAAGGTATGTCACTAGAAACACTCCAGCACATAGTTTTTTAAAAATGCCAGAATATTAAACAACATCAAGAAATTCAACTAGCAACCTTATTGTATGCTTGTCTCCTAGGTCTATTAAGAGAAGTGTTTAAATTTTAGAGTACTAAATGAGTCCATCAAAAAGTTACAAGAGCATCTCAATATAAGAAGTATCACATTAGTTACAACCTTTACTTGACATATCTATATATTCAACATTCACACTTCACATTTAAGAAGTGTTATACCTCTACATATCCATCTTCAGTAAAAGTATATTTACAATAATGTGTTTTGCAAAATAGCTCTTTATATGTTAGAAGTAACACCTCTAACAAGTAATTTCACTGATTCAAGGTTAAGAATAAGCCTCACAAGCTAGGAACAAAGTATAATCTATTAAATAACCTTTATTGCAAGGAGAAAATAGTGAATGCACCCAAGAACTGCCATAAGACTTAAAATAGATCCTATATAGGGTTTATTACTAATGATCACAAATCCTAAAATAAGTCTACCACTAGTTATTTCTAACATAATCTTGAAATATTCACTTGAAACATATATTGATGACACCTAAATTTTTTTTTCTCATTGTCCCTGTTGTTAATAACTTCAAATACTTTATGTGGGATAAAAAAAAGGAAGGAGGGAGAGATGTATGAGGAATCAATTCAAACTCACTTCAGATGCTTGGAACCACACCAGGAGGAAAAATATGGCAAAGAGCCAATCCTTCATTAAACAATAGTATCTTGACTCATGAGTTTATAAGTTTATGATCTTCAAGTTTTATAATCATCCCTATTAAAAACACAAAATAAAAGAATATAGAAAAAAGCACAAAATGAAAATATCTAATTGTTCCATTTCCTTCTATGTTAAAATGACTGAAGCACTTCCAATTTCTTCAATATTTTGTGGAAGATTTTGTCCCATTCCTAAAAAATATTTGAACTGTGGAGATTAATCTACCAACAGATCCAATCAAAACTGACAGCTCATTCCAAACTGACATCACCACAGGTCCAACATCGGGTAGACTTGTTCCCAAACTAAATCAGCCAATACCCAAAACACATTGTCTTCTACTATACGTTCCATGCCCTTGAACTCCCACATGCATTCATTGGTCTTCCCTAAACTTTTGCCATGACGAAGAGGGATCACTGTGCTGTTACCCTCTTCATAATCTCAGAAATATATTATAATCAAAACTCCACTAGAGGAGTGTTGGACCGATGGAACACAAACAGAAATTACTCAAAGAAGCAAATTGGAGGATGGTGAAGGGCTTCTGTGGCAGTCAGAACAGATGAATGGTCATTTGAAAATAATATTTATCAATGGGGATAGAAAACAAGCACCACCAATCATAAAGCAACATGCGAACTTTATAACCATGGTGGACACCCATGCAGTAAATTCCATCACACCCCAGTCAACTCATCCATCAAATCATCAGATCGATATGGGAAAAATTCTCCCCATGGTAAATCTTTCGTTGCAGATGAGGCATTAGGGGTTTCAACACTATAAGAGGGACCTTCTCCAGTGGTAAAAAGGGCAGAATATTCTGTTTGTGAACTCTTTTACTGCACTCTCTACTTCATCTTCTCTCCACCTCCGAGTGAACTTTGACTTGAGCATTTAAGGATCCAGATAGATGAAATTCCAGAGTCCGTCTGTTTTTGCAGGTTTTTCATTCTTTGTTTTGGCAAAAGCTCACCTTTGCCTGCCACCCTGGCAGTATCCATCTTGACACCAGGACGACTTGTGTCTGCCATCTCAGACCAATTACCAAAATTTGACTTTTATCAGTTATGAGAAGAATAAACCATTAAAAAATATATTTTATTCAATTGAAGACCAAAGAATCCAACTATGCAGAACCAAAAATTTCAGTCAAGTTCAAGTGGGGTTTATCCTAAAAGTGTGTTCTGGTTCCTCGGTGTATAAATTTTGAACCCTCCTGTCCAGTTTCAAATTCACTCTTTAGCCAAACTGAACTGAAGAGAACCTAAAATAGACCAAGAAAAATTAAGACCTACCCTTGCATTGACATTGAATCTGAGCTGCCATCTTTTGCATCTGTCAAGAGTACTAAAATCAAGCACCAAGCCAAACGTTACATTTGGTCAGACTCCATGGATATGAAACCACACTTGCTAAGCCAAATTTACTAACAAATTCCAAGGCTGTTTGTTTTTTGTTGGAAGTCAAAACTGAGTAGAGCTTGATTTTTGATCTTGAGCTTTAGTAAAATTTTATACTTCACCAGAAGTATGGGAGAATTCCATTTTTTTACTTTGCAAAGACTTTCGGTTCCTTGGATAATGTTTCTAATTTCCAGTAAATGACTTAGGGACCTTCCTAGCTTTAGACAAAAACCAAATATCAATGTTTAATTCAGGCAATGACCTTAAGAAGGCCAAATCGATCAAACGACAACACTCAACGAGAACATCACCACAAAGAACACAGATTAACAGGGAAAAAAGTTGAATCTTTCCTACAAGTTAATTTTTTATCCAACAGATTCCACTTCTTAGATCCACCTGTTTGAGATTTACAAAGTCAAATAACAGAACCAAGAAGCACCAACTGCTATGAAAAGCCACAAACAAGCAGAACGTGAATCCAATTCGTTTGCCCCTAAACAACAGATCGGATCTAATTGGTGCACGAATACATAAACGTCAGAAAAATTCACTGCAATCAAGCAACACGAGTATGAAACAAGAAAAGACCAAGAAGAGAAGATCAAGGACGACATGTGAATGGGGGGGGGGGGGAGAAGGGGCAGAAGAAAGAGCCATAAGGCGATCTTTTACCTTGGAAGGGATGCAACCAACGTTGAGGCATGTGCCGCCGAGCGTCCCCCGCTTCTCGATGCACGTGGTCTTGAGCCCCATCTGCGCGGCTTTGATCGCCGCCACGTACCCGCCGGGCCCGCCGCCGATGACCACCACGTCGTTCTCATCCGCCGCCGCTGCGAATCCGCGGCATAACACGGCGGCATGCCGCATCGTCTCCGGTCGGAGGAGTCCCCCAGCCCCCCTCCGTCTGGCCAACCTCATCATAGCCGCCATAACCCTCGTCCCCCCTTCTTCCTCTGCTCCTCTTCCTCTTTTTATCGTACTCGGCAGGGAGGACAGACGAATAAGGGGAAAGAATTAACTATATATTAAACATACACACACGACTCCGTTGAAGACGACGGCGGCGGTTCGAAGTAAAATGAGACGCAACTCGGGAGCAAGGAAGAAGCAGGGCCGTTGGATCGATGAGTCTCAATCAGGGATCATTCATGGGGCCCGTCCGATGAATAATGTAGGGCCCAATAGATAGTATGTACGTCGTATTTTAGCGTATCATTGGCACAGTAAATAAATCTCATTTTAATCTATATAAGAATGCACGTTATTTAATATATATAAAAATATTTATAAAATAATAAGTACGAAGCAACTTTTTTTTATTTTAATTCAGATACAAAATCTATTTTGTATCTGAATTATAAGTCAGATTTTGATTGTCTGAATTGGGTAGATGAGTCAGATCTAAGGAAGACTCATTTCAAGATTATCTATGATTTTACATATGATTTTCTGATATATCTATCCTATATGATTGAGTCGAGGGTATATCCGATATGATCTCTTTGATGATTAAATCAGTTTTCAAACTTAATAATCTATGGATCGAATAGGTTGAACTAGTTAATGAGATCGAGCAGTTGAATCTCTCAAATGGTTCCTTTTTAATGATAGTCTAGGAATGATGACATCCAAGATTATCATGCATTAAGAGGAGATATGTGAGATGTTGGGTGAGGGCATGACATAAAATTTATCGCTCCTATAGCTCACCCGAGTAGTTTTAGGGTGCTATGCTTGATGAAACTTTGCACTACTTTATGGGCTTAAAAAATCTCGAAATAATTACCTGGATGACTTGTTTTTTTGGTAATTTTACCTATATGCGATAACATAAAAGCCAACCAAAATAGGCTATCGAGCCTATTGCAAGCCCTCTATACACTTTGCAAAGTATGAATAAAATCAAAAGATACAAACAAATATAAACATTACATCAAACTCTTTTTGTACATATTTGACCTTGGCATTCTTCCAACATCTCCTTGTTTTTGTTGAATCTTTAATTTTATGCTCTAATTGTAATGTGCCTCTTAGCTCCTAGTTACTCTCTACTACTATTATTAAGTAGTCAAACTTTGATTCACCAATATTGCTTCAACTTACTAATGACTTTAACTCTGGTATGGTGTTAGTTGAGTTATACTAATCTTTGACGGTTCTTACAAATCCCTTAAATAAAGTAAAAAACCTTTCTTGTTGTGCGCAAGTGTCTCAGACATCTTGCATTTTAAACTATAGGTTTATGTCTATTGGAGCTTTAACTGGTATCTCCTTATAGACTTTAAAGTTTTTGATGTCTTTTCTCTATAAAATCTATCCATTGATTCCTCTTCTACTTAGTTATCACCTTGAAGCAGTTTTGTATCATATTTATTTTTTATTAAAAATAAAGCTTACAATCTACTCTTGATGAAATTAATTACCATTGGTGAAGATTTAATAATTGTTGTCTTTCACTAAGTTTCTTCAAAGCTCTTTGAACATGTACAGAACTACTCTACTGGATAAATAAGAAAACTAATAAACTCAACTTCACCCATTCTCTTAAGAGTTGAGAAATCAAATGTTACTTAACTTTGCTCGCCTCTTCAAGGGTTATATTTCATGCATTAAGTTGATTACTAGCTTTCATTTACTCTTTACTTATACTTTTGAATCATCAAAAGTGTTTGTACTCCTTGGGTTGAGTTAGCTATTACAATTTGCCTCCTCATTACCAAGGAGCTTCTAGAATGTAAGAAGCTTTACCCAAAAAGAGTAAAATTTCATCTTGAGTTAAAGCAAGTCTTTGATAGTGTTGGTCGCATCTGGGATTATACTATCATCTTCTCTATTATTTTTATTATTTATTCTTTTGAGTAGAAAAGGTATAACACTGTATATAGCTTACTTTGTTTCTTTGTTGAGCACTCCTGCATCAACTCAAAGTCTTAAACTTTTAACTATCTTGATGAGAAGCTTATCGATACCAATCTTACGAAGTTTCTTAACCTTTGTTTTTTTACCTTGTCTCGGTACTTGAAGTTTGCCTCTGTATTATCCACCTCCTCAACACCCCTTTTATGACCATGTGCTCTCCTTCTATGAGAGTAAGGAATTGATGACTCTACAAAAGTTCCACCTCTACATACCATGGTATTATCATACCAATGACCCTACTATTTGTTGTCTTCCATTTGTATCCTTTTCTTTGTGATTATTAAATATACATATATGTTACTATATTACTCTTCTAAGTCCACCTCCATCCTAACCGATACTTGGTTTTAGATAGCTAAGTCCCTCTAGATTCCTTGCTTCCTTTCCTCTTTCGGCCACCTACTTCAACACCTCTATATTCTCCGAGCAATTCCCCTTGATTGATAGAAAGATAAACCATAACTCTCATACATAGCTATATTGCATGACTTATATTGATTTTATTATCTTTTGCATCCATGGTAGTAATGTCTATTTGCTCGGCCTTGTCGTTCAACTTGCTAGGCCCTCTCAAGCAAATATGCTTCAGAGTAATCTAGCTCTCCAATTGATCTGATACTTTTATATGATAAAGGCCTCCAAACCTCCACCCTACTAATGGGACTCACTAGTACTTGTACTCAAAATCTCTCTCGATGGAACATAGCCCTATATGCTAATAACCAAGGCTTTAATCCAATATAAAATTTGATGCACACACTAAAGACCCACCTCTATGGTATTATGAAATTCACTCATTGAATTCATAGCTCTTATTACCATTGTGTTGCTCACCGAAGTGGAGCTCCTAATAAAATAACTCACATTCATACCTCCATATGATCAAGTATCTCGCAAGACAACACTTATATATGCCTATTACCTCGAACTGTTCCACTATGATCCACTATATTATGTCACCTTCTAGTAATGTCTCCGTCACATTATAATCTTTGTGAGATGAACTTAGATTACGATCTCTCCCTGTGTGACCTTTACCAGTATATTGTAAGGCCTTGTCACCTTCGATTATATCCATTCCTTTGGCAATCGACATTCGTCAACTCACTCTTGGTCACTCACAAATAAAGTATAGCTCTAAGATAGTCCATTGCCAACAACTCTTGAGTCCACTTACTTTACTAAAAATGGTGTGTTATTGTTTGGATCTTAGGCCCCTACCCCACATAATAATTTTCACTGTGTAGTGCTTTATTTGCGGTAAGAGTACCCGCCTTTACATCCTCTTCCCCCATGCCAAGGTATTCTGATCTCAACTTTACCTCCGCAAGTTGAGTCACCTTAGTCCTTCCATTAATTACTTTGCTGAGATAAGATGTATATGCCTCGAAGCTTCCTTCAACTTTGGCTCCACATAAGATAGTCTGCTCCATCAGAATGAGGGACCCATGGAGTGACATCATATCGCTCTTGCTTCTATATGAGTTCATGTCCTTGACCTCTTTCCAACGAAAGCTTTGCACCTTCACTCCATGCTCCATCTTCTATGTCGGCTCCCTTGATGAGACTATGGTACATCACTAAGTTTCACCCAAGCTAGTCTGCTCCTCGAGTTCTATTAAGTTGATAGTGGCCCTCATGCCCACTATTTCACGAATCAACCCTCCATTGAGTTCGAAGTCTATATCAACTTTAAATTGTGCTTTCATTCGATATTGCTTAGGGTTGCTCTCTTACTTGGTCTCGTAATGCATCTACCAATATATTACCACATATGGGATCATATAATATTTCTCTCTATTTTCTCAATCCATTAGGTTGTATGGAGTTGTTATATATGATTCGTGGCACATGATTCTCCTTTTGGAGAATAAGAACTTATCTCTCCTGGATATTTATCCGTTTGATTAACTTTTCTCTTCATATCATTTATTTTAAAAGTTTTAAAGACTACCATCCCCTTGGACTACTCCACCTTGCTAAACAAATTGTCCATTGTTCTACCACGGTTAATGCACTTGTTAGATTACAACTCTCCACCAATACAATTTCGTTGTGTCTCCTAAGGTATAGCAACATGTTGAACTTACTTTATACTTAGTCTCTTATGGTTATACCCTTCCCATGCTAAAGAGAAGGTTTTCATACTCCATGATATTATGTTTCGATCACCTTGGGATAGCCACAGACAGTTCATTGTCTGCATACAAGCTATTGCATGAGTACCAAATTCTTTAAGTTATAAACTCCCCTCACCTTTATGAGCTTTACACAACTTTTCTAGTTGTTGAGCAACCCATCCCTCTTTATATGATCTCATCCTTTACCTAGCACCCCCACTTGCCTTGAGCACTATCAAGTTGGGTTGCCAATAACGAGCCAGACTCAGTCATCCTAACCTTTGTGCATTACACATTCAATCTAACTCACTTATTCTTATGGTGCCTCTTATAAAGGGTTGGTCATTCCTTTAAATGCTAATATCGAATGTTCGCTCCTTTGAGCAACTCCTTTCCCTACATCTCTACAGTCATTTCCTCAAAAGGTCATGTATATTAGCTGTCCTCAATAGCCTCGTTAAGTCTCTCATATTTGCATGCCAAGTATTTCTAAACAAGGTTTGAAATTTTGAGTTGTACCGTCGGGTACGTGTAGTACATATCGGTCCGTCAGTTTACTGGTATGCAGACTGCTGGCTACCGGATGGTACCACTAAAAATTGACTGTCGACGATCGATTTCGATCATCGGTGATCGATTGAGGGAGATTGGCAGTTAATTGAGGGAGATCGAAGATCAGAGAAAAAGGGAAGAAGAAGAATAAGAGGAAAAAAAAAAGAGGAGAAGAAACATAACCTCTACTGCTTCAGAGGTCGCCGTGCCCCATCGTCCGCTGTGTCGCTCTGTTGTCGCCACACTGACGATTTTTCCTCACAAGAGATAGAACACCTCTGCCCGTGGGGAGAAAGATCGAGGCGATGTCACCTC
This sequence comes from Ensete glaucum, assembly GCA_021527575.1. NCBI lineage: Eukaryota > Viridiplantae > Streptophyta > Magnoliopsida > Zingiberales > Musaceae > Ensete > Ensete glaucum. The sequence goes on from CM038552.1 coordinate 39,774,952, forward strand.
TTTTCTTAATTTCTATAAAGATATTTAATATTTTTAATATAATATAATATAATATAATATTATTTTTTAATATATTGGGCGATATGCACTGTGTGTATCGCCTGGTATCGTACTGTACCAGTACCGACAAAATGTTGGCACACCGGTATGGACTGGTAAGTCAATCCTTATTTCTAAGTGTGCTTGTCCCACTATAATACCAAACATCATTGGCTTAGCTGGTTTCGCCTAAATTGTGCGGTACTCTTGCATATTCATTCGCAAAGGATTAGCCTCTTTAAAATCTCTTGTGGTCCTTTAAGGACCTGTAAAAGAGAAAATAAATTAGAGGAAAAGTTTATCTCGGGATCCCATAAGCATATATTTCAGTAGACACTTGATAGACAATACAAATTATAAATATAGATTTAGTAAGCTCTCAATGATTGTATGACAAATGGTCTAGGGTGGTCTACCACAGTTGAAAGTCTCAAGTGCCCATATGACATTAATGCAGAACAAGATAGTGGACTAGCCCTAGACACTACCCAAAGACCCATCCAACCATATGCCACCGGGATAGCTCTAGGGTGCTACGTTGGCTGACAATCTACACTACTCTACAGAGTAAACTATTTGGATAGTCTATTTTTAGATAATTTTATGTTACATGATAACTGCACATAATCTATAATTATAAAACTAAAATAATCATAAAACCCAACCAAAATGAGGCTATTAAGCTTGCGACAAGCCCTCTACATGCTTTGCAAAGCATAAACAAAATCGAAAGATATGGTTATACACAAATATTACATCAAATAACTTATGTACAAATTTATTTGTGATGAGTGGTATTGAGTGATGTCTCTTGGATGCTTCGCCATTGGGTTGGGTGTCCTAGCCCTCCATCAGTTGGTTGGTTGGCCTAAGATCTGAAGTGGGCATTCAAAGCCTTAGTGGCTATATTACCTCTCGCCTCATGGGATTATAACACAGGCCCACATACACTAATTATGCCTTAATTTTTTTATGAGAGTCATTTTGACTATAGCATCACATACATGTGTCCATAGGAGAGTCCATATAGGGGTTGTGTGCTCTGTTAGAGATTCAACTAATCGCCCTTGGCCAATATCACAACGCCATATGTCTAGATAGTTGAAGTGTTGACCAACGGAGTAGTCAAGCAAAGGGTCACTCAGGACACCATAAATAGTTCCCCAAGCCCTTGGTTTCTTTTAAGCCTTCAAGCTTTTTTTTGGAGCCTTCAGACCTTCAGACAACCAACCCTTTAGAAAATCAAAGGTAAATATCTTCTTCGTCAGATGGTTCTTCGATCCCATTGCCACTATTGGCATCAATTTCTACTACTTCTCCCTCTAATAAAGGGGTCGAAGTCGTCGAATAAGGGAGGCTACCTCTTCGAGGGCGAGTCCCTCAGGTGATCAGGCCTCGTAGGATATGCCAAGGTCATATGACTTCAACTCTCGAATCTTTAAGACTAACTTGGTGCATATCAAGAAAGCATTCAATATTCCTAATGAGTTTGAACTGATAGCTCCTCAGCCTGGCACTTGATCTTATGAGTCACGATATTTATTTTGTACCTTCCTTAATGCCTTGGAGGTGGGGTTTAGTTTTTCCCTCAATCCTTTTTTCATTGTTATCTTGAATGCATGAAAAATCTCTCTCACCCAAGTGGTGTCCAACTCCTAGCACTACTCAGTTGCTTTTGTCAAGGAGTGTCGAAGGCTCGATATCTCCCCCTCACCAACTCTGCCATAGGCTTGCTTTACGATAAATCTCAAGGACTCTGCATAACACTTTGGCTAACCCGATTGTCGAGTTCGAGGACCCCTTCTTCTAACAAGGGTTGGAAGAAGATATATTTCTTTGTTTCTTCACGAAGGTGCTCCATTGACATGGCATGGCTAACAAAGAATATACAAAATGGAGGGGGATAGAGCAGGAACAACATCGTTAGTTGTCCAAAGCCTTAACACCATCTTGTTATGGAAGCTAGGATTAGCCCCTCCCCTTAACATCAATATTTGAATCTTCCCCTCCATTTTTTCTTACGATGAATTGATGGACTTTCTTTGTATAGAGATGGATCTCCGTGAAAACATCTTTTGAGCTTCCTAAGCATTCAAAGCCCCCGATGTCATGAAAGGAAAGGATGGCCAATAGGCCACCTCCAACTCGAATAGCCTAAGGTGGTAGGTTGGAGCTAGAGGAGGGATGAGTCACCCTCTAGAAGTGTGCAAGAGAGATTGACCAATGACGAACAACTAGGACCAAACTATTATCATCGAAGCATGTCTCGGCAAGCACCTATCATTATCGGTCCTCCATCATCAATGCCATCGCTGACCCATTGCCGAAGGGAGTTGAAAAATTCCTTGTATTCTTGAGTTCTTGAAGACTCTTGAGATAGTGGGAGTTGAGGACACTGCCACCCAAATTGATTATGACTCCTTCCCGTGTGAAGCCATGGCCGTTGGCCCGAGAAGGGGGAGAGATTTCCCTTGATTGACGTGGCAACAATAGATATCGATCGGGCGTGGAAGATTTCTCGAGAAGCCACCACTTAGAACTATTGCATGCTCCTCTCGAGCTTGACCCAAGAGGTTATACATAAGGCGGAGTGATGACCTTGTCACCGATGCTCATAAGTCCTTTGTTATGGTAAGTACCAATTTTGCATTCGATCTCCTTTATAGTTCTTGGTCACTCTAACTATGGGTTCTACTTTACAGGGACACCATATGTTAATGGACCTTTTGGATCGGGTTAGGGATTCCTTTTCAACCCTAGAATAGTTGTGGAGAGGGATTCCCTCGTTAACAAAGTCAAATGCCTCCGAGTCAAAAGGATGGACTTTGAGTGAGAGAATTCATGGCAAAGCATAACTGTTAAGTGAATCCAACAGGCTAGCTAGACTTCACTCTTTGGTTTGCAGGTGAGGCGAGGGTCGATTGCCTTCGGCCGAATGAGGAGTTGTTGAAGGCTGACAGGGAGATGGCAACCCTTCGCATGGAGAACATTGGTCTTCAGTTGGCCGTGGAGCAGATGGCAGAGCGACTTGAAGTTACAATAAAATACATTCAAACAAAAACTTCGATTTAGTTTAATTTCAATGATTTTTCTTTCTTAAGTGAGTCTAACTCTTTATACTTAATGAAATGAGTTATCATGCTCATTTCAAAGTACCTTTTTTTTTATTTTATTTCAAGCCCTAATTCAAGAATGATCTAACATTCAATCATATTTTAAGTCAATCATTCAGCATTAGCATTTACATTTAAATTAACCAATATAATATCATCAAAATCTCTTTTTCAAAAGATTTTAATGTAGATAATTTTTCATTAACAATAACTAGGGTTCTTTAGTGTAGTTCATTTTTATATTAGTATGCTCTAGCTATGCATAAGCCATGCATCATCAAAAAGCAATCATGAACTATCAAAATATTTATTGCCAATAATTTTTCTTATTATTATTGTTTAGGCTAGTGAGCTTGAAAAGTGTTTTAGATCTCAAGTTATGTGCCTAGAGCATTCACTATCAAGTTACTATTTTTTGCTCCTAGCCTTTATTCAAAGACAAATCTACAATATAGGGGGTTTTGATTTGGGTACCTATTTGACTTTGGGTCTCTCATGAAAAGTTCTACCTAATTTAACTAAAGACATTCCTTTATGAACTAAAATCAATTTACGTGGACTATATTTTCTAAATAGGCATATATAGGCACAGTGTCTATATTCACCATAAAAATTATATTTATTTTTGGGTGAAGAATACAATGTGAGTCTTCTAATAAAAAAAGTTACTTTTGGATGAGTATTACCTAGAAAGTCAATACATTCCTTATGAACATAATCCTTATTAACAAGGATCATGTTTAGAGATTTGTTGCTTATCTTAAACTTTTCTAAGGTTTATTTTAATATGACATTTTTCTTTTTAATTTCATCTAGCATTTCACATTTCGAGCAAGAAGTACATGGTGTTGATGTATCATTCAAAGTTTCAAGTTTACTAGAGAGTAATGCCTAATCTTTTTTGAGTGATTTATAAGTTTTGCTAATCTTTTTATACTTATCGAATAATTCATGAAAGACATTTAATAACTCATCAAAAGTAAAGGAGGCTTTAGGTGTGTTACTTATCTCATCGTTGATAGTCATAAGTATGAGATTCTCCACTTATTCTTTGTTATCTTTTTGATCTTCGGATTGCACCGATTTCTTGCATTTGTAGCAAGAAGTTGTCTTTTTTAAGTTTATTTTTATATTTTTTATTCTTTTTCATGAATCTTTTTGGTTTCTTTGTTATGAGATTAAGATCATAGTCCTTATCATTTGAGGTTTCACTCAAGGAGTCATCTATTATTATCAGTTTAATTTCCTTTCTGTTCTTTGGAAGATGTCATTCTTTTGTTCTTAGTTCAGTATCTTTTATATTCTTTGAAAGGTGTTCATCTTATCCGTTTTTGCAAGTCATTTCATTTATTGATTCCTTTAATTTAATTGTGATTTCATGTGTGATTTATAATGTATGCCATATATAAAAAGTCGAATAAAACATGATTAAATTCATTTATATCTAAAGTATAAAATAAAACATTTATAGTTTTGGCATTTAAGGAAAATATTTGTTTTCCATGATCATTCTAACCATTTATAGGATTGGATGACTTCTGAAATATATTTTCGACGATGTTCTATAAATTAAAATCCAACAAAATAAAAAAAAATACACATTCTAATTTTTCTAAAGGTGTAGTCCGTCCCATTGAACATAGGAGGACGTGTAATGCACTGACACTCGTTAATGCCAAAAAAGGTCATTTAATCGCTTAGGTGTTAATCCAATTGAGTATAACCCGCTCTGATGCCAACTGTTAGGATCTTAGTTGGCACTAAGAAGGGACGAGGGTGAATTAGTAAAAGTATAAAAATAACTTATTTCAAAAAACTTGCTTGAAGTAAAGAAGAAATTGAGAGCGTTTTTTGGAGTTCGTTGAAAGTGAATAATTGAGTAATTTAAAATAAATTCAAAAAAATAATCTTGATTTAGTTAAGGACTACTAAAATGAGAAAATAAGTAAAGGAAGGATCATAAATTTAGAGTGGTTTGGTCACCAACTTGACCTACATCCACTTCTTGATTCCTCCTTCGTCGAAGCCCACTGATGTCCACTAATGATCTTCTTCCATGGGTGAAGATCAAAATCCTTTACACTCTCATTTTCACATGTTCAGGAGAGAAACCTTTATAATCTTTTATTCTTCCCTTAACCTCACTCTACACTTGAAGCACACAAGGGAAGTTAACAAATTCTAACAGTATTTTCCTAATACTTGCACCTTTTTTCTTACCTTACCATGTAAGAATTCTTGAGATATTTATAGACCCCAATTTAGCTTCAAATTGAAGCCAAAATTCAAACCATTTCTAGAAAACTTGAGTGCGAGTGGTACTACCATTGACGTCAATGGTACCACCGTCGAAAGCACCTAGATATTCTGGGCAGTGGTGGTACGATCGCTGCCTGGGTAATACCACTATCGTCGCCCACCAACGGTACTACCGCTAAGAATCCCAAAAAAAGGTACATTTGATCCTTTTTCATACTTGACTCGTACATCTTGTTGACCCCTTTTCTAGGCCAACGAAATGAGCTCAAATCTAATCCAAAGTGGACCCGGTTGCCTTATATTAAGTTAATTTAGATTTTTTCAAATCTAACTAAATTATGACTTAATTACGATGCTAACTACGACACACTACACAATTACAATCATTCTTGTCTGACATGTTAATTGATCTTTCGAACTCCTAACGAACTTCCCAACATCCTCCGACGAACTCCCGATCACCTTCAGTGAACTCTTGGTGAACTCCTAATAAGCTCTCACTGCATCGTTCGAACCCTAGTCTGATGCCCGAACTTGACTCTGGCCCAACATCAGATTATAGTGCATTTTTATTATTGTAGTTAATTTTATATTACTTTCTCTAACACATAAGTTAGATAATAAAATCCATCAATTGATTTCATCATCGAAGGGATAGTTGCTTCTAGAGCGATTGAGGGAGAGGTTGCCGAACTGCTTATGGCCGACCCTATAGAGCTCGTTATTATCGAACTTGCTATCAAAGTTGTCATCAATTCGAGAGGCAAGGTCATAGTTATCGGGGCACTTGGGATCCAATTGATCTGACCCCTTCCATTAAATTTGCCTCCTCCACCCTCAGAAGAAGAAGACAAAGCGGGCGAGGTTAAGATCGACTAAGTGTCATGGTAAAGCTTAGCTAATAACTTATCTTTTTTGCTGTTTCCTTTCTTTTCCTCTTTAATCAATGGGTCCTTTTGATGTCATCACCTATTCGACATAATGTAAAAACTCCTATGGTAATGTTAATTAGCATTATTTACAAAACATAACAATTATTATATTGTTGAATTGAGTTTTTCTTCGTAGACAATACTTCCAATGGTGCTGAGTGAGTTCGAGCTTAGTTCCAAGTCAAACTTCCTTATAAACCTAGTAGGGGCCTTCTAAGTTGCACTAGCTTTCCTCTAGAGTGAGTGGGATCGTAAACTAGCCCTTTGAAGGACTAAGTCCTCGAGGTCGAGGTGTCGTAGGTAGACTTTGCTATTGAAGGCTCTCGCTACGACCCTTCTAAAGGCAAGGTCACAAAGATATGCCTCGGCCCTCACTTTGTCAAGCATGTCAAGGTTCACCTTAAGCCCTTCGGTCAAAGCCACTACATCATAATTCTATGTTCATATAATCACCACTATAATCTTAGTGAGTATCGTAGCTTCCATTATGAATGCCAAGCAAAAAGGAGACTCATATTGGCACCCTTGGGGTGGTGCAATAACTCCACAGGATCCTTGGGACTTCATTTACCCAAATTTCTTTAGCCTCAAATACCATTTCCTTGAGGCCTTCAAGAATACCTCGATTAGTGACTTTGGTCTCCCAATTGGTTTGGAGGTATACGGTAGAACCAAAACCAAGCTGAATCCTAAATGATCTCTAAAACTCCTTAAACTTAGTATTATTGAATTTTGTTCCATTATCAGTGATGATGATTCAAGGTAAATTAAATCTAGAGATGATATTTTTTTATATAAATCCCTCAACTTGCTTCTTAATAATCCAGGCCAATGACTCAACCTCGGCCCATCTAATGAAGAGTCTACACTACCAATAAGAATTTATGTTAGCCTAATGTCAGTGGAAAATGACTTAGAATATCCAAGCCCTACTGAGCGAATAGCCAAGCTTAATATAGAGGCATTATGTTAGTACCAATCACACCATTAGATAAACTCTCTTCAATCCTACCAAAGTGTAGGCCAATAGTAGCCCTGCCATAGAATATTAAAGGCTAATTAACGGGTTCCAATATGTTGCCCATATGTTCCTTCATGAACTTCATGGAGCACTTGTGTTATGTCCTCAGGGTGGAGGCAGCAGAGAAGTAGTTGAGTCAATGATCAACGATAGAGTTCCCCATTGATTAAGCAATACCATGGGTGTTTCCTCTAAAGTTTCTCGGCCTAGTTTGAATCTGATTGTAAATTTTTGATCTTCAAATAGTGGAGTATGTCCCCTATCCAAGTAGACTCAGGAGAGAGGGCATCTACTGGATTTGAATTCTCAGAGCTGAGCCTTGGGCTCCTAAAGCCAATTTTGAGAGGACATCTACTATAGCATTTTGTTCTCATATGATCTGCTAAATATTGAAGGAGGGGATATAAGCAATTATTCTTTGAACCTCCGAGAGATATACTATTATGATGTAATTATGAGTCTCATAAGTCCCTTGACTTGGTTGATGACCAATTGTGAGTTGTTATATATTTTTAGCTTCTTTATTAGTATACCCTTGATAATAATGTAAAGTCCCATCAAAATTGCTTCATACTCCCCCTTGTTGTTGGCCACTTTGAACTCGAAGCAAAAGAGAGTGTTCAAACATGTCCCCGTCGGAGCTCTGCAAAACAAGCCTTGCACCTCCTTCCTTGATGGTTGTAGACCCATTGACATTAAGGGTCCGTGGCTGAAAACCGAGAGACCGTTCTTCTAAAGTCAACACCATGATGAAATCATCAAAGTTTGAGCTTTTATAGTAGTGCTTTGGAGGTAGGAGATATTAAACTCACTGAGCTCCATTGACTACTTCAGAAGTCAGAAGTCACTTGAAAGCATCTAGCTTACATAAAATTTGTTGCATAGGTTGATCCATCATCACAATTATATAGTGAGATTGGGTGGAGCTTCTTGGCTGAGAGCACCGGGGCATATGTAATTTTTTCAAAGTTTGGGTATCAAGTTTCCACGTCTTACATGACTTGTATAAATATATCAGCTTCTTGACCTTCTCTTGTTCCCAGACTAGAACAGAGATGACCATTGTGGGAGCAATAGAAAGGTATAGGTACGAGTGCTACCAAATACTCTTTGAGTTGTTTGAGTGTCTTTTGGCATTGTTCGATCCATTAGAAGTCCTTCGACCACTTTAGTTTTTTTTTAAGAATGACAAACAAAGATCGCTTGCTAAGGATCACAATTCGACCAGTCAACTATCAAACTTCTTGATGGACATTGGAGACCTTATGTTTAGGATGACTTGCACCTTTTCTAAATTAATGTCGATTCTAGTATGATTGATGGAGCCCCATTTGATAAGTCTAGGAACTATCAGATCTAACCCCAATGGCTCACTTTGTCGGATTGAGCACATTTGAAATTGATGAAGCATGTCAAAGGTTTCTACTAGGTTGGCCAGGTGAGTGTCTGACATTCAACTTTTGACCCACATATCATCAACATAGAATTCTATGTTCCTTTTGATCTGGACTTGGAATATTTTATTCACTATTATTTGGTATGTGGTTCTAGTATTCTTCAATCTGAAGGGCATGTCCTTGCAACAATAAAGACCTCCAACGGTATTGGCTCCTCATCTTTTAGTGTCATTTTAATTTGGTTGTACACGATGAAGGCATCCATAATGGTGAGCAATTCATGACTTAAGGTTGCATTGACTAATTGATTAAATTGATGTAAGAGATAGTTGTTATTTAGACAAACATTATTGAGATTTGTGTAGTCAACACACATACGTCACTTTTCATTATGAATAAATCCAACATACATGAGTTTATGACTTCTTGTTCTATCGCCACCTATCGATTCGATGTGAATCTCTGAGGCTTTTGTTGAATGGATCGGTGCTCCAGGTCAAGGTTGAGGTAATGCTAGGCTACTACCTAATCTATTCCTAGCATGTCACTAGGATTCCAAACGAAGACCTTTATATTATGACGTAGGAAGTTGATAAGCTTGGTCTTCTTTTCTTCTACGAGAGTTGAACCAATCTTTTCAGTTCTACCTAGCCTTATTGGATCAAGGGGTTTTCCAATAGGGTCTCTCTAGTCTCGGGATGGGCAAGCTAAGAAGTAGGTTCTCTCAGATCTAGTTGCTGGATTGAGAAGATTGTTTTCCTTGAAAGTGTTATCAATGTAAGGTAACACTAACTAGATTCCCACAAGTTGCTCTTAACTATTTCAACCGCAAAGCTGGTAGGGAACTTTAAGGTTATGTGGTAAGTTGAGACGACCACATGAAAGCGATTGGGAGTCGAGCGATTGATGATTACATTATAGGCAGATGGGATGTCGACCATTAGGAATGTTGTCTTTATGGTTTTAGAGCAATTATCATATCTAAAAGTAACATATAAATCTACCATTCCCATGGGAGTTATAAATCTCTCGTGAAACCAGTGAGTGTAGACAAGATCAAGTGGAAGTTTTTAACATTCAACCCAATTTTTAGGAAAGCATTATAGTATAATATGTCAACAAAACTTCTCGTGTCCACCATAATTCTCTTTACCAATATGTTTACAATCTTGAGGGAGACCACTAGGGCATCATCGTGATTAGGATCATGGTGCTCGACCTCTTCCTCCTTAAACATAATCGAAGAATCTCTCACAGGATGAAATCTCTTATATGGAGGGTCCCTCACATAATTTTTTCTAGGTGTGGAATTGATTTCTCGAGATACGAGTCCTCCCACAATGACATCCGCTTAATGCTCAATAGGGCCCCATAGTCTTAGGGAAGGCTCTCGCACCTTGAGCAGGTAACAAGTGAGCTTCCCTCTTTGGATGAGTTCCTTGATCTGTAACTTCATATCATAGCAATCTTTTATGTCATACCCATGATCTTGATGGAAGCGATAGTATTTTAAATGGCCCCAACAGGTTAGAGGAGACCATAAAGGGTGGAGGAGGCAAAGCAAGCCCTTCTCTATTATCTACATGAATACTTTGGTATGCGTTGTGTTTAACGGAGAAAGTCCGGGTGCTCGATCACCCTTAGTTTATCATTATAGGGTCACTCAGAGTTGCCTTACCTCGAATTCCTCTATTTCCTTAGAACTTTCTTGGGTTTGGAGTTCATTTTACCCACAATTATGGATTATGCAATGATATGATGATTAGCTTTTACAATAGCTATAGAAAAATGGTCGATGACTATATGATAATTGAATAAAAGAACTTTGGGGGATGGAGGCTATCGATGTAAGCATTAATGACAACGAAGGAGGTTGGGTCAGTCACTAATCTGACTTCTTTGTATAACTAGTAAGGGACTCATTGTCTATTTGTCAAATTGCGAGGAGTGAGGTAATTGATTTCTTTAGCAACTTGCAGTCGATGAAGTTTAACTAAAACTCTTTTACTAACTATACAAAAAAGATGATATAGATTTTTGGGGGAGTTTTAAAAACCACTCCCTCATGACTACCCTAAGAGAGATCAGCAAAGTTTGACACATAACAAAATCGATGGTCAAAACAATGTCATTTGGGAAGTCAAAGTAGCAACGTGCTTAGTGGGGTCAAAGCCTCCCTCATGCAACTCCAAGGTCAAATACAAAAGCCCTCTACCATGGAACTCAAGGTAGGTGCCATTTTAAATTGTTTTCACTACATTATCTCCCATTTTATATCCTGTAGCCACTAATCCATCCCGAATAGCTACTATCGTACATTTTGATAGGGGCCGATTGATGGAGCCATCGACCTTGGTGACCTAATTTCGTGAAGAGGGTGAGGAAGTGGAACTTATGGTGGTTGGATTGGAGAATGGATTTATGGCTATAGCTCAGTCGTAGTGGATGTGACTCTGTCACCATGATAGGGGCACGGAAAAGAGTGTGCTCCTTCTTGCATCAATTGAGTTAGTTGGGAGAGATATGGGCCACATATTAGAATAACCTCATCAAGAATTGGACTTGGTGGGTTAGGTTATAAAAAGTTTCAGTAGCAATGGTGATACTATCACCTTGGGCATGTGGAGTTAGTTGCAGGCTGAGCAGAAGATGGATTCATTATCTAATCGTGGAACAATCAATGAAAAAGTTAGTGATTAGGAAGTTGGAAGATGGGAGTAGGACCAACTGAAGATCATGGTGGGATCAACCCTAAGAGAACCAAAATCGAGGGGTTTGGCATCGGGGCATTCTATGGCATCGGGGGCTCGACTCCTCTTGATCATTCGATACAATTAGATGAACAACTTTATCCAAGTTTGGCTTTAATGGTCCTACAAAACTTTCTTGAAACATGCATGGTGGTCCTTAAACTTGTGCCAATCTATTAAATCATATTTTGGTTGTTCGAGTTGAGGAGATGGGTCAGATCTAATCGAGGCTTGTTCCAAGATGGTTTGAAGTTCCACTCATGATTCCCCAATGTGTTGATCCTATAAGACTGAGTCAAGGGTGTTCTCAACAACAACCCCTCTAATTAATAATCCAAGACTAGTCGGACCGATTGGATGAGTCAAACTAGTCAATGAGACTGAGTAGGTGAATCCCTCAAATGCATAACTTGGAGTCCTTTTAATGGATAGTTTGAGAACAATTATATTCGAGATCATCGAGCGTTAAGAGGAGATGTGCAATATGTTGGGTGAGGGCATGGTGCAACATTCGTCGCTCCTAAGGCCCACATCACCCCACTATGCCTTTCATGGGGTCGGATGGTCGGGCATTCGATCACATATAACCGGTTACATCCATGTGTCCTTAGATCCGAATGTCACTTGTTGGTAAGACATGGTTGACAAGTTGCTAGGATGATCTACTTGTCAACCACGTTTAAGGCTTATATGTTTGTCATATCAATTACTCCTTATCACAATCTATGATGTTTGGTGAACTTATTTAGTATACATTTATAATACAAATATATATATAGATAATTGTTGGACATCCATGCTAACTTTAGTACTAAACTATTTGTAATTCCAATAGAGTAAAAGAAAAAAATACATATTGTAAATATGCTAAGGCAAATTTCTTTATAAAATCTTAAAATTTTGCTTTTTTCCACTTAGCATTCTTTTTTATTTTATTTTCACATGCTACCCTTTTATTTTTTAGAAGATAATATTATTGATGTTTCCTTCTCATCAATCATCGTTTTCATCCTATAGTGGCCACCTCTACCCATTACAATATAGGGCCTATTGAATTCTCAAATTTTGATGATGAAATCAGTTGATAAATTTATAAACTAATATGATTTCGAGATAAGTAAAGTCGGAAAAACTTCGATCATAGACTCGAACCATCGGAGGACAAATCATCAAAGCAAATGTTGGGCCGAAAAGCATCATGTCAAAGATTGGATGTTAGGCCGAAAGATTGGTTGACATGTTGTCACAGACTTAGCTAATTTTGCCTAAGCCGTGCGGCACCCATGCATGTTCGTCCGCAAGGGTCAACCCTCCCCGAGATCTCCTAGAGTCCCTTAGACTTACAAAAGAGAAAACGGGCCAGAAGAAGCAATTCTCATAGGATCCACAAGTAACTGCTCAAGCAAATACTTTATAAAGCCAAATACAAATTACACTCGTGGACATTACAAACTCAGAGATGTTGCACACAAAGGATAATGGTCCATTACAAACTGAAGTCTCTATAAGTGCTTACAAGATATACTTGTATTTACAAGGTAAAATTGGCCACAAAGTAAACCAAAATAGGGCTACTAAGCCTACTGCAAGCCTGCTACTTGCTGTACAAGGTATGTACACAAACCGAAGGACACGGACAAACATAAACATTTCATCGAACACCTTGTTTATATTATTGTCTGTGACATTCTCCCCCACTTATTCCTTAGACGTCCTCGTCGAAGCCACTGTAGATGCTGCATCTCCTCATATTCTGTTGAAGCTTCAATCTTCTGCTTTGGCTGCAACATGCCCCTTTGGCTCTCTATCGCTCTCCGCCATTGTTGTTGAGTAGTCGAACCTAATCTGCCATGTTGCTTCAACTCACCAATGATTGAATCTGGTGTGGGGTTAGTTGAGTTGTGCTGATCCTTATTGGTTCTCGTAGATCCCTCTAATGAAGGAAAAGACCTGCCTTATTATGCACTAGTATCGTAGTATACTCATGTTGCTTGAACTGGGTGGATGCTTGTTGGAACTTTGACGAGCATCATCTCATAGACGTTAAGGTTTTTGAGGTCTTTCCTCCATAATGTTTGCCCATTGATCCTTCTTCCATGTTTAGTTGTCACTTCCAAGTAGGTTCACATCACTCTCGCTTTCAATTGGCATTCAATTAGAAAATGAAGCGAGCAATATGCTCTCAGTAGTACTGATCACCAATGGTGATAATTTGACAACTATTGTCTTCTATAAGCTTTCTTTGAAGGATCACTGAACTTATATAGAGCTCCTTTGCTGGATAGATAAGAGAACTGGGATCCTTGACTTTCCTCATTCTCTTAGTAGTTGAGAAGACAAGGTTACTTGGCTTCACTCACCTCCTCGAGTTAAGAGAATTAGAGTACTCAGTTTCGCCCATTCTCCTGACTTGAGAAGGCAAAGGTTACTCGATTTTGCCTGCCTCCTCGAGTTTGTACTTCATGCATTGAGCTAGTTACTAACATTCGCCCACTCTTTGCTCACACTTCTGAAGTGCTTAAAGTGTTTGCACTCCTTGCGTTGAGTTAACTACTGTGATTCGCCTTCTCACTACCATTGAACTTCTGGAATGCAAGAAGTTTTGCCCGAAAAGAGCAAAAAGTTTACCCCAACTTGGAGTCCCCCAACTTGGAGTAAGTCTTTGATAGATCTGGTCGCCTCTGGGATTGTACCATCTTCTCCATCACCTTTGTCGCCTACTCCTCTGAGTAGAAAAGTATAGTACCACATACTGCCTACTTCGTTCCTTGGTCGAGCACTCCTGTATTAACCCGAAGTCCCCCGCTTTCGGCTATCTTGATGAGAAGTCCATCGATATCGGTCTTATGAGTTCCTTAGCCTCTACTCTAACTTGGTACATGGAGTTTGCCTTTGCATACTCCACCTCCTTGGCCCCTGTTATGACTAGTGCTCTCCCTCCATAAGAGCAAGGGATCGATGACTCCACAGAAGTCCCGCCTCTGCAGTACCATTGTGCTGCCAAGCCCATAGCACTACTATCTGTTACCTTGCATCTTTATCCCTTCCTTCGTGATTGGTAGATCTACCTCTGCGGCACTGTGACGCTCCTCCGAGTCCACCTCCTTTCTAACCGACGTTTTGCTTTTGGGTAGTTGAGCCCCACAAGACTCGTCGTCGCTTCCTCGCCCCTTTCGACCACCTGCTTCGATACCACTATGTCCTCCTTGCAGTTCTCCTTGGTTGATAGAAAGACAGATTACAACTCTTATGTATAGCCTCCGCCATCTTGTTGCAGGGCTCACGCCGATTATGTTCTCCTTAGCTTCCTTGATAGCGATGTTCACTTACTCGGCTTTGTCCTCTGACTTGCCGAGCTCCCTTAAGCGAATGTGAGCACTGAAGTAGTCCAACTCTCCAGCTGCTCTGATCAAACCTTTGTATAATCAAGTCCCCTCCATAGGACTCACTGGTACTTGCACTTTGACTTCTCCCTCGGTAGTACACAGCCCCCGTATGCTGATGACCAAGACTTTCATCTGATGCAAGCTTCGATGCATATACACGGAAGACTCGCCTCTGCGGTACCATGACATTCACCCCTTGAATCCATAGCCCTTCTTGCCATTGCATTGTTTACCGAAGTGGAGCTCCCAGTAGCTCCTGATCATTCACATGATCACGTCCCCCTCCATGGGACTCACTGGTACTTGCACTTGGACTTCTTCCTTGGTGGTATATAGCCCCCATAAGCCGATGACTAAGGCTTTCATCCAATGCAATCTCTGATGCACACATGAAGACTTACCTTTGTGGTACCATGATATTCACTTCTTGAATCCATATCCCTTTTTCTTATTGTATCATGCACCAAAGTAGAGCTCCCAGTAACTCCTGATCATACCTCCGCATGATCTTGTCCCTCACGGGACAGGATTGCCTGTATTGCATTGTCACGAACTATTCCACCATGATCCGCTGCACCATGTCGCTTCTTGGTGACATCTGCATTGTATATAGATTCTCATGTGATGAATTCGGACTACGACTTCTCCACGTGTGGCCTCTGCCAACACATCGTAGGGCCTCCACCATCTCCGATTTTTAGTTCGCTCTGTTGGTAATTCACCTTCGTCCACCCACTCTTGGGTCACACCTGGATGAAATATAGCTCTAGGACAGTCCGTCGCTTAGTAGCTCATGAAGTCCCCCTGACATCGTTAGAATTTGTGCACCATTGTCTGGATCCTGGGCCTCTATCCCCTACCAACACAATCTCTGCTATGCACCACTTGTTCCTGACAACTCGAATGTCAACACTCTGGCATATTCTTCAAGAGTACTCACCTCTACGTCCTCTTGCCCCATTCTAAAGTCTCATGATCCCAACTTTACCTCCGCAAGTTGAATCACTTTAGTTACTCCATCAAATGCATCTCTGAGGTAGCTTGTATGTGCCTCGAAGCTCCCTTCATCTTTGGCACTATACAAGATAAATTTGCCCCATCAGAATGAAGAACCCATGAAATGACATGATCCCACTCTTGCCTCTATAAGAGTTCATACCCTTGACCTCTGTCCAAGGAAAGCTCCGTGCCTCTACTCTATGTTCCATCTTCTATGTTGACTCTCTTCATGTGGCTTGGATACTTTACCAAGTTCCACTTAAGTCGCTCTGCTCCTCGATCTGCATTGAGTTGATAGTGGCTCTCGCGTCCATCATTCCACGGGTCTACCCTCCGTTGAGTTTGATTTTTGCATTGACTCTAAGTGTGCCTTCATATGATGTTGCCTTGGATTGCTCCCCCACTTGATCTCGAAATATATCCACCAATGCATTACCTCTTCGAGATCATGCGATAACTCTTCGTCGCTCACTCGGTCCGTTGAACTTTATGGAGATATAGCCTTAAGGAACTCTTCCTCAATATGTGCAGTTTGTTGCATATGATTCTTCCTCTACAAAATTAGGACTTATCCCTCCTAGATATCTGTCATACTGGAGCAACTTTCCTCTTTACATACTTCCCACTGGAAGTTTCGGAGACCACTATATCCTTTGGACTACTCCATCTTGCTGGACAACTTGTGCCTTGTTGTATCCCATAGATGTATCCTTTCCATGTCGAAGAGAAAGTTCTGATGCTCCATACGTCGAGTTTCGATCGCGCCTTGGGATGGCCATGAACACTCTGTCGTCCGTGTATAAGCCCTTGCATGAGTACCGAATCCTTCGAGTTAGCAATTCCCCTTAGCTCTATGAGCTTCGCACAACTCTTTCGGTCATTACACAACACTTCCCATTTGGCACGGTCTCATCTTTTACCAAGTGCCCTCTTTGCCTTGAGCACTATCAAGTTTGGTTGCCAACGTCGAGCTATAGCTCAAACTCAACCATTCCAATCTTTGTGCGCTATACATTTTTCTTCACTTGTTTGTCCTCATGGTGCCTCTCGTGCAAATGGGTTGGCCATTCCTCTAAATTTCAAACCTGGATGCATGCTCCTTTGAGCGACTCCTTTCCCTATATCTCAATGTCCATTTTCCCCAAATGATTACGCGTGCTGGCTGTCCTCTATACAACCTAGCTAGGTCCCTTACGTTTGTATGGCGAGTGTTTCTGCGTATGCTTGTCTCACTATGATATCACATTATCACGGGCTTAGCTGATTTTGCCTAAACCGTGCGGCACCCATTCGTGTCCGTTTGCAAGGGTCAGCCCTCCCTGAGATCTCCTAAAGTTCCTTAGACTTACAAAAGAGAAAACGGGCTAGAAGAATCAATTCTCACGAGATCTATAAGCAACTGCTCAAGCAAATACTTTATAAAGCCAAATACAAATTATACCCATGGATATTACAAACTTAGAGAGGTTGCACACAAAGGATAATAGTCCATTACAGACTAAAGTCCCCATAAGTGCTTACAAGACATACTTGTATTTATAAGTCAAAATTGGCCATAAAGCAAACCAAAATAGGGATGCTAAGCCTACTATAAGCCCGCTACTTGCTGTACAAGATATGTTCACAAATCGAAGGACACAGACAAACATGAGCATTTCATCGAACATCTTGTTTACATTGTTGTCCGTGACAATATGGTAGGATGGACTTTGTGCCATGAGTTTAGGCATCAAATCAGAAGATGCTATGGAGGTTCAAAAGATACTATGGAGGTTTGGACAAAGTGCCTCATGATCAGATGACATGCTGGAATACTAGACAATATGCTAAAAGCTTCATGATTATAATTAAAGTGGTTAAGTCTTGATCATGATCGTTTAGAGTCAAATTAAGCTGGTATTGGATCAAAACTATACAAACTTGATTTGGAGCCCATCAGGCCTGAACCTGAGCTGAATTGGGCCTAATTGAAGGCCAATTAAGTGACCTGGAACTAGCCTAGTCGGTGGTACCACTAGATAGTTGGAAAGCACTGTTTGTGCTTTTTTGGGTATTCTGGTGGTGGTATTGCCTCCTATCGGTGGTGGTACCACCTAATGATGGTGGTACTGCCTAGTCTAATGATATTACCTTCAAAACCTAGATTCTCAAGCTTTGTTCCATAGTAGTAACGTCCGACGTTGGTAGTGGTACTATTAGTATACTACTAATACCTTGAAGCCTTTAAGGGTGTATAAGTACCCCACTCATTCTTGTTTGATGCAAGTGCGCACAAGGGTGAACAAGAAAGAATTCCTGAGATTAAAAATATTGTAAACTCTTGGTAGTGTTTGAGTCTCTTCCTCCTTGAGTTTAGCGGTTATTCTAAAGAAATATGTAGGTCGGGATGACCAAACCACTATAAATCAGTTTGCATTTACTTTCTTGCTTTTCATTATATTGCTTACTAATTTACTTCACTCAATATCCTTACTTGCACTTTTGGTTAAATATATTTCTAATTCATATTTTCGTTCAAACTTTTTTAAATCAAAACCTTTTTATGATATCACTAATTCATCCCCCCCCCCCACCCCCTCTCTTAGTGCCATTACGATTATAACAGTTGGTATCAAAGTTTGGTTCTCTCAATTGGATTAACACCTAAAAGAGATTTAATGATTTTTTCTAGTAATCACGAGGTCACTTTATCACTCGTACTCTTATGTCCAATCGGACGGACTACACTTAATGAAAAATATGAATAAGAAATTTCTTAATTTCTATGGATTTTGATTTGTGAAACTTCATTCAATGTGGTTTTCAAAAAATGTTTTAATCCGACGAATGGAATAATTCTGAAAAAAAATATTTTTCTTAAACACTAAATCTATGAACGCTTTATTTTATGCTTTAGATAAGAATGAGTTTAATCGTGTTTCTACTTGTGACACTACAGGCACATACGTGAAGTTATTCATAAAGGCACAAGTTGAGTGAAAGAATAAAAAATTAATCTTTTGCTACATAGTTATGAACTATTTAAAATAAAACCAAATGAAACCATTTGTGACATTTACACCCGTTTTACGGATGTTGTTAATAGTTTAAATGCTTTTGGTAAATGCTATACTAACCTTAAATTAGTAAATAAAATTTTAAGATCTCTTCCAAAATATTGGAATCCAAAAGTAATGGCTATCCAAGAATCAAATAACTTAAATAATTTTCCTCTTGAAGAACTCATAGGATCTTTAATAACCTATAAAATGACTTGTAAAGTACATGATGAACAAGAGGAAAACCTTCTAAAGAACATGAACGTTTTGCACTAAGAACTAAAAAAAGATTTCTCAAGTGAAAGCTCAAGTGATGATGATGATGACATTACACTTCTTACAATAAGATTTAAAAAATTTATGAAAAGGAACAAAACTCATAAGAATAAAAGTTAACCAATAGATATTATAATATATTATAAATACAAAAAGTCATGACACTTCAAAAATGAGTATCCACAACTGAAGAAGAAGTTGCCAACCCCCCCCCCAAAAAAAAAAAAAAACGTTCATAGCAGCTTGGGATGAATCAAGTGCATTAGAGGATGAAGAGCTAATCAATAAAGACGAAATGAAAAACTACGCATTGATAACCTTCAATGATGAAGTATGTGTCTCTTTTAAAACATCTCTATCTTATGATGAATTATTTGATGCATTTCATGATTTATATGATGTACTAAAAAATATTGATAAGAAATATAAATCATTAAAAGGGACTATGTATTACTTACTAGTAAATTTAAAATTTTACATGAAACATCAACATCTTGTACTCTTTGTTCTAAATATGAAGAGTTAGATTCAATTAAAAAAATATATGTTATTACAACAAACTTTAGAAAAGTTTAAAATTAAAAATAAATCATTAAACATGATTCTTACTAAACAAAGTTATGTATATAGAAAGGAAGGAATTGACTTTATAAATAGTAACACTCAAAAAAGCCAACAAGATTTGTAAAAGGAACGACACTATATATTCCTCCTAAAGATAAATATATTTTTTGTGAAAGATTTGTTTATTATGCTTATACTTGCCCTTTCAAAAAATATAGCTCTCATAAATTAGTTCTAGTTCCGAAAGAAATAATTAATAATTTAATGTTAAAAATCAAGAGAGGTGATCTAACCATGAAAGACCCAAAGTTAAATGAGTACCTATAGTAAACCTCTCTTTCTTGTAGATATTTCTCCAAACAAGAGTTAGGAGCAAAAGATGGTATTTTGATAGCAGATGCTTAAGGCACATGACCAAAGATCCAACATAATTCTTAAATCTCACTAGCCGAGATAGAGGATATGTCACATTCGGAGATAACAACAAAGGAAAGATTATTAGTATTGAAAATATTGGTAACAAGTCAAATTTCTTGATTGAAAATGTTTTATTAGTAGATAGTTTAAAACATAACTTACTAAGCATTAGTCAATTATGTGATAAGGGATATAATATTAAATTTAAATTTAATATTTATATTATAGATATATCAAATAAAAATAAATATATGATTATCTTAAGGAACAATAACATTTATACTATTTCTTAATGATTTTCATAACAAAACTTATTTTTCTATTTTAAACAATGATGCATGCTTTGGTAGAGGCTAGGTCATGCAAGTATTAAATTGATCTCACAAATCGAAAATAAATAACTTGTAAGAGGAATGCTTAGAATTAAATTTGTCTAAGATAAAATTTGTGATGCATGTCAACTAGGAAAATAAATAAAGAGTACCTTTAAATCTAAAAATCAAGTGAGCACCTCTAGACCAGTATAATTAAATCATATGTATTTATTTGGACCAATTGATATTACAAGGAGGTAGTAAATGTGCTTTTATAATTATTGATGATTATAGTAGATATATGTGGATATATTTCTTGGTACATAAAAGTGATTGTTTTAAATATTTTATGAAGTTTTATAAACAAGTTCAAAATAAAAAAAGATTTTATGATTTCTTCTATTTATAGTGATCATGACAATGAATTCAAAAATCATGATTTTCAAGAATTTTATGATTTCAATGGGTATAACCATAATTTCTCTACTCCAAGAAATCCACAACAAAATGAAGTTGTTGAGAGAAAGAATATGAGTTTACAAAAAATGGCAAAAATCATACTTAATGAACATAGCCTACCTAAATACTTTTGGGCTGAAGCCATTAACACAGTATGCTATGTCATGAATATGGTTCTTATAAGACCTCTACTATCTAAGATTTCTTATGAATTATGAAATAATAAAAGACCCAACGTTTTTAAAATTTTTAGTTGTAAATGATTTATTTTAAATGAAAATAATGCCTTAGAGAAATTTGATGTAAAATTTTGTGAATGTATTTTTCTTGGATATTCTATTGTTTCTAAAGTTTTTTGAGTTTTTAATAAAAAACTTTAATTATTGAGGAATCTAACCATGTTGTTTTTAATGTGTCTCTCGAAGTTAAGAAAAATGATGTTGGTGATGATTTTGAGTTTGACATTTCGAATTTGAATAAGAATTCTCTTCTCCAAAGCAACTTGGATACTTTTATTTCTGAAAAAATCTTACCCAAGGAATGAAAGTATGTAGATACTTATCCTAAGGAGCTAATCATTAGAGATATATCAGAAAGTATTAAAACTCGTTGTTCACTTCAAAATATTTATGCAAATGCTACCTTTGTATCTCAAATTGAACCTAAATGTTGAAAGATAAAATTGTTATAACAGCATTAGCAGAATGGTGATTGTTGAGGCAAATCCTCAACTCCTAATCTTCATAACCTTCTCTTTTCTTATATAAATAGGTATTGAGTGGAGGAATAAACATGTGCACTTTATTCCTTTCCTAATCTCTTCTCTTATTTCTCTATATTGGTGTCAGAGCTATGATATGGGCCACCACTCGTCATCTACTCCTTTGCGAAATACTCCTATGCAAAATTGCAGCCTCTGTCTGCTGCTTGTTGAACCACTGGCGCCAAGCCTCTCGTTGTGAGCCGCTCGTGGACAACCCCATTGCGAAATTGCAAATACTCGTATTATTGTTGCTGCACTTCAGATCTGCCAGTCGCCTGAACTTACCCTTTGCCTTCATCAGTGGACTTCGCGAGGGGGGTCATCCGCTGTCCTCGTCCTCAACCACGGCGTCACCCTCCTCCATTCATGGCAATCTTGTGTTACTGATCGTAGCGCTTAAGCAGTAGAGGTGCGAGTCCTATCTCTGTGCTAGATCATGACCGGACCTCCTCTAGGAGGAAGATCGTCGATTCTGCATAGTTCTCCCTAATGATTGCAGCCTTTGCACCCACAGACCCTTCCTTTGTGGTGTTCGATGGCCCCAGCTCAAATATTTTTTCAAGGAATTTGAGAGATCATAATAAAAAGCTTCGATCTCTGCATCTAAGACATAAAGGCGATCATCGATCGATGATCAATTTCACCATTGCCTATCAAAAGAGCATCGCAAATCCTTTCGATCGCTGTGTCTGTTAGGACCTCCTAATCTTGATTTCTAGGTTTGGTGTCTCCATTCTGTTGTGCCTGCCCTTTGCCGCTTGTCGTGGGACCTCTACTTACATAGGTCTGATCTTCTCGGCCTTGGTAATCTGCTCGACGAAGCTGCCAGTATCAAAGGCAGCCTGATCTCTTTAGCAGCCAAAATACGGGCGGCGAAGTGTAGCTCTCCCCATTGTACATATTGTTGTGGTCGCCGTTGCAGGTCTGACATCCCATGAAGTGCATCACGAATGGCCGACACTACCCATTCGGCCTGCTCATCGCCCTATCCCCCCCCTGATTGCTGCCAACCCTATAGCCACTATCTCCTTCCCTTACTACCCTCCTCCTTCTCACCTACCCTACTTATGGCAAGTACTGTATATCTCTCACAGATTGCAATGATCGTTGTGGCGAACTATGGCCTGACACTTTCACTATCAAAGGCTCCTCTTCTCTTCTCCCTTAGTGCCAAGAGAAGTAAGAAACAACGTTGTCGTCATCCCTTTCGATGCTGTCTAGACATCTAGTGTAAAGAAACGAGCTACTCCTGTGATCGTTCCCTGAGAACTGTACTGCAACTAAGCAGTATTGGTTCCCTACCCAACACTATGGCAGAGTGACTCATCCCATCCTGATTGTTGTCATAAACACAGCTCGCAATAAAACAACCCAACAATTTTTGCCGAGGGTTCTCCTTTCTCGGCAAGACCACACGAAGGGCAACTCTAATCCTTAAGATCCAATCGACACAGTGATTGTATTTTTCCTCACAATGTCATCCTTATCTACCTCTCACATTCCCATCATTGTTCCCATAGGGAGCAATAGCACCTCTCAAAATACAGGGCTCGTCTCCATCAATGCTGCAGCTCACATCCCGTTTAAATTATCGAAAGGAGGCAATTACACATCCTAGCATGCTCAATTTTCTATCTTCTCTTCGGATATGATCTATTAGGTTATGTTGACAGATCTTTTAGTTATCCAACAGTAATGATCAACATCCATGAGGCTGCAAGTCCAATACAAAATATAGAGCACAAATTGTAGTTACACCAAGATTGTCCCATTCTTCAGGCGATTTAAGTCTCCATCGCTGGATCCATTGCCCCACTTATATCTTCGTGTGCTGCTATTGCTGAAGCATGGTGCAAGTTGCAAACTACATTGGCGAATCGCTCTCGAACTTGAATGCTCGGCCTCCTCTCTAATCTAATGAACACAAAACAAGAGGGAAGTATCATCGCTGATTATCTACAAAATGTAAAGCTTATCATCGATAATTTAGCTTTAATAGGTCACTATCTCAGTGATGATAAAGTCATTGTCCATACCCTCAATGGTCTTATGATTGAGTACAAAGAATTGGTAGTAGCAATATGGGCGCGCGACTCGTCATTATTGTTTGAGGAGCTATACGACAAGTTGACTAACTATGAGACATACTTAAAGCACGATGATAGGGCACCAGTGTTGAATCTCAGATTTTGATGATGAAATCAATTGATGGATTATTGATCTAATAGGATTGTTAGAGTTGATTGATGTAGGATTAATTACGATAGAAGGATTATTACAATCACGATTGGCCAAGGTTAAGTCCATGCATCGAGTCGATATGTTTGGGAACTTGCCAGGAGTGTGTCGGAAGCTCGCCAAGGGTATCAGGAGTTTGTTAGGATGGCGCAAGAGAGTTTACAAAAAGAAGACCGAGACTCGTCAGAAGATTGTCGGGGGTAGCCGAAAAGCTTGTCGAGAGTCGGGATGGTCTTGTAATGGATATTTTAATAATTATGATTATATTTAACTAAGTCATGATTAGCATCGTGCAGGTCTAACTATGGCAGGATCAATGAAGTTACAACCACATGATGGGCCAAGATAAAGCCTAGGCATCGGGCCGAGTTCGGATGATGCGGTAGGATTTCGTTGGAAGTTCGCTTGGAGATTCACCGAAGGAATTGGGAAGCTCGTTGGGAACGCGAAGGGAGATCACCAGAAAGAAGACCAGAGGACTTGCCGCAAGATTGCTGGAGGTTGTTGGAGTATGCGGGAGTTAGATCTTAATTAGGCTTAATTGATCATTAAGTATTATAATCATTAAGTCATAGTTAGGGTTAGAGTTCTAATTGAGTTGGATTTGGAAGGAATCCAAATCAACTCAATGAGGCAACCAAATCCACTACTGGGTTTGGTTGAGCTCAATCAGTTGACCAAAGAGCTGATCAACGTAAAAGTCAAGCCGGAATTCGAAAAGTGGAGGGAACCACTTTTGCAGAAATTTCAACGGGTAAACCGTCGATAAGTGATGGTTGGATCGCTCGTATCATAAAATCCAAGTGGCGAGCAGTAGCTTTCGACGGGTAAACCATCCAAGTGGTAGGTGAACCGCCCGTACCATAGAATCTGGGCGGCGACCAACTGTTGACAGTAAGTAAATCGCCCGTACCTGGATTTTCCGGGTGAGTTAGATTTGGCTCCAGTTTTGAAGCCAATTTGGGGCCTATAAATACCCCAAGTTTTTTTACATTCAGAACAACACTTTTGGGAATTATATTCTGAGAAAATATTGTGTGAGAATTATAAGAAAAAGAAAAGGGGTAAGGGAGAGAGCATAGAGTTGTAAATCTAATCTCCCTTATAAGCTCAAGTGTAAGGGTTTGATCTTCACCCAAAGAAGATTGGTACTGGATGCCGGTTTACCTCAAGAAGGAGAACTCAGAAGTGGATCTAGGTCATTAGCGCCGAACCACTATAAAATTATAAGTGTTTAATACTTGCATTGCTTGAATGTTGTTGAATTGATGCTTCCAACTTAACTGAACTCCTTGAAAGCTAGACGATAAGTTTTTTTCCTTAAACATGATTATCTTTCCGGCTTCCTTAACAACTTACTTTTAATCACTCACTTTTTTATTAAAAAATAAAAAGCTTCAGATTTCCTATTCTATCTTATTCAAAAAACTTTTGATTTAGAAAAAAAAATTTAGCTTGCACTAATTCACCCCCCCTTTTAGTGCCAATTGATACTAAGTATCAGAGTAAGGTTATTAATCTTTGGATTAATACCCACTTGACTAAATGGCTTATTTTGGTATGAATGAGGGACATTTCATTTTACGTTCACCCATGTTCAATAGGACAAATTACAGATATTAGAAAACACGGATGCGTATTTTCCTCATCTCTTTGGACTTTGATTTATGGAATATAGTTGAGAACGGATTTGAAAAATCTTCCAAACCAATGAATGAGTTAAATGATTTGGAAAGGAAAATTTTTTCTCTAAATGCAAAGGCTATAAATGCCTTGTTTTGTGCACTTGATATAAATGAGTTTAATTGTGTTTCCGCTTGTGATTCGACTTTCGATATTTGACATACTTTGAAAATCACATATGAAGGCACAACTAATTTAAATGAATCAATTAATAAAATATATTACAAAAATAAACTTGAAGAACACTTATCAAAGAACAGGAAGGATTGTGAATTAAGAATGACATATGACTCCTCGAGTGAAATCTCAAGTGATGAGAACCTTGGACATGAACTTTTGAAAAATGAACCTCAAAAATTAATAAACTTGAACCTTATAAAAATTATGGACACAACCTCTTGCTATGAATGCAAGAAGCCGAGGAGCTCCAAAAATCAAATACTTAAGCAAGAAGTGGAGAACCTTGCTTTAATAGCGATCAAAGATGAGGTTAGTGAGTCTTTAGATTTTTTATTTTCAGAATTATTAAGCATGTTTAATGATTTATTTAATGAGTTTAAAAAACTTAGTAAGTCTTTTAAACTGCTTAAAGTTGATCATGATTTGATAGTTAAAAGACTTAATAAAATGTATGACTCCTTAGCTTCACCTAAACTATGTTTAAAATGTGATATGCTAGATAATGTTAAAATAGAGAATTGTATGCTTAAAACTACATTACATAAATTTGAGATAGAGAATAAATCCCTAAATATGATCATTACCAATAAGGGTCATATCAATAATAGACATGACATAAGCTTTGTTGGAAATATTCAATAAAAGCCAACCATATTCATAAGAGGACCTATATTAAATGTGCCACCAAGAGTTAAATATAATTCTTGTGAAAAATTGGGACATAATACCTATAAATGTTTATTAGAAATTATAGTCCATATAAATTAATTTGGGTTCCTAAAGGAACCATAAATAACCTTAAGCCTTTAGAGAAAATAGGAAGAATGAAGGACCCAATATTAAATAGATACCTAAATTAAAACCTCCTATAATATAAAGTTATTTCCTAATAAGGCTAGGAGCACTAAGTAATGTTTTGAAAGTAGATGCTCAAGATTTGAGATCTAATACTCTTTCAAAGCTCACTAGCCTATGTAACAATAATAAAAATAATTATTTTAATTAAGATGTTTGAAGCTTAATGATCCTTGTTTCTATTATAACAAATCTTTTTATTAAAAATAGTTTATCATTATATAATTAATCTTGATAATGAATAGCTAGAGCATGCTAAGATTAGAACTAAAAGAACCCAAGTTATTATTAATAAAAAATTACTCATATTGAAATTTACATAAATAAGATTTTTATGATAATTAAAAAAATAGTTTAAATGTAAGAATTATTGTTAAATAGTTGATAAAGTCTATAAAATGATTGATTTAAATGTTACATTGATTGAAATACTATGATTGATTTGAATGATAGAATTTTAGCATAGAATAATATAGAAAGGGGAGAGTAAAAAAATCATATGAAACAACCAAAAGGAGAATAATTAATCTTAAATGTCATTGTATTCTTGAAATAAATTTCAAAAGAAGGATAATTCTTCTTGAAAGAATATTTTTATCCTATGAATCATTCAACAAGAGATAAAATGATATTATTGTTGAATCTATTTAACTACAAAAATAAATTAGAAAACTTTTAGCTATTTTCTTTTGGAAAACAATCTATGATGACTTTATCGAAATTTTCTAATAAGCGATTTTTGATGATGATTTTGGATATGTTTTCAAATAATTTTGTTTTAAAAAATGGATATATTTGAATCTATCCAACTTCATTGATATGTTGATTTTAATTATTTGATAACTTAAATCATGATCTTGAATTCTTAAAAATTATAATTTTAAATCTTTTTATTTACTAAGATTTATTTTATCCTAAACATGATCTCGACTTCTCAATATTTATAACTTGATATTTATATAAGAATCAAGATCTTTTTTATATTGTCTCCTAAGATTTCAAAAGCGTTGAAATTTCATCTAGGAATACATGTGTCAAAATAAATCATATTCTTGGCATTTATGATTTGATAATAATATTCTTTATGACATGATTACTTATGACTTTATTCTTAGTATAACTTATCACCAAAATTAGTATTTCTTAACATTGTGATAAGTTAAAAATTAAAAGAGATTTGCATTATCATGAATATTCCCTTAACTTCTTGACTTACTTATATGTTATGGGAATCATATTATTGATCTCTATGATTTTCTTTAAAAAGAGATTTATGATCTTAACAATAATAATTAAAATTTTTATCAAGACCATTCTTCTTTTCTATTAAAAAGATTTATCTTGGATAAATTAAGATTATCCCCTAAGACTCATTTGTAGTATTTACAAAAGAGGGGAAATAAAACTTATTAAATGAAATCATATCTTTTAGATTTGAATTTTTAATGACATGATATCTCTTATACTTTTGGCATAAATTGAACATGGATGAAAAGAAATTATGCAATCATATTTCTCTCTTAACAATAACAAAAAGTAAGAGATAATTTTTTTAATATGATCAGAAGCAAACATTAGAAGAAAATTAGAACTTTCTAAATGCATACAAAATACTTGATTTACAATTTGACCTTGATCTATCATCATGTCTTCTTATGAAATTCTTGATGCTTTTTATCCAAATTACATGAGATGATTTTAAATGCATGAGTAGCTCTTAAACTTTTAAATCTCCTTGAATATCTTAAAGTTTTGAACTTAATTTTAAAATTCACATCTATAAAATTCACATCTTTAAAATTAAATATTTTTGTGATACGATATTTTTCATTTCTCTACCTTGATTCTACCTTCTTATTCACACAAAATAGAAAAAGGAAATCATTAGCATTTCAAGAGACTAATAACTCTATTAATTATATTTTGAATCTTTTGAAAGTGATTTTGATGATTTTGAAATTAAATGATATCATGATTTTGATTTCTTAGAATTATAACTTAAAATCTTTTATGAATCAAAATCTTTTGTTATGTATTTTAGTATTTTTTAAAAGGATATTTTTATACAAATCATGAACTTGACAACTTGAGATTTCTTATAGATGAATCAAGAGATTTTATTTTAATTGTTTCTCCTACAAATTTGTCTCTTGATATTCACAATTTACCTTCATGAATTGTACATCACATCACTATGTTAATCTTTCATGATATATTTCATGTGATGATATTGAAAAATGGTGAAATGGGAAAAGTTTTATACTATTGCAACCATCTCCTCTTTTTGACAATAATAAAAGGAGAGCAAAATTTGTTAGCTTGTAAAATTGCAAGCTTGAACAATGCAAAGGAAGTAAAAATTTGCTAACTTGCACTTCCCAAAAGAGAAGAAAGAACGTACTAGATTTATTTTCTTAAAATTTACATGAGAAAAATGTGTTGAGCTCATATTCGAATTTGATATATCTACCAGATTGAGGTTGAGACCTAGAAATGCTAAATCATGAAAATATATAAATTACTAATCTAGATTTCATGAGATTAAGCTTTTTGTTATAACATTTTTGAAAACTTTCTCCAGGATTTGGTATCTTATTATTTTCAAAAAATGCATGAAGATGTACCTCATTTTAAATTTACAAGAGATGATTTTATATATCAAAAGATGACTTTTGTTATATTTGAAATACATAAGTAGTCTTTAAATCTCTTGGACTTTTGAGCTCATCTTAATATTACTTTTAAAATTTATTAAGAGCTCTTCTCATGATGAAATCATTCAACAACACCTCCCTTGTTTCTCTTCTTATTAATTATAAAAGGTATGGTTGATGATTAGAGATTAGTTTTTAAATATATTAAATTTATTAACAAAGGTATGCTCAATGACTTAAAAATCTTTTATGCACTATGACTTAAAATTTTCTATGACTTGAAAATTTTCTATGCTCAATGACTTGAAAAACTTCTATGCACTATGACTTGAAATTTTCTATGACTTGAAAATTTTCTATGCTCAATGACTTAAAAATCTAATACACTCTATGACTTAAAAATTTTCTATACTTATTGATCTAAAAATTTTCTATGCCTGATGATTTGAAGAAAATTTTTTAAATATTTTCAACTTCATGATAATCCTTGAAAATTCTTCATAAGTTGAAAAGTTTAAAAAGCAAATCTTTGTTATACTTAAAATGCTTATTGCCTTGATTCACTTGAATTCAAGAGGATGTGACTCTCTTAAATTTAAGTCTTCTATATTAATGCATATACTAAGGGGGAGTAATGTCATCAAGTGTTTTTGAAATTATTAGCTCTATATTTCACCTTTTTGTTGATGACAAAGGGGGAGAAATATACATTTATGACACATGACATTGAAAAATATTCATTGATAACACTTGATGATATAACTTGGATATTTTACAATTTATGATTTGATGACTTAATGTAAATTTGTGTTTAAATTTGTATAGAATGTTTATAACTTGAATTTAAGAGTGTGTGCTTCTCTTAAATTTAAGTGATATGGTTTTAGGGGGAGTTAAGATTAACTCCTGTCATCAATTGATTTTCATCATCAAAAAGGGAGAGATTATTAAATCTTCGATTTTGATGATGAAATCAATTGATGGATTATTGATCTAACATGATTGTTAGAGTTGATTGATGCAAGATTAATTACGATAGAAATATTATTACAATCAGGATTGGCGAAGGTTAAGTCCATGCATCGAGTCGATGCGTTTGAGAACTCGCTAGAAGTGTGTCAGAAGCTCACTGAAGGTATCGGGAGTTTGCCAAGATGACATAAGGGAGTTCACCAAAAGAAGACCGAGACTCGCCGGAAGATTGTCGTGGGTAGCCGAAAAGCTTGCTGGGAGTCGGGATGGTCTTGTAATGGATATTTTGGTAATCATAATTGTATTTAATTAAGTTACAATTAGCATTGTGCAGGTCTAACTATGGCAGGATTAATGAACTTACAACCAGATGATGGGCCAAGATAAAGCCTAGGCATCGAGCCGAGTTTAAATGATGTAGTGGGATCTCACCGAAAGTTCGCTAGGAGATTTGTCGAACGAATCGGGAAGCTTGCTAGGAATGCGAAAGGAGATCGCCAGAAAGAAGACCGGAGGACTTACCGTAAGATTGCCAGAGGTTACCGGAGTATACAGGAGTTAGGTCTTAATTAGGCTTAATTAATCATTAAGTATTCTAATCATTAAGTTGTAGTTAGGATTAGAGTCCTAATTGAGTTGGATTTAGAAGGAATCCAAATCAACTCAATGTGGCAACCAGATCCACTGTTGGGTTTGGTTGAGCTCAAGTTGAGCTCAATCAATTGATCAAAGAGCTTGTCAACATAAAAGTCAAGCTGAAATTTGAAAAGTGGAGGGAACCACTTTTTCAGAAATTTTGGCAGGTAAACCGTCAGTGAGCGACAGTTGGACCACCCGTACCATAGAATCCGGGTGGCGGGCAGCAGCTTTCGATGGGTAAACCGCCCAAGTGGTATTTGGACTGCCTGTACCACAGAATCTAGGCAGCGGGCAACAGCTTTCGATGGGTAAACCGCCCAGGTGGTGGGTGAACCGCCCGTACCACAGAATCTGGGCAGCGACCAGCTGTTGATGGTGGGTAAACCATCCGTACCTGGATTTTTCGAGTAAGTTAGATTTTGGCTCCAGTTTTGAAATCAATTTGGGGCCTATAAAAACCTCAAGTTTTCTTACATTCCATACAACTATTCTGGGAATTATATTCTAAGAAAATATTATTTGAGAATTGTAAGAAAAAGAAAAGAGATAAGGGAGAGAGCTTAGAGTTATAAATCTAGTTTCTCTTGTAAGCTTAAGTGTAAGAGTTTGATCTTTACCCAAAGAAGATTGGTAGTGGATGTCGGTGTCCCTCAAGAAGGATGACTTAAAAGTGGACATAGGTCATTGGCGTCGAACCACTATAAAATTATAAGTGTTTAATACTTGCATTACTTAAATGTTGTTTAATTAATGCTTCTAACTTAACTAAACTCCTTGAAAGCAAGACGATAAGTTGTTTTCCTCAAACCTGATTATCTTTCTGGCTTCCTTAATAACTTACTTTTAATCACTCACTTATTTTATTAAAAAATAAAAAGCTTAGAATTTTCTATTCTATCTTATTTGAAAAGCTTTTGCTTTAGAAAGAAAAATTTTAGCTTGCACTAATTCATGACCCCCACCCCAACACCCATCTCCTCTTAGTGCCAATTGATCCTAACAACTAGGACCACCTATCACTGCTCAAGTAAGTCATAAATCTAAAATGAAGAAAAATCAGTATCCTAAGCTTGTCAATAAGGGTTTGGACCAAGCACTATCTTACCACAATCCAAGAAGCAACTTTGGTTCCTAACCGCCTTGGCGTCCTACTCCCATGCCTCAAGGTAGCAATATTAATTATCAACAGCCTTGGCGTCCTGCTCCTATGCCTCAACAACGAATCGTTTGCTAACTATGTAATAAAGTTGGTTACTCGGCCAAAGTATGTCGATCTCATCCTCGACCTTCAGCTACTATGCCCCAAACGCATCTCACTGCTGCTCTGACTTCTGACCGAAGTTCTTGGATTATGGACTCTGACACCTCATATCACATCACCTCAAATCTCCACAACTTGTCCCTTCATAATAATTATGGTGGTAATAATGATATCATCGTCGGTGATGGTAAGTGACTTCTTATTACTCATATTGGTTCCAAAATGCTTAATTCGAATACTCTTAACTTTACACTTGATGGTGTGTTGTAAGCTCCTCATATTAAATGAAATCTTATTTCTATTTCCCAATTCTATAAACAAAATAGTACTTCCATCGAATTTTTTTCTGACTACTTCCTTGTCAAGGATCTGAGTACGGGAGCATTATTAGTTCAAGGCTAGAGTAACAACAATATCTACCAGTGACCATTACTCTCTTAGCCCACTACCTACTCTTCAGTTGCTGCTCCAATGGATATGTGATATCATCATCTTAGTCAACTTTCTTCCTCATCTCAACAAAAGTTTTTCTCTCGTTATTCTCTTCTAACTTTTAAAGCTAACTCTATTCTTAATCATTGTGCTGCATGTCTTAGTAATAAAAGTCATATATTATCATTTAAAAATTCTTCTATTTCTTGCACACAACCATTTGAAATTCTTTATACTGACGTTTGGGGTTCTGTACCAATTATTTCATTTGACAAATATAGATTCTATACTATTTTCATTGACTATTTTACAAGTATACTTGGTTTTATCCTCTTTAATATAAGTCTGAGGTCTTCACAATCTTTCTTACCTTTAAAAAGATAGTGGAAAATATTTTTCAGTCCATAATTAAAATAATTTACTCTGACACTGGGGGTGAATACCAAACACTAACATTATATCTGTTAGCCTGTGGTATTCATCATTTCAAGTCTCCCCCATATACTCCTAAACTAGTTGGCTCAGCCGAATGCAAACATCGACATATAGTTGAAACTGGTCTCACACTTCTCCATCATGCCTCCATGCCAACTAAATTTTAGTCTATGACCTTCTAGACTATAGCCTATCTCATTAATTACATGCTTACTCCAATCCTCCATAATTAATCATCATTTAAAAAATTATTTCATAAATCCCCAAATATTCAGAAACTTAAGGTTTTTTGTTATGTCTATTATCCTTGGTTACATCCTTATGTATCACATAAACTAGCCCCAAGGTTGAGTCCTTGTACCTTCATTGGTTACTGTCTTGAACATAATGTTTATCGATGCTATGATCCTTTGACTCACAGAGTCTTTGTGTCTCGTCATGTTATCTTTATGGAGTCCTCCTTTCTATTTCACCAGTCCAAGTCTTCTACTGTATGAACTACTCTAGTGGATATACATCAGTGGCACATACCATTGTCCAATAAGCCTCCACAAGAATCACCCACTCTAACAAATATACATGAGTGGAATACTCCTCCGGTATAACATCTCACCTCCTATTTTTCTTCTCCTTCTTCTGCATGCATACCTCCTACTATTGACATTCAAACTTCAAACACTTAGTCACTATCATTTCCCTCACCTCAACTTAGTAGCACTAATGTTCCTTAGACCAACTCACCCTTCACCATCATCTCCTACACCACTTGGACATTCTATGACAACGCATTCTAAAAGTGATATTTTTAAATCATGTCAAGTTGTAGATCTCAATATAGTTGTGACTCCCTCTATTGAGCCTGTGAACCTACCATGGTTCTTCAAGCTCAAAAGTCTCTTCACTGGCATAAAGCTATATGTGATGAATATGATGACCTCCTTCATAACTCTACCTGGACACTTGTTCCATTTCATCCTGCACAAAATGTCATTGGGTGTAAGTGGGTTTTTCAAGTTAAGCGAAACGCTGATGGGTCTATTGCCATATATAAAGCCTGTCTAGTAGCAAAAGGCTTTCATCAATGTCCTGATATTAACTTTACAGAGACATTCAATCCTATTTTTAAACCCACGATAATCCATATTATTCTAAGTTTGGCCATCTCGAAAGGCTGGCATCCATGACAACTTGATGTGAACAATATCTTTTTATAAGGAACATTAACTAACGATGTCTTTATGGAACAACCTCTTGGTTTTCTTCATCCTCAATGTCTGAAACATGTTTGTAAACTCCATAAAGCTATTTATGGACTTCGTCAGGCTCTAAGAGCCTGGTACAAAGAACTCGACTCATTTTTTATGTTAATCAGCTTTTCCAACTCTAAGTCTGATGCCTCCTTATTTTTTCGTCAACAACCTAGCAGTATAATATATCTTCTAATATATGTGGATGATATCATTATGATAGGTAATAACTCTATGGAGGTCACAATATTCCTTAAGAAGTTAGTCGATCGATTTTCCCTCAAAGATCTTGGTCCCTTGAATTATTTTTTAGGTGTGGAAGTAATGTCTACATCTTCAGGACTCTTCCTCTCTCAACGGAAGTATATTTAGGACTTATTAGTGAAGACAAATATGAAGGATGCAAAATCTATTTCAACTCTTCTCTCAACTAGTGAATCACTCTGGTTAACTGATAGCAGTCCTGCTACGGATCCTACTCAATATCGACAAGTAATGGACTCTTTATAATATATAGCTCTCACTCGCCCAGATATATCCTTTGCAGTTAACAAGCTATCATAATTCATGCATAGGCCATCTACAACACATTGATCAGCAGTTAAACGAGTATTACGATATCTTAATGGTACTCTTGACTATAGCATAGTTCTCCATAAACACTCTTCACTCCAACATCATGCTTATGTTGATGCTGATTGGGTTAAAACTTTGATGATAGAAAATTGACATCTGGGTATATCATTTTCCTAGGAGCCAATCCAATCAGCTGGAGTTCCAAGAAATAAAAGACAGTTACTCGGTCAACCACTGAAGCTAAGTATCGCTCTATTGCAATTGCTATTATAGAACTTAATTGGGTAATAAATCTACTTAAAGAACTTGACATCCACTCCACTCTTACTCTTACAATATAGTGTGATAATGTCGAGGCTACCTACTTATGTGCCAATCCAATATTTCACTCTCATATGAAATATATAGTAATTGACTTTCACTTTGTACGAGATCAAGTACTCAATCATCTACGTATTTCTCATGTTCACACGGCAGATCAATTGACAGACTCCCTCATGAAGTCACTCGCCTGTAAATTATTTTCACTTCATAGGTCCAAGATCGGCATCCTTGACAGGTGTACGATCTTGTGGGGACATATTAAGAGATAAAATTGTTATAATAACATTAGCAGAATGGTTAGACTGTTGAGGAAAATTCTCAACTCCTAATCTTCTTAACCTTTTATTTTCTTGTATAAATAGTTATTGAGTGGAGGAATAAACATGTGCACTTCATTCCTTTCCTAATATCTTCTCTCATTTGTCTATCACTAAATGCATTCACAATGCTCTTAAAGATGATTCATGGTCTTTGTAATGCATGAAAAATTAAATGAATTTAAAAGAAATAAGATTTAGACGCTTGTTCCTAGATCTACTGATCATATTATGATTGGCACTAAATAGGTCTTTAGGAAAAAACAAGATGAACAAGGTATTGTCAAAGGTTAGATTAATGGTCAAAGGTTTCAAGCAAGAAAGGTATAGACTATAAAGAAACCTTCACTTCTAAAAGCCATAAGGATACTCCTTGCCTATGCAATGTTTTAAAAATTTTAAATTATTTCAAATGGATGTCAAAAATATCTTTCTTAATTGTTTTATTTTTAAAAACTTTTATGTTAAGAAACTACTCGGATTTGAAAATGATCTTTTTTAAAATCATATTTATAAATTATTTAAGGCTCTCTATGGGTTGAAGCAAGCCCCTAGAGCTTGATATGGAGACCTAGCCTTTTTCTTATTCAAAATAATTTTTTAAAAGGCAAGGTCGATACGATATTATTTATCAAATATTTTTAAAATATTTTTATTTTTATTTAAATTTATGTTGATGATATTATTTTTGGTTCTTCAAATGAATCTTTATGTGAATCATTTACGAAGAGTATGAGCCAAGAGTTTGAAATGAGTTTGATGAGTGAATTGATATTTTTCTTAGGATTATAAATTAAGTAATTAAATGATAAAAATTTTATTAGTTAAACTAAGTATGCTTTAGATCTATTAAAATGATTTCACATGCATAGTGCTAAAGTCATTAATACATCAATTAGCATATCTATAAAATTAAATATGAACAATGAAGGAGAATGCTGTAATAAAAAAACTTATAAAGGTATGACAAGTAGCTTATTATATCTTACTATAACTAGACCTGATATAATATTTAGTGTTAGACTTTATGTAAGATTTGAGTCCAATCCTAAATAATCTCATTGTAAAATAATTAAAAGAATTTTTAGATACTTAAAATGAACTCCTAATATAGGACTATGGTAAAATATCTAAAAATTTTGATTTGATTACATATGCTGATGTTGACTTTGTAGGATACATAATAGATAGAAAAAGTACGTATGGAACATGTCAATTCTTAGGTCATGCACTTGTTTCTTGATCTTTCAAGAAGAAAAACTTTGTTGCATTATCCACAGCCGCGGTTGAATATATAGCGACAGGTGCATATTGTGCATAAGTAATCTAGATGAAGAGTAATTTAGAAGATTATTGATTTTACTTAAAAAATATTCCTATAAAATGTGATAATACAAGTGTAATTTGTTTAACAAACAATCATATTCAACACTCTAGGACTAAACACATTATATTATATATTATTTTATTAGGGATCATGTTATCAATCATGATCTATCTTTATATTTCATTATATACTACATCAATTAGTAGATATTTTTGCTAAACTACTGAATGAGGAATAACTCGATTTGATTAGAAGAGAATTAGGCATGTTGAATCTTTCAAATACATGAATCATGATTCTTTCCATTCTTTCCTTTTGCTAAAGAGGAGTTTCATCTTATTAGATCATTATCTTGATTTCTTAATGTTTATGATGTAAGATTTATGTCATATGACTCCTTTGTATTAATGTCCTTCATGTGATATCAAAAGTAGCTTTACTATTGCATATTGATGTAAACAAAGAGAAATAGTACCATGATAAGATGATATCTTTCTCTTCTTTTTTATAATGACAAAGGGGGAGAGAAAAGTAGTGGGTTACATATTTTTTTTCTTTTTTTTGTTGATGACAAAGGGGGAGAAGTGATAGTAATTTTTTTGATGACGTAGTACTCATATGTATATTGTATTTGATGACATTAACTTATGATATTTGTTTGACATATATAACTATTTCAAATTATAACTATAATATAAAATTATGCATATGATTCTTATAATAATCACTATTGAAAGTCGTTATGATTTATGATTAAAATTATTTTGACTTGAATTCAAAGAGTTGAAAGATTATCATTTTTCATTAAAAATTCAAGTTATGACATATAGATAGGGGTTGTTTAGTTAAAAATCTATCATCAATTGGTTGTCATTATTAAAAATAAAAAGATTATTGAATCTCGAATGTTGATAATGAAGTTAATTGATGAATTTATGAATTACTATACTTTCAAGATAAGTAATACAAGAAAAATTTTAATCATGGACTCGAATCAGAGGAAAAATTATCGAAGCAGACATTGGGTTGAAAAGCATCATGTCAAAAATTAAACATTGGGTAGAAGGATTGGTCGATGCGTGGTAGGATGGACTTCATACCATGAATTTGGACATCGGGTCGAAAGATGTGCTAGAGGTTCAGATGGCCGAATGATCAAATGATATGCTAGAATGCTTGGCAACATGTTGAAAGCTTTATGATTGTAATTAAAGTGGTTAAGTCTTGATCGTAATCGTTTAGAGTCAAATTAAGCTAGTATTAGTTCGAAACCATACCAACTTGATTTGGAGCCCATTGAACCCGATCGAAGGCCAATTCAGTGACCTAAAATTGGCCTGGGCGATGGTACCGCTCAAATAGTCGAAAAGAATTGTTTGTGCTTTTTCGGGTATTCTAGTAGTCGTATTGCCCCGTGTTGATGGTGGTACCACCCAGTGATAGTACCACTAGAGCTTATATTCTCAGGATTTGTTTGATGGTAGTATCGCCTAGCACCAGTGGTGGTACCGCTAGTACCCCGAAAACTTGAAGATTCAAATTTTTTGGCTTTATTTCTGAAGCCTTTGAGAGTCTATAAATACTCCACTTATTCTTGCTTGATGCAAGTGAGAACAAGGATAAACAAGAAAGAATTCTTAAGATTAAAAGTGTTGTTAACTCTTGAAAGTATTTGAGTTTCTTTATCATTAAGTTTAATAGTTATTCTAAGTAAGTATGAGGTCTTGTGTAAAAGAATTTATGTAGATGTTCTCTCCTAAGCCTGATAAAAGGAGAAGGATTGTTACAAGAATAGTTGATTTTCACCCAGTGGAAAGAAAATAGATACTGAAAACCGATAAACTCGAGGGAAAAGAATCGAAAGTGAACGTAGATCGGGACAATTAAACTACTATAAATCGATTTATATTTTATTTTTATTGCTTTGTCTTAATTGTTTACTGATTTACTTCAGTCACTATTCTTATCTTCATTTTTCGTTAAACGTAATTTTTATTTATATTTTCGTTTAAACTTTTTTGAATCAATATTTTTTTTATGATGGCACTAATTCGCCTTCGAGATCCTTGTCACTATCTTTCACGACCTCTACATAGCATGTGGCACCATCTAGTCCCTGACCCAAAGCCCTTGTCTATCGTGCCCATGCCATTGCCCAGGCCCTCATCTCCATCGTGATCAATCCTCTCTCTCGTCCACTACCTCCAATCTCAGGCCCTCACCTCCATCGTGATCAATCCCCTCGTCCACTAACTCCAATCTCGCTCTCATCCATCGCATCTGCAACTTACCCTCACTCTCGTTAACCTCCTTCCTTCCCACTCTGATCGATGATCATCATAGAGGCAACGACCTAAACAACATGAGCACAATCAACGAGAGCTCAAGTGGGGCCTCACAACAAAATGATACGACATGATAAAACACTTAAAAGCCCTTGCAACATGAGAGTGCAACACGAGATGCCAACCACTATGAGTCGAAGGCTACGACGAGATGAAGGCTTTGATTGACACGACGAAGGCAAGAAAATAATATGAGAATAAAATAAAAAGAAGACACTAAAAAAATAAAAGCTTTAGATTTGTTTTTAGAAAACAAAAAAAAAATAGAAAAACGAATCCGATCCTTTTGGCTCAATAGTTGCATGCATCCTCTAATATTATATAGAGATAGATAAATCTAACTTCAAAAAGAAGATACATATCGATCCATCAGGTTACCGATACACGGACCGTCCACTACCGAACGATTTCACCAAAAATCGATCGTCAACTATTGATTAAAAAAAAATCAACCGTCGACAATCAATTAATCGACGATCAATTGAGGAGACGAAGCATCTCCCAGCATCACCTCAACAATCGCCCTTTTTTCCTTTTTTTAATATTTTAATATTTTTATATTATATTATATTATAAGTAATATTATATTATATTTTAATATTAAACGATATATACTATGCATACATACCATACCAATACCGATAATATACCGATATACCAGTAAAACCTTGGTTCGAAGTTGAACATACTTTTGTGATGAAATAGAAGGATCAGATCCATAATTTGTGACAACTACCTGCACTCCACCATCCGACAATATATAAAAATGAGGCAGATATAACGCAAAGCTGAACGAGTGAACCAACCGAGTAAATGGAGAGAGAAGAATAGTTATGTCCACATTGACAGGCAGCACCAAAGTGCAGCTCACAAATTTGTATCAGTCCACCAAGAAAACCATGTCGAATGGTTTGCCATGTAATGTTCCGTAACATACTTTGAAAGGATATACATACTTTGTAAGGAAATAGAAAGAATCCGTAACATATATTTGCACTGTACCAACCATTTCCAGGCCAATATTTCTTGACGGTATATAGAAATGCAAATGAGATAAGCATAAACCAAACCTGAATAAATGAACTGATTAAACAGAGATGGAATAATAGGTTATGTCCATGTTGACCGAGAGCACCAAAATGCAGTTCACAACTTTGTTTAGGTCTACTGAATGTACCATTGCATCATCTATTGCTGAAAAGAGATGGAATATGAGCCCGTGTTTGGATCTTTTGCTGCTTTGAAGTTGTCGAGGCTCATGCCAAATCGTCCCAACAAAGAATTCCCCATCTCCTTCAACTTACCTGCAGTGATTCCAAAAAACTTGAATGCAACATTCAAGATATCCAAAAAAAACCCATGTGCAGTTTCATCCCAAAAACAAGTGTCAATCTTTTGTCAAAAAAGAAGAATGGGGCTGGTTCAAACTTCCAATGAAAACTTGTCTACATGTAAGTCCCTCCATTTGGCTTACAATTTAAACCTGCTTTATCAATATTTATATCACAACAAGATCACTCTCTTTAGTATTGCATTCCAGCCCCTTCTTGTTTATGACTATTAGCCACTCTAATAGCATTTAGCATATCCCATTGCTTACATTTATTTTTTATTTTTTCATTTCTTAAATAAGAAATTCCTGTTTCAACGATCTTTTTTATTTCTCATGGTGTAACAGCGAAGCTCCATCCATACATTATTATGATACAAAGATTATTAAGTTCCTCCAATATTCGTATTCTGTTAGAATGCAAAATTAAACTAACTTCGGATGTAATATTTATTTCTCTGGGTTGAATCAAACAAGTATGCTAAATAAAAAATATATATACGTAAACGACCCTAAAATTGAACTACCAAGACAAAAAACAGCAGTCATTTCTTGCACTAGAACTCAGTACCAACTTCAAAAGAGCAATATGCAATCTAGTAAGTGAATATCTGTACAAAATTGAATAAGATGGTTCAAACATAGAGGAATAACTATAACTGACCAAATACAAACTAGAGACCTCACAAACAATAAGAATATGAATCTAAATTATTTTCTCATTAACAGAGGTCAAATGCAAACAAACATCCATGAATTCAGCTTGAGAATGTTGGGGGATTATAGCTTATGCAGCCGCTTCTGTTATATTTTTTGCAAGCACGTTGGAACTTAATCATGTTACAGATATACTATGGGGTGCAAAATCCAGACTTGCTGATTATACACCAGTTAGCACTTTTGTTTCTGCAAGAAAATTTAAGTATAATGCATGCATAATGACTCTCATTTTGGATTTATCTTAATATTTTGTTAAACAAAGGCAGCAAGATAATTTATTAGAGCAAACATGTGAATGATAAAGAAAGCAAATAGTTATCAAGTCGAACATTCCACATATTTGCTTGTGTTGTCAGCAACTAATTCAGAAATAACCTCGAATCATAGCTTCAAAATTAAATAACCAAATGGTAATGGAAAATATAATACTAAATACCCAAACCTTCAGCTGCATCAATTTAGTATATATACATAATATGGACACGGAAAAAAATGCAGCATGCTTACCAATCATTTCTTCTTTCATCTTCTCCCTTTTTTCTGCTGCAATTGGTTCTAACCGTCTTATGTTCTTTCTAGCTTGGTCATTTTCAGGATCCAACTCGAGAACCTTTTTCATGTCTGCAGGGATATTAAGCATAAAAAATAAAAAATAAAAGACATTCATAAAAACCATCAGGAAGCCATGTTTCACTGATCCACAATGACAATTGGCAATTAAAAGAACAGAAAAATTATATAGCAAATTTCTGTAGCAGAATAATTCTCCAAGACCCACGCTTCATGCATTCTAACTTACCAGCAATAGCCTCGTCATAGTTTTCAAGCTTTTCATGTGCCTCAGCTCTTCTAAATAGTGCTTTAATATAGGATGGATTCAATTCCAACGCTTTTGTACATTCTTGTACTGTTTCCTTGTATCTATCCTGAGAAGGGAAAATACAAACAGAAAAGGAAAACATTGATGAACATGATATAGTAACCTACAGAATGTGCAGCATCTACTTCAAATAATCCCCACTGGCTTGCTAATGCATCTGATAGCAGAAGAGCAGTCTCCCTGTTGTAGACTGTGTTGCCCAAGCTTAATAATACCACTTATCAACCAAACAATCACATAAGACTTTTTTTTAGCAGGTTATGTGTCAGTCATCATATGAACAGCCTAAAATGTGAAAGTAGGGCTCAAGTAGAACAACAAAGTCAACGGATGTGGCAAGAAAAAAAGGAGTTATAACAATATCACTTACAGGACCAATTAAAGAAACTCAAAAAATTCCATCCTCTTCAAGGTTTACAAAGATATCCAAAAGAACATTATGGACTACCATTTCAAGATGGGTAATCACACATTGATGCATAGCACATCTTAGCTATACAAGGCCCACCATCATAAATTTAAGGCACATAAGAAGTTGGTAGTATGTATTAACAACCTCAAAAACGTGAACCTTATTGAAAACAGACCAACATTCTGTGAGATATGTATGAAGTATCATCTCAATATTCAGTTCATTAGTTGCCAATTTGACCACCCCTTAGTTGCCATTTGCAAAAGTTGTGATTAACCATAAATCTTAACTCTTAGGGCCTGGCTACATGAATTCTTTTGAACACCATGGAGAAAAATTGAATACAAAGAGACATGACAATTTATAGTTTGAAATATTACCTTACGTCTTCCTGTTGCATCATTGGTTTGAAAAGACTCACATCACCTAACCAGTATATTTATATTTTTTTTCCATGTGCAAGCCTTGATGAATTCCTTGATTCATCCTCAATTGAGATTCTTTCAAATCATTCATGAATATAAATATTTTTTATCCTTGATCTCTAGTAATCCATAGTCCACAGTACATCAATTTCAACTTCTCATATAATTTACATTGATCAACAAGGATTCTGATCCATAACGTAAAAAAACTAAGTAAAATTGCCTTAGACAAGTCTTTAGTCCAAGGAACACACAATGATCACATAACAAATAATCATAACATCCAAGTTCTCTACTCTAGTCATTTGAACTCTACAAGGTTTGCAATTTCGACCTGTACCGCCCGGTACGAATGGTACATACCGGTCTGCCAAGTTACCAGTACGCGGACCGCCCACTACTGGGCGGTTCCGCCAAAAATCGACTGTCGGCGATCGATTTTGGTCGTCAACTGCCGATTAAAGAAGAAATCGACTATCGACGGTCGATTGAGAGAGAAATCGATAGTCGATGGTCGATTGAGAGAGAAATCGACCGTCGGCGGTCGATTGAGGAAGAAAAAGGGAAGAAGAAAAGGAAAAGAAAAAAAAAGAAGAGGAGAGGAAAGAATACCTCGCCCGCGCGTCGTCCGCCGTGGTCGTCGCTCGCACCGCGTGACGTCATGGTCACCCGCCAGCTACTTTTTCTCCCGCGCGAGGAGACGAAGCGTCTCCCCGCATAGGGAGAAAGATCGAGGCGGCGTCACGCCCTTTTCTTTTCTTTTTTTAATATTTTAATATTTTTAATATTATATTATAAAATATTATATTATTTTTTAATACTGAGCAGTACACACTGTGCATACCGCCCGGTACCGATCCCGTACCAGTACCAACAATATGTTGGTACACCGGTACGGACCGGTAAGTCAAACCTTGGAACTCTAAATCCATGAGCAATATCTTTAGTCTCCCCTTCTGTTGAATAATTACATATGAAATTGAGTCTTTAGAGTTCTGGGATTATCGATTTCGTCAACACAACATTTATGCCAACTCTGATGTGTGATATTTGTTAAAATGCAAGTAAATTTGAGTTTTCAGTAAACTGACTCCCTAAAGATAAAGCAAGATGAC
Source organism: Ensete glaucum (assembly GCA_021527575.1). Lineage (NCBI taxonomy): Eukaryota > Viridiplantae > Streptophyta > Magnoliopsida > Zingiberales > Musaceae > Ensete > Ensete glaucum. The sequence goes on from CM038552.1 coordinate 39,819,046, forward strand.
TTTAGTAGACTAAGTCTTAAATTAGACCATGAATACCATCAAAAAATCATAAAAGAGTAAGAGTACTTCAACGAACAATATTAGAGAGAAAAACATCCACTGTAAAAACCACTGGACTATCATTATAAAATAATTCTCCAAAACCAAGGAAAAACAAGAACTTTTGCAGCAGTTGTCTTCATTGTACTTTAAAATATACAGGAACCAGGGCAGAAGTGTATGCTGATCCATCAACTGAAGTATATTACCAACTTCAGCAGCAAATAAGGAAGGCATTAATATCTGATGATGATTTAAGGTTCTTGTTAGGCAGATAAAGACATCAAAATGACCTCATAATCCAAAAATAGAAAAGCTATCAGTGATCACATACACAAAATAATAACCAGCATAAACATACCCTTTATTGCTTGTTCAGGTAATTTGAAAATTTAAGGTGAATTTTCAATAAATAAAATTTTTCAAGAACAAACTAATAGTTGGCATGTATAGTGCTTGTCACACTGCCTTGCACTATGATAACACTCCTAACTGTCTTTATTGAGACCTCATATAAGTAACTTAACAATCGCAAAAGAAAGGAGGAATTATTTGTACAAATATCATTAACATCATTTACACCGAAAGAATGACTTACCAATTTCAAGAAACAAGCAGCCCGGTTCCCATGACACATAGAGCATACATCTACAGATGAAGTCACCTCTGAAGCAATTTTCAAAGCAAGTTCATATTTCAGGAGTGCATCCTCGTATTGACCAGTCCTAAAAAGCTTGTTCCCTTCCTCCTTTGCATCATTTGCTTGCTTAAGAGCTTTCTGCATCAACAAAGAAAAGAAGAAATGTTTTAGTAACTAGGATCTGATTTTATACTACAAAAAAATATTCAATACATCAAACATAAAACAAGCAACGAATTATATCGAATGTGAACACAGAATTTCTCCAAAGTATCTAGAACTGAACCAAGAATAAAATTATGAAATGCTTTTCTCAGGAACCATGCTGAAAACAAACTTTTTTTTACATAAGTGCTTCTATTAAGAATGGACCTTATAAGATGAAGAACTAAAATTCCATAAATTGATGTGGGCTAATGCAAATCCAAGTAATTAATGAAGTCAACAATATATTCATTAAAGAAGATTGTACAACAGGATTATTCAAGAAATAAGGTCTAAGAAAGCCCTGACTCCTCTTCATCATCATTCATCTGAGTGTACAACAAGAATATATCAAGAAGGAAACAAAAATTTCACACTGGCAGAAGAATTGCTGTCAAGTGAAATAAATTATCAAATAGCGATTTGAACACTGATCATATCTCAAGTTTCTTCCTTGCCTATATTCCGTACAGCTCAACCTAGCTTCAAGTTTCAACAATGTGATTTAGTGGGATGCTGAGAACCAAATACTTTCTTTGTTGATATAACTATTTCAACATCTATAATTTGAAAGCAAGGAGCTAAAAAGCTCGAAATTTAGCTAGTTCAATAATCGGGCAACCGATTTAACATGGGAAATTATCTAGATACTCCTCTATGCCATCCGACAGAAGCCACAATCAATCCATAACCATCCAAGTCCGTACCAGACATATCTCCAATGAAATATCAGATACAAACCGAGGCAAGATCCAGGTTACCTCATTTGCAGCATGGCCTAAATAACAACGTAAAAACACGCAACTAAAAAAGGATGGCATAACAGACTAAATGAAGATCGATGCTTTTACGAGCATTTTGGATTCAAGAAAGCAATCAGAAGAAAAGAATCTCAACGACGATAGAGAAGAATTCAGACAAACGTGAAAGACAGCGAATCAGTAAGAAAGAAGAGATCATGAGACAGGACCTCCCTCAACTGCTCTTCGGTGAGAGCGTCCTCGAAGGACTCCTCGTCGCTGCAACTTCCCCCTTGAGGAGCGTCCACGGATCTCGAGAGGGAGGCATCGGTGGCTTCTCCGGTTTCCGTGGCGTCCGGTTCCGGCTCGATGACGACCATGGTTCCTATCCCCAACGAAGAATCAAGGAGCAGATGGATCGCGGAGGAATTCTGCTGCGACGGGAGATGGGTAATCGATGATCAATCGGATTCCTCGTCTAGGGTTTTGTAGACGCTTCGAGAGAAGGCGATTCTCTCCACACCTGTCTTGGCGAGCTTTTGGTTTTTATTACCTAAATTGCCCTTCAGCATCTGTTATTAACATTACAGTCTAATTAGTAGAAATATATATATATATATATATATATATATATATATTACTAATGGGGAAAATTATATGTACGATTAAGTTTCCACGTTATATATATATATATATATATATATATATATTCAACAATAAAATTCTTATATTAATATTCTTTCGACATTAAAATTTCAAGTAATATTAATATTCTTTCAAAAATATTATCATTAAATATTTGAATAAAATACATATATGTTATGTTAATTAGAAGTATATAAAATATGCTATTTCCCAACTTTGAAAGAATATGTCAAGCCTTCTTATTATTAATATGGGTTGGAATTGAACGTATACACGATTCATATGTCATTATCCCACATCATCTTTGAATACAATGATGACATTTTATACAAATGACAGCATTCGACTTGTAATGCGTATATGTAACACGTCACACGTAGGTTAGTTATAGATAGAATTGATGTGCGCAATTCTAATCATCCTTAAATTCTGATTTAATGGTTAAAATTTAAAAATTATTCAAAGATTCATGGACATCACACGATAGATGCCAACTATATGAAGACCAAGGTCGAGAAAGGTTTTCGATCTAATCTCTCTGATGTCCAAGTTAGTAACTCAAGATAGATGCATGTAGACGTGAGTGGTGAAAAATGATCCCTTACGACTATGTTAAAAATGAGCTTTTATACGTAATTGTAAAGGGATAATGATTCCTTACGACTATGTCAATTTCTTTTAACAACCTCCCAGTGGCCTTTACTCCACGTGGGCAATGAGGGGAGGCAACTTGCAATTGCTTGTCTTTGACCTTTACCCACATGAGTAAACCAATGGGGAGCAATCTCTATCTCCTTCTTCCAGTCCGGATGATACATGGAGGTCACATGTCGAAAGATAATTGGTCGGTGATATTCTATTGATCATTTATCCCCCTCCCCAAAAGGTGCTCTTCGAGAATTCTTCCGAAGAGATCCCAAGCGCAACTGTTAGCTTATCTAACACATGCACCATGCAAAAGTGGGAGGAAGAGCCATCGAGATGCCTGTTTTGAGTCACTAATCTCACTTAGCATTTGGAAATCAAAGAAATTTGCAGGCAGATTTAATTCTTCCAATCCTTGGTGTTTCTCAAGAGTAGGCATCCACCAGATGAAGAGATTCAAGCTTTGCAATTTGTCGAGGCCACCTAACTATGAATTGACTGATCCAATGTACTTATTATAAGAGAAATCCAATGTCTCTAAATCTAGCGTCTCTCTTTTCTCCCTTAGCTTCTGCGTAGCCATGGTGGTCACAATCATTCAAAGGAAAGGGAGGAGACAGAAGTCACTGAAGAACTAGCCACCAAGTGACATTAACATCTCTATTAGTGAATCTTTGTCTCTGCTTAAGGGAAGTCGATAAGGAGAAATGACATGGGTTCTCCTTGTTCCTCTCACTGAAGAACCCAAGAAAGCCACTACTAAGCCCAAATCTTTTGAAACAACTAGTGAGTCCTTCATTGATGAGTTGCAAAAACTGTAAGGGTAGCTACATATGCTCCAATTAGAGGACATAATAGAGTGAGCGGAGTCAAGATGTCCGACCTCTATGCCTCAACAATGAGGGGGGGTCAAGGTGCCCAACTTCCACATCTTAGCAATGAGACGGTTAGGGCACCCGACCTTTGTGCTTTGGCAATAATGGGGGTTACATTTTCCGACCTCCACGCCTCGATAGCAAGAAGGGTTGGGTTTCTTGACCTCCACACCTCGACAACTAGGGGAGTCAAGTTTCTAGACCTCCACACCTCGACAACAAGGGGGTCAAGGCACCCGATCTCCGTGGCTTGACAACAAGGTTAGGTCGGGAAACCCGACCTCAGCATCTCGGTAACAAGGGAGGGGAGCATCATGCTTTATTGACCTACCTCTGGAACTATCAACCTTTATGTGTAGAGTGAACATTGGCAAGGGTTGGGGATGCCCAAACTCCATGTGTCGGGTGAACACCGACGAAGGTCGGGGACCCTCAGCTTACACCTTATAACACTTGACCAATGACTTTTGATGTCGATGAGGGTGGGTTACGGTTGCCAGACCTCCTTGCATTGGGAGAAAACCAATGGGGGTCGAGGTGCCCGACCTCCATGAGTTGTAAGAACAACGAAAATGGTCGATTTTTCTCAATTTATACAGCTTGGGTATATTTTGTCATGTGCTTTCCATCATTGCAGGTTTCTTCTTATACAGGTCGAGTTTTCTCAACTTACATACTTCAATAATATTTTATCTTATACCTCCCACCATGACAAGTTTCTTTTCATATAAGTCAATTTTTTTCAACTCATATGCCTCTTTTTCCTTAATCCTCCAACTGTCACGAGCTTTTTTTTAAGCGAGTCAAGTTTTCTCAACTCATAGGCTTCGAGTATATTTTGTCTTGAATATCCTGCCATTATGGGGTTTTTCTCATGTGAGTTAGGTTTTTTTGACTCACATGCCTCAGGCATATTTTGCTTTGTGTCTCCCATCATAGTGAGTGGGTTAGATTTTTTTAACTCACATATCTCAAGCACATTTTATCTTATGCCTTTCACCATGACGAGTTTTTTCTTAAATGGGACAAGTTTTCCCAACACACACATCAGACACATTTTGCCTTGTGCCTCCCATCATGGTATGTTTTTACTCATGCGAGCTAGATTTTTCTGACTCATACACCTCAAGCATATTTTGCCTTAAGGATTTTTCATGTTTTTTGAGGTAATCTTTATAGATCGATCATTTTCACACTTTTCGAGGTAGTCTCCGCACATCGATCATTTTTGTGTTTTCTAAGTTATCTGTTTATTAATTAGTATCCCTTCGAATTCGACCCAATAGAACACTTGTCTTTAATATGGGAGGAGAAGGATTAATCATAAGTGTGTCATGAGTGTGGTTGAGCAGCTAGCTGCCTTGAATGAGCAAATTCAAAGTATGAATACTAAGCTGGAGGCTTTAAGGGATGCGCTAGAGTCTTAGAGAACCATGATATCGAGGTATCAGGAGGAGATAGTCATCAACTATAAGCCCTCCATCATATCCAGGAAGGACCTAAAGAGGTCAAGGTGTCACCTTGTATTAGTACAAGTATTATGTTACCTTAGCCATTTCAAGATGAGGTACTCCATGGTGAAGATTGAGGAAGATATATTCATCGAGTATCCTAAAGACTGTAATATTTTAATAGCTGCTCAAGTGCCCTTTAACAATGATCCTAACTCACTACCTCATCCTGATGCTTAGTCTATTGTCTTATCATGTTATGTTAGCCTTCTCTGAGTCATCGGATCTGTCTACCCAACTTAGTCCTTATGTCTTTATTTTATTGCATCGTTGAGCTTGTTAACTTGATCAATCTTCTTCTTTGATAGGTTAAGGTCTCATTTTAGATAAAGAGGTCTGACTGAGTTGGTGTAGTCTTTTTAAAATAATAAAACTTTCTTTCCTCGGCTTGCAACCTCTACACCTTAAAACTACTACTTTTTTGCCATAATTGATGCTAAAGACATGGTAAACCAAGGCTTGATGCTTAGAGCATAATCACCCTGACTCGACCTCGAGGGATGCCTCAAGGGTAGAACTTCTATAAGTTTACAACATATTATGTCTTGGCAGCACCAACCCCTCTATTGTTTTGAGGTGATAGGTTTCATCTCAAACGACCTCAATAACTCGATAGGGCCTTTTTTAGTTTGGCGCTAGCTTACTCAGGATCCAGTTAGGTCATTCGCTTTAGATTTTTCGAAGCACGAAGTCCCAATCCAACTCCACAAAGGTGAACACCTTAGTTGTAAGGCTTGGCCACTACTTTTTTGTATCTTAGTGCCCTTAGGTATGCTTTTGCTATGGCCTTACTGATTAGGTCTTGTCTGGCCAGAAGTCCTTCTTTAAAGATTTTCTCATCAAAATTCTTAACTTAAGGTGTTAGAAAGACTATCTCTAGTGACAAGATAGCTTTGGTGCTAAAGGCTAAGCCGAATGACAACTCTCCCAATCTATTCTTAGGTGTCATCCAAGTGGCCCATAAGATACTCAGTAGCTTGTCCACCTAAGTGTCCTTTACTCCAATGACATGCTTTGTTAACCCTTTAAAAATGGCTCAGTTGGTGATCTTGGTTAGACTGTTGATCCGAGGATGAGCTACGGAACTTCATAGGATTATCAAAACTCCTTAAACTTCATATTATTGAATTAAGTTTCATTTTCAGTGTTAATAACTCTCAAAATTCTGAAGTGAGTGATAATAATCTTCCATATGAATACCTAGCTCAATGATAGATGCTAGTGGCTTAGCCTCCATTGATTTAGTAGAATAGTCAACTCCAACACTAAGACATTTTCGCTAGCCCAAGGCTGGTGGGAAGGGTCCGAGGATGTTGATACCCTACTAAGCAAAGGGTCACCCACAATTGATCGATCTCAAAGAAAATGCTAGTTGAGGTTATATCCACATAAACCTCTAGCACCTATCATATTTTTGGGTATAGGCTATTGTGTCCTTGTGCAACATTGGCCACTAGAACGCTTGTCGAAGTACCTTGAAGGTGAAGGTTCATCCACCAATATGCTTCCCGCAAATACCCTCATGTACCTCGACCAAGACCCTCTTAGCTGCCCGAGATGTTAGGCATCTAATGAATGATTAACTAAAAGACCTAAAATACAAGTGATCGTTAATTAGGTAGTACCATGCTTGAAAATGCTTTACTTTTTGTGACGTTGTGAGATTTGTCAAGAGTGTTCTATCTTTTTTTATAGTGTAGGATTTCTTTTATCTAGCCTGGCTCTTCCTCAACTATAGCCACATCGTGCATGTCTATAGTTTGGGCTAGCAATGTCTCGACTAGCAGTTGACCATCCTTCGTAGCTCGAGTCAATGCTAATCTAGCAAGCGTGTTAGCTTAGATGTTTTCTTCATATGAAACTTGTAACATGTTAAGTCTGGAGAAGATGGAGGCTAGTTTGTATACCTCGACGATGTATTTTACCATGGTTACATCTCAGGCCTCATAGTTCACAACCATCTGTAAGTTGATGAATAATGACAAGTCCTGAACTTGAAGATCTCAGGCGAACCAAAGCCCCAAGAGAATTACTCATACTCAGCTTCATTATTGGAGATTTTGAACCTAAAGCAAAGAGCTTGCTTGTAAACTTGTCTATTCAAGTCTTCTAGAACAAGTCCGGCACCGTCTCTATCTGAGGTGGTAGAGTCGTCCATAAACAATATTCATATAATTGGTGTACTTGTAAATTTTGGATAAATAAGGAGTTAATTATAAGATAAAGTCCGTTAGCGCCTAGGTCTTTATGGTAATCCTTGGGATACATTAGATGTTGGACTCCCCCAGCTCTACTAACCATCTTAATAGTCAACTCGAGACATCAAACCAAGAGGAAACATGCCTAAGTATTTGCTAAATGATCACCTTTATAGCATATGCTTAAAAATAGGGGCAAAGCTTTCTTACCGCCAAGATTAGCACAAATGCAAGCCTTTTAATAGGGGTTACCACTCCTCAAGTCTGCTCAAAATATGACTAACATAGTAGATGTGACTTTGAACTCCTATGTCATCTTGTACCAATATTGAGTTGATAGCTAGGTCGATGGGAGCGAAGTAAAGGTTTAGAATTTCACCCAAGCTAAAGGAAGTAAACTATAACAGCTTGGCGAGGTGATCCTTCAACTTCTCAAATGCATTATGACACTTGGTCCATAAGAAACTCTTTGGGTTCTTCAATGCATGAAAGAAAGGTAGACACCTATTACCAGATCGAAATAAGAATCGATTAAGCATACTAATCGACCCATTAACTATTGAACCTCCCTTACTAACCAAGGTGGATACATCTATAATAATGACTTACATCTTATCAGGGTTTGCATTTATTCCTCTTTAATGCATGATAAATCTGAGGAACTTCCTTGAGTTAACCCTAAAGATGTGCTTGATTAGATTTATTGGTTATAGGTGTCATATAAGTCAATCATGTGAGTGATAGCATATATGACATGTTGCACAGTCTTTTTGCTTATTGTGAACCTTGGATCTGTGAAATGAGAATTGGATAATGATGGGATCATGATAATGAGACCAATTCGCCTTTAAACATAAATCCTAAATAATCTCGATCATAAGTTACTTGAGAGGGACATTGAAATAATCGGATAGACCAGTGTGCTATATACTCATCCATATGATGGAGGTAGTTGGTCTTATAGCTGCTTGTGTGGGGACACTAGGGACATAGTATAAGTGCTCATTGGAGAATGAGTTGAATAATTGATCCACTTTTGGAATGTTGAATGGTTGATGATACCTGATGTCAGATAGCGAATCCGTAGTCCTAGTTGTGTGTCTGGTTCTTAGACTTGGGATACCAAGGATGTCTTATTTGAGTACTTAATTCTATGATGGCAGACTTATGGGTTTGGAAGTTACAAATATGGTATAGCTAGTTATTGGGAATGATAGCTAACCTTATGAAGGTAATTGAGTATCAATAGATGATTGTCCACTCTTAGTATCACGAGAGGAATATCTCTGTATTCTCGCTCAGGTAAAATCTCTGGTCAAGGTCGTTTAGATTGAGAGAGGAGTTCTTTGGGAGAATCTGATTAAAGCAAGACTCGGATGGATTTTATATAAGGTTTGACAGTACCATCCTCGATATATGGTCTCCGAGCTATTAGATGAATGAGAGACTATAGATACACGATAATTAAGGACAAATAAGTCCAATGGATTAGATCCTCTTGTATCGTCTAGGGACTGTGTTGTAGTAGCCTAGTAAATCCATAATCGATGAGTTGAGTGAATTGTTATGAGATAACAATTTATTGAGTCAGAATAAGTTCTGACAGGTGCAACTCACGGCTAGCTCGATACTAAGCCTAGATGGTCACACACATATGGTAGATGTTGCAACGAGTAGAGGTTCAGATGTGAGATAGTTGGGGAGCCCCAATTTTATTAGATATCTAATAAGCCCCTATATTATTGGATCATATGGATGAGATCCAATAAGAGCTAGTAAGAGATTATTGTATATAGATCCACTAATCTAAGATGCTTCGATAATTAGATGTAGATCCAATACTCAATAGGGTAACATCTATCAGGGTTAAGTAAAGAGGAGGGGAGTAAAGAGGTCATAGGCTATACCTAATTTTGCTACCACCTCCTATTCTCCTCCCTGCCTCTCCTCCTCAGTCGATAACCCTCCTTGGTGGTATAATAGGATAGCAAGAAGGGGTCGATCCTTCTTGATCATTATTGTGAGATAGTTAGTGAAGACTACGAGGATTCATGCTGCAAAGGGAGGAACATCGTTGCATTAATATGTCATGTGGATTATTGCTAGAGAGGAGGACTTCTAACCTCTTCATCCTCTCCTATAGATCTGAATTTGTAGGGATATGTGATCTCCATATGTAAAACATTTAACATATGATACATAGTTTTTCGATTTTACGATTATCTCGCGCATCAGTCATCACACAATGATTTAATAAGACATGAGAAACCAATTTTCCTTTTATTTTTCATGACACATGTTATGCTCTAATAAGGTTTTTCAACAATGGTATCAGAGTCAGGTTCATTGTAAGATAATTGGCTATAAACTGTGTGTTGTAGTAAATCGCGTAGATTATTTTATGTGTAACTTGTTACAATTTTTGTCATAGTTCTCAGATCTAGATAGCACCCAATTTTTATCGTAGTTCTCAGATCTGGGCAACACCCTTTCTCATTATTGAGAGGTGTTGTGGCGAGGCGTTTTGACGTCAAAATTGTTGACGCAAGAGAGGGAGAAAAGGGCAGCAATTGTTGTTTCCCTATGGATCAACCAAAGGCTGCTTATAGCCTTGGCTGAGAGCCCTAGAAGAGGCTCTCGGCCTAGCTACCTACTGCAAACTGAGAGTAGCCATGCTGCTCTCAACCAAGCAAAAAGGTCCCATGCGACCAAGGAGTCTTGGTCGTATAGGGAACCCCTTATAGTTAGGGTTTTCTAACTATATGTGGTAACCATAGAGTCGGGGATTCCTAGTCGCAAGGAGCAACTTGGCGACTAGGGTTCCCTAGCCACCTATGGCAGCATGGGCCAAGGTTTCCTGGCTGCCCAAGGCTACCCTATAGCGAGGGACTCTGGTCGCAAGGGTGTCCGTAGCAACTAGAGTTTCCTAGTCAGGTAGGGTTTTTTCCTGCCATATGGGGCACCTTATGGTAGGGTATCCCAAAATTTAGTAAAATAATTAATTAAATAATTTAATTAATTATTATTTATCTAGTAGTCCTACGTGATGATGTGTATATGTGATGTATGATATAACCAGATGATAATGGATCATGTGATATGATGTGTGTATGTATGATTATAATTATTATTGGGGCCTATGAACCTCTAATTTTTTTTGTTTATTGTCGAGCCTACATGTCTGTGATTATGTTGTAATTACATGAGGAGGCACGACGGGAGCGTGGAGGTACCAGCGGGACCTATGTGGCTGATTCGGATAATCATGATATATAGAGATACGTCGAGGTGCCGACGGAACCAATAAGGATGAGATGGACAATCACAAGACATGGATATTCACCGATGCACACATAGATCGTAATGTGAATGATTGAGCCCATTGGCTTGAGCTCAACCATATTAGGTTTAGTCTATAATCATTTGGTGTAATTGCTCATATATAATATGTGGATGTTTGTACACTTACTAGATACTTATATATATATACATGCAATGTAGATGTATATTAAATATATATGTGTGTGACACATCATTTTAGGAGACTGAATCAAAACCCCCCCTCCTAAGATAATACTAAATCAATAAGCGTGAGATAATTAAATTGATCTATGTGGGCTTCCATCATTATAGGAAAAAATTAAATCTCAACATAGGTTGAGTTGGTTAAGTCCCTAGAGGCTCACTTATATTGCGATTTGATATCTTGTCTACGACATAGAGATGTCACCGATGGCCTAAGGATATGGTATGCTTAGTCGAGTCCCTCGAGGGTATATCATCAAATCATACTTATCTTTTAACGATAGTGATGACTTAACTCATGGTTGATTAAGTCCCTCGAGGCCATGATGGTTTGAATACCGAACAGGATGAGAATCACAAAAAATTATGATTGCAAGAGTTGCCTACTTTTTTTAGCGTAGTGTGATTGGTCGAGTCTCTCGAGGTTACACTAAGAAGCCAATTGGATCCTAATTCTCACTAAAAATATATCAAAGATTTTTGTTTCATGCGCTAGAGGATGTCACGTGATTTGTTGGTAAAATAGTGAGAATAGATTAAGATAGAAACCATATCTTGATTGTCTACTTTTATATAAATCTACATATTATTTATTTATGCTACATCCTTATTTATCATAAACATGTCGCTTGTAAATCCCTTACATGGCATACTTGATGTCAATCGCCTCACTGGTCCAAACTATATGGATTGGCTCCATAACTTGAGAATCGTTCTCATAACAGAAAAATCACATATATCCTTGACACGATATTACCAACAATAGTGAAACGGGTAAGTAAGAATGAGATCACTAGCTGCGTGAAGTACATAGACGATTTCACTCTTGTTTAGTGCTATATATTAGCCTCTATGACTCTTGAGTTACAGCGGCAGCACCAAAGCATGGATATCAATTTCATCCTCCTTATCCTCACCAGTTGTTTGAGGAACAGGGAAGAACTTAGTGATATGAGATATTCAAGAGTTTTTTCCACACTAAGATGACTGAGAGGGTATTGGTTCGAAACCATGTCCTGAGAATGATTGAGTGGTTTGAGAAACTCACAAGTCTAGGAATGGTCTTGGAGGATAACATATATGCGGACCTAGTACTTCAATTCCTTCAAGACTCTTTTTTATAATTAATCATGAATTTTAACATAAATAAGCTTGAGGTGACTCTCCATGAGCTCCTAAATATGTTGAGGGAGGTTGAGAGCACCATCAAGAAAGAGAATTCAGTTATCTACATTAGTAAGACCATAAAGAGAAGGAAAGCTAACAAGTCCCTTAAGAAGAGAAAGAGAAAGGACAAACCGGGTAAGGCAAAGGTTGCCAAGAAAGACCCGATAAAGGACAAAGGTCAATACTTCCACTATGATAAAGATGGGCATTGGAAGAGGAACTACAGAGAGTACCTCACGGAGAAGATAAAATAGAAGCTTAGAGAAGCTTCGGATACATTCATAATTAGTCTCCATTTGTTAGATTCTTATAATAGCACATGAGTATTGAATACCGGGAGTGCTTATCATATCTGTAATTCATTGTAGGTTCTAGCAAGACCTAGGAGATTAGCAAGATATGAGATTGGCCTCAAGATGGGAAATGAAGCAAGAGTTGTTATAGTGGCTATTGTGAGGTCATCCTATATCTACTTGGTAGAGCTACTATTGCATTAGATGCATGTTATTATGTTTCTTCTATTATCAAAAAATATTATTTTCATTTCATGTTTGATAGTTAATGGATATAAATTAATTTTTTAGAACAATAGTTGTTCATTAATTTTGAATAATAAGATCATCACTAAAGGAACATTGCATAATGATTTATTTGTGATAGACATTGCTCCACATATTATGAATGTAAATGTGCCTAAAAGAAAATAAGATGAGGTGAACAATGCTTACCTATGGTATTATAGGCTAGGTTACATCCACGAGAGAAAAATTCAAAAGTTATTGAAGGATTGGATCCATTCGACTATGAGTAACCTTGCCTTCATAGAAAGTTAACTAACTCACCATTTAGTGGAACTAAAGAGAGAGTTATTGAGTTATTAGAACTTATACAGTGCGATGTGTGTGGTTCTATGTCGACTAATGTCATAGGTGGTTACTCGTACAAGAATGAAGTAGAGAACCAAACTAAAAAGACTATTAAGATTCTTTTATCGGATCAAGGAGGAGGGTACTTGAGTACAAAGTATTGGGAAACCTCAGCGGGTGCATCACATGCACAGCAGAAATCAAAACAAAAACTGATTTCCCACGCAAATCAAATTATCGTGCAAATGATTGGGGTCACGAGAAAAACCACAAAAATAAAAAAAACTACGATGTGTGAGAGATTGATTTTACCTAGGGAGATCATATATCCCTGTATTCCAGATCTGGATTGAGAAGATGAAGGAGGTTAAACATCCTCCTCTCTAGCGGTATCTATATGATAGATCTTTGCAACAAAACTCCTCCAATCTGATCTCACAACTCTTGCTCAAGAGAGGGAGGAGAATAGGAGGTGGTGGCTAAAGCTACAGCCTATTAACTATAAGTCTCCCCTCCTATTTATAGAGAGCCACCAAAAATCCTAGAGCTCCTGTCTTAGTGGGTATTGGATCTCTATCCAATTACCCACTAATCTTGTATTATTGGATCTCTATCCAATAACCTCCTTAGGCCTTTAACTGAGCCTTAATCAAGGAGCCCATCAGCTTAGGGTCTCATCTAATGAGAATAGGGGCTAATTGGATCTCCATCCAATCTTCTATTCGTTTAAGCATCCACCATATGTGTGTGACCCTCTAGGCCTGATACCGAGCTGGCCGTGAGTCACTCCCATCAGAACTCTTTATGATATAGTGAATTATTATCTTCATAATAATTCACTTGACTCATCGACTATGGATGTACTAGGCCACTACGCCATAGTTTCAAAATGGTACAAGGGGATCGAATCCATCGGACATGTCTATCCACAGTTACCGTATATCTATAATCTCTCATCCAACTAATATCCCAGAGACTGTATATTGGACATGATATTGTCATGTCACATACGGAATTCGTCATAGTCTCGCTATAATCGGATTCTCCCGGAGAACTCTTTCTCTCTCAATCCGAATGGCCCTGGCCAAGGATTTGTCTGAGTAAGCACATATAGGATATTCCTCTTGTGATATCGAGAATGGATGATCCTCTATTGACACTTAATTGCCTTCGTAAGGTTGGCTACTAATCTCGATAACCAGCTATACCAGATCTGGAACTTTCCAAACCTGTAAGTCTAGCATCAAAGAAAGGAGTACTCATACAAGGCATCATTGGTGTCTCAAGTCTAAGGACCAGATATATAACTGAGACTATGGAATCACTGTCTGACATTAGATATCATTAACCATGCAACATTCCATAAGTAAATCAATCAATGAACTCATTCTCGATTGAGCACATGTATTATATCCTTAATGTCTTCACACAAGTGACTATGAGACCAACCGCCTCCATCATATGAATGAGTATATGGTACACCTATCTGTCCGGTTATCTCAATGTCCCTCTTGAGTAACCTATGATCAGGATTATTTAGGATCTATGTTTAAGGGTGAATCGATCTCATTATCATGATCTCATCACGATCCGACTCCTATTGCACAGAACCAAGAACATTATAATATATATGTAATAGATAATATGAGAATACGTTAATATGAATCATAAGCAAAAAGATCACATAGCGTATCACACGTTCCATCACTCACGTGATTGGCTTACAAGGCACCTGTAACTAGTACAAAGCTTATTTATTTTCTCGGGAACCATAGGATTCTATCCCAATGGACACCTCCTTATACACCTAACTCAATGGTGTATCAAAAAGAAGGAATTGAATACTGTTAGACATGTTGCAGCCTATGATGGGTTTCATCGACCTACTCGTCTTATTCCGGGGATATGCATTAGAGACCGTAGTTTAGCTTTTGAATAAAGTTTCATCTAAGTCGATAGTATCTACATTATATAAGATATGGAAAAGGAAGAACTTGATCTAAAAGTTATTAAGATTTAGGACTACCCTGTCCATATTAAAAGACATAACTTTGATAAGTTGGAATTAAGGATGGAGCGATGCAAGTTCGTGGGATACCTCAAAGGAACTTGTTGGTATTATTTATATTATCCCGAGGACCAAAAAGTCTTTATTACCAAAAGAGTAGTGTTCCTTGAAAAGGATCACATTCTTAGTGGAAATAGTGGGAGCATGATAAAGTTGAGCGAGGTTGAAGAACCTAGCTCAAGCACCATTCTGAAGATCGAGTCTACTTAGATACCTAGCACACAAGTTCCAATTTTACATAGGTAGGACAAAGTATCCCACCCTCCTAAGAGATATGTAAGACATATTAATAGAGACGACATTTAGGATGTTGATCATCGGATATACGACGAGGCTATTATGAGTATAATATTCGAGAAGTGGCAAGAAGTTATAAATTCTATGATAGATTCCATATACTCCAACAATATTTAGAACCATGTTGATGCACCTAAAGGTATTGTATCCATCTGCTGCAAATGGATGGAAAGTTGGAGACCTATAAGGCAAGGGTAGTGATTAAGGGATATCGTCAAAGTAAGGTATTGACTATGATGAAACCTTCTCACTTGTAGCCATGCTGAAATCTATCAAAATTCTTTGAATACACTATGACTACGAGATTTGACAAATGGATGTGAAAACTATATTCCTCAACGGCAACCTTGAGGAGGAGGTGTATATAATATAACCTAAGGGATTCGTATCTGACGAAAGTCCAGATAAGGTGTGCAAGTTACTCAGGTCGATCTACGAACTAAAACAAGCATTCCAAAGTTAGAACATAAAATTTGAAGAAGCAATCGAATCTTGCAACTTCGTTAAGAACGAAGATGAGTCTTGTGTGTACATAAAGGTAAGTGAGAGCACTATCACCTACTTGGTATTGAATGTGGATGACATCTTGATCATTGAAAATGATGTTGGAATGCTCTCCACAGTTAAAGCTCGACTATCTAGACACTTATTTATAAGGACTTAGGGGAAGAATCCTACTTCTTGAGGATTTGGATCCATAGAGATAGATCTAAGAGGATGTTTGGTTTGTCCCACTCTAGGTACATAGACACTAATGTCAAAAGATTTGGCATGAAAAATTCTAAGAGATGTCTTATGCCGATGAGATATAAAATATCACTTTCTAGGAGTATGTCCCCAAAGACTCCTGAAGAAATGATAGATATAGATATGTAACCCTATCGCATCTATCATATATGTTATGCTATGTACCAGACCTAATATAGCACATACTCTTGAGTGTCATGCAGATCTAGGTTGAGAACAATCTAACACAATAAAGTGCATCCTTAAATACGTGAGAAGGAAAAATGATCTTTTATTGATGTACGGAGGAAGTAGCCACCAGGTTAAGGGCTACATGGACTCAAGTTTCTAGTCTAATGTCGATGATAGCAAGTCAGACTCAGGGCATGTCCTCACCCTGAATTGAGGTGCAATAAGCTGGAAGAATTCTAAGCAAGATACTATTATTGACTCGACCATAAAGGTAGAGTACATTACTACAACATAAACAACAAAAGAGGAAGTCTGGATGACAAAGTTCATTATGGATTTGAGAGTACTACCGAGCAAGGAGGAGCTGATTCCCATATAATACGACAACAATGGGGTGATTGATCAGGCGAAGAAACCCGTCACATCAGAAGTCCAATAACGTTCTGTTGAGGTTCTACTTGATTAGAGAGATCATAGCCCATAGGGTTGTAGTAATAGAAAGAGTTCCATCCGAAGATAACATTATAGATCCATTGATAAAGTCATTATCTCATATTATCTTTGAGCAGCACAGGGGTCTGATAGGGATTATACATAGGTGATTGGCTTTAGGTCAATTGGGAGATTGCTGGTTACAAGTGTCCTCAAACCAATCACATGAGTGATGCCACGTGTGACACGTTGCATAGTCTTTTTGTTTATTATTCTTATTGATATTTTTATCACTTTATATTACCTGTTGCATATATTGTGACATCCTTGGATGTGTGTAATAGGAATTGGATCATTATAAGATCATGATAATGAGACTAATTCACTTTTAAACATAGATCCGAAATAATCCTGATCATAGGTTATATGAGAGAGACATCTAGTCTCATAGTTGCTTATGTGAAGATATTAGGGATATAGTGCATATTCTTATTGGAAAATGAGTTCATTGATTGATTCACTTATGCAATATTATATGATTGATGAGATATGATGTTATACAACGATTTTGTAGTCCTAGTTGTGTGTATAGTCCTTAGACTTGAGAAACTAAGGATGTCTTGTTTGAGTACTCTATTATTTGATATCAGAGTTACAAGTCTAAAAATGTTCGATCTAGTATAACTAGTTATCAAGAATGGTAGTCAACCTTTAAAAGGTAATTGAGTATCAATAAAAGATTGTCCACTCTCGGTATCACGAGAGGAACATCCAATGTGTTTTTGCTCAGGCAAAATCCCTAGCCAGGGTAGCTAGGATTTAAAGAGAAGTTCTCCGAGAGTATTTGATTAGAATGAGATTTGAATGGATTCCATATGAGATCTGATAGTACCATATTTGATACACAGTCTCTAGGATATTAGATGGATGAGGGACTATAGATACACGGTAACTGAGGACAAACAAGTCCAATAGATTAGATTCCCTTGTATCATTTGGGGACTATGATGTGGTAGCATAGTAGATCCATAGTCAATGAGTTGAGTGAATTATTATGAGATAACAATTCACTGAGTTAGAAGGAGTACCGATAGGTGCAACTCACAATCAGCTCGATATTGGGCCTAGAGGGTTACAATGAGTAAAGATTTAGATATAAGATATCTGTAGAACCCTTGCTTTATTGGATATCCAATAAGCTCCTATATTATTAAAAATTATGGATGAGATCAAATAAGAGCTAGTAAGAGATTATTAGATAGAGATCCACTAATTCAAGATGCTTTGGTAATTGGATGAAGATCCAGTACCCAATAGGATAAGATCTATTAGTATTAAGTTGACAAAGACCTATATAAATAGGATGGGACTAAATGGGTCATAGGCTAGACCTAATTTTACTACCACCTCCTATTCTCCTCCTCAGTTGATAGCCCTTCTTGGTGGTGCAAGAGGATAGCAAGAAGGGGCCGACCTTCTTGGCTATCCCTACGAGGTAATGTGTAAAGACTACGAGGATTCACATTGCAAAGGAAGGAGCATCGTTGCATTAATCTACGTGTGGATCACCGCTAGAGAGAAGGACATCTGACCTCCTTTATCACCTCTTACAGATTTAGTTTTTCAGGGATATACGATCTTCCGGAGTAAAACATCTAACATATGATATATAGTTTTTTGGTTTTCTCATGCATCAGTCATCGCATAATGATTTGATGAGACATGGGAAACCAATTTTATTTTTATTTTTCGCTGCGCATGTGATGCTCTAATAACATTTCCCACCAAGATTGAGGTGTATGTTCAACTTTTTTTATAATTTGAAATGTCCCGACCAAATTAGTCAAATATGAGTCAACTGTTTTGCTCTTCACTATCATGTGATCCACATAAGTTTCAATGTTCTCCCGATCTAATGCTTGAATATTTTTTTCATCATCTTTTGGTATGTTGCTCCCATATTTTTTAATATGAATGGCATTAATCGATATATATATATATATATCTATGCCTAGGTCCGTGACAAAGGAATTATGTTCTGGATCCTCTGATGTCATTCTAATTTGGTTATACCCTGAGAATGCATCCATAAAGGTAATGAGCTCGTGACCTACTTTGTTGATATTGGTATATTGAACATACATCATTTAATTTCTAATATATTTTTTAACGAGTATAATGTTGGCAAGTCATTGGGGGTACTGCAACTCAATAATGAACCTTAATCCTAATAACTTGTCTATCTCCTTACTCATTACTTGATGACAGCCAGGGGCAAACTTATGAGGCCTTTGCTTCACTGGTCATGCCTAGGGGAAAATTTTCAAGTGATGCTAAGCTATGTTGGGGTCGATTCCTAACATGTCTCCCAGCAACTATGCAAACACCATAGTATTCTCCTAGAGGAAGATGAGCTACACTTAATTATTCTCAGGAAGGTCCTCCAACCTTGATAGTTTAATCAGGTCAAGCTTTGTCTAGAGGTACTTTGATCAATAGTTATACCAACTTAAGATGCAAGACGGACTTAGCCAAGTCTCGGGGGTGTTGGGAAACCTCAGCGGGTGCATCACATGTGCAGCAAAAATCAAAACAAAAATCGATTTTCCACATAAATCAAATCGTCATGCAAAAGATTAGGGTTGTGAGAAAAATCATAAAAATAAAAAAAATCGCAATGTGTAAGAGATTGATTTTACCTAGGGAGATTGTATATCTCTGTATGACAGATCCGGATGGAGAAGATGAAGGAGGTCAAGCGTCCTCCTCTCTAGCGGTATCCACACGATGAATCTTTGCAGCGAAACTCCTCTAATTTGATCTTGTAACTCTTGCTCAGAGGGAGGGAGGAGAATAGGAGGTGGTAGCTAAAGCTGTAGCCTATCAACCATGAGTCTCCCCTCCTATTTATAGAAAGCCACCAAAACCCTAGGGCTCCTTCCTTAGTGGGTATAGGATCTTCATCCAATAACCCATTAACCTTGCATTATTGGATCTCTATCTAATAATCTTCTTAGGCCTATAATTGGGCCTTAATCAAGGAGCCCATCAATATAGGGTCTCATCTAAAGAGAAAGGAGTTAATTAGATCTTCATCCAATCCTCTATTCGCTTAAGCATCCACCATATGTATGTGACCCTCTAGGTCCGATACTAAGCTGGTCGTGAGTCACTCCCATCAGAACTCCTTCTAATATAGTGAATTATTATCCTCATAATAATTCACTTGACTCATCAACTATGGACGTACTAGGCCACTACGCTATAGTCCCCTAGATGGTACAAAGGGATCGAATCCGTCAAACCTGTCTGTCCATAGTTACCATGTATCTATAATCTCTCATCCAAATAATATCCCAGAGACCGTATATTGGACATGGTACTGTCATGTCACATATTGAATCAGTTTGTCTTACTTTAATCAGATTCTACCAGAGAACTCCTCTCTCAATCTGAATGACCTTAGCTAGGGATTTGTCTGAGCAAGCACATATGAGATATTCCTCTCGTGATACCAAGAGGGGATGATCCTCTATTAACACTCAATTACCTTCGTAAGGTTAGCTACTAATCCTGATAACCAATTGTATCAAATCTGGAGCTTTCCAAACCTGTAAGTCTGGCATCAAAGAAAATAGTACTCAGACAAGGCATCCTTGATGTCTTAAATCTAAGGACTAGATACACAACTGAGACTATGAAATTATTATCTGACATCAAGTATCATTAACCATACAACATTCCATAAACGGATCAATCAATGAACTCATTCTCCAATGAGCACCTATACTATATCCTTAATATCTCCACACAAGTGGCTATGAGACTAGTCGCCTCAATCATATGGACGGGTATATAGTACATCGATCAGTCCGGTTATCTCAATATCCCTCTCGAGTAACCTATGACCGAGATTATTTAAGATTTGTGTTTAAAGGTGAATCGATCTCATTATCGTGATCTTATCACGATCCAATTCCCATTGCATAGAACCAAGGACGTCACAATATATATGTAACAAATAATATAATGTGAGAATATGCCAATATTAATCATAAGCAAAAAGATTACACAGTGTGTCACATGTGCCATCACTCATGTGATTAGCTTATAGGGCACCTGTAACCAGCAATCTCCCACTTGACCAAAAGCCAACCACCTATGTGTCTGATCTTCATCAGACCCCTGTGGCGCTCAGATAAAATCTGAGCCAACGGCTTTGTTAGTGAATCTGCAATGTTATCTTCGGATGGAACTCTTTCCATTCCTATATCTTTTCAGGTCATGATTGCTCTAATCAGATGAAACCTCCTCAGAATAATTCTGATGAGACCTGGATTCCCTTGCTAGAGTTATCGCCCTATCGTTGTAACAATATATAGGAGTCAGCTCCATACTGCTTGGTATGACTCCCAAATCCTTGATGAACTTCTTCATCCATACCCCTTTGTCTTACTGCTTCTACTACAGTAATGTATTCTGCCTTTGTGGTCGAGTCAGCAGTAGTATCTTGTTTAGAACTCTTCTAGCTTACTACTCCTCCATTTTGGGTGAAAACATACCCTGAATTATTGAATTACTATCATCAATGTCAGACTGAAAACTTGAATCTGTGTAGCCCTCAACCTGGAGGCTAAGCAACCTACATACTTTATCTAGACTCTTTTTGGATACGAATCCCTCTGGTTATATTATATACATCTCTTCCTTGAGGTTACCATTGAGGAATGTCATTTTGACATCCATCTGTTAGATCTCATAGTCATAGTGTATTGCAATGGCCAAAATAATTCTAATGGACTTCAGCATGGCTATAGGTAAAAAGGTTTCGTCACAGTCAACTCCTTGTCTTTGACGATATCCTTTAGCTACCAACCTTGCTTTATAGGTCTCTACCTTTCCATCCACTCTGATCTTCTTCTTGAAGATCCATTTGTAGCCGATCAGTACAATACCCTCAGGTGCATCCATAAGGTTCCAAACTTTGTCAGAGTACATGGAATCTATCTCAGAATTCATAGCTTCTTGTCACTTTCTGGAGTCTATACTCATAATAGTCTCCTCATAGGTTTGAGGATCAACATCCTAAGAGTTATCTCCACTGATATGTCCCACATATCTTTCAGGAGGGTGAAATACTCTATTAGATCTATGTAAAGTTAGAACTTGTGTATTAGGTACCTGAATAGACTCGGGCTCTAGAATGGTGCTTGAGCTAGGTTCTCCAACCTCGCCCAATTCTATCTCACTTCCACTGTTTCCACCAAGAATGTGTTCCTTCTCAAGGAACACAACTCTCTTGGCAACAAATATCTTTCGGTTCTCAGGATGATAGAAATAATTCCCACAAGTTTCCTTTGGGTATCCCACGAATGTGCATCATTATGTCCTTGATTCCAACTTATCAGGGTTGTGTCTTCTACCATGAGCATGACAGCCCCAAATCTTAACAATCTTAAGATCAGGCTTCTTTCCTTTTCATATCTCATATAGTTTAGATACTACAGACTTTGATGGAACTCTGTTTAGAAGGTAAGCTGCAGTCTCTAGGGCGTACCCCCAGAATGAAACGGGTAGGTCAGCGAAACTCATCATAGATCATACCATATCTAACAGCATGCGATTTCTCCTTTCTAATATATCATTGAGCTTAGGTGTATAAGGAGGTGTCAAATGGGATAGAATCCCATTGTCCTTGAGGAAATGAGTGAACTCTGCACTCAAGTACTCTCCTCCTCGATCTGATTGAAGAGTCTTAACACTCTTTCCAATTTGGTTCTCTACGTCATTCTTATATTTCCTGAATTTCTCGAAGGCCTCATATTTGTACTTCATTAAGTACATGTGTCCATACCTAGAGAAATCATCGGTGAATGTAATGAAGTATGAGTAACCATCTATAGTCTGAGTCGACATGAGACCATATACATCACTATATATGAGTTTCAATAACTCGGTGGCTCTCTCTCCAGTTTCACTAAAAGGAGAGTTGGTTATCTTCCCACGAAGACAAGGTTTGCAAGTTACATATGTCTTATAGTCAAATGGATCTAAGTATCTATCTTTTAGCAACTTTTAAATCCTTCTCTCATGTATATGACCTAGCCTACAATGCCATAGGTATGCATTATTCACCTCATCTCTTTTTCTCTTAGATATATTTATATTCATGATATGTGAAGAAGTGTCTAACACATATAAGCTATTTGTAAGGATCTCTCTAGTGATGATCTCATCATCCATAATATTGAACAACTATTATTCTTAAAAACTAATTTATATCCACTAATTATCAAACAAGAGATAGAAATAATATTTTTGATAATAGAGGGAACAAAATAGCATGCATCTAATGCAATAATAGCTCCACCAAGCAGATGTAGGGTGACCTCTCTAATAGCAACCGTAGCAACTCTTGCTCCATTGCCCATCTTGAGGTCCATCTTGCCTCTAGCCAATCTCTTAGGTCTTGCCAAAACCTGCAACGAATTACAGATATGATAAACACTCCTGGTATCCAATACCCATGTATTATCATGAAAATCTGACAAGTGGAGACTGATTATGAATATACCTAAAGCTTCTTCAAGCTTCTGTCTCGCCTTCTCTGCAAGGTAGTCCTTGTAGTTCCTCTTCTAATGTCTGTCTTGGCCATAGTGGAAGCATTGTCCTTTGTCCTTTCCCGAGTATTTCTTGGCAATCTTTGCCTTACTTGGTATTTCTTTGCCCTCACCCTTCTTAAGGGTCTTGCTGGCCTTTTTTTTCTTTTTGGTCTCACTAATATAGAGAACTGGCTTCTCCTTCTTAATGGCAATCTCAACTTCCCTCAACATATTGAGGAGCTCAAGGAGAGTCACCTCAAACTTGCTTATGTTAAAATTCATGATGAAGTGAGAAAAGGAATCTGGTAGGGACTGAAGTATAAGATCAATGTATAGGTTATCCTCTAGGACTATTTCTAGACCTATGAGTTTCTCGATCCACTCTATCATCTTTAGGACATGGTTCTCAACCGATGTCCCTTCTGTCATCCTAGCTTGGAAGAGTTTTTTAGATATCTCATATCTTTGAGTTCTTCCTTGTTTCTCAAACAGCTGGCGGAGATGAAGAAGGATAGAATCAGCATCCATGCTCTCATGTTGCCTTTGTAACTCAGGAGTCATGGAGGCTAATATGTAATATTTTGCTAACGTGAAATCATCTATATACTTCACGTAGCGAGCGATCTCATCCTCACTTGTCCTTTCTTCCGGCGTGGGCAGAATTGTATCAAGGACATATGCGATTTTCTCCGCCATGAGAATAGTTCTCAAATTACAGAGCCAATCTGTATAGTTTGGACCAGTGAGGCAGTTTGCATCAAGTATGTCACGTAGAGGGTTTATGAGTGATATATTTCTAACAAAACAAGATATAGTAAAGATAAATAACATGCACACTTTACAGAAAATACTAATTAAGATATGGACTTCTATCTTAATGTACTCCCACTACTTTCTCAACGAATCACGCAACACCCTCGACACATGAGAGGAAGTCTCCAGCAGACTCCTAGTGGGGATCAGGATCCAATTGGCATCTTAGTGCAACCTCGAGGGACTCAACCAATTGCACTAAGCCCAAAAGTAGGCAACTCTTGCCAATCACAACTCCTTGTGATTCCCATCATGTTCGACCTTCGAATCATCATGGTCTCGAGGGACTCGACCAATCATGATATTCAGTTAAGTCATCACCATCGTTACAAGATAAGTCTGATTTGATGATATGCCCTCGAGGGACTCGACCAAGTATACCATGTCCTCAGGTCACCGGTGACATCTCTATGTCGTAGGTAAGAACTCGATCACGTAGATAGGTGAGCCTCGAGGGACTCGACCAACTCAACCTATGTCGTGATTCAATTTCTTCCTATAACGATGGAAGGCCACATGAGTCAATCTTATTGTATCACGCTTACTGACTTAGTATTATCGTAGGAGGGGTTTTTGTTTTGTATCGATCTCCTAATATGTCGTGTCACACACATACATATTTAATATATATCTACATCGCATGTAAATATATATATATATATATATATATATATATATATATATATATATATATATATATATATATATATATATCTAGTAGGTGTATAACACATCACATATGCAAGCCACACCAGATGATCATGAGCCGTCACCTAATATGATTAAGCCCGAGCTAATGGGCCTAATCACTCATAATAGGATCTATGTGTGCATTGACGCATCTCCATGCCCTGTGATTGTTGATCCCATCATCATCAGTTCCGTCGGATCGTTGCATCACCATGCATCGTAATCTCCTGCCATAACATCATGGGTCTCGCTATCACCTCCACGCTCCCGCTACGCCTCTTCATGTAATTACAAATAATCACAAGCACACAGGCCCAATAATAAACGAGAAAAACATAGGCTCGCATGCCCCAATAATAATAATAATCATAATTACACACATCACAACACATGGCTCATGATCATCCATCTACATCATACATAACATGTACATCACATCATATGTAGGATAACTAGATATATATAATAATTAATTAAATTATTTAATTATTTATTTTTTGGAAATCAGGGCATGTTCGGAATTTCCAAAATTGTTAAGGGCATTTTCATAATTCTGGATGAGAGAACGGTCCTCGAAATTTTCAGAATTGTCAACGGTATTTTTAAAATTTTGTACATGAGGATGGTCCTTGAAATTTTTGAAATTCAGAGGGGTAGGATCATCCTTTTCTCAAAAGGATGCCCTAGCCCTCTCTTTTGCCCCCTCTGCATTGCCACCGCCGCTGCCCCTGCACAGGTCCTTTTCATCCAATCCTTTATTCACTAAGGCATCCACCATATGTGTATGACCCTTTAGGCCCGATACCAAGTTGGCCGTGAGTCACTCCCATCAGAACTCCTTCTGATATAGTGAATTATTATCCTCATAATGATTCACTCGACTCATGGACTATGGACATACTAGGCCACTATGCCATAGTCCCTAGATGGTATAGGGGGATCAAATCCGTCGGACCTGTTTGTCCACAGTTACCATGTATCTATAATCTCTCATCCAAATAATATCCCAGAGACCGTATATTGGATATGGTACTATCAGGTCACATACGGAATCAGTTTGTCTTGCTCTAACCGGATTCTACCAGAGAACTCTTTCTCTCTCAATCTGAATGACCCTGGCCAAGGATTTGTCTGAGCAAACACATATGAGATATTTCTCTCATGATACCGAGAATGGATGATCCTCTATTGACACTCAATTGCCTTTGTAAGGTTGGCTACTAATCCCGATAACCAGTTATACTAGATCTGAAGCTTTTCAAACCTGTAAGTCTGGCGTCAAAGAAAAGAGTACTCATACAAGGCATCCTTGATGTCTCAAGTCTAAGGATCAGATACACAACTGGGACTATGGAATCACTGTCTGATATCAAGTATCATTAACCATACAACATTCCATAAGTGGATCAATCAGTAAACTCATTCTCCAATGAGCACTTGTATTATATCCTTAGTGTCTCCATATAAGTGGCTATGAGACCAGCCACCTCCATCATATAGACGGGTATATAGTACACCGATTTATCCGGTTATCTCAATATCCCTCTGAAGTAACCTATGACCGGGATTATTTAGGATCTGTGTTTAAAGGTGAATCGATATCATTATTGTGATCTCATTACGATCCAATTCCTATTGCACAGAACCAAGGACATCACAATATATATGTAACAAATAATATAATATGAGAATATGTTAATATTAATCATAAGCAAAAAGATTACACAGCATGTCACACATGTCATCACTCATGTGATTGGCTTGCAGGGCACCTGTAACCAGCAGGGGGGCCATAGGTGGTACCTGAGGTCGATCTTTCTTCAGTAAGAAGACCATCATCAAATAACACTCGTGTGACTCCCTTGGTCTGCTTATTAGCTCTCTAATATCATCCATCATTGTGAACTTCATCATCATATAGTAAGTCAACACCATCGTCCTCAGTTAATTCAATGTAGGTCGACCTATGATCTCATTGTATGCCAAGGGAATATCTACCATCATAAACTTAATTAATATTATTTTGGAGTAAGGCTTATCTTCAAATGTGATATTTAGGTCCACAGCCTTGAGAAGCGAGATAGAGTCGCCAGTGAACTGCATCAGCAAAGAAGTCATTGAAGTACTTTGTCAAGATATGAGATGTTAGTTGATGACCCAAGTTTTTAGAAAGCATCAAAGTGGAGGATATCAGTATAATTACCTATGTCAATAATGATCATATTCATTCGAGAGTTAATCATCCCCACAAAGACCACTAAGGCATGGTCATGATTCGAGTCGAGGTAATCTACCTCTTCCTACTTAAAGGTTGTTTTCAAGTCACCCTTTGTCTTTGGGCATTTTTTAATAGTAGCTTAAGCATAAGTGTTATAAGCATAGGAGCTATTCCCAAACCCCACCCCCCAACCCCAAGGTGAGTCCACTAATGATAACATCAATCTGTCTCGCTACTAGCCCTTGAAGTCGTGGTGAGGGTTCCTAGTACTTTTAAACGAATAGCCCAAGGTGTCCCTGATGTATGAGTTCTCCAAGCTACTCTTTCAAGTCATAATAATCATCAGTGTTATGGTCATAATCTTAGTAGAACCAATAGTGTTTGGACCTGTCTCTTTTTATTGATGGGATCTTTATTGGGTAAAGATCTCTTAAGAGTCTCTTATCTTTATCTAAAGAAAAATTTTAATTCTAGTCATATTTAGGGGGTTCAGCTTAGACATTAGATGACGTAACTCAGGTCATTTATTTCTTCTCCATCGTGATAATCTCAGGGTTGGGGTTGATTCTGGTCACTCTTGTTTTGGCCTTTTGCGTGA
Source organism: Ensete glaucum (assembly GCA_021527575.1). Classification (NCBI taxonomy): domain Eukaryota; kingdom Viridiplantae; phylum Streptophyta; class Magnoliopsida; order Zingiberales; family Musaceae; genus Ensete; species Ensete glaucum. The sequence continues at coordinate 39,846,737 of CM038552.1, forward strand.
TCCTCATACTTGTCCAAGAGTATTACCTTGGTGGCAACATATTGATTGGCCCTTTGAAGTGCCATGTGTTAAATCATAGATTTTGATGTTGAAATTAATTGGAGTTTATGAAATATTATGCTTTTGAGATTAGTGACGTAATAAATACTTCGATCAAGGACTCGAACCATCATAGGGCAAATTGTCAAAGTAGAAGAATTAGACATTTAGCTGGAAAAATATCATATTGAAAATTAGATGTCGGGCTGGAGAATTAGTCAACATGCCAAAGATTGGACTTCGTGCTATGAGTTCGAGCATTGTGCCGAAGGGTTCGGGTATTGCGTCAAAAGATCAGATGTTTTGAAAAAGGCAACATACTGATAGATCGGACGATGCCGAAGGAAATGATGATATGCTAATGGTTTGGATAAAGTGCCAAATGATCAGATGACATGATGAAATGTTAGACAATATACTGAAACCTTCCTAATTTTATCGAATATATAATTGGATTTGTAAAGTCTTGATCGAGGTCTTTTTAGGTCAAATTGAGTTGATATTGGATCGAAACCATGCCAACTTATCATGAAACTCATTAGGCTTGGACCAAGATCCAATTGGGCCTGTTAGAAGGCTAAATTAGTGATCTAAAGTAGACCTGGGTGGTGGTATCACCAAGCCTAGGTGGTAGTATCGCTTGAGAGCTGAAAAGCATTGTTTATGCTTTTTAAGCAATGTCGATGATGGTATTGCCCATGCCAGCGATAGTACCACCCAAGGTGGTGGTAATATTGTTAGGATTAATTGGCACAATTAGTGAAAGTGTAAATTTTTAGTTCAGATGAAAACTTTTCGATTAAACCAAGATAGAAAATCTGAAGCTTTTCGTTCTTAGTAAAACAAGTGAGTGATTAAAAGAAAGTTATCAAGAAAATCGAAAAGATAAATAACGTTTGAATAAAATAACTTATCTTGAAAACTTTGCTTTCAAAGAACTGAGTTAAATCAGAAGCGTCGATACAAAAATATATAAACAATGAAAGCAAGGAAACACTAAAAAATTTTATAATGGTTCGACGCTAACGGCCTACGTCCACTCTCGAATCCTCCTTCTTAAGGCACACCAGTGTCCACTACCAATCTTCTTTAGGTGAAGACCAATTACACTTTGCTTACAAGGGAGACTTTGAGAAAATTTTGAACTCTAAGCTCTCTCCCTCCCTTTTCTTTTTATTGTAAATCACATCCAATTTTTTTTTTCACAGAGTTTAAATGCCCAAAAAGAGTTGTTGTGAATACAAGAATACTTGGGGTATTTATAGACCCCAAGTGGTGGTACGGGCGATTTACCCGCAGACCTAGGCGATGATGGTACACCCGCTGGTTATGGGTGGTTAACCCGTCAGAATTTTTGCAAAAGTGGTTCCCTCCACTTTTCAAATTCTGGCTTGAATCTGATGTTGACAAACCCTCTGGTCAACCAATTGAGCTCAACCTGAGCTCAATCAAACCTCAATAGTGGACCCGATTGTCTTATTGAGTTGATTTGGATTTCATTTAAATCTAACTCAATTAGGACTCACTTCTAATTATGACTCAACGATTACAACGCGTAAAGACCACAAGCTTAAACTAAGACCCACCTTCCGCCAATCCAGTAACCTCCGGCATTCTTGCGATAAGTCATCTGGTCTTCTTCTAGTAATCTCCTGGCGTGCTCCCAGCGAGCTTCCCGATCCCTTCAGCGAATCTCCTAGCGAACTCCCGGTGAGGTCCCACTACATCATCCAAACCTGGCCTGATGCTTAAGCTTGATCTTGGCCCATTATATGATTATAACTTCATTTCTCCTATCATAGTTATACCTGCAAATCTTCCTCTAACACATGTTAGATAAACACTCATTAATTGATCTCATCATCAAAATTTGAGATTCAACAATCTCCTATTTTTTTATGATGACAATCAATTGATGACGGAAGTTAATCCTAACTCCCCCCTAAATTCATGTCATGATAAAAAGGGCTTAAATTTAAGAAAATCACTCACTCTTGAATTTAAGTGAATTAAGGCAACCAATACTTCAAGCAAATCATATTTCAAGGATAGCAATAAGACTCGTATATATCAATAATAATTTACTTTTAAAATATCAAGTCATCAATGCATCGATGATTTTTATGAATTTCAAACATTTGAAAATTTTTCATCAAGTCATCAATGTATCAAGGATTTTCATGAATTTTAAACATTTAAAAATTTTCCATCAAGTCATCAATACATCAAGGATTTTCATGAATTTCAAATATTTAAAAATTTTCCCTTAAATTATTACATAAGTCATCATATTTTTATGAATTATAAATATTTAAAAATTTCCTCTTAAATTATTATATAAGTCATCAACATCCATTTCTCTCCCTTTGTCATCAACAAAAAGGTGAAATGTGGGGCTAAAATAAATTTTTGCTCCCCCTTTTTAAAATACGATATGATTCATAAAGAACTTTCTTTCTCTTGTGAAAAAGAAGGAAATAAAACAAAGAGTTGCAAACATATTATTAATAAGAGCTTTCAATTTTGTATAGATGAATTTTGAAAAGAAAATTTCAAAGATAAGCTCAAAAATTCAAGAAATCTAAGAAGATTTAAGATTTTAAGAGCTACCCATGTATTTTAAAATCACCTTATGTAATTTAGCAAATTTTTTATAAATAATGAGATAGATAATTCATGTCAACAATAAGATAATTTCATAATAAGATAGTTTTTTAACATTATTATCATCATGAAATCTAGATTAGTAAATCACATACTTTCATGATTTAGCATTCTAAGTTCTCTTCTAAGAAAATCAAATTATTCTTCATTTAAGGGTTTTATAAAAATATCCGCTAATTGATGCTTAGTATCAATAAACTCCAAAGAGATATCTTAATAATTTACATGATCCCTTATAAAATGATGTCTAATATCAATATGTTTGGTTCTTGAATGTTGAATATGATTTTTGATTAGACATATAGCACTTGTATTATCATACTTTATAAGAATATTTTTTAATTTTATTTCATAGTCTTCTAGTGTGTTTTTCATCCAAATGACTTGGACACAATATACACTAGCTGCAATATATTCTACTTCCGTAGTAGATAAAGTTACTGAATTTTGTTTCTTGGAAGTCGAAGAAACAAGTGCATGCTCCAAAAATTGACATGTTCTGGTAGTACTTTTTATATCTATTCTACATCCACCAAAATCAGTATCAGAATAAGCAATCAAATCAAAGTTCTTTGATTTATGATACCATAATCCTAGTTTAGATGTTCCTTTCAAGTATTTAAAAATTCATTTAAATGCTTTCAAATTAGAGAGTTTTGGGTTAGATTCATACCTTGCACATAATCCAACACTAAACATGATATTCGGTCTTGTAGTAGTTAAATATAATAAACTTCCTATCATACCTCTATAAGTATTTTGATCAAAGTTTTCTCCTTCACTATCTAAGTCCAACTTTGTAGATGTGCTCATGGGAGTGTTTAATGTTTTAGCATTTTACATCCCAAATCATTTTATCAAGTTAAATGTGTACTTATTTTGACTAATAAAAATACAATCATCAAGTTGTTTTATTTATAATCCTAAGAAGAATGTTAACTCATCCATTAGACTCATTTCAAATTTTTGACTCATTTCTTTAGCAGAAGGCTCATATAAAAATGTATTTATAGATCCAAAAATGATATCATCAACATAAATTTGAATAACAAGTCATTTTCAAAATGCTTAAAAAATAATGTGGCATCAACCTTACCTTTTGAAAATTTATTTAAAATAAGAAAAGAACTAAGTCTTTCATACTAAGCCCGAGGGGCTTGTTTTAATCCATAAAGAGCTTTTGTAAGTTTGAAAACATAATTAAGAAAAAGATTATTTTAAAAATCATTTAACATACACTTCTTCGAAATAAAATAATTTAGAAAAGCACTTTTAACATCCATTTAATCGATTCTTTCTTTTTGGTTGAAACCTTTGGCCACTAATCTAGCATTATTTCTAACCACGATATCATTTTCATCTTGCTTGTTTCTAAATACTTATTTAGTACCAATCACTAAATGGTCATTAGGTTTAGGAATAAGCTCTCATACCTTATTTCTCTCAAATTAATTAAGCTATTTATGCATTACATTAATCTAAGAATAATCTCTTAGGGCCTCATCAATACACTTTTGGCTCAATTCGAGAAAGAAACATGACATTTGCACAAAAATTTCTAAAGGAAGATCGAGTTTGAATTCCTATTGATGTTTCTCCTATTATAAGCTCCTTAGGATGACCATTCACATACTTCCATTCCTTGGGTAAGGTATTGGAAGTAGATACATCCAAGTTACTTTTATAAGTGATATCTTTTAAACTCAAAGTATCAAAATCAATTTCATCATCAAAATCAATCTTCTTAAATTCGGAAAGCTCATTAAAAATAACTTGAATGGATTATTCTATTACTAATATTCTATTATTAAAAATATGATAAGCTTTTGAAATAGAAGAATAACCTAGAAAAATACTTTCATCGGATTTTACATCAAATTTACCTAAAGCATCCTTTTCATTCAAAATAAAATATTTATAACTAAGTATTTTAAAATAAGAAATATTGGGCTTTTTATCATTCCATAATTCATAAAGAATTTTAGTGAGTAATGGTCTTACCAGAATCCTATTTAAAACATAGTATACCGTATTAATGGCTTCGGCCTAAAAATATTTAGGAAGACTATGTTCATTCAACATTGTTCTAGTCATTTCTTGTAAGCTCCTATTTTTTCTTTCTACTACTCCACTTTGTTATGGATTTCATGAAGTAGAAAAATTATGGATATATCCATTTGAATCATAAAAATTTTAAAAATTATTATTTTGAAATTCGCCACCATGATCATTTCGTATTGAAGAAATTATGTATCATTTTTCATTTTAAACAACTTTACAAATTTTATAAAATATTTAAATATGTACTTTTATGTGCTAAGAAATAGGTCCAAGTATATCTACTAAAGTCATCCACTAAAACAAATGCATATTTGCTACCACCTAAACTTGTAATGTTAATTAGTCCAAATAGATGTATATGGATCAATTGAAGTGGTCTAGAGATGCTAATTTAAATTTTCAACTTCAAGTTAATCTTTATTTATTTTCCTAATTGACAAGTGTCACATTCTTTCTTTTTGATAAACTTAAGATTAGGTAAAAACCTCTTACTAGTTCCTTGGTAGATATTTGGTTTAAAAGTTTTATACTAGCATAACATAATCTTTTATGCCAAATCCAAGCATCATCATTTAAAGCTAAAAAATAAGTACTGATCACCATTGATGAGAATTTGACAAATATTTATCTTCCATTAGATTTCTTCAAAAGGTCATTTAACATGTGCAGAGCTCCTTTGCTGGATAAATAAGAGAATGGAGGTACTCGATTTTGCCCATTCTCTTGAGTTGATAATGCAAAGGTTACTTGACTTCGCCCACCTCCTCGAAGTTGTACTTCATACATCGAGCTAGTTACAAGCCTTTGTCCGCTCTTTGCTCATACTTCTGAAGCACCTGAAGTGTTTACATTCTTGTGTTGAGTTAGATATTATGATTCACCTTCTTACTACCATCGAACTTCCAAAATGCAAGAAGTTTTGCCTGAAGAGAGCAAAATTTTACCACAACTTGGAGCAAGTCCTTGATAGTTTTGGTCGCTTCTGGGATTGTACTGTCTTCTCTATCATCTTTGTCACCTACTCCTCTGAGTAGAAAAGGTACAACACCATATACTGCTTACTTCATTTATTGGTCGAGCACTTTTGCATCAATCTCAAGTCCTCCATTTTCGGCTATCTTGACGATAAGTCCGTTGGCACTGGTCTTATGAAGTTCCCTAGCCTCTGCCCTTTAGCCTTGTCTTGGTACTTGGAGTTTGCCTCTGTATTCTCCACCACCTTGACCCCTTTCACAACTAACACTCTCCTTCCATGAGAGCAAGGGATCGACGACACCATAGAAGCCCTACCTCTATGGTACCATAACGTTGTCAAGCCCATGACACTACTATCTGTTGCCTTGCATTTGTATCCTATTCTTTGTGATTGGTAGATCCACCTCTGCAGCATTGTGGCACTCCTCTGAGTCCACATCCATTCTGACTGACGCTTAGCTTTTTAGGTAGCTGAGCCCCTTTGGACTCGTCGTCACTTCCTCGCCCCTTTTGAGCACCTGCTTCAACATCTCTGTATTCTCCAAGTAGTTCTCTTTAGTCAATGGAAAGATAGACTGTAACTCTCATACATGTCATATGCCATCCTGTTGTAAGGCTCACGTCGATTCTATTCTCATTAGCTTCCTTAATAGCAATGTTGGATTACTTGACCTTATACTCTGACTTGTTGGGCTCTCTTAAGCAAATATGAGCACTGAAGCAGTCTAACTCTCCATCACTCTGATCATACCTCTCTATAATCAAGTCTCCTTCATGGGATTCGCTGATATTTGCACTTAGAATTCCCTCTCGGTGGTACATAGCCCCATTATGCTGATGACCAAGGCCTTCATCCAATGTATTCACTCCTTGGATCCATAGACTTTCTTGTAATTATGTTATTCACTGAAGTGGAGCTCCCAATAGCTCATAATCATACCTCCACATGATCAAGTCCCTCACGGGACTTGTCTCGCATGTGTTGTATTACCTCGAACTGTTCCACCATGATCCGCTGCACCATGTCGCCTCCTAATGATATCTCCATCGCATTCAGATTCTCGTGGGATGAACTCAGACTACGATCTCTCCATGTATGGCCTTTACCACCTCCGATTGTATTCGCTCCTTTGGTAATTGACCTTCACCCACCTATTCAAGAGTCACACATGAACAAAGCATCGCTCTAGGACAGTCTATCGCCTAGCATCTCTCGAAATCCACAGACTTAACTGAAATTGGTGCACCATTGTCTAGATCCTGTACCTTTTTTCCCCACCAACACAATCTCCTTTACGTACCGCTTTCTTCATGATAACTCGAATGGCAGCACTATGGCATATTCTTCAAGAGTACTCACCTCTGTGTCCTCTTGCCCTGTGTTAAGGCCTCATGGTCCCAACTTCACCTCTGCAAGTTGAGTTGCTTTAGTCCCTTTATCAAATGATTCTCTGAGATAAGGTACATGTGTCTCGAAGCTCCCTTCGTCTTTGGTACTATGCAGGATGAGTTTGCTCCATCATAATGAAGAACACATGGAACGACATAATCTCGCTTTTGCCTCTGTAAGAGTTTATGTCCTTAGTCTCTGTCCAAGGAAAGCTTCATGCCTCCGCTCTATGTTCCATCTTCTATGTTGACTCCCTTCATGCGGTTTGGATACTTCACCAAGTTCCACCCAAGTTGCTCCGCTCCTCAATTTGCATTGAGTTGATGGCAGCCCTCGCACCCAACATTCCATGAGTCAGCCCTTCGTTGAGTCTGATTTCCATATCCGCTCTAAGTATGTCTTTATTTGATGTTCTTTGGGTCGCTCCCCACTTGATCTTGCAATGCATCCACTAATGCATTACCTCATGCCTGATCATGTGATGACTTCTCGCTGCTCGCTTGACCCATGTTGAGCTTTGTGGAGTTGTTGTCTTGAGGTACTACTCCTGAACATGTGTAATCTATTGCACACGATTCTCCCTTTGGAGAACCAAGACTTATCCCTGTTGGATATCTGTCTAACTTGAGCAATTTTTCTCTTTGCATCCTTCCCTCAGGAAGTTTCAGAAAACACCATCCCCTTGGACACTCTATCTTGCTGAAGAAATTATGCATTATTTTGCCCACACACACACGGATGCACTTACTAAATTGTGACTCTTCACCAATACAACCCTCGTTGCACCCTTCAAGACCTAGTAGCATGCTAAACTTGTTGTACACTTTAGCCTCTTATGGACGTATCCTTCTCCATGCCAAATAGAAAGTTTCTCTTTGGCGCCGAATTCCTATCGCCTTAAGATGGCCACGGATACTCCATTGTTCGCATACAACCCCTTGCATGAGTACTGAATTCTTCGACTTAGTAATTTCCCTTATCTTTGTGAGCTTCGCATAACTCTTTCGGTCGTTGTGCAACCCGTCCCACTTTGCATAATCTTATCTTTTACTAAGCGCCTCGCTTGCCTTGAGCACCATCAAATTTGATTACCAATATCGAGTCGTAGCTCGAACTCAACCATTACAATCTTTGTATGCTACATATTTTTCATACCTTGCTTGTCCTCGTGGTGCCTCTCGACAAAGGATTAGTCACTCATGTGAATGTCAATCTTAGATGCTCGCTCCTTGGAGCGACTCCTTTCCTTGCATCTTAATGTATGTTTCCCCTAAATGGTCACATGTGTTGGCTGCCCTCTACGTAGCCCAGCTATGTCCCCTACGTTTGCATGCTAAGTGTTTCTATGTGTGCTTGTCTACTCTAATACCAAATGTCACGAACTTAGCTAGTTTTGCCTAAGTCATGTGGCACCCTTGCGTGTTCATCCACAAAGGTCGGCCTCCCCGAAATCTCCTGTGATCCCTTAGGACCTACAAAAGAGAAAACATGTTAAAGAAAGTGTTTCACACGGGATCCATAAGCAACCATTTCAGTAAACACTTTATAGCCAATGCAAATTACAATCATGAACTTCACAAACTCTGAACAATCGCAAACAAACAATTATAGTCCATTATAGACCGAAATCCCCCATAAGTGTCCACATGACATAACTCTCATTTATAAAAATGACCATGAAAACTAACCAAACTAAGACTGCCAAGCCTACTACTAGTTGCTACTTACTGTACTAATCATGAATAAAAATTGAAAGACATAGACATACATGAGCATTACATTGAGCACCCTATTTATGTTTTTGTCCGTGACAAGACGTAGGTTGGGACAACCAAACCACCATAAATCAGTTTTCATTCCTTCTCTTGTCTTGATTTATTGCATACTGATTTAATTACTTGCAAACCTTACTCGCACTTTTTAATCGCATTCTCAATAGGGATTTATCGATTGAATTTTTAAAATTAAATAAAATTTACTATAAACTAATTCCTCCCCTCATCTTAGTATCATTAAGATCCTAACAATTGGTATTAGAGCTTGGTTCTCTCAATTAGATTAACACCTAAAAGAGATCTAATGTTTTTTTTAAGTAATCAAGATGGTCACTCTATCACTCATTCTCTTATGTTCAATGGGACGGACTACACCTATTGAAAAACATGAATTTAATTTTTTTATTTTTATATATTTTGATCTATGGAACGTTGTTAAGTTTCATTTTCAAAAATCTTCTAAATCAATGAATGAATGGAATGATTTTTAAAAGAAAATATTTTCCTTAAATGATAGAGCTATGAATGCTCTATTTTGTGTTATAGACAAAAATGAGTTTAATCGAGTTTCTATTTGTGATACCAAACATGATATTTGGCACATACTTGAAGTTACTCATGAAGGTACAAATAGAGTAAAAGAATCTAAAATTAATCTTTTAGTACATATTTATAAATTATTTAAAATAAAACCAAGTGAAACTATTTGTGACATGTACACTCATTTTACGGATGTTGTCAATAGTTTAAAAGCTCTTGGTAAAAGTTATACTAATCTTGAATTGGTAAATAATATTTTAGGATCTCTTCCTAAAAGTTGGGATCTAAAAGTAATGACTATCAAAGAAACAAAAGATTTGAACAACTTTCCTCTTGAAGAACTTATAGGATCTTTAATGACCTATAAAATGACATGTAAAGTATATGATGAAGGAAAGGAAAACCTTCCTAAAAAAAGAAAGGATATTATACTTAAAACCAAAGAAGACTACACAAGCAAAAGCTCAAGTGATGATGATGATGACATAGCACTCCTTATAAAAAGATTTATGAGAATGAACAAGATAAAAATCTTGTAAGACGAGAAGGTAAAATAAAAATAAAACCAAGAATGATGCAGTATGTTATGAGTGCAAAAAGCCATAACACTACAAAAATGAATGTCCACAACTAAAAAAAAAATGTCAATCCAAAAAAGAAAAAAACATTTAAGGCGACATGGGATGAATCAAGTGAGTTAAAAAGTCAAAGAGCAACTCAATGAAAAAAAGTGATAAACTATGCCTTGATGACCTTCAATAGTGAAGTATTTGACTCACATGAATTATTTTTTTCTTATGATGAATTAATTGATATATTTCATAATTTATACAATGAACTCAAAAAGATTAGTAAGAAATATAATTCACTAAAAAGTTACTAATGAATTTGATATATTAAAAATTATACATGATAAATATACATTAATATCTTGTACTCCTTGCTCTGAACTTAAAAAGAAATTATTTTAAAAATTATATATTTTAAAAAATATAAAAAAGACCTAATTACCATGAACGAGAAACTAGAACATTGCTTAGAAGAATCAATTGATAGCAATTATATAATAAAAATTTTTTAAAAAAATTATTATGATAAATATTAAAAAAATTAAAAATTAAAAATCACTTAATATGTTTTTTGCTAAATAAGGTTATGGATTTAGAAAGGAAGATATTGGTCTCACAAGTAATGGTACACACCAAAAGTCAACTAAATTTGTAAAGGGACTCTCACTATATATTTCTCAAAAAGTTAAATATAATTTTTATAGAAGATTATGCTTATACATGCTCTTTTAAAAAATATAGTTCTCATAAATTAATTTGGGTTCGGCCTGCCCATCCTGGAAACGGCTCAGCCGGAAGTAGGGTCCAGCGGTCGAAAGAGCGCCACACATCACACCGGCGACCCTTGAAAATCCGGAGGACCGAGTGCCGCCCGCGCCCGGTCATACTCATAACCGCATCAGGTCTCCAACCATAAATGATTTGATGCCAAAAGTCAAGAAAGATAAATCTAACCATGAAAAATCAAAAGTTAAATGAGTATCTAAAGCAAACCCCTCTTTATTGTCTTTAAATAAGAGCTAAGAGCAAAAGACGATATTTTGATATTGGATGCTCAAGGAATATGATCGGAGATCCAACACACTTCTCAAAACTCACTAGCCGAGATAGAGGATGTCACCTTCAGAGACAATAATAAAAGAAAGATCATTTATATTAAAAATATTAGTAACAAAATGAATCTTTTGATTGAAGATGTTCTTTTAGTTGATGGTTTGAAAAACTTTTTAAGCATTAGTTAATTTTGTAATAAGGGATATAATATTAAATTTGAATCTAATGCTTGCATCATAGAAATACCAAATAAGAATAAATCTATGATTATTTTAAGAAACGATAATATTTACACTATTGTTCTTGATAATTTTTATGATGAAACTTGATTTTCGATTTTAAATGATGATACATGACTTTGACATAGGAGATTAGGACATGCAAGTATGAAATTAATCTTACAATTGGAACTAAAGAACTTGTAAGAGGAATGCCTAAAAATAAATTTGTCAATGATAAAATTTATGATGCATGCCAACTAAAAAAATACATAAACATTAACTTCAAACATAAAAACCAAGTGAGTATCTCTAGACCATTACAATTAATTCATATGAATTTATTTGAACCTATTGATATCATAAGTTTAGGAGGTAGTAAATATACTTTTATGATTATTGAAGATTATAGTAGATATACTTGACATACTTTTAGGCACATAACAGTGATTGTTTTAAATATTTTATAAAGTTCTACAAAAGTTTTATGATTTCTTTTATTCGTAGTGATCATGATAGTAAATTTAAAAATCATGATTTTTAGAAATTTTATGATTTGAATGGTTAAGATTATAATTTCTCCACTTCAAGAAATCTACAATTAAAAGAATTTGTTGAGAGAAAGAATAAGAGTTTATAAGAGATGACAAGAACTATTCTTAATGAACATAGTCTATCAAAATATTTTTGGGCTTAAATAGTTAACACGACATGCTATGTCATGAAAATGGTTCTCATAATACCACAACTATCTAAAACTCCATCTGAATTTTGGAATAATGAAAGACCAAATATTTTATATTTTAAAATTTTTAGATATAAATATTTTATTTTAAATAAAAATGATGTATTAGGAAAATTTGATACAAAATCCATTGAAGGTATTTTTCTTGAATATTCTTTTGTCTCTAAAATCTATCGAGTTTTCAATAAGAGAGCTTTAGTTATTAAATAATATATTCATGTTATTTTTAATGAATCTTCCGAAGTTAAGAAAAATAATTTTGATGATAATTTTAAATTTGATAAATTAAATTTAAATAAGAATTCTTCTCCCCAAAGCAACTTGGATATATCTACTTCTAAAGAAACTTTACCCAAGGAATGAAAGTATGTAAATGTACATCCTAAAGAGTTAATTATTGAAGATACATCAAAAAGGCATTCAAACTCATCATTCATAAAAAAATATTGATGCAAATATTACTTTTTTAATCTCTAATTAAACCTAAATGCATTTGATGATGCTCTTAAAGATAACTCATGTGTCTCAGTAACATATTATTTAAAAAAATTACTATTTATTCTTCTATTATTCTTTCTTTTTATTATTTACTAAAGAGGAGATTTATCAAAACTAATTATGATCTTGTACATAACCTCTTGATGTTTACAACCTAAGATTTATTTTATATGAATCAAGATCCTTTACTATTTATTTTCCTATGATTATTTCTTTTTGCTATTTACTAAAGAGGAGATTTATCTAAACGAATCACGATCTTTCACTTGACATTTAGATGTTTATGTACACCAATCATCACACAACAATTTGATAAGACATGAAAAATTGGTTTTGTTTTTGTTTCCCACTACGTATGTTATGCTCCTATCAGGTTTCCCAATATCTCCTATCTTGGGGTTAGGGATAGACTGGTAATAACTCCAAACACTATTTCAATGGTAATTGATATAAATAAAAGTGTTTAGCTAAAGGCATCCCTTTGTCGAATGCCTCAACCTCTTTGTTGTTACCATCTGTTGAGATTTATTTTGTATGAATCAAGAAGTTTGCTATTTGTTCTACTATGATTATTTCTTTTTACTATTTACTAAAGCGGAGACTTATCCAAATGAATAATGATATTTCATTTAACTCGGTGGTTACAACTTTAGATTTATTTTGTATGAATCAATACCTTTTACTTCTTTATTTTCCTATTGTTCTTTCTTTTTGCTAATGACTAAGGATAAAATTTATCCAAATAAATTATAATCTTTCGGTATTCACAACTTAAGATTTATTTTGTATGACTCTTCTATATTCATGAATTATGTACTTTATTTTGTTGATGACAAAAAATCAGAATTAACTCATATTTGTGTTGATGACAAATGGGAGAAGTAGCAATTCATGCCTCACTTATATGTTGAATAAGGAGACTCATGATGCTTTATAATTTTTTATTAGTAGTGACCCATGCCTAACTTTTTATTTATTTTTTTAATTTAAAGATTGATTGAATATTTGGGATTACAATGATAATATCAAAATCAAATTTATCTCAACTTGAATTCAAGAGTACTATTGGAAAAGTTTTATTTTGAGTTTAAGTTCATTGCATTTTAACGATGACATATAGAAAGGAGGAATCTTATTAATACCCCATTGACGTCTCGGTGTCTATGACTTAAACTTATCTTCGATGTTAAGATTATTCATGTTATGATATCAAAATAATTTTTATATTTACATAATTAGAACATTGATACAAAGGGGGAGAAATAGCATCATGATACCATAATATCACTCTCTTCTTTTAGATAATAACAAAGGACGAGAAATAATAACTCATATTTTTTATTAACAAAATGGGAGAAGTATTTATTTTTATTAACCCAGGGAGAGAATCATGATGTCTTCCTTAAGATTCTTTGCTATGTAAATGATTAACTTATAATTATATTGATGATGAAACCAATAGTGTGTTTGTAACTTGTGTGTTGGTGATAAGTGATGTAGGATTAACAATGATTGAGAAAAGGTAAAATAATTATAGAAGAATTTATCGTTGGGTCGGATTCAAGGTCAGGAGCTCACTAAAAGTCGATCGAGGTTAAGACGATGTGGTCAACAGCTTGCCGAGACTCGATCGGGGTTAAAATGATGTAGTTGGGAGCTCATCGAGAGTCGGCCAGGGTTCGAATGTTGTAGTCGAGAGCTTGTTGAAAGTTTGCTAGAAGTTACTCGAGGTTCAGACGATGTTGTCGAGAGCTCGCCGAGAGTTCTCTAGAGGTTTATCGGGAAGTTCGCTGGGAGTTCGTCGACAGGTTGTCAAGAGCTCGCTAGCAGTTCGCCGGAAGGATGCTAGGAGTTCATCGGGAATTCGCCGAAGGAGATCGAGAGCTTGCCGGGGGTTCACCAGAAGTATGCTGGGAGTTCACCGAGAGTTCACCAAGAGATCAATTGATGACTGGGTAACAATGATTGTGTATTGTAATTATTTGTCTTAAGTATCGTAGTTAGTATCATAATGAGAGATAGTTTTACTAACTCAATTAAGGAATCATTAGGCCTTAATTGGGATTGATTTAAACTTATTAGAAAGTTTATTTTAGTAACCCAAGGATAAATAAGACATGATTTTTGGAGGCATAGTCTTCGAAAATATGTTAGGCGGTCATATCACCTAGATTGGGCGATGGTACCACCCAAACTGGGCGATGGTACCACCAAAACTGGGCGATGGTACCGCCCGAACATAGTCTCATAAACTGTGTCAGGCGATAGAGGCTATCAACACCTCAGAAATCCTCATAAATTTAAATTTTGGCTCCACTTTGATGTCATTTGGGGCCTATAAATACCCCACCCATTTTTGCTTGAGGGAGTAAGAAAAATGAGCAAAAACTTATGAAAATGCGATTGTAATGTCTTAAAAGCTCTAGTTCTTTTCTATAATTTCTTAAGACCTCCCCTTCTTTTCTCTAAATATATTTTCTATTTAAGGGAGAGCTAAGAGAATTGTAAATGTTATATCTTGAACCTGTAAAAGGAGAATAGAGCTATAAGAGGGTAGTTGATCTTCACCCGTTAAAGGAAGTTCAATAGTGGAAGCCAATGACCTCAACGGAGGAGGAATCAAGAGTGGATGTAGGTCACGAGACCGAACCACTATACATTGGTGTGTCTTCTCTTCTCCTCTCTATTGCTTACTTGACTTTGTATATTACTTTACTTAATCATTATCATCCTACGAGTACTTTTTGGATTCAAGCTTTATTGAACAGATATTCAAACCGATGTAAATTTTTCATAAGCACTAATCCACACCCCACACACCCACCCCAACCTCCCCGCCCCCTCGCCCCCCTCTCTCTCTCTCTCCCTCTTAATGCTGCTTTGATCATAAATTAGTATCAGAGTTATGTTTCTCTCTATTTGGCTTAAAACCCAAGAGAGATGGCTTTTGCTGACAATCAAGAGGGACTTTCTCATCCTCCCATATTTAATGGGACAAACTACACGTATTGGAAAACTCGAATGATAATTTTTCTACTTTCTATGGATTTTAATTTATGCATATTGTTGAAAGTAGTTTTGAAAAATCTTCCAAACCGATGAACGAATGGAATGATTTGAAAAAGAAGACTTTCTCTTTAAATGATAAGGCGATGAACGCTTTATTTTGTGCTCTTGATAAAAAAAGAATTTAATTGAGTTTCTATATGCGAAACTGCGCATGAGATTTGGCACACACTTGAAGTTACACACAAAGGCACTAATCGAGTCAAAGAGTCGAAAATTAATATTATGGTGCATAGTTATGAGTTGTTTCGCATGAAACCAAATGAGACCAATAGAGATATGTACACCCATTTTACGGATGTCGTCAATGGTCTAAAAGCGCTTGGTAAAAGTTTTTCTAATTTTAAACTTGTTAATAAAATATTAAGATCCCTTCAAAAAAGTTGGGATTCTAAAGTAACGACAATACAAGAAACAAAGAACCAAAATAATTTTTCACTTAAAAGAACTAACCGAGTCTTTGATGACCTACGAAATGATGTGTATAGCACTTAGAACCAAAAAAGAAGATCACTTGGGAGAGAACTTAAGTGACGACGATGATGATGATGATGATGATGATGATGATGATGCTGATGACTTAGCCCTTTTTACAAGAAAATTTAAGAAATTATTAAAAATGACCAAAACAAAATAAGATGCCAAGAACAAAAGTGAACTTGAAAAGGACTTAATAATATGCTACGAATGTAAGAAGCTGGGACATTTCAAAAATGAATGTCCTCGAGTGAAAAGAAGCAACCAAAGAAGACGAAAGCGCTCAAAGTTACTTGGGATGACTTAAGTTCATCCGAAGATAAAGAGCCAACCAACAAGGAAGAACTTACAAATTACGCTTTAATGGCATTTGGCAATGAGGTAAGTAAGCCAAATGAGTCTTTCTTATCTTATGATGAATTATTTAATATATTTAATAACTTGTTTGATGGTTTTAAATTAGTTAGTAAAAAGTATAATTATTAAAAAAGATTATGCTTCTCTTGCTAGTGAATTTGAAAATTTTAAGAAAGAGTATGATGAATATAGGATAGATCCTTGTACTAAGCGTAAAGAATTAGATACACTTAAGAAATAAAATGTTTCATTACAAGAAATATTAAAAAAATTAAATATGTAACAAATCCTTAAACATGATCTTTGTTAATAATGGTCATGTTCATAGAAAGGAAGGAATTAGCTTTGTGAGTAATACTCAATAAAAGGCAACCATCTTTGTTAAAGGACCTACATTATATGTTTCACCTAGAAACAAATATAATTTTATGGTAAAATTAGACACTATGCCTATAAATGTTCATTTAAAAGGTATAATCCACACAAATTAATTTGGGTTCCTAAAAGAATCATAAACAACTCGATGTCATTAGTTAAATTAGGTAAAGTTTTTCTACGAGGAATCCATAGTCAAATGGGCACCTAAACCAAAACTCCTTTTCTTGTAGGTATGTCTCCAAACAAAGGCTAGAAGTATAAAATGGTACCTTAATAGTGAATACTCAAGTCACATGGCCCAAGATCTAACTTATTTCTCTAAGCTCTCTAGCCTCTCTAGCCTAAATGAAGGATTTGTCACATTCGGAGAAAATAACAAGGGAAAAATCATTGAGAAAGGAACCATAGGTAATAAATTAAATCTCTTGATTGAAAGATGTGTTATTAGTTGATTGTTTGAAACATAATCTACTAAGCATTAGCTAATTATGTGATAAAGGATACGTTATCAAATTTAAATCTAATGCTTGTATAACTGAAATACCACACAAAAATAGTTCTATAATAATATGTATACTATTGACATTGATAAATTTTTGTAATAAAATAGCATGGATTTAGCATAGGAGACTAGGACAAACTAGCATGAAACTATTAAACCAAATCTCAACTAAAAATATAATAAGAGGAATGTCTAGCATCAAGTTTGTAAAAAGTAAAGTTTGTGATGCATACTAACTAGGAAAATAAATAAAAATAGTTTCAAATCAAAAAATCAAATAAGCAACTCTAGGCCACTACAATTGATCTACATGGATTTATTTGGACCAATTGATACTACAAGCTGAGGTAGCAAATATTCATTTGTTATTGTAGACGATTATAATATATACACTTGAACTTATTTCCTGGCACACAAAAGTGATTCTTTTAAATAATTTTTAAAATTATGCAAACTTGTTCAAAACGAAAAAGGTTTTGTGGTTTTATCTATATGTAGTGATCATGGTGGTGAGTTTTAAAATCATAATTTTTAAACTTTTTATGAGTCAAGTGGGTACAATCATAATTTCTCTACTCCTAAAAATCCACAATAAAATGGAGTAGTGGAAAGAAAAAATAGGAGCTTACAAGAAATGGCTAGAACCATGTTAAACGAATATAGCCTACCCAAAAATTTTTGGGCCGAAGCTGTTAACACACGTACTATGTCATTAACAGGGTTCTCGTAAAACCATTATTTTCCATAACTCCTTATAAATTATGAAATAATAAAAAATTTAATATTTCATATTTCAAAGTGTTTGGTTGTAAATGTTTTATTTCAAGACATATTTCTTGGTTATTCCATAATTTCAAAAGCTTATTATGACTTTTATAAAAAAACTCTAGTAATTGAAAAATCCATCCATATTATTTTTAATGAGGTTCCTGAATTGAAGAAAATTGATTTTGATGATGATTTTGAGTTTGGTACTTTAAATTTGATTGATAAGTCTCCTCTCCAAAACAACTTGGATGCATCTACTTCAAAAGAATCCTTACCCAGGGAATGGAAGTATTTAGATGCTCATCCTAAGGAGTTAATGATATGAGATACATCAAAAGGTGTTCAAACTCGTTCATCATTTAATTTTTTTTTGTGCTAATGCCATATTTTTATCTCAAATTGAACCAAAATATATAAAGGAAGCTCTAAAAGATGATTCTTGGGTTATTACCATGCATGAAGAGTTAAACCAATTTGAGAGAAATGAGGTATGGAAGCTTGTTCCTAGATCTAGTGATCATTAGTAATAGTACTAAGTGTGCCTTCAGAAACAAGTAAAATAAACTTGTTATCATGGTTCAAAACAAGATTAGATTAGTGGCCAAAAATTTCAACCAAAAAGAATGTATTAATTATGAAGAAACATTCGCCCTTGTGGCAGACTTAAAGTTATAAGGATGCTCCTTGCCTATGCTTCTTTTAAAAATTTTAAATTATTTCAAGTGGATGTAAAAAGTGATTTTCTTAATGGATTCATTTTGAAAGAAGTTTATGTTGAACAACCATTTGGATTTGAAAATGATATTTTCTTTTGAATCATGTTTTCAAATTATCTAAGGCTTTTGTAGATTGAAGCAAGCCCCTAGGGCTTGGTATGAGAGACTTGGCTCTTTTCTTATTCAAAACAATTTTTTGAAAGGCAAAGTCGATACCATATTATTTATTAAGTATTTTAAAAATAATTTTTTTATTATTTAAATTTATATTGATGACATTATTTGTTATTCTACTAATAAATCCTTATATATATCTTTCACCAAAAGTATAAGCTAAGAATTTGAAATGAGTTTAATAGGTGAATTAATATTTTTCTTAGAATTACAAATTAAATAATTAGATGATGGTAATTTAATAAGTCAAACTAAGTATACTTTAGATTTTTTAAAACGATAGTGCTAAAGCTATAAATACACATATGAGCACCTCTACAAAATTAGATTTAGACAAGAAAGTGAAGGCTTTGATCAAAAAATTTATAGAGGAATGATAGTTAGTTTACTATATCTAACTGCAACTAGACCAGATATTATATTTAGTGTTGCCCTACGTGCAAGATTTCAATTCAATCCTAAACAATCTCATTACAAGATAGTTAAAAGAATATTTAGATACTTAAAATAAACTCCAAATCTAGGATTATAGTATTTGAAATCTAAAAATTTTGATTTAATTGCTTATGTTGATGCCTACTTTGGAGGATATAGGATAGATAGAAAAAAGTACCTCCAAAACCTATCATTTTCTTGGTCATGCACTAGTCTCTTGGTCTTCCAAGAAGGAAAATACCATCGCTTTATCCATAGTTGAAGCTAAATATGTTGCGGCAGGTTCATGTTATGCACGAATAATATGAATGAAAAATACTTTACAAGATTATGGACTTTATTTTAAAGACATCCTTATAAAGTATAATAGCACAAGCACAATATGCTTATCAAAGAATCCTATTCAACATTCACTAACCAAGCATATTAATATTAGACATCATTTTATTAGATATCACGTCAATAACCATGAGATATCTTTAGAATTTATTAATACAAAATATCAATTAGCTGATATATTTACAATGCCATTGAAGGAAGAATAATTTGATTTTATTAGGAGAGTGATAGGCATGTTGTATCTACCAAATGAATGAATTATTTACATATATGTTTCAATCATTATCTTGATTTTTCGATTTTCATGACTTAAATTTTTTTTCTTTTGAATCAAGATCATTTCTTAATGATTTTTCTTCGAGCTATTTACAAAAGGAGAGAACTTTCGAAATGATTTATATTTTTCATGACTTGATCATTCATTTTTCATATGATGACAAATTTTTGCACCATTGAATCTTTCCCTTCCCTTTCCTTTTGAAAATGATAAAAGGAGAGAAAAACTTAAAAACTTGCATATCCCAAAAGAGAAGACAAAACTTGATTATTGCACTTTTCTCCTTTTTGTTGATAACAAAGGGAGAGAAGTTATTATGATTTAATCATGCATGTATGATGTACTTTAAGGGAGAGAAGTTGTGATGATAAATCTAAAATTTGAATCATGCATGGTATGATGTATTTTGATGATTTAAAATTATGTATAAAACACTTATGATTTTATGATTCATGCAATGATATCTCAAATATGATTCAAATTGTTTCGACTTGAATTCAAAGGTTATCACTTTTTTTGAATTCAAATTTTTTTTATTACAATATGGCATATAGATAGGGGGAGTTTAGTTAAACTCCATCATCAATTGGTTGTCATTATAAAAAAGAGAGAGATTGTTGAATCTTAAATTTTGATGATGAAACCAATTGGTGTATTTGTAACATGTGTGTTGGTGATAAGTGATGCAGGATTAACTACGACTAAAAAAGGCAAAATAATTATGGAAGAATCTATCATTGGGTCGAAGTCAAGGTTGGGAGCTCGCCGAGGTTTTGCCGAGAGTTGGTCGAGGTTCGAACGATGTGGTCGGGAGCTCGCTAAAAGCTGATCAAGGTTCTTACGATGTGATCAGGAGCTCGCCAAGAGATGGTCGGGGTTCAGACGATGTAGTCGGGAGCTCACGGAGAGTCAGTTGGGGTTTGGACGTTGTGGTCGGGAGCTTGTCGAAAGTTCACCAGAAGTTGGCCGAGGTTCGGATGATGTTGGGAGCTCCGAGAGTTCTCCAGAGGTTTACCAAGAAGTTCATCGGGAGTTCACGGATAGGTTGTCAGGAGCTCACCGAAAGGATGCTAAGTGTTTATCGGGAATTCACCGAAGGAGATCAAGAGCTCATTGGGGGTTCACCAGAAGAATGTCGGGAGTTCACCGGTAGTTCGCCGAGAGATCAATTGACGACCAGACAACAAAGATTGTGTATTATAATTGTTTACCTTAAGTATCGTAGTTAGCATCATAATGAGAGTTAGTTTTGCTAACTCAATTAAGAGATCATTAGGCCTTGATTGAGGCTGATTTAAACTTATTAGAAAGCTCATTTTAGTAACCCAAGGATAGGTAAGACATGGTCTTCGAAGACAATCTCAAAAGAGACATAGTCTTCGAAATTGTGCCAGGCGGTGGTATCGCCCAAGCTAGTGGTACTACTGCCAAAACATACTCTAAGGGGTAGAGGCTGTCAACACCTCAAAAATCCCCAAAATTTTGAATTTTAGCTCCACTTTTCAAGTCATTTGGGGCTATAAATACCCCACCAATTCTTGCTTGAGGGAGTAAGAAAAGTGAGCAAAAACTTGTGAAAATGCTATTGTAATTTCTTAAGCGCTCCCTTTCTCTTCTCTAAGTATAGTCTCTGTTTAAGGGAGAGTTGAGAGAATTGTAAATGTTATTTTCTGAACCTGTAAAAGGAGAATAAAGTTGTAAGAGGGTAGTTAATCTTCATCCATTGAAGGAAGATCAATAGTGGAAGCCGGTGACCTCAACGAAGGAGGAATCAAGGGTGGATGTAGGTCACGAGACTGAACTACTATAAATTGGTTTGCCTTCTCTTCTCCTCTCTATTGTTTACTTGCCTTTGTATATTGCTTTACTTAATCATTATTGTCCTATGAACACTTTTAAGCTTAGACGCTTTTTGAATTCAAGCTTTATCGAACGAATACTCAAACCGACGTAATTTTTCATAAGCACTAATTCACCCACCCATCTTAGTGCTTGCTGCTTTGATCTTAACAACCAATTGATGTATTTATGGACTAATATAATTTTGAGATTAGTGATGTTGAAAATACTTCGATCACAAACTCAAACCATCAAACGACAAATTATCGAAGCAAAAGAATTAGATGTTGTGCCGAAAAATATCATGTCGAAAATTAGACGTTAGGCCGGAGGATTCGTCAACATGCCACAGATTGGACTTCATGGTATGAGTTAGGGCATCATGCTGGAAGGTTTAGGTATTGCGCCAAAAGATCGGATGTTATGGGAAAGTCAAAATACTGATAGATTTGGTGATATACCAAAGGAAATGACATGTGCTGGAGGTTTGAACGAAATGTCGAATGATCGAATGATATACCAAAATGTTGGACAATGTGCTAAAAGCTTCCTAATTATGTCGGATATATGGTTGGATTTGTAAAGTCTTGATCAATATCTTTTTAGGTCAAATTGAGTTGGTATTAGGTAAAAACCATACTAACTTATTAAGAAACCTATTGGGCTTGAACTAGGGCTGAATTGAGGTTGTTAGGAGGCCAAATTGATGACCTAAAGTAGGCCTAGGTGGTGGTGCCACTAAGCTCAAGCGATAGTACTGCTTAAGAGCCGAAAATAACTGTTTATGCTTTTTCGACAATGCCGACGATAGTACCACCCATGCCGATAATAGTACTACCCAGGATACCGCCTAGGCCCACGATGGTACTGCCAGAGCTTAGATTCTTGTCCTAGTTACGATGGTAGTACTACTCAATGTCAATGATAGTATCGCCAATACCCTGAAATTATGAGGATTTGATTTGTTGGCTCCATTTTTGAAGCTTTTTGAGGTCTATAAATACCCCACTCATGCTTGCTTAATGGGGCGACGAATTCTTGAGCACAAAAGTATTATAAACTCTCTCTTTGAGTAGTGTTTAAGTATATTCCTCCTTGAGTTTAGAGTTGATTTTAAGTTATAAGAGGTGAGAGATCTTGTAAAAGAAAGAGTGTGAATAATCTCTCTTAAGTCTATTAAAAGGAGAAAAGTTATAACAAGGGTAGTTGATCTTTGCCCACTAGAAAGAAGATCGGTAGTGAAAGCCAGGAGGAGCAATCGAGAGTGGACGTAGGTCGAAACAACCAAATTACCATAAATCGGTTTGCATTCCTTTTCTAGCCTTGATTTGTTCTTGCATACTGATTGACTTACTTGCAAATCTTACTCTTACTTTTTAATCGTACTCCCGATACAAATTTATCGATCAAACTTCTAAAATCGGATAAAATTTGCTATAGCACTATTCACCCTTGCTAGTGGTAATTCTATCAATGACCAACAAGGTGAGAGGGTCTAAGCCTCATCATGAATCTATGTATTATGAGTGATAGATGGGCATCTACTATACCTTAGATCTCATTGGTGGACTGAGTGTTTCTTCCTCCCTTACCTAAGTCCGAGGAGTGTTGCTACTGAGGGCCAAGGGCATACATTCCCGAGGAAGTGAAGTTCGAACTTCCTCGTTGACTGGGTGAAAGAGCAGAGGAAAAGCGACTTCAAGCATTTGTACCATTCTTGTGCTATGCCTCTTAATGTGGTCGAGAAGGTGTGGCACACTAAGGTATTTGAGATGTCATATAGCAATATCTAAGCACGAAAAGCTATAATGTTCTCCATCGGATCGGCATTACTGTCGCCTCAAAGGACAGGAAATGGAAGCTCATTAAAATTGATTCCTCTTGAATTTTTTGGGTGAATGATGATCGACCCGAGATGGGGTCAACCAGCGCTTCCTCTTTTGACTATTGGAGCTCCTGTTGCATCTCCTTCATACGTCGATCTATCTGCCATAGTTGGATCTATAGGGAGTCCTTCATCAAATCCATGAATTAGGCCTCAGATGTAAGCATGGTAGACTAAGGGTTGTGTGGTCTATTGAATTTCACGGTCGGGGATCGTAGTTCCCCCTCGGTCGATGATTCGACAGGCCTTAAGCACTCTTGGAAATCTCGATAGGTGCTAGTGGCGATGGAGTCGGGGACTGCAACTAAGTTGGTGGCATCACCTGTCGGGCCAATTGGGAAAAAAGTAGAACGACAACCTGTATCATGTCCGTTAGCGTCTGCACTTGTTAAGTGAAGTTTAAGAACATTTCAATGGGAATGAGTAGATCGCTCAAGACCATTCTTAAGGATGAGAGACTTGGGTCATTGAATAGACATCAATATCTCGTCGATGTCTGTGCCGAGATTGATGCACCTAAGTGTGGAAAGGATGATTGTTGTCTCCCTTGGACGAAAGTACTATGGGTCAAGGGCAAAGTCTCTTCACTGGAGGGTTGGTTCATTGAGATGAGAACATTCCTATGATATCGAGCCTTCATTCTAAGACCAAAAATGTCATGAGAAGATATCGTTGACGTTTTGATCAGCCCAATGTAATCTAGACCCATATGCGTAGGATTGTCCAAGATACTGCAAGATAAACTACTAATCTTCTAAGGTGTAAACTACATGAAGACCGAGATCAAAAAAAAATTTCCAACAGGATCCCTGACACCTAAGTCATTAACATGAGATAGGCGAGTAATGAAAAAAAATCCCTTCTTATTGCACTAAAAATAAATTTTTATACTTGATCATAAATAAATCAAATATTCCATCAAATATCCTTAGATGAGATAACTCTCAACAACTACCTCTAATTTAATCTTTTCTTCGGCAACAATGGTAAAAAATACCTATAACTATCTACCTTGAACCTTATCCATGTGAACACCAAACTTCCATCCATACGGGTCCTGTTATTTGAATACTCTTCACAAAATATTTCAGTAAATACTGCTAGGAAATCAATGTTAATTTAGACTACTGCAGTTCCTACTCTCTTAGGAACAGAACAAAATAATCGGTTTCCAATTATATTTTGTCAATCAGAATATGCTCAAAAATGTACTGTGGAAATAAATATGTTACGTCTACTAGGATCGACATAAATAATTAATTTTTTTTAGCACAATAACTTCATAAAAACAACATCCCATTCTAGGAAGGTAGCACTGTAACGTAGGAAACAGCAACTAAGCAAACACATCAAACCGAGAGCTCCAGTTTAGCAACTGAAAGCTATTGCAAAGGATCACTCTTCTTTTGTAGCTTGTTTGATTCTTCGCTGGTGAACATCCCAGTTGTACACCCGGGCGACGGTCACCTGCACATCCATGATGATCTCAGATGGTCATGCATAAGATATTTGAATGAGTTTGCCACCTTATTTGAAGATTCTGTGTGTTATCTTCCGACATTGGATACAAAGAACTGGAACAGGTACCTGAGTTATGGTAACTTGATCCCTCAAGAACTGTAGATCAGCAACAAGGACTTCCAAACTGGCTTTAGCATTTTCTAAGTTCTTTTCTAGGAGGGCCTTTGCCTATGAAAATTTAGGTATATGTCAAAAGTACCAAAACACCTATAACTTTCTAAGATCTGAAACTACATGACATGGCACATTGAAAAGACAGAAAAGAACCAACCTCTTCCAAGGAATACTCCAGCATGACATTTGCACCCAACCAAAGGCACACAGAATCACTATCCTCGATTTTTGCCCGTGAATAAATGCCTTCAGACACTTCAAAATCAGCAATGAGTGCCTGCGATTGTTTATATTGCCAAAATTGAGAATCAAATTCTCTGAAAATTGTCCATTGATATCTATTGGAAAATTGCCCACATCAACCTGGATGCTGCAACTAATCTCTTCAAAACAAACAATGAGTGATGAATTATAAGATATCGGCAACTATTCACATGAAACTTTCTAATCAATTCAAAACACAGAAATAGGTATAAACTTCTCAACTGATATAATAAACCACTAATGTTAAAAGTCCTGAAGTTACATCAAACCACAGTGCTTTGGGGTTTAGGCTGGAACAACTGATAGAGAGTCCCTTCCTTTATTTATGCTTAACCTCCGCGCTCGAAAGAAAAGATCTGTATCTGTATTTGTTGTTTTTTAAATTAAAAGAAAGTATACCGATTCAAACAAACCCCAACAATAAGAATGAAATGCTGCATTTGCATCACCAGTTATAGATTGAAGTAAGAGGCTCACATTTGAGATTGTTACAAGAAATCCAAGAAAAGTGAGCTATTAGCTATAAAACGAAACCGGCAAAACCTAGACTCAAATAAGAAAGGGGAGAATCAAACTTACAGCTGTCGGACCTACTAAATAAGAGCTTGTAGCTAGATTCTTGGACATATAATCACCCGTATAAGCAGATTACAGTGGCCCTCAATAATATCATGCAATAGTTTGTGCAACAGATCAGGTACTGATTAAACTTCACATTTACCTGATTTACATTCGGAAAACCTTTTTTGTATAATCATGTGCTGAAGTAAAGGACTAGAAACTTTAATGAAGGAATAAATTCAAAAAAACCAAGCAGAAGCAGGTGGCTAAGCTTATATCCTTCAATTTATAGTGGTAACCTTTCTTTGCACCATTTTGCAAGTTATTTAAAATTTTCAGAACTTCCCAAAACCACTTCTGTAATTATCATTCTGTTCTTATACAGAAGAGAAGGATACGCCGGAAGCCTGTTATTTGTATCTCAATTTATTTTAAAATTATTTTGACAGACAATGAATACTCAATATCGAACAACAGATATCCTGTTGCAAATTATCATTTTAACACTTGACTAATGTATGACTCAAGAGTTTGAGAAGCTAAAATTGGGGATGCAAGAGGAGCACGATTAACCTCAAACTAATAAACAAAGTTAATACACTACCTCCACACTTCAATCTTCAGTTAATTAGAAATCTTAATCCTAAAAACTAACAAATCTTGATTTCTCACAGCCATGGTTTTACTTTCATCCAGATGCTAACGCTGCAGTTGTCAAACGACCAACTTCTGACACCAATTAACTGATCTTGTAGTTCTTAATGCACAGTTTCACATAAAAAATATAATTAATGTAGATTGTGAAGCAAATCCATAAAAATGGAAGGATATATTTTTGTTGGTGAAATAATTATGCATCATAGACATGCCATTTTCAAATTACTGTATGCATATTTTCCATTATATAAAAACTCATATGATATACAGCTTGATGAATGTTTTTTTTCCAGGCAAAGCAAGTCATGTTTTAAATAAATTTTATATATTTGGCCAAGCACATATCCCAGAGTATAATGAAATATGTCATCATGATGTGAGAGGACGACAATGTTTCGTCTTTCATCTTAGGACTGGACCTGGTGAGGATTTCCTATAATGAACCTTAATGCACTACAAATATGAAAATCGATCCCCATGTAAAACAGACTATTCAAAGATGAAAACAGATGGGAAAGGAAAGAGGTACATGAAGGGAAATTGTGTAAATTGTGGCATTCAGTAGTAACAAAGTGATTCTGCTAGATAACTCATACAGATCAATCACTTCAAATAAGGAAGTGCACTAAAACATCAATGAGCTTATTAATTGGTCACTAAACTTTAAACTTGTGCTTATATGCATGAGCCCAATAAGAAATAGAAATACCAACCTGCATCAGGATTGTTGTTTCAAAGTTAACATTCCAAGTAAACTTATTATATCAAGAGAAGGACAATGACATAAGTTATAGAAGAGCGATGAATTACTTGAAACGAACCTCACCAGTGCCTTTCTTGGCTTCTAATGTGGCAACAACATCTAGGCACTTCTCAATATCAGGAATTTTTGCCTGCACTAACATAACTGAAAAGGTCAGTTATTTAAGCATCAAGCTTTAATAAACAACCCACTATAAAGACACAAAAGGTTTTCTTTCAAAGAAAATTCACATTAAGGAAAATCACTGTAGTTCTCTTTCCTCAAACAAAGGACCTACTGTCTCTGAGGTTTAACATGAAAACCCTGTGATTTTTTAAAAATTTAATGAGGAAGCTCATGTGGCACAAAGTTTAGATGGCATCCGAGTGACTTTTCATCAAATAGTCAGGTACAAGTTCAAGCACAACACTTGCATCATCTACTTTTTAGAAAGCAAACTAAGAAAAGAGAACAACCTGGAGATCCCTTTGCTGTGCCAGAAGTTTCATTTCCACAATCTTATACTGCTGAAGCCTGAGAAGAATGATATCAAACTTGTCTAAAGCATCAACATAAATAGAGAAGGTATATCCAATGTTTGCAACAGTTAGGAATTTTTAATCCATGAAAAATAAAAATAGTTCCATGTAATATCAGTAAGTCCTTTGTAAGATCTGAAGCAAGTTATCTGTACATCATCCTAATTCAAATGTTCAAGTAGATAAACAATTGAAATTGCATGCTACTTACTAAAGTACATTGGAGAAATAGATCTGATCATTGAAACATCAACCCAGGATCAATTCCTCTTAAAATTTCAAAAGTGTCACAATCCGACATATGATAACATAACTGACCCATTAACATTTCTTTTTACCAGAAGAAATTTTTATCACATCAAATGACGTACATGACACTCACACATGGACTCGACCTGAAACCTATCACTTGTGCTTCAGTGCACTAACCAATTTGGATGTCTCAATAATGCCCTAGACCATTAACATGATAAACATGAACCATTGACCCAAAATGCTAAAGCCCAAATCAATCATAGCAGACTCATCTAGTCCTTAAGACCAACTTAATTCTCCTCACACATCAAGTGTGAGACTAGACTTTGGGTGTCACAATCTCCACTTAAACTTCAAGTCCTCATCAAAGCCAAACAATATCTAGAATCAATCTAGTAGGGCATCTCAGGCTCAATCCAATGGTGGCTACACCATGAAATGCCTCCCGTCCCATCCTCGAATAGTCATTTACCACTTAGGCTTCTGACCAAGCGTAGTAATACGGTCCACTCTCGATCTGAACCAGTAGGATAACTAGTCCATTAACTAACTGGGCGAACCACTTATCCAAAATTATTAAGCCCCAAATAAGGCTACTGGACCGAATAACCTTATAAACTAACTCAATTCTTCTCTCATATTGGACTTAAGGCTAAACTTATGGTGTCACAAAAAGAAGCTAAGAAAAATAGACAGTCTACAGGCAATTGGAGCTCTATCTCATAACTGCAACTTTACCAAGTTGTTCGCATATATAAAGATGATGACGCAGGTCAACATATCCAATGTGTCCCAAGAAGAGAATTTTCTAGGATAGTAGTCATCAGATTAATGAAACAACAAATGTATGTAAATGAAATCCAAAAGTAACTTGAAAAGCAACTGAACCAAGAAATAATTAAGAGAGATCAAAGCGATGCAAACAACACTTACTAATTTGAGAAGAACAACGTGTAACAGAAAAGAAGACCCCCAAAGAAAACGAGATACCAATGATCGTAACAGGAAGAACAACAACAGATCAAAGGTGTAGAGAAATTCAGATCGTAAGCATCTGATCCGTCGCCACTTGAAAGAATATAGAGGAGAAAAAGAGACGAAAGAACCTCTCTTGAAGAAACGCGAGGGAGGAGTTGGCATCGAGGCCGGATTGATTGAGATAGGTCTCAACGTCCTCCACGAATGATGCTCCCGGGATACCCCTCCTCTCCGTGACAGCGGCGTGCGGAGTAGGCGACGAGGCCGAGGCAGCAGCCGCCATTTGCGAGGAGGCAAGGATCCCAGGAAGACTTCGGCTCCGGTAGTAGTGGTGGTGGTCGAGTCCGGCTTCCGCACTTCAAGTTCTTCTCTCTCTCTGCTTAGGGTTCTTCTTGAAGTTTTCTTATTTATTTATTTAGTTATCGACGTCACATGATGCATATTTATGCCCACGCGCGACGCTTAAAAGGGTCCAATAACCCGTCGCACGAATCTCAAAGCTTGCCAGCCCAATAAACCCTTCTCAGCTTTTTCTTATTTATTTATTGAGCAGATTCCTCAAGAAAACAACCCTCTAAAATTTTCAAATAGCATTTAAACTTTTAAAATTCTCTGAAGAGGCTTTACTTTTTTTTTAAGTGCGAGTGGCGAAGATCTTTAATAAATTTTCTATCATCATTTATTGTGAAGTGACTAGCGACCAAGATTTCATCATTGTGGAACCCTAGCAGTTGATCGTAGGCTTTTCTCATCATCAAGGTTTATAGATTCTCTCATTATCGATCATAGGTAAGAAAATAAAAGGGTAGCTCATGCATGGATTGCCATGGGGTGAGGTGTGCCTTCGTCGTTAATTGTAGCTTCCCTTGCCGTTAACCATGGTTGAGGAAGGAGAGGCGGTAACTTGCATGTTTAGTTACTGACCACGGATAAGAAAGGAAAGGGGATGGCCTGTGCATCCATATCGTCGATCGCAGGAGAGGAAAATGAGCAAGGGATTAGTGCATGTATTAACTGTTGCTCAGGCTCTCCTCGTAATCAATCACGAGTAAGGAAAGAGAGGACATGACCGTTCGCAGAGGAAAGAACAATGCAGGAAGGCAAGAGCAACGATGACAGATTAGATAAAGGTAGAGGTAGAATGATCTTTACATATGGAAGGGGTACTATATGAAATTTTTTCAAATATATAAATTATTTTTAAAAATCACCCTTATTTATTTATTTAAAAAAATCCATGCTTACATGTGGACTCTTAAAGTTCAAATGAGATCTCACACAAATCTCACAGTTTACCAGCCTAAAAAATTTCTCTCAGAAAGAACCAAAATAAAAGAAAGAAAAACAAAGTCAACAATTCTGAATTAGATGTGCTTAAGAAAACATAGTTAAGTATGGTGTCACCATGGTTGGTTGATGCACAAGAAATTAACTATAAAACTCATTCTTTTTCTCTTAAAAGAAGGGCACAAATTTCATTCTTAATCCTACTTAATGATGAAATTTTAGCTATCAGCTAAAAGAAAATTTTTGTTGTCAAAAGAATAATTTTGTTGATTTCAGATCTCTTATTCTGAGAATCCAAACTTTCCAGTGATAATTGTGATGCATAAATCTTGTTGAGGAAAATGCAATTACACCACCTCAAACAAAATAAGCACAACCTCTTTAATCATATCCACTCAACCATACCTGTGAACTCCTCGTCTTGTTTCTATTACCGGTCTTAATAAGACAAATATGAAGAAAAAAAAACCAAAATTCTAAAAAAAAATTCTGTTTGCAAATGTTTTTTACTATTTATTTTTTTATAAATAAACATAAAAATTGAAGAAGGTGAAAAATAATTTTTCTACATTTATTAGACCGGTTTAATGTTTTTAGGATTTAAGATGTCAAGTTACACATCAAAAAGATGATATTTCGAATGTTTTTGTAACAACATTCAACCTAATCATCTTGAAGATGATGATTAGGATATTTTTTATAATAACTTGAAAGATGTAAATTTACATCAACCTAACCTAGAATGTTATATTCTGAGGTAATTAAAGGGTTAAAAAAATATGAATATGATTAGTAATTGAGGGGTCGTCTTAAAAAAATTATATTTTATTAGTTTTTAGGTAATTCCATGAAGTAAATGGTTGTTAATAACAAAAAGGAGATTGTTTATCTTAAAAAAATCAACTTGTTGAAGTAATTGGAATTGTAAGATATCAGACAAGAGATGCACAGTTCATTATAAGCATATCCACCACATAGCAATCTCTACTCCTGCGAACTGCTCCTCATTTATCTCCTATTAGCAGTCTCAAGATCACGCGAAAAGGGAATAAAAGAAGCCAAAAAGACAAAAAATAGAACGGAAAGAACCAAAGTGAACGCAAGATTTCATCGACTCACAGTGCGGGATGCTCTCGTCATCTTCTCCTCGACACAGCTCATGGACCTCGGATTGCACAAGGTAGTCCTACCTCCATTGCTCTTGGTCTTGGATGCTCTCGCTTCCTTCTTCTTGATGCATGGCTTTTGCCTGGATCGAAGCAAGAGGAGTGAGCGGGCTCGAAGCCATCGATGTATATATATATATATATATATATATATATATATACAGTATGTGGGGAAACCAAATCCAATACTCCCTAATAATTCAAAGATCATGAATTTGAATTACCTTCTTCTTAGTATGAGGATCATGCAATCAAGGGTACTGGCTTCACATGTTTGTAGAACACACCAAGAGAATTATCACATTACAAATTGCTAAAAAGACATCTAGGAATAAGGGGCAGATTTAATCAAAGTGAATTGACATGAATATTTCTACTAACAGGGATTAAATTCTTATTTCTACCTGAGATGCCCCAAGAATTTCCATTGGATGAGATGAGCCAGAATACTCTATACATGTGTGAAATCAAATGACTCATTTGACCTACTTTTTGACAGATCTAATAAAGCATGTCCCAAAAGTCTTTCTTTCATCTGCCTCTTGAGATTGATCTCCGCAGATATATCCTCATGAATGTTGATAAATCAAATTGTTAGAGGATGATACAAGGGATCACCCAAGCTTGATTCGATAAACCAATATACCCTAAATACTATATACATTATGCAGAGAACTGAAGATATTGAAATCTGCTGCATGGCAAATCTTGTTTGATCATTGATTCTTACCAAAGAAGACTATCAACAATCTACTCTATTAAAGCATCACAGGCCCCCTTTAATAATACAAAAGGAAGAGAGAGAGAGAGAGAGTATGAGCAGGGAAATACAGTAAAAACATCAAGAACAGATTTATTTGAAATTGCTACCCAGAGTCAACAAATTATGTATCTGACAGCACAACAGTTTAAATACAAGGTAAAAAATTGCTTTTAAAATAAAAGAAATATGACAAACTTTTCATGGTCATTACACCCAACAAATAGCTAATCCAAGCTGACCTTCCAAACATTTCTGCCAGTATCGGCCTCGTTACTATGCCAAGAGCCTCTCCACCAAGCAATCAATCTTCCAAATAAAGAAACTTCAGATGTTGGCTGTGTTGATCATCAGTTAGAGAATGTTTTGGAATTCCGAAAGAACTCTTCATGTGCTTCAATGATCCAAAGCACTTCGAACTGATAACTGAGGCACTTGCATGTGATCTTCAACCTTCTCATGATTTAGGAATATAATGATGACAGTAATATCATCATGAAAATGCCGGCGGACCTTCTTATCGATCCTTTTGAGATCTGAATATCGCATCTCTCTTTTTCTTGCTGCTTCATGGAGAGCAGCTTTAATGAGACTTTTTGCACTTCCCTACAACATGAAAAATAATAATACAAAAAGCAAAACAGAGAAACACATTTAGATACAATGTTAATCAATGAAAGGACCAGAATAAGGCTGCAGAACGTGTGAGTTGAATTCAGATTGGGATTTGGGATGTATGTTAAACCAATCCTGGGACTTTGGCATGTAGAACGAATTTGATAAAGTTGAAGGTTAAAAGGCTTGATTACAATTATACATCTCAATATAAAGCAGAGAGAGCAGTCTGCATATGACAGTCTGTTAGGACCCTAGCTAAGTCGAGTCCATCCATTCATGATTAAATCGAGTTGAGTCATGTTAGTCTGTCCAGTTGAAGTCAGTTATGAGTCGAGTGAGCCCAATCGAGTCAGTTATGAGTTGGTTTTATCTTCGGATATGATGGAGTCAGTTATTATTTTAAGTTAGAAGTTTATCAAGTTAGTTAAGAGTCGAAGATTAGCGAGATTCTTGGCAAAACCCTATAAATAAGGTTGTAAACTCTTTCATGAAATCAATCAATGAGAAGTATTAATTTTAGCCAAAAGGCAAAACCCTAGGAGGCAGATCCCTCTGAAGTGATCTAGGAGGCCCGATCCCCTCGAAGAGATCATTTATCTCCCTTTTCCACCCTCTTCCCCCACGATAGAACCCTAGGATTCTATAAATTGGTATCAAAGCAGCAATCCTCGGTGTTCTTACTGTGATTCCGCGGCCGCTTCTTTTGTCATCATCGTCGCCGCCGCCATCCTCGTCAACGTCGTCGTCGTCGCCATCATCGTCATATTGGCCACCTTGCTACAAAAAAAAAAAAAAAAGGAGAGAGAGAAGAAAAGAAGCCGTAGCCACCCCTCTTTTCTCCTCATCTGTGAAAAAAAAAAGAAAAAAAGAGAAAAAGGAAGAGAGAGAGAGAGAAAGAGAGAAGAAGAAGAAGGGGCCCCGCACCTTCCCCTTCTTCCCCACCTACCTACGGCCTACCAAGCACAGTGATCGTTACCCTTCTCGTTGCTCCACCTGCACCCCTTCTTTCCCCCACGCTCGGCCGCCTCACAGCCTCTCTTGCTCTCACCACTGGCGCTCCTCACGTTGACGCCAGCCTCCTCCTCTCCACCCCTCGCCGGACTGCCGCCTCTTCCTTCTTCCTCCGCCGCCTAACCCCGCTGTCTCCACTAGCGACATCAGTCGAGCCCATCACCGACGCCCCTGCTACTCGTAGCCATTGTTGGACCCCAATCGCTGCCCTCATCTTCTTCCTCTCCTTATCAACCGTCGGCCATACCCCTCCTCGGTCGCTTCTGCAGTCTCGCTCTCCCCACCTTCCTCCCTCATTTCCTCGCCGGACCCCCATTACCTCCTCCTCTCGTTGCACTCGCCCATCGCTCCCACCACGCT
The DNA here is from genome assembly GCA_021527575.1 of Ensete glaucum. Classification (NCBI taxonomy): domain Eukaryota; kingdom Viridiplantae; phylum Streptophyta; class Magnoliopsida; order Zingiberales; family Musaceae; genus Ensete; species Ensete glaucum. Next base: position 39,881,310 of record CM038552.1, read on the forward strand.
CCTTTGCCGCACCACGTTCGCCTTCCTCCTGCCCTTTGGGACCTCGCTACTCTCCCTCTGTGACCCTCGTGGACCGCCTTTTCTTCCCTCGTCAGTAGGCCCACCGCCATCCTTAACACGTTGTCTTCTTCCTCCCACGCCCATCGCTGACGTTGCTGCCGTCCTCCCCTACACTTCCTCCCCACGGCTTGCCGCCAACTGTCGGCCATAGTTGCTGCCCTCTCCTCCAATCTCCTCAGCTTCCTGCTGCTTTTCCACCCACTGTTGCCACTGCCGTAATCTTCCTTTCCTCCTTTCCTACCGCAGTAGCCGCACGTCACCGCTGCTCTCTCCCTCGGCTGCCTCTTCCTTCGCCGGCCAACTCTATTCCTCTCTTCCCTCTACTGCTGTCCAACCTCTTCCAGCCGCTACCATCTTCCCTCGCAGCCACAACCGCCCCCCTATGCAGCGCTTGCACCTTGCTTCCTTTACCGTTGCAGTCGCCGCAACCTCCTCCTCGACCGTTGCCCTCGTTTCCTCCTCCAAAAAACTGTAGCCGTAGCCGCATCCCTCACCGGCCACAATCGCATCTACTGCAGCCACCTTCATCCTGTTGTTGCCACTTAGCCAAAAAAAAAAAAGAGAACTGAATATCACTGATCTACAATCCTATGCAATTACTATAGATGATGCACTTAATGCAAGGTTTAAAGCCTGCGAGGCTCGCATGAAAGACAAATTTCAAGAGCTCCTCCGTGAAATTAGAAGAAGCCGATCAGAGAGCCTCAACAAAACTCAACATGGTGAAAGTTCTAAAGGGAGTCGATCTGAAAAGTATGACCATGGGCAGGATACAAGATAGACACGCATGAGGATGGAATTTCCTAGATGGGAAGATGGAGACCTAATCGGTTGGATTTCACATGCTGAAAACTTTTTTCGTTTTCACAGGACTCCAGAGGAATCCAAGGTGGAGATCGCCTCTATTCAACTTGAAGGAGACATAATCCAATGGTATGATTTGTACAAGACCTATCACGGAGTCCCTTCGTGGAGACAGTTCAAGAGAGAGCTCCTGATTCGCTTCGGACCATCGGAGTACAATAACATTAATGGACAGCTCGCTAAAATCCGTCAGACTTCTACAGTACAAGAGTACCATAGCAGATTTAAGCACCTGTCGAACCAAACCCGAGATTAGTCCGAGATGCAATTGGTGAGAAAATTTATTGAGAGACTTAATCCCGAGATTCGATGCGAAGTTAAAGCTCGCCATCCCCGCACCATGATAGCAGTCGTATCATTTACTAGTGTACATGAAAGAAAAGTTATTATGGACACTCGCCGAAATAGAAGCTTCAATAGACAGGACTTCAAGGTGGTCAACATAGACAATCGCTAACAAGAGCAGCTTTTGACGGTTGAGACAATTAAGGAGGAAATAAAAACTGACAATATGGAGCTCGAATATGAAGGCCGTGACAAACTTCTGACGATTACCAGCTGAGGAATCAAAATTTGACAATATAGAGTCTGATCTTGAAGGCTGTGCTAAATTCGAAGACAAGATTGCTAATGAGCGAATCCTAATTTGTGATAACAGGTGCTCAAAGGTAACACAACTGCTTATTGATTTCCTTTTTATGCCCCAGGAAGACTTCGAAGTGGTGATCTCCAAAAGAAGACATGATACTACCACTAGCCATCAGATGAAAAGGGTTCTCCAGAAAACTACAATGATAATTGCACAAGAAGACCACACCATTGCTTACACCAAGTGGAGATCCTACTTAATTGATCAAAGAGTCGTGATGCGTGGTAAATATTGAAGTGCTCCCGAAATCTGATATTGCTCAGCCTTGAGGGCAAGGCTGATTTGAAGTGGGCGGGTCTGTTAGGACCCTAGCTAAGTCGGGTCCATTTATTTATGATTAAATCGAGTTGAGCCATGTTAGTCTGTCCAGTTGAAGTCAGTTATGAGTCGGGTGAGCCCAATCGAGTCAGTTATGAGTTGGTTAGAGTTGGTTTTCAGTTAGAAGTTTATTAAGTTAGTTAAGAGTCGAAGATTAACGAGATTCTTGAAATCAATAAGGCTATAAACTCTTTCATGAAATCAATCAATGAGAAGTATTAGTTTTAGCCAAAAGGCAAAACCCTAGGAGACAGATCCCCTCGAAGTGATCTAGGAGGCCCGATCCCCTCGAAGAGATCATTTATCTCCCTTTTCCACGTTCTTCCCCCACGATAGAACCCTAGGGTTCTATCACAGTCATGTGGCTGCATTGTTCATACAAATATTTTGCACTCTAGCTTTATATGCAAGTGACTTCTAGAAGTATGATAAGCACTCCAACAATAGCATCAGTAAGGCTCCATAAAGAGCTTCAGTTGTGCCAAGAGTAAGTAATGACTTACATAACACTACAGATTGTCTTTATTTTCAAAACTCTGATATGTCCATATAAGTAAGCATTATGGATACCTATAACACTCAGCTTGACATCACTCAAACAAAGAAATGAAATATCTAATATAAAGAAAAATGCATGAATGTTCTTCATAAGAGAAACTAAAATAAAAGATAGAAGGAAAAGCAAATAGCATGAGATGATACGAGCAATAACAATGAGGTGAAGATGCTTACTGCACGTGGATGACTGTGAACAATCTCAACTGCCTTCTGGTCACTTAGATGTTCCCATAGACCATCTGAAGCAAATATGAGGAAAGAGTCACTCTGTTCAAGATGATGAAACATAATAGATGGATTCGCGGTCAAGATAGGCATGTCCATGGGCTCAGCTATTCTGAACTTTGGGTTGATTGGTTCTCTGTTATACTGGGCATGTTTCATGTATGCATCACCTATAGATCTAGAGACCTGCAATTTATCATACAAATTAAACTACAGAAATCATTTCAAGATCAAAAAGTAATTTGATAGTTTGAATGCAAGGGACCAGTGCAACTATAAGTAGGCTTCAAATACATTCATGTTTATCATATGATTTTTTCAAATTATATTCTCAATCAGAACTCTTAATTCTTTAAAGAATGTAATTTGACACATCTATATTAACATCATCATTTGAGGACTATTAACTTTTTGTGTATGTTACTTCATGAATACCCAATATTTCAACCCATAAAATGTAATTGGTCATTCAATTGTCTAATAAATGTTTTCCTCTCATCTAAGGGATGCACATGATCACACAATACTTTTGATGTCCTCTTCTTCAACTATCTACACTTTAACACTATGAACACTACCTTTATAAAATTTCCATCCTTTTAAATAACAAACCCCAATTTCTAAACATTTTACTTATTGTCAATCCATTTTAACTATACCAATGATTTTCTTCTCTTAGCATTTCTATACCAGTGAAGCTTCTCTTGGCACTGCTGACATGATACTACATATATTTGGCCATATATCTATTTAATTTAAAACATTTTGTTTCTAAAGTTTGATTGCATAATTAATTCCAAATTTCCAACTATACTCTCATCAATCGCAACAATATTATCAAGAAAACAGGCATGTGAAAGATTATTTTGTAATATGCATGGTAAAGTTAATTATTCATCAGCATTGCAAAAAGGTAAGACCTGGAAACAGATCATTAATATATAAGTAAACAAATCAAGAGAATTCCTAAGAAACTTTCTATTATCCTAGCTTTAGTGACACTACTATAATATATACTCTTATCACCTGAAAATAAATGTACCACTTCTATTCAAAATCTCATATTATTTTCTTTAGGGCTCTATCAAAGACATTTTTTTTGTCGATAAAAACCATGAGAATATCACTCCTACCCGACTACTTATCAGTGTCCCTCCCAATTCATTGTCCTGCTGCAAGACACGCTCCTGATGCCTCACATCCTAGCAAGAACCCACCTCTCCAAATCATAATGTTGAAATCAGATAGCTGAAAGACTTGGGAGACAATGGAAGGAATACCAATTATCGAGCTCTTGTCTCACTCCAAATTGAAGTATTTGTCACCATACAAGTTCCTGGATTTTAAAATCATAAATAGGGCTATAGAGTTTCTTATCATTTACAAAAGACATCAAGTGGGTAATGAAAGTACTGTGGCAAAGGGTGAGGGAACAAGCACTGTGGCAAAATGGCGATATGTGATGTAGGTAAAGCACAAATCAAATATCAGGTGGGTTAAATGAAACCCTGAAATCTCTCCCAGGTAACTCATATGCAATGTTCTCTAAATATTTTAAATACTACTTACTACATAATGGAAGTAGGAAAAAGCAAAATGTTAGAAACATGGAGTTCTAAAACATAAGGTATGCAATACCGATGGACAAAAATAAAAATAAGTGTCATGTGGGCACTTATGGGGACTTTGGTCTGTAATGGACTTTATTCTTTGTGTGCAACCGTTTAAAGCTTTTAAAATCCATGATTGTAATTTGCATTGGCTATATAAAATGTTTACTAAAATGGTTGCTTGTGGATCCCGTGGAAAATATTTTCTCTAACCAGTTTTCTCTTTTATAGGTCCTAAGGGACCCTAGGAGGTTTCGAGGAGGCCGACCTTTGCGGACGGACATGCAAGTGTGTCGCATGACTTAAGCAAAACCAGCTAAGTTCGTAACAGATGGTATCAGAGCGGGACAAGCACATGCAGAAACACTTGTCATACAAACGTGGGGGATCTAACTGGGCTGCGTGGAGGGCAGCCAGCACCCACAAGCGTTTGGGGGAAACGGACATGGAGAGATATAAGAAAAGGAGTCGCTCAAAGGAGCGGGCATCCTTGATTGGCATTTAGAGGAATGACCAACCCTTTGCGCGAGAGGCACCACGAGGACCAGCAAGCTAGTAAGAATGCGTAGCACACAAAGGTTGGGATGGTTGAGTTCGAGCTACGACTCGACGTTGGCAACCAAATTTGATGGTGCTCAAGGCAAGCGGGACGCTTGGTAAAAGATGAGACCATGAAAAGTGGGATGTGTTGCGCAATGACCAAAAGAGTTGTGTAAAGCTTACAGAGGTGAGGGGAATTGCTAACTCGAAGAATTCGGTACTTATGCAAGGGCTTATATGTGGACGATGGAGTGTTCATGGCCATCCCAAGACGACCAAAACTCGATGCCATGGAGCATTGAAAGTTTCTCTTCGGCATGGGAAGGATACATCCGTAGGAGACTGAAGTGTGCAACAAGTTCAGCATGTTGTAAGACCTTGAAGGGTGCAGCAGGGGCTGTATTGGTGAAGAGTCGCAATCTAGCAAGCGTATTTGCGGGGGCAAAACAATCAACAGATTGTTCAGTAAGACGGAGTAGTCTAAGAGAATGGTGGTCTCTAAAACTTCTAAAGAGAAGAATGCAAAGAGGAAAGTTTCTCCAATAGGACAGATATCCAGGAGGGATATGTCCTGGTTCTCCAGAGGGAAAATCATGTGCAGCAGATCGCACATGTTGAGGAAGAGTACCTCAAGACAATATCTCCACAAAGCTTAACTCACCGAGCGAGCGGCGAGAAGTCGTCGCATGATCTCGAATGAGATAATGGGTTGGTGGATGCATTGTGAGATTAAGTGAGGGAGCAACCATGGCAACATCATACGAAGGCACACTTAAAGTCAATGTGGAAATTAGACTCAACAGAGAGTCGACCCGTGGAATGGTGGGTGCTCCACCCTCCACTCAATGCAAATCGAGAGCAGAGCAACTTGGGTGGAACTTGGTGAAGTATCCAAGCCGCAGGAAGGGAGTCGACATAGAAGATAGAACATGGAGAGGAAGCACAGAGCTTTCCTTGGACAGAGGTCAAAGACATGACCTCTTGTAGAGGAAAGAGTGGAATTATGTCGTTCCATAGGTTCTTCATTCTGTTGGGCGGATTCATTTTATATAGTGCCAAAGACGAATGAAGCCTCGAGGAATATGCACCTTATCTCAGATATGAATTTGACGAAGAAACTAAGGTGATTCAATTTGCAGAGGCGAAGTTGAGATTATAAGGCCTTAGCATGAGGCAAGAGGATACTGAGGCAGGTACTCTTGAAGAATATGCCACGGTGCTGTCATTCAAGTTGTCATGAAGAAAGTGGTGCGCAGCAAGCATTGGGTTGGTGGGGAATAGAGGCCCAAAATCCAGACGATGGTGCACCAATTTTAGCGAAGTCCGAGGACTTCGAGAGCTACTAGGCGACGGACTGTCCCAGAGCAATGCTTCGTCCGGGTGTGACCCGAGAATGGGTAGGCGAAGGTGAATTGTCAAAAGAGCAAACACAATCAGAGGTGGTGGAGGCCCTACGATTTGTCGGCAGAGGCCACATATGGAGAGATCGTAGTCCGAGTTCATCACACAAGAATCTGAATGCAATGGAGATGTCACCAAGAGGCGACATGGTACAGCGGATCGTGGTGGAATAGTTCGAGACAATATAACACACACGGGAGACGTCCCTTGAGAGACGTGATCGCAGGTATGATGAGCTCGAGCACTTGCGCCAACAACACAATGGCAAGAAGGGCTATGGATTCAAGGAGTGAATGCCATGGTACCACAGAGGCAGGTCTTCCGTGTGTGCATCGAATGAAAGCCTTGGTCATCAATATATAAGGGCTGTGTACCACCGAGGGAGAATTCAGATTACAAGTACTAGTGAGTCCCATGAGGGACTTGATCATCTGAGGTATAATCAGAGCGGCTGGAGAGTTGGACTGCTTCAGTGCTCATATTCGCTAAAGGGAGCCCGACAAGTCAAAGAACAAGGTCGAGCAAGCGAATATTGCTACCAAGGAAGCTAAGGAGAATAGAATCGACACGAGCCCTGTAATAAGATGGCAGAGGCCATGCATGGGAGTTGCAGTTTGTCTTTCCATCGACCAAGGGATACTGCTCAAAGAACACAAGGGTATTGAAGCAAGTAGTTGAAATGGGCAAGGAAGCAATGATGAGTCCAAAGGGGCTCAACTACCCAAAAAGCAAAGTGTCGGTCAGAAAGAAGGTGGACTCGAAGGAGTACCACAGAGGCAGATCTACCGATTGCGAAGAAAGGGATGCAAATGCAAAACAACGGATAATAGAACCATGGGCTTGGCAGCACCATGACACCACAGAGGCGGGACTTCCATAGAGTCATCGATCCCTTGCTCTCATGGAGGGAGAGCATTGGTCGTGAAAGGGGCCGAGGAGGTGGAGAATGCAAAGGCAAACTCAAGGACAAGGTGGAGGGCAGAAGCCAAGGAACTTCATAAGACTGGTGTCAACGGGCTTCTCATCAAGATAGCTGAAAGTGGGAGATTTCAGGTTGATACAGGAGTGTCCGACCAAGGAATGAAATAAGCAATACGTGGTATTGTACCCTTTCTACTCAGAGAAGTAGGCAACAAAGATGATAGAGAAGACAGTACAATCCCAAAGGCGACCAAAACTATCAAAGACTTGCTCCAAGTTGGGATAAAATTTTGCTCTTTTCAAGCAAAACTTATTGCATTTCGGAAGTTCAAAGGCAGAGAGAAGATAAATCATAGTAGCTAACTCAACGCAAGGAGTGCAAACACTTCAGGTGCTTCGAAAGTGTAAGTAAAGAGTGGGCGAAGACTAGTAACCAGCTCGATGCATAAAATACAACCTCGAGAAGGTGAGTGAAGTCAAGTAACTTTGTCTTCTCAACTCCTAGGAGAATGGGCGAAACCGAGTACCTCAATTCTCTTATTTATCCAGCAGAGGAGCTCTGCACAAGTTCAAAGACCCTTCGAAGAAACCTAATGGAAGACAATAGTTGCTAAATCCTCACCATTAGTGATCGATGCTATTAATAATAGATTGTCCGCTTCATTTCCCAACAGAATGTCAATTGAAAGCGGAAGTGATATGAACCTACTTTGAAAGCGAAAACTAAGTGGTTCATTTTTGTGAAGGAAGGACCTCAAAACTTCAAAGTCTACGAGATAATGCTCGTTAAAGCTCCAACAAGCATCCATCCAGTTCAAGTAGCATGAGACATTTGAGATACTGACGCAAAATAAGGAAGATCTTTTCCTTCATCAAAAGGATCCGCAAGAATCAACAAGGATCAACACAACTCAGCCGACCCCATACCAGAGTCAATCATTGATGAGTTGAAGCAGCATGGTGAATCAGAGTTCGACTACTTAACAACAGCGGCGGAGAGCAGCTGGGAACCAAGAGGCATGTTGCAACTAGAGCAGAAGAACTGAAGATTCAGTAAAGGGCAAGGAGATACAACGTCTGCAACGGCTTCGACAAGGACGTCGAAGGAATAAGTGGGGGAGAATGTCACGGACAAAAATATAAACAAAGTGTTCGATGTAATGCTCATGCTTGTTCGTGACAGATCATACCGGGCGGTACATACCGATCCAGGCGCAGACTAGTACGCGAACCACCAGCTATGGCGGTACCACCGATTGGGGTTGTTTCCGCCTTGTTACCACCCGAATCGGTGACACTCGTCGGCCGCTGTCGAGCAGTAAGATCGATTTCGACCGTTGGTCGATTTTCGGGCGATATTAGCCAAGGGAGAAAGAAGAAGAGGGAGAAGAAAAGGAGAACCTAGAGATCCGACACTGCTCTCTCGATCCCGATCCTCGCTCGTGGGCTTCTCAGTGCTTCGCGAGGACAATCTTCGATGATTGTGAGGAGAAGAAAATGATGTTTCTTCTCCCTGCATGGGCTTCATGGGGCACAAGGGCTTCTTGCCGCGGCTTCGCGAAAAGATTTCTTCTCCCTGTGTGGGGAGAAGAAACGTCTCCCTGCATGGGGAGAAGGAAGAGGCGACGTCGGCCTTTTATTTTTATTTTTTAACTTTATTATATATATATATATATATATATATATATATATACATACATATACATACATACATACATACATACATACATACATACCAAGCTGGCTCGATAAGTACAGTTAGATTTCTTTGTGTTTTAGCAAAGAAGGTTCAAGCAATCAAACCAGGGAAAAATCATTAGCAAGACAAACAACCACTGTAAAAATATCTGGAAACGCTGCAACAGATTGACCTGTATGATGCCTTTGATTCTCCAAACTCCATGTTTAAGGACGACAATCTGCGGATCATTTGGGTGCTGTGCCTGAAGCTCCTGTCTTACAGCATCCATATTAGCATTATGCTCAGTTGATAATGATATTGCAGCAATCTCACCAGTGCTGCTGACTTTCTTTCCAAGAATGACGCGAGAATCACCAAGATTATCCACGTAAAGGGTCTGCCGGCAGACAACACCAACAAGACAGCATGAGCCTGTAGTTGCTATATCTGGTCGAGTGTTCCATAGCTGGGAAACCAGTGCAATAAAACTTTCCTCTGTTGCTAGAAAGGCTCTTTGAATGCCATTACACGTCACACCCTGTGGTCCAGATGAAATTTCTGCATCGAGACAGCAACTACTGACTTGGCAAACTATCAAAACAGAATGAGTCTAAGTAAAAATTTTAGCTAATTCATATAGACATATAAGGCAACTTATGAAAGGAAATTTTGATACTCTAACAAGCACTGCAAGCAACAAAAGGATGTAAAACATAAGAAACTCGGGAAAAAGAAGTTGGTCCAAAATTAAACTTTCTACTGTGGAAGTAAATCTAGCTTAAGAGAGAAGGTGATTCATGATGTAATAATAATCTCATATTACAAGTAATTGTAACACCTAAAATGAAGTGTCAAAATGACATTCAAGCGTTTCAAGGATTATTCAAACAAAAAATTAAATTAAATTTGTGAAGGTACATTCCTTCATCTAGACATGCCTACGTGTTAGCCTGCGGAAGATGTAATCCTTTGAAAGATGAAGTTACAATGATTTGAGTTCATAACGCAGTTCCTGCTCTATGAAGAAGTCATATGCCAATTCTCATCAAGCTTATTTTGTTCATGGCCTTCGAGAACTAAACTAGTGCCGTGCCATGAAGCTGGAGACCCTTACATAATAAATGCAAAAAAAGTGAGACTAAATAGGACACATCAAGGTTTGTTGCAATAAAGTCGACAAAGCAATGTACACAAACTTCACATGAAAATTAAGGTGCACACAAGAAAAAAGCAGTGCATTAATCTTCTTCTAAGGTTAGATTTGGGCATTTGATTCGACCTTGAACTACCGCTAGAGTCTGAACCACAAAAATATCATATATTCAAGAAAATAGTATATAGACTATGAAAAACAATGAAATTTCCTAAAAGAATGAAAAATGCACTAATTACCAACTATTTTCAACGAATGAATGTTCCTAAAATGATCCGCTAAGTAACTAAGGGCCAAAAGAGAACAACCTTTACCAAAATTGGGCGTCATACGAGAAGATTATAAAAAGAAGCCTAGTGTTCCCAAGAAAATCGAGGGGAAGATGTCGGGGGAGGCTACCTCTGAAGTGAGCGAAGAGATGGTCGCAGACGTATCGCGCGGCGTCGGGTCCCCCGTGGCCGTCGTAGACGCCGACGAAGGTGCCGAAGGGGCCGGACTCGATCCGGCTCTGGTCCTCGAGGACTCGGTTGGCCTGGACCACGGCCATGGAGAACTCGCCTCCCGCGCAACAGCCTAGGTCACGGGACCACAGGAGCCTCTCCCGGCCGGCGGCCCCGTCACCACCCCCGCCGCCGCCGCCGCCTCCTCTCCTGCCAAACGGCCTCCAGAGCGACGACAGCAGCCTTATCAACGGTCGCAGCATCCCACATCTCGCGCCAGAACACCCAAGTCCCAGCCCTCCCTTTCAATCCCACCAACCCTCGAGAGACAGAGAGAGAGAGAGAGACAGAGAAGAGGAGAGGAGTGAAGAGAGGAGGAGGGACTAGGGAGTGAGGGGTGCGCAGGTTAGCCGGAGAGGCCGCAGGATAGCGTGGCCGGAGGACGAGAAGGGAAGGCGGCTTTTGGGAGGCGAATTTGGTCTGTTATGTGGAGCTTTCGGCGCTCATCCCACCCCACAAAAGAACCCCACAGCTTCACCCTCTCCAGTGAGAAATTGGCGAATACGGGTCCCATTTAAACACAGCGTCTGCTGGCGAAAAACCCTTGGTACACACATGTGGTCGATGGAAGGGGCCCTCAACGGAGTGGGTCCATAATATTACAATAATGTATACCGTTTAGGATCCGAACCGCAAGTTGGCCTGGGTGCTTGGGTTGGCACGGACAGTGGGACCCTAAACGCCAATTCGACCACAGGGTTAACACGTCAAGTCATGGCTGGACCAATAGAAAAGCGCCTCGAAGGCATGCAAACCCATATCCTAACCGGTCTAATCGCCCTCGTGGTTTAAGAGCAAACCTTCAGTCACTCAACAAAGAAACCCAAACAAGCACACAAGCAACGTGGTTGTGTAAACGGCACAATGGTCCAGTGGGATCCACGCGCGTGAGATGACATGGATACATTACGCTGACTACGTATTGTAGCTGGTACAGTGGATCATGTCAGCTTTAGTTACCCTAATGAAGTGAACTCGATTTGGAATTTTACCTTAAAAAAAAAAAATCTTCAATATTAATGAAAAGATCCTTCGACCGATCTCACCATTGTCGCCTCCACCAGCGCCCCACCGTGAACGACACACTGCTCATCGCTCCCTTTCCCCTTCTCCTCCCTTCTCCCTTCTCCCTTCTCCTCCTCCCCCTCCTCCTCCGTCGCCCGCCCTTCCCGTCGCCCGTCGCCTCCTCCTCCTACTCTCTTCCCCCTCCTCCGCTCTCCTCCTCTCTGTTGCCCATCCTTCCCTCGTTGCAATAGGAGCAGACAGGTGGAGCGGAGGGGAGCAGCAAGGTCACTAGCGACGGAACGGAGGCGATTTCTATGTAATGTCACCTGTGAACAACAGCTTTGTCCCTCTCTCTTAGCAAGGTCGCCTCCACGGAGGCCTCTGAGACCTCTTCGAGGCTTATGTCCACCCTCGTTTTGGGTCCGAGCTCCTCTGCTTTCCCCTTCTAATTACTTGTTTTAGGACATGTCGACTTGCAAGTGGTAAAAAGGCTCAATTTTGACCCCCTTTTTGTTTTTAAGGTAAAATGACCTAACTTGATTTAATCCTCTCTAAAGCTGAGCAAAGAGATGAGTCTTATCCATATTAACTAATAAATGCTAATTCTAATCCTTACTTCTTTGCATGATTATGAATTACATGTTACATCTAAACCACTAAAATATTAATCTACATTTTTTCGCGTTATGTGATGAATCTTTCCTGTCATTGACCTAAACTAAATTTACGTATTACACGTTAAATATATCGACAAACAAATTCCATTAGTTACAACAAAAAAAAAAAGTATTTTTGTCATTTTAAATCATATGTATGGTGAAATTGTATATATAAATATCATGTAAATGGTTTATGAATTTACACTTTTAAATTTGAGTTTAATGTATACATTCCTACAAAACCCAAAGACTGACAAGTATCATTGTAGTTAATCCAAATCAAATTGATCATAAGCATAATAACATTGAAACTCAAATTTATATTAAATTCTACTTCCCGTAGTACTCGAAAAATATGAGAGGTAAAACAGTTGATGAAAATAATTCAAAATATTTAAAAGTTTAACTTTATAAAAATCAACATTATTCCTAATTAATAATATTTAATTTCAGTTTATTGGACATATGTCATGGAGAATAATATGAAATTTTTGAATATTTTGCAATATTTTTAATTTTTTAAAGGGATATAAATAATATTAATATTTTAAGGTAAAACTTTATTTTTATATATAGTTATTTTTATTGATAAAAAGAATAAAGAATATCTAAATATTTAAAATTTTATCTTGATAAATTAATACTGACCATGATTATTAGATAGGTGTTTAGTGAGAGTAATATGAAAGTTTAAATATTTTTAAAAAGCTATATATATATATATATAGAAAAATTATAAGATAATTTATCGGAAAAAAAAAGCTCCTAATGAACTTTTTATGAGATGGCTCTCGTATTTGATTTTTACCGAGGGGTTTTTTTTTTTTTTGAACTTTGATCAAAATATCCTCAATGAAATTATAAAAAGATAGTGATTATAGGATTGATATTTTTAGATGAACCAACCACTTCAACTAAACTTTAGCTATTCAATTTGATTAAATTAAAGCTTATATTAGTCTTTAATTTTTTTTCAAATTATTCCCAACCCTCCTCAGCCTCCCACTCTACATGCCTCATCCTACTCCCACTCGATCACCGCCTCTCCCTCATCCACCCGTCTCACCCCTCCTCCATCCTCCTGATTCTCCTCTCACTCCACCTCCACCTCCACCTCCACCATTGCCTCCTCCCACTTCATCACCTCCTTCTTGGCTTCATTCTCCTCCATCTTCACCTTCTCCCACTCCTCGTCCCTCACTCCCTCACCCCTCCTCCATTACTCCCTCCCTCCCTCCCTTCCTCTTTCTCCATCTCCTCATCGTTACACTTATTCACAGAATATACTAAAATATATATTAAATTTATATAAAATTATTCTAGATTAATATTAGTTTTTATAAAAAATTATCCTAAAATCATCACAAAACTAATCATAAAATCTTATATTTTCTATTTTCTATTTCCTGTATTAACTTATTTACACTCAAAATTAAAATAAATTCAATTCAATTACCTAACCTATTTTAATATTAATATATTTAAAGGATAATTAATTATCAAAACTTTGAAATTTCGACTATAATATAATTTAACAAAATTTTTGATATTTTTTATTTTTATAATAAATTAAAAATATATATATAATTAATAGATTCTATGAATATGTATAACTTCGATTGTAATTTGAGTATAACTTGAATGTAAGGGAATCAATTCGACTCAAGATCCAAAGAAATCCGACCTAAATTGATTTGATCTGGATCGAGTAAGCCTGCAAATTTTTTTTTTTTAAAAAAGTATGCCCGTAAAAACCAAATATAACAACGACATCCAATAAAAGCCCATTACTAGGTTTTTCTTTGATAAATTATCCATAATTATAATTAATTTTAAAGAAAATGTATATACATTGGGATAATTTATTAGAAAAAACCCATAGTATTGGACTTTTTATCATATGACACCCCCATAATTATTTTTTTTTATCAAGGGGCCCTCCTTTTTTTAAAAATTCCAATAATACCTTTTAATTAGGCAATTTCAAGCCATAGATGCATAGGTTAGTTAGAATTGTGTTGATTTTGCCAAAAACTATAACCTGAGTGTAACCACATATTTTTATCAAGCTAATCCAAACTTTCCTAGAACTATTAGTACACAATTTTTTAATATTTAATATATATTTTAATTCCTTGTTATTCTATTGCGAATAAATTTTTAAAATATGATATTTTTTATTGAATTGGTCATAGAGTGTAATTTATTAAAGTTTCACTAAATCTATCTAAACTTTTCTAGAACTACTAAGGTAAGATAATAATATATTTAATATAATTTTTATATAATTTTTAGAGTGATTAATTTTAAAAATATGATATTTTTTGTTTGAATCAAATGTAACTCTTTAAATTTTTATTAACTGTATCCAAATTTTTTCATAAACATTAGGGTGAGATGCTAATGTATTTAGTATAAAATTTTCCTTTTTTTAATAAATTTAGGATGATTAATTGTTTTAAAAAAATTAATATAAAAAATTTTAAATATATTTTATGAATGAAATTCTAATGTAACAACTAATCTAGGTAAAATATGAAGAGGTGGAGAGGAGGAGAGAGAGACAGAGAGAAGTGGGGAAATTTGAAAAAAAAAATTCAAGAGCTAATCTAGAGTTTAATTAAATTAAAATAAAATAATTAAGAATTTAATTGAATTGGTTCGATTCATTCTTAGAAAAATCGATTCAGTTGGAAAGGATAATTATCATTTTTTTTATTATATTATTAATTTAATTTAAAACCTTTAAAAAAAGGGGTGTCGTCGGTAACATCTGTGAGGTAAAAACCTATTCCTGAGGGGGGCTTTTTGGGTAAATTTTCCCTGTGTGTAGTGTTAAAATTGGAGGGTATATATAAAGCTATTTGTGCTTCTCGTTCTCTAGTTTGTGTCTATTCTCTCTGCCTGAGGCCGGCCTGTGACTTGGTGCCCTAGCAGGAGGAGGAAGCGCAGATGGAGGGGGGAGAGGAAGCGGCGGCGGCCGCGGCCGCGGTGGATTCGAAGGACTTGCAGCAGCAGAGCAAAGCCCTTGACAAGCTCACCGATCGCGTCGAAGACCGTCAGCTGGACTCCACCCGCGTCCAATCGGTCTCTTGTCTCCTTTTTATATCTTTATTCTGCTCTTCTTCTTCTCTTTTCTGTTCCGTTCCTTTTGTTTTTTTTCCTCCAAAGGAATGATCACAATGTTTTGTTTTTCTTCATCGATATGCTTCGGATGAGTGACTCATGTCTCTGGTCCTTGTATGAGGAATAATCGTACACCTGATGTCTTTCTCCGTTCATATGGTTCGGATGAATGAGACTATATTGAGTACCTGATCTTCATTTCGGAATTCATTTCGAAACTGTCATAAGAAGGAAGGGGAAAGGAAAAAATCAGTGGTTTTTATTTATTTATTTTTTAAAGAGTTCGATGCTATAAATGGTATTTGCAGGCCATGGCAGCTCTCGCTTCATCTAAAGAAGCTGATTGGAACGCGATGAGGATGCGGTGAGTGAATGCCACCTGAGGCTTCATTTTTCGTTTAAAAAGAAAAATCTTGTTGTTGTACAAATAGTGTCTGCTTGCTTTTTAAATTGCTTTAGTTAATAATAACGTTTAGAACTTCTTACCAAAGACACTACAAAGGTTCTTCAAATTCATGAAGCCACCACAGTCAGTATATATCAGTTAGTCTAACTATTCTCTAACAATTTTTTTTGTGAAATTTGAGGAAAAGTTGATAGAGTGTTAAGATCATATCTGCCTGTATATTATCTTGATTGGACTTGCAACAGTGTTTTCTAGCCTTTTTCTAACCACATCCAATTCACGTGCCACATAAGTATGTTAACCTATACTTTGGTTATAAGAAGGTTTAGGGAGCTGTGCTGAGAAGGAAAGGTGATATCTTTTGCCTTTAGGAGGAGCTCGTGATTGAGACCTTGTGCATTTGTGAAGGTTTACTTTCATGGGATCTGCTAGTGCATCCAGAAGGTCGAGTTGCTTCCTCTATGATCTATGATTCGGTTTCAGACTTCCTTGAAATTGGAATTGCAGGAGACTTCAAAGGAAGCAGAGGGAAACTGTTCCACTGAGTAGTTTTGAGGCAACATAAGGTGAAAGTGATGGATTCGATATGATAGTCTCTTCCATCCGATTTGAATTCTAAAGAATCGAGCTGAACAAGGTAATTCTTAAAACTTGAATCTTCTATTTGGCATTGAAAAACGTAGGAATCCTACAATGAATTGGAAACAACTCCTGATGGTTATTAATGTGAATTTTCATGGATTCGAGTTGAATTGTCCTCTAAGTGCTGATGAAAATGGAACTGTTGTTATAGAACAAGGTGTGGAGGTGGGAGAAGCACAATGGATAAATACCATTTAAGATTATGTTTTTAAGGTTTTGAAGACACATTTGACAGCGCCTAAATAAGTAACCGAGAAGTGGGCAAAATTTGCTGAAGTCAAATTGTAAATTGTAATTGTAAGATGCTTATTTTTGTTGGTCAAGATGCTGAAGCTAAACACAGAGTTCTTGAGATCAGTTCGTTCATCTTTGAAAGGTACCCTTTGCTATTATGCCCTTGGAGTGTTGATTAGATTTAACGAAGATTTAGGAGAGGAACAATTCCAGATTGGACAGGACTCTGTCCTTTGGACTAATAATCTGAAATTTATGCCCATAGTCAAACATGCTTGGAGCATACAAGTTAGAGGTTTCCTCTCATTCAAAAGAAGAGAAGGTTATGGCACAATTGAAGTGTCTAAGTAAGAATTTATGCCCATAGTCAAACATGCTTGGAGCATACAAGTTAGAGGTTTCCTCTCATTCAAAAGAAGAGAAGGTTATGGCACAATTGAAGTGTCTAAGTAAGAATTATTTTTGTGACATTACATTGAGAGTGCAGGAAAAAAGAGCTCAGTTGCAAGATTTAAGGTGTCAAAATTAATTGAGAAGCATGGATGCGGACATCAAAAGAGCAGACAATTGTTGTTTACTGGAATATCTGCACTTAATGATATTTAAAGAATACTTTTATAGACAAAATTCTTGAATGCAATGGCGTCTAAATCGTGATACGAATACCTCTTTGTTCTTTTTTGTGATGAATGCTAAAGGAACATCAATCAAGTATTCTCAATTTACAACACTGCTGGAGAAAATGTTACTGATTAAACTGTTATCGAGCATGTTTGCTCAATATATTTGAAGAAATGTTGGGAATGGATCATGGTGATAGGGTGACCATGGCAATATAATATATAATCAACAAGATCTTTTGGTTGTTGGATCAACTCTTGCTGAGAAGTATGCAAACATGTTAATTAGGCTGATCAAGTCCAAAATAAAGGATTCTGTATCTTCAATCAAGGATGACAAAGCATCAAAGATTGATACTTCCAAAGCAAAGTTATATGAAATTGGTTAAGATGTTGTGGGCCCATATGTTATTAATGTAGTTCAGGAGTTACTTCAGGAAGTTATCTAGGCAAGTTAATGCAACTACACTTGCCGCATTCCCAAACTCAAACACCCTATTTTTTGTGATCTCTGGCCATTTTCATGTTGCAGTGTAATGTATAAATGTATTACAAAGATTATCTTGAAATAGGAATAGTTTTTATAATTAGAAAACTAATTAGCTTAAACTAAACAGTCCTTGTCCCTGACAAACAAACTATAGAAAATGTGCTGTTAGTCTAGAAGATTATAAAGGTGATCTCAAGTTTATTCAAGATGCACTATGAAGATTGACCTTCACAATGCCTATGACTATTAGATGGGATTTTATCGAAGATATGTTAGCATATTGGGTTGCCTAAAAATGGTGTGCTGGATAATGACCATGCTTAACTACTTGGAAGCCCTATGCTTATGAATGGAACACGATAGATTATTTTGATGGAAAGCAGGAGCTTTGACAGGTTACACATTTTTATTTTTGATAACAATGGAGTGACGATCGTTTAAGGATAATAGAGACAGGAGAATGTTTACCCTGTTTCATCCATAATGCCATAAAATTCATCTCACCCACCTATGCTTTTCTGATGATCTTCTCATGTTCAGTGATGGGAATTCAGAAGCTGTTAATATATTGTATAATGTGTAAAATCTTTTCTGCAAATGTTGGACACTGTTGAATGCAGAGAAGAGCAACATATTCTTTGGTGGTGTTGATTTTGAAACAAATATCCTGCAAGCTCTGAAGTTTGGGGAGGAACTACTACCTGTTAATTATCTAGGACTTCCTCTGATTTCTCCTAAATTGAGTTACTGCAAATATCTGGTGGATAGTACTTCACAGGCAAGAAGCTGGATGCCAAAACTACTTAGTCAGGCAATCTTTGGCTCAATAAATCAATCTTGTTCGATCAGGCAAGTAGGCTGAAGGAGTGTATCTTTGCTCCTTCAAAGAGTACCAAAGAGGTATGAGAAATGTTCAGAAATTTCTTTTGGGTAGGAGCAGAAATCAAGAAGCAAATAAGCTTGATTACATGGAACAAGGTGCAGGAGCCTTTTGCGGGAGGTGATTTAGGGATCAAGGATCTCGGAGAATGGAACCAAGCTGCAGTGGTTAAAAATTTATGGTTTTTAATAGCTATGCCTCTTCATTGGCCAAATGGGAATATGCCACGAAACTGGAAGATGGAACATATGGATGTAGAACCACCGGATGATTCCAGTTGTTCATAGCAGTAATTTCTTCAGCTTCAAGAGAAGGTGTGTTATTTCATTGGTCTCGAGTTTAGGAATTAGAGATAAACTCAGTTTTGGTGTGATTCATGCATGGGTGGAGGCTCTCTCGTATCAAGATATAATCAAATTGGGGTTATTAATATTAATATACCCATGAAGGAAATAGTTCTTTTAAGTTAATTAACCATGATATATATATATATATATATATATATATGTTAGCTAAGATTATGTCCTTTTGGCAGGGAGAAAGAATTGGCTGCTGTGAAGATCAATCCGATTGATGTAGAGATCATCGCTAATGAGCTTGAGGTGAATATATTTCCTTTCTTGCTATTTAAAGAAAAGAGATCAGCCTATAACAATATTTCTTTTGCTACTTATGCAGTTGGACAAGAAGATTGCTGAGAGAACACTGAGGGAGCACAAAGGTGATGCTGTTGCTGCCGTTCGCTACCTACTCCGCTGAATACATGCTGTTGCATGATTTTGTAGCGATATAGCGCCGAAGACGAACTTGTTTGTTCGCCCAGTGCTGTCAACATTTATATGAAACATTTTGTTTTACTCTTTAGCCCTTCAGATATTGAGCTGTTGAGGAGAATCAACGAATTGTTACTGAATCATTAAATTGCTATTGGTGGAAGCTGGGTGTTTTTTGCTGCATATCAAAGTTATGTGGGAACCTGGATTGTTTAGTTTAGTACTCTGCCTCATGTTCTGGAATTCAATTGCTTCAGTGTGTATATAGATATACCCACACATTTCATGTCAAGATCCTTCAGTTCAAATTATACTTTTGTCTTTGTTCCACCTTTGATTTAATCCACTTGCTGTAGTTTTCAGTGTGCGCAGGTTGCTGTAGTTTGGTACCTTCTTTACACATGTTTGGTTTCACGCGATCAGTTTGAGAGTTGTAATTGTTGTCTGATATAAGTCTTGAAAAGTAGGAAAAATTGTTCTCGCATGGCATATCAATTATCCAGGCAGATATATGTCACTTGAATGATAGATTTTGATGCCATGATGAAGCTGTTCTGATTAAGATTTGTATCGCTAAAATAGTCTCCTATGATCCGTCAACTAATTACTAAAATCTTGTATTGTTTCAGCCACCAAAATTTTCATCTTTAAAACAATGTCAACACATAGATAGACAAAGGCACAGCAATTATATTGAAGTTAGTTTCTAAAGATATATTGGTAAAAATTGAGAAACAATTGAATCATAGCTCCAAACTTGTGGATACTACAATGTAGATAATATTTGATCACTGAGATATATCCATGCCATGTTTAAGAATTTACCATTAGAGTACACCAAAAAATTCATTGCCACAAACTTCGATAAAATGTTCTCTCAAAGAAGGAACTCTCTCACTTATCTACAATGCTTCTTACATTGGTTTCATAAGCAGCCATGCTGGTGAAAGAGGAGAGCAAACAAATTAGAGAAACCTTATTACACAATCTATGGCTACATACAAGACTCTGGATAAATATTTTTGCCCCTTGACACCTAATCGTAGCTCTCTCCATCCTACAAGAAGAAATACAAAGGTTGGCTGATGCACAACACTCTCGATCTTATTAAGTTGAAGCTAGCTATTCTTGACGTAATAATTCATACAACCATAACGATAGAAGTGACTTATGAAGCAAACTAGATGAATGCTGAATCTACAACTGTAGGGCTTGCAATCTTGGAATTAAGTTCAATGGATTAGCTGACTGCAGCCGCTTGTCGTGGAGGAGAAGGATGTTTACTGTGCTAGACTCCCTTAACCAGGCAGCTACTGTAGCACCTGCTGACACAAAACGGCCAACATTGAACTTTTCCAAGTGGAACGGGGCTCCCATCGAGTTGAGCAGCACCTCGATGACATGGCGAAGAGTGCTAGCACCAGCCACCTTGCTATGTTTGCCCCATCCTGTCAAAATGCTGCGACAAACCAGTAGTTTAGCTAAATGGCGAGATCCAACATGAATGATTTGGACGTCAAATTTAGATCGTCTTAGATATTTTAAGTTCTTAAGAAAGTGCATAGAGAGAGAACCAGGATATGCAATGAGGAAAAATAAATCAACAGCTAGATCCCACAGAAATACCTTAGGGCATTCCAAAGAGAATTAAGAAAATTCTCCTCTCTAATACCTTGAAGAATCTGATATGCATAAGATGATAAAAAAAAATAGATTGTTCCTAAATGTCTATGTCATAAACAGGAAAAAGGACAATTGTCCTATACTTGATAGGCGAGAAATGAGTGCATAATTTAAACAATCAAAGTGCTTAGATCTATTTGCTGGAGTTTTCTAAATGATTTGATCACACACACATTTGTTGATCTGGGATTCTCCTTTAAGGCACAATCCATATACTTAATAGGTATAAAGTAGTAGTAGTTCCAATCTTAAGTTTTGGCATGTGTTTTGAATGGAGAACTCAGACTAGCAGTAAGTATTTGTCATACATGGAAATGGATCATACCTCACATATTCAGGTAGCTTACGCCCTTCAAAAACAATAGAGTGTATACTAAGAAGCCATGCATGAACCATTGCTTGGGCAGCACCAACAGACATGAGATGCAGATCTAGACTATATTCAGTCCAAGTATTCTCCCAAACATGCCGGTGCACACCTTCAAGCACAACCTGCTGAGCTCCTCGTCTCTGTGAAAAGTTACGAAGGAGACAGTAAATGTAAATGCTTTAAATGTTGATGCAGCTAAATACATATTATAGACATTCAATGACCAAATTTTAGTAGAGATGCAATCTCAACTGTGCAGATAAAATAAGAAATCCAAAACTATACCAAACATTTCTTTTTGGCATAGAGAACGAATGTTATAGAAATTCAATGACCAAATTTTAGTAAGTATTTATGTGAAAACTTTCAAGGTCATAGCCATCATTTTGCTAGTTAATTTTAATATTGAATACTGATAGCTCATTGAGGACAATCATGAAACCATTTACACATGCTAATCTGAAAAAAAAAAGTCGTATAAAGAAGTGCACCTATATTAAGGGGGTATATCTGCAAAAAAAAGATCGTGAAATTGTTAGACACTTTAGGAGCAAAGAAAGAAAAAGTTAATCATTTTTTGGACTGAGAAAACTAGAGTAATTCATCTAACGACATGGAGTCTAACAACCCAAGCTTCTCGACAGTTGGTCCCTCTATAAACATCATATGCACTTTGTCTACATGAATCTTAATAAGAAAAGTTATTGCCAGGTTCAGCGTCAAAATAAGAAAATAATCCTTCAGAGGAAGTCAGACAAACTACTACCAATTGCATTATGATACCATAATAATCTTCACTGATGACTTCTAAAAACAGTAGGAAGAGGCAAAAACAAATTAAGGGTAGATGTATACGTTCTCGTCAAGCATACCTGCCCAAAATGCCATAGCATATCAGTCAGCGCATTGTAGAAGGCAGATGATGTTGGAAGATCCATCCGCCTCAATTCGTCAAAAAGTGACTGAGCTTGCACCCATACCTCTCTACTGCCCATTAGAAGTCCATGTGCAACACCATATACAAAGTTATCAAATAACCGAAGTTGTTCTAGTAACAAGGATGCATCTTCAAATGAATTACACCGGCTGCAAGATCAATTGTATAGTGAAACAAAATTTAGAAAGAAAAAGTACAACATTTGATAGAGTTCCAAATATTATGTGGTGAGTGAATCAAACGATAATAATTGATTCTAAGAGCAATAGAAAGTTACCTGCAAGCATTAAGGATAGCAGAGAATGTCACCACATTAGGCCTCACCCCCTGCTGGATCATCTTTTGAAACAACCCCAAAATGCAAAGCAGCTCTTCAGACCTCCTCCTATAGTCTTCTACCACAGCACGACCTATTCCCTTGGCCAGCTGACCAAAAGCACCCACAATCTGGCCTCCAGATCCCTCAACACCTGCCAACTCATTTCCAATTCCACCATCCTCAACAACAATCCTAGACTTACCAAAGGCATCAATTATAGTGTTGTATGTGACTACATTGGGTTCGATTCCCATTCTTGTCATCTCATCAAGCAACCACACGGCACAGTCCACCAATCCATTCTTAGCCAAAGTATCAATGAAAGAACTATACAAGACCACATCTGCCTTCAAACCTGATTCTTTGAACTCCAAGAACACATTTGCTGCATCTCCATACATTCCTGCCTTTGAGTAAATATCTATCAGAGTTGAGTACGTTAGTACACTTGGTGAAACTCCCCGATCTCTCATCTCTTGAATCAAATAACTGACAATATCAAACCTGCCCTGCTTTCCATACCCATTGATCAAACAATTGTAAGTGACAGTGTCCTTGTCAACACCTGTAACATCCATCTCATTACAAACTCTCACGATATCTTCATACCTTCCGGTCTTCACATAGATTGAAAGCAATGTATTATAGCAGATCCTATCTAACCCAATTTTCAAAGCTTTCATCTTTTCATAAAGATTCAGTGCCTCATCAAACTGTTCCAATTTCGAGTACCCATCCATCAAGGTACTATATGTGACTACATTTGGTTGCACGCTGTTCATGGGCATGTCTAACATGACCTGTAGTGCAAGTTCCATGTTACCACACTTGCATATTGCGTCAATGAAGGTATTATAAGTGTAGATGTCCTGGCCGATACCCAGATGAATCATTTCATCAAAAACCATCCGTGCATCTTCCAAATGCCCAGCACGACTGCATGCAGCAAGAAGAGAATTGAAAGTCTTCCGATCAGGGCACAGCCCGTTCTGGAGCATCTCCCTGAAGAACCCAAGCGTGAGCTGGAGGTCAACACCACCCTTACCACAGGCATCAATTAGAGCGTTATACGATACGGTGGTGGGCTTCAAGCCGGCTGCCTTCATCATCTCAAGAACGTCCATCGCCTCCATGGCGAGCCCACTCCGAGCATATGCCGAGATGAGTGCAGAGTGTGCAAATATCGTATTCGCATACCCCCTAGAGAGACCAACATCAAAAACCTTCCGTGCAAGATCAGGGCGACCCATCCTGCCGAGCCCACCAATGGCAGCTGTCAGTAGCTTCCCCTGCTCGGTGAGGCTCTTCATGAGGGGCATGGCGGAGTTGAAGAACTTGAGAGCTTTGGGCGGGCACTCTTGGCGGTTGCCGAGTTCATGTAGTATGTAGCAGTAGTCTTCCGGAACGGCAAGGTCGGGCCGAAAGCTAGTCACGATGTTGCCGAGGGGGTGGTCATCAGGGCCGGACCGAAGGATTTGAATGAGGCATCGTGCGGCGGCAGGAGATGCGGCACGGGCACTGCTCTGCGATGGCTTCGGGGAGCTGAGGTTCCTTTTCGAGATGACTCTCGTGGTGCGATTACGCCGGAATTCGGGGGTCAGAACAGCTCCCTGCTGCGGGTGGTAAGGCAAGAAGGCCGGATTCCGGTCCAAGATCCCATTTTTATGGGAAGATGAGGAGGCAGGAGCGGTACTGCTACCAGCAGCAGCGCTGGAGGCGATGGTGGTGCTGACGGCGCCGCCGCATCCGCCAGCGCTGCTACTAGCCGCAGCAGAACCAGAAGACGAGGAAGAGTGGAGCCTATGGGAGCTCCTGTGGCGGCTCTGGTGGTGCTTCTGGAGGGGGTTGTGAGGCGTTGGGTGGGGGGTATGGTGGGGTTTAGGAGTGGTGATGGAGTAGTGAGGGGGAGTGGAAGAAGCCATGAGAGATGGGCAGCTTATGAGATCAAGAGCAGTGGACACTACTGCAAGTCCTCGAGCAACGAAGACATGAGCTCAGCACCAAGCGGAGAGGATCAGAGACTCTCTGAGATCAAAGAGCAAACATGGAATAGGCATGGAAGTGAAGGAAGACTCAGATAAGCCACATTCGTTGGCATCAGGAAAAAAGCCATGTCCTGGGGAGATTGGGAGACAACATGGGGAAGGAGACACCAGAGGAAATTGTCAGGATAGAGATCTGATGGCCATGGATGGAGCGGGAGGTGGAAGGGGATGAGATATGTGGATGAGGAGGTCAAGAAGCTTGTGGCTGTAGTCGTCGCAAGAAACAAAGAGGGAGTGTGCGAGAAGGGAACACATGCGATGAGGTTGGAAATGTTCTCCATATTGCTATTATATTTTTATTTTTATATGCCTCTTTTTTATAAGTTTGAAAATAACATATTAATCTTTATAAATTTGTGATACAATATATATACATACATACATAAAACAAATTGTAATATATTTACTATTCAGTTAAATTTAAAATATTCAAATAAAAAATATATATTTTTATAAAATCATTTTATCTTTTCTCGTACCACATATATGATATATATATATATATGTATAATTCATTTATATTTTTTAATTCTTATTTAGTATTTTCAAATTAATGATGAAACTAATAATTAATATTTAAATACATGAAATAGTATAATATAATTTATAATTATAAAGTTTCTAAAGAATGTTGATGTCTTCTAAAGTTTGAAGTAATAGTGCAATGATTTAATGCTCACTAATTTGAGTTCAGAATACTTAGATATATGAAATAATTCATTTTTATAATCATAATGAATTTTTCAAGGGTATTAATGCCATATAAAATTTCTAATAATACGAGGATCATATGTATGTATTTGTAATTTTCTAGATTTTATAAGGATATATATCAGAATTATATTAGATAAACATAAAAATATCTTTTTTATTGTTATTGTATATCTTTAAGTTTCTGAGTTTGAAGGTATATATATATATATATATATATATATATATATATATATATATATATATATATATATATCGGATCAATAATGCATCAGAGATATATATATATATATATATATTAGATTTATTGAAGACTAACTAAATCGGATCAATAATGCATCTGATTTCGATATCCGTTCCGAGATTTCGGAGATGCAGTGTTACATCCGTAGACTTCATCGGTTTCGGATCCTGACACGAGTGGATCCGGCCAAACCCGACCCGTTAATTCACTCTAAGATCAAGTCTCCGTGTCCGCCGCCAGCTAATCATCGTTCATCACTTCTTTTCCCGCCAAAGCCACAACCGCGCCCTAATCTTCCCGCTCCTTCCCTCGCTTCTCTAGACCTCATCTCCCTTGTCTTCGTTTCTCTGCATCTCCTCATCCCTCTGTCTCCATCCATGGCAGCGTTGAAGAGCGTCGATTTCGCGGTCGATAAAGGTAATCCCTTCCTCTCTTCTTTGATTGTCGCCGATCGCTTCCTTGGTCTCATTTTTCTTCGCTTTCTTTCGCGATTCTTGTGCAGCCCTCGCCAAGGATTTCTTCAATAACTTCGCCGACGCCCTCGGCGAGCCCAAGTACCTCAATATCCTTGTAATCTCTCTTCTCTTTTCTATGTCGTATTAGTCAAAGAAGTTGTTTGGTCCCGTTTCCGAACCCTAATTTTTGTTCCTCTCCTTTGCAGCAAGATGTGGCAAACCGCAAGCGGCGAGCTATCCATATCGAACTCGACGACCTCGTTGATGTGTGTATCCAGTTCATCCTCTCTCTCTCTCTCTCTCTCTCTCTCTCTCTCTCTCTCTCTCTCTCTCTTTGTATATAGGAACCTTGCGTTTTTATAGTGGTGTTGGACTGTTTCGTTGTCAGTACAAGGATTTGGATGAGGCCTTCTTGCAGAGGGTCACAGAGAACACCCGGCGCTACATTAACATATTTGCGGAGGCCATCGATGAGCTCATGCCAGAGCCCACGGAGGTTTTCCCGGTCGACGAGGACCGTGACATCCTCATGACGCAGAGGGTGGATGATGGAATGGATAACGTGGATAACTCGGATCCGCTTCAGAAGATGCCTTCTGAGATCAGGCGCTTCTTGTAAGTTAATTGAAACTCTAAAACCTCTCTCTTGCCTCTTGTTTTTCTTTTGGTACTTCTTACTGCATGAAGTCTTTTCTCGTTATAATTGAGTAAGATATCATTTTTTTCTTAAAAGAATATGATTTGTATTGTGCTAGTGGTGCTTTTGTGATAGTTTGAAGAACTCATTCAGTATCCTGGGGCATCCTCATTAATGAGAATAGATGACACTTGATTCTCAAATGGAAGGCATGCCTAAGTCATCTTGGATCCTCTTTTTCTAAGATGTACATTTGCTGGCCAAGTGGCCAATCATGTGAGTATATGAAATTTCCTTTTATATGGAGAAAATCAACGAGGCCCCAAGAGAGTATCTTGTTTCAATCTTCTACGGTTCGAATCTTGATGGTTCCACATGCTTTTTGCTCTTGTCAGGAAAAAAAATTATTGCCCCTAAAAACCAGTATGTTATGTCTTGTTAGTGGATGCTTAAAAGATATATCTCTAAACAAGGAACTTCAGAGTCCTCTGTCGGCCATTGAAACATTGTCAAGCAAAAGAAGCTAGTTAAGTAGTTTTCCTGTTGGTTATCATTTTAGATGGAGCTCCAGTATCTAATTGTACGTGACATGATGGAACTAACTAAATATTAATGGTTGGTGAAAGTATGTTCCAATTCATAATAAGTGCCACTCATCATTGCTGTACATGCTTCAATTAAAATATGAATATCCCAATAGAACTTATGTGCCTTGATAAAAAAGATGATCCTACTAAGGATACACTGTAGTAGAACCAATTAGATGAATGTATAGGCAAAACATATTGTTTCAAAGATGTCTAAAGAAATACACAAAATAATCAATTTCTGGTTTACTATTTGATTTCTTTTCTATTCTTTGAAAGAAAGGTGGATAAGTCCAGCCTCATTTTCATTTAATGAGAAAAAGCACATAAATTTTTTGGTAATAGGATAAGACAATACTATGAAGGTTTTCTCCAATTTGTGGATTAAGAGCCTCGTAAATAATCAACTAGATTTCTTTCTTAGAATAAAGAAGAAAAATAACAACCAAACCTGCATCTTAAAGGCGTATGTCTTCATAGGATTACCAGTCCCATAGTCCTGTAACTGACTAGGATTGGATCATAAACTAGTCAATGGCAATTCATACATGCTGGAAATACCAATATAATATCATTAAATATTTGACTACTGCTGTCAACTCAGTCATGATCATAAACTAGTCAATGGCAATATAGACATATTTACTGTTTGTACAATCCATATGAACCACAAGATTTGGCCTGTATTAGGGCTACGGATCCCTATTATAGTAAGATAAGGACTATCAATTGATATCCCAATCAATTGCATCCCTTGTGTTGATTGTTATTTTAGTTTACTGCTGCATTGTTTTTATAAAAACCTTATTTAGCTATTTATTTACTTTTTTGATTTATGCCACTATACAGGATTATCAACCTTCTTTTTCTGCCTATAAATGTTATTGTTTAATCTCTTTCCATTTTTGCTGGCTTGAACCTTGTCTTATTAACATGAAATCATTGTGGTTTCTAGTGAAGTATACATAAAGGCATTCTCCAAGGGAACTTCATTTACTGTAAGACAAGTCAGAGCATCACATATTGGACAGCTTGTGAAGATTTCTGGCATTATAACACGTTGCTCAGATGTTAAGCCCTTGATGCAAGTTGCTGTTTATACCTGTGAAGACTGCGGTTTTGAAATTTATCAGGTATTGTATTTCTGAATGCATGTAACTTGTCAATTTTCAAATTGTCATCTTTCAAATTTTTTAGGAATGTGCCAAACTGCCAATTCCTCATTTTCTTTGATTCAAAAATATCATTCATCAATTATATGTCTGGATACTGTAACTGTTATATTTATCTTTCATCGCTTCTTGTTTCTCAAACAGAGACTCCAGGAATATGACAACTAGTGTTTCCATTTTGTCCATAAAACTATTATTTGTTAACATATGTCTCAGAATTGTCACTTTTGTTCTGTATGGTTTTATCCTAGTCATTGAGGATGATGGCTAGAAGCTGATGTGATGTAAATGTCTAATTTTTTTCATAAATGGGTTTCTGTCATGAATTAGTGACATTTAACAGTCGCCTATGGTGATCTCTATGTTGATTTTGATAGCATAAATACTTTAACAATTAGCTAGCTGAGATATGCTTCTGAGAATATTTTAATTTGGCAACTACTTCTCTGATATAATATGATATAGGTAGCTTGACCTCACCTGATGTTTTTCTTTGCTGTTTTGTTGGTCTACTTATAACTGTTACATGTGTCTTTATTAATTGCTTGTTTCTTTGATGTATCATTATCAGGAAGTGACTGCTAGGGTCTTTATGCCCCTGTTCGAGTGCCCATCAAATCGCTGCAAAATAAATAAGGCTAAGGGAAATCTCATACTTCAGCTTAGAGCTTCAAAGTTTTTAAAGTTTCAAGAGGTAAAGTCTTAAGCTTATATCTATATGAAAAAAAAGATTGGACAGACTAACTGATCTTTTAGAACTTACATCTTATGGTTGATGATTTAGGAGAGATGACATGTTTTCAGGTTTTCTTGCTATTTGTGCAAGAGTTGGCAACTATATGCGGGAAAATTGAGTCATATAAAGGTTGTTTGGGATGTTTTTGTCACTGCAAGTTAGGGACAGAACTTAAAATGATCTGGGCCAAAAATGTCAAATTGGAGAGTAAGATCAAGGTGTCACAAACTGACAATAATAGTGGGCTAACCGACTTACGCAAATCCGATTCGATTGTACTTTTACCTCTGTTCTCTTTTTTCTTCCATTTTCCTTTCCCACTTATAGCTTCTGAAACAGTAGACTGCATCCATACAAATTTGGTGCCAGTAAGGTCATAGTGGAAGAACCCTAAAAACGAAGCCTTATAAAAATTGTTTTCAAGATTCTTCGGTGTAAAGTAGTTTATCTTGAACAAGATTCAAACTTTGGAACAATTATGTGACCATGTTTCCTCTTCATGGTTAGCCCTATCTTTGTTTTTTATTCTCCAAGCACCTCAATACATGTTTTCTTCCTCTTCTTACTTTGAAATTAGTATTTTTTACTCCACTTTTCGTATCTGTCTTATTAGATATTGAACCCATAGCATTGTTTGGCACGAGATTTTTGATATATAATCTCGTCTGCTTCTGGAATTATTGTGATTTCCTTGTTGGTTTTTCCTATTTTCAGCTGAATCACTCCTGATTCTTTCAGTTATTGCGGGTTTCATGAATCAAGAGGATGATTATTTGGTTTATTCTTGCTAAGATGACTATCTTCCATCTCATTTTGTACCTGGTCTGGGATTGAAGTAGAATGGCTTATATATGCTTGAATTGATCAAGACAGTAAAATTTTAATGGTTGTTTCTCTTTGTTGTATCAGTGAAAGCAGCATTATCAAGTTTGTTCTATTTAGTAGTATCTATAACATCTTGTCTGATGTTCTGAGATTTATCAAAATTCTAAATGGATTGTCTTGTATTCTTGTTCATGCATTTGTCGCCTATTCTTATTGTTAATGGTCTAATTCTTTGTTGCGGTTTACAATTTACGTGCAGGCAAGAATCCAAGAGTTAGCAGAACATGTTCCAAAGGGACACATTCCACGTTCTTTGACCGTTCATCTCAGAGGTGAACTTACTAGAAAGGTTAGCATATTTAAGTGACATTTAACCTTTATTTGTCTTATTTCCTTTGGCTGGGGCAAATAAGAGCAATTGCTTCTTCTCTTCAGTCCGCATGTGAATAGAATCCTAAGGCATCCAACATATAAGGATAACTGTGACATCTTTCTAATTTCTCTTTGATTTGTACTGGAAGATGCACTTCTGAGTTTTTTTTTCATGATTATGATGTTTTTGCAATATATATATTGTTGCTTGGAGAATTTTTGGATCTTTTGCTTTGGCAATTCTATTCCCTTATGAAAGGTCAAAATTTATCTTACCTGATCAATGGAATAAAGGCCACTGCATTAACAGCTTTCTGTCAATGACTTACTTTGATCCTTCTCTTGGATGCTTTATTCTTAAAGAGCTGCAAATTGATTAAGTTTGGACAATCTAGTCTATATTCCAGGGCTATATGATAGTCTTATGCAAGTGATATGGACATCAGATATTTTGCAATTAATTTACAAATGTCATGCTCTTTTCTTTCTCAGTTTGGTTAGGGTAGTATTTTTTCAAGCTAACTTGGCAGTTTTATATCTTTTGGGAAACTTGATGCAAATGTTCTGGATGGTGCTTTTTGGTATTAACAGGTTGCCCCTGGTGATGTGGTTGAATTGTCAGGGATCTTTCTTCCAATTCCTTATAGTGGATTCAGAGCACTTCGTGCAGGTTTGGTTGCCGATACATACTTGGAGGCTATGTCCATCACCCACTTTAAAAAAAAATATGAAGAGTAAGTCATTGTCCATTTGACCTATACATATTGTCTTGATATTGATTCAGATGAGTGTCATTGTAACATTGATCATTTGTTGTGTTGCCTATCTATTGCTTTTTTAAATGGCTGGTTGGATGAAAAGTTCTTGCAAATATCAGTTAACTCATGAGTTCACAGAAGTATGTTGTCAGACACGGAGATGCCTTCAACGGCATTTTTTAACCTATTCTTAATTTTTTTTTTCTAAATTTTGGCATTTAAGCTACACACTTTCCATCCCTGAACCCCACATTGGCGGGAGACTCTTGTGCTGGGCCTGTGCTTTTTAATTGTTCTTCATGTTGCAAATGAGGAGGCAATTGTGTTAGATTGAACATTATAGGCTGTACATAAATGTTTGGATCTTGATATTCTATAGTTAGTATTCTCAACATGCTGTTCATGCATTAAAGAGTGGGAATGATATTTGTTTGCTCCATGTCATAATTGACTTCTTGCATGTTCTTTGTACTCGGCAAACAAGGAAGGGCTTTTTGTTTTTGATAGGATTTAACATTCTAAGCTATTGCATGATATTGACTTGCTAGGCAAGTCTTTATCCTGCTACACAATTCTTTTTGGGTCATCCTGCTATAATGGATAACATACTTTATCAGTTGGTACTTGCTAACATACTAGGCATTATGATTGTCATAATAGCTAAAAGCACGGTTCAAACAACTGGCCTGACTGGTATGTACTGACCGACATTTATCAGTTTGGTCTGGTTTAAGCATGTGAACTGGAGGCTTTCACCCAGTTCATATCAAAACTGGGTTTGAAACTTCCCTAAAGTTCTTGTTTCTGATTCCTCACTACTAATAACAAGTTAATTATTCAACTCGATGATGTAGATCAATGGAGTCTATGATGACATGACAATTTGTCACATTGACAATTGAAATGGAACTGTGGAAGGCTATATAAATACACCTATTTATACATCTCAACAAGGTAACAAGGTAAAATGATTATGATCAACTCAGTTATGTACATGCCTCAGTGTTGGATGTCCTAAATGTCCTCAAGTATTTGATATATGAACATTGCAAATATAATTTGGTCCTAACTCCTAAGCCCCTCTACCAAAGCATGCTAGTGAGAAGTGAGTCCATCAATTGCAATGACTTAGTTAACTTCATGTTATTATTTAATCGTCCATGCAGATATGACCTTAAAGCTGATGAGCAAGAACAAATTGAACGACTAGCTGAGGATGGTGATGTATATAACAAGTTGGCAAGGTCATTGGCACCAGAGATATTTGGCCATGAAGATGTCAAAAAAGCTTTGCTTCTACTTCTTGTGGGTGCTCCTCACCGCAAGCTTTCTGATGGTATGAAGGTGAGTAGTGCAATTTGTTGTGTTCTTCCGATATTTTACCAAGACAAAGCCAGATTGACCTAACTATATGTTTTCCTTGAATTCACATTTTGGCCTTGGAAACACTATATCTTATTTGGATGCTAGTTATGCTTTTTTAGTCAAAGGCTGCTAAAGAATATATGGCTTGTTTGAGGTAAAGTGGTGAATTATGTCTCATTGGTAAATAAATAGCCTCTTCCTCTTCTTCCTCAGAGTCCTATTGACAAGTGCATGCGATATGCTATGCTTCCTTATAAAACCATGAAATTAGCATATCATGATAACATTCTGTTCTGTGATACTACCATCTGGAAAACCTTGAATGAGATAACATTGATTGTGCAGATAAGAGGAGACCTGCATATCTGTTTAATGGGAGATCCTGGAGTAGCGAAAAGTCAGTTACTCAAACACATAATAAACGTTGCACCAAGGGGAGTGTACACTACGGGTCGAGGGAGCAGTGGGGTTGGTCTAACTGCCGCTGTCCAGAAAGATCCTATCACAAATGAAATGGTTCTTGAAGGAGGAGCACTGGTGAGTCATCCTGTTCTTTGTTTACCTTATTTTCCTCAACTAATGTAGAATCTCAACCAAATATATATGTCACATTTTAAAGATATCATGCACCAATGATCTTGTTAGTTCTTCCACTTAATTTCTTTTTGTGTTCAAAAACCAAACTTATCTTGACATTGATTCAGCTGATGGAGATGGACTCATTCATCATCATATCATCTGGCTTGGGATATTCCCTAATAAATTAGTCCTTGTTAACGAATAATAGTAGCTGATTTTGTTGCATTAGGAATTCTGACCATACAAATTTGTGTTTAACCACATTGTTGATCATCTTCTGGCTTGTTTTATGCTAACTTGTCATTCAATTCAATAAACATCTGTTATACGCAATACTGAGTTTGTTCTGTCAATTGACTTATTGGCGAGCTTTCTTCGGAATTATTTGCTGAAGTAGAACAGAATAAAACATGGGGAGTGAATTAGTTAACTTTTCCATAGTTAGAACCTGTGGCTGATTCTCTTCACTTTGTGCATCTGTTTCCAGATAAGCTTGTATGTCATGTTCAAAGCAAGGTTTTTCATACCGATCTGTACCACCCGTATCGGATGGTATGTATCGGTCCGCTAGGTTACCGGTACATAGAATGTCTGCTACCGGGTCGTACCACCAAAATTGATCTTCGGTGATCAATTGAGGGAGAAATCGACCGTTGGCGGTTGATTGAGGGAGAAAAAAGGAAGAAGAAGAAGAGGAAAAAAAGACAGAAGAAAGAAGAGGAGAAGAAGAAAGAATACCTCGCGCTGTCCTCGCCTGCGTGGGTCGCTCGTGTGCCGCCGCCGCCCTCGCTCTTGATTTTTCTCCCGCGCAGGGAAAAAGATCGAGGCGACGTCGCCCCCTTTTTTTTTAATATATTTAATATTATATAATTTTATATTATATAATATTATAATATATTTTAATATATCGGGCAGTATGCATAGTGCGTACCACCCAATACCAGTACCATACTGGTACGGACAATATGTGGTACACTGGTATGGACTGGTAAGTAAAACCTTGGTTCAAAGCCCCTTCTATATTTATTATAAAAAAGCAGGTTGGTGAAACTCTTTAAGTTTCAGGTGTTAGCTGACATGGGCATATGTGCAATTGATGAATTTGACAAGATGGAAGAATCAGATAGAACTGCAATCCATGAAGTGATGGAGCAACAGACAGTAAGCATTGCTAAGGCTGGCATTACCACCTCTCTTAATGCAAGAACAGCAGTTCTTGCTGCAGCCAATCCAGCCTGGTACAGAATGAACCATAAGATATCCTATTTTTCTTCTTACAAATGGCTTTCACTATATGATCTTACATATGGCTGCCAGTAGGTGATTCAAAATCTTTTGTTCTCAGGGGAAGATATGATCTACGGAGAACTCCAGCAGAAAATATCAATCTTCCTCCAGCTCTTTTATCACGTTTTGATCTCCTATGGTTAATTCTGGATCGTGCAGACATGGATAATGATCTTGAAATGGCTAGACATGTTGTCTATGTGCATCAAAACCTTGAATCACCTTCACTTGGATTTACACCACTTGAACCTTCTGTTTTAAGGTAATTCTTTGAAATGTCTATCCTCTGTCTTTGATGAAGCACTGGTGCCTGTTTTGCTGAAGCCAAGGAGCCATTGTATTTTTTTTCATATTTAACTTTTTTTTGCTTTAAATGTAAAATGCTGATGGAAAGGTGGTTGTTGTGCCAGCAATTAATGAAATGTAGTAATTAGTTCCATACAATATCTCTCAAGCCTAATACTTAACCTGAGCCAGGATGATATTTCAGAATTTGGAATTATTGTCTTGAGACAAAAAAAGAACCATGATACTTGGTCTATGTCTCAACCAACACATTCTTATTTGTTCAACTTTGTTCTTAATTTTCCTTGCCGTTTCACTAGTACAAGTCACTGTACAGTTTTGGCTTCTTAATTATTATCATCATTGATAGTATTCTTATACTATATTCTGCACGTATAAAATTTGTCATTCTTGGGACACAGAGCTTATATTTCTACTGCAAGAAGAATAGCTCCTTCCGTGCCCAGGGAGCTTGAGGAGTACATTGCTACTGCATATTCTAGCATCCGCCAAGATGAAGCCAAATCAAATGCACCGCACTCTTATACAACTGTCAGGACTCTTCTGAGCATTCTCCGGATATCTATCGTAAGCTAACCCTTAGCTCTCAAAGCAAATATTTGACTCGGTTGTATGATTATCTTTTTCTGCTAACATCATAACTCTGATTGATTAACAAGAAGTATTCTGTCTATCTATTTTGGGAATGCTGGAGAATATCTAAAAGACAATTGTCTTTTCAAAATTGCAGGCCCTAGCAAGGCTTCGATTTTCAGAGACTGTAGCTCAAAGTGATGTGGATGAGGCGCTGCGTTTGATGCAAATGTCAAAGTTCTCATTATACTCGGAGGATCGCCAGAAATCTGGCTTAGATGCCATATCTGATATTTATTCTGTCCTGCGAGATGAAGCTGCCAGAACAAACACCATGGATGTGAGCTATGCTTGTGCTCTTAACTGGATATCCAGAAAGGTTAGTTGATATTACTATTCTTATTTGTTGTAGTAACAGTTAGAAAATGTAACTTAAAGAAGTTTTCTGATGAACTTTGCTATTCTGATATCATTCGAACAGGGATACAGTGAAGCTCAGCTGAAAGAATGCCTAGAGGAATATGCTGCGTTGAACGTGTGGCAGATCCATCCCAGCACCTTTGACATCCATTTCATCGACGCCTAACGCAGTCAACCTTGTAGAATAGAAGCCCTCTTGGAAGTCCGAAGGGTGACACAGCAGGATCTCTCCAGTTCAACCATCATACTGTAGTTGATATTTGTGTAAACTTGTTACCCAGTGTTTCTATACTGTAGTTGAACACGATTCTACACTGTAGGTAGCAGCAACTTTTGAGATGTAGGCCCTAAATTCCCATACTTTCTAATATATGGCCGCATGTTGCGACAAAGATTAGTGCATGTGTCTAGCGACATGGAAGACTGTCACAACAGATTGAGGTCATTTAGGCCATTCAAGTCCAAAAGCCGGTTCACGACGGCCTCCGTTTAATCGCACTTGTCTTTGACTATTTTTACAGAAGTATTCTCCCGTGGCAAAAAGCCTTTTTATCAAAAATATAAGACAATATCATATATGTTTTGTTATTTATCTTCGTGATTAACCAAATTAAATCTAAATGATACTTGTTTTTCTGAAGCCCAAGTTAATATGCTTATCACATAATTGTACTCGTTAAACGTTCGTCCAATTGCTTATAACATAATTGTACTCATTAAATGTGCGGTATATGTCCCCGCGCGGAATTGCGGTAGTGGCACCGCGGCATGGCCACGTAATCCCCCACCCGAACCATTTGTGCGTCACTCCTCCCCATATCAGGACTCCATTCCTTTGCTCCTCCCCTCCCATCGCCGAGATTTTTGTTTGATTTCCGGCGCTTTGGTTGGTGACTTCGGCTCGGAGCCTATTCCGACCGCCGGATCCGTTCTCTTCCGGCCGGATTCCGGCGAGATCTCGCGGCGATCCGATAGATCCGGTCGCGATCGGGGCGGATCCACTCCGGCGGCGATGTTCCTCGTTGATTGGTTCTACGGCGTCCTGGCCTCGCTGGGCCTATGGCAGAAGGAGGCCAAGATCTTGTTCCTGGGTCTCGATAATGCTGGAAAGACCACGCTGCTCCATATGCTCAAGGACGAGGTTTCACATTTGATGGGTTCCTTCTGGAGTCGTTCAATTTGTTTTTTGTAGATCCATATTCTGTGATTTCGGAATTTAAGGAGATGCTGTTTGGATTTTTTTTTTTTTTTTTTTTTGCGCTTCTCGAATGCAGAGATTGGTTCAGCACCAGCCGACGCAGTACCCAACGTCGGAGGAGCTGAGTATCGGGAAGATCAAGTTCAAGGCCTTCGATCTGGGAGGCCATCAGATCGCACGACGTGTCTGGAAGGATTACTATGCGAAGGTCTACTAAATCTCATCGTCTAAACTTTACCTTTTATTACGCGAGTGGGAAAGAAAATAATCTGTTATCACTAGGTAGTGTCTTCCTTGGACCTGTTTCAGGTATTCTACTTCATTAGATTAGAGTTTGTTTCCACCGAGTGCAGCTGAAAGAAAAAGATCTTCAATTAGAACAGGGATTTATTGCTATTGTTATTAATTTTTGCCTTCTGGTTGTGATTTCTTATCCATAGTAACCTCTATTAGAAGTGTTTGTTCTTAGGTTTTGCATATGACATCTTCTATGTCTGATATCTAATCCATGGTTGTCAAACAAGAATCAGTTGGACTGGTATGTATAGGTTGGTGCATACCAATCCGACCAAGTATTAATATAGAGAACTTTAGTGTAATACCAGTACAATACCATCTTTTTGATTTATTATTATTTTATTCGATGACATCCGATAACACAAGTTGTATACGGTCAAATAGGCCACCAAAATTAATATCAAATTAGAAAATCCTTATTAAGTTGTCGCTCAAGCACATCCTAGTCTTGTTCAATGCATATGCTGTGTGATTGTCTGCTTTAAATGGTGCCACATGGTTGTTAGGCTTGGGTTGGAGATTTAGAATCCACTGGAGATTATTGAGTTATTCTTCCATATCCTTTTGCGAGTCCAGCAGAATATGTGCTCTTGTCATTTCTGCATCTGTGCTATTGGATGATTATATATCATTGTTAGGATGGTAGTAAGAGAAGGTAGAGACTGTTAATAATTGACTCGTAAACTTTTTAGTTACTATTGGATGTATTTGAGGCTGGAACTCTATACTTCTTTGGAAGACTAAAAATAGTGAGGAGCAATTAACGGATTTAGCCATCAAAGACTGCAAAGAACCGTACTCTCATGGTCCATGGTTTTCAAGCCTAACTAGCATGCTAAAACATTGGCTAAAAATTGGCTGGCCCTTCAATTGAATTGAGACCCAACTCACCTGGAACTCCTTTTAAGTGAAATGTATCCCATCCTTGGTTTACAGTGAACATGGTCAGGTGGTTTGAGGGCAAGTTTTGGAACACAAAACTGAAAGGGGCAAGCTTGACTACTAGTATGTGATCTAATGAGCTTTTATTGTCTCGAAGATTACTCAAGTTAGTACCACATGAAACTAAAAAATAAAAATATCCTCCCAAGTTATCACAAGACTAAAACAGTAGACGCCTTATTTAGATTCTGAAATCTTTGTCTGGTTGCTACATGGGGAAGTTTCCAAACCTGGTGAATCAGTGGACCACATGACGAAGCTTTTGAGCCCTTTTAATTTCATTTGTGTCTTTTTGGCTTATAATTAGGATTTTGATTTTACATTAACTTTTGATACATATGTCGTAGGATCAGTAATCTGTTTCATATCTTGTTTGGCATTTGATCATCTCTTCAAACATTCATCTATGTTGCACCTGTCTTGTTTGCCCTTGTTAGAGTAGACTTGAGGGCCAAGTAGGTTTCTTCAGCGGGAATGAGTTGTGGAATGTTAAAAATTGTGACTTACAGAGAGAAAATCACTCTTATGATTATGAAGTTAGATGAATGTAGAAATTTTGCAGGTGCTTAGAATTGTGTTTCCTTTTCTTTTGACCTTTAAGGTGTTCTAAATGGACTGCCATCTTTTTCTGAAACAGGTGGATGCAGTGGTGTATTTAGTGGACGCATATGACAAGGAGAGGTTTGCAGAGTCGAAGAAGGAGCTCGATGCTCTTCTCTCTGATGATGCCTTGGCAAACGTCCCGTTCCTCATTCTGGGTAACAAGATCGACATCCCATATGCCTCATCCGAAGACGAGCTGCGCTACCATCTTGGCCTGAGCAACTTCACTACCGGTAAGGGTAAGGTGAACCTTGCGGATTCCAATGTTCGCCCTCTCGAGGTCTTCATGTGTAGCATCGTCCGTAAGATGGGTTATGGTGATGGCTTCAAGTGGCTCTCACAGTACATCAAGTAGGATTCTGCGTTTACCACACAGATGGCTCAGATACAGAAACTAAACATTTGACCTGCTGTGATTCTTCTTTGGATCTCTCTCTTTTATAGTGGATTTTAGACTGTTAATTCAGTGGATCATGGAGAAGGCCAAAGTGGCATGTGATACCAAAACCATGATGGATCTGGATTGTGGTTTGAGCCTTTTGCATACTTTGAGGTCACATTCTTTTCTCAAAGCTTACCTATCTAGAACATCTCTGCCTGGGTTTAGTTTTATTTTGATTTGTTTTTTCTAATATTACGTTTATCTCCAGTTTTGTCTCACTTTTTATGGCTTTTGAGATTTGATTTATTACAACGGCGTGTCCTTTTTTTCTAAACCAAAGGAGGAGAGCAGCAATGAGAAAAAAAGAAAATACAATCGTCGAAACATTGTGACTAATTTGATGGTGTCTTCTATTTCTTGTTTTTTAGTTTCAGTTTTAGGAATAATTTAAAAAAATTTACCATGAGAAAATAGATGAAAATTAACAATAAATTGGAAGAAAAGATGTTTTGTTGGGACCTCATGTAGGAAATGAAAATGAAAAGATTTAGATGAAGATCTGCGATGTCAAGTTTCGACCTTTAAACAAACATTATTAGAAATAATAATCAGAAAACACGACAACACGTAAACGTAGTCTTTATTTTTTGAATTACTGAGAAAACATAAACATCTTACTATTAGTTTTCCTTGAATTTGGTTATTTCGAATTTTAGATGCTCTTGCTTTAATATTTTGTTTCTCGTTCCTAAATAATATTTATTTAACGAAGGGTTCTTTCTTTATTTTTTATTTGTCATAATAATTTTTTCTATTTTGTTTGATTGAATTTTATATGTTATTGATTTAATTAAAATTATATACAATTTAGATGGTCTTAATTTAATTTTCAGTTTATCAGACCTAAATAATACTTCGTAAAGGGCTCTTTCTTTATTTGTTTAAATTTCTTGATAAACGTATTTTGTTTGCGGCCCTTTTTTTTTTGTTTTGTTTAAATTTTAGATGTTCTTGATTTAATTTTCAGCTCATTTTACCTGAATAGTATTTCCTAAACATTTTTCTTAATAATTTTCAGCTCATTGTATCTGACCGATTTTCTTTGTTCTGTTTAAAATTTAGATGTTATCAATTTAATTAATCATAATTTGTGTGATTGTTTAGAAAATATTTATTTTTTTGGGTATTTCTCAATCGGTAATCCCCAATTTATTTTTTCTTGAATAGTATTTCTAATTTAAAAGATGTCTAAATTATCTCCTAAAATTTGTTTCACCTGTTGTACTGTTTATTTTGACCATCACAATAAAAATACTATAAATAAATCAAATAAATGATAATATATTAGAAATCATTTGCTATAAATACTCAATCAGATATTAAACAATTAACTTGTTATAATGTGATTTCATAATGGTCTACGAGCAATGTCACTTATGGTATTTTTTAAATATTTATAATATTTTTAGTAACTTAGTAAAAAAATATCATAAATATTATTAAAAAATATTATAAATGAGCTAAATACTCTAGCAGTCTAAAATTGGTAAAAGAAAAGGATAAAATAATTTGATGAAAACTTTTTGAGGAAATATTTGAAATATTTTTAAAATTAAGGATATTATTTGAGAAAAAAATAAAAGAGAGATACCGATTGGAAAATATTTAAAATAAATATTTTCTAGGAAAATCGTCAAAAAAAATTATGCTCTTCATATAAATTTTCCTCGTCCCTAAATAATTTTCTATTCTCTCTCATTTAATATTTTTATTTGAAAAAATCATTTTCGATTTGGGTCTCACTTTTACATGTATTTAATAAGATCCGATCGGATCGGACGGTCATGTCGGGGTTCGGTGACGAGTCTCAAATCTTTGTGGCCGTTGGATGTACGAACCAGTCGTATCAGGACTTGGGATCTCCACCAAGCACTCGCGGCCTCGCTCCATTATAATTAGCATTACTCGCAAGCGCGGAGAGAAGATTCGTCTCCCTTCCCCTCCTTAATCCAGAGAAGAGAAGCGAGAGAAGCGAGAGAGAGAGAGAGAGAGATGGAACGATCTCAGATCTGGTTCGCTCTCGGAACCGTAACTCTAGCTCTGCTCTTCGCCTGCGCCCTTGCCGACGACGAGGTCTTCGTCCTCACCGAGGCCAACTTCGAGAAGGAGGTCGGCCAGGATCGCGGCGCCCTAGTCGAGTTTTACGCCCCTTGGTAAATTCCTGAACCGACGTCTCTCTCGCCGAACCCTGTTATTTCTCGTTTCTTCTCTGTTACTTCCGGATCGGTGAATCTGGTGGAGTCTTTGCGGTCTTCCAATTCATTCGGCAGAGTCCTTCGATCATATCGGACTTCTAATGCATGGATCTTGTGGTTTGTGTGTTGGATGAGGGGGCGTTGCTCGATCTCGATGGAGCACACGATTAGTTTCCTTTTCTGCCTTTTCATCTAGCGAATCGCATTGCTTAGTTTCTTCACTAAATGTTATCTTAATAGGAAGTGAACTGTTGTTACCATCTGATTGGTGGTCCCGATGATGTCGAAGACATTTAGTAATTGAGTGCCTCAACATCTTGAAGGTCGGAGAAAAGTTGATATTGGATCAGTTGAATGTGTCCTACATCTGTTTTAGTTGAAACAAATCTGTTTGGTTCTTGTTTGCTGCGTAACTTGAATTGGAAATTGCTTCTTTTGGATGCACAGTCTTTTCTGAGATCAGCTGGTTTCTTCCTCTGTGATCACACTGAGGTTTCTTCTGGGTGTTGGAACAGTGAGCGACAGTTCCATTGAGGAACTACAGTATCATAAACAAAGATTCAATCCATGTTTTTTCCTTTCCGCTTACGTAATTTTAGGTTTTGCTTAAAAATTTTAGTCTTGGTTGCAGGTGTGGACATTGTAAGAAGCTTGCTCCTGAATATGAAAAGCTGAGCTCAAGCTTTAAGAAGGCTAAATCTGTTTTGATTGGAAAGGTTAGGCTTATTCTTATTATCTTAGTTTTACTAAATGATTCATACTTGGGGGTTCCATTTTTCTGTTCTCCTGCATTTGTTCATTGTGCTATGTAAATAAAAATGCTTGATAAGATTGACAGGGCTTCTATACTGTCCTGGCAACTGCTTACCATGCATTTGGCTCTGAT
This sequence comes from Ensete glaucum, assembly GCA_021527575.1. Classification (NCBI taxonomy): domain Eukaryota; kingdom Viridiplantae; phylum Streptophyta; class Magnoliopsida; order Zingiberales; family Musaceae; genus Ensete; species Ensete glaucum. Next base: position 39,923,569 of record CM038552.1, read on the forward strand.
TTTAGTGCTCACTTGTACTATTTAGGTGGACTGTGATGAACACAAGGGCTTATGCAGCAAGTATGGAGTTTCAGGTTATCCAACAATTCAGTGGTTTCCCAAAGGTTCCTTGGAACCGAAAAGGTCAGTATAATTCCATCTTAGCAGTACACTGCTTATTTAATCACTCAGTATTAGCTTCACAATTTTTGTTTTTTTTGTGGAAGTCTTTTTCTTGTGATAGGATATAAATTAATTACTAATAATTATGTAGATATGAAGGCCCACGAACTGCAGAATCACTTGCTGAGTTTGTGAATACTGAAGGAGGTACAAATTTGTTTTGATATGCTATTAGTGCTTGTAATCTAGAATGTAGAAATTTTGCATAGATTGTCACTGTCAGAGATGTGATGCAGTTTTGGTTGGGTTTGATCCATGTTTGACTGTTGCATGTATCATCAATTTCAATTATCATTTCTTATCTTCTTCTGTCACATGAATTGACTTTTGACTCATTTGTGGACTTAACTATTGCAGGAACAAATGTGAAGCTGGCATCTATTCCTTCCAATGTAGTAGTTCTAACCTCTGAAACATTTGACCAGATCGTCCTTGATGAATCTAAAGATGTCCTTGTGGAATTCTATGCACCATGGTTAGTTTACATCCTCAGTGCTCTTCATCAATGATAAATGGCACGAGTTACCTTGTCTTATCCATTATTAGATTAACTGATTATTCTTAACATGTCAACAGGTGTGGACACTGCAAGCATCTTGCCCCTGTGAGTATAGTATCGAATGGAAATTCCTAGAACAGATGACTTGAAGCCAAATTTCATCATATATTTGATCATTGGGATCTGATCTCTTTTATTTTAATGCAGACTTATGAGAAGGTAGGCAATGCATACAAATTGGAAGAGGATGTTATAATTGCTAACTTGGATGCTGATAAACACACAGATTTAGCAGAAAAGTAAGTCTAGTCATGCAATTCTAACACTGAAGATCCAGTTAATATGAGTTTCCATTCCAAAATTGTTTCTTTATGTTAAATCTGCTTAGAATTGTCGAACAACCATAAATGGTGCAGTAGTGGAGGTCTTGCACATTGGGCTTGTCCCTTTATTTCCTTTGGGACCTTGCTGACCAGGGATGAATCATGGAAATAGCCCTTAAGGGGAGCAGACTGCTTTTGCCTCCGACCAGATATTGTTGAAGGAAAAAACCATCCATGCATATATGATAGTACTTAATGTGAACAGCTCAGTTGACTACATGGACTTGCTTTATTTCCCCTGTTCCTCACTTTTTTCATGTTCCGCTGTGTAATCACTCTTTCCAGCATTATCTATCGTGTGGAATCCTACACTAAATTTCATCAGTGCTTCTGGTCCTTGGCTTTTGTTTCAACAACTAAACCATCTTACCCAGAATTCCACAATGACATTTTTTTTTTTGGTCGGGCTTTGTGGATTATGTTCACTGCATTCCTGTTGTGCTATCAAACCAACTTGGATTTAACTTGTTTCACTAGTCTAGGATTTTTCAGTGCTCTTTATTTGCTGGAAAGTTCTCTTACAATCTCTTGGAGTTCTGTATCATGTCATCAAACTATTGATATTTTGATGGTCAAGAATTGATCCGAGGCTGTAGCTTGTAATTTTGCCGCATGTTCATTTTGATCTTTTGAAGTATGCTAATGGTTCTTGTTTGTGTTGATTAACGTGATAGTATTACTATCTGATAAGTTTAATTAAAAACCCTAAATTTGTAGGTTTTTAGATTTGGTGTTGTTGGAGGTGCGTTACTTTTTCATGAACCATTTTAACATATTATCAAAGTTTTATTTACGCGCCTTCAATATGTCCAACACAATGAAATGATTTGCTGCTAATTCATATTTATTTATTCTGGTGCTTCTGTATTTTGATGCGAGTTTTCCTAGTTGGAAATTTTAGAAAAAAATTGACATAACTAACATATAATTACTAGCAACCTTATCCCAGTCACAATACATAAACAATGTTTTGGCATATAAAATACTTCTTGAGTATTGAAATGAAACTATGTGCACTCTGAGGTATGAATGATATACCATATAAAAAGTTTGTGATGAATTTATCGATTATTATTACTTCAATTCTTATGATGTATAAATTTTTTTTATTCTTTATTTGTTGTCCGATTAAGTTGCAAGGTGTTTTGCTATACTATCTTTCAACTAGGATGATATTGTATCGTCTTTGTTTTTTGAATATGATATAATTAGTGGGTTTCTGAGTGATTCCAAATGAAATGTTCACCATGTAAAAATGGCCATTAATAGGGCATCTCTGATCTCATATGCACCGGTACACCTGTTGTTTTTCAGGTACGGAGTAAGTGGTTATCCTACGCTGAAGTTTTTCCCGAAGGGCAACAAAGCGGGTGAAGACTATGACGGTGGCCACGACTTAGATGACTTTGTTAAATTTCTTAATGAGAAGTGTGGCACCAGCCGTGATGCGAATGGCCAACTTACTTCACAGGTTATGGGTGATACAACATAATGGTATTTACGAATTAGGTTAATGTCTTCTTTCTAACAAATGGGGGTTTAATTAATGTAGGCTGGCATTGTAGCAAGTTTAGATGCTTTGGTGAAGGAATTTGTGAGTGCCTCCGATGATGAACGGAATAGGATTCTGTCTCGGATGGAAGAGGAGGTTGAAAAACTTACAGGTTCTTCTGCAAGGTAATGTGTTTTTTTAACTCTAGCAGTACTGCCCTGATGTCAGCATGTCACTTTCCATTACTTATTTCTCTCCTATGACCAATATACTTAGGGCTATATATGACCTCTACTTTTTTTTTTTTTCTTATAATCTGTTGAAATGGAAAAACATACCCTCCTGATTTCTTGGGTTTATGGTTCCAGAGTTCTCGTTACTTAACAGTTTCTCTTTATTAGGTCTATTCTATGGTATTTAGTGATCAATAACTTTGGGAAGCTGTTAGCTAGCTAGCTAGCTGTGTCTCCTACTTCTTGCAGACTACTTGCCATTATTATGTTACTGGTGTGTCGAGTGAAGATTTGGTCTTTCGGACACGGATCCACTTGGATACATTGCCAACTCGGCCAAAACTCTCTAGTGTTCTTCCAGTATTTTTGCCTCAATGCATCACCAACCATCCTGTCACAAACTATTTGCTTTTGTTAACATTCGGTAATGTTTGCACATTATCAACAATGTCTTCGCATATAATTGCTGTATTTGGGCATCATAAACATTCCACTGCTCCACATCCTCCAGACCTAATAACGAACAAGTAAAACACATGTATATAACTAACAAAACCAAAATGCAACCAGAACAATTTATAAATATGCTATTGCCTACTTGGGACACTTTTTTTGTTGTGCAATTATGCTGGGAAGGTTCTCAGGTCAGTTTTTGATCCTGAAAATTCAGGTACGGCAAGACATACTTGAAGGCTGCCAAAAGCTGCATCGAGAAAGGCGCCAACTATGCTACCAAGGAAATCGAGCGGCTGCAACGCATGTTGGCTAAGGTGAGGGGGGGGGGGGGGTGGGGGAAAAGAGAGAGAGAGAGAGAGAAAAAGAAACAAATCCTTTAATTTTAATTAACATCTATTCACCTGATATGCTTTTTATGTGTTTTTCAACAGTCAATTAGTGCTTCCAAGGCGGACGAGTTCATCATCAAGAAGAACATCCTCTCCACTTTCTCAGCCTAATCTAAGATTTTGCTCTCAAAACATTTTGAGGTAAAAGTGGTACCCAGACGAATACTTACAGCCCTACGAGTTAGAGATTCCACTTCCAAATCAACTTACTTACCTCTAACTTAGGATTGGATATTCTTTACTGTGATCTTTACAATCCGACTGATGTTATGATTTATGATTATTATTTGGTCCAACTATAGTCTAAGGGTCTGTCACTGCGACAAGAAAAAGATAAAAAGATTGCTGGCTGGTATCATGCTTTTAATAAACTTTGCTTCACTGTATGATAAATCAATAAAATAAAATAAAATAAAATGCAGGATCATATGAATTAATCAGATTTCAGTACCAAGATAGATAGGGCAACCAAAGTACTATTTAATGCAGTAGGAAACACTGAGAAGAGATGTGCCTGATCCACATCTTTGTTTCATGGTCGCGCTCCAAAGAGCATTGATGACAAAACGTAATTGCGTTTATATCTATCTTTTAGTGGAAGAAAATGATGAGGACTTTGACTGTTGGTTGACGTTGGAGATGGATGATCTACTAAACTTAGATACTCATTTCTAAGTCTACACACTCAAAAGTCTCTTTTGTGGAATAATACCCCCCAAACTATTTATCATGATTCAACTGCTCTCTTGCCATGAGTTGGCGGCAATCAACACAATTCTGACCTGAACGATCGACTTGGTTAGGTGATTCCTTGATGGATTTGAGACATATCTCACTCTGGTTTCTAAATACATTGACTACTTCAGCATCGGATAAAAGCTATAGTTTTACAAAGTATTATTACTTAGACAAGCTGAGACTAATGTAGATTGCTAGTATTAATTTCTATCTTATTAGCCAACCAATACCAAGACTCTTATTGTATCCACTCTTTCCTCAAAGCCGCACCGACCTTGTCAACATGAGCACACACACATGTTCACGAGACGGTGGGACATGATAAAGAGTCATCAACCGAAGGATACATCCAACTAGGTTTTAACATATAACTGCATCCTAATCAAGGTGGAGTTGAAAAGAGAGTCAACGTTCCAGCAGCACGCAAAACCAAAAACCATAACAAGGAAGACGAATTAGAGAGCATCAGGAATCATTCATTACATAATATATATATGCGGAAAAAAAAGACTTGAGATATCATACAACTAAAAGAACCTGAAAGATACGTCTTTCACAATATATGGTGTTGCCTGAATAGAAAACCGTATTATTTGCAGATGGACTAACAACTTACAGAAGCAAAGCTTACAGCTTGATGTATATACCTTTCATGTGTAGGAAGCCAGCAGCAAGGCACCAAAACAAGATCTCCAGTAGAACAAATGCCAAAGTGCCACATCTCTTGGAGTGGAAGACGGTTTGGAGTATCGACTCCGTGGCATTCACCTGCTTTTAGGGATTTTTATTTCATATGCAATGGCAATATTAAAACCCGAGGATGGTTTTGGAGTACATCGACGGAAGACTAATCAAGCTACACGAAGCAAAAATTTCTCGAAAGAAACATGGATTTTGCCGAGGTACAAATGTGGAAATCTATATGATTAATGCAGGTGCAGATGCCTCCAGAAGATGACACAACCAACAAAAAAGGAAGACAACACTGCAGATAACAGGCATAAAGGTTGGTTACCAACTATCTCTTCCATATAGTGACTCCTTATGTGCATCATAAATGTGTGAAATTATCAGTTAACAGTTCAACTAACTCTGTAATAAAAAAATGACAAGTCAATTCATTAGAAGAAATCATGAAGATGCCCTGAAAATAAATTAAACCGAATCCCTAATGCCACACATCTCCCTCCTTTGCATTGGAAAGCAGAGTGCCATCCAATGTCCACACTCCACATGGTAAAAAATGGGCCTAATGTGGTTAAGACAGTGCAAAAGCACTGGAAGTAGTCATTGTTTCTGTTTAGAACAATCCATAAGAAAGCAGCAGTACATAGTTGGCAACTGTAGTTTTGCTATTTCAGTAGAAGAGGCATCCACAACGGTCGAAACATCGTTGAATGTCAAAAGGCTGTCAGATAGCCAAATGACCAAAAGATACAGTAAGATTTAAGATGATCAAATATGAGGCCCAAAAAGAAGCATGATTGAGGACCAAAAATCAAGGGTAGCCGTAACGGTCCGTACCGGCCTATCGAGATTTTCTTGGTACAGTACGGTACCCCGTACCAGATGGTATGCACAGTACGTACCACCCGATATATTATAATATCTATTAATATTTTTATAAATAAAAATATAATATAATATTAATATTAATATAATATATATTTTAAAAAAACGAGGCAACACCTTATCCCAGCCCAGGAAGAACGAGGCAGCACCTTGTCACAGTGCTGGAAGACGAGGCACCGCCTAGCCTTCCAACAACGAGGCAGCGCCTCGCCTTCAAACAGAAGAACGAGGCAGCACCTAATCCCAGCGAAGTGCAGGTGAACGAGGCGTCGCCTCGTCACAGCGCAGGAAGACGAGGTGCCACCTCGTCTTCCAGCATAAGAACGAGGCAGCACCTCGTCCCAACGCTAGAAGACGCGACGCTGCCTCATCCCCGCATTTTTTTCTTATTTTTTAAATATTTTTTTATATTTATATTATATACTATAATATTATTTTATATAATATAATATAAATATAATGTACCCCTGGTACAGAATGGTCCACGTACTGACACCCTGTCAGACCGATATGTACCGCCCATACTACAGAGTACAGAGCAAAATGTCGATCCTTGCCAAAAACATATATATATAAGCATAAGTCACCCTTTACTAGGACTTCTGTAACCCCAAAATCACCGGCCGGTAGAAGACTTAAAATGTTGAAACTAAACCAAAAAAAGAAATGTTTACAAGTGCTTGACCAAACAATACAAAATAGGTTTCTAAGACCAACGGTAACGGTACTTTCTTTTCTTTTATCCTGACAAATTTTGGATCAATATGCCAAAATTCTTGAGCAAAACCACCTTGACCACCAAATTATAACTCCACAAAGCCACAATCAAACTGGGCTTTAGACCTTGACAGGACAATAAATAAGCAGTATATATAAGTGTGAATAAGAGAGAAGGAACCCATTAATTTCTTAGGAGGAAACAAGATAACAAACAAATTGCCCCTCTTTTAATAACAGTGTAATTGTCACATAGTGTATGGAGGCTAACGTAAAAAAAAGCATTTGCTTTGTCCACTAGCACCTAAAAGGAAAAAGAGAGAGATATACCAGGTTGTTTTGTGGTGAACGCCAATAAAATCCTTGAATAAATGCTGGGAATAGCTCAGAAGCAGCTAAAATATAAACAATTAGTGCATTCATTCCCATCCATTGGAACAAAATAAAAGTCATTTTTAACTGATTTACATCGACCTGCATAAACCACAAGAACAGCATTTGATAAGAAACAAACTAAAGCCATGAAACAATACATTACACTTCATCAATTACACCGAACCATATAACAAGAGCCATGGAAGAATCACTGAGAGCAAGTCCAATCATCAGAAATTTCATTAATGAAGAAATCCTCTGAGAAACAAATTATGAGGAGCTGCGAGCATCATGTGAGGCTCACAGGGAGCTCACCTCTCCTTATTTTTTGGCCTTCCAGCATTGACCATGTCATGAGAACTCAAATAGAACATCATCGACATCACCTTGTTGGAAAGCACCCACCACAACGAGGAAGGACATTTTTTCTGGTAGCTTTTAATCACATGAATCTAGCTGAAGGGGCATTTTGTCCGATGTGACAAATGTTGCATAGCATGTTAACTTAGAAGCAATATTGCAGAGTTATCTATCTTATGTTTCCCTCCATCAAGGGAAAGGATAGAAATATGCATAACATCAGACTTTTCTATAGTAGCAGAATAAGTAGGGGTTAAAGAAATCCTAAATCTAACTAAAATAAGCAACATAATGGCTTAGTCACACTTATCAGTTTTTACACCAAGGTTTGCAATTTTGACCTGTCTGTGATCAGGTGTACATACCGTCCGCCAGTTATGCGGACCGCTCGCTACCGGGCGGTTCCATCAAAAATCGACCGTCGACGACCGATTGAAGTAGAAATCGATCGTCGACGGTCGATTGAGAGAGAAATCAACTGTCGGCGGTCGATTAAGGAAGAAAAAGAGGGAAAAAAAAAGAGGGGAATAAAGAATACCTCGCACGCACGTCGTCCTCGCCGTGCCGTCCTCCCCCGTCGCTGCCCTTGCGTCGCCATGGTCACACCGTCTGCCGCAGTCGATCACGCCGCCGCCGCAGCTTTCTCCGCCGAGGAGAGGCGCCTCTCCAGAGGAGATCGAGGCAATGTCGCCTCCTTTCCTTTTTAAAATATTTTTAATATTTTAATATTATATTATATTATAAAATATTATATTATATGTTAATACCGAGTGGTACTGTATACCGCTTCGACGGTCTCATCTTGGTATCAATAATATGCCGCAAATGCAGATAAGTAAAATCTTGTTTTACACTATACTCAGAGAAGAGGACATCAGTATTAAAAACTAAAATATTAAGAAGACGTTGCTAAATAAGCTTTTAGGCTTAAGTTATGATTGCCTCTGAAGCAAGGTTGATTGAATGAGTAGACCTGGAATGAAAATTGGAAAAGAAAAATTAAATTTCAATCACATTTAAGTTGTTTTCAATATACATTGGAGTTACTTCTTGTATTGGTTGATGAGAAACAAGCAACTAGATTTGTTTTTGCCTTTTGGTGAATCTTCTCTATATTTCAATAGATATTTTCAATACCCAACATGGACAAGTTTTATGCCTTCGGAGAAGAATAGATAAAGCAAAAGTAGCATCCTGCGATGTACAATAGTCATAAGAATTCAGATAAACGAAGCATCCACCCAGCATCTCCCGGTTACATGAACACAAATACCTGAAATTTTCAATAAATGAATACCACAAACTCACAAAAGAGCTGAGAAGAAAAATGAACTTACAATGTAATATATTAGAATAAATAGAAAGCCCGATGCTCCCGCAGTAAGAAACATGTAGCTCAATGTGTACAATGGCTTGCTAAAAGGCATACCTGAGAGAAATGAAAATTTTTTGCAATAAGTAGAAGAAATTAGATGTCTTGTGAAAACAGTTTCAATAATTGAGAAGCTTACGATACCTGATAGTTGCACAACAAATGCACAGAGCACAAGTATCAATGAGGTGATGGACCACAGCAGAATTCTTTGAGCATGACTCTACATAAAAAAAAAGTCCAAAACAGACAACAGAATCTAGTAATATCATTTCGAATCCAACATGATAATTTCTCCAAACAAAGATTTTCATAGGCTCAATAAGACACAGCAGCAAGTAGATAGTACCTTAAAATGCACAATTAGGTGCCCAAAATGCAATCCAGCAAAGCATGTTACGGCAGCCATCAATGAACTGAGTATCCACAGGAACAAACAAAAGACCAGAAATTAATTCTCACATCAGAAAGTATTAAATAAAAGCCCACTCATCATTACTAGCATGGACAACAATTAAATATAAGTTACCAGAAAATGGCTCAGGAAATGCAGTGAATGCAAGATGGACAATGAGCTACTGTGGCTTCCCCCATGATATGTTTAGCAAGAATCTAGTTTCTTGAATTTGTTTTTTCTGTCTTAAGATAGTATGACTTGTTAAAAGACTCATCTGTCTATAACTTGACTACCTTAACAGACCCTCAGGATCAAATGGGGCGAGGCACCATGCAGGTGAGTTTGGTGGTAGTGGCCCATAATCAGGAGAATTAACACTGCACTCCTGCAAAGTAAGGGCTTGAAAGTTCTGATCAAGACATAACATGTTAATTGGCGTATGATGAGTGCCAAAACATGAGTAATCTGAAAAAAATCTACTACTTGAAGTTAAAGAAAAATTAGCTAAAAACCTTTGTCCTTTTATATACTGGATTATGATAAAGGTGTCGTTGACCAAGAAGAATCCGATCTATTAAGCCAACGGCATTGCAAGGAGGGCTGAGACTACCCCTTACTCCGCATTGCACCTATAACAAGAAACATGAAAGATTAATAACAAACCTAAGTTAAGAGATCTAAACATATTTAATGCTTATAAAATGGATTTAAGTTTTGCTAATAAAGGCCAATTGTTAGGGTTTCCATTTTTCTATTTCTCAAAATATTCTTTTTTCTAAAATACAGATACCATTCGACTGAAGAGCCAAGTCTAGTTCTTATACTCAAATATAGAGCACATGATCATTACATTGCAAACAGCATATCAACATGGCTAGTCATCCCAAACATACTGCTTCTATTTTGGTTCCATAATAGGAACTTGATAGGGTGGAATTGCTGCCTGGAGCTTCGAATTGCCAGTTTGGAACATAGAGACCCAGAAGCAAGCTCACGTACATTGCAGATATTAGGATGGCAATTATCCTATACCCAAAAAATGGATCAATCAGTATCTACTGCAGTGAAATCTTAAAAAAAAGTTAATTGACATAATTTCATTGATAGAAGAACTATACAAATTACAGGTAACCTCAATGCATCAAAGAAATTTTAATCCATTAAATTACACTTTGAAATATTACAAATAAAAAATTCTCATCCTTTAACTTACTGAATAAACCCTACAGCACTAGATACAAAATATAATGTTCTTCAAGACCACACATCTATGACTGAAGGGGCATGCTTAAGAATATAGATTGGGTTTGAATTTGAATCTTGAAGTGCGCACAGTTTAGTCTCAAACACAACTTTGAAACTGAGAATCCATAGTCACAATATTTGAGAGCTGATTGACACCTAGTCAAGATGTTGTCTCAATTGCTTACAAAGTTAAAGTACAAATTCCATCAAAAAGTTAAATAATACTGAGATTTATAAAAGCACTTCGTGGGTGCTATATGCATAGATGAAAAGCAGTTAGCAGATAGCAAGCACACATACAGTTGTCATGAACCAAGCAACGCATCTGAATTAATTTGACATTTTGTATTACTAAATTTAATGATAGAGTTTCCAATAAATAAAATCACAGTCTACAATCTGTCTCCGAGTCTTCTAACCTTACCTCTGCATTCATACTAGGGCAACGATAGATCAAAATCTCTAAAACACTTATGTAAAATAAATCTCAGTTTGAATAGCGGAATCATGATAGTTACTGCAGATCATTTACATACCAAATATGCAGAGATAAGAATTACAATTAAATAGAAAATCAAGAGAAAATACCAAATTAGTCTCTATTTTTTAAAGAAAAAATTAGTCTTCATTCCTAAGACATTGAAGTCTCCAATATGAATGTTAAATCTCTAAAATAACTACAAATGACTGACCATTCCATGTGGTATTTCTTCACATAAGACATAGGAGAATCCACCAGTATACTGCTAACGAGCCAGACCTCAGATAATGCTGCTAGAAAATATCCAATTGATATCCTCTAAGAAATGTAGACATCATCAGACAACCTTAAGTTAGAGCAGAAATAAAATACAATGGGAAATCAGAATGCCAACAGCTCTCTTATTTACCAGATAATGTTTAATCAGTTATACCTTGTCAATATATTAAAAACTAAAAAAGAGTAACTCCAGAAACACTCCCGATTCACTAAAGCTAGATAAACATGAGTGACTTGTTAGCATAAGCTAAATTTTATTCTCTAAAATAGATAATTTATCTTTATTGCTAATGCATAATTTTGTTATTAAGGAATAAATAATGGGAAAAGTTTCACATCAGATTATTTCTTAGTGTTGTGTAACTTGATAAATATGCTCAAGTTTTGTATAATCATAATTATGCATGTAATAACTGCCCACTAATCCAATCTCCTAGTGCTGCGTTTGAAGTCCTTAATAACACCATATCTATGTTGCATATTTCTGCATAATATAATCACACAGGTTACTTTGCATCCCAAGTAGATTTCTGCATCACACCTAAATCTTCCTTTCCAGTTTAACTAAAGAAAGGCATCAAGGTTAGTTCAGTTTTGAAATCATACAAGTTGGAGTTATGGATTTTGTTAACAACATACTTTTTATCTTTTATTCTCACAAATTAAAGGAAGGTTGAGGAAAGCAACTAAAGGAACAAATTAGAACATCAGAAAGCAAATTGGATATCACTCTTTTCTTTTGATGAGATTATGACACACCAGACAATATACAAACTAATAAGAAAAGAGGAATTGATGAACATAATAGTGTAACCTACCACTACAACTCAGCTTAATCATTTTAGCCCACTTTGACAGACTTGCACAAGTTACTGAACAAGTAGGTTTGCCAATGCTTATCACATCAAATATGCATAACAAAGATTTTGTTGGCTAACTTCTCTGGGTGAGATTTATGGACATTATAAACGGTGAGCATGTGTAAATTAGCATAATCAGCCATGCATGTAAGAACTGGTGTGACTCAATTCATATTCTCTGAAAACCAAAAAGATGCCATGAAAGTTGTCCAAAAGGTACAGAGGAGTATTCAGTTTCATCATAGACATATAGATTAACATTAACACAAGTTAACCTAGACTAATGATGTAATCTAATGACTACTACTATCAATTAGTCTCGATCACTAAGATTACCTGTAATATACCTAACCACCGTATTCGATCTATGTCAACTCCATACGTCAAATGATTACGGCCATGGAAGTATCCACCTAAAAGGAACAACACACGAACAAGAAGAAAGTCCAATTAACTAGTCGACAGTACGTATAAAACTAAACTTAAAAGAGTCTTCAGAAGCTACAAAGAAGCTACTACTTGTGCAGACTATGAAAGGGAAGCAACACAGATACTACATCGTGTGTATGTGACTGGTCATGCCCAAGGGCAATAAAAAACGAATAGAAAAAGTGCATGTAAAATCAATCAGACAAAGAAGCTAAGATAACCTTGCAGTACCAACCCCAAGAGGAAGAGATTAATCGTCCTCAATATAACCTTCTTTGTAGCGGCCATCTTGTTTGGAGTTTTCTGCATAAACCCTAATTCCTGGTCAGCAATTAGACAAACCAAATTTTTTTCTAAACAAAAAATAGTAAGCTATGCAATTCAGCTATTCCGGCAAAATCTGCTGAAAAAGCATAGGTGACTAGAGACAGTAACAGAAATTATTTCCAAACAAAAGATAGTTAGCAAAAGATATTTAACGGATTATCTAACTGATGATGGATAGGGGAAAATTAAGCGCTTTCATGAGAAGAAACCTACTAAACACTTATCCCAGAGTTTCTCGTCAGATTAATGAATTGGATTTAATTAATGCGACCCGAAAATACACATCACGAAGCCACCCAGAGACATGTCGAAGAACGCAATTTAAGTAGGAAAAATGGAGAGGGAAAGTAACAAGGTGACTCAAGATATGCGTAGTGAGGCCTTGTTACGAGCAAGGAAAGAATCGATGACACACCTTAAAGACCAAAGCCACCGATACGCCGACGCTGAAGAGGAAGAAGGGCATAACGAAGTCCGCGAGCGTGACGCCGAACCAAGGCGCGTGATTGATCGACGGGAACGCCCCGCCGGCGTCATCCACAAGAATCATCAGCTGAAGAAAACATCATCAAACGGGGAGAATTCGAAAATTCTTCTGCCGCCAGCAAAAAAAAAAAAAGGGATAAAACCAACCGAGGGTTTCAACACAAAGATAGGATTCGCTCACCGCGACGGTGAGGCCGCGGAAGACGTCGAGCGAGTCGAGCCGCTGCTTGGGATCGGAAGCGGTGCCGGGGGGTTCCGGCGGAGCCGCACCGTCGGGGGGAGGCAGGAAGGGGTGGTGATCGGACGGCCATGGTCGGATCTCACCATCTTCAGCGACGGCAGAGGAGGGAGGAGAAGGAGAAGGGAGGAGAGGAGCTCGCTCCTCTCCGTCGACTCGGATGACGGAGTCCATCAATTTGGGTTGGGTTCTTCTGCCTGCTTCCAAGTCGTCGGAGGAAGAAGTACTCTTAGTAGTAGGCAAAACTGCAGATATCGTTATGATTTTTAATCTACTGCAATTTGAATTTTAAACGACATTAATATAGTTTAAATATGTAAATTCATATTTAACTAATTGTTAATTATGGTTAAGGAGAATCTAAGTGAAGAATTTTATTATTTCAAAAAATATATATTACACTAACATTTATGAGGACAAATATGCAATGTCAAAATTTTTTAGAAGGATAGAAATATAAAAATTCCTTTATAAATAGTGGTAGCGGTATAATATCGGTGGATATTCGGTATCACTATAGTGAAGAATTATTAATATATTGGAACTATTAAAATGAATTATCACTTAAATAAGTAGCAAAAGGAGGAATATATATAGTGATGTCCCATCTCTCAACGTGTCCCTCGTGACCCTGTAGGAGATCGAGGTGTATCCGAAGTTAGTGAATTATGTTCTTGGTGGTGTATGGGAAATAGGGACGCGGAAGAATGAGAGAAAAGCTGGAACAAGAAAACAGATCAAAATCTGGTGGGAGCTCTAAACTGCTCAAATGCTCCTCCCAAACAACGAAAAAAGCCCAATCAAGAGTTGCCGGATGTCAAGAAAGAGACCAAATTAAGAAGCTGAGGAAAACTAGGTAATCGCAGCAGTTGCCTCAGGACACAGACATGCAAGACAATGTAAAAAAAGAGGAACATTTAACCATATTGTTTCTCTCACTGGCTCTTAACATAGTGTATTTTTATTCTAAAAGCTTTGTGAAAAAAATATAAAGTTCTCGATACAAGACACACACACTGTTTTTATCTGTGTATCTCCTCTCTCAAAAACATAAGACCACGGAATGAGACAATGCCAGTAAAAACAGACGATGGCAAACTGTCCCATGGGCACCAGGATAATGTTCTGATTGATACACCAAAAAAATTAAAATGGGCAGTTTTCACTTGAATCAAAGATCATCTCCTAAATGCGCTATAATGAGACACGAAAAAACTGTAGTCTGGATGATCTACATGAAGAAGGCGAAGCCAATTATCTGCATCTTGAAGCAGAGAGCTCGATAGCTGTCGTTCGTGCACTCCATTAGATGTCCAAATAGAACCTCTGAACTTGTATGAAGCAAGCCCAAAGACGGGCAACCTTAACTTCACAGACCTCTTGACATCTCTAACAGAACGACTTCCATGAGCCTCACACTGTGGACCAGCTCCTCCATCTGTCAACAGATACCAAAAAAGCACATTAAGAAACCCAGAGTAGTAGCACTTTCCAAAATATCCTTCTTTCTTTGCACTGCCATCACAAGGTTAAAAAAAGAAAAAAAAAAAAAAACCCCCCCTCTTTGATCGGTGTTGGAGCCAATAGAGGAATCTCATCTTCTTATCCTGTATAGTGCTGACCCTCTCAACACCATCTATTCTCAGGAGCATAATACTCTCTTCAGAAACCGATGCTTTAGAAGTTGTTTAAGAACCTAAATGTCAACACCTGCATGTTGACTTCTAAAAGTGCAGAACTTAACAAAATTGAGGTCCCACGACATGGTTGTCTCTCGAAATGGCCCTGTCCCTTAGGTGGTGGAACCATGAACCACTCAATATTATCCTATGTAATAATTTTTCTTTTTCATCTGAGCAAAAGTCCAAGCAAAGAACTTTGGAATAATATTGAATAGTTATTTGCATGTCTCCAAACTCTAAAATCAATTTTATTATCGATTCTTTGCATATGGCACACGTAGAGATCACTAAAACAATGATAACAAATTGGATATAAAACCTGGTTCTAATTTTGTGAAAAACCTTATAAATGTGGCTTCGAGATGCTTACTCTTAGGAGATGACAGAAAGTGAAATGTCAAAAAGCAAGCATCCAAGTCCCTTAATGTTGGTCCCATTGGTATCCTGTATATTGGGTACCTGCAGCATAAACATCAAAAATATTTTACACGATTAGATGAATACATCTAATAGATCATGAAAATAAATATCCAGGGCATAAAACTTCAAAACGTTTGGCTTCATGAAGAAAGAAAAATGATGAGATTGGTCTGTTAAAGAATCTATGATTGCATACCATGCAACAGACATCCAACTCAATCGCAATAGATCACAGCTTCTATATGTCTTCAGATCTGGAAATTTACTTGCAAGAACTGATATCTGCAGCACATATCATTAGGTGTAAGAAAAAAAAATTCAGAAATCTTCATTTGCTTAAATATTCAAGTCTAAACTTGCCTTGTCAGCGAGAGGTTCCCTTCCATATGGTGGATCCCGCTCTAGGTACTCAAATACAGGACGAGTAGCTGGGGTGCAAGCATCACCATTGTCACCTACAAAGTCTCCTTGCACATTGTGGTTGATATTTCCCAAGGATGTAATTCTTTCCTGTACTTGGTCCACTTCACTCCCACAACTGCTATCGCTGCTAGTATCTGGGAATCGATCCCTGTCACTTGCCACACCAAGTTGCTTTAAAATGAGGAACAGATGTTTAACTCAAAGGTAAAAGATGAAAAGACTGTTCCATATTGTGAAAAGGAAAAAGAAACCAGTTAGTCTTATGATGCTACTCTAGAAACAAAGCAAATGCCGAGAAAAGTTCATGACATAGACATGCTTTCAGACTATGTCTCCCAACATATAGATAAGTACTGAATCAACTGCCAAACTGGTGTACTAGGAATTCTCTGTCATTATCCTTTATCTAGTCCTAATATCTTTTTCGCCAACAATCTCCTCTCACCTAGTTGAGTACATATCTGGGAATTACTATGACCGGCCCTTCACGGGTGATCTAAGAACCCTCTTTCATTACTCCACAAATACCCTTCAATTGTCTCAAACTCAAAATCACATCATCTAGCTACTCTTTTTTACCAAATCATTATAATGTGTAATTATTCTTAAATCATCATAAAAATCAATCCTCAAGCTAGATATTCTTAATAAGCACTATTCTTAACATTTTACCATCATCACACCACTTCCAAAACCTTATAGCCTGGAAACACTCATCAAAGATAGTTGACATTCAAAATCCTTATGCACCAAAGTAATCAACACATACACGTCTTTGTGCCCTTACTGTACACAGATATGTAGAATAACTTACTTCATTCACAGATATGTAAAGTTGACAACCAAAAGATGATAGATATGAACTTAGACACAGCATGCAAGCCAATAACTTTGTTCATCATACATGCCACAAGGCTTTGAAAGAATAATAATCATGCAAAATCAATAATCACAGTTCATAAAACAAGACGAGAGGCTCAATAATAGAAGCATATGTTTGAAATTTTGTTGATTTTACAGTTCTTTATAAATTTTCTGCAGTTATTGATGTTTCAAAACTTAAGAGAAATTATCGTTTTATCTTTGTATGTCATATTATCTTCTCATCCAATATTTAGTCATAAAACCAAGTTGAGCAAAACTCTGCAACCCCATCACCAAATTTACATCCAAACAAATATGGAGATGAGCTCGTGCGAATATTAGTGTCATTTTGCTCCTTATTCCAGCTGAGCAAAGATAGCACAGGTTACTATTCGATAGTTTTACACATAATAAGCTTATAATTTGCTCATCAAACAAAAATGTTAATTTAATAAATGCTTTCACATGATGCACTCTCCTATAATACAAATGAGTTTCTTCATAGTACATATCAAGTGCGTAATGTGGTGACATTGTTTCAAAAATCAACAAGAAAGAAGAACAAATTTGCACTGATCCTATTCTAATTTAAGGTGGCATCTCCCTATATTTTAGCAGCAAAATACAAGGAAACCATTGCAGCTATGTGCAAAGGGAAAACCACAAGCAATCACCAAAACAAGAGCAAAAAAGATTAATATCCAACAGAAACCATCAATCATGCTCAAAACTCTTGAGGTGCCTAAAGGGAAAATTAATCCAGTTCCCTACTGGCCATATCTCATGCAATAAGAACAGATATGTCTAACATCAGTTCATCTCAAATGATCAGAATGATTGTCACAATCAAAAAGCAAGAGCTAAAACATCATTGAGCACTTTGAAGCCTCAGGTTAGATTTCGCACAACTGTAGAGGTCCCTGAACCAATAAACTCCATTTACCAACATTTCGCCAAGATATAAAGAATGGGAAACAAAAGATTCAGAAATTTCACATCCTTTGGTCTACAAATTACGCTTTAATACTGAAGATAAATGATGTGAGATGCGACCGAGGCGTACCATATTCTGTAAGGTTAGAAGGGGCTACAGGATAAACAGCATTGACCAGAGAAAGTAGCGAACTCATGCTTACCTTAATCTCAAGGTGGCACTCGAAGTGTCCACATATAGTTGGATTGCAGAAAGATACGGTACATAGTACTGCACGACGGAGTCGCTCCCGTTCAGCAGCAGCGGCACCCCAGCGCCATAAGCGCTCCACTCCTTAAAAGATTCCCAAAGATCTCCAAGGCAAAAGTAGGGCTGCGATTGCACCGTCGCGGCGTCGCAGTTCCTCCACCCCCTCACGCTCGTCTGTCGCAACCCAAAAGGTTAGACCTCCGCAACGACCGACATAACAATCCGCCCAAGACAAGAAAGCGAAGTCCTTTCTCGCGTCAATCTATTGACAAACCTTGGGGAGATAGCGAGCGGGGACGACCGGGGTGGTGAACTCGAGAAACCGGTCGAGGTTCCCGGCAGGCAGCGGCGGCACCGGCGAGGGAGACGAGGGTGAGGACGAGACCGATGGTTTGGAAGATGAATCATCTGATTCGGCCCGATTATCCGCGGCATCACGCGACTCGACCAGCGGCTGCGCCGCAGGCTGGGCGGGCCGGGGCTTAGGCCGCGCCGGCCTGTGCGTCGGCGATTGCTGCTGCTGCTGCTGTTGGAGCTTCTGCTTCTGCTGCTGTTCGATCTGCCTTCTGACAGCGGGCGGGCTGTAGAAGCGATCAACGCCGTGCAAGCGGGCCGACGACGAGCCACCGGAAGCGCCCATTATCGGCTGAAGAAGACGGGAGCAAGAATTCGACGGTTGGGGAAACCGTACAATCCCTCGAGAGGGATCTCGATTCAGATGTCGGGAGGCCGTCGATGGTAATCGATCGAAGCTTCTGCTTCTTCTTCTTCTTCTTCTTCTTCTTCTTCTTCTTCTTCTTCTTCTTCTTAGGGTTTTTGTGGGGAGATGACGGGCGATAGACGGTGGGCTGGGGATCTGCGAGGCGATATGGTAGGGGGAAGGCGAGTGCGGTCCTCCGCCTCCCGTCTTGCTTAGCCAAACTTGGGGATCCCGTCACCGCTACCCACCCAACGGCAAATCAACTCTCCCATACGCTTCCCGCTTGTGCCGATTCCTGCGGGAACAGATCCTCCGTCCGTTTCCTCTCGAAATAGATCTGATCCGCATGTTTATTTGAACACTTAATCTTACTCGTTTATATTACTACCCCACCTTAGCGGCTCCAAAGGGGCCAGCTGGACCAACCCTAGGATTAGAGTGTGGGCCCCGCTGTCGGTACATATATGACTGCCTATATATATATATATATATAAAACAAGTGAAAATTGTGTATTTTTCTTCCCTTTCTTTTGGGTTGGAAAACAAAAGGTGTGTGTGGCAGACTTAATAGGAGACTAATTTTATAGTGCTTTTACTAGACTTTTTGTGTTATATAGAGTTAATTAATAAAACTGTGTAAATAATGAACAATATAAGTTCAAGAAAAATCATAATTCCGAAAATTTGAGGGAACAAAACCATCGAATGTCAAGATTATTCAAGGAGGTCAAAGTGGCTTTCATTTGGTAGACAATGATGCCTATATTTGCCTTTATGAAACTTGAGACCACAAAAGGCACATCACCAGACACTTGGGTGCACCGAAGAGCATGCATAACACGAGACAATAATATATAAAACCTAAGAAATGGAACAGCAAGCCACTATTTTATTTCAAGAGCAGAAGATGCTTGAATAAGCCTCAACCAATCTCCTCTCCCAAGTATGACGATGTGGAGGACCTAATCAAGATAGTACATACAGCATGATATTATGTTACAAATAATGATGCTTCTCAATGAGCCAACAGTGGTGCGTTGCACAACACTCACAATACATGTCTTCTCATAGCAAGAGCTACTCGGGTCTGATGTCGATGCTGCAGCAACTGGCCAAAGATGTTCAGGGTTTTCTATCGATGCTGCTGATGCCACCATGAATGATGGAAACGTCCCTCATGAGGAGCCCCCCTCAAATATTGTAGACAGCAAAAGCTCTCGCACAAACTCGCTGCTCCGAGCTCTCCCCTGATCTTTGTGCGATAGAGATGGCTCGACGCTGGCAGCATGTAAGACTTGAAATTGTTAAGGATGTAGGATGAGAGACTAAAAGCCAAGTTTTTAAATAAATAAAAAAAAGTCAGCATGTAAGATTTCGAAAATTTTGCAAATGCATGACGGGCACTGTCGAAACTAGAAAGACTGCATATTTTCTTTACAACTAACTGCACTTTGGGTTGCAGTCGGAAGTATATAAACTCAAGATACTCATTACCAAGTAGTCTAACTAATGAAAATAGACTAACCTACCATGGTTAAGTGACATCAGTGTCCACGGTTTTTTTTCTTTTTCAGAAAATGTACACCACAAACAGCTGATTCAATTACTTATCTGCACATCATGCAGGGTTGAGGTGAACACACCATTTAGAAAATGAAGGTTTCAAGCATAGCTGAATGTGATACTACAGAAAGGATGACTAAGTACCCAAAAGGACCAAGTCAAATATGGATTTCCCTACTCAGTTACAACAGGAAATACAGCAAATTAGATTTTGGATCACTGTGAAGCAAAACAGGAATCCACTGAAAAAAAAATTTGCTATCTCATTTCCTGTTAGAAAGGGGTTATCTAATTTCCACTAAAACAAAAACAATCGTGCTTACAAACCCAATTTTCTTTAATGAAAATGATGTATCTAGTACCCCTCATTCATATGAAAGAAACATAAAGAATATCCATCCTTCTGAGTTTTTCCACTTCAGATTAGCTCAGGTTAACTGACTTTACCTACCCCTTACTAGTTACTTGCTTCTTCTTAATTAACAACCTTCTCATAAGCTGACCTCAAACTATATGCAAATTGCAGTCTGCAATTTTAAGTCAGCTTGACTTGATTGCACCACTCTGACACTTTTGAAATTAGGCATTCAACATTCAGTTCTGGCCAAGTGCTCTCTTCTATAGTTTGCCTACTTCACTGCATAATTGTGAAACAGATCCCTGATCAATCTTCAGTAACAGTTCTAGGCTTCTAGCAAAGTTCCCATTAGTAAGTCATCTTTGACAATTAAAAGATTGAAGGTAACACAAAACAACACTTTAATTTAATAGATAAAAAGCCAAGACAATTGAGGATACTAAAGCCATCCATTCCTAATAAAATTAATTCATGATGACAACTATCTACAAACAATTGATTTTTCAGCATAAATTAAAAGTAAATGTAAGCAACTTCTCAAATTCAAGTTGCAAATTTTGAGATAACACTTCCATTGTTCACTTGAAAATTTACAACTTACATCTGAACTATTTGCAATATCAGATCACGCAACTTGAATAATCAAACAAACTACAGGGAAAATATATAATTTATAGAAAGAAAAAAGATGTCTTGTACCTTTCAACCACCTTCTCAACTGATATCTTGTCAACCATACTTGTTTTCTCCGGCAGTTCCAGCCTTACATCTTCCAATGGGTCAGCCATGGGATAATTAACAATGAATGATGACAGCAATGGATCAGGTGCAGAATCGGAAGGAGAATCTGTGTATGAAGAACCCCCCAGAAAAGCTTGCAGATTGCTATCACAAAGATCCTTTCTCAGCAACGAAGATATTGACTGAAAATCTGGGGAATCTTTGTGGAATCTATTCCTCCATGGCATGTAAGGACACATTAAGGAATCCAACCAAGTCACTCAACATAAAACATAATATTTAATGCAAAGGGAGCTGAGTATCATCTCCTAAAGTAAGCCTTTAAATATAAGGAACTTGTACATCAAGAAGAAGCATCCATGCTTAAAGTTCTTGATATAACTTATGAAAATAAGATAAAGGATATCTTAAAGAAACTTCCATGTTGCATTGCTATGTGGTCGACCATGTCCATCTCAACCCTTGCTGCACAGACAGGACATACCTTCCAAAAGAAATCAACCCAATTTAGCAACAGCCAGCATTATTTATAATGTACATAGCCAAATACACAGAAGTACATGTGATTTTATAGTTTTGCCCCCAACAGGACCACTGATAGAGAGAGGAGATCGACATACAATAACACAAATACAGATTCAGGAACTTCAAAGAAAAAGTTAGATTCTACTTAAATGATGAAAACCAATACATTATATAGTAGCTAAAGCTATTTAAATGAAAAAGTGCAGTACTTACATTTGTAACTAGTGAAGTAACTAATGTTGGTGTCAAATCTCATCCTTAACATTGAATGCAACCATATTCATAATCTTGGAGCAAATATGGTCCTTACAAAAACATATGGTGCAAGCTAGCAGAAAGAGTCCATATGGTAATTTCTCAACCTTTTCAGAGTTCTTCATGCAAAAAAGAGAAATTTAAATTTAGAAAGAACTCCTTTTTTCTAACAGAAAAAAAAAAGCAAAGGTCACCCTATTTGCACATAACCATATTATTTCTATGGCCCAAATTGAAATGAAAGGAATGTCTAAAAATTAATTGGCTCACAAGGATGGGCACCTTGGGTTACAGCATCAATATGAAATTCCATTTTCAGTGATCTTCATGAAGGCTCTATTAGTCAGATAAGTCAGAGCAAGCACAAAAATGTCAACCTATCAAAAGACAGAATTTCCAAATAGACTGCAAAGAATTTCAGTGAGGTTATATTTTTGTCTACATCAAGTTCCAACATAGACAAGGAATACATAAAATCAAGATGCACAAGAAGCAAATTATCAAGACCTGTACACATAGGAAGGCTATATAATTATTTCACTTTCTGAGCTAAGGTCAATAGTCTCCAGGTGGACCCAAAACTTCAAAATACAACTACATGCCTAGGAGGAACCAAAGAAAACTGGTATTCCAGTCAGAACTTGGAATAGAGTCAAAGATTTTTCATGAGTTTGAGTCCACATATGAAAGCCCTTTCTATGGGTTTAGCAATTATTATCTCATTGGCGAAAGTTTACCCTAAAGGTTATTTTTAGATTTTGACTTTGTTTTGACCGGTTTACATGTAGGTTAAGCCACAGACTCCAAATATAGTAATGAATTGCCCATAGTTTACAAATTTTGGTTTTTCCCATATAAAGGCTACAGACACAACAAAAAGCTAAAAGGTTTCCCTAAGCAGCCTTTCACTTTTCAACTGTTGCTGTGACAGAAGGTAAACGCTGTTGGAGGTAGATTAGAGTAAAACATATATGGCTGAGTTGTTCCCTTCATACGAAAATAGGAGCCGCATATTATACCAACATCAGAAGAGAAGAGACCACTTAAGACGAGGAATATCTTCTAAGTACCACCAACATCATATAATCCACTAAGACTATATTAGACCAGTATCATCAGAGATCAAAGACCTTCAAAACCTAGTTTTGAACTACTAAATACTGGTTTAACCAAAGAAAGCGATTTTCCAGAAGTGAAAAACCTAAATAATTTGGCATGGATAATTGCAAAAGGTTCTATCAAACAATCCAATAAACCAAGTTCTACCAATAGAACCACATAAAGATCCAATTTTGACCAGAAGCAATACCCCGTCCTTAGATTCGTCTGGATGCTCGTCGTCAATGTGGCAGCACAACCCGATGATGTCGAACTCCTCGGAACAGAAAGGGCAAGCGAACTCCGCCCGTGAATCGTCGTCTTCCGATGCTCCATCGAACTCGTCGAATCCAAGACACTCATCTACCAGATCCAAGAAAAATCCAATCAAGATCCAAGACGGCCAAAGAAATCCCTACCGGAACACGAGAAGCCGACGTCGGCAGGTCCTCACCGACGAGAGACTGAAAGGTGGGTTGGCGGCCCTTCGAATCGGAGGTCAACCGGCTCCAGGAATCGGCCTCCATGGCGTCGACGACAAGCGCGGGAGTCTCCGCAGCGGCGACCTTGTCGGATGAAGGAAGAGAATGGGAACACAAATGGAACCGGCCGAAGCAGGAGAAGGGGAAAGATAGAGAGCGAGTGCGAAAGAGCTCGGAAATCGCGATTGCTTCGGTGGGAAGGAGGTTAGGAAAAGAGAAAAAAGTGGAGCGAGAAGCCGAAGACGACAAGTACACAATAAAGAACAAGGATAGAAGGGTATACTTTTGGGTCCTTGTCCGAGGAGTTCTTATCGTGGTAGCCGAACTACACCAAGTTAATTTTTTATTTTAATTAATATTATTTATAAATTATTATAAATACTTGTTATATCTGGTATTTTTTTATTTTTATTTGACGTATTTACAATATTTCAAACAAGATTTATAGTATTTTTTATTACGATAGTCAAAATACTATAACAAGTCAAAATATTGCAACAAACTGAAAAATTTTAGAGGGATAGTTTGGATATTTTAAAAATTAGAAATATTGATTGACAAAAATAAAATGAGAGGTACCAATTGACAAATACCTATGAGTGTTTTATAAGAAAATCATCTATTATAAAAAGAATTTTTATATATTCTATTAAAATTTATAAATAGCATATATTAAGATATTAAGTTCAATATATCCTTATATTAACATCATTAGTTAATGTCATTATTGGTGGTATGTTTGAAATAATATAATATGAAAATATAAAATACTTAATTTACTCTAATATTATAGCATCATAGTTCATTTGTAGGATTTTAATAAATGTTAATGTAAATTAAATAATCATCCAATAGATCATTTTAAGTGGTTAATAAAAATTAATCTTAGTACATGTATTTTGTAGGTATACATGTATATACTAAAATTAAACTTAAACGAATAACAACCATTAAAAGTAAAATGACATGGATGATACCTCGATGTCAAGTGGCCAACATATCGATGCTAGGTGGTCTAACACTTCGATACCAGGTGATTGATTGCTGATATGTCTCAAGTCACTTGACACATAGACATCAATTCTTGTTAACTAATTGATTATTCCTAATCACGTGATTGATGCCATATGTCAAAAAAAGGATGATGTCCCAGATTCGACACGTGTAGTGAAGGTCACGCCCAAGATTAGTGCAACATGTTCCTCATGAATGATATACAATGTAAAAGCATTGATTCCGAGAGATCACTATTTAATAGGTCCAAAACGTACATCCTTGATCTGACATGTCTTACTTACTCTTCTTTTCCTCTATCATCTCTGCAGAGAAATATGTGAGTCGTTTTGCCTCAACAATTACACCTGCTAGCTCACGAACATTCAAACGATGCAATTCTTA
This sequence comes from Ensete glaucum, assembly GCA_021527575.1. NCBI lineage: Eukaryota > Viridiplantae > Streptophyta > Magnoliopsida > Zingiberales > Musaceae > Ensete > Ensete glaucum. The sequence continues at coordinate 39,948,751 of CM038552.1, forward strand.
CTGAGCCTATAGTTTTAGACCATCAAGGAAGCAAAAAAGTTTATCTTTCTCGAACATGCCCTATATATCTAGCAATAAAATTACTTCATAGATCTCAGATAGTAGAGGTACAGTGAAGTTGTCGTGAAGTTGTCGCAACTTCCAATATGCTACAAACTTTGTATTTTTTAGCATTAACCGAGTTTGCAATTCCTTCTTCAAAGCTTCCTAATTGTTAATATTACATGACCTTGTTTCATTTCTTCCCATCATGTGTGCCACCATATTTTTGCATCATCGACGAGATTCATTATCACTAATGACACCTTGGACTCTTCTAATTTGGATTGGGTCATCTGAAGTATTGTTCTAGATCGAAAAGAAAATTTTCTAATTTGGATCGAGATTCATTATCACGTGCATCATAAGCACCCCTGTAGCTTTGCAGTTCAAGAGCCCCTAATCTTGATGAGAGATGACCATGTGATATTCATCTACTCACATACATAACTTGCATGAGTACTTACACTTGAGCCTTCGAGTCTCTTACTTATCCTTGGAAGGATTGCACGGACTCTCTTGTATCATCCATCAACCTTTCAACTCAGACTTCTAACTGATCTAGTTGAGATTGCAATCGTATTTGCACATATTCTATCATCTCAATAAACTCCCTACTTTTATAGAGATTTATCCACTTTCGATTGATAAGGTTGAGCCATAGCTCTAACTCGATCACTCTTTCTTTACTGCCTCTATGTCACTTAAAATGCTCTTCAACTCTTGCCTCGTTTGTTGCATTGTAGTAACATCATTGCAAATGTCATGCTCCAATTGAGCGTCTTTGCCTAGTTTCTATGTGTATACTTGTTTGTTTCTTTAGAATAGTTATTGTTGTTACCCATCATATACAACAGTGCTTGTTTTGCTAGACTACCCTGCCATGGTAATTTAATGTTTGCTTTACTCACTCTTATATCACTCTATCATGTTCTTGGCTAGCTGGGATTATTTAAGACGTGTGACACCCATATGTGCTAGTAAAAGTTAGATTATACCTTAACTTTGTGTAATCTATAAATGACTTGCATAATGATAAAATGGTTAGAAAGGCATAGGTATGGGTAATTTATCATGGTCACTCACGAAAAGGGCAAGATACTCTAGATTTAAAGCAACAAAGCAATCAACATTTATTAGGCTCAAAAGGGTTTTAAAAATGGGTTGAATGAGTATACATAAGGGGGATTCCAATAGTAGATGTAGGCCTAATATTTACCTAGCATTTTCATCAAATAGAAAGCGGGTATACTAAAGATGTTGCATCACCCCTTAGCTATAAACCCAAAGCCCCACCCATCCCGATACCACCAAAAGCATTTAAACATGTTGAGAGGGTTGACGTTTTGTACCTCTAGGTTGTCAGCTAAAAAATCAACTAGTGGCATGTGAGAATTGGTGCAATTTTAGATTATTTTTTTCTTTGCACAGTATTATATAATGATAAATATTTTTAAGCTTGTATAAAATCTTTGTGCCTGCCTAATAGGCGCGGTCTGTGTCTCCGTGTCTACTGAGTAGGCATGGCTGGTTTAGGCCCGTGTGCCCTAGCTTACCCATAGTCATCTCGGTGGAGAGGAGGTGGAGTACGATTGGATAGAAGGAGCCCTCGGGTCTGGCTCGGCAGGTCGGTAGTTGGTGCATTGGAGCTCGGGTCGGGAAGAGATGTCCCAACTCGGGTCGGCTAGAGATTCCTACAAGAAGGTCAGGTCAGGTGGGGTTCCCGACGTGACCCCTCCGATGGTTAAGTTAGTTTAGTTATCGATTTACGATCTCCTTGCTTCGTAGAGATGCAGGAGCTTTTATAGTGAGTGCTATAGGTCATTCGTACATGAGATCTTTACTACCCCTATTACTTACAATGTTGTCGTACTTCTCCACACCATCCGTGGTCCTTGCAGTGAGACGCATGTCTTGCTTACTGCAGCTGTTGCATGTCGACCTTACCCACTTTACCCATGTCAGGTCGGTCGTACAATTGTTGACTCCTCCATACCTATGTCAGGTCAACTCCGCTGTGTCGAGTCGACTACACTAGTGATCTAATCGTCCGAGGACGTGGGAACGTGGTAGCCAGATCAATATTTGTCATATCAAGAGGGTTGATGTTTTGCACCTCTAGGTTGTAAGCTAAAAAATCAACTAGTGACATGTGAGAATTGATATAATTTTAGATTATTTTTTTCTTTGCACATTATTACATAATAATAAATATTTTTAAGTTTTATACGATGAAAATAGGGAATAAAAACATTGATAACAAATAAAATAGTGCTAACTGTAGTGTTTTATGTCTCTTACAAGATGCCCTAAAGAAAACACTGAAAATACAAAAAAAAAATAATAGAAAACAGGAATAGAAAATCGTTATAGATAAGTGACGAACACCTTGGATGCATTACTTCATGATAAGATGACTGACACCTTAGCATCAAGTGTTCGACACTTCGATCCAAGTGATCGATACCTCGATGCTAGATGAATGATACTCTCACAACAAATTATGGCACATCAACTTCGGACACTTGATGTCAGTTATTAGTCCTCGTGAACTAGTCTATTACACATCGATACCAAGTGGTCAATATCTTAATGTTAGGTTATGTTGCTAACACATTAACTCTAGGCACCTAACACCTCGACATCACTCTTCGTGATCTAAAATATAGAGGTAATGGGTTTAGGAGACCATTATGTAAACGATTCAATAGGTAATACATAATCTTAACATATGAGATCATCATACCTTTGACTTGTTTACTAATTTAGGCATCAAAGGAGCATTATTAGGAGCACCCTAATATAGCTTTTGTAAGAATTTAGCTAGAAGCTTGAGGCCAAATCGAAAAAGAAAATTATTTAGATGCATGTCAATTTCTACGATGAGCAATCAAAATATGATTTAACAAGTACCAAAATCATCACATTTCAAGGAATATATAATTATATTTATAAATTTCAAGAAGAGAAAATGCTCTCTAATTATATTTAAATAAATAATAAAATACCAAAATTTTAGAAACAGCTGAAAGTTAAAATATATTTATATAAAATTAATATGCTGTTTGCTGTTGGAGATGCACGTGCGAATCGTGCCGAGCGGCGAACAGGCCACGTGCGAAGGGCGTCGATCCGCGAGCCAATTAGTGGAACGCCGCAGCACGTGGCGGGCAAGACGAATACGCTGGGTCCGTTCCATTTTGCGGGACCCACAAAGGCTGGGAACCCACTGCTCCTACTAGTTCCTCTATTGGGCCCCACTCTACGCGTGGCAGGTGAGGAACGCTGCAAGATTCGCCCGGCCGTCGCCGTCGTAGCAAAGCAATAAAGAAAAAAGAGAAAAAGAACAAACTTACCTAAAAAGAACCCACACGATAGTGAGAGAATAAAAGTCGATTTGGCAGTGGGGTCCAGAGTGGAAGCTGGCATCAAGCGATGGCGGTGTAGCGGGTGCGGGGAAGGGTGGGCGAAGAGATGTCGGGGATCGCTTTACATTTGTCGGTGGACGTGGGCTGCCAGTGTACCACTTATATCATGCTTGATCGGGTCGGGTCGGGCGGGTTGGGGTCCGAATCAAGTCTAATCCGAATGTCGACTATCCAGCAATCTCCGTGTCCCCCCAACCAAGCCAATCCGATCATACAGCTGTTGGACGGCTGTGATTCTTCCTCGGGTTTTTTATGATCAGTGCAACCCCCCGCCCCCCAAGAGAACGCAGAGCGAAAACGGGCTCTTGCATCGCTCGTGGCGATCACGGAAGAGCACCATCGTCGCTCCAAGACGAGGAAGACGGGCATTGCGGCGACGAGTAGAGGGGTAAAACTCCGAAACGACAGGTACGAGAAGCCTTGCAAAGCTACCCATTCGGAAGCCGATTGAGCCTGCAATACCCGATGGTTCCGGTCCTCTTCTGCCCAGTAAGGGTTACCCCTAAGGAACGCCGCTTCACTGCGAAGGTTCGGTCTATCTACCTTGGCTGGAGTTTGTATTTTAAGTAACCTTTGGGAATTACCAAGGTCACCTAAAAAGATTTGATTTTTTTTATTTTGTGGTCGATTTCTATTTGAATGCGAGCAAAACCATTATGATTGTTCCGTGACCGGTAGGCTGTAGGAGATGGTGGCATCACATAAGAAGAGGGAACTCGCTCCAATTGTAGAGAGAATCACCGTTATATTTCTTATTCCTTGTCCAAAAATTCAGTCTCTACGCACTTATAGTCCTTGCTTTCTTTATAGAAATCTTCAATTGGTTCTTGTCGTTTCAGAACAAAATGCTTGATTTTTGCTTAGTTGCTTTGTACAAAATTGGCTTTTTCTTACTCACATCGAAATTTACTGTGATATTCTGATGTTTCAAGGCAGTACCAACTATTTAATTTGTAGAAGTTGAACTCATCCTAGTTTCAGTATGTACTTGCATTGGAAGCTAGAAAATTTGGACACTGGTGTAGTGTACGAAGTACACATGGTGAACTCTCATGGTGATTCTTCAGACATGAGGCAAATAGACTTTTCATTTTGTGGTGGGTGGGATCTGCATGAGAGCTTTTTCACACAGTCTAATCTTTCAGATCGATGTTGATACATTGAGGCAAGAAGAGTACAATGTGGCGGGCAGCTGAGATCATGCTCGATGCTATATGATGGTAAGAGCTACTCAAGCGTACAACTCCCAGGAGTCGTCAGTGCAGAAACTATACAATGAACTAGTACATGCCTTCTCTCTCACAATTCAAGGTGTAGGAATTGTTAGACGTGGTAAGTGCCATCACTCTTGAATAAGATTTGTTTGATGGAAAAATCCTTGTTAGTTCTGTAACTTAATTCGTAGTTTGATGTTTGTGATGGGCATTTTTCTCCTCTTCTTGACATTCATTTAGATTTGCATGGATGCACCAAGTTTTCACAAGGCCGCAGAGTGCTTTAGTAGTGTGCTCCATGATTTCTTTTGATGGATTCCCCACTATAACTGATGCTATTTCTTTTTTTTTCCAAAATGATGTGGCATTCATGATCTAGAGGACACTCTAGTTCAGCTAGTAACTAGTGATGTTCTATAAGTTTTGCGATGCATGCATCAAAGAGGCATATGCACGAGTGACGAGACTGCATCTGTTCATCCTTCTTCTTTAGCAGTTGATGGTCAAAAGATACCTGTGGCTCTAACATTATTTTACAAATGTTAAAGTTGTTGCTACATTTTTAAAGTGTAGTGTGGCATTAATAACTATTGAAGATATGGGTATAGCAAAGGAGATATTGAACAGTTATGCAAGGAGAATATATTTGTCATCACACGACAAAACAACTAAAAATCAAATTCTCTTGTGAAAGTGCTAAACTTCAAGTCATAGCCAACTTGATTGCATCATCTAAACTAATAACACATACTAAATAATCCTCTATTTCTAGTTGTCGAATAAATAATTTGGTTTTGGTTGGATTTAGTTAAGGTCCTTTCTCTCTTCTTTTTTTTGGGTAGAAAAAGGTGGAAATTGTGCAACCTATATATCGTCTTGATTGCATCATCTAAACCAATAACACTACATCACTATACCATTAGGTCGGTTAGGTTTGCTTAATCCTTTATTTTAGTTGTCAAATAAATAATTTGCTTTTGATTGGATTTAGTTCAAGTCCTTTTTCATTTTTTTTTTTAGAAATAGGTGGAAATTGTCCAACCTATTTCTATTTCGTCTTTAAAACAGAAATAGAGCCTAGACAAGCTGGAGAATAGTATCAATCAAGTTACATCTTCTGAATCAAAAAGACACCCTCACAAGATGCCCAAATACAAATATGCAAGAATTGAAAAAGAAAAGTTCAGAATCAATACACATACTAAACAAATGCATAAACATTGAAAATAAACATTCTCCAGATCATCATAGTCCTAAGTATTATCTTTGCTTGCATAGTCCTTGAGGATCATAAGATCAGTAGCAGAGTCATTGTATTCTCCTTTTCCTTTTCACCTGGCTAAATAAAACCATGACAAGAAGCGAAAATTAATTCTGCAGGTGACAGTACAAAGTCTACCGACTTAAAAAACAGGAGCATTCTGAATTATTTACTAGAATACCTTTAATTAGAAGACAAAGAATTGGATGAAGAGAATCATCCATTATCAAAAAATTCAATTAATTGTTGTTCCCTGTATTCCAAGAAGGTCTATGGTGATATAGAACATTCATGTTCAATCTAAGTTTTACAAAACTAAACTGCTGTTGTCCATTGCAGGATGTTGGTTGGCTCCACTAACATCATTGCTTCAGACAAGCTGGTTACCATTCTTCACCAGCCATTCTACCTCTTGAATTGCTTTCATTTGGTGACAAAAGGACCATATCTAGAAAATTCTACCGAAAAAACACGAAGTAGTTCTGTGATTGAATCATGAATGTGGTAGCTTAAGCACACCCTAACTTGGTTGTTCTTTCACTTCTTTAAAGATGTTGGTTGTAATAAACTCTACTGAACTTGCTGATGCTTTCAGACACAGCATTTTTTTTTTCTTTCATTTCAGGTAAGCGAATTGTTTCATGGTGGCACAGGAGTCAATCTGCTGAGCTAAATTGAGGCATGTGGATCAAAAGTTATGCTCAACTCCCACTTGCTAATGCATCCTCCATGATTGCATCATGGGCAGTCAGCTTCAACCAATATGTGGCATCTCTCATAAGGAGTGAGCGGGTAGCTCAACGGTCCACCTCTTGTGCTAATGCATTATTATTTGGCTTGTTGGTCTGTAAGCCACAGATTTGCTTACTCTATTTTTTTGAAGCGATCAACTTGATTAGATATTTTTCTTTTGTGAGCCAGAAAATGATCCTACCCTTCATGGAGGGAGAAATTATTGAATTCTTTTCCACATATTTAGAATGCTATCTTGTTTATGGTCTTAATGATCAAGGTTCAGGATCAATATATAAGATTAGACTCTAATATGCATTAACTCTCCTCGGACTTCATTCTTAGCATTCATGCATGTTGATATATATGATCAGTCTCTTATAGATGTAAGAGATGATATGGATTTTTTTTCATGTTATGAAAATTCATTATTTCAGATTAACATTCAATGTTCTGAGTTATAAAATCTGTCTTTATTCTATTTATAAGAAGGCATCCAATAGAGAATATTTAAAATTCATATTGAAGTTGAAATAAAGTTTATGATTAATATTTTTAATAAGACGATCAAGTTTCATTGACATATTATGAGTCTTTACAAAGATACATTGTCAATCGGTTGTCGAAATTAAGTATAGTCTATTACTCACTACATCAAATAATTTTTATTAATAAAAAACCATACGTATCCATTAAAAATCAAAATACATGTGTCGAATGAAATGTTTGTTGTTATGTGCTTTGATAAATCATTTCATGAGGCCCATCGTTAATGGTTATTGATGCGAGCAATTTGTCTCATTATATTTTTATCTGGGGGAGGAATGATATTTGAAGTTCTCTCAATCTTTTTATTTTCCATGATCATGCTAAAAACAATAAAATATAGTTGAAAAGCAACCTCAATTCACAGGATGTTCAAATGAAATCGATCACAGGGTATTCAATTGAAATCGAAAAATGGAATCTAATTGGTTCGTCAAAGGTTTGGTTTTGACTTATAAACGGTTTTTAATTAATCACTTTAAATCAAACAAAATTAGTTTTAATTTAAAATATTTTAATCGTTGTCGTCGAAATTAACCAATACAGAATGATCCAAAAATTTAATTTATAAATTACATAGACTTAATTTTATTTATCTTATTATCTCGGTCTAATTGGATCGATTCGATTTAATTGAATCGACATATTTACTATATATATGTATTAAGTTATTTAAAATTATAAATTGATCAATCGATTTTAGATTAAACTATTTATTTTAATCAAACCAAATTTTAAAAAAAAATAGTTTGATTTGGTTCGGTCCTTAACACTGCGATTGGAATCGAATTTAAAGACCCTTATCAATTTTTTTTTGCTTAATTTAGTTATTCAAGTATCCCGTGCTTCCCCTACAACTCTCCATCTGAACCCTCCGCTACCACACCACGCCATGACCGTCCATCTCAGATAACCTTTCGGATGCAAGAGCTGCAAAATACTGAGAATTGGAGAGGATCCCATCGGACTGTTAGGAATTCATCTGACACTACCTGGACCGGACCCCACATCAATCAATTTCCGACCTCAGCTCATCATTAACCGTCCATTCCCTTCATCAAGCGACGAAGTCCCACCCAACACCTTTGTTTCGCCCCCACTTCTAATCGTCCACATCAGTAATGGACGGCTGAGATGTGTGGGTGGGGGAGATGGACGGTGTATAGAGTTCTTCTACGGATGCGGTTGTAGAGGATCCGAACCCAATCCCTTGCAACCACGCGGCATGTCCCTTGGGGGCCCCCCACCTGTAGCGCATTCCGTACAGATGCCATCTCCATATTCCACCTTCCAGGAGATGCTTCGGCGCGGGGTCGCGTTAAATGACAGTATTACCTCCGTAATCTGTGCACACTGCCCTTCCTGACTTGCTAATTTATTTGTAATTTCTTAAAAGGAAAAGGGCATTTTGGTATAGTTAACTATCAATTTATAGACTCGGAACGACGGCCTGGTGGAATGGGGGGAGGGGGGAGGCGGGGAAGGAGAGAGCCTAACCCCGATGCCCCAGTCTCTTCGTTCTCTCTATCTTCTCGCGATACGGGCCTTAGGTTTTGTCTCCTCCCTTGATCGTCGGAGACAGTTTTGGACTCCGATGGCTGCGGCGGCGGCGGCGACGGCGGCGGCGTTAACGGTGCTGCTGTGCCTGTTGCTCTGCATGAGGGAAGGGGCGGTGGAGGAGGGCGTCGAGGGCGACGCAAGCGACGGGGTCGTCCTTGAACGCCACAGGAGTGGGGGGAGGTGGAGGAAGCGGCAACAGAGTCCGACCGAGCCGCCGGTGACGTGGATGGGAAAGCTGGCCCTGGTAGTGGGTACGATCCGCTTCACCTTCTCGGAGACGTTGGGCAGGTGGCCTCTCGTGGATCTGCTTTTCGGGATCAAGCATCACATGCGGCGGCAGGTCAGTGATTATGTGCTGCTGATCGGAAGAATTTGTTCCCTTTCCATGGCTTATCTTCGCGTTGCATCTCTTCTGTTCATCAAAGTTGCCCTCTTTTTCTCATTTTACTTTGTGAAGTGGCTTTCTAGAGCTTCTACTTCAATACTGTTAGATGAACTGAAGTAGAATCCTAAAACCTCGCGTTTCCAAACCTTATAAAAAAAAGCTAGATTTTTCTTTCATTCGGGTAGGCTACTGCTGCTTTTCAGATTGTCTTTTCCAAGAAATGAAAGCTTTAAAGGGAAATGTTTTAGCGATGATTATAATGTCTCGATCGGATGCGACGTTTTTGTTGCATCAGCTGTTCTATCAAAATTGGACATTTGTAAGTATTTTTCTATGAACATGACAGAAAGTCTTGAATCGATATACTCTGTTACCCTCTTGTGTTCTGAAAGCATATTAAGCTTATTCATGTGTTCTTTCTATAGACATCAACCATTATCCCCTTATTCATCCTATATCTTCTTTTTTCGATGAAGTGGAGCTTCAGGTTCAAAAATTTTGTCAGTTAATTATATAGACCTTTATCTTGTGTTTAATCTTGCTTCGCATTTATATATCATAATTAAAAGCTTCATTCTATTTCTTACGAGTTCTTCAAGATTAGTGGACAAATTAATAGAGAAAATAAAAATTTTGAGGTCATTTTTGGTAATTGCGCTCAAATGATTACTTTACAAGAACTGGCATTCAACAATCTTCTGAGATTCATGGATGATTCATATCTATCTGACGTGTAGAGCATCAGTTGCTTACTTAACTAGTTCTTTGGTCTTCTTTATTTAGGGGATAAGTAAATGATGTTGGCGTAGATCATGTCTGCATTTGGTTCTGCATGGCGACTGTTATATTTTCAAAATAAGTATCGGTTGACACGAATGAGTAAGCATGCCATGTGTTATTTCAGGGCAATCATGAGGTTGCAAGCGTGTATGCTGGCAGCAACTGCATAGAACTGAAGGGCTGTGAAATTATGGTTGATTTGATTCATATGCTAAGGTTGTTGAATCTTTGCTTCTTGTTCTCAAAGAAACCATATGCAGTTCTTTTGGAGTCTACCGGGTACACTGAACATGATGTTCTTCTTAAAGAGCCCAAGGCTGGGGTGAGTAAGTATCAAAATACTTTAGATTCTTTTATCATAATCAATATATGTCCATTTTTGAGACTCATTCCTCAATTGTTTATTGATTCTGTGCAGCTTCTGAAGCCTGCCTTCACAATTTTGCATGACAGAAATTCCAAGTCATTTCTTCTTGTGATCCGTGGGGCTCTTAGTATTAAAGATAAGCTGACAGCTGCAACTGGAGAATTGGTCCCTTTCCACCATCTAGTTTCACATGAAGGCAGCATCTGCAATTTGATCACAGGATATGCACACTGTGGGATGGTTGCTGCAGCTCATTGGATTGCAAAATGTGCAACTCCTTGCCTCCTGAAAGCAGTGAATGAATATCCAGACCACAATATCAAGGTAACTATATCTAATCCTTCAACCTTAATGTTCTGTTCAGTTAGTTTATGTAAACCCAGAAAAACTCACAGGTTGAAGAAATTATGCATGTTATGTAATTTTCAATGTTTATCATTCTCTACAGATGAATGACAAAGTTAAAATTTTACCTGAATTTAAAAGGTTAAGTACCTTTTTGTATTGTGCTTGCCATGGTTTGTAAAGATATGATGATTTGTTGTGCAATTTGAGGTATTAGAAGTGACTTTTGAATTTAATAGGGGGTGTGGGGTTGTAAAAGTGCTTTGTTTTAGATGCTAAAAAACTTGCAAGCAATTATTTGGTGGACTTGCTGCCCTACTATCTTGCATCGTTCGTTCCTGATGTACACTTAACATGCATCCCTCCCAAGCTGCTGAAACTCATCTTCCTGAGAGTTGAGTTTTTCTGTGATTGAACTTGTCTGCAGTATTGAAATAGTGCTGCATTAACCTTGTCCTGGTGCTCACTGCACCTCAGCAGCTGTTCTGCTCAAGCTCATGATCTAATCCTTGAATCAGGACAGCAGCATATACAAATTCTAGCAGAGTCATCAACAACTAGAGTTATTTCGAGGTGAATATGAATCTAGAGAAGGCAAGAAAGTTAAGATGGTTATCATAGAGCTTAAGGGTATGCTTTCATGCATTGGATTCATCTCCAACTGCTGTAAGCCACAGAGGCACAACCCAATCATCCAGTTTGAAGGATATCCATGGAATTTTTTCTCAGCAACTTGACGATCCAGTGGAAATGGTAACCCTGTGTAACAGGTTCTACTGACATGTTATACAAGTGATAATTAAGGAACAGATGCATGATCAAGTATATAGGTCAAAGTGATTTTTTGAGAATCAAACCCCTTATAACTTGACTTTGTTAGAGACACATGGTCATGGGTCCAAGGAGCATTGGACAATCTATCTTCACTGCTATGGTTGTTTTGCTTAGCCTCTTTTTCTGTCTCACAAGTCATTGATTCCTTTAGTGTACCTTTTGCTTGCAGCTGTCTGTGCAGGATTAAATTCCATAATTTGTTTGTTTGTTTTTTTTTTTCTCAAGAAGACAGCAATGAAATGTCTGGTGATATCTAGATATAGGATGCTCTTTGGTAGTTGAGTATGTATTTGTTGAAAACTTTTCAGTGTTTTCTTTTTCTAATATGAATTGACAAAATCATTGAACTCTCGGCCTTTTATATTGAAAGTATTCCATTTATCATTTCCCAATTATTTATCATTTTACATTGTTTTCTTTACTTAAATGTATATATCTGGTACAAATACGATATTAAAAGTTTATTATTTATCCCTAGATCATTGGGCATTCGATGGGTGCTGCAGTTGCTGCAATTCTGTCGTATATTCTTCGGGAACATGAAGAATTTTTGTCAAGCACATGCGTTGCATTTGGTCCAGGCATGTATCTTTGTATTAGCTATTGCATATTTTAATTTAGTCATAGTTTATATGTGGATATTTGTTTTTAAAGGGTGATCTTTGGAGCTAAGATATGGTTGCTCCTTTGTGACTTGGGTTAGCAAGGTTCGAGTTGTTGAAACATCTTGTTATATGGGTAAGATTGTATGCATTGACTCTCCCTGGAAAGAGGTCATTTACCCGGTGCTTCTTTACATAAATATGTCGCTGGTGTGATAATTAATGGTTGCTTATACTTTATACGTTTCCTAACTTCTTGTTTGTGTTTTCGATGATTTCCGGAGCTGTTTAAATTTCGTAGAATATATTAGTGTATTTAAGGTGTTGCAGTCTATTATTCTGCTGGTGATCATGCTTATGTTTCTTTAATAAGAAAATAGGAAAATCTGTACCACAATATATATGTGTATGTGTATACATGAACATATATGAAAAATACATTTTCTTGACTTCCAAGAGATTTGGTGTTCCTTAGCTGCTTGCATGACATGGGAGTTGGCGGAGTCGGGCAAACATTTTGTTACTACTATTGTCAATGCAACTGACCTGGTACCAACATTTTCAGCTGTTTCTGTTGACAAACTTCGTTCCGAGGTAACTTCTTGCTTTGCCTATGCTTGGTTCAGGAAACGGACTTGAAATTTCTTATACAATGTAGCTTGTTCATCTCCCTAAAAAAATGCACTGTATGAGATGATTTATTCAGTTATTAAGGAGCATCCATACACATATAGGTATCTGTTGTTATTTTGTATGTGAGCATGTATCTGCACATACATATACATATTGTTGAGTTTTGACAATTTTTTCCTATAAACTGCCAAATGTTTACAACAAGAATTCTAATCAGCCATATGCCAAATCCTAACCCGTATCATGTGCAAATGGGTCCAAAATTGAAAGAAACCTGTAGCATTTGATATTTAGTTTTTCTTGTGTTTTTGCGTAATGCCTGGCAGTCTATTTTCTATTTAATCTCTACACAATCAAGCATAACTAGATCATCTGCACTATGCTTTCTAATTAGTATCATACTTACCCCACTTTGTGAAACTTTAGTTGTTTTTTCTTTCCATTCCCTTGCTGGAGGCCTCCTCTAGTAGTAGATATGTCGAAGCTGTGACAAAATATATGAATATTAGTGTTGATTTATATGATCTTTGAGTAATCTATGTTATCTATAGGTTATATTTCTTTATTATAAGTTGGGCATTCTCTCTACTCACTACTTGCACTATGTTATTCAGTGACGGTGGATAAACAAATGATTAAAAAGATTGTTAAGGTTCTCTTTCTTCATCATGCAGATCAAGGCATCTTCATGGTTAACAAATCAAATTCAGCACACAAGAATTTTAAAAGGACTATATCACTTTATGACCACTTTAAGATCTTGTGTACCATCAATATCTGTCACAAGAACAAGGGTCACAACTACTGGCAAGTTTCTACGGCCAGCGTCAGAAAGCACTGAGGTACCATCTGAGTTATTAGTTTGTTTTGTGCTCATAATTATAGTTCTTTGCAAACTTCTAGCTCCTCATTTCTCCTGCAACACTACAAACAAGATCGATGGACCTGTTGGAAATGTAGTGTATCTTAGGAAGATTCATCTATCTCATAAAACCATCTGTGCCAAATATCTTGTTTACTTTTGTCTCAGCTCAATTGTTGTTGGACAAATTTTTGGAGAATTTGCTATTTTTAGGTTTGGAATACACATTCAACTACACTGTCATAATCGTGCTTTAAACAAGCTAACACTGTTTGTCATTGTTATATGCAACCTAAAGAATTTTCTGATGTTAGAAAATCAACACACAGAAAAATGACAAGAACTAGAAAGGTGTTTTACGGGCAGTTAATAACCGAAAGGTAGTTAAAATTAGCTTCTAATTACAGCCACTCTCTTATTAGAAATGTATGGTGAAGCAAATGATGCATTTTGCATCCTAAATGTATGCTTGACTTGCAACTTGGTTTATCTTTAAACTAATTTGACATTTGTAATGCTTAGTTTGACGGTTGTTCCTGTCTATTCCAGATATAAAAGAATGCATATCTTATGAAGTTAGGAACTTAAAATATCTGTATTGTTAAAGGAGAATAATTGAACAACTATTTGTATCAAAAAAATGAAGCAATACTCTCACTGTTCATTCATGTGCTGCATAGGAAGCAAATAGAGAATGGAACACATGCTCTTTCTGTATGTCTTCTTGACTATGATGTTTAGCTTAGTTTTCCAGTTGCCTATTCTTTCTTATATATTTTACTTAATGATATTATTTCCCATCTTTGCTGTGATGATATTTAAGTACTTGCTGATTCTTTCCACTCAATTAGCTTTTCCCATATTTGTTGCAATGATATTTAAGTGCTTGCTGATTCCTTCCACTCAATTAGCTTGTCCTCAGTTATTGTTTCATCTTCCTGGCACCCCAGGTAGCGATCAGACCTGCACAGCATGTTGCACATGCAGTTGTTACATGCCGCTCATCTGTCTCATGCTGGTCTGACATGACCCTAAATCGGCAAGCTTTTGGTACTCGTACAAGCCCTGATGAGGAGGAAGCACCTGGCTCGCTGGGTACACATACAAGACCCGTCAATTGCCTGCAAGCCTCAGGCTGTGAAGAAATACTTGAAGACCAGAAACTTTTGCAGGTTAATCACATTTGCAAAGCTGCATCAGTAGACGAAATGTCTGAAGGTGAATTCTGGCTTGAGATAGAAAAGGAACTTCACCATCATCATGAAGACATGCAGGGCCTAGAAAAAGAGAAAGAAGAGAGAATGTTGCTAATAGAAGCAATGGAGAAAGAACTGCCCAGAACTCCAAATGCACAGAAAGAGCATCAGTTGTATCCTCCTGGTAAACTTTTGCATATGGTCGCTGTGCCTGCATTGGATCATTCTGACACGGTCGAGGATGCTCTGAACAACAGAAGCATTGGCATCTATGAAACCCAAAGAGAGCTGTATGGGAAGATTCGCCTATCGCAGACTATGATCGATGATCACTATATGCCGCGGTATGAAAGGATGATAGAGTTATTGATAGACAAATTAAGAAGGGATAACGATGGCTATACAACTGCAATATAGTGGTTGTTGGTGGGTGCACTGGGGAAGAATTTGTTTGTTCTTTTTCTTTTCCTTGATTGATTCATGATTGCTGCATGCCGGTGTACAGTGCTTACTGGTCCTGTGTGCAACTGTAGATTGATTCTGTATCGTATCACATCCTGTATTTCACATTTACAAGCAGTTTCTGCACATATGTTTGGTAGTAGTTCCAGTTCAAAATTCATCAACCTTGAGAAAAGCTTGTTCACTCATTTGGAGAACTTGGTTATGGGAAGGTGATATGCAAGTTGCTCACCTCTTTGTTTACATTTTCTCTGTATTTTGCTCACCTCAAAACAATTATTGAGGTACATCTCAAAGTTCCTGCTTTTGTAGTTGTCATGGAATCAGGAGTGAGGTTATGCAAAAAAAAAAAAAAACAATAAAGGAGTTTTAAATGGTTTGATTTTCTTCAAAAGTCCACAAAAATTTCAAAGTTCATGTTTATATTCTATTCCCTCAAACATATTTCCATTGCAAGAATCTTAGTTTTGCTAATTGTCAGGATGAGAAAAATGGACAATAATATCAAGAAGATGAACTAATACCCTTGTAATTTAACATACAAAAACCACAAGAGGTCATTGATGCGGACAAGCTTTGAATTGGTAGGATCACTTCCAGCTTCAATTTCAGGAGAAAAACCAAAATATTGCTATTTACAAAGCCTTGTGGGGACTACAAAGGAAACACTGAACAATATTTATGCTGATTAGAAGACTAACAAAAACAAGTATATAAAGAGAAACTGTAAAAATTTTCCTACTAATGTAGTTAGATAATAGTAATTATTATTATTATTATATCAATTGGAAATAATCATAATAATAATATCAATGTTATTATTATTTTCTGCTTTTGTGACCTTTCTCATTCATCATTGAGTTGATTGATGTGTGTGATGGATCATAAACCTGAGACCACTTTTTTTGTTAAGCTGATATATGAAAGCAATTAGCAAGCAAATATCTAAAATTGTCCAACACAAGATCCAACAAAGTAGGGCTGTAATCAGACCAGAGATGCCATTAACCTATATCTGACTTCCAATTCTACTTGGTGTTCAACCTTCCAGACTACTTTGTCCATCTGCTTTTTTGAGTTGCTGATGAATCGAAGAGACTCATATCCTTGTTTTGATCACTGTTTTTTCTTGGTTGCTGCTCAGCCTGCAGAGTATGAATTTTTTTGTAGATGTCACAATTGTGTTTTTTGACATGATGAATCGTAAATTGTGTTTCGATTACAATCGACTTCGATTGATTTGATTCAGCTCTGAGCTGCTTCGATGAACTCTGATTTCGTTTAGAGATTAATATAGTATCGATGTAGTTTCTTCGATCTGCATGAGATAAGGTAAATATTGGGCTTGTCAGCCCGCCCTGATCATGTCATGTTGAGGATCTTGTCGGCTCAATCTGTAAGCCTTGACACGTTAGTCCAAGGACTCCGTCAGCTGCCACCTCGATAATCCGTCAATCCGGACATGCAAGAGTAAGGACCATGTCGATCGCTTAGGGGGTCATACTCACGATCGATAACCTCGTCGAACGAGACCCCGAGAATCGACGAAAGCATCGCCCTACACAGAGTCGTACTTGTAGCTCAACCGAAGGCATCACACCCATTAAACACTTAGATACAACCTCCATCTGCTCTATAGGTATAAATACCCCACTGTAGCCCTCTGTCGGAGGACATTTTTTCTCCAAAAGATCTCTTATCCTCGAAACCCTCGGATCCTCAAACACTTGACTGAGAATCTTCATCCCGAAAAGCCAACTTGGCCGTCAAAGGGGCCTCGCCAGGCACACATATACCTCCCTCCCCACCCGGGCCCTTCTTGCAGGTCTCGATCGCTTCCCGAAACCAACTTGACTGATCTCTCAACCCGAGGAGCTGCAATTCAACGAAGCCCATATACCTCGTTGAGCTTCCCCGAGTCTCGGGATCCAACTAGGATGATCCTGTGCACGTGGGCCGAACCGTACTGTGTTGACTTCTCGTCCACGATATAAAATCCAACAAGACTACCTTAATCTCAATAATCATACATACATATAATTGCATATAATTTTAATTTCATTGAAAGTTTGATGTGATATTGATATAGTTTCTCCGATGCTTAGGTCAAACTTCTTCGGAGATAGATGTAAAAGATAAAGAAATTATCTAATCTCAATCTGGAGCCTCCTGAGTTTATGTTTTACGAAGATAGAGCCAAATAAAAACACTGTAATAGTTAAAAATAAAAATAAAATAGATAAAAACTTATAATAGTGAGGGAGTATGTTTTAGTTATATATTTTTTTAAATAGGGGTATCATTTGAGGATAAATAGAAAAGAGAACACCTTTCGAAAAATACTTAAAACAATATTATGTCAAAAGAAAAAAATAAAGTAATGTTAACTAATTCTGAGTCTACAACTACTTTTGTTCGAGCACAACCTTTTAATACTTTATTTCCAAATCAATGTGACATAGCTATTAAACCGTACGATGAAAACACATCATATTGACATTATAATCCGTCGGCTTTAGCAGTACTCTATATATTTAATATTTTTATCGTTATAACCTTTTTTTTTTCTCTTTTACATCTAAATTTTATGTTTTTAGAAATGACAAATTCTTAAGAAAGACTACTACTTTGGTTTGGGGGATAGAGTGGGGAGAGACAAAAATAGGTGGAGGAGGAGACAAACAAGGGATTATGAATTTGGCTCGAATCCATTTATTGGCCTAAATTGATTCAATAAAATTTTATGAGAATAAAACTGAAATTTATGAAAAAAATATATTCTTGATAAGAACGATTATCCTCTCAAATGATTATAAGAGAATTTAACTAGTAAATTATCTTTTTTTAATTAAGTACTTCTAATTTTACCTCTCAAAATATAAGGATTTATTTTATCTTTTTAAGGTTTTTATAATTATTTACCCCTCAAAAAGTATAAGATAATTTTCCAAAAAAAAAAAACTTCTAGCTTTTACCAGATGGCACCTGTATATTGGTTTTTTATCAAAAGATATTTCTTAAAAAAAATCAATAATACCTTTGAACTGAGCTATTTCAAGCTACATATTTATCAAATGATTTGGATCATATCGGGTCAGGTCCGATCACAATAGATTGAGTCATATTTTACTAAATTTTTTGTGAGTGTTATAACCTAAATGTAACTCGAGTGTTGTAACTCAGATATTTCATCAAACCAATTAGTATATCATTTTAAGATATTTAGTATTAATTTTTAAATTTTTATAATTTTGAGATGAATAAATTTTAGAAAAGGATATTTTTGAGTTCAATTGGTGAACGAATTTTAACTCATTGAATTTTCAACAAATTTATCCAAACTTCTCCAAAACTACTAAGGTGAGATGGTAATAAGTTTAATATTACTTTTTCTATTTTCTTATAAATTTAGAGTGATTAATTTTTTAAAATAAAATATTTTTTTGATTGAATATGTGAGTGTAACTCTTTGAATTTTTAACAAACTTCTAAGATGTAACTCTATGTGATTGGATTTTTTTTATTTTATACAAAATCAGGCTAATTAATTTTTAAAATAACATATATTTGTGTAGAATCTATGATCAAGTATTACTTGAGTATAACTCTTTGATTTTTTATCAAACCTTTTCAATTTTCTAGTAAATTATCAAGGTGAGATGCTAATATATTTATTATCATTTTTTATTTTATATGAATTTAGGATGATTAATTTTTAAAATAAGATACTTTGGGTTAAATCTATGATCGAGTGTAACTCATTAAATTAGATGTTAATATGTTATTGCTATTTAAGATGATTAATTTATGTTAAATCTGTGATGTGTGTATGTGTGACATGGTGTGAGAGAGGTGGAGTGGGAGAAGACTGAGCGAAAGGTGGAGGAAGAGGAGGAGGTGGTGTTAGAGAGGTGGATGAGAGAGTGTGTGACAATATTGTGGATGAGTCCGTGCACAATATTGTCTCGTAATATTTAACCCAAGCATATTCTTTAGATAAAGTTAAAAAAACTATTTCAAGGTGCTTTTATTTCATGACCAATGAATGCATTAAAGGAATTCGTTAGCAGATATAAAGTACTTAATTTTGTGATTCCCAATACATGAAGTTTTGCTTTATGCACTAGTACTTATTTTGAAATTTTAGGTTTAGAAAAAAGTTTAGCATCTGATTTGTATTGGTAGAAGTTTTTTGGAATCTCTCTAAAACTTTATATCTCTTGGATGCTTCATTGAATAGTGAATTTTTTGAATCAATTATGTATCATTGTTTAATTTTCTTGGGTTAGTGAATTTTTTATATCCTTTTATGTCATTAAACTTGATGATGAGCTTTTTTTTTTTTTTGTTTTATGTAAGTTCGAACCTGAGTTTATTTTTTTTCTATAATTCAATTTTTGATTTCTTATTTTTTTTCAAATTTTATTATTTTTCTCCCTTTCCGGTATTAGGGAGAGAGGGAGGAGACTAAGATAGAGGAGGAGGAAGTGAAGGCGGAGGAGGAGGAGGCGGTGATGGAAATAGAGAGGAAGGAGGAGGAGGAGGCGAATGGGGAGTGGGGTGAAGGGAAATAGGAAACTAAGGGCGAGGATGAGGAGGAAGATGTGAATGGAGAGGGAGAGAAGGTGGAGAGTAGAGGAGGAGGAGGAGGTAAGGTAATTTAGGGATGAGGGTAGCAGCATAAATTTATTAAAAATAAGAATAATCTAGGACTTTAAAAAAATAAATTAAATACCTAACTTTTTATTTGAACCATTCTATTCCGAGAGTCAACAAGGTCAATGGATATCGATTATCCTTTTTTTAATAAAGGGTATTTTGGTCATATCATAACAAGTGTTGTTTGGTAAAAATTAAATATGGGGGCATTATTTGATAAACCTCACTTTAGATTTTTTTTTGATAAATTATCAAAAAAATATTTGTGTGTACTATTTATAATTATTTATCCAAAAAATCTTAAATAATGAGATTTTTTAGAACCACGTGATTCTATTGTGAATGAAGATGAAAAAATTGGATAAACAATCACTTCGAAGGGATCATACCTCTTAGATCACTTCGAGGGGATCTGACTCCTTGATCTCCATAAGGGATCGGCTCTCTTTGGGATTTGCTAATGGGTGTATAAAAGTACATTGGTCTTTCCTATTATTCATCGTCATCATGGTCATCGGTTAAACATTGAGCTTAGTGTAACCCCGATGATCTGCACGATTTATTGTCATATCGTGATGTAGTTTTTGGAGTCAGGTTGAATCACTATATAACTTGTTGTAGTATTTGTAAAATATTTCACTATATAACTTGTTGTAGTATTTGTAAAATATTTATAATGTTGTTGAAGCTTCGACATCATCCTTTGCAGTGTCGTTGAAGCTTCAAACCTTGGCAGTATCATTAAAGAGTCGATTTCATTAGCCTATCATTAAGGGTATAATGAATCATTACCTACAATAACCAAAAAAAGAAAAAGAAAAGATAGTATTAAATATATAATTATATTTTAATTATAGGTTACTTATTATTGGAATAATCCTCTTTCGAATAAAATAGTTTAGTTTTCCAGAAGAGATGGATAATTTCAATGAAACAGTGACTTTGTCAATACTAGAATTAGAAGTAACTTTGGGAAGTAGTAATCTGATACCAGACCAAGTTGAAGGATCTATTCTACATAACTCCAACCATCAAACATTGTTTTAGCGAGTGGCCACGAGTTAAATGAGCAAATTAAAGGATCTTTTGCGCAATCTCAAACTTACAACTTTGATTTGAAAGAGATATTTATAATGGATGACAACAAAGATAGTTATGTGGTATTTAAGGAAGAGTGGGCTGAGTAAAGAATAACAAAAGAAATTGAAGAATGTGTAAATCATAATAATTTCATGCCCATGATATTGTTGGAGACCTGATCGATTTCTAACATAAGGAGGAACTTTGAAATAAAAATTTTAAGTTTGTAGAAGTTATAAGCTTAAAACAACAATGTAAGGTTGTTCATAACGGTGATACGTGAGTGTTGTATTTATTACAAAGTACAGGAATAATATTTTTTGTCAGATTTTTTGAACATTCATATGAGTAGTATTATTTAATACATTTGTCCAGTTATCGGTATAGATATAATACATTTATCTGACAAATATCCTCATGTATGGATGATGGTGACTATTGTTGATGGATCTAATAAGCTACTCGCCATCATATTTGTAGTAGAGATCAAAGGGAGAAAGTCGTGCGAATGCTTTTTTTTTTTTTTTTTTGAAGTTGGAAAAAATACATTGGTGTACGTACACTATGATTCTTTTTGTTTCTAAATTCTTGTAGTAGTAGTAACAAAAGAAATATTTTTAGAGTCACATCATGATGATTGCATGGTCCTTCTTTTTCAAGAATTTAGTAAGTTTAAGTTTAAGTTTAATAAATGTATGCAAAAATTGTTGAAAAATAAAAATAAAAACTTAATATAGAGAAGTGGGCTACTGTATTTTTTTCTATGATGATGGTGCAGATTTTTATAGGTTACATAAGTTAATGTTTTAAAATGTAGAGCAATATGGTTTTTTTTCAGTCTTTTTGTATTTGTTATCTATATTGGCTATATGAGGTGATTTTTTTGTGTATAGTATACCTATATAATTGTTCAGCAAGTGCATGGCAACATTATGAGACATTGTAAACTTGTGATAAATTTAAATCTGAAGTTATAATTTTTAACAATTGATATTACGATTCTTGTTGTAGAAATATTTTTGATGATATTTATAGAATAATTTTTTTTGAATTATCGCATTCCAAATTCCAATAACCACTGCATGCCTCTTCTTCCTATCTTCTCAAAAATCTACAAGATACAAAATATTAGTCAATACAATCAAATTAATTATATTATAAATATAATTAGATTCAGATCACCTTTATAATTTTTTTCTCTTTCTGTCTCGCATAGGGGTAAAGGATCATCCATTGTGTTCATAAATGTCTGTATAAAACATGAATGTTCATCCGTTTACCTCTACTCTCCCAAAATCCTCTAGATAATTTCCTCTTCCTAAAGATATATCAATAAATCTTAAACCTATATAGCTTATGGAGTGACGACGATTGAGCATTTAATTGATCATTCCGAATAATAGATCTGGCCTATGATCATAAGATACCAAAGTCCATGATCTTTGAGTATTTTATATAAATTTTTAATTTTATCTTTGAAGTTTTGACACGTTATGCATTTTTAGTTACTTTATGCAAAGTAATTAATATATTAAATAAAATAACATATTTTAAGCCTACAAGGGACAATTGATAGGCTACTATACTTGGCTAATATTATCAAGTGGTAATAGGCAGTTTTCTATAGGAGTCAATTTGAGATGCATGCATAACAAGTGTATATAAATTTATAAAGCATGTTCATATCTCTAATTGAATGATTATTTAAATTTAT
Organism: Ensete glaucum; assembly: GCA_021527575.1. Lineage (NCBI taxonomy): Eukaryota > Viridiplantae > Streptophyta > Magnoliopsida > Zingiberales > Musaceae > Ensete > Ensete glaucum. Next base: position 39,971,450 of record CM038552.1, read on the forward strand.
CAACTGTAACTTAAGCCAACGACATTTTAGTTATTCATGCTCACTCAACCTCATTTCCAAAGGCGAGGATGATTTGGATAATGAAATGTGCAATAAAATTCACATTCTCCCATATCCAAATGTGCAATAAAATTAATAAACATTGATAATTAAAATTAATACGTGTTTTATTTTTCATATGTAGGTAAAAAAAAAAAGAAATTTAGCTTATCATTAATTAACCGTGGTATATAACTTTTGAGGTATCCAATATTCTTTGTGCTATCTTAAAGTTTTACTTATTTTTAAGTATGATGGACAAAACATAAACATGTCACAAAATAAATAAATTCAAACATAAATTCAAAATAAATAAATTCAAACATAAACATGTCACAAAACATATTAGAGAGTCCAACACCCTTATATTCCAATCAAGTAATATGTCTAACTAAATGAATTAAAATTATGATGGACAGTATCTTGAGTGTAAGCACATTGTAACCCTAGTTTAACAATGTAAATAATAGGAGTATAACTCAAGTATAACTTGAGTGTAACTCAAGTGTAAATATTTTTAAGTATTTCTAAACCTACTCACACTTCTCCAAAACTATAATAAATATATTTCTAACTGCTATTATATTAGTTTTTCTATTTGTTCCTATCTTTGGGTCATTAATTAGCAAAATAGTAGATCCTATATTAAATTTGTGATTTAGTGTAACCTGAGTATAACTTGTGTAACTCAAGTGTAAATATATTCAATATCCGTAAAACTACTCAAACTTCTCTAAAATTATAATAATATGTTTCTAATGTCTTTTGTATTAGTTTTTCTTTTTTTAATTTTTTAGTCATTAATTGGTGAAATATTGAATCTATGATCTAGTGTAACTTGAATATAACTTAAATTTAAATTTCTTCAATTATCGTCAAACCTACTCAAACTTATCCAAACTATCGTATCATGTTGTAACATGTTTTGTATTAATTTTTATATCTTTTTCTTATTTTAGAGTCAATAAGTCGTCAAATAAGGGATTTTTTTTTAAGGTACATTAGTCTTGACTCTTAATTTTTTTTTCTATTCAACTCATTATTTATTTATGACTTTGTGTTATTTTTTTTTAAGTTATTGGACCCTAAGTTATTGTTCATCAAATATTTCTGAAAGTATTAAACACTTAGTTGGATGCCAATCATTTACATCGTGGAACACTATATATATATATATATATATATATAATAGTGTTTTAGCATCTATGTTTACACCAATATATAACATGGATAACTATGCTTACCTCTATATACCTGTCTCTTTATTTGCACGCTCATTTATAGTGACATAAGTAAAATGAAACAAATTAAATAATTTTAAAAGCTGATATATTTAAATTTAAATAATTTAATTTCTCAATTTTATAAAATTTTGAAGAACACATTAACAATGGTATCAAAATTTGAATTCTTTTCGATACTTTACTTTTGTGGTCGATAATGTGATGTGATCACCAACGAAAGAATAACACGTTTATAATTAGAGAAATGAAATAAGGTCATCGAAAAGGATATCATCGTAGATAGAAGCACAAGTTATACTAACTATTACTGCTGGAGAGGGAATGATGCTATCGACCTTTGCCACTAAAGAGGGGAGGAAAGACTAGAATTATCATTCGTCACCACGTCTATAAGAGGATTATACTCGTTCAATGTAACTCTTATCGATTTACCTTCGAAAAGAAGAATAAAGACGGAAAGGATGTCATCGGTTTGCCTCCTTTGTATTATGATTTCATACCTAACCTATCCCATGATTCAACCTAAATTTGCTTGGAAGTATTCGATCCGAATCCATTCATTTAAGACCAAGTCTGAGATGGGATCAAACAAGTTCTTGGGTTGATCAGGTTTAAATCAACACAGTCCATTCTCAATAGAATATTTTTAAATTTTTAACAAAAAGAGTGCCTGTAGAAAATAAAAAGGTGTCATCTAGTCAAATCTTATTATTGAGATTTTTTTAATAAATTAGTTCTTTTTTCTTTATATTATTTTCTTGATTATTATTTTTGTACAATATTTGATATTAATTTTATTTACCCGCCGCTGTGTGTTACTAGATCTAGTCTCGGAGTCGATAGACTCGAGTTCACCTGGCTCTCCCTCTTATAAATGGGCACTCGTCGGTAGGAAACGTTTCACATCGGCCTCGTTCCTCCTCCGCTTCCGAGATCGCTGTCGCGGCTTACGCGGCGATCTCGCTGCTCCGACCGCCTCCGCCGGATGCGAGCCCGGTGATCGCCGCCATGGCGAATTACCTCGCCCAGTTCCAGGCCATCAAGAGCTCCTGCGATCGCCTCGTCGTTGCAGGTACCCCTCTCAATTCTGATCCCAAATCAAGAAAACCCTAGATCTGTTCTGATCTGCGCCTGTCGGTTCGTTTCTTGCCTCATTCCTCGTTGGTTGGGGAAATATTCTTACGATCCTGCTCGATGCCTGGCAAATCTTGAGTGCTGGATGATCTTTGTTGTCGTAGGCGGTATCCGCCAGTCAGTCTGTGACTTCATTTGCGGAATCTGCATTTATCGTCTCTTGATCATATAGTCAGTGGCCAAGGTTTCAGTCGTTAGGGCTTCCAGTGGTTGCAGTGCATTCTTTTTCCTGTGTCCCCAGTTGGTGGGACCAATACGAGCTGTGAATTCTCCCTCCGCAGATGCATTGGGTTCGTGCCAGTAGTTTTGGTAGTAAATGGGGATAAAATTATGGTCGAAGCTTGTTTGCGGTAAAATGAGATCGGCACCTGATGATACTGAAGCTTATAAATTACTACTGCAATGAAACAAAAAAAAAACTTTCCATCTATTTCTCTTATCAATACTATTTATAATTCATTAAATAAAATTATATGTCAACGATTTAAAGTAACTAGTAAACGGTCTAAAAGCAGATTTCTCACCACAAACATTTCTTTTCTCCTCATTCCCGTTGCAACAAAATATATACTACTTTGTAGTCCTAATTCGTCTTCTGGGAGATCGGATATCTGTGATTTTTTTTATTTTCTCAAGTTTTCCACTTAATCATATGGCTGTATTTGTATAAACACTCTGAGATTTACTTTAAGAGTGGTGGTTGTGTTTTAAATGATGCAGAAGTCCTTTATTTATTATAATATTTTGTCTCAGTTTTCTATTCCAAGTTTTAACTTGTCTGACAAGACCAGAGATGTCTTGAGCTGCAATTTTCTGGATTCTGTATTATTAGATCAATGGGAAAGTGACAAACATCTCTTGGTATTAGGAACAATTATATCATTGTTTTTTGTATTGTGGATTCTCAAAAGGTGTCGCGCTTTTATGCTTTTGTTTTTTCTATGTTCTCCCACTAATTATTAATTATTCTTTTTCTTTTCAGTTGAAGATGTAAGTGACTTGTGGCCTAGTGTCAAAGAAGGTTTTGAAGCACGTTTACCATTGAAGAAGGCTTGTTTAAACAACAAGACAAGGAATCCTGTATATGTGGAGAATCTTCCTGCTGAGTTCATATTAACCACGGATGCAAGATTACGTAGTCGTTTTCCCCAAGAGCAGTACCTATTTTGGTTTCGTGAACCATATGCAACGGTTGTCCTTGTTAGTTGTGAGGTATTTGTTCTGGTGCAAAACATTGGAATATTATTTTGTCAATTTGTAGCATGCTCTTAGTCATGGATTAAGTTTATGTTTGTTGTGATCGCCACTACTTGTTGTTATGGTCTCAATCTTCTATCAGGATCTTGATGAATTTAAGACAATCTTAAAACCGAGGCTGAAATTAATTGTGCAAAATGAGGAGCGAGAATGGTTCATTGTATATGTGTCAAAGGCTCATCCCAGCAATGACCAAGCAACTAAGATGGCGAAGAAGGTTTATGCTAGACTGGAGGTTGATTTTAGCTCCAAAAGGAGGGAGAGGTATATAGTATATTTTCATTGTTGGTGCATATTATTTGTACATTGACGTTACATAATCCATTCTGCAATATGGTAGGTTAAGTTTTATGGCTGTGGTTGATTTGTGATTAGATGTCTTTGCAGTTAATTAGAATTAGTGATATGGATCCATATTTATATTAAGTGTGAACAGAATGAGTTTTAGTTCTCTTTATCATTTGGAATTTAATACAAGAACTTTGGTATTATTGATGTGTTATGCCTTGGTGGGATTTTCAATGTTTTCCTCAGATGCTGCAAGTTAGACTTAAATGGAGCAGATGCAAGTTTTTGGGAAGATTTTGACTCCAAAATAGTGGAATCTATCAGAAATACTTTGGAAAGGCGTGTTCAGTTTTATGAAGAGGAAATAAGGAAGATGAGTGAGCAACGTTTAATGCCAGTGTGGAACTTCTGTAATTTCTTTATATTGAAGGTACCTTCTTCCAGTCACATATGCTGGTGCTATCTAGGTCAATAAGGAATAACTAAATTTTTACTACGGTTTTTGCCCAAACATGTAATTCTTGCAATCCCTCACTGGGTTTAGCACTCTTTTTTTCCTTTCAGGAGAGTTTGGCTTTCATGTTTGAGATGGCTCATCTTCATGAAGATTCATTACGTGAATATGATGAACTTGAACTTTGTTATACGGAAACAGGTTAATATAATTTTCCTTTTATTTGCTGAATTGTAGAACATTTGTCTAATAATTTTAAGATTAATCTTTGTATAGTAAAGATTTTCTATTTGAAAATTGTGAGGGAATCATCAAATGCATAAAAATGCAACGGAAAGTGGCAAATCACAAATATGTGTGTGCATTAACTTTCATGTCTGAATGGATATTTGTGCATGCACATGAATACACATTCATTTTTTATGTGTTTTCATGTTTATCGATGTATGCATGTGTTTGTTATTGTTCAATATTGTATCATCAGGTTGTATCTTGTATGCCTGAACAACACCCGTGTGATAGAGTTTAGTGTTCTATTATATGTTCTTATTTCTAGCAATAGCTGTGATGCATTTCTTTTTTAAAATTTTTGTTACACTTCAGCAATATTTATGGAAGACATTTGTGTCTCACAGTGCAATGGATGATGAATCTCGGTCTCAAGTGATTTTTTTCTTGTGAACTAGCTGCTTGTTTGATCTTTAATAAAGATCAAATGATTTACTAAACAAAAAAAATCTAGATAAATTCAAGGAGCTCCATTGTGCAGAAATATTGTACTATTATTTTAAAATTTGATTTACGTTGTTATATCAATGTCTGAAATATATTAAAAAACTATTAGTCATCAAAAATAAGATATGGTCTATAGTAGTGGCCATGTCAAGAAGACAGTTTAATATTATGGTGTTCTTCTGCCCCATTCCGCTCAGGTTTTTTTTATTATGATTCATTGCAAAAGAACTTCTATGTGGTGCTTGTGCTTTTTTTGTGAATTGTAAAGATAAAATATATGCTTTATTGACAATCATTTATTCCATTGCTAGTAGTAATATACTGTTTATTTTCTTTGCAAAATTTTACACTATTGAACAGTTCATACTAATGTTTTCTCTAGTATTTGTGTGTAGGAAAGTCCATGATTTAATTTGCTTGAGTGATCATCACACAGAGGAGATAAATTAACTCATTCTATGACTTATTACACAAATGCAGTTAATACTCCTGGGAAACAGAGGGATTTTGGAGGACTGGAACAGGGTGATGATCAGGCTGCTCTCTTGAAGCCTGAATTCAAACCACTATCACAAATTGTCCAGGATGATTCATTTCGAGAATTTGAATTTAGACAATACCTATTTGCATGCCAATCAAAGGTTCGTCCATTGTATATAGTTCCTTATATTTTGTGTCTTGTTCTGAATATGTGCTGTGAATTGAGTTGAAAGGTAATTTTGAAACTATACTGTAATAATCAGTTGTGCAGAACCAAGGTCATTCTTTACAGCTATGATATTTGTAGCATCATATAACTTCCAAGATTCTCAAACTAAAGATTATTAATTAATTCATATTCTGGCAAAATTTAAGTTTGACTACCTTTATTTACTACACCAACTTTCACTAACCGAGTTTTTTTTTGGCTTTTGACTCTCTGAATCTTGTAGTTTTGCTGCTTTATAGTTGTCATATGATATTCTAGGTGGATTAGGTGGCATCTTGATTTCTCTAATATGTTCTAATACTCTTTTGTGTGATTGGGAGCTATATTATCACATTATTAAGAATTTAAATATAATTTAGCTGATTTTTTGTCAATATGTCATCAAAATCAGAAGTTAGCATGATAATTTGTTTGTAGTTCGTAAGTCATGTTTAGAATCCTTTTTGTGTGCCACCCAATGCATTTATGTACTTAATGCATTTTTCAAAGTTATTTTGGCATATCTGACATTGAAGCCATTCTTTCTATGTTTTGTTTAGTCTATAACAAGCCATTCCTGTACTTACTCTGGGGCTTGGCCTCTTTTTTAATCCTGCAGCTGCTATTTAAATTAGGCCGTCCAGTAGAGGTTGTCGCGAGGGGCTATTCATTTATTATCAGCTTCTCAAAGACATTGGCCTTGCATGAAGTATGTGGTTCAACCCTGTGTATTATCTGCCTTTATGTGACTTCTGAAGTATTTGTGGAATTTTAGCGATTAATAAGCTGATTCAATATGCCACATCTTGTGAAAAATTTACACATAACATCTGTTTGTTTTCTACTCTTTCAGAAATTTCTACCATTTTGTTTGAGGGAGGTGTGGGTGATAACTGCTTGCTTAGCTATTATTAGTTCAATTTCATCTATTTATGATGGTGAACTGGCAGCACCCGATATTGAAAAGGAATTCTACCGTTTCCAGGGCGATCTTTATTCGCTTTGCCGAGTGAAGGTAGAGTTTGATTCATAGAACTTATCTGCTTAACAAGTGTTTATTTTCTTAAAGTGTGTCACTGCCTTAATTTGCCTATTCCTAGAAATTGACATTTAAGGGAAAAAGATTCGTTTGGTCTTCATTGAGGCAAATGTTGGCTGATGGTTCTCCTGCTCTTTGAAATTGCTATTTTTTTCCTTTTGAAGAACCAGCTTATTCTAACATGGTTTGCATGGATTTTTGCATAAGTTGGCTTGACTGAAGCCTGTACTTCATCCTAAGTTAATCAACTGATAGAGAAATAGCTGTGGCAACATTAAGATTTTAGGGATATCTTAGGTTCAATTAGCAGCATGTTTAACTAGAGTGCAACACCCCTTAGTGCCACATTGGAAAAGTGGGAACATATGAATATAAGGGTTGATGAGTGTACTACTGGTAACTCCTGGCCCGAGCATTTTGGCCAGTTGTTAGGCCAAACTGAAGCTATCAGGATAGTTAGCTCATCAACCTGGGTCGTGACATTTGGTATCAGAGCCGACCTAGTATTCGGGCATGGTGAGAGGACCCGAATAGGAAAGAGCTACCTGTGGATGGACATAGCTTGGAGCCACCACTGAGCTAAGCCTCACATGCACCATGCTAGGGTTCAATCTGGGAAATGTTTGACTTTGACAAGGACGTCAAGTATATGAGTTGAGGAGAGTGTAACACCCCTTAGTCCCACATTGGAAAAGTGGGAACATATGAATGCCTTATAAGGGTTGATGAGTGTACTATTGATAACTCTCGGCTCGAGGATTCTCGAGCATTTTGGCCAGTGGTTGGGCCAAACTGAAGCTATCAGGATAGTTAGTTCATCAACCCGGATCGTGACATTTGGTAGTTTGCTCAAACTGAAGGTATAAGCAAATACAGTTGTCTTAATGCCTTTTAATTGCATAATGTTTACATGGTTAATATGGATATTTTTTATATCTGATAATCTTGGAAGATAAATGTTCACCATATCATCTTAGATTAAAAATAAGGACATCGTTTTCCCTCAAGCATTTCATTTAGAGTTAGCTTTTCTAGAGGGCTGAAGTTGACAAATGTACACTGAGACCACAGTTGTTCCTGATGAATGGACCTTCCTTGCTCGGTCCTGTATTATTCAAAGTAAAATTTATGTTTTCTTGATTCATGATTTATATTATTTCCAAATTATACGTGTGAACATTGCCATATTCTTCTTCTTCTGTCAGGATATTTTCTGGAATATTACTGTTGCTGCATCTGAAACCATATTATACTAAAATATTGTTGTATGTGTCAGTTTATGAGGCTCGCATATATGATTGGGTATGGAGTTGATATTGAAAAAAGTTCTGTCAACAGGTACAGTGGTCGACAACACCTGATTTGGTTTTGGTCTTATTATAATACATCTATAATTTTAGTTTGGTTATATTCTTTCTTTGCCTTATTTAATACAGCTATAGTTCTAATTTGATTGTACACTTTCTTTTTTAAATTATTTTTTATTCTTCTACATATCATAATCTTTATCTTGAAAATTTTTGAATAGTGCTTCTTTAAGCATGTTGCCTTGGCCCAAGCCAGCTGTTTGGCCATCTATCCCAGCAGATGCTTCGGCTGAAGTGCTTGCGAAGGAGAAGGCAAGTTTTTCTTTTCCTTTCGCTATGTTATCATGTTTCTGAATGGCATGACTCGGATTTATGTATTAATGATAAGTTAGTTGTCTTGTTGAACCGAATATTTTCTAAATCTAGTTATTTATCTTGAAAAAGAAAACATATATGCATTGTTTTGTCAAAGCTCACAAAGTTCCTAGAGATATAATATGGTATGCTTAAGATAAACAGTATATTGATGCGATCAAGGCCAATGGGAGTATTAGGATAGTAAGAGTGCCCAACTTGTTCTTATTATTATATGTTTGCATAAAAAAAATTAAGTCCTTATATTTTTTATATTTATAATGAACAAACTTACTCAGAATATTTAGGTTAATTTTATTTTGCTGTATTTTGTTTGCTGATAACATTTTAACAACACAAGAGAAGAATTAAAGGTATAATTAAGATGGATAGACTAGAAGTTTTCCAAAATTGAAGTTCTAGAAACTTTGGTTTCACTGTTTAGCAGAATGGAAAATTTGATTAAGAATTATCTAACACGATAAATAAAGTGGACAAAAGTATCACAGCATTGTGTGGTCCTCATTTTCTCCGTAGATTGAAACTAAGACAGTTGTAAGGTTAGTGCTTTATGGATCAGAATATTTGGGTACCAGGAAAAACAGCCTATTTTAAATGTATAAAAACTCTGTTTTGTCCACCCACATAGAGTAACAAATTCTGATATAAAGACCCTTATTTTGATAGATCACTAGGATTTGATCTAATTATATCGTCTGTGAATTTATATGTATTTGCAATGCTGTACTGTTGTCTAGTATTAAGCTTTTTCTTTATGTGGGCAGATGTTTCTTCAAGCAAATCCTAGAATGAAGCACTTCAATATTCAGAGAAAACCATTGCCACTAGAGCCTTCCTCACTTCTACGAGAAGCTAATCGACGACGGGCTTCTCTTTCTGTTGGAAATGTGTCTGAGTTACTTGATGTCCGTCCAACTGATGGGTAATGATTTTAAAACCAGACCAGGAATATATATAAGTGGCAAAAATGGCTTTGTCACCAAAGTTTATCCATTTAAAGGAATAAAACTTTGGTTCTTATTCTATTTGCATTTATTATGTGGGCAGTTCAGGTCTAGATGGATATCAAAGATTCAGTCCACCAAGTAAAATTTATGCAAGTCCTATGCCACGAACCTACTCTGGACCAGTAAATTTTGAGAGCTCTGTATCACTTGACCGTCCTATGAGATTATCAGAAATCCATGTTGCAGCAGAGCATTCACTCAAGCAGACAATTACGGATCCTGATTTGTTGAAATCATTGTCTTCTTTGGAGGAGTTTGAGGTTAGTGTTATATATACATTGTTCACTAATGAAAATCACATTTTCTCAACTGAATATTGTTTTTCTAATCCAAGCTGCATTTTCTTCTCTTACTACATCAAAAGATAAATCCCATCATTTTCTGCTTATGATAATATTTAGAATACCCAACCAATCGGTAGCCTTTTTTTCTTTGGAATCCTGCACCTAATGCAGTTCATGCAACATTTTAAAAAGCTACTTACTGCATGATTTAAATTCGTATCTTTGGCTTGCTTCTTATTATTCTTAATTACAATTTGGTTCATCTGATTACTAGAGAGATAAATCAAATTCTTATTAATTTATCCTTCCAAGTTATCTTTGCCAAACATATATGATCTTGGATGTAAGCTCATTTGGGGATTTGGATTTCTTGTTACAGTCTGTCTTGAAGTGTAATTGTTTCCCGCATCTCTATCTCATTAGCTTTTCTATGATAAACTGCATATATATTTGGTTTAATAACTTGTAGTATTATGTGGTTCGCTTATGTATTCATATTTATTTTGCTCTTGACAGAAAAAATATATGGAACTAACAAAAGGAGCTGCTGATAATTACCACCATTCATGGTGGAAGAGGCATGGTGTTGTCCTTGATGGAGAGATTGCAGCTTTATACTTTAAGAATGGAAATTATGATTTGGCTGCAAAGTCATATGAGAAGGTTTGTGCTCTCTATGCTGGGGAAGGATGGCAAGACCTCTTGGCTGAAGTTCTTCCCAACCTTGCAGAATGTCAGAAAATTCTTAGTGATGAAGCTGGCTATTTGTCATCTTGTGTTCGGTTGTTATCTCTAGAGAATGGTTTATTCTTGACTAAGGAACGACAAGCTTTCCAGTCTGAGGTTGTACATCTTGCTCATGGCGAGATGGAACACCCAGTTCCCCTTGATGTTTCATCGCTGATCACATTTTCTGGCAATCCTGGTCCACCACTTGAGTTATGTGATGGGGACCCTGGTACACTGTCAGTAAGTGTGTGGAGTGGCTTTCCTGATGATATCACTTTGGAGTCTCTTAGCTTGACACTGATGGCAACCTTTAATGCAGATGAAGGTGTCAAGGTTTGCTTACTAGTGCTGAGTCAAGATTCTTCTGTGTCATATATAATTTGGTGTTAAACTTGATAGTGAAAGATCTAATAATTTCTGGATTGGTTTGTTTAACAATCTATTAGCAATCTGTTAAGAGTTAGTCGTGTGCATAATTGGACTTTGATTATATGTGTTTCTTTAAGGGAGTAAATGATGAATGTCAGTAGAATTTTGTTTCAAAGGCATTAGATCTGTCAATACTATGTATTCTGTTGTTATTTGATGGTGTTTATGGTTTTGTTGATTTATTTTTGTATGTGGGCAATAAAAATCTCAGATGCCCAACATAATATTTTTATATATTTTTTTTTGTAGACAATAAACAGCTCAGATGCCCACATATTAAAACCAGGTCGAAATGTCATCACTCTTGATGTTCCTCCACAAAAGCCAGGATCCTATGTCCTGGGAGTTCTTACAGGACAGATTGGCAATTTGGGATTTAGATCCCATAGCTTTTCCAAAGGTGGACCCCCTGATAGTGATGATTTTATGAGTTATGAGAAACCAACCAGACCTGTACTGAAGGTAAAGTTTTGGTTGCTAAAATTGTTAAATAATTCCATTACCTCCATATATGTTTAGGGTAGATTTTGTTTTCTTAGGTACTTGATAATCTCCATGAATTGTGGTGTTGTTCAGGTCCAGTGTTTTGAGATTTTATGCATAAAAAAAAGTTAGAAGAGAGTCTAATTGGCATTAGATTTTGCAAGTATGTATAGCAGCAGAATATATATCATATTGTTCTTTTACTTATGTGACTTCTTTCTTTTCACAGGTGCTCAAGCCAAGACCTTTAGTCGATATTGCTGCTGCAGTATCATCAGCTTTGTTAATGAATGAAATTCAATGGCTTGGATTAATTGTAAAACCAATAAAGTACTCGCTTAAAGGTGCTCTCTTAAGTATAGATACTGGTCCTGGCTTGATGATTGATGAATCTCATATGATTGAGATTGACGACCATGTAAAGCCAATGGAGGATAAAGTTCATGCAGATGAATTAGACATTACAAAGGAGAATGCTTTTTCTACTGTTAAATTTAAACAACTTGTGCTTGAAAATGGTAAAATAGCACTGCCGGATTGGGCCAGTGATATAACTACTGTGTTATGGTTTCCAGTTCGAGCTATTGATGACAGGATGGCTGTAGCAGCATCAGCAGGTTTGATAGTCATATCTCATAGATACAATGATGATATGGAAACCTGACTAGATTTAATGTTTATGAATAAATTTTATATTCAGATTGTCCTCAGAGACAGAGTGTCGTTGATGGCATGAGAACAATTGCTCTGAAACTCGAATTCGGAGCTTTCCGCAATCAAATATTTGAAAGGCAACTTCTTTTCTTTTCCTTTCTCATCATTGTATATAAGATGTCAATCTTTCTTTGGTTACACTTTGACATCCTAATACATTCTTGATCTTAAATAGGACCATTGCTGTGCATTTCACTGACCCATTCCATGTTACCACACGTGTTTCTGATAAATGCAATGATGGCACTTTACTTTTGCAGGTATGACTAAAATTTAATTGCATTGTTGCCGAGCTTCTGAAATAATAGTGTCATTATTCTCATCTTTAAGACTGTCAAAACTCTTATTTTCATGACTCACCCTCATGTTTGTAATCCACTAGTATTGGTTCACATGGATGGACCCACTGGCATGAGCTCTGTGCCAGCTGGAGTTACCTTTTCATTCCCTTCTCATGCTTAGTGCAGACATATATGTACTAGCTGGCACATATAATTCATATTTTCAAGAACATTTTAAGACTTTTATTTGTTGCAGTGCCTCTCTCTCTCTCTCTCTCTCTCTTTCTCTCTCTCTCTTGAGTCTTTGTATGGTTTGGTATTTCCAAATTTATAGTGGTTATTATCTCATACATCCTGGGTAACCAGTGAGCTTGGTTTATTGGCAGTCAATGCCTGTTGCTTGTATCACTGGAGAGAGAAATATGTAGGCATCAAAATTGATACTTTTCAGCTGTAGATTCAGATAATGTGGTACATGCTTGAGATGGATGGTTCATGTTGAAGCAATAGTTTTGTTCTCTGGATCTCTAATTTGGTAGTTATTTTGATTTTGTTTTTTATTGAACAAGCACTAAAACTACTTTGATGGCTATCATCTGGTAGCTTTCAACATGGATTTCTCTCAAGTCTGGTTTTGTCGTCTATTTACATGTGTTCTTGCTGAAAGATTCGAGTATTTGTTTCAACTATGTGAAAACTTCTGCCACTAATTGAAAAGAAGATGTCAATCGTTTTACTTTCCGATCAATAGTTCAAGGTGTAATTCTCACTACCTATATTTGCCTGAACTGAATATTTATCTGATCATCTAGGTCATGATACACTCTCAAGTAAAGGCTACATTATACCTACATGATGCATGGTTACATCTTCAACCTGGATTTGTCCACGTTGGAAAGACAAATGGAAGACCTGTTTCAGGATTCTTCCCACTTGTCATCTCACCATCTTCTACAGCAGGAATCTTGTTTAGCGTTTGCATAGAGAGTATGCCTTTTGGAGGTAAAGTGTATTTATTTTCTTGCTTGTAGGTGTTTTTCCTGATTTTTCTACTTTTGTTATTTCCTTATGTATGCATATAAATTATTTTTATTCTGATGGTGCCATGCATTCACGTGAACTGCCTCCTTATTTCAGTCATGTTGTGCTTGTGCACTGATGTGTCATCTCTATAGCTCAATTTGTTGGGATTAATAAAATCTTTTATGTTTTTCAGAGAGAAATAGTACCTTGTATTATTTTTCATTAATGGTATAATGCAATTTTTAGACATTTAATGTTGCCCTATATGTCTATTTTCCTTTTGAGTGTTCATATCTATTCAAATATATGTGATACAGCTACCAGTCTGTTCAAAAATTTTAATTGTTTCTTCAATGGCCGGTCATCTTTAAACATGTAACACTGAATAATGAGCTTCTATTTGTGGTGTTAGAAGGGAGAAAATTTTGTGCCATGTTGGATCTTCATAAATAGCTAATTTTAGCCTTCACTATGGATCTGTGAATGGCTGATATTTATGTGTAGACATGAATTGCAATAGCGGACGTAGGCATAAGAGCCAAACTCCAGTAGATATTTTTATGGCGATGCTTCCATGTTCAGAATTATAGTTACCGCTGGGGGGCATCTGATGCTTTAATGTGATCTTGAATGTATCATCTAGGCAAAACTCATAGATGTATGATGATATTTCTTGTGGAATTTTAGCAATGATAAAAACCAGAGATGCTTCTAACTTATAAGCATGCAATGCTATTTGCCTTTTAGGTATGCTTTGTGTGTATATGTTGGAAAACATGTGCAAAGCTAGGTATTGTTGTATATGTACATCAACAGTGTGTTGCATGATTTGAATTTTAAGTTTATTATAGTAGAAATCCTAATTATTCAGAAATGGCACGGAGAGAAGCAGCATTGTTTTAATGGGGTTTTTTACTGGCCTTTAAGAATGCGATAAGAATCTTATTCTAATAGAAAAATTTTCTCTTTCTACTAATGCATGGCAAAGAAGGATAAGGTATTGATAATTTTTTCTGTAATTTTGCTATGAATGAGAAGTTCACAAATAGCAGTTCATTCTGAACGAGAAGTTTACAGCAGTCAATTTGATACACAAAATATTGTGAAGTCTGTATGTTAGCAAGGTAGTGATGGCAACTATTATCTTCATCCCTTTGTAAGATATGCTCTATGTATTTGTAGCTTTCTATTGCTGTTGATTACAAGTGTATCCCCTCAGAGCTTTTTTCTTGTAGGTTTCAGTTATCTATTTACTCATCCTGTTATTTTGCTTAGCAGATCAGACAGAACTGCTGCAAACACAAAGTATCTTGAATATTATGTATGGAATCTCTGGTGATAGAACTAATGGAGCACATGCACCTGCATCACTGAAATCTGGAAGCAATGATAAATTGCATTTTAAGGTTGCAATTGCTTTACAGCGGCCTGTACTTGATCCATGTGTAGCAGTTGGTTTTATTCCATTTTCTTCAGATTGTCTGCGAGTTGGACAACTGGTTAGTATGAAGTGGAGAGTGGAAAGGTTGAAAGATATGGAAGCCAGCAACCCATCTTCCTCATGTAATGTAAGTTCTTCAAATCATTCAACGCTCGACTGTTAGGAATGTTCTCCTTGGTAGATTCTGATGGATATAAGTCCACATGAGAGGGTCTGAAGAGCCGACAATGAGGGCTTTGTTTGATCAATGGAATGCCAGACCTTTCAATCGTGAGATGCCTTTCCAATTGTCTGATTCATCCAATTTCCAATGGTTAAATTATTTGATGAATAACTAGGTTTCTTACTAAGGTCTATACTGCAACATGGTTCTTTGGGAAAATGAAGGTTTCAGGTGATGTAGCTACTGAGAGTCTCATATAACAAGCAAATTTCCAAATTCAGAGGTACTATTAGATGTCTGATAACATGTGAGGGTTTAATTATTTCATAATGAAGTAAATAAACCTTGCTCTTGTAAATATGGGAGTCTAGGAAGGCCCACATTAACCCTGCTAGTAGAGAGGTGATTTCTGCAACTTGAAAAACAAAATAATAGAGATAAAATACTGATTGGTATCAAGCTATATGGGTCAGCTTTGATTCTTTGTCAAACCAATAAATAGTGTTGGGCATGTTCCAATCCAATTGGTACTTGAAACCAATTGGCACATACCGGTCCGCCAGGTTATCAGTACGCGGATCGCCCGTTATCGGGCGGTTCTGTCAAAAATCGATCGTCGGCAGTCGATTGAAGAAGAAATCGACCGTTGGCGGTCGATTGAGGAAGAAAAGGGAAGAAGAAGAGGGAAAAAAAAAAAAGAGGGGAAGAAAGAATACCTTGCCCGCGTCGCCCTCCGCCGCAATCGCCCGTGGTCGCTTGCGCCATTGCTGCCGCGCCGTCTCTCTGCGTGGGAGACGCGACCGCGGTGACCGCTTTTCTCCCGCGAGAGAGCGTCTCCCCGCGGGAGAGATTGAGGCGACGCGCGCCTTTTCTTCCTTTTTTAATATTTTAATATTATATTATATAATATTATATTATAAAAAATATTATATTATATTTTAATACCAGGCAGTATGCACTGTACATACCGCCCGGTATGGGTCCTGTATCGGTACCGACAATATGTCGGTATACCGGTACAGACCGGTAAGTGAAACCTTGCTTGAAACCTCCAATCTAACAATAAACACTTAATAATTTCAGGAGTCTGACCATGGATGGCACTATATGTTTTTTGTTAAGCCAAAATTATATTGATATAGTTTCTTACATCAGTATTTTGTTAATCAATGTGCTGTAGTTATACTTGGAAAAAGAAATCTATTTTGTCTTGGACCTAGTAACTCGTGTCATGTTTTTTTTTTTTTTTTGCTTGTGGTACAATAGATTCCATAGTCCATATTGTGTGTAATACCTGACTACAAGCAAGCTAGCACAACATTTTAAACAAATGTGTCTATGTTATGCTTACATTAGCTTGTCATTCAATTGGGGCATGTTTTGATGCCAATTGCATTGTGGGGAATTATTGTGATGTTTATATGTTATTATAGACAAGGTTTTCCATACCAGGTGGTACTGTCAGTATCGGGCGGTATGTATCGATCCGCTAGTTGACCGGTACATGGAATGCCCGCTATCGGGCAGTACCGCTAGGTAGTGGTTGTTTCTGCCCGTTACCATGAAATCGACCATTACCTTGACCGTCGCCAACCGTTGTCGGGCAGTAATGGTCGATTTTAATCGTCGCTGACCAATTTCGAACGGTATCAACGAGGGAGGGAGAAAGAAGAAGAGGGAGACGAAGAGGAGAACCTGGAGATTTCTTTGCCTAATCCATTGCCCGTGGGCGATTTCTTCTCCCTACGTAGGGAGAAGATCCGTTGCCCGCGAACCTCGGCGACATCGCCCGTTTTCTTCTTTTTTTTTTTAACTTATATTATATTATATTATATATTGGGTGGTATGCCCTATGCATACCATTTGGTACTGGGTAGTACCGTACTGAGCTGAGCTCGGTATGCTGGTATGGACTAGTATGGCAATCCTTGATTATAGAATTATTGTATAGTATATATATTCACATTGGAAATGTCATTGATGGTACAGGATGAGGTGCTTTATGAAGTTGATGCTAACCCAGAAATCTGGATGATTGCTGGGAGGAAGCGAGGACACATATCATTAT
This sequence comes from Ensete glaucum, assembly GCA_021527575.1. Taxonomy (NCBI): domain Eukaryota; kingdom Viridiplantae; phylum Streptophyta; class Magnoliopsida; order Zingiberales; family Musaceae; genus Ensete; species Ensete glaucum. The sequence continues at coordinate 39,988,632 of CM038552.1, forward strand.
CCAACACGCGAGGTTCAGTGTCTACTTTCTGTTTTGTTTCATACTAACTTTCCTCCTTGTCAATTTGTTAATCACCGACAGAGATGGGTTAATGTATGCAAGGACTGCAGGTTCAAGAATTGAAATCATCGTGACGTGCATGCCTCTGATATCTGGTCATGTGCGCCCACCTCACCTAGGTTTGCCAGGCCTTGGTGATGAAAACATTAGCTGCAATCCAGCAGGGCCTCACTTGGTTTGTGTTCTGCCGCCTACCTTAAGTTCTTCATATTGTACACCAGCATGATTGTAGTAGGAAATTCTTGACTTGTATACATATAGCTCGCTCGTTGCAATTTTTGAGTGAACCTGCAATCAGATGGTTTCTCGCTTTCTACCAGGGTTGTAAATCTAGGCTTCAGATATTAAGATTGTGTAGCAACTGTGAGAGTTCCTTTGTGCTGTATCATGAATCCTCTAGGTGTAAATTTTCTGCTAAAATTGGCGTCACGAGTGAATATGAAACCGGCTTAACATTTAAAGCACGGTGCTTTTGTTTTATAAACGATCTGCACTCATTATCTAAAGTGTCGAAGTGGAATATTGAGATGGATAAAAAAGCAGTTACTTTGTTTAGTGTGATTTCTGTTGGAAAATAAATTTATCAGGTTTATTATTTTACTCCTAATTCTATCTTATACTCTCACCTTTTTTATTATGCTGGGTTGTCAATACCTGTTAAAACCTTGTTGCACATCGCATCAAGAGTTACTCTTGAGGGCCATATATTTAGGTATAGATTCTCTATTCGGTTTTTACCATTTTGCTTTTCCCAATTTTACATTTTCCTTGTTGATTTTGCTGGTGCTGGAAAATCTTCGTTCCCACCTTTGTGCTGCACGCAGGTGAACGTTCTCGGTTTTATCTTTTTCCGATCAATACCTGCACCAGAATAGATCTGGAATTAAGTGTTAGGACAGCGTATCGTGCCTCCGGGTTCTTTTAGATTATTCACTTTTAAGTTTTATTTATTAGATTTTTGATAAGTTTAACTCTGCTTTTATCATCCTCCGCTGACAGTATATTATTGAAATAATGGTATGCTTGCCTAGTGTTGCATGTTTGTTTGAGATCAAGTAATATACTCGTGTAGTAAGTACCACGGTAAAGAAATTGTTGAGATAGGAGACGTGTCACTTGGCGGTACTCTCTTCACCTGCAGATTTGATCGAATCTAACCATTGATTTTAATTGCTTAGTCTCCGGATGGTACAACATATTTTGTCGTCGACTTATTTATTATGTATTTGTTATTATTATTTGCTGTTATCAGGTGTGTGTGTGTGTGTGTAATATATATATATATATATATATATATATATATATATATATATATATATATATAAGAGAGAGAGAGAGAGAGAGAGAGAGAGAGGGAGAGAATCCTTACTTTTATTGTTAATTGGAAGCTTAACTGTCATCCATGTTCTTCACAAACTTGCAATATTTTATTAAAAACATTAAAAAAAGTTTAGGGATTCTGTTGGAGCATATGATATTCTTCTTCCTTCATCGCGGAGCACTGACGTCTGGAGGGGACGCCTATCGCAGCCACCGAATCCCATATCCATTCTTTACCATCCGAAACCATATCATTCATGGGTTCCAGCTGGCTAGAACGACGACGAAAGCGTAACTCGGAGTCTGCATGGTGTGACAGCAGTACAACCCAGAGTCAAAATCTCCCATTCATCGGTCATCGTGTGTGATCTGACCAAACTCAGGAGGCTGGCCTCGGTTCCCAAGATACGAGGAACCGACCTGCAATCCCCGACTTGGCTGACTGACTCACTCTATGTCTCTCATGAAATATAAAACGAGAGAATTGACGTGTGGCAAAGGATTAGTCGCATGGAGACATATGGTTTGTAGTCCGTAGTAACACACGTCCGCCAACTAATGCAGCAATGACTTGAATATATCATCACTTCACCCCTGCATCTCATCTTTTATCGTCCCTACTCCAAAAGGACCTCAAAGTTTATATCGACAACTCTCCCCACTCTTCTTCCCACCTCCCGCTCTCCTCCCTCCTCTTCAACTCCAATATGGCTTCAACTCCGTTCTTCCTTTCCCTTCCCGTGGCTTTACTTCTCCTCGTCTCCTCCACTCTCCAACACGAAGAAGAAGGTGGCCTCGACGAGGTTCACAGCCCACAGACCTATATAGTTCGCGTCCGCAGTGACCTTAAACCCTCCGTCTACCCCGAAGTTGAACCCTGGTACTCCGCCACCCTCCGCTCCCTCTCTTCTTCCTCCAGCCCCGCGAATGAAAGCCCCACCCTGGAGACTTATCGCCCGCCGGCCCTTCTCCACGTTTACCGCACCGTCTTCCACGGTTTCTCCGCTGTCCTGTCCCCCGCCCAGGCCGAGCTCCTCAGCTCCCAGCCGGGCGTCCTTGCAGTCTTCCCCGAACGCCGCCAACGCCCCCACACCACCCGCTCCCCCCAGTTCCTTGGTCTGCTATCCCCCGACTCCCGCCCCAACTCCCTCCTCTCCGCCACCGACTCCGGATCCTCCGCCGTCATCGCCGTCCTCGACACCGGCGTCCGCCCTGACCACCGCAGCTTCTCCGAGACGGGACCCATCCAGATGCCGCCCCGTTGGAGGGGCGCCTGCGAGCCCGGCCCGTCCTTCCCCGCCACTTCCTGCAACAAGAAGCTTGTCGGCGCCCGCTTCTTCTCCTCCGGTTTCCTGGCCTCCACGAAGAACGCATCCTCCGACGTCCTGTCCCCCATCGACACCGAGGGCCACGGCACACACACCGCCTCCACCGCCGCTGGCGTGCCCGTCCCAGGCGCATCCCTTCTCGCCGTCTTTGCCGCTGGTGTCGCCTCCGGAGTCGCTCCGATGGCCCGCGTTGCCGCCTACAAGGTCTGCTGGTCCTCGGGTTGCTTCGACTCCGACATTCTAGCAGCCCTCGACCGCGCCGTGGACGACGGTGCCGACGTCATCTCCCTCTCCGTCGGCTCCAACCCCCTGCCGCTCCACCTCGACCCCATTGCCATCGGGGCCTTCGGAGCAGCAGAGCACGGCGTTCTCGTGTCCGCATCCGCCGGCAACGGCGGCCCGAACGAGATGACCGTCACCAACGGAGCCCCATGGATCGCCACCGTCGGAGCCAGCACCATCGACCGCCGTTTCCCTGCTGACGTCGTTCTCGGCGACGGGACCGTCCTCACCGGCGTTTCTCTTTATGCTGCGGACGCGCATACCGGCGCTTCCCTCGTTGGCGAGCTCCCATTGGTATACGCGGGGAATGCATCGACGTCCGGTTTCCGGTCCTCCGCCCACTTCTGCATGACGAGGTCGCTGGAACCGGCGGTGACACGGGGTAGAGTGGTGCTCTGTGAACGCGGGGGCATCCCGCGCGTCGAGAAGGGGTTAGCCGTGAAGGAGGCCGGTGGAGCGGGAATGATCGTGGCCAATCAGTTCCTGGACGGGGAGGGCTTGGTGCCCGACGCGCACCTCCTCCCCGCCGTCAACGTTGGCTACTCGACCGGGAACATAATCCGTGCCTACGTGCGCTCCACCGCCGACGCACGCGTCCGTCTGGTCTTCCGCGGGACCCAGGTCGGGGTCAAGCCCGCGCCGGTCGTGGCCGCATTCTCCGGGCGCGGGCCCAGCGCTACGTCGAGTTACCTCATCAAGCCCGACGTGGTGGCACCGGGCGTCGGCATCCTGGCGGCCTGGCCGCTGGACCTGGGCCCGACGGGCCTCCCCTCGGACGCGCGGCGGACCGAGTTCAACGTCATGTCCGGCACCTCCATGGCGTGCCCCCACGTGTCGGGGGTGGCGGCGTTGCTGAGAGCGGCGCACCCCGACTGGTCGCCGGCGGCCGTCCGCTCGGCAATGACGACGACGGCGTACGTGACCGACAGCTTGGGGCAACAGATGCTGGACGAGAACTCCGGCAATAGGTCGACGGCGTGGGCGCACGGGTCCGGGCACGTGGACCCGGAGAAGGCGGCCGATCCCGGTCTCATCTACGACCTAACGGCGGACGACTACCTCAGCTTCTTGTGCAGCTCCAACTATACCGAGACGCAAATCCGGACGATAGCAAGGAGGAGGGTGAACTGCTCTCAGAACTCCGGCAGAATGCCATGGGACCTGAACTACCCATCCATATCCGTGGTCCTGGAGCAGCCGAAGGATAGCAAGCTTCAAGTGATCGCCCACCGGACGCTGACGAACGTCGCCGATGGCACATGGCCCTACACGGTCGAGACCCGAGAACCGGTAGGAGTGCAGGTGGCGGTGGACCCTCAGCAGCTGGTATTCCATGGCAAAGGTCAGAAGCAGGGGTTCGTGGTGAAGATATCTGCCGAGGGCGTTAAGTTGCCGCCCGGTGGATGGAAGACGGAGTTCGGCTCGCTGAGTTGGTCGGATGGCAAGCACACAGTGAGAAGTCCAGTTGCAGTGACATGGCAGCAGGCATTTTAGGGTTCATATGCTGCATGCTTTAGGAAATAGGTAGATCGATGCTGTCATGGACGCTTAATAATCTCATTCTCAATAAAAAATATATATATATATTTTTGTCACAATGAATCTTTGTATAAGTAAGTAGAGAGATAGGAGGAGGATGAATTATTGGATCTCAACGTATCGGTTGATGATAATTTTCTATAAGAATCTGAATCATTGATTCACCGTGCAGTTCCGACGGACTGCAGAGACGAAGAGTATATTGATTCTAACCATCCGGCGGCGTCATTACGATGCAACTCAGTAGCAAAGTCCCCACTGGGAACGCCGGCGTCATCGTCGTCCGGGGCCACACCCAGGTGGGTTTCTTCTTTCTGTGTGCTTTCAATTCGGGTAGGTAGATGTCACCACAACAGGACCTCCCCGCCCCCCCCATCCTCCCCATGGGTTCATTCCCCCTTGGACTTGCAAAACCATTGCACAGGACCATCATCTCCCCCAGGTTTATTTTGGCCACGCAAGTATGATTAGACCATTGTCCAAACCAGTGAAGCTCCAAAGAGGAGACAGCCCACACGTACGATACTAACACAGGTCGAACAAAGAGGAGCTCTGAACCACTGTCGAGAGGATTAAGTAAGTACTCTCAAATGACAGTCTTTCCATTGCTGATTTCTTGGTTGATTTAACTGCAGAAGCTAATGATTAAGAACCAAATCATCCACAACCGATTTGATTCTTACACCAAATTTGATACAACTGAAATCACTGAGTCGAAGTTAAATTAGGCTTTGATTTGACAACAGGACTGGAGTGGCATAGAAATATGTTCATATCATAAAAGGAAGTTGTCATTCAGTAATCTCAAAATAGTGAGTGCATTGGTTGTAACACAAATGGTCGCAGGAGAAGACTTCCTGACAATATTGTTGTTTCCAACTCGAGACTCAGGTGCGACAACGGTCGTATGCCCACAGTGGTTTGCTTTGTCTCCATGCTGTTGATTCTTTCGACATGAATCCAAATCGGGTGTGTCATCAGGAGGAAGAAGAGAAAGAACCATGAGAAATATCTCATCTGGCTGGCTGGCTGGCTGGCTGGATGTCGTCATCATCATCAGAACGAAGGGACCCGTGAGAAGAAATGCTTCTGAAACATGAAAGATATGCAATGCATGGGAAACCATGCACAAGCAAACCCTAGAAACTATGTGCTGATGGTCTCTCCTGGTTTTTTTTTTTGCTTTTTCCTTCTGCTATCCTCTTTGTTGCATTTGGTCACAGCCACATTAATATTCAATTTGAGAACAAGATTCTTGTCACACAAGGCCACTTTCTCCCATCAAATCACTCCATTAAATCCCCTCACAAGGAACGCAAACTCCCCACCCACCTCCACTCTTTAAAGCCCCCTCCCCCGTCCTTGCCACCTTCTCACAAGAAAGGAGAGCTGTTCGCAGCAGCTTAGAATGGTGGTGGTGATAAGATGGCCCGGTCTAAGCGTTCTCTTGGAAGCACAAAAGAACTCGCCAACACACAGCCATCTCATAAGCGAAACCTCCCTCGGAAAGAACACCTCTTCTTCTTCCTCCTTCTCCACGAGCTCTTTTCTGGAGCACTGCTTCCTTTGCCGGAGGAGACTACAAGAAGGCAGCGATATCTTTATGTACAGGTGAGTTACGGGACCACCTACTTTGGTCTTGATCTCCATCTGGGGGTACCTCCATGGTAACCCAGGGCTTCTGTGTCTTCAGGGGGGACCGAGCGTTCTGCAGCGAGGAGTGCCGGTGCCGCCACATGTTTATGGACGAGGAGAGCCGGAGGGCGGAGCACTGCTCCTCCGCCGCCCCCGCGGCTGCTGCCGGAAAGGGACGGGCCACACCCGGTGGCTTCGCGTACTAGTAGTAGCCGTCGTAGCAGCAGCAAGAAGCTGGATTGCGTGTTTCGTGTTATGACATAAATACCCTCTTCGTTTCCTTCAATTCCCTCTCCCTCGATCCCCATTTCTTGAGGACTTTGCTCTTCCTATTCTTTTTTGGCTGTGTTGTTTATGTATTGCTTGAACAAGTGGTTATGAAGTTGAAAAATAATTATATTATTATTCTTTCTCTTTGTGAAGATAATTAATTATACTTTTTATTTAATAAGGGAAGCAAGCTAATGTACATAAACACAGTTCTCAGGAGATGTTCCAACTGCCATTAGATATTCTCATAACTTTATTACTTATGATATTTTACTCACTATTATGTCTTGTTGATCTGCATCATCTCTCTCTCTCTCTCTCTCTTTTATCTGCCTGCACACACTTCAGAAGACATGGGATCAATCCCTTGCATCTAATTCTCATATATATATATATATAATAATGATCCATGATCTAAGAGTTATGATGATAATATCTATACTCAACTATAAATCACATGATGAAATGACATAGTTACTATTACATCCTATAAATAATAGTATATAGTTCATGAAACAAGATAGTGTATTGTTGGGAATGTGGTGTAAGTGTTCTTAGTCTTATCTTTTATTTAATATTATTTTTAATTTTTTTGATTAAAAGTTTTTTTTTTCAATGTAATTTAAAAGGTGGCCTATGCATGTAATAGAATTAAGAAAAATACAAGAATGCAAACTATGCATACAAAACTTGCATACAAAGTGGGATGGAGATTATTCCTCTTCCATCACAGTCACGTGGAGCAAAAACCCTCTATCATCATCCGTTACATCATCATTGATCAAATAAAAAAAAAATTGAAATATATTTTCTGTTATATAGTAAATTTTCTGGAACACTAATAGTTAAATTTAGCCATCAGATGTATCCTATCGAGATCTCCATTTAGACCTATTTTTTTATAATTATCTTAGATCTGACTTAGATATCAAAGGGATCATATCAAAATTCTCACTCGACGTTGGCCTTAAGTTTAGATCAAATTCAATGGATTAAGTGAGACAATCAAATCGAAATAATTTAGCATTTTATGTCAAAATCTTAAGTTTATCATCTTCTGAAATCAACAATAGTAACAATAACTAAATCATAACAATAACTATATACTCATATTTTTTTATAACTCAGGTCCATATGAGATAATATGTTCGAACGAATAAAAAAGATATTTTTTATTATTTATAATAGTTTTTTTAGATCACCATTTTTTTTCTATCATTATATCTGTTATAGATCATCTTTTATTATTTCATTTGACCTACCAAATTTGTGTTTCAACATTCTTCTCTCAAATACATAAGTTTTTTATTCATGTCATTTCTTAACAGCTGAATACTTGGATTTATAAAATATAATCAGTCCCTCTCTATTCATATGAATGCGAATAATAATTTATATTTTAAATTAAAGGTGTCAAATAGCTTAGTTAATAAATGATTGTTTATCGAAAGTTGTTGGGCTCGAATCCCGCTTTCATCAATTATCTTTCGAAGAAAAAAAATAATTAGTCAAAGTGAATAAATGGAGAAAAATAATTAACTAAAGGTTTTGGTAATGGCAAAGAAATCTATTATAATCCATATCGATCTATAGTGCCATATTTCCACTATTATATATCGTTTCGGATATACCGTTTTACTTTGTGGCGGCCGCTTTCATTCCGTCGGCAAACCGGCTCCCTCAAATACTGCACCAAAACCCTAAACCTTTTCCTCTCGAGGGTTTGGAACCGCTTCTTGGCTATCATAGCAGTGCGGCATTGAGGCTCCCTTTTCTTCGTCTTCTCGACCGCCTGCTTCGTCAGGGTTCCTGTGGGAAGCATACCTGTTGGTGGTTGAGAGCCATGGCGAGGCTTCTTCGGTTCGCTTCATTTAAGCGAGCCCTTTTTGCTTCAGAGGTCCTATTCCTATTCCTATTCTTGATTCTTCTTTTCTTTCAACCTTTTTCATTATGCCATTAAGTTAACAAGATTGGGTTCTTTCACCGGAAAAGGCAAAAAAATCCTTCTTTGATCCTAAAGTCGCGTCCTGCTCGGTTCTTCGGGGGCTTCGTTACACTGGTATGGTGAACTGTTGTTGCTTCCAAGTATTTGATGACTGTTTCCGTTCAGGAGGAACGTATAATATGTGAAGGTTCAACAAATAGGAACAGAAAAAGTGATATTTGTTTTTATGGAGCGTTTCTGCCGGCAGAGTTTCTGCAACCATCCTATATATTAAACAGTGGGTCGTACTAGTTATTCGGTAGAGGTGGAACATATCAGGAGCATGTGTGATAGGCTATCTGGCTTGAGAATGTAACATATACTGATATTTTAGAACATCGCTTGTTTGAAATGATTCTTTGAGTTGGAAATGTTTCGTCTGTGGTAAATGAGTTTTTGGTTAAACAATGAGACCAACATGTAAGGTTATCATTTATTTTTTACTTGTCCATATATTTTTTTCTCCTTAATTAATTTGTTTGTCCAGAAATTCCTTACTCATTGATGAATAAAAAAAAGGAATTCATAGTGAGGTAGTTCAAAGGAAATATGTCTATTGATTTTGAGGCATCACGGCTTTAGTATTAATTGATCAATTAATAAGATTATTCAGCCTTCAAAATCCTAGTTTAAAGACATTGGGCTACTGTTTTGTTTCTTGTTTTGTTACTAATTGTTCTCTTGCATGCGTTTTCTACTTGCAGATGTATGGACAAGGAATCAGGGCATCTGCTTTACAAGTTTGCAACTTCTCTAGTAAAGGTAATAGAAATTTGTAATGCATGCAAATATGATTGTATAAGATTATGAAAAAAATTGTATGTTAGACTTTGTTCTTTGTTAAGCATGCATCTTGGCATCCTTATCATTGCTTTAGCTGTAATATATGCACAGGAACAAAAACCACTTCAACTGTAAAGCAGTTTGGTAAATTCTCGTTGTCTGATCAATGCTAGGTGATCACATTTTCTTCTTTTCTGTCCTTTTTCTAATAATCCTGAGGTAAAATGAAGTGTTGAGGTGGATCTTATATTTATCTTGTGCTGGATATGAATTCTTCAATATCTTACAACATATTTAATCTTTTTTTAGTTAACGGTGCAAACAATTCACATGTAGTGGAATATTTATGCTATTGGTTTTCTATAATGGTTCTTGTGTTAAATACCTTGATGTTAAATTCTTCTCTGTATCTTGGTTTGTAGCAATCTTGTAGGTGAAAACTATGTGCTAAATTGTTTGTAAAATTTGCAATCTCATCCTAAAACTAGGCAATTGACCATATTTTCATTTGGCTGAACTGAACCTAAATCACAAACCCTGCTGCCCTAGGTAAAAAAAAAAACAAGTCAGATGGAAGTGACACTGGTGAACAAAACCTCTCCAACAAAGAACTGGCTTTACAGCAAGCATTGGATCAGATTACTTCCACATTTGGAGAGGGCTCAATCATGTGGCTTGGTCGTACTCAAGCTTCCAAGGTAGTGCCTGTCATATCTACAGGATCCTTTTCGTTGGATATGGCATTGGGAATTGGCGGGCTTCCAAAGGTATTGGTTTATTATGATTGTCAATTAATTTTTCATGTTTCGAGTATCTATGCTATTATTCTATTTTTCTGAGTATCTATTAAATGAATTAAATAACGTTAGGCTTCTCCAGTACTGGTAGTTAAAATAAAGAAGATCTGATGAAATATCTTCTGTATATTGTTTTTTTAGTCTTAATTGTAATTTTAGCTCTCTACTTATTGCTAGATAAATTTGAATATTATTTCTGTCTGTTCTTTCTTTTGTTTTCATATGTAGTTCAACTTACATTCTGAGTTAATCTTCATTTTGAGGTGTTATTTATTTGTTGGCTAAGAAGGCGTTCATGTTTGTCGATATCTTGGATCACCTGCATCATTCAGAGTGAAGATGGAATTTCAGGTGCAATGATATCAGAATAATTAACTCCAAAAGTTTACCTCCCTTTAGGGCTATGTGTGCATTCTCAAAACGGATAAATAGACAACAATGTTAACAATAAGACTTTTAATCCTCCTGAGTAAATTCTTTCTCTGATGCAGCAATATACCCAATGTTTGTGAGTCTGTTTCAATGACGACCTTTCTGTGAAAGATAGTACTTTAGTCTTTGTACTTGGCCTTTTATCATTTTTCTTGCTGCCTTTTGTTTTATGGCACTAAGCTTTTTTGTTATCTGTGAAAGTGGCATCTGGATAGGTGACTGAGATGTTTATTATATTTTCTGAGGTATAGTTCTGGTTATATGTTGAATTTTCCTTGATGTTCTCGTCTCAATTTTCTAACTTTTCCTGGTAAAAGCAACTATCAGTCACTAATGAATATTATATTTGATGTGATGAAAAGCTCATCAACCTCAAGTAATTCCACTTGATTATACTACTTCCACTTTACAGTGGTTCGCCTTTTGTTTCTGATTAATCATCTTATGTGCCACTGGCAGGGACGGGTTGTAGAAGTATATGGTCCAGAGGCTTCAGGGAAAACTACACTTGCCCTTCATGTTATTGCAGAAGCACAAAAGAACGGAGGTAATGATGTTCTGTCTTCTTCCCCCTGATACCCTGCACCAACTCCTGAACAAACTACAGTTTGAGAATGACTGCAACTTTTTCTAAAAGATCTCACTGGGTCTTACATCTATGTTGGTTGAGTTGTTAAAGGGAAATCTCCAAACAAAACAAAGGAATTGATAAGGGAAACTAATTGAAGGACTTATTGCGTATTGTCTAAAATGAATTGCACTTTGATAATCATACCACCGAAAGAATCTTAAATGTGAAGGAAATAACTGAATTTTCTAGCAGCACTTGTTGTATGTCCAAATGATCATCTAGAGGTGATTTTTTTTTTTACCTTTCAGCTGTAGGCTTTATTCCATAAAAGCCTATTAAATGGTTCCATTTTAGTGCAGCTTATTGTAGTGCATTGTATAAGGGAACACATCATAACAATAGCTTGTGGGCAGTAAATGTTATATTGGACTCGAAGTAATCTTGTGAATTTCTATAAGGGCAAACATAGTGTCCAAGGCTCTGGTAAACCTGGGGTCTGGGGGAACTTCTGATACTTCAAACATTTTGGAGTTAATTATTCCACAGGTGTTAATTCTTTATATTTATGTATTATTTTACAGGTTATTGTGCTTTCATAGATGCAGAGCATGCTCTGGATCCAGCACTGGCAAAGTCTATTGGTGTAAACATTGATAATTTGCTACTGTCACAACCAGATTGTGGTGAGCAGGCACTTAGTCTTGTTGACACTCTAGTTAGGAGTGGCTCCGTTGATGTTGTGGTTGTAGACAGTGTAAGTTGAGAGAACTGCAAGTTGTTGCTTTTAGTCCGTGCTACATTAATTTTTATTACTTAAACTACATGTTATACTTATTATATTTATTAATTATGAATCTTGCATTTAATTGATTATATATGCATGAGTGGCAAACAATAACCTACGTAGTTTATCTGCTTTAATTACTAGTGTAAAGTCAAAATTTGTTGTGATATTGTTGCTGAGTTTGAGGCTTTATATTATTGATATCATGCGCTAACAATGGCATCAACTTTTTAATGTCTTTCAGTATCATATATGAGTTATTACATGTGATAGATGTATAACCTATGCAAGTGGATAATTTTAAAAATTATCTGGGACATATGATCTCAGAAGTGTAAATTAGGGATTTGGGTTTGTCTGGTATCTACTATTACAAAACGGAACTGATTTGATACATGCCTGCGGTACAGCTATGTAAGGAACAAGGGAAACTTGCAGCGAAAAGGAAACAATGTCTTTATCTGTTGATAGTATGTAAAGCTTGTGTAATGTAAGGTTGGAAATGGAGTGGATGCTAAAAATGATTTATGCAGAATGTAAATCAATGGTTTGAAACCGTCTCCTTGTTAGTACCGTGTATTCAGTATCTATGGCATCTGAACCCTTTCTTTTGTTGGTTTTTACTCTTCTTTCAATTGTATGGCATATTTACTAAACCATGGTTGCACTATTTAAGATGTATTTAATCTGTTAGTGTACTGAGTTTAAAGAATATTTTTATTTTTGTTGATGTTTCTTTCTGGAATTCAGGTAGCCGCCCTTGTACCTAAGAGTGAACTTGATGGTGAGATGGGTGATTCCCATGTGGCCCTCCAAGCAAGGTTGATGAGCCAAGCTCTCCGCAAGTTGAGCCATTCGCTTTCACGGTCGCAGACAATTTTGTTATTTATTAATCAGGTAACTGTTGATGAAGTTGAGAGCATGTTTTGAGGCCTTGCTTGATGTTCCCTACTATGCAATTATTTTAAGATCTATTTAAATCTAAAAGAAGCCTATATCTATAAATTTTGTGGTGGTTTTTCTTGTAATTGTCAAAAATATTTTGGTTATCTGAGATACATGTTCTGATTATTGGGTTTGTGCCCTGCCATTTTTGTAGATTAGATCAAAGGTGAGCACATTTGGGTATGGTGGGCCAACAGAAGTTACTTCAGGTGGCAATGCCTTGAAGTTCTATGCATCTGTTCGCATGAACATCAAAAGGACTGGCATGGTTAAGAAGGGCGACGAGGTAAAACTACTTATGCCATGCTTGTTTCATTTTGTGTATAATTGTGTTAGTAGTTAGTTATATTAAACATTTTGGTGGGATTGACATTGAACAGAGACAAACCTTTTTCCAACTTTGTTAATTTAGCTTCAAGTGTCCGTTATGACATATGATTTCATATGAATGGTTGACCGTGGGACAACAGGACATTTATAATTAATCACAGTATATTCTAGAATGCAGATTTAAGTTACTATTACCTTGCAGAGTGGGAAATTCATCCTACTGTCCTATCCGTCTACATCTTTGCTTTTATCCCTCTCTGTAGCATATTTGAACCTTTTTATTTGCAAAAAAGCTACTACATGATTTAAGGATGCAAAAAGGCTACAATCATAACATGATTGTTGTTTTGGCAGACTCTGGGGACTCAAGTTACGGTGAACATTGTGAAGAATAAACATGCCCCTCCATTTAGGACATCACAGTTTGAGCTTGAGTTTGGCAAGGGGATCTCAAGCGAGTCGGAGATAATCGACTTAGGGTGCAAGCACGAGTTAGTTACAACTCGTGGTTCTTTCTACAGTTATGAGGAACGCAAATTCCATGGAAAAGATGCCTTCAAACGCTATATTGCTGACAATCAAGCGATCCGAGAAGAACTAATAGCGAAGCTGAGGGAGAAATTATTGGACAGCCGCACCGATAAAAACACGGTCCCTGAAGGCGACATTCCAGCTGGAAACACATCAGAGGAGACCATCGCATCTGACACAACCGATGATGATATTGTTGCTGAGGCCTGATGTGTCACTGTCGTACCTTGACAAGCCAGTAAGTTTCTTGCAGTCCACCCTTGAAACTAGAAGAGATCAGGCTTTATCTATAATCAGAATCGCCAAGGTGGTAATTTTTGGTACCTTTAGGTTAATTTGGTGATATGTCGCGTATGTATAACCTGATTGCATCCAGGGCAATGGATTGATGGGCTTGTGGTAATGGAAAGTGTTAACTGTAACGAGTGAAGTCTTGGGTGATAGAGCACAGGAAATGTGGTCTCTCCTTCTTGGTGTCACATCTGCTAACTCTCAAACACCCATATATCTCAATTACTTTTATCGTTCTTATTGTCTCAAGAATTATGCTTATGGTCATTATACAAATGTCAGATTGGATGAGGTGTATTTGTTGAAGCTTTGTCACAGGGTCAGTGTTGTTTTTTTGCCACATCGGCAAGTGTTCCCCAAGTAGACCATTGGCTTTCTACATGGACAATGATGCATCAAAAGCTTACATCGACTGAGGGTTACGTGAATCGTATCAGTCTGTAATCCTCATGTATAGAAGGAATATTTTCTTTTACATGGATTTATGTACGAATTTAACGTCACGCGTGTGACGTGCCAGCGTGCTGGCTGGAGGCAGTGATGGGGCCCAGGCATCGGGGCGGGAATCTGGAAAGTTCCGCACGTCGAGGGGAATCATCCGTGAATAAAGTAGTCGGGACGGTTTTGTTTTCTTACCATCCGACCCGGTTTTGCTGCTTATTAACCGATCAACTTCCCAACACTGGCAGTAGGGAGGGAGGAGGGAGAGAGACAGAGACGATGCTGTGGCGGCTGTTGCTTCTCCTCCTCTTGAATACAGCGATGAGAGAGAGAGAGAGAGAGAGAGAGAGAGAGAGAGGCTGTTGCTCCTCCTGTTCGTCTAGAAACCGGCGATGCGATCGCTGTCGGTGAGATCATATTCGTTTTTATATTATCCGAGTTTCTGAAACCCTTACTTATTCTTGGACGCCTCATCCTCGGAATTGAGGTCATTGAGCTTCTTGGATTCGATCATGTAGCCTCGGTTTCGCTATTACGTTGATTTCTGAATGCTCCTTGGAAGAACCTTTCATCGTTGTGGGTTTCACCAAGTACTTGATGTCGTTGGTTTCTGGATGTCGGTTATCGGGTTCTTCTTTTTGCTGTCCTGATCTTTTTGCATTTGTGGGAACTGTTTCAACGAAATACTTGATTTCGTTGGTTTCTGGTTATCGGATTTCTGAATGCTTCTTTTTGCATTTGTGGGAACTGTTGGAATATTGTGTATTTTGTGATCGATTCATCGGTGTTCTACCTTTGATCTGGGCATCTTTCTGTGGGCATGGTGGAGTCCATATTTTTCTATTGATGCCAAGGCTCGGGTAGATCTCCAAGCTAAAAGCAACAGATGAAAAATGCTGTTTTTAATTTGATGAACATTTTCTTCAGGAAGCTATGGAGCGTTTTGAAGATGCGTCTGCAAACTAGTTAGACAATATGTGCCAAAGAAAGAGGTTAGTCTTTGCAGCAAGTCTGTTATTGGGCAAAAGAATTAGTCTTTTTTATTTAGTTCCAACTTTTGTCCACGCTTTTAATCGATATTTCATTTAACGCAGTTGTTTCACTGACAGTGGTGGGCCACCAAAGTGAACTTTCATGAGCGGGAGAGATGGAGCAGCTCTCCTCTGAAGCGATGAAACTTCACTTCCCATTAGATAGAGAGGTTGCCTATCCCTTCTCGAGATGCGTTCGAGGGAACAACGTGCAACATTGGAGAACAAGGAGGAGTCCAATGGAACGATATTGAAGGCAAGTTTCTTAGGTAAGTCCTCTCCAATTTTTTTTTTTTTGTTTTGTTTTGTTTTTTGATCCTGAAGAGTGGTCTATCTAAAGCAATGGGGGCTGTCTGGATTCTTTTGCTTTAGGTTTACTGCGATGCTAGCTAGGCTTTTTAACACTGATTCGATAGAAATCATCATGTTTCTGGGAGAGGATGGTGGAGGGGTCCCGTGTGGGTGCAATATTTAGGCGTTTTTGATTAGATCCCAGATTGCAACAATGAGTGGGAAATCATTGAAAATCCACGAGGTTCCGCTTATTGGTGCCACGATTTACTTGTCCTGATCCCTTCGTGCATCAACGAGTGTGGGTGGTCACAGTGGGACTTTTCAAATATAGTGGCTTTGAGTGTGTAGATATCGGATGGACAAGTGTGAGATTAAAGGGATTAAGAAAGAAAAGGCTTGAGAAAGAGCAAGCTAAAATTAGCTATAATTTTTTTTATTCTGGAGGTTGAAAATGAGAATGTCTTTATAGATCGATCGTAGGTTAAAGTGCTTTTGCAGGCTCTTAAGAGGAGGGTGAGTTGATCCAGGTTGTTGGATACCATTCCGTTGAAACTGTAGCTTAACTTGAGAAGAAGGCACCAGCTTGTGGAGACATTTTATCGATTGTGCTATGGGTAGTCCCTTGGTCACATCCCTCCCTGTCTCTAATAAATTTTCTCGAGATGACAAAAGGAAAGGATTTCCATATGAAACATGTTATAAAGAGGAGGTTGTGCTAAAGGGAGAATAAAAGATTCCAGTATAACCCTCATTATATGAAGACCTCCTTTCAGGTCGGTTGACACACACACATTCTCTGGCGCCCTTACGACAAACGGAAACAGCCATACGATTAGAACCCACCTCACGAGGAAAGCTCCCAACGGCCCTCTGAAACAAAAAAACATGCGTCTGACGAACATTGAGGGCCAAAATATACGTTTTTACTCCAACCAGTGGGGGGCCTTTTGCCTGGCCGTCAAAGCGGACAACGCTCTACCCTCCCTACTTCTTGGCATATGTGATGAGCATAGAGTTCTGTTGGGTGATCTTGAAACCCTGAAGACCTTGCATAGCAACCGTAGATTGCATCTCATCCCCGTATTCCACGAAGGCAATCCCGGGCTTTGCCTCCACCATCCGGACTTCCTTGAAACCAGGGTACTGGCAAAAGAGCATCTGCAGCATCATCGGCGTCGTCTCGTGTGGAAGATTCTGGACGAAGAGGATATTGTTCGGCAAGGCCGGTGCCTCTGGCTGCATAGACTTAGCCCCCCCACCACCGTAAGGCAACTGAGACAGCTGTATAATTTCGTTTCCCAAAGTGCAAAAGATGATGAGATCAAACAAAAAAAAAAAAAAGGAAAGAAACATTAGGAGAATCACTTGACCATGGTAACGCTAGGTGGACTGGATCCGTGAATCAAGATGATGTACGAGGATATGATTAGAATAGAGAAAAAAAAACAAAAAAAAGGGGAATCCTGACAAGATGCTTACTGGTGGTACAGCTCCATAGGCACCAGAATAAGCAGAATTTAAGCCCGTCCCAGCTTGATTTGCATCATGGTGCTGCTCCCGCTTCTTTCTTTCTGCTGCATCACATAAAACCCACATAAATTTAGTCTTATTTTATCTTTAGTTCAATCAAAATGCTGAAATCAAAATTGTCAGACAGCAAACATAATCTTATTTATGTATGCTGTCTGACTATATATATATATATATATAAAAGAAGTAAGATTATTGGCTGCACCATAAAAGAAGTAATATTATTTTCTTTTATGAAGCACCATAAAAGAAAATTGTGGTCATTCAAATCAATTTAGGATCATTGGCTGCTGACACAGAAGACTGAAATTAAGGAAAAGAAGTAAGATTAATCACACCTCTTTCATCATGCCTTTTTCGTCTTTCTCGTGGGACAAAGGTCCCATCAGCCTTTGCAATTATGTCTGACTTGGTCTTTGCATACTGAATTCTCTGAAACCTCAAAAAAAAAAAAACTATTGTCATTTGCAGATGTGAGAAGCAAAGATCCAATTGTGACATAAAAAATGAGGGTTCCAAAGCTAATTGTACCTCTGACTTCAATTCATGAACACAACACTAAGTACTCAAACAAACACAGTATATAAATCATGCCACCGAACAATTCTTTTTTCTGCATTTGTGCTAATCAGCAAGATAAGAGAATATCTTATGCAGGCTAAGATATAATTCTTTCGAAGACATGATTCTGAAAATAAGGTTCAAAAAAATTTCTGCTTCTAAAGCTTCATATGCCACGCAAAGAACCCAAATTAACCAAAACATTCTTCAAATGCATCACAATCAATTGCCATGTGCAAAATTCTGTCAATGATAAATATCTCATATAATAGTGCTGTACCAGTAAAATTCTGAGATGTCACATCATCAGCGATCAAACTAATATAAAAGCAGTATCACAGAAAAAGATTAGGGATGTCATATAAATTCTTAGAGGTCACATATTATCATGCTGGTTATATTAGTGATGTAATAATACACACAGGCAGGTACCACATTCATGATCATGATACTAGATTGAATAAAGAATGATACCCCTTGTATTTGGTGAATGACCATAACTATAGTACATGTTCACCTGTTGTATATAGTAATTGCACATGTTCCCGTATTGATTGCTGATCCTCAAGGATGCATTTTGATGTGTTTTGATGTGTTTATTCTTCATAGTTGTGGTCTAAAACATATTATGCCCTTAAACAACATTGCAAGTTTAATATAAGAAACATGCCAATTTTTCCTCTACCAGCACACCATAACTTAGCATATTGAATTCAGAACAACCTATTATTAACCTAGGGGTTCTTTTGTAGGCAGAGGATGAGAGTTCGGTCACCTTAAGGTTGTCTCTCTGCAACCTAGACAACTAAAATCCGAGTCATGCAGGAGCTTGAATAAATTGACTAATCCTAAACCCTGTATTCGCAGGAACCTCATGCACTAGGCCATCTTCTTTAGGTATTTAGCCAAACAACACTAGAAATTATACAAATATCTACTGTCCTTGTGTAGAATAACATTTAACACTACTCATAGCAGTATGTGTTGAATTTGTTTGTTCAAAACTTGGGAACTATGATAAACAATTTCATGGGTCCTTAATCACCAATCATAACAGAACAATACAGGTAATCTTGTGTTGTAACCATTATTTATAACTACTACTATATCGGATAACCACAGAAAACTCAGGTCTTGATCAAAAAATGCAACAGCCATCCCACCTTGTCTCTTCTGCCTAAATTACCAACATCAAGCATCCCTTTTAATAAAAGACCTAGTCAAATTCATGATATACACTATGTTATCCTCCTTGTGATACTAAGCTTCTATTTTTACTAAACTATTGAGAGTAAAAAAGAAACATTTGACCACCTACTATGATAAGTAACAAATAACCATAGTACTCTTGGTCCAATAGCACAAATGAGAAATATCATCTTTCAAACAATAATCTCATATGATTTGCCATTCCAGCATCATATTCAAGCACAATTTACTATGACCATTCAGAGTATGGCAGCATGTAAGATTATTTAAAAGGTCAAAGCTTGTATACTATTTTTTTAATGCAAAAATTTTCAAATTCCAATAGTGACAGCTTTTCCAAAGAACTCATCAAATTCAACATAGATATTAGGAACCAGACTATACTTTTCTTTCCATATGAGCATATTTATTTACATGTTACATTTCACTACTGCTTTTGTGATGTTTATCCTTGCAACTTTCAATTTTTTTATCCTAATGATACAAGTTAGACAGGAGACTCAGGAGTAATTTTTCAGAAATATATGATAATGAATCCAACAAGAATACATCACTGATGATTTAAAAATCCAATATTTGAAGTTTCACATGGATACCTTTTGCACAGCAGCAACAAGCAGCCATAATGCTTAAATAACAAGCCATACTGTCAACTGTGCTACTCTGGAATTATGAAAGGAACCCTTTTTTTTTGTGAAACTACTCCCAAGAACCAGAAAATTAAACAAAAATTGCATTCAAACATAAATTATGCCATTGCCCCGGCTGATATATCATGATTATGTATGCCATACAATAGCCAAACCAAGAAGCCCCCATAGGTTTATAGCTCATACCATCCATCTATAAAAGCAGGCCTACAGCAGAATATGATCAAACATGAAACCACCAAAAACTACAAAAGTTGGAATCATCATTCTAGAAATTATCATACATGGTTCGTTACAAGGATTTGAATACCATACCGTATAGCCCAGTATGGGTGCAGTCCGCCAACAGACCGACAGGGGTGGTATTAGGTATTTGGCTCCGTACCAGGCGATACGGGACTGTACTGGGCGGTAACGATCAAAATTTTGATAATTTCCGACCTGTACTGGGCAGTAACGATTGAAACTGACCGTTACTGAATGGTAATAGTGTTCCAACTATCAATTTGGTCGTTGGAGGCCTCCTCTAGGGTTTTTAAACCCTTTCCTCCCCCCTGTTTCAATCCATTTCTCTCACACTCTCTTAAACTCCTTCAAACTCATTTTTTATCACATTCTCTATCTTATTATCACATTTTCACTCTCCTAAACTCAACAAAACAACGAATTGTGAATTGAATCAAATTGCCGATCAACCTACGACCATCACCAGGCTGATGCACTAATGACATACGATGTATCAATATACTATGTCGTGGGATCAATTTCAGGATTGGTTCTGACAAATATATCATATTAATATATAGATACATAAGATCGAGGACTTCGATCCACCACCCGTGGAGGCCCGTCGTTCGTTTTGATAGTAGAATAAGATATATCTACACATGTGATTATTTAATTCATTTGAATCTTAAAGTTTAAGTTGTCTACAAAATAATCTAACAATTCAAATAATTTTCTGTAGATAATTCAATATTAACATAACAGACTGAAATTGCGAACCGTGCACAAGGCTACTCAAAGCTCGAAAAAGATATGTGGCACTATTCCTACCTAATTACATTAGTTTTGTTAAAATATACTAAATGTATATTTATTTTTAACTTAAAACCCCTATCCTAACTTTTTTTTTCTAATTTAGGTATTTTTGGAGGATTTTATAATTATTTTAAGCGTATAGCTCGAGATCCTGTACCGTACCATATCGAGCAAAGCTCGGTACACTAGTACGGTATGATATTTAGAACCTTGGTTTGTTATATGTTGAGAATATTATTCACGGTTTCTAATCCACAACATCCATTCAAATCAGCATTCATTCTAAATATTTTCATAAATTGGTTCCAGATGTTGCAGAAATCTTCTCCCATGTGCAAGTGACAAGAAATACCAAATAGAGTCTCAAAATTCAGACGGGTTACCTTATATATGCAACTAATAAGCATTAAAAACTTACCATAGGCTTGTCATAGAATGGAAATCCTTGCATCCGTTTAAGTGCCTCAGTTGCTGATTGTACATCCTCAAAAACTACCCATGCTTGACCCTTGTGTTTCAATGTCTTAAAAGCAAGAACTTCTAATATCTTCCCAAATTGGGAGAAAACAGCATGCAGGGACTTCTTCAGCTCTAAAAATGAATAAGCAAATACATTAGCTCTTAGTGATTAGCTACTGTAACTATAAAAATTAAAAAAGGAAAGATTTACGTCTGCAGCTTGCTAAAAATATACATGGGAAACATCAAATATGTGACAAAAAAGCTAAGCTACATAATTTTTGGGCTATTTGAAAGAGCATGCTGACACAGGAAACATCATATATGTAGCAAAAAAATCTAAGCTACATAATCTTTGATGCCATGTGAACATGCATATTGACATGGGAAACATCATATACGTAGTGAAAAAATGTGAACATATTAATATGGGAAACATCATACAAGTAGCCAAAAAGGCTAAGACAAATAATCTTTGGTGCCATGTGAACAAGCATATCAACATTTGTTTGCTGGTTTCTTTTTTTCGCTGGCTTCTTTATGATGATCACTATAACACTAGCAATATCACTCGAGAATCAGAAACAAATCGGTGCTTCCAGTTCATTTTCTCGCACAAACATTGCTGATGTTGCATTCCTTCAATCTACGTGCATTGAATTATACAGACAATTCACAGTTTAACATCATCTGCAGTCTACCTCTATTTGCCCAGTAACCAGAGGAACTTTATGACTCCAAGAAGAATACAGTCATATGCAAGACCAACACCGATGAACCCCAAGAATTAATAGAAGTAATTTGAAATATCAAGTTATCAACGACACAAAACGCATATACGAGGACAGGAAAAGAACTCAAAGATAAGCCTCTGATATTTATCGACTCAAAAAAGATATCACAGGATGGGAACAAAGATATTTATTGAATCAAAAAAGAACAAGGAGGATTTTAGCTCATTATGATCATAATTTGACTGACTGGCTCGAAGCAGGTACAAGGTTAAGAGGAAAAGCAACAACTCATCTTGATGAATACACATCGTACGTTTCAAGCATCAAAACCAAGATCCAAAATTTCTAAGCATCTTAGAGAAAGAACTCATCAAAGACACGAGAAATAAGAAAAATAAACAAATTAAAATTACAGAAATAAGAGAAGACGGGTTCCGGCTCACTCTGGTCGTGAGTGTTGGACCGGCAGTGATCCAGGGTTAAGAGGACAAGATTGAACCCAACATGATGAACAAACACCGAAAGTCCCAAGCATCGGAAGCAAGATCCGTGAAAACCTATCGAAGCCCAAGCATTCTTTCTGAGTTTACAAAGGAAAAGAAGAAACGAATAGCAAGAACTCGTCAAACACTCAAGAAAAGAACGAAGAGAACATGGTAAACAACGACTCGTCTTTCCAGGGTTAATGGAAAAGAACAAGAACGCAGCAGAACTCAAGAAAGAATACGAAAGAAAGAACGAAGTGCAGCGGGCAAGCAAGAACTTATCTATCTAGGGTTTATGGAAAGGGGGAAAGAACAAAGAAATGCATCATCAAGAAAGAATGAAGAGAACAGGACAAGAAAGAGCTCTCATTCATAGAGTTCACGAAGAAGAAAAGAAGGGCAAGAACGCGCGAAAGACTCTGGAACGAACAAAAAAGCAATGAACGCAGGGAGAGGGCTCACCGCCGAGCTTGATCTTCTCGTTGAGGTTGTTGATGTAGATAGTCATGTTGGCCGGAATCGCCGGAGCGTCACCGCCGCCACCGCCCCCTCCATCGTTGCTCATCCCTCCTCACTCTTGCCTCTTATGCTAATCGAGATTCGAGGGAAATCAAATAGGCAAGCGGTGAACCGAACCCGTCATTGGAGCTCCGCCACCTCGCACATGGTAAGAGAGACGGTGCCACATCAAGTCGACTTTGATGCCGGGACGATACTGATTATGATCATGTGATCATCAAATCAGGAGAGTGATCAATTTCAATCGGACCGTTAATATGATATCGGAGGGTTCCGATTTATTTGTCAAATATTTTATGCACAGTGATCCTAAAATAAACAATTCCTCCTCTTTCTACGGTGACACCGGCTTTACTAATAGACATGTCCAGGTTAATAAATAAAAATAAAATTGATAGATCCAGTAAAATTGGTGATTTTGAATTCGACCGGAATTAAGTTTTGACTGTTCAGTTTTGGTTTGCAGAGGATTGAAAATATATTAATAGTTAATTATTATTTAATATATAATCATCATGTGAAATTTATCGGAAAAGATAAAGGTTCAAATCACTCTCTGTCTGTCTATCCCTGTGGATAGCAATATAAGATCGTTCAGAGGTATCTCTCCCTATCGCCCATGTGAACAAGACGTCAAGAGAGAGACGTTGAGGTAATCATAAGTTATTTCCTAGCTAAAGCACGTCTGACACTGTACTAAGGAGGCTCTCTTCCCAAAAAAAATCTTTACCCACTAAAGACCTTGATCATTAATTTAAGTGTTAGAATGATCGGGAGAAAAGAATATCTTGCAGCATTGATCTTAATATAGGTGGCACGTTTAGAGATCGACACTTCCATCTCGGAGCCATCCCGAAGCTACGTTGAAGAGACCTCAGTCACCACCTCGAACACTTGCGTCCGAAGGTTCAGACCACATTGGGTTGACTCAAATGTCGATGTCGATGGCGATTTCTCCTAATATTTTGGCACTAAAAGGTGTCGAATCCTAGATTTTGATGATAAAATCAATTGATAATTTTACCAACTACTATACTTTCAAAATAAGTGATATGAGAAATACTTTGATCACGAACCTAAATTATCAAACGATTAATTATCAAAGTAGAGAATCAAATATTGTGATAGGAAAACTATCATGTCAAAGATTGGATATCGAGTCAGAGGATTGGTCGACATGTCGAAGATTAGACTTCATGCTATAAGTTCGGGCATCATATCAGAAGGATCAAATATTGTGCCAAAAGATCAGATGTCGTGGGAAAGTCAACATATTGATATATTAAGTGATATGCCAAAGGAAATGACGATGTGCTGAAGATTTGGACGAATTATAAGAAGAATGGACATCATGCCAAAATGACGTACAATGTGCTGAAAGCTTTGTATCTATGTCAGATATGCGTTAGATTATTAAAGTTTTAATCAAAGTCTTTCTGGGTCAAATTAAGTTGGTATTAAACCGAAACCATGCCAACTTGTCAAGGAACCCATGGGGCTTGAACCAAAGCCGAATTAGACCTGTTAGAAGGCCAAATCAATGGCCTAAACTAGGCCTGGGAGGTGGTACCACCAGACCTAAGTAGTCATACTGCTTGAGTTAATCGAAAAGTACTATTTGTGCTTTTTTAGCATTTTACGAAAAAACCATTAGATTCACGATTCATGGCCTCGTTACGGTGATAATACCATTCGGTGCTGGCGGTAGTACCTCTATTATCCTAAAGTTTTGGAATTTAAAATTTTGACTTATTCATGAAGCCTTTTAGGGTATATAAATACCCTAATATTGATGGAGCACATATTCCTAGGCACAAAATTATTGTAAACTCTATCTTTTAGTATTGTTTGAGTCTCTTTCTCATTCTTAAGCTTAGAGATGATTCTAAATTATAGGAGTTAAGAGATCTTATAAAAGAGTGAATATAAAGGTTCTCTCCTATGCTTGTTAAAAGGAGAGAAATTATAATAAAGATAGATGATCTTGACCTATTGAAAAGAAGATCAGTAGTGAAAGTTGATGGCTTCGAGGGAAGATGAATCTGAAATGGATATTAGTCGGAAAGAGCAAACTATTATAAATCAATTTACATTACTTCCCTTGCTTTTGATTTATTGTTGCTTACTCATTTAATTTAATCGTAACCCTTACTTATTTTTGATTAATCACATTTCTAATATGGATTTATTGATCAAACTTTAAAATCAGTTCAGATTTTCTACAATACTAATTCACCCCCATCCCCCCGCACCCACCCTCCCTCCCTGTCCCACCCCACCCTTATAATGCTATTACGATCATAACAATTAGTATTAGAGTCTAATTTATCTCAATTGGATTAACACAAAAAAAAAATTATTTAGTATTTCTCAAGCAATCAAAAGGGTTACTTTATCACTTATCCTCAATGGGATGTACTATACATATTGAAAAACTAGAATGATAACTTTTTTTACTTTCTATAGGTTTCTATTTATGGAATGTTATCAGTTTGGTTTTAGCACATATGCAAAAAGTCATCTCTAAGCATGACTTGCTATGAATAAAAAATTAAAGAATGACTTGCTATGAATAAAAAATTAAAATATTAATTAAAGGAGTCTATTAATAGTAATAATGTAATAAAATCATTTTAAAAGGAGAACACTTTAGTATAATAAATATTAGAGAAATTTAAAATTAAAAACAAGTTACTTAATATGATTCTTGCTAAACAATATTGTAGATTTAGAAAGAAATATATTTATTTCATAAATAATAATACACATCAAAATCAAACTAAATTTGTAAAAGTATCTATACTATATATTACACTTAAAATTAAATACAACTTTTAGTTTAGTTTCTTAAATAAATCATAAATGATTTAAAGCCAAAAGGCCTAAAAGTTAAATCTAAATCTGAATGACCCGAAGTTAAATGTATATCTAAAACAAACATCTTTTTCTTATAGGCATGTCTCTAAATAAGAGCTAGGATCAAAAGATGGTATCTTGATGGTAAATGCTCAACATATGATTGGAGATCCTACTAACTTTTAAGGCTCACTAGCCAAGATGGAGAATATGTTATATTTGGAAACAACAATAAAGAAAAAAGTTCATTGACATTGGAAATATTGGTAACAAAATGAATCTCTTGATTGAA
The DNA here is from genome assembly GCA_021527575.1 of Ensete glaucum. NCBI lineage: Eukaryota > Viridiplantae > Streptophyta > Magnoliopsida > Zingiberales > Musaceae > Ensete > Ensete glaucum. Next base: position 40,014,616 of record CM038552.1, read on the forward strand.
GATGTGTTTTTGGTAGATGATTTGAAACATAACTTAATAAGTATTAGTCAATTTTATGATAAGAGATATAATGTTAAATTTGAATCTTATGCTTGCATCATAGAAATACCAAATAAAAATAAATTTATAATAGCTTTAGGATATAATATTTATACTATTGATCTTATTGATATTCATGATGTAACTTATTTTTTGATTTTAAATTATAATTAGGACTTTGGCATAAGAGACTAGGTATACTAATATAAAAATTAATCTTACAAATTAGAATTAAAGAACTTGTAATAGTAATGCCTAAAATTAAATTTATTATAAATAAAATTTATAATACATGCTAACTAGAAAAATATAAAAATAGTAATTTCAAACTTAAAAACTAAATAAATACCTTAGACCATTATGACTAATTCATATGGATTTATTTGGACATACTAATATAATAAGTTTTTGAGGTAGCAAATATGCTTTTATGATTATTGATAATTATAATAGATATCCTTGGACAATACTTCTTGACATATAAAAATAATTGTTTCAAATATTTTATCAAATTTTATAAACTAGTTGAAAATAAAAATAATTTTACTAATTTAAAAACTATAATTTTCAAGAATTTTATGATTTGAATGTGTATTTTTATAACTTCTCCACTCCATGAAATCTACAACAAAATGAAGTTATTGATAGAAAGAACATGAGGTTGTAAGAGATGATAAGGACCATGCTTAATGAACATAGTTTAACCAAATAATTTTGAGCTAAAATCGTTAAGACAACATATGAATAGAGTTCTTATAAGACCTCATCTATCTAAAAATCCTTATGAATTATGGAATAATAAAAGATTCAACATCTTGTATTTTAAAGTTTTTGGATGTAAATATTTTATTTTAAATGAAAAGAATGTCTTAGAAAAATTAATGTAAAATCCAATGAAGGTATTTTTCTTCGATATTCCTCAATCTCTAAAGCTTAACAAGTTTTTAATAAGAGTTCTTTGGTTATTGAAGAATCTATTCATATCAATTTTAATGAATCTCTCAAAGTTAAGAAAAATAATTTTGATAATAATTTTAAATTTGGTTATTCTTTTCGCCAAAGTAACTTAGATAAATTTTATCTAATGAAAAAAAATATATAGATACACATTCTATGAAGCTAATTATTAGAGATATATCAAAAGATATTCAAACTCATTATTTATTGATAAATATTTATGTAAATGATATCTTTTTATCTCAAATTGAGCCTAAATGCATTATTGTAAAATGACTCATGGATCTCAGTAATGCATGAAAAGTTACATCAATTTGAAAGAAATAAATTTTGAACCCTTATTCATATACATAATGATCATCTTATGATTGACACTAAATAGATTTTTAAGAATAAACAAGATAAATAAGGTGTCGTAGTTCAAAACAATAATAGATTAGTGGCTAAAAGTTTCAATTAAGAAGAATGTATAGATTATGAAGAAACCTTCGAACATATGGTTAGGCCTGAAGTCATAAGAATACTCATTTCTTATTCATGCCTTAAAATTTTAAATTATTTAAAATGGATATCAAAAGTGCTTTTCTTAATGATCTTATTTTTAAATTTTTTTTATTGAGTAATCACTAAGATTTGAAAACGATCTTTTTGTAAACCATCTTTATAAATTATCTAATGCTCTCTATGGGTTGATGCAAGTTTCTAGTTTTTGGTATGCGAGACTTAGCTTATTTCTTATTTAAAATAAATTTTCAAGCAAGATCAATCAACACCACATTCTTTATTAAATATTTTAATTAATAATTTTTTATTATTCAAATCTATGTTGATGATATTGTTTTAGGTTCTAGTAATGAATCTTTATATGAATCGTTTGGAGAATACTTTGATAAAAAAATATATAAAGGCATGATAAACAATTTACTATACCTTACTATAACTTGACATGATATAATATTTAGTATTGGGCTTTGTGTAAGATTTTAGTCTAATCCCAAATAATCTTATTTTAAAGTAATAAATTTTTTTTTAGGTATTTAAAAGAAATATCATCTCTAGGATTACGGTATCCTAAATCTAGTAGCTTTAACTTGATTTCTTATGCTAATACTAACATTGCAGAATGTAGAATTGATAAAAAAAGAACCTATGGAACTTATCAATTCTTAGGTCATACACTTATTTCTTGGTCATCCAAAAAGTAAAACTATATCGCACTATCTATAACTAAACTTGAATATGTTACAACAGGTGCATATTGTGTGTAGAAAATTGGTTGAAGAATACATTAGAAGATTATGAATTTTGCTTACAAAATATTTCTATAAAATGTGATAATACTAGTGTAATTTGTTTGACCAAGAATCCTATTGAATACTCTAGGACTAAGCACATCTATATTAGATATCATTTTGTTAGGGATCATGTTAGCAATCATAATATATCTTTAGATTTCATGACACGAAACATTAGCTAGCATATATTTTTACTAAACTACTAAGTGAGTAACAATTTGATTTTATTAAAAGAGAATTAGATATGTTAAAATTTTCAAATACATAATTAAAGACCTTTGTTATTTGTTCTCATATGATTCTTTTCTTTTACTAATAATGAGATTTATCTAAACAAATCATGATCTTTCATTTGACTTTTTAGTATTTACGACTTGAGATTTATTTTGTATGAATCAATATCTTTGACTATTTGTTCTCCTATGATTCTATTTGCTATTTACTAAAATAAAGATTTATTTAAACAAATTACAATCTTTCACTTGACTTCTTGCTGTTCAGGACTTTAAATTTATTTTGTATAAATCAATGCCTTTCACTATTTATTCTACTATGATTATTTCTTTTTGCTAATCATTATGAATGATATTTATCCAAACAAATCATGATCTTTTTGTATTCATGACTTGAGCTTTATTTTGTATAAAATCAAGACCTTTTACTCTTTGATCTTCTATAATTATTTCTTTTTGTTAATGACTAAGAAGGAGATTTATTCAAATGAATCATGATATTTTTGTATGATTATTTTGTATTAATGTCTTGTATATTATATTTTGTTGATGACAAAGTAGAAAAAATAGCTCATATTTTTATTGATGACAAAACGAGAGAAATAGTGATTCCTAACTTTTGTTAATTATCTTTTAAAACTTGATTGAATATTTAGGCTTATAATGATAATATTAACAATATTGAATTTGTCTCAACTTGAATTCAAGACTACCATTGGAAAAGTATTATTCTGAATTCAAGTTCATTATATTTTTAAGATGACATATAGATAGGGAGAGTCTTGTTAATTCTCCATAATCAATTGATCTCTTAGAGTCCATAACTTGAACATATACTTCATGTGCAATGATATCAAAGTAATTTTTATTTTTACATAATTGAAACATTAATACTAAGGGAGAGAAGTGGTGCCATGATATAATGATGTTATTCTCTTATTTCTATTAATGATAAAGGGAGAGAAATAGTAACTTATATTTTTTATTAACAAAGGGGGGAGCATATTTTTTTTTGGTTAACCAACGGAGAGAAGTGGTGACTCATGCATGAATACGAAGAATTGTGATGTCTTACTTATGATTTTTTATGCAAATATAGTTATATTTTAATTGATATTATACATTAATAATTATTAAAATTAAAAACTTAGTTGAATATTAATTTTTGGGGTTGAATGATTAAATCATAATATCGATATGATCAAATTTCTTTTAACTTAAATTTAGTATATGTATTTAAAATGATATATGATCATTTGAGTTCAAGTTAATTATAATAATTTAAAAAACAAATAGATAGTAAAGTTTTATTAAAATCTCATCATCAATTGGTTCTCATCATAAAAAAGAAGGAGATTGTTGAATCTCAAATTTTGATGATAAAATCAATTGATAGGTTTATGGACTGATATGCTTTTGACATAAGTGATGGAGGAAATACTTTGATCACAAACTCAAACTATCAAAGGACAAATTATCAAAGTAGGAGAATTGGACATTGTGCTAGAAAAAGTATCATGTCAAAAATTAGATGTTGTGCTAGGAAAAGTATCATGTCAAAAATTGGACGTTGAGCCAAAGGATTAATCAATGTGCCGAAGAAAGGACTTCATACTATAAATTCAAATATCGTGGTGGAAGGATCGGGTATTGCACTAAAAGATCAGATGTCATGGGAAAGTCGATATGCTAATAAATTATGTGATATGCCGAAGGAATGGATGATTTGCTAGAGGTTCAAATGAAATGTCAGAAGATTGGATGACATGCTAGAATGATATACAACATGACTGAATTGGGTCCCTTAGAAGGCCAAACTTATCATGCCAAACTTATCAAATAACCCATTGGCATATTAAAGTCTCGATCAAGTCTTCTTGGGTTAAATTGAGTTAGTATTAGGCTAAAATTATGCCAAACTTATCAAATAACCCATTGGCATAAACCAGGACTGAATTGGGTCTCTTAGAAGGTCAAAGCAATGGTCTAAACTAGGCTTAGGTGGAGGTACTACTATACCCAAGTGATAGTATCATCTGAGTTAGTTGAACAATACTATTTATATTTTTTTGATGTTTTCGATGGTAGTACCACCCATATCAGTGGTAGTACCACATTGAACAATAGTAGTACCACTTAGGCTAGTGGTAGTACCGCTAGTGTTATGATTCATGGCCTCGTTATGGTGGTAGTACCGCTAGTATCCCGAGATTTTTAGCTCTATTCTTGAAGTCAGCTTTATTCTTGAAGTCTTTTGGAGTCTATAAATATCCACTCAGGCTTGGTTGATAGAACATCTATTTCTGAGTATAAAAGTGTTGTAAACTCTCTCTTTTAGCATTGTTTACATCTTTTACTTCTTCCTAAGTTTAGAGGTGATTTTAAATTATAAGAGGTGATAGATCTTATAAAAGAATAAGTGTGGAGGTTCTCTCCTAAGCCTGTTAAAAAGAGAAAAATTGTAATAAAGATGATCGATCTTCACCCATTGGAAAGAAGATCAATAGTGAAAGCCGGTAGACTCGAGGGAAGAGGAATCATGAGTGAACGTATGTCCAAAAATTGAACCACTATAAATCAGTTTGCATTCCTTCTCTTGCTTTTGATTTGTTATTGCTTATTCATTTACTTACAATCCATATCATATGTTTTATTAATCATGTTTTCAATACAAGTTTATTGATTGAAATTTAAAATCAGTTCAAAATTACTATAGCACTAATTCAAACCGCCTCCCCCCTTTCTCTTAGTACCATTACAATCCTAACAAAAGGAGGTTTTGATGTCACAGAAACATCCACTCATTAATCCCTTAAATGAACACTCTAGCAAGGTCGCTATGCCTCCAACCTATAATGCTTTTATTTGGGGGGTCGGCTGCCATCCATGTTAACATGAAGATGCATCCACTTTGGAACAAACACCAACATGGCACTAGTGTCTGTTCAATGACCCATGCCTTTCACCCCTAGGGATGAACTTGAGTCACCTATTCATCCCACCAAGGTGATCCTGAACCTCACTTAACATGTGTAGATGTTAATAGGCATGATGCAAGCTATCACCCTATTTCTGCCCCTGCTAGCCCAACAAGCGATGCCACCATGTCAGCCATGATCAATACCTCAATTGTCATTGGCACTAGTGCCTATCAGGATTCCCTTGCCCAACACTATGCTAGCATCTCAGGATCGCCCAAGGCTCGTGGAACTATTGGCTGAAGGAGCGCCTCACTCCTCGGCCATGGAATTCAATATAGTATCATCTGCCTACCTGAATATGAGACCTAGTTAGTGGATTAAATAGATGACTCCTCAAGAATCTAGCCACGACATATGGAGAACACTTAAACGAGATGCAATGGGAGTTCTAACAGTCCAAATGGGAAAGTCTAGTCAACCCCACCCCAGGTTCATCCCCATTCACTCAAAAATTTTGGAGGATCTAACCCGACAAACTTTCGCCTCCTATCACTGGAGGCCTTTGACCATAATACCGACCCGATAAAGCACAATACCACCTTCTATGCCTGAATGTCGTTCTGTTGCACTTCAGACACTCTTATATGTTGTGCCTTCCTGATAATACTAAAAGGCTCAACACGAGAATAGTACACTTACTTAAAGCTATTGTCGATCGACTTTTTTGCTTAGCTCGTAAAAGAGTTTGAGCTCTACTTCCTTGGGAACATGCACCCAAGATCATCTATAATAATACTCATACTCAAGGGGAGGAAAAGACACTATTCGACTTCATCACTCAATTTACTAATAAAATTCAATGAATGGAAGAAGCCCATCCGTCACTTGTGATTCAGGCCTTCATGATGGGACTCAAGCCCTCTCGTCATTTTGGATCATTAGTGGAGAGGCCACCTGCAATGATACCCATGATATTTTATAGGGCCAACCAATATATAATCATAGAGGCAATGGTCTCGAGTAAGCACGAGAACTTATGAAAGAGGCTAACATAGGTGCGACCATAGTCAGCCTTGACCCTAAGGTCACCATGATGAATAAGACATGAATTACCTAAACTATCTCGCCCGAGGTCCGAATCAACTCCCTTAAGCATGATTAGATATGAAGTTTTCTTATAGATAAAAAAAAAAAGGGCTCTTGAAAGAGCTTTAACCAATGAAGACACCACTAGACATGAGGGATAAATCCAAGTACGATTACATGATTATGGCCATACATGGAGGACTATTGTGATTTGAAGAACAAATCAAAGAACTCATTCATCGAGAACACCTCGGGAGGTTCATTTGGAGGCACTAGAAACCTTCACCATAATATCAAGGGTCGGGTGAAGAGACAGATTCATGTCATCATCAATGGACCTACCTTGAGAGGAGATAGCTCCTCCGGTCATAAAGCCCACACCTGACCTGTCATCGAAAAGCACATAAGGTCAGAAGATAACTCAAAAATAACCTTAAAAAAAGAAAAGATGGAGTACCTCAAACCAAACTATGGTGATACCTTGGTGGTCTTTGTAAGAATGATTAACACCCGAATAAAGACGGTCATGATCGATATAGGTAGCTCTGTTGATATCCTTTACTTCGACGCTTTTCAGAAACTTGGGATCTCAGCTAATTATCTCACCCCTATGACTTCTTCATTGATAGGATTGGGGATGAACCCCACTCTAAAACAACGATGACTAAATTTATAGTTGTTGATATCCCCTTGGCGTTCAACACGATTATAAGCCGACCCACACTCAACAAGCTGAGGGCAATAGTGTTGACCTCCCACATGGTGATAAAATTTCCAACAAGGACTAATATCGAGGAGCTGAGAAGTAATCCGAGGGAGTCTCGCTAGTGCTATCTGTCGATAGTCTCCCTACTAAAGAAGGTCCAACCCAAGACACTGCCAATAAACCCTTAAAATTTTACTAAGTCTCTCCCACATCCAAAACCGATGGAGTCGTTGATTGAGTGCAACTTATCAAATTTTCAAGGTTAGTGTAGCACTTTCTGAGGAGAAGCGAGTACAACTTAGCAATTTTATCAAGGAGAATGTTGATGTGTTTGTATGGTCGCTAAGAAACATGTCAATAATCGACTCAGATGTGGCCCAATACCACTTGATCATCTCTTCCGATGCTTGGCTAGTGAAGCAAAGCCTCACAAGTTTACCCCCTGAATGGGCTAGTAAGTGATTAGCAATAAAGTGTTAGGATCAATTAGCAGTAAGAGGAGGGGGGGTTGGAATTAGTGCAAGTGTAAAGTCTCTTTTTAATAATTTTTTTTTGCTTTAAGCAAGATAAGAAAATTAGAAGCTTTTCATTCAAGTAAAGCAAGTGAATGATTCAAAAATAAAATACGAAGTTTCTTGAAAGTGCTTGACTTGAAACTTTATTTTTAAGGAGTAAATAAAAACGAAAGCATCATTTGATATTTTGTTGAACACAATTAAGAACCCAACAATTGTAAGTAGTAAATAAAACAAGTAAGGAACACTTATAATTTATAGTGGTTTGGCCTCATCTTTGGCCTACGTCCACTTCCCGAGTCCTCCTCCCTGAGGCACACCGACATCCACTATTGATCGCCTTTGGGTGAAGATCAAACCCTTATAACATTTCAAAGGAGACAAGATTGCACACTTGGATCACTCCCTTACCAATTTTCTTTTTCTTACAATTCACACACAATATTTTCTAAAAATATAATCCCCAAAATTATTATATAGAATATAAAAAAACTAGGGGCATATATAGGCCCCAAATGGCTTTAGAATTTAGAGCCAAAAATCAAACTCACTTAGACAATCTGGGTATGAGTAGTTCACCCACCGGCTTGGGTTAGTGAACTGTCGAAAGTGCCTAGATTCTTGGGTACGGGCGGTTTAGCCGCCCAACTTAGGCGATCCATCCATTGATAGCCGCCCAAAATCCTGGGCGGCATTGGTTGAACCATCGCTCATCGACGATTTACCTACCGGAATCTGCAGAAAAGTTGTTCCCTCCACTTTCTAAATTTTGGCTTGAACCTGATGTGAACCAATTCTTTGGTCAACTGATTGAGCTCAACCTAAGCTCAACCAAATTCTCATAGTGGACCCGATTAACTCTTTAAGTTGATTTGGATTCCTTCCATATCATACTTATTTAAGATTCAATCTTAACCTATGACTTAAAGATTACAATCAAGACATGACCACTAAGCTTATAACTTTACTCTTGCAATCCGGCAACCTCCGAAATCTCTAATGGTGAGTCTCATGGTCTTCCTCTGGTGAACTTCTGGCATGTTCCTAATGATCTTCCCGATACCTTTGACGAAGTCCTAGTGAATGCCCGACGAGCTTTTACTGCATCGTCCAAAACTTTGACCCGATGCCTAAGCTTGATCCTGGGTCCATGTATGATCTATAACTCCTTCTTCCATCATGGTTAAACTTGCACAATACTAATTATGACTTAATTAATTACAATCATAATGACTAATACATCCACTTCAAGACCTTCCTAACTCTTGGCAAGCCTTTCGGCTACCCCTGACAATCTTTAGACAGTCTTGGTTTTTTTTCGGCGAACTCCCTTGCACTATCCTGGCAAACTCTCGATACCCTTAGTGAGCTTTCGACACACTCCTAGTGAGTTCCCAATCGCATCATCCGAACCCTGGCCTAATACATAGACTTGACTTTGGCCAAACCTCTGATTGTCATATTATCTTTGTCGTAGTTAATCCTGCATCAATCAATTCTAACAACATATGTAGATCAATAATCCATCAATTGATTTTATCATTAAAACCTGAGATTCAACATGAAGTAGATAACCTATTAGGAGTAGAGTTTATTATCAAGGTGCAATATCCCCCAGTGGCTTGCTAATGCTATATTGGTTAAAAAGTTTAATGGAAATTAAAGAATGTGTTGATTATAATGATCTCAACAAAGCATGTTTGAAGGATAGCTACCCTCTCCCCCAGATTGATTAGTTGGTTGATGTTACCTCAGGTCACAAGCTCCTCACTTTTATAGATGCATTCTACAAACTGAGGCATATATTGCTACAATGTCATGACATTTAGATTAAAAAAAATGAGGGTAACATACCAAAGGATGATAAATAAGATATTTAAGCATCATATTGGGAGGAACATCAAGGTGTATATAGACGATATGATAATCAAAAATAGAATTGCTAACTCATATCTACTGGGTTTAGCTTAGACATTTTAAGTTTTGAAGATATTCAATATGCACCTTAATCCATCCAAGTATGCTTTCAGAGTCAATTAGAGAAAATTTCTTAAGATTCATTGTTCATCATAGAGGAATAGATGCAAACCCTAAGAATATGTGAGCCGAGATGCATCCACCTCGGTCAGTAAAGGAACAATGGTTAACAAGGCAAGTATTCATACTTAACAAGTTCATATCCCAATCCAATGATAAATGCATACCCTTCTTCCTATTATTAAAAAACCCAAAGGGCTTCTGTACACCGAGGAATGTCAAGAGGTACTTGAGGATTTGAAGCACCACCTTGCTTACTTGCTGCAGCTCTCCTCCTATACTTTGGGTAAAGCCCTAAACCTCTATTTTGCTACTATCGAGCAAGCTGTCAGCTCAGTGTTGGTGCATGACAACTCAAGAATCTAGAAGCCTATTTATTACTTCAACCATGCCCTAAGCAAACCCGAGGAGCGATAGGCCCTCATCGAGAGGCTAGCATTTGTGCTAGTACTAGCGGTAAAGAAACTTCATCCCTATTTCCAAGTGCATGCCATGCAGGTGATCACCAACCAACCACTCAGCCAGGTTCTTTATCGATTTGACATCTCAAGGCAACTGCTGAGATGGTCGATAGAGCTGGGTGAGTTCTGCTAATTATAGGTGTCATGCAAGCCAATCACGTAAGTGATGACACATGTCATACACTATGTATTTTTTTATTATTAATATTATAATATTTTTTACTTTATATTATATGATTAATATATTATAGTATCCTTAGATTTGTGCAATGATAATTGAATCATGATGAGATCATGATAATAAGACCAATTCACATTTAAATATAAACCATAATAATCTTGATCAGAGGTTACTCGAGAGGAAGATTGAGATAATCAGACAAACCAATGTACTATATACGCATCCATATATTAGAGTCAGCTAGTCTCATAGCTGCTTGAGTGGGGACACTAGGAATATAGTGCAATCGCTCATTAGAGAATGAGTTCACTAATTGATCTTCTTACAGAATGTTGGATGGTTAAAGATACTTGATCTTCAGAATATGATTTCGTAGTCTCAGTTATTTGTCTGGTCCTTATACTTGATACCAGACTTATGATTCTAGAAGTTTTAGATCTTGTATAATCAATTATCGGATATGACAATCAACCTTGTGAAGACAATTGAGTGTCGATAAAGGATCATCCACTCTCGGTATCATAAGAGGACTATCTCATGTGTTCTTGGATTGAGAGAAATAAAGTTCTTTAGGAGAATTCAAATAGAATAAAACTTGAATAAAATCCATATGGGCTTGAAAAATACCATGCCTGATATATGATCTTTAATGTATTAGATGGATAAGGGGTTATAGATACATGATAACTGAGGACAAACATATCTATATATTAAATCTCCCTATACTATTTGGGTACTATGAGTAGTGGCCTAGAACATCCATAATCGATGAATTGAGTGAATTATTACAATATGATAATTTATGGAGTCAAAAGGAGTTCTGATAAGTGCAACTAGTATGTAACTCAATATTTGACTTAGAAGGTCACACATATATAATGATTGATGAAATGAGTAGAGGATTGGATATATGATATTTAAGAAGCCCACATATTATTTGATTCATTAGGTAAAACCCAATAAAGGCTTCAAGTGGATATTTGGATAGAGATCCAAATTCTATTAAATTAGGGATAATTGGATTGAGAACCAATATCCAATATGTAAGGATAATTGAATGTAGATCCAATACCAAATAGGATAGGATATATTAGAGTTAAGTTGATAGAGCTCTCTATAAATATGAAGGGGACTAAAGGGTCACAGGGATATACTCCTTTGGTCGCCCACCTCCTATTCTCCTCTTGCCCTTTCCTCTCTTGCCATTAGCTATATTTGGAGCATGTGGACAACAAGAAGGGCCAACTCCTTCTTAAATTTTCTACAGCTTTATGGTGCATGAGAAAAGGTACATCACTACTTCAAACCCTATGTGGATCACCGTTAGAAGGAGTTCATGAGAGCCCCTTCTTCCACGGACTTGGATATATAATTTTGGGGAATTAAGATCTCCCATAAGTAAGAACGTCTCACGAATCTCATATAGTTCTTTGGTTTCACAAGTTTTTCACTCCCAATCTTCGCACAATGATCCTATATCGTTCTTTTGGGAAACTAATTTTCTTTTTATTTTTTACTATACAAGTGATGCTCCCTAAGGTTTCTAACAAGTTTGACATCTGATATGTGTCGAATGCTGGTTACAGGTGCCTTGCAAGCCAATCATGTGAGTGATAACACGTGACACACTGCACAATCTTTTTATTTATGATTATTATTGATATATTCTCATATTATATTATCTGTTGCATATATATATTGTGATATCATTGGTTCTGTGCAATAGGAATCAGATTGTGATGATATCATGATAACGAGATCGATTTGCCTTTAAACATAGATTATAAATAATCCCGGTCATAGGTTACTTGAGAGGGACATCGATATAACCGGATAAGCTGGTGTATTGTACACCCATCTATATGATGGAGGTGACTAGTCTCATAGCTACTTATGTGGGGATACTAAGTGTACAACATAAATTCTCATTAGAGGATGAGTTTACTGATTGATCCACTTATGGAATGTTGTATAGTTAATGATACCTAATGTTAGACAATGATTCCATAGTTCCAATTGTGTATTTGATCCTTAGACTTGAGACACTAAGGATGTCTTGTTTGAGTACTTGTTTCTTTGACGTCGGATTACAGGTTTAAAAAGTTTCAAATCTAGTACAACCAGTTATCAGGATTGGTAGCCAACCTTAGGAAGATAATTAAGTATCAATAGAAGATTATTCACTCTCAGTATCATAAGAGGAATATCTCATGTGTTCTTACTAAAAAAATCGCTAGCCAGGGTCATTCGGAATGAGAGAGAATGAGTTCTCTAGGAGAATCCGATTAGAGCGAGACTTAGATGAATTTTATATGTGGCCTGATAGTACCATGTATAATATACAGTCTCTGGGATATTACTTGGATAAGAGACTATAGATACACGGTAACTGTGGATAGATATGTCTGATTGATATGATCATCTTATATCGTCTGGGGACTATGGTGTAATGACCTAGTACGTCTATAGTCAATGAGTCAAGTAAATAATTATGAGGATAGTAATTCACTATATTAGAAGAAGTTTTGATGGAAGTAACTCACGGCTATCTCGGTATTAGGCCTAGAGAGTTACACACATATGATGAATGCTTCAGTGAATAGAGGATTAGATATAGGTTTTCCAATTAGTCCATGTTCTCATCAGATAAGACTCTACATTAATAGGTTCTTTGCATGAGGTTCAATTAGAGGCCAAAGGAGATTATTGGATAGAGATCCAATAATCCAAGGTTAGTGGATAATTGGATAGTGATCCAATACCCACTAAGGCAGGATGTATTAGGGTCTTGGTGGCTCTTTATAAATATAAGGCAGGGGCGACTCTTATGTGAGATTATACCTTTGGTCGACCTCTCATATTCTCCTCCCTCCCTTATATTCTATGTAAGAGTTACGAGATTTTAGTTATGATTAGAGAAGCATTACTGCAACGATCCATCGTGTGAATACCACTAGACAGGAGGACATTTGACCTCCTTCATCTTCTCTATTTGGATTTAGATTTTTAGGGATATACGATCTCTCTTATTAATCAATCTCTCCTGTATTATGATTTTTGGTTTTGGATTTTCACACACAAATCATTGCATAACAATTTGATATATATGGGAAACAATTTTTATTTTGTTCTTTTGCTATGTATGTGAAACTCCCACTGTGTTTCCCAATAATGGTATCAGAGCCAGGTTATTTATGCAAAAGATTGACTTTTAAATTGCTTGCGATGATATTAAATCGTATAGAACTGTTTTATGCGTTCGTTGTAGCGATTGATAGCAAAAGCAACGTTGCCTATGGGCGAGGGGCGGCCACATACGGTTTGGTAGGGTGGCACCTACAAGGGTGGCCGGCCAAGCCTCAGAGGGCGACTAACCAAAGCTACCTGTAGGGGCGATTGACTGCAGTAGGGGTCGCATGCGGGCCAAATGGTCGCACTAGATGACGTCACCTGACTGAGGGCTATGGCGGCCTCCTATGGGCAGAGGCGACCGATGATGGCATGCTGCACCACGACCTATGCAGGGGCGACGACAACGACCACAAGAATAGGGCATTAAGGGTTAGGGTTTTTTTGGTAGCAAAAAGATACTAATACCCCTTAAAATTTGAGAAACTTTAAGGTCTATCATTTTGCCAAGAATTTTAAAAATACCCTTAACAATTTTATAAATTCTTAACATATCCTATTTTTAAAAATAATTAATTAAATAGTTTAATTAATTATTTATTATCTAGTAATCCTATATAATGATGTGTACATGTGATGTATGATGTGGATGGATGATCATAAGCCATATGATATGAAGTGTGTATATATGATTATTAATTATTATTGGGGCCTACGAGCCTCTATTTTTCTCATTTATTGTCAGACCTACATGCTTATAATTATTTTATAATTACACAGAGAGGTGCAGCGGGACCCATGATGCCATAACAGGAGATCACAACGCATGATGATACGATGAGGATTCGACGAAATCGATGTTTACGAGATCAATGATCACAAGACATGGAGATATACGAATACATAGATAGATCCTATTCTGAGTGATTAAGCCCATTGACTCTAGCTTAATCATATTAGGTGTTAGCTTATGATCATCCGGTATGGCTTGCATATGTGATATATATATATATATATATATGCACATATGCAAGCGAGTAGATATATATTAAATATATATGTGTGTAACATGACATATAATAGACCAATACAAAATAAAAACCCCTTCTACTATAATATTAATTCGGTGAGCGTGAACCAATAACATTGACTCACTTGGCCTTCCATCATTATAGGAAGAAATTAAATCATGATATAGGTTTAGTTGGTCGAGTCACTCGAGGCTCACTTATCTATTGAATCTCAAATTTTGATGATAAAATCAATTAATAGATTATTGATCTAATAAGATTGTTAGAGTTGATTGATGTAGGATTAACTATGACAGATTACAATAAGAGGATTGGCCAAAGTCAAGTCCAAGCATCGAAGCGAGGTAAGGATGATGTGGTTGGGAACTCGCTTTGAGTGCGACGGGAGCTCGCCGAGGGTATCGAGAGTTTGCCAGGATAGCGCAAGGGAGTTCACTAAAAGAAGATCGAGACTTGGCGGAAGATTATCAAGGGTAGCTGAAAAGCTTACCGGGAGCTAGGAAGGTTTTCAAGTAGATTTGTTGGTCATTATTATAATCAATTAAGTCATAGTTAACATCATTAATATTAAACCATGACAGTGAAAAGGAGTTACAGACCATACATAGACCTAGGATCAAGCTTAGGTATCGGGCTAAGGTTTGGACGATGCGGTGGGAGCTTGCCGAGAGTTCGCTAGGACTTCGCCGAAGGTATCGGGAAGATCACTAGGAACATGCTGGGAGATCGTTGGAGGAAGATCGTGAAACTCGGTGCAGGGAATGTTGGAGGTTACTGGATTGCGGGAGTGAGGTCGTTAATTAAACTTGGTAGTCATGTATGGTTGTAATCCTTAAAGTAGTAGGTCAAGTTTGAGTCTGAATTAAGTGTGATTTGGAAGGAATCCAAATCAACTCAAAGAGGCAACTGGGTCCACTATGCGGTTGGATTGAGCTCAGGTTGAGCTCATTTAGTTGACCAGGTAAGTGGTCAACTAATGGTTCAAATCAGGATTGGAAAAGTGAAGGGAATCACTTTTTCGAGATTCTCAACGACTGAACCGCTGGTAAGCGGTGGTTGTACCATCACCACCCAAGTTTTCGGGTGGCAAAAGGTGGTTGAATCGCCTAGGTTGATGGCTAAATAGCCCATATCGATGGCTAAATCGCTTATACCTTGGTTTCAGGGTTACTTTCGACAACTGCACCACTAGCGCTGGTGGGTGAACCACCCGTATCTGGATTTTTTCGATATGTTTGAATTTTGGCTTCAAATTTTGAAGCCATTTGGGGCCTATAAATACCCTAAGTTTTTTTATATTTGATACAATAATTTTTGGGATTAAAATTCTATGAAAAACTTGTGTGAGTTATGAGAAAAAGAAAATGAGCAAGAGAGTGATCCAAGTGTTGTAATCTTGTCTCCATTGTAAGTTGAAAGATTGTAAGGGTTTGGTCTTCACCCATTGGTTATCTTTGAAAGCATGGCTTCGAAATCAAGCATTTCCCTTACGACATTGGTTATCTTTTTATTCGGATATGCTTATTCTTTCTTGAGTCATCTTTAAGCAAGAAGCTTAGCATTTCTCTATAAGATTAAATTACTCATTTGAACAAAAAATTTTCGATTTTCTTATCTTGCTTCAAACAAAAAGTTTTTGTTAAAAGATCAATTTACACTTATATTAATTCACCCCTATTTTCTCTTAGTGTCAATTGATCATAACAATTAGTATTAGAGCAATATATTACTCTTTAGACTAAACACCCACTTGAGTAAATGACTTTGTTTAGCATGAATAAGGAAAATTCCATTTCATGTCTTCCCATGTTCAATGGGACGGATTACACATATTAGAAAACAATGATACATATTTTTCTCGTTTCTTTGGACATTGATTTATAGAACATTGTAGAGAATGGATTTGAAAAATCTTCCAAACCAATAATGATTGGAATGATTTGGAAAGGTATTTCAATGAAAAGGCTATGAATGCTTTATTTTGTGCTCCTGATAAAAATGAGTTTAATCATGTTTCTGTTTGTGAATCGGCTTTTGATATTTGACACAACTAGAAATTACACATGAGGTGACTAGTAGAATAAGATAATCTAAAATTAATATTTTAGTTCATAATTATGAGTTGTTTCGGATGAAACCAAGTGAGTCTATTGGAGACATATACACCCGTTTCACGGATGTCATCAATGAGCTTAAAGCTCTTAGAAAATTATTTTTTAATTTTGAACTTGTTAGTAAAATTTTAAGATCTCTTCCTAAAAATTGGGATCCTAAAATAACCATTATACAAGGGGCCAAATATTTAAATAACTTATCTCATAAAGAACTCATTGTATCGTTAATGACTTATGAACTAAATTGTAAAGCTCATGAAGAGCTTGATGAACCCCTTTTAAAGAATAGGAAGGATGTGACATTTCGAACGACAAATGACTCCTCGAGTGAAACCTTGAGTACTGAGAACTATGATATTATACTAGTGTCTAGAGAGTTAAAAAAATTTATGAAAAAGAACAAGAACTATAAAAGCAAAAATGAACCGAAGAAGGACAATGTCATATATTATCAGTACAAAAAATCAAGACATTTCAAAAATGAATGTCCTCAACTGAAGAAGAAGGCGTCAAACAAGAAGAACACACTTTCGACAACTTGGGATGACTCAAGCTCACCGAATGAAGAAGACCAATCCAAAGAAGAAGTTGCTAACTATGCTCTAATGGCGATACAAGATGAGGTCAGTGATTCATTAAGCATTTCCCTTTCGAAATTATTAAATATGTTTTACGAATTATGTGATGAGTTTAGTAATGAACATGATTTGTTAGTTGGTAGATTTGATGAAATGCATAATTTATTAGCATTACATAACCCTTGTTCAAAATATGAAATATTAGGTAATGTTAAAGAAGAAAATATTATGCTTAATACAGTATTAAAAAAATTTAAAATTGGGAACAAATCCCTAAATATGATCCTTGCCAATAAATATTATATTAATAGAAGAAATGACTTAGGTTTTCTTGGTAACATTCAACAAAAAATCATTTTTGTTAAAGGACATACCTTAAATTTATCATAAAAAATCAAATATAATTTTTGTGAAAAATTAGTATATAAGGTAAACAAATATCTATTTAGAAAATATAGTCCACACCAATCAATTTGGATTCTCAAGAGAATAACAAACAATCAAATACTATTTTATAAATTTGTTTGACCTAATGTAAAATGGGTACCTAAGTATTTTTTATAAATTTGTCTCATAACAAGGCTAGGAGCACTAAATAATATTTTAGATGCTCAAAACATATAACTTGAGATTTAACAAGCTCACTAACCTAAATATTAACAAGATAAATTATTAAAAATAAAAATGAATCTTAATTATGATGGTGCGTAACCCTTTCATTGCATGCTAAAATTAGAAAGAAGAAAGATTAGATATCTTTAATGAAAAATTATGAACATGAAAGGGAGATTTTGATGATGATTAATATATTGATTGTGTGCTTATATTTGTGTATGTTATCTTGAGATTAAATGATCAAATATTGAATTTGAACTTAAAAGTTATATATAAACTTATTTTTCTTTAAAGAAAAACCATCTTGATAACATGATAGAATCTTTCAATATAAAAAAAAGATCATTAGATTTTGGTTGAAGAATATCTCTAGTATTGACTCTACTTGAAAGTGATTTATTCATTTGGATTTATCTTATCATAAGATTGATTGATAAAGCATAATTAGAGCATGCTAGTATGAAAATGAACTAGAACTAAAGAACCTTAGTTACTATTAATAAAAAATATTTATGTTGAAATTTATGAAAATGAGTTTTTGTTGATGATATATTAGTTTCTATGATTTGAAAAATATTATATATATAAAACAACCCTCTTGACTCCCAAAGATAGTTATCCAATCAAAAACCTTTTGATATGAGTCTAAATTTTTTTATTATCATGGTTATGACTAAAGATATTTCTAAATAAATCATACTCTTTTAAAATATGTTTAATGACTTATTTAAATGATATATTAGATGGACTTGAAATATGTTGAATGATTTAATATTAGATTGTTCTTGAATTGAGAATTGAAATAAATAAAAAAATTTGAATTTAGTTTATAACTCTTTGCAGTATGTGTAAAGAGTTAGACTCATCTAAATGTTGGAATTGAGATTGGTTGAATTTTTTATTGAAGTTGTTTTAACATTTTGATGAGTTCTTATAATGAACTTGATGATGTTGAAGTAATTTGAAATATGGGTTGTATGATTAAATGAATATTGTTGAATGATAGAATTTGAGCATAGAATATTATAAAAAGGGGATCATACTTTTATTTCTAGTGATTTTGAAAAATTATATTGATCATAAAAATTACATATTTTATGATAAAAGAATAAAATATTAGACTTAAATATAATGCTTAAGATAAATCCTATGTATACTTTTAAGAAACAATAATGTATATATTAATGATTTTTCTAATATTTTTATTCTGATTTAATATGTTTTATATTCAATGAAATCATGCTTGATGATTTAATGATGCATAGTGATTATGTTTAATGAGTTTATATTTCAAAATTATACATGATGATCTTTGTGATTTATGGCTAATTGATCTTTATCGTAATGAAATTTTTTTTTATTTTAAATGATGCATGTTTTTATTTAGCTTAAAAGACAAAGGCATACTTATATGAAATAAAAATAAAAAATATTTTTCTTAAAAAATTTCTTTATAAATTTTTTAAAAATAGATCAATGAATCGATTATATTATTTTTTATAAATCACTTGAACTATGAAAGTGATTTGATAATTTGAATTTGAATAAGTTTTTATCTAAATCATGATATTGATTCCTTTATATTTATAAATTGAGTTTTATTATGAGTCAAGATTTTTCATTCTTTGTACTCCTATGATTCCTTTGGCTATTCACTAAAAAAAGAAGATATATCCTAATAAATCATGATATGCTACTTGACATCTTGAAATTCTATGACTTGAAGTTTTGTTATGTATTATTTCTCTTTTTCTTCTTTTTTATTTAAATGACAAAGGGGAGAAAGAAAATCATTAGCATTTCAAGAGATCAATAAGTCTATTTATTTCATCTTGAATCTCTTGAAATTAATTTTGATGATTTGAAATTGAATGAGTTTTTACCTATATCATAATTTTGATTCATTAGAATTATAACTTGAAATCTTTTATGAATCAAAATATCTTATTATATGTTCTCGTACTATTTAAAAAGGAGATTTTTGTATAAATCATGATCTTGACAACTTAATATTTCTTATGCATGAATCAAGATATTTTATTTATCTCTCCTATGATTTGTCTCTTGATGTTCATAATTTGTCTTCATGAATTGTATATCTTATCACTATGTTAATTGTTCTTGATATATTTTATGTGATGATTTGAGAAAATGATATAATGAGAAAAGTTTTGCTTGTAATTATCACTTCTTTTTTATAATGACAAAGGGGGAGCAAAACTTGCTAGCTTGCTTATCTCGAAAGAGAAGCAAGAAGTGTTATCTTGCTAATCTCAAGAGAAGCATAAATTTTGCTTAACCTCACATTCTCAAAAAAAAAAAAAAAAGAATATGCTAAGAGAAGTAACACTTACCAACTTGTTAATTGCATGATGTAAAATTGCTAGAGTGGATCATCCATTCTCGGTATAGCGCGAGGAATATCTCGTGTGTTCTTGCTCGAAAAAATCTCTAGCCAGGATCATTCGGATTGAGAGAGGATGAGTTCTCTGAGAGAATATGATTAGAGCGAGACTCAGATGTATTCCTTATATGACCTTATAGAACCATGCCCGATATACGATCTCTGAGATATTAGTTAGATGAGGGACTACAAATACATGATAATTATGGACAAACATGTCCAATAGATTTGATCCCCCTATACCGTCTAGGGACTAATGTAGTGGCCTAGTACGTCCATAATCGATAAGTCAAGTGAATTATTATGAGGATAATAATTTACTATATCAGAAGAAGATATGATGAGAGTGACTCATGACTAGCTCGATATTGGGCCTAGAGGGTCACACCATATGATGGATGCTTCAACAAATAAGCCCCTGTTCTCATCAGATGAGACCTTACATTGATGGGCTCCTTGCATGAGACTCAATTAGAGGCCAAAAGAGATTATTGTATAGAGATCCAATAATCCAAGAATAGTGGATAATTGGACAGAGATCCAATACCCGCTAAGATAGGATGCACTAGGATTTTGGTAACTCTCTATAAATAGGAGGTAGGGGCAGCTCTTACGTGACATGCTGCACCTTTGACAATCCCCTCCTTATTCTCCTCCCTCTCTTATGCAAGAGTTTTGAGATTTTGACTGTGATTGGAGAAGCATCACTGTAACGATCTATCGTATGGATATTGCTAGAGAGAAGGATGTTTAACCTCCTTTATCCTCTCCATCTGAATCTAGATTTTTAGGGATATATGATCTTTATAGGTAATCAATCTCTCATGTATCATGGTTTTTGGTTTTGTGGATTTTTTGCACACTAATCTTTGTATGACGATTTGATATATGTGAAAAATCATTTTTGTTTTGTTCTTCTGCTTTACATGTGATGCTCCCATTGGGTTGCACAATATTGAGGATTGCCATAAAAGCTTAAATGTTAGCATATTTTATCTTGAAACTAATCCCTCACTTGAGGCTAAAACCGGTAATCGCACCTCCTTAACATGGAGTTTATTCTACCCCATCGAAAAGGGGCGACATTGAACTTATCCTGAAGGGTCCAAACAAGCAATTGTACAAACAAGCTCTCCTGTTTGAATTTAAAATATCCAATAATGAGGTCAAACATAAAGCATTTCTCTCAGGACTTTGACTTGCTTAATAAGAGCTTCAGGTCCAAGACGTGATGGTGTTCAGTGACTCACAACTCATTGTGAGCTAAGTAGAGGGGAGCTACGAAGCCTAATATGTGACAATGGTGTAGTACCTCATTGATGTGCGAAGGTTAGCTTGCAGCTTCTCTTAACTCGATGTGTAGGGTCCCTCGTGCAGAAAATGCCCAAGCCAATGCACTCGCCAAGTTAGTCTCCACCCGAGCTTTGAGGGAGGGTTGGCCATTAGTCAACATGTTACCGACTCAAATTATCGAAAAATATAAAATGTCCATGGCCAAGAAGGAACCTGTTTAATCTTGGATTTTGATGATGAAATTAATTAATAAAATTTATAGACTAATATGCTTTTAAGAGAAGTGACATAAGAAATATTTCGATCACGGACATAAACCATCATAGGGCAAATTATCAAAGCCAGAGAATTAAACATTGGGTTAGAGAAGTATCATGTCAGAGATTGGATGTCGGGCCGGAGGATTAATCGATATGCCAAAGGATGACTTCGTACAATGAGTTTAGGTATCAGGACAAAAGGATCTAGTATTGTGTCAAAAGATTAGATGTTATAGGAAGTCAACATGCCGATAGATCGAACGATACACCGAAGGAAAGGACAATGTGTCGGAGGTTCGAATGAAGTAGCAAATGATCAAATGATATACCATAATACTAGACAATATGCTAAAAGCTTTGTGATTATACTAGATATGTGATTGAGTGGTTAAGTCTTAATCGAGATTATTTGGGCTCAAATTGAGTTGGTATTAGATCGAAACCATGCTAACTTAATTAGAAGCCCATTGGGCCTAAGCAAGGGTTTGAATTGGACCTGTTGGAAGGCCAATTTGGTGACCTATAGTTAGCTTAGGTAGTCATATCGTTTAAGAGTTGAAAAGCATAATTTATGCTTTTTTGGGTATTCTAACGGTGGTACCGCCCTTTATCGATAGTTGTACCATCTAGGGCAATGGTGGTATTGCTAGAGCTTGGATTACTAGGCTCTGTTCGATAGTAGTACCGTCCAACGTTAATGGTAGTACTGTTAGTACTCGAAAATATGGGGATTTAAAATTTTGACTTTATTTTTGAAGCTTTTGAGGGTCTATAAATACCCTAGTCATGCTTACTTGATGCAAGTAAAAGAGAATAATGAAAGCTTGAGAATTGAAGTGTTGTAAACCCTCTTAAAATTATATTTGAGTCTCTTCCTTCTTGAGTTTAGAGATTATTCTAAGGAGATGTGAGATCTTTTTTAAAAGAGAGATACACAGATTTTCTCCTAAGCCTGTTAAAAAGAGAAGAGTTATAATAAGGTTAGTTAATCTTCGACCTTGGAAAGAAGATCGATAGTGAAAGTTCATAACCTCGAGGGAAAAAGAATTGGGAGTGGACATAGGTCAGAACAATCAAATCACTATAAACTACTTTGCATACTTATTTTGCTTTATTTTGTTATTACTTGTTGATTTAATTCACTTATTAGCCTTACTTGCACTTTTGGTTAAACTCATTTTTGATATAGGTTTATCGATCAAATTTTAAAAAATTAAATCTTTTTATGATAGCATGTAAAACCTTCATCACAGGAGTGAACTATTTTACGAAGTGGGTGGAGGCTAAGCCACTAGCATCAATCACCGAGAAGCAAGTTGAGGGAACCATATAAAAGAATATTATCACCCACTTCAAAATCCCAAAGGCCCTCATCACCACTAATAAGACTTAATTTAACAACACAAAGTTTAAGGGCTTTTATCAATTCTATGGGATTTAGCTGAGGTTCAGTTTGGTGGATCGTCCCTATGCTAATGATCTCACTAAGGTCACTAACCAAGCCATTCTCGAAGAATTAAAAAAGAGAATCATTGGAGAGAAGGGTAATTAGGTGGACAAGCTATCAAGCATTCTATGGGCCTTCAGAATAACACCAAAGATTGACTCAAGAGAATCGTCATTCAGCCTAGCATTTGGCATTGAGGTTATCTTGCCACCCGAGATAGTCTTCCTAACATCTTAGATTGAGAACTTTACTGAAGAAATCTCGAAAGAGGGACCTAAAGTTGGGCTCAACCTGATTAGCGAAGTTAGAGCCGAAGCACACATATGGGCATTGAGATACAAAAGTGCAGTGATCAAGCTTTATGACCGAGGAGTCCAGCCTTGAGGGGTTAGACTAGGGGAGGGTCCTGATGCTCCAAAGAGTTGAGGTCCACGACTCAACCAAGTCTTAAGAGAAGTTGATGCTAAATTGGAAAGGCCTTTACTGAGTCATCAAAGTCGTTCAAGATGAAACATACTTTACTACCTTAGGACAATAAAGGGTGTGATGTTGCCAAGAATGTGATACATTACATATTTGAAGAAGTTTTACCCATATGCCCTCCCTTAGGATTGGGCTGGGGAGGACTACACCCCAAGCATCATATGTTGGCGTACTAGGCCTAGGGTGTTAATTGCAAGATGTATCTTTAAAGTGCTAGTTGCAAAGTAAGAAAAGAGAATTTCAATACTTTTAAAAGGATTACATCAATCATGTTAGGCTTCTACATCCAGGATAAAGCCCTGACTTATCAAAATAAAGTGTTGATTGGGTGGACAAAAGAAATGAGTTAGATAGACTGACCCGATGACCAAAAATTATAAAGAAAGGAACTTGAAAGTTGAGATAACAACTCAAGCAATAGGTCGAGGCGGCGAGTCGGGGTTATCATCAATGACATCTCAATTGTTATCGAGACTTATGGTCCTTAAGATAGTCCATGAATGGATCCTCCTCGAGCTCCTGCTTAGGTTACCTCGCTTTGAAGTGGGCCAGAGTAATTTGGTACTTGAACTGGTATGAAACCCACATCATCCTCTTTAGACTCCTTTGGAACCTGATGGACACCTTGTAGTTGGCAATCACTTCCTCTCGATACTTTGATATTCGACTTTGCTCACCCTCCAATGCTTCCTTTAGATTGCAAGCCTCCTTGTTAGATATTGTAACCTCCTCGATAAGCTTTGAGTTATGTGTCCTCAACACATCTAGCTCCCGAATAAGCCGCAACAACTCATCCTCCATTGCCCGATTGTGACCTCAGACCACTTCAGTTGTTTATCAAGGTGAGCTAAGTGCTACTTCGCATCCTCTAGTTGACACATCAGTTTAGTCGCTCAAGCCTCTGCATCGATGATATAGAAGATGCTCCTCCCCCCCTCTTTAGCTCCTCGACCTTAGCCCGGAGGTCATCAACTATGAGAGACTACTAGCGAATAATAGCACCAGCATCTTTGGCATAATCAACAAGGGTCATCACATAGTGGTGGTGTTATAAATCAAAAGTGAACGAGTTAGCAAGGTGAAACTGAAGGAGCTAGTGATATTACCACCACTTCATTTCGATAGCAAGTTCTAATTATGACCACCGAAGGAGCTAGCAACATTTCGGAGCTAGCGATATTACCACTACTTCATTTTGACAGCAAGTTTTAATTAAGACCTCCGAGGGGGAGCAATAGATCTACTTCATCATCTTTGGGCATAGGGGTCTACGACAATACTACTCTACAGTAATGCCCTCACACCACATCTTCTACATCTCCTTCAAGCCTTCCCACTTGGGCTACAACGGTCTATCCAAGGTTGAGTATGGTAGGTTGGCCATCTGCAAAGCCATAAAGGGTAGGAGCTTCTCCTTGGCCTACTCCCTTTTTTCCCCAAGGATGGCCTAAAACTTCGGCCTCCTAAGGGTGCTGGCAATGTAGTGGTGGGAGGGTCCATCTCCCGACTCGACTCCTTCAGTGTGTCATCCCTTTAGGGGTCGAAGACCTTCCTCAGCATAACTCTGTATTTCTGCCTCAATTGGTTGGTGTTGCCATGACAACTAGATCGAGGTGGATCTAGCACCTTTACCGATGGCTCATGGGTTGTTATTGGGGCGAAACAGGGCTCTGTTATGCTCGACGAGGAGTTAGATGCCTTACTCTTCAGGGAGTGCAGATTCATGCTTATAGAAGATCCAAATTATAAGGTTGAAGATTAAAAAAAGAGGTAAGTGAATCGATGGGAGGTTCAGGTCATACCTCATGGAGTCGTGCTAAGATGCATGATGATCGGTCATTCCTTATCCATCTTTTGATCTATCTCAAAGGAAGAGAGTATGTCTCTCAGTTGAAGCACTAGATCCGCCTCCTCATCTGATAGAAAGGGAGGGGTTGTTATCACTATAATGTGCCAACTATGCGAGATTGAATCCCTAGTTTCGACTTGAACTTACGAGAAAGAAGTGCTCATTCCATCCACTGTTGTTAGAAGGAGCACCATTGATCTTGAAACCCCCCGACTAGTTAAGTAGAAGCTACTTCTCCCCTTGCATAATAAAAAATAAGTGACAGAAAGAGTGCAAGTCGGAGTAATATTGGCATTTCGACATCTATGATGAACACTATTAGATAGCACCATGAGTTGGGTGCTATTTTAGAAGGTGATATACCCTATCATTGGTGGAGGGGTGAATTATGCTATAGCAAAAAGGGTCCAATTTTAAAAATTTGATCGATAAATATATATCAAAAATATGATTAAAAAGTGTGAGTAAAGGTTCTAGTAAGTAAATTAGTATGCAAGAGCAAATCAAGGCAAGAGAAAGAATACAAATTGATTTATAGTGGTTTAATCATTTTGACACAAGTCTACTCCTAGTTCCTTTTCCCTCGAGGTCACCGACTTTAACTATCGATCTTTTTTCTAATGGGCAAAGATCAACTATCTTTGTTACAACTCTTCTCCTTTTAATAGGCTTAGGGGAGAACCTTTACACTCTCTCTTTTACAAGAGACCTCATACCTCCTATAACTTAGAATCATCTCTAAACTCAAGAAGGAGGAAGAGACTCAAATAATACTCAAAGAGAGTTTACAATACTTACGTGCTTAAGAATTCATTATTCCATCAAGCAAACATAGGTGAGATATTTATAGACCCCAAAAGGTTTCAAGAATAGAGCCAAAAATTTAAATCTTCAAAATTTTGAGTACTAGTGATACTACCGTCGGTATCGGATGGTACTACCATCGAAACCATTAAAAAAGCACAAATAGTGCTTTTCTACTAACTCATTCGGTACCACCACCTAGGCCTACTTTAGGTGACTAACATGGCCTTCTAACATGCCTAATTCAGCCCTGATTTGAGGCTAATAGTTTCCTTATTAAGTTGGCATAGTTTTAGCCTAATATCAACTCAATTTGATCAAAAAAGACTTTGATCAAGACTTTCACAATCCAACCATATATCTAGCATGATTATGAAGCTTTCAGCAAATTGTACACCATACCGACATATCGTTTGATCTTTATCTATAAACTCACCAATTGATTTCATCATCAAAATCCGGGATCTGACAATCTCTCCCTTCTTAATAATGATAACCAATTGATAACGAAGTTTGAACCAAGCTCTCTCTATCTATATGCCATTTTGAAAGTTTATGATGAATTTGAATTTAAATAATCATATATAATTTTAAATGTATATATTGAATTCAAATTGAAAAAAATTGATCTTGTCAAAAAATCATAATTATTTCAAGTTTCAAATTTTTAATAATTATCAATGTGTAATTTCAATCAAATATAACTATAAGCTCACATTTGTATAAAAAAGAATTATAAGTGAGACATCATGATTCTCACTCTTGGGTAACAAAAAAATATGATTCTCTTCCTTTGTTAATAAAAAACATGAGTTACTACTTCTCCCCTATGCTATCATAAAAAAAGAAGAGAGTGATATCATAGTAATATTATGCTACTCTACCCTTTTGCATCAATGTTCTAATTGCGTAAAAATAAAAATTATTTTGATATCAAAATATGAAGGATCTTAATATCAAAAATAAATTCAAGTTATAGACACCAAGAGATCAATTGGTGATGGGGTATAAACAAGACTTCCCATATTCATATCTCATCTTAAAAATATGATGAATTTAAATTCAAAATGGAACTTTTTAATAGTACTATTGAATTTGAGATAAATTCAATCTTGATATTATCATTGCAAGCCCAACTATTCAATTAAGCTTCAATTTTTTTAAAAAATAGTTAATAAAAGTTATGCATGAGTCACTACCAATAAAAAGTTATAAAAGCATCAATAATTTTCTTGTTCAACACAATTAGGCATGAATTGCTACTTCTCTCATTTTGTCATCAACATAAATATTAGTTACTTGATACTTTTGTCATCAACAAAATGAAGGACACAAGTCATAAATACAAAAAAGTTATATAAAATAAATCTAAAGTTATGAATATTGAAAGATCATGATTCATTTGGATAAATTTCCTCCTTAGCTATTATTAGAAGGAAAAAATCACAGGAAAAAAATAATAAAATTTCTTGATTCATACAAAACAAATCTCAAGTTATAAATGTCGAGAAGTTAAATGAAAGATCATAATTCATTTGGATAAGTCTTATCTTTAGTAAATAGTAAAAAAAAAAAATCATAGGTATTTAAATAGTAAATTTTTTTTATTCATACAAAATAAATATCAAATTGTAAACATCTAGAGGTCAAGGAAAGATCATGATTAGTTTAGATAAATTTCCTCCTTAGTAAATAGCAAAAAGAAATAATCATAGAAGAATAAATAGTAAAATGTTTTCATTCATACAAAATAAATCATAAGTTATAAACATCGAGAGGTCAAGTGAAATATCATGATTAGTTTTTTAAAAAATCTCATCTTTAATAAATAGCAAAAAGAAAGAATCATATAAGAATAAATAGTAAAAGTTCTTTAATCATGCATTACCGATACACATGAGTCATCTTTAATATCATCATCAATGTATTTAGGCTCAATTTGAGATAAAAAGATAGTATTTGCATAAAATTTTTTTTAATAAAGAATGAATTTGAATGACTTTTGATGCATTTCAAATAATTAGTTTCTTAGGATATGCATCTATGTAATTTCATTTCTTAGGTAATATTTTTTTAGAAGTAGATATATTCGAGTTGCTTTGAAGATAAGAATTGTCATTCGAATTCAATTTATCAAATTCAAAATGATCATCAAAATTATTTTTCTTAACTTTGAGAGATTCATTAAAAATAACATAGATAGATTCTTCAATAACTAAAGTTCTCTTATTGAAAACTCGATGAATTTTATAAATAATGGAATATCCCAGAAAAATATTTTATTAGATTTTACATCAAATTTTTCTAAGGCATCTTTTTCATTTAAAATAAAATATTTCTATCCAAAAACTTTAAAATATAAAATGTTGGGTCTTTTATTGTTATAGTACTTATAGAGAGTTTTAGATGAGGTTTTATAAGACTATCCATGACATACATAGTATGTCGTGTTAATAACTTCAGCCTAAAAAACTTGGATAGACTATGTTCATTAAGTATGATTTTTGTCATCTCTTCTACACTCTTATTCTTTCTTTGAACAACTCTATTTTATTATGAATTCCTTAGAGTCAAAAAAATTATGATCATACTCATTCAAATCATAAAATTCTTAAAAATTATGATTTTTAAATTCACCACTATGATCGTTACGAATATAAGAAATCATAAAACTTTTTCATTTTGAACTTATTTATAGAATTTTATAAAATACTTAAAATAATCATTTTTATATACCAAAAAGTCCAGGTATATCTATTATAATTAACAACAATCGCAAAATCATATTTACTATCTCCCAGATTTGTGATATTAATAGGTTCAAATAAATCCATGTGAATTAATTGTAAGAGTCTAGTGGTACTAACTTAGTTTTTAGGTTTGAAGTTAATTTTTATGTATTTTTCTAGTTGGCGCGTATCATAATTTTTCTTTTGACAAATTTAATTTTAGTTATTTTTCTTACAAGTTCTTTAGTTCCAATTTATAAAATTAATTTCATATTTACATGTCCTAATCTCCAATGTCAAAGTCATTCATCATCATTTAAAAATCAATAGTATAAATATTATCGCTTCTTAAAGTAATCATAGATTTATTTGTATTTGATATTTCTATGATGCAAGCATTAGATTCAAATTTAACATTATATCTCTTATCATAAAGTTGACTAATGTTTATCAAGTTATGTTTCAAACCATCAACTAAAATAACATCTTTAATCAAAAGATTTGATTTGCTACTAATATTTTCAATGATCTTTCATCATGGTGGAAGAAGGATTTGAAGCCCGCCACAACGGGGGAGGATCCAAAATCTACCACAATGGAGGAAGAACTTGAAATCTGCCACGGTGGGGGGAGGATCCGAAATTTACCATAGCGGAGGAAGAACTTGAAGCTCGCCATGGTGAGGAGAAGACTTGAAGCCGACCAAGGCAGGACAAAATATGCATAAGGTGTGTGAATCTGAAAAATTTGACCCGCGCTAAGAGGAATTCGTTACGACAGAGGCATAGAGCAAAATGTGTGGCAAGTGAGTTAGGAAAACTCAACCCACGCCAAGAGGAATCTACTATTTTGGAGGTGCAAGGCAAAATGTGCCTAATGTGTATGAGTCAAGAAAATTCGATCTACACTAAGAGGAATCCACTACAATAAAGGCATAGAGCGAAATATGTTCAATGTATGTGAGTTATGAAAACTCGACCCGCGCCAAGAGGAATCCACTACAGTGGAGGTGTAGGATGAAATGTCCTCAAGACAGGTGAGTTAAGAAAACTCGACTCGCGTAAAGAGAAATCTGCTACGATGGAGGTGCATAGCAAAATGTGCTTAAGGTGTGTGAGTTGAGAAAATTTGATCATCGTGTTACATGTATCTTTTTTTACACTACAAAGGGACATGTTAATAAGTTATATATCAAATAAATTAAATGTCGCACTATGAACCCCTCTAACGGGAGCCCTGAAGCATAACTAGGGGGGTTGGGGGGGAGTGGTGGTGCGCAGGAGTTGGAGTAAGAGGGATAAATGATAGAGAATATATTAATGGTCAATCATTATTTGACACATAATCGTCATGTGAAAGCCATCATAGAAGGAAAAGATCCAAGTCACTCTCCACCTATTTGTTCTCATGGATAATAGTCTACGGCAGGCTATTTGATATTGTCTCCCCCCTATCGTCCACATGGATAAAACGCCAATGGACGGATTTGGGGCAATTATAGGATGTCTCATCGTCAAGGTCAAGTATAAAAGTCAACCCCTGATGCTATACTAGGGGGCTCTCTTCCCAAGAAAAATTCTTACCCACTAAAGACTTGGATCATTAACTTAAAAAGTGTCGGAGGGATCGGGTTAGGAAAAAAAAAAAATTCTCACGACATCGGTCTTAGTGCAGGTGCCACCTCTAGACATTGACACTTTAACCTTAAAGTCATCTCGGAGAGCACCTTAGTCACCACCCCGAACACTCTTCCTACACCCTAGAGTTTAGATTATGTCAAGTTGACTCGGGCGTCGACGACGGTTTCCCCCTAACACTAGAATATGTAATTAGAATCAAAATTAATAATTTCGGTTAGGTTTTGAATCAACAAATAGTGAAATATTTCACAAAATAACAAATTTATCCCTTCTAATACCTTAATAAACGACTAATCGGAAGGATGTTTTAGAAAAAATAAAAATGAAAAAAAATAAACGATCGCGGTTGGAATCCGAAATCGAAATCATCGGTTTCTGAATCGAAACCGAAACCACCGAGAAAGGACGACCGGGACACAAAATTTATGTAGATGTCAGTATATGGCAAGGGGAGGGTAAGAAATTGTCACCCAAGATTTCGGGAATGGCACATGCACTACTCTCCAATCATGTTTCTTTGATGCTCCCCTCGAATGCTTCACATTGCTGCTCACTGCATTAAACTGAAATCAGGATCCGCATTGGCACAACTGTGAATTCTCTACCTAATTAATTATCATCTTTGCATAGGAATGTGTGTCAAAGCAAACCCAAGTTGGATGAAATAATAAACAAGCAAATCAAGCTCAACACGAGAAAAGGCAAAAAAGTACTTTTTGTTTTGAGCTGTTAGCTAGGCAATGCAAGTGGCTGCAATTTAGTTGAACAGGAGAGAGAGAGAGAGATCAAAAGCAAAAGCTAGCTATTTATTGCTCGGCCACCTTTCATCTTTAGCACTCAAAAAAAAAAAGTCTCAAATTCTTCCTAAAGCAACATGAACCTTGAAATCAGTCTCTTATAATGAGCCTCCCACATACATGTGCATAGGAGGGGGGGGGGAAAACTTGTATAGATTTGCTGTACAACAAGGAGTCGAATAATTTACAGATGTTTGCTGGCATGACACATAAACTTCATCTTCTAATGGTTCAAGAGCATGTTGAAATGCATTTCTGGGCCTTAATGCAGCTCCAGTTGATCCACATCCACAATACCCTCCAACCCCAGGCACCCTCTAACGATTGACTATGCACACATTTCCAACTTTTGATGGCTGCTGCTTATTCAAAAACAGAATTAACTGATTAGTGCCTACACATTAAGGAGTAGAAGGGGGAAATTTTAACCAGCTAAATTTTTCTACAATCCTCAGAAAGAATCAGTTTGTTTAAACATATAAAACCAGCAACTTGCTTCAGGGTGAAGAAACCTGTTATTGTGTCCATGTTCACATAGAAGTCAATGGAAAAACACAAATCATCCCTAAGAATACAAGAATTTGGAAAAGAAAGTTACCTTCTTAGGTATTTTTACCAATGCATCGGAGCTGCCCCGTGCGTCTGCTTTCAATATCTCAAATGAACACAACAGGTTTTCATCTATGCTTAATAACGCACCCACATTATCAAATTCTCCACAATAGTTTGGAGCTGAAAAAATTGTGACTAATCTTCTATGTGCGAAAAACTCATAGCCATCCTCCATTACCTATAAATACTTTTTAAGCATAAGCAGTGTTTGCAAGGTTAACAAAGAAAAAAAAAAAAGAGCAGTATAGGAGAGATGACAATAGTTACTTACTTGATGAGCTCGGCAAATAAGATCTAGATCGTTCCTCTCCAAAAACTCAACAAGCTTGTCAGCACCAAAAGTAACTGAGACTCCTCGCTCACTCTCACCCCAGCCTTGTACATCAGAATCAGGATCGGACCAAAGCAAATCACAAAGAAGACCATAGTCTGGAATCTCAGTGGGCCTCAAGATATCTCGAATTTGATAAATGTTTTCCAACTCTGGCGAAAGGCCACCATGCATACAAAATATCTTTTCATCTATTACGGCTGCCATGGGTAAGCAGTTAAAGCAATCACAAAATGTCTTCCATAGCCGGATGTTAAACCTCCTTTTGCACTCGTCATAAAATCCATAGACTCTATTGATTTTAGCATCTTCATGGTTTCCTCTTAGGAGAAAGACTTTTTCAGGATACTTTATTTTATAAGCTAGAAGCAAGCATATGGTTTCCAAGCTATATTTGCCCCTGTCCACATAATCCCCGAGAAACAGATAAGATGAATGAGGAGGGAATCCACCTATATAAAACAGCCTCAATAGGTCAATATATTGCCCATGTATGTCACCTGCAGCATAAGTGGCGATACAGAATGTTAAAAAGATTCCCAAACCAGGACATCACTCAAATGTAAAAAATGCACGTTGGCAAATACAAATAGCAACTTACAAGCATCCGTTCTAATATCAAAGCCCTCAAGTGCACATGCATACTTAATATTTTACATCTGAAGCATGTGAAAAGATTACTCTAGAAAGAAAAAAATAGCTTCTACTATGAAATCTGATAAAAAAGCTAATGACATAAGAGTCTTAGATATCATTTACTGATTGTTAAAAATTGTAATAATTTGTCTTCATTCAGAAAATGGAACAAAAAACTGTCATTGTCCAATCCTATTAAAACTATGTGAACAAATTTTAGCCAGAGGGCCGGATCTGAAAACAGAGATGTATTTCTTTTACATCCAATCGTTATCTCAGAAGCCACAAACATGCTTTTTTTTTTTTTCGAAAAGTAAGAATTCTACCAATGTCTTCTTTGGCTTTACGGTCCATTGGAGTGAATGAACAAAGTGGCCACATCTACAGCATGTGCAAATAATAAGAAGCCTAACTGGTTGCATACATACCAGACTGACAGTGAAGTGGCTACTTTGGAGTTACTTCATATGGATTGTTATCACATGAAAGCCAAGAAGCATAAGTAGATGCAACATGAATAATCTTAGCACAAGAACCAAAGTAATGTATACACTGGATGACCAACTAAAAGTGATATAAGCAATATACAAGAATGCAACTCAAACTTTCATAAATGAGAGCTCCGGAAAGCCATAAAAGCTGATATGGATCAAAGATAGGGAATGAGCATGGAAATGTCAATCGTTGGTTTTCCTTTTGGCAACTCAAAAGTCAACAAGCATTGGCATGGCGATCTCCTTGTTCCACATTGCTCCCTTCCCCCCCCCCCTTCAATTCTTTCCAATCAAATCTCCTGGATTACTTCCTCAGTCTCAAGCACAACCGGGCCTTTCTTCTAACCAAATGTATTAAGAAACCTAGTTAGAAATTTGGTTTCTTCCAAAGTTGTCTCAAAATTCGCAGCCACTGTCATCTATCTTCATTTTCTTTCTGGCTCTCCACTAAACAGCAGCCTAAATTTCCAGAGTAGATCAAACCAAACCATAGATTCTAATTCAAACCTTAAGAAAATGAATTAAGAGTCTGCAAAGAAAATTTATCACAAATCACCAAAGCAACGCAAAGCCACTCGGGTTTCGGTGATTGTCCCAAGATGGAACCCCTCCAAGAATCTACTCTACGGACGCTCCTATGACAACAGCAAGATGAACGTATTAGGAAAAGAAAGACCAATTAGATGCCACTCTCAGAAACCCTCCGAGGAAGACCATACCAAAATTATCTAAATTTACCAAGGGAAAGCAAGAATCGCCAAAACTATTCGCAAAAGGCGGCTGCACCAAGTTCAGTTGCAGATCGACCCGAGGGATGGGGAGGATCCCAAACTGACCGCAGATCTTGATTGGGGCGTGCAGCTCGAGGAGGTTGGGCTGCGAAAGGAAAACCTTCTTCGCCTCGACGCAAAGCTGCCGCATCTCGGCCTCGAAGAGCTGGACCTGCCTGCCGCCGCCGCTGAGCAGCCGCCTTATCACGTCGTCGAGCACCGGCCCTTCCATGGCCCCCATCGAGGCCTTCGTCATCATCATCTCCGCGCCACTCGCCTTCCAACGCTCCCAACTCCAAGCGAGTGCGACGCGTCTCTCTTCGCCTTTTCCTTCGCTTCGAATCGCGTCTCTCTCTCTCTCTCTCTCTCTCTCTCTCTCTCTCTCTCTCTCTCTCTCTCCAGACGCACCAAATGGGGATTGAAGCGTTGCACCAAATGGGGATTGAAGCGTTGCACCAAATGGGGATTGAAGCGTGGGAAAACAGAGAGCTTCGAAACGTTCGTTTGCCACCGAGACGAGGCGAGAGGAAAAGTGAGACGCTTATGGTGCTTGCAGGGAAGAAGGCTTCAAAAGCGCGTCGATGCCACATATCCGTCAGATGTAGAGCATGGGAGTTTCCTAGCCGTCCGATTAAGCGCGTGGGCTCTCGGTAAACGGACCCTTCCGGAATGCGTCTTCCCACCGGCTCGTAGTTTACGATCGGGCGGGCCCAAGCTTGGCGTCACATGAATGGTGGGCCCCCACCTGAGCGGCCCTAGCCAACACGCTGAATCAAAACCATTGATCACTTGGAATAATTAGCAATGTTAGTAATGTGTTTGATCAAGTCAATTTTAAAATTTTTAATTGGAAGGTTTGGGATTAGTCACAAGGCAAGGCGAACATTTGAATCCCAAGCAAGGCAATTATAATAGTAGTGACAGGTGTTAATGACAAGATCGGTTTGGGAGAATTGGAAGCATATGTGTGAGCCAAGTCTTCTTCTTCCTGATTTTGCCACATAATTAAGACCTAGTTAGAGCAACTGATGATGAACAGGTCCACCACTACGGCATGCCTAACTCAACAAATTTGTTTATGGCCACCACCAAAGGCAGAACAGCCCACCATGTGTTTGGCTAGCTTGTGATAAGCTTTGGTAGAATCTGTATGTTGTAACTTGGAGGTTCAAGGAAGGTGTATAATAAGGCATCTGAGTGGCTCATCTCTCAAATCGCATGCAATTGTGTGATATAATTTATATGCAAAATTAATCTATGCCCTTGCATTTACATCACAATATTCCTTTGACTAGACTCATGCCATGACCTCTCCTCCATTTATAGGGGTAAAATTATACTGATATTAAGTCTTTGTGCACTACAAGGAAATTGCTTATGTCAAGCACCAATAACTTATTAAAGCGATCCAGGAATAGGGTTGATAGCTTCCATTGATCTTAAATTTGCTGGTAGCAATTAATAAAAACTCTAGAAGGTTGCATCAAACTTGCTGGTAGCAATTAATAAAAAGTTACCAGATCCGTGAACACTCTTTAAAATTCTAATCAAACTAAGCAAGCCAGTCAACTAGCAATTTATCATCACTTGTTTAGCAATCTTCTATAAATCATATTCAATTGTTGTCCTTCTGGGCTGAACATTCAGTCAAAAAAATCATAGAAGCTTATTTCCGACAACAAACAGGGAAAGCTTAGAAGAAACCCATTGACAAAAATACCTCACATCTTTTCATCTAATTCTAATGTATCAACAACACAGTATCTTGAAAATTTTATGTATGTCTCAAAAGGTTTTCAGTGGGCAAAAATACCCCCCCAATAGAAAAGAGAACAGAACAAATGCAATTATTTGGCTGACAAACCAAGGATTTATTAATGGACTAATGTACTGGAAACTGAGAATTACTGACCTACCTTCAAACTGTTGGGAACGCACTTCTGAAGCACAATGTTCAGTTGCATGTCAGAGATTGTGCTGATAAATCCAAATTACTAGTGCTTTAGTTCTGATCATTTTCCTGATAATAATTTTGAACAACCAGACCCTCGGAATGAGTCTACTACTGTGATTGCATCCAGCACTTGATACAAGTATTGAAACCTACCCTCCTTTTGAGGAGGATTCACCTCAGACATCAAATTACTAGTGCTATAATTCAGTCGGATTAGAGCAAGAATATATATGTTTTTGAGTCATCCAAAGCAACCTGTACTACAGTTGGTTCATTTACAGAAATATAACACATTTACAATCTCACAATTCCTTCGCATTAGGATTGCGGTCAGGCTAAATGTATCGATAGATGAAATGAGCCTTCTGATTGGCCTGCATCACCAGTAAGATGCAGGAAAGGCCTCCACCCACTCGATTCCATTTGTGCAGCAGGCATAACAGGGTAGGGAGCAAAGCCTTCACATTCCCATGCAAAGAAATGATGTCTTCCAATGTTCTCACCACCTATGGCACTATAGCCTGATGAAGCTGTTGGAGGAAATAAGAAATATCCAGCCTGATCTGGGAGCGATTGTGGAGGAGGTGGCCCGAGACTCCTCAAACCTCTAACTTGTGGCATACCTGTCATAAGGGATCCATGTACACTTTGTAGATTGTGATATTGGTTATGTTGATGAACACTGCCCTGACCTCTAAAAGATACGGTGGAACCAAGGATCACGCGGCGGCGGCTTACCTGTCATAAGGGATCCATGTACACTTTGTAGATTGTGATATTGGTTATGTTGATGAACACTGCCCTGAGCTCTAAGATACGGTGGAACCAAAGATCGTGCAGCAGTGGCAGAGGCTCTGGCTCTGGCTCTGGATCAGATCAGTAAGAAAATGCAAGCAAAGAGCCTTGGTTAAAATCATAAAATGGCTAGCATATTTTCACTCATTATACTAGAAGCAACAATAAGTACCAACAACAAAATGTTGTCTAAAGGCTATTCAGGTAACAAAATGCAGCATTTTAAATAGGTGCTCGGCGCCGGCGGCGAGGCGAGGCGCCTCAATCAACACTTAGGCGGACGCTAGGCGTCGCCGCCCGCCGAGCCCGGCGATTCGGGTGAGAGCCTAGTTTAATCCAGTCGACCGAACCAGGCTTTTAGCTCTGGTTCGGTCGGTCGCGTTAGTTGGTTCAATCGAACCAATTAACGCAGCTATATATCTCTCGTTACCCAACCCTAATCCTGATCTCGAATCGGGATTAGCATCTCGCCGCTACCTTATTTGTTGTCGCTGCCGCTATCTTCGCCGCCTCGCTTTCGCTTCCATCCTTCGCCCGAGTGCTCGAGAGCCCGCTTCAATCGCTTGGATTACGCCGCCGACACCATCTCTGCTGTCGTTTCTCTTCGTCGTTCACTGCGCACCGCCACCGCCGCTGCTTGTTGTCCTACTCCTCTCTCGTTGTCTCGTCATCTCGATTCTCATTAATATATTAACACTTAACAGGATACTGTTAAGTTGACTAATTATTATAACTAATTTTTAATAGTATCTTATACTTGTTAATATTTATTACATATACAGTATATTGTCCATATTATAGTATAGTTAACAATAAACAATATACTGTTAATATGTTGTTAACACTTAACAATATATTAATAGTATACTATATAGTGTATATTAAATATTAATAGTATACTTGTTAATGAACAGTATATCGCTAATGGATATAAGATATTGTTAATGGAATTATGATATTAATATTTAATAGTATATTATTAATTTATTGTTAACAGTATACTATTAAGTATTAAATAGTATACTAATAACAATATTTTTTATTTATTAGATTAATAATATATTCTATCGATTTTAAATTTTAATAATATTAATCCTGATTTATTTGAAATTATTATCAGGATTCCAAGATATATGACAAGTGTACAGAGCAACTCAATAAATTCTCCAGTAACATCAAAAAAGGATCCAACATGGAAGTACAACTATCTAAAGGATCCTAAAGATCCTAATACAGTTACGTACATATTCTGTGATAAGACTACTAGAGGTGAGATTTTTTGTGCAAAACAACATCTAGTAGGAAATTTCAAAAATGCAGCAGCTTGTAAGAAAT
Organism: Ensete glaucum; assembly: GCA_021527575.1. Taxonomy (NCBI): domain Eukaryota; kingdom Viridiplantae; phylum Streptophyta; class Magnoliopsida; order Zingiberales; family Musaceae; genus Ensete; species Ensete glaucum. The sequence goes on from CM038552.1 coordinate 40,053,147, forward strand.
GTCCACCTGAGGTAAAAGAAGAGTTGTTGGCTTACATGAATGAAAAAAAGATACAAAAGAATGAATCTTATGAAAATTTATCAGAGGATAATGTTGAACATATCAGGGATGAGGAAAAGAAGTTATAAGCACTACTACTAAGAAGCGTAAAAAGAGACCGATGAATCTATATATGTTTCAAGGATCACAAAAGCAACAAGGGCAAGCAGGAGGTTCAAAATTAAGACAAACAAATATAAGTGATTCTTGCGATAAAGAAATAAGAGGAAGAACAATTCAATACATTGCTCGCTTCTTCTATCAGGTTGGTCTTCCACTTAGTACCACTCGTCTAGACAATTTTAAGGATATGATTGAAGCTATTGAAAGATATGGTACAGGATTAAGACCTCCAGATTATTATGAGATGTGAGTTCCATTGTTGAAAAAAGACTTGGAGTATACAAATGATTTATTAAAGGGTCATAAAGAATCATGGGCAACACATGATTGCTCTATTATGTCAGATGTTTGGATCGACAGAAAATGTAGAAGTATAATTAATTTTATGGTTAATTGTTATTTAGGGACCATGTTTGTGAAGTCAATAAATGCTTCGTCTTTTGTGAAATTTAGAGATAAGACATATGATTTGCTTGACAAGTTTGTAGAAGAAATTGGATAAAAAAATATCGTCCAAATCATAATCGACAACGAAAGCAACTATATATTAACTGGTAATATCTATTTTTTAAATATTTTAAATATTTTATTTATTTATCTTCAATTAAATCTTATAAATTTTTTATCGTTTATTTCAAGTAAATTACTTGAATAAAAAAGGCAACACTTATATTAGACTCCATGTGCGGCACACTGTATCGATTTAATGTTGGAGGATATTAGAGAGATCCCAAACATTAAGAAAACATTAGAAAGGGTAATCTTCGTTGTTGGTTTTCTTTATAATTATATTGGAGCTTTTAACATAATAAGAGAATTTACAAGCAACAAAGAATTGATGAGATATGGTGTTATCCGATTTGCTACATCATTTTTGCCGTTACAGAGCGTGCATCGTCAAAAACATAATATGAGAAACATGTTTACTTCTGAGAAATGGGTGATAATTAAATGGGCAAAAGAAGTAAAAGGTAAAAGAGCCACTGATATATAATCTTAATGTCATCCTTTTTGAATCATATGGTTTATATATTAAAGGTAATGGGCCCTCTTGTTCGTGTCCTTCGATTAGTGAATAATGAAAATAAACTTGCAATGGGATATATTTATGAGGCAATGGATAGAGCAAAGGAAACGATTAAAAAGTCTTTTAATGAAAATGAAGAAAAATATAAAAAAAATTTTACAATCATTGATGAAAGATAGAATTGTCAGCTTCATTGTCCTTTACATGCAGCAAGATATTATTTGAATCCAAAAATTTTTTATAAGATTACATCGATTGGGTTTAATGCAAAAGTTCTAGATGGGTTATATCAATGCATTATAAGATTAGTTCCAAGCGTTGAAGCGCAAGATAAGGTTATTCATGAGTTATCTTTATATAAAAATAGTGAAGATCTTTTTGGAATTCAAGTGGCAGCTCGATCTAGGACAACTATCTAGGGTCCCCAAGTAGTAATAATTTTATATAAATAATTTCATCTGTGGTAATTGGTATATTATTATGTTATTGCTAATAATAACATAAATCTTGCAGCTGAATGGTGGAGTCTATTTGGAAATTCCACTCCGAGCTTACAGCAATTTGCTATCAAAATACTCAGTTTGACATGTAGTGCTTCATGTTGTAAGTGGAACTAGAGTGTCTTTGAGCATATAAGAATCATTAAATACTTTTATTTCAATTTATTTATTTATTTATTTATTTATTTATTTATTTATATGTATTAATATATTTTTAAATTATATTATATGACAGATTTACTCGAAGAGAAGAAATCGACTGGAACATCAACGATTACATAATCTTATTTACGTAAAGTATAATCAAGCTTTGAAAGCTCATCATGAATTATGAAATAGAATTGATCCAATCTCATTACAAGATATTGATAATTCAAATGAGTGGCTGGTGGGAGAAATGGGTGTCAACTTATACGATGCCGAAGACGAGCTTGTATTTGAAGATGATAGACTGACATGGGAAGATGTGGCAAGAGCCTCAAGTGCTGGAGAATTACAAACATATACAAGGCAGATAACAAAAAGAAAATTGAGTGCAGCAGCATCAAGCTCAGCTCTTGTTATTATTGAAAACACAGAGAATGAGACATATTTTGATGAAGAGGAAGGGCAAGAGGAAGATGACGAACTTAATGAAGATGATTTGTATGAAAATGACGATGATAATGATTATGATGAGTGATTTTGATGTAAAAGTTTATTATTTTGAATTTTAAATTTTTTGTTAATATGACATTGTGACTTTATAATTTATACTTCAGATTTGCTTAATTAAATATAACATTTTTATTTAAATAATTATATTTATTAATTATATTATATATTTTTAATATTGTGGCGCCTCGCTTCTCTCGGACGAGTGCCCAAGTGAGCGCCTAGCGTCTTGGGCGTTTTGGGACCCTGGCGCCTAGCTCTTTTTTAATCACTAACAAAATGTTGTCTAGTCTTGAAAGAAAATGCATGTTCTGTCTAGCTAAAAAAAATTCTAGGGAACGGTAAAGAATGCAGATAACACGAAAGACTCTTTGTCTTTATCATACATGTCTGGCTTGCACCATATTTAGGTGATCATCGAGATTTATATTCAGGTGCTTCGCAAGGTATGCACACCAGTTTTCGATCTCTGTGTACACCATAAATAATAACTCTTATATGCAAGAAATATACACAAGATGGATCCGACTTGGCAACTGGGAAACATACAAGGAGTTCCCAAACACAAGATAACAAAAATCTAGTGTGCAGAGAATGCACACACAACACACATGTTCTGTACAACAACAAAAAATTGTGGGGAAGGGTAAAGCATGCAGATAACACCAAAGGTAAGCTCTCTCAATCATGCATGTCTCGCTTGCGCCATATTTAGGTGAACATCAAGATTTATATTCAGGTGAGGTGCCTCACAAGGTAACCACACCAGTTTTATATACATGTGTAGAACATAAATAATAACTCTTATATCCAAGTAATTTATACAAGATGGATCCAACTTGACAACTGGGAAACATACAAGGAGCTCCTAAACACAAGATAACTAAAAGTCAGACTGCTAAAAATCAAGAAAATAACCTAAAAAATAAATAAATACTATTTCATATCATCATCCAGATTCCCACTATCTTCATATTCCTAACTGTAGAAAATGGCACATATATAATCCTAGACGGCCAGGTTGTAATTTAATGTAGTAGTAAAAAACGTTGCCACTTTTTTAAATGTGACTAGTATCCACATAAATATACTCATTAATCATGTGAGAACAGAATTGCATCAATCTAAACATTTCAGAGAATGTTACTTTATTGCATCTGGTAATTGCTGTACACAAAGTTCACTCAGTACCACCATTACAAGATATCAGATAACCATGGTTTTCCAGCAAATGCTCTGTAATGGGATAACCAAGTTTTTTCCAGCAAACAATTATCACATAGACATATACCACCATGAAAAGTAAATGAACTACAACAAGCCTTGCAAAACATCAAATAGTAGTTTTAAAATAAGTTGCATAGAGGGTTTCGATATGCCATTGGCATGAAAATAAGAATTAGAAGACTATTATTTAAGTTAACCAATACAAGCTTGAATGCATTCTCACAAAATTAAGAAAGATGATGCAGGTGAGACTAGGAAAATATAAATTCATACAAATTGGAAACTCTACCATTGAACTTTATCCACACAGCTTTAATTTTAACAACTTTCTAACTGAAACAGAAACAAAAAATAAAGTTCTAAATCGAGCCACTTTAGATTCTGGTATCTGCGACATTTTGATCAAACTACTGTCTGTTTCACATAAATTAATTATAAATCATGCTTCCAGCATAGCATATAATTGAAGCTAATAAATTATGTCTTTAAAACAAATAATGAAAGAACTCAAAACGAAATCATTTAAATATCACACTTACGCAAAAGATGATGGAATCCTTGCTAATCTACTGAATGGATGCCAATGGACTCCAAATGTCTGCATAAACAAATCAAAAGAGAATTGTATTGCAATTTCTGGAGTATGTATGTGTCTATGAACAATAATGCCCACTGACTGAATAGATCAAACATTTAACAAAATGAAGCAAACAACAAATAGGAAGTCCTAAAATATACTTTAGAATAGTTTCGAAGTACAGCTCATCAAACTTTCTTTGTTCAATTGGATCTAAAAAGATGGATAATTCTAACAAGGGAACTACTATGTGATATTAAGATTTCATCAAAGCAGAATAAAAGCATGCTGACAAAAATTCGGAAAAAGTTGAAAGAGAAAAGTTAGCAGGAATGTGAAAAAGCAGAGAAAATTTGTCCTACTTTGATGATCGAGTGGCAATAATATGATAATCTCAAGAAATAGTTCAAAATGCAATGTCTCAGAAAAGGACACTTGATCATAGTCCATTTTGCAACCAAAAAAACTCTCTCAAAGTGAGGTTGAATTGCAGTGACAATTATGGTGTATCAAGGGTGCAAAGATGATCTTGCATTTGCAGGTAACTGCTAGAGAAAGAAAACGCCAACTTAATGTCAAAGTAGTAAGTAACAAGAACACAAGAGGGTGGTCCAATGGAACCCACCAAATAGGGTTTGGTGAGAATCAATGTACAATTATAACCCTATAAGAGGGGCTGTTTTTGTTACTTGCACCTTAATCGCTCAATGAAGCACAACATCATTATGGTGCTAAGGTTTGCTGTCAAAGAAAAAAACCCACGATATGAAAAGCCCAAATGATGGATCTGTCTCCATCTATACAGATCCCAAATCTCATCTATTAATATAATCTGGCATGCCTTACTAAATGCCTTCGTTTTTTGGACGAGGATTGAAATCACCACAGAGCTGAAAGTAACTTTCTAAGATGTAAGAAAAAAAGTATTGATGAGTATACATCATTCAGTTATTCAGTTTCAAGAAATGATGAGATAGATGATCTTGCAGACTAAGCACTGAATAAGTCAAAACTCATGAAGATTACACATTTTTATTTTTTGTCAACTAATGCTACTTTTACCAACTACTTTTACCAACTTATGATGTGCAGCACTCTATCTTCTTCCTACTGTGACAAAATGTTTCTAATTATATTAATTTACAAAAGTAAGACTGAAATTTCTCCTTAAATCTCATTATTGTGGGATGTGCATGCCATTCCTTTAGGTGAACCATTTTTCACATTCTAAATAAGAAGCTAATTATCATCTAAGGCATCAACCATAAAAGCATCACAGTGAGGCCACGAAGCATGTCGCAAGTTCTTGTGATTGATATATATAACTTGCAAAAAAAAGGAATATGTTCAACCCAAGGATTGTCATACCGGTCCGTACTTGCATCCAGCTGAAATTCTCAGGCAACCTTACTCATCAGGCATTGCCTCATATTTTAAGAGCAGAGCATGTACGGAACATGATGACATAATTACTCTGATAATGCAAGAGGGTAGGGTAAAACCTAGGTCATTCCAAAAGAATATCTCACCCATAAATATCCCAACCTAGTCAGCTACAACTAAGCAATATAAAGAATATATGTATGTTCAGCTTCCAATGTTGTTGAGATCACATGATCTTGGAGACACCAAAAGATAAACATGGGTATGGATATTAACACGTGCAGAGGGCTAGTACATATTATATAAACATTGACTTGATAAACATAGAGATTGCTATGAAATTTGAATGATTTTTTTAACTATAGTTTGTTCTAATATTGTAGATCATGGTTAATATCCATATATACAAACACATATATACACGTGAGAGAATATATATCTGTAAGCATGTATCTACATATAATGAGTACAAATATATATTACCATTTCCGAATGACTAAGATTGTAGAGGTCCTCATCGTGTCTCCACTCATCTGCACTAACATCTGGCAGGCAGTGAGGACCACTTGCATAGAGCCAATTCCCTTTCTCAACTTTCCGACAATTTGGGCATTGCATCACTCCTTTAGCATTGAAAGCTGAACCAATGCAATCTGAAAGCATGCTTTCGGGTGTCAGGGTAAATTTTGAAAGTTTACTCCAATGTGAGAGGTAACTCCAAAAAAACTTGTATGTACTGCTCTCAAGAAGATTAATTGATTACAACCCAGGAGATGCACATGACATTTGAAGTGCAAGAAGTAAAAAAACAAGGTAGAATCTTATATCATTATCAACTTTAACCAAAGTGACTTTGTAAAAAAGAAGACCAGAGAGTTAGTGAAAACTTAATTTGAAATTTCCTGGAGAAATGAAATATAAGGTACCTTAACAGATACAATCAGGAGTCAGGAAAACCATAATGATGTAAGGAAAATAAATGAGGGCCTCAGAAGTAAATGAAGCATAAGCTAACACAGAAGTCTTTGTCATTGTCTACTTAACCAAACATGAAGTAAATAAACAAAAGGTTGTATTATTGACAACTTGTCCCAGACCATGAGAAGTGACAAAAAAGATGGTTCCTTTTTCTTTCTCAATAGAGAGCTTTAACTCTCAGATAACGAACATTAAAAGTATTATCAAGACAATGTCACTATAATCAAGATAATTCTTAGGTTCTGAGGTCTCATCCGAGACATTCAGAGATAAAGGAAAACAGCACAACCACTCTGAAAAGAAATAGAACATGCACTGAGAACGATGAACACTGAGGCTGATAACTCTATTCACTCGATAATAAACTAAATTTTACTTCCGGTTGCATCTAGAATGCGATAATTAAACAAATGTCTTTGACAGCTAAAACATTTCTATCTATAGACTAAGAGTACTGGTACAGCCGAGGTTTATGGCTCAAAATGTGTTTTAGAGGACGCATTGCATTCAATAGTCTTCTTCAGATCTTTCTAGTCGAGCCCTTCAGTCCTAACCTCATCCACAAGCATCTCGCCATCTCCCGATATTGTTTTTCTTAATGCAATATATAATCTACGTTCATCTAATCCCCAGCTTGACTACGTAAAGGAAGAAATTGCAATAATATCATTTTCCAGATAAACACCGAACAGTAATTATAATCCGTTACTCCTAGAAGTCATCGGGGGCAGCAATGAAAGCAACATAGAAGCATCACTGCTTTCCATCACACTTTACGCCCTCAGGTCACGAAACCGAACCGAAAAGGACAAGCTGTAGTTTCGGAAACACACAATCAGGAGGACGAGGGCGAACTGAAGAGGAAGAAACCGACCGAGATGGAATTGGTGACCACACTGCAGCAAGGCCATGGACCGGCCCCCGCCGCTCGTTACCGTCTCAAAGCATATCGAGCATGTGACCACCTCTTCCCCTTCCCCGGCGTCCTTCTCCGACTTCCCGAGCCCCATTCGCTCATGCCCTAACCGTCGGAAGCCCTCGAGACGCCAACAAGAACATGAAAAAACACGGAACCAATGGAAACCGACACCGCTCCGAACCCTAGCACTTGGACCAGGAACTATCTCCGTTTCTACCTCGGATTCGAGGAAGCAGGAAGGAAGGAAACCAGACCGCGTCGCTCTCAGAAGCCGGGGGTTCTTTCTGCGGAGTGGGGGAACGGAAGAAAAAGACCCTCGTGGGTCCCACCCATCACACAGGTATTTATGCGACCGCTAGTGATGCCGTTGATATATTACCACAGGCTTCGCATATGCGCCGCACGTGACATCAGTCTGTTTACACATAGAACGTTGAGTACGGAACCGCCTGATGGCGGTTCCCATGTTGCGGGACCCACCGCAGCCGGGCACAAAACGGGGGGCGGGTGGTCGGTGGGATGCTTTCTCGTATGACCCGTTATAGGTTCACACTTGCTCCTACCCGCCCTGTGACTGGATAAGCTAGACGCTGGGTGCAATGAGCGAGGCAGGTAAGCGAAACGGGTAGGTGAAGGAGTCTGTGCAAAACGGGTCTCAGTGTGCCAATCACAAATTAATTTTCCTTTTTCTTGTTATTTCTTTCTAATTCAATGATGGATCGATTTGGTAGAATCCTGACCTGAGCCGGAAGAGAACGACGTAGCGACATCAGACGTCGATCAACATAATGCAACGGTAGGACTGGCTGCGAAAAATTCCATGTGTGGGCGAATAAAATTAAACGTTGGGTGAAATGTTATAAACGTCTCAAGTCAGATGCAGCAACAGTACATCGAATGCAATAGATTTGATTGAGATTAAATTACAAAAAAAAATAAAAATAACAACACGAAATGCCGAATTAATGTCTAAATTCTAACAAGCGTTTCCCCATCCTTTCATTGTTAGCTAACGAAAATATCACCATAGAAGAAGTAGGCGAACCGAGAGTTCGATGTACGCAATTTTACTCTACAGATAAAGAAGCTACTTTGGTAGTCTTAAGTGGGTCGGCGATAAGATCAAACTTGGGCTTGCCCTTCAAAACACAGAAGAGCCTCAAGAACATGGGATGAAACTTCCCGCATTAATCTTCAAAACACTTCAACTTACCTATTTGAATATGTGCTGCTTAGGTAACATCTCTACTCAAAGGATCAAGGCGATGGAAAACAGTAAACAAATAGATAGCACTTATATGATTGTTCTAGCACTTGCATGATTATTGTTCATTCTCGAAATTAAATTCCATGAAATCAGCTGGAGTAGAGAGGTCAGCAGGGGATTTACATCTTAGAGTTGCGTCCCCCCCCTTCTACTCCAACACTGAGACATGAGAAGCAAAATACAATTACACCAGAAGAAATCTCTAATATGGGTGCTGCAACTGATTGAAAAGACATCAATGCTGGATCAACGGGTTACAAAAACCGGTAAGAGAATACACAGTGGAATCGAGGCTTTAGAGCAACCCCCCATGAAGTTGCACTCCTGTATAGCTCATAAAGATTGGCAAAGGGCATATACCTCACTGAGGTTAGAAGAGCTCCTCAGAGTCAAATTTGTTCCAGGCTTCCTGCTTCACCACAAAAAGGAACATACATAAAACATTCTAAAATTAGCTCGAGCTTCTTGCAGCAAACTAGCATTTCCTCCCATCATGTTCTTAACATTGCTCATTTACAGAATTTTCAAAGGTGGATAATGACTACAAAACAAAAATCGGCTTAACAGAGCACAGGGCATCATAACAAAACATATGATGGGACAAGATGGCTTGGGTACCCTGTAGAGCTCCTAGCACACTAAATTAAGAAAATTAGATCTACAAGCTATGTGAACATATTGGCCCAAAGAACAAAGAAAAAGTATATATACGAGACTTAGAGTTTAGGCACAAAAAATTTAGTTTCAATTCCAGTGAAGTATTAGCAAATACAGGTCTTTTTGAGTGAAATGATATTGATTGGTATATTAATAAGCTTATGTGGCTCCAGCTCCTCTGTGTGATCATACCTTTAAGAGGAACAAAGAACAAGTTTCAATGGACTATCACCTACATAAGCAATTAATTAATAGCTTCAAAACCTCAATTATTCAAATCATAAATTAACTAATGCATTCTTACAACATCATTATGCCATATTGATCACTATTATACTTCCTACTGTATCAATCTAAGCTTTTCAAAATACTCATGTTCCAGAATCATTCAATATTATATAGCTCAAAATATTTATCAACTCGAGAGAGGACATAGAAATCCAAATAAGTTGGACCTATCATACGGTTTCTCCCATAATATGAATCTTCTGATTTATAACAAATATGGAATACGGATTCTACATTAAGTTCTTTAAACTACTGTTTAGTTCTAGAACCTGCAGCACCACACTTCATAAACATGTATGGGTTGCTCGAAAGTCAATGAAACTCTTGATTTATGATAAATAGATTATAAAAACAGTACAGGTTCCTCATGAGGTTCTTCAGTGTTGATACGAACTAGAGCTTTTGTTCAAGTAACTGATACTCCTGTCTTCATATGGGACACAGCCAGGTGTCAAATAAAGGTTCTCAAAGTTATGTAAGATACTAAGGGGTTGCAGGACAAATGTTATGCAGAAAATTTACATAGCATTGAGCATTGAGTGAGGCACACAAATATGCTTGTACTGTACCAGGAGCCAAGGGCATGGTGTTTTAGATTTTGGTAGACAAAAAGATATTCACATGTTTCATGCACAAGTGACACCAGAAGAAAAACAAAAACCACTTCACTTTTGAGTTCTTGAAACTAAAGAGCTCATTATGGAAGCAAATAACAAGCATCAGGATCCAATTACAACCAGATGCATACCTGAGGAGTTCAAACACCTTCTCCGCGATATACTTTTGTTGAAGAGTTGCACCCTTCCGTTGAACTTTATCAGGATGGATGCACAAAGTTGCTTTTCTGTGGATTTTTTTCACCGATGCAGCATTGATTAAATCAGTCAAAGATACAGGTCCAGCCACATTCGGAACCCCGACCCGATGCTTGGACTTGACTCTAGTCAAACCTCTAATTGTAATAATCTCTCTGTCATAGTTAATCCTGCATCAATCAACTCTAACAATCTTGTTAGATCAAGCACTCATCAATTGATTTCATCATCAAAATCCGATATTCAACAATCTCCTCATTTTTTATGATGACAATCAATTGATGACAGGAGTTAATCCTAACTCCCCCCTAAAACTATACCACTTAAATTTAAGAGAAGCATATACTCTTAAATTCAAGTTATCAACATTTTATGTAAATTTCAACACAAATTTGCATCAAGTCATCAAATCATGAATTGTAAAATATCCAAGTTATATCATCAAGTGTTATCAATGAATATTTTTCAATGTCATGTGTCATAAATATATATTTCTCCCCCTTTATCATCAACAAAAAGATGAAATATAGAGCTAATAATTTCAAAACACATGATGACATTACTCCCCCTTAGTATATGCATTAATATATAAGACTTAAATTCAAGATAGTCACATCCTCTTGAATTCAAGTAAATCAAAACAATAAGCATTTCAAGCAGATAACCTTTCAAGTATAACAAAGATTTGCTTTTTAAACTTTTCAACTTACCAAAAATTTTCAAGGATTGTCATGAAGTTTAAAATATTTGAGAATTTTTCTTCAAATCATCAAGCATAAAATTTTCAAATCAAAGTATAGAAAATTTTCAAGTCATAGAGTATAAAAGATTTTCAAGTCAGTGAGCATAGAAAATTTTCAAGTCATAGAAAATTTCCATAATTTGGTATCTTATTGTTTTAAGTGGAGTCATTACTACGAGATATTTTTCAACCAAAATCTAATGATTTTTCTATATTGAAAATTTCAAATCATAAAAAATTTCAAGTCATAGATTTTCAAATCTACTTTCAAAACATTAGTTAATGCTCCTAGCCTTATTAAGAAACAACTTTATATTATGGGAGGTTTTGATTTAGGTACCCATTCATATCAAGAGCACAAAGCACGACATTCATAGCCATTACGTTTAAAGAGAAAGTCTTCTTCTCCAAATTATTCCAATTATTCATTGGAAGAGAAGACTTTTCAAATCCGTTCTCAACTATATTGCATAAATCAAAGTCCAAAGAGATGAGGAAAATACACATCCGTGTTTTCCAATATATGTAGTCCGTCCCATTGAATATGGGTGGACGTGAAATGGAATGTCCCTCATTCATGTCAAAACAAGCCATTTACTCAAGTGGGTGTTAATTCAAAGAGTAATAACCTTGCTCTGATACCAATTGTTATGATCAATTAGCACTAAGAGAGTGGGGGGTGAATTAGTGCAAGCTAAAATTTTCTTTCTAAAGCAAAAGCTTTTCGAATAAGATAGAATAGGAAATTCGAAGCTTTTCGTTTTTTTAATAAAACAAGTGAGTGATTAAAAGTAAGTTGTTAAGGAAGCTGAAAAGATAATCACGTTTGAGGAAAAGAACTTATTATCTTGCTTTCAAGGAGTTTAGTTAAGTTGGAAGCATCAATTCAACAACATTCAAGCAATGCAAGTATGGAACACTTACAATTTTATAGTGGTTCGGCGCCAATGGCCTACGTCCACTTCCGAGTCCTCCTTCTTGAGGCACACCGGCATCCACTACCAATCTTCTTTGGGTGAAGATCAAACCCTTACACTTGCTTACAAGGGAGACTTAAGAAGTTACTATCTCTAAGCTCTCTCTCTTACCCCTTTTCTTTTTCTTATAATTCTCACACAATATTTTCTCAGAATATAATGCCCCAAAAGTGTTGTGTTGAATGTAAGAAAGCTTGAGGTATTTATAGGCCCCAAATTGGCTTCAAACCGGAGCTAAAATCCAACCGTATTTGGAAAATCCGGGTACGAGCGGTTTACCCGCCGTCAGCAGCTGGCCGCTGCCCAGATTCTGTGGTACGGGCGGTTTACTCGCCACCTAGGTGGTTTACTCCCCAAAAGTTGCTGCCCGCCGCCCGGATTCTGTGGTACGGGCGGTCCAACCGCCGCTCACCGATAGTTTACCTGTCGGAATTTCCGCAAAAGTGGTTCCCTCCACTTTTCGAATTTCGGCTTAACTATTACGTTGACCAGCTCTTTGGTCAACTGATTGAGCTCAACCTGAGCTCAACCAAACCCAGTAGTGGATCCGGTTGCCTCATTGAGTTGATTTGGATTTCTTCCAAATCCAACTCAATTAGGACTCTAACTTCTAAGTACGACTCACTAATTACAACACTTAATGACCAATTAAGCCTAATTAACACCTAACTCCCGCACACTGGCAACCTCCGGCAATCTTACGACAAGTCCTCCGGTCTTCTTTCCGGCGATCTCCCTTCGCGTTCCCAGCAAGCTTCCCGATTCCTTTGGCGAATCTCCTAGCGAACTTCCGACGAGATCCCACCACATCGTCCGAATTCGGCCCGATGCCTAGGCTTTATCTTGGCCCATCATCTGGTTGTAGCTTCATTGATCCTACTATAGTTAGGCCTACACGATGCTAATTACGACTTAATTAAATACAATCATAATTGTCAAAACATCCATCACAAGACCATCTCGACTCCCTACAAGCTTTTCGGCTACCCTTGATAATCTTCCAGTCAGTCTCGATCTTCTTTTGGCAAACTCCCTTGCGCTATCCTGGCAAACTTCCTATACCCTCGGCGAGCTTCCGACACACTCCTGGTGAGTTCCCAAACGCATCGACTCGATACATGGACTTAACCTTTGCCAATCCTGATTGTAATGATCCTTCTATCGTAATTAATCCTGCATCAATCAACTATAATAATCCTGTTAGATCAATAATCCATCAATTGATTTCATCATCAAAATCTGAGATTCAACAGTCGGAATCATATTCACCTAGGTTTGAAAATAAGTCATTATCTACTTGATCTTTTCGAGTGTAAGGTTGCATATTGTCACAATTGGAGATGATTTTGTTCAACATACTAGAATGTGGAAGAAATCCATAATATTATAGAAAACTAAGAACCCCAAGGATTTGGCAAATGATTAGTTTTAGAAAAAATTGAGCAAATTAGGCAATTCATTTCATGCTATTACAGCTAAGAAGAGAATATTAAGATGAATGATTAGTTTCAGGAAACATCACGTAAGAAATTTTGGATGACTGGAAAGCTTTGTGTTTGCACCACTTAAAATAAGATGATGGAAAATCATTGCAAATAATTGGAAATGTATCACCCCAGGCTTATAATGCAGTAGTATAGAGGAGTAAATTGGTTCAAGTTCCAAGGTGAGAACTGAGGAAGAGTCAATAACAACAGTAAGAAAAAGAATTTCCATCTATCTGATATAAGCCTGGGGTGATAATTGAGCAAATTTATACACTGGAATTTTCCAAAATGAGCGTGAAAGGAAGATCCAGAAGAAACGGTTAACAAGGTAAGGACATGACAGTTATCGGCTTTATTTTAATTCGGCCCAGTCACCATAATAGAGAATGTCACTGAAATCATAATAGTGAATTAAGATCTCCAAATATACAGAACAGTTTATAGAAGGGCACAAAAGAGAACGACAATTAAAAGGTAAACATTCCAGTAGATTCAAGATTTAACCAACAAAATAAGTATTTATTCTGCTAAAAGCACAAAGTACTGTTGTATTGGATAAGGACCATGATTTTGATTCAGTTAGTATTGCATGAGAGAAAAGAACAAGGATTAGTCTGATCCATATCTAAGTTGTTTAGGATCTATAGATCTACATGCCATTGATCTCAAAGTGACATCAGGACATCCAAATAAGATTGTCTAGTGCAATTGTGCTTGCAAGTGTTTAACTATATATTCACTTTCTGAATCTCACTGTTCTTTCATAAATGCATGTCTGTATATGCATAACATTGTATCCTTTTCCCTAACCCTACACAGCCACAGTAAAAATGGAGTCGCTGATAGGCAGTGTGAAACTCTGTAACACATCTTTCGTGATATCAGTCCAGCGACCCAACTTGATTACCGAACTACACAGAGTTGAAATATAAGCGACAGACATTGGTTGATCCAGGAACCAGCATAAATGGTCAGAACAAATGCTAAACAATCTGTCCTAGTTAAATGCTACATCTATAGTTGATAGGGCAAGCAATGGGCCGACCCAACTCATCCAAGCCCATGCCAGATCGATGGCCACGTTAACAACCGGGAGGATACCACGTCGGCCCGAGCGGCCAAGTCACCGACCGACCCTTGCGTCAAATACTCTCAAAATTTGATGTCGAAGGTCAGATGCTAAAATGGTCGATCGAGCTCGGGGAATTCGACCTCGAATACATTCCGAGGACTGCGATAAAAGCCCAAGCTCTAGCCGACTTCATATCGGAGTCAACAAGCCCAGAGAATCCACCACCGACTCCGAGGTGGACCTTGTACGTTGACGGTTCCTCCAACTTGGAACGCGGAGGAGTCGGACTCGTCCTTAAAGGCCCTGCTGACCAAGTCTTCGAGCACACACTCCGACTTGAATTCAAGGCCACCAATAATGAAGCCGAGTACGAAGCATTGTTGTTCAGCTTGAAGCTCGCCAACGAGTTGCATATTGAGGACATCGAAGTCTTCACTGACTCCCAACTCGTCGCTAGGCAGGTCAACGGAGAATTGGAAGCCCGAGATGGGTCGATGATCCACTATCTAGCTGAAGTACGACGCTCCATCCAACGATTCAACCACTTCGTCATCACGAAAATACCTCGATCAGATAACATGCAAGCCGACACCCTAGCGAGACTAGCCTCTATACGCGGACCAGTGGGGTGCCCAACGTGGATGGCCAAGATCATGAAGCCTTCAACATCCGCCGAGGTGGCCGCGACCGAAATCGACCACGACTAGGTCGAAGAGATGCTTAAGTTCAAGGACGATGGCACGCTCCCCCAAGACCACAGTGCTACTCGACGCGTGAAGAGGGCGAGTCCATGGTATTGTGTTTTCAATAAGCGTCTCTACCGCCAAGGATTCGCGCAACCGCTGCTCTGATGCTTGCGTCCGATGGAAGCACAAACCACGTTTGCCGAGGTCCATGAAGGACTATATGGCGAACATATTGGCACCCGGACCTTGGCCCACAAGATACTTAGGCAGGGGTATTACTGGCCGACCATGCGTCGAGACGCACAGGTTTACGTGCAGAAGTGTGAACAATGTCAAAAGCATGCCAGAATCCAACATTAACTGGCGGTCCCGATATTCGCTGATCGCGCTGTCGTCCCAATGGGGAATAAACTCGCCGCCCACAAAGACGGACAACAAAAATTCCTCATAGTCGGCGTTGACTACTTTTTCAAATTGGTAGAGGCCGAACCACTTGCATCTATCACCGAGAAGCAAGTCGAAGGGTTCGTTTGGAGAAACATCATTACCCGATTCGGTATCCCGAGGGCAATCATCACCGATAATGGAACATAATTTAATAACCCCAAATTCAAGGCATTTTGTGAAAGCTATCGGATCCAGCTAAGGTTCAGTTCGGTCGCCCACCCTCAGACGAACAAACTGGCCGAGGTCACAAACCGAGCCATCCTCAACGGACTGAAGAAAAGGGTACAAGGTGCACACGGGACTTGGGTGGATGAGCTTCCGAGCATCCTATAGGCATCCTGAACAACTCCTAAATGCCCCACTGGCGAGTCGTCATTTAGCCTGACCTTCGAGACTAAGGCGGTCCTCCCACCCGAGGTGGTCTACCCAACCCTCCGGGTCGAGTTCTACGAAGATTCCTCGTCGACCGACCGACTAAGGGAAAATCTCGATTTTCTCGAGGAATGGAGAGCCGTCGCGCACCTACGAACCCTCGAGTACAAGAAGGCGGCGGCGAGGCTCTACAATCGCAAAGTACGCCCTCGGGAAATCAAGGTGGGAGACCTAGTGCTACGGAAGGCTGAGGTCAGTGACCCAACTCGGTCCCGAGGTAAGTTCTCCGCGAATGGGGAAGGACCATACCGAGTGGAAACTTCACCCTAGGAAGGCACCTTTACCCTGGCCACCATGGAAGGAAAAAGGCTGCCGAGAACTTGGCATATTTTAAATTTACGGAAGTTCTATATTTAATGAGACCCGAGCAATTTCAACAAAAGAAGTGCTTTGCATTAATCAAGAAGTACAACCATCGGTTGGGGGTCGACAAAAAAAAAAAAAACAAAAGAGAAACCCCCGACGAACCAAAAACAAGCAGCAATCTATATTTTCATTCTTCGAGCGGCGGAAGAGAGTCGTCAAAGCGCTGCTTGTCGGCCATCAGAACATTGTCGTCCTTGGGAAGAGAAACGAAGAGGTCCAACTTGATCTCTACCCCAAGATGTCGGACATGAAGTCGAGCTAGCGCCAATTGGTACCCGTACTCCAGCGACACCCGCCCCATCCACATTAAGCCCATCTCGAACCCAGGCGACTTCTTGTAATCTTCGATCGCCCTCCTCGGTAGGTCCTCCCGAAGAGTATCCTTGGATCGAGCCAAGTCCAACAGCTCGGTCTCCATTTGGCGACTTGGGCCCTCGCACTCGGAGTTGGCCCTGAGTCGCCCCCGTTCGCAGTCGAGTCGCCCAAGCTAGCCGATTCTGCCCAAGCCATCTCCAGATCTGCCTCTACCGATGCTCAGCGTTCGTTCGCCTCGTCGAGTTCAACCCGGAGATGCTCTGCCAGAGATTGGGCCTCGGACGCTCGAACTTCAGCCGCGGCCACGATGTCCGAATTCCCACCTTCCTTCAGGTCCTACAGTTCTTGGCGCAGGAGGTTCACTTTACCATCCAAGGAGGTGATCACCCGACCCGCATCATGGACGCAGTCAAACAGGGCCGTTTGATAATGTTGATTCTGTAAAAAGCAAGTTAGACAATCAAGTCAAAAAAAAATAATGAATGGTAAAGGACTGAGAGGAAACTTACCAGCACCATAGCTTTCGATGCCCCGTCCATCAACACCTCAGACAGCAGAGCATACAGATCCATGGCCAGCCGCGAGATCAACATGCCTCGGATATATGTGGCTGAAGCTTCCCCGTTTTGCAAACCGGCATTCCATGGGTCAGCGGCCTTAGATCGGGCTCAAGGGGAGCCTCGGAAGCCCTCTCCGGAAGGTTGCACATCCGAATGGCATGATAATCCCGACCGTCCACCCCAAGACGGCACCGCAAAGCTCCTCACCGCCTCCGCCTCGGAGCAAGAGGTTCTTCCGAAACGTCGGCCGGACATTTCCCCTTTTCTGCAGCCTTATCAGCCTTGAGGGGACTTGCGTCGATCCTTCTTTCTCTGACCGACCGGGTCTTCCCCTCGTCATTTGCGGGAAACCTCGGGCACTCCCCTTGCTTCCTCGACGGGGATTTCTTGCACGTCGGACGCCGATCCGGATTCAACGCGGAGCAGGCGGAGGCGGCGGCCGGAGCCGGGGCGGAGGGCGTAGCTCAGGACATCCCCTCCACCGGGATTGCAGCACATCATGCTCATGCTCACCATCTCTGCAAAGTCAATCATGAGTCGAGAAATCAGACAACGAAACTCAAGTAAAAAGACAAGGCATACCTCTAGAAGCTGGACTGAGGCCCGCCTTGACCAGCCACTCCTCGGTTAAGCTCCTAATAGCCCGAGACGCGGGCAAGGCGCCCTTCAGTTGCCCGATCAGGTTCGTCTCTTTATTAGAAAGGTTCGGGGGGACATTGCTAATAGGGTGGGCCAACCACTCGACGCCAAAGTCCCAACCCCGACGCCTACTTACAAACAGGAACCGCGCCTTCCAACCCTTATTGTTTGAAGGGGCACCCCCGACCCTGAAACCTGCCCGAGCGGTTAAGTAGTAGCCCCCCTGACCCCTACATAAGCGAAAACAGGACAAGAATAAGTCTCGGGTCAAGACGATTCCCGAACCCTTACATTCCCGGAGAAAGGTTATGATATAGTGCTAGGACTTTGGCGCGATCTGACCAGACGATACCCGCCACCAATTGAGACACTCCCCGATGACAGGGTGAAGAGAAAACCTCAGCCCCGCCTCCAAGGCATCAATAGAGATACTGAACCCCTCGGGACAAGGGTGGTGCGGTCGTTGCCCTGACCCCGAAGCATGAAGAACATACTCGTTCGGAATACTAAAATGCTTCCGAATCGATCCCAAGGACTCTAGACTAACAATTGAGTCGAAGTCGTGATGCGATTTCATTGCTTCCAGGGCTTGAAGAGCCTTGACGTCCGCCCCAGTCATCACGCCCGAGGACGAACTCTCCGGATCGGACTGATTCCCCAAGGAACCACTAGACCTATACTCTTCCTCCCGGGGAGGGGGAACAGGGGAAGAAAGGGCAGAAGAGAAACTAGAGACTGAGAATGAAGGAGAGGACTTCATCCCGACCTGATCGGATGAGGGAAGCAGAAAGTGAGAATGGAACGGCCGAGACGCGAGGTCCGAGGGCTCAGGAAAGGAAGACGGAGAATGAAAGTGGTCCTTCGCCACCACCGTGGCGAGGCTTATATGGATCGCGTCATGGTGAGGGAAGCAGAAAGTGAGAATAGAACGGCCGCGGCGAGGCTTATATGGATCGCGTCGTGGTGAGGGAAGTAGAAAGTGAGGTCCGAGGGCTCAGGAAAGGAAGACGGAGAATGAAAGTGGTCCTTCGCCATCACCGAGGTCATAGCTTCAGCTCTGGCGGGGTACGCATGACGTTCCGAGAACGGCTCACCGGTTGACTTACTGATAGACTGGCCGAGATACACAGCTCGGGCAAAAAACTAATGTACTGACCGAGATACACAACTCGGGCAAAGAACTGATGTATTGGCCGAGAATGGAACGGCCGAGACGCGAGGTCCGAGGGCTCAGGAAAGGAAGACGGAGAATGAAAGTGGTCCTTTGCCACCACCGATAAGGGCTCATGTCCGAGGTGCTTAGCTCGGGAGTACTGGTCGACCGAGGTGCACAGCTCGGGGCCCTCCTTCTAGCGCCAATATGATAAGGGACATTTTACATGAGTCTCGAGCATCGAGGGTAGGGACCGAAGCTTTAAGTTTCTTGGGCAGCGTCGTTGCCGTTAGATAGCACTGCTTGGACTCCCAAGGATCGCTTCGGACTTCTCCGACTCTAGCCCTGGTCGGGAACTTCATGATTCGATGGTACATTGAGACCACTGCTCTGAGTTTGTTGAGCGTAGGCTTGCCGATGATGGCGTTATATGCTGAGGGGAGTGCAACCACAATGAACGACACCATCAGTGTTTTTAACTTCGGCTCTTCTCCGATGGTGACTGGAAGGGTGGTTGTTCCGGGGGGGGAGACCGAGTCTCCCGTGAATCCTGTCAGCGTTAATATCACAGGAAGCAAATCTTTGTTAGTCAGACCGAGTTTCTAAAAGGCATCAAAATATAAGATGTCAACAGAACTTCCCATGTCAACCATGATCCTTTTGACTCGGGCGTTGGCAATCTGGGCCGAAATCACTAGCGCATCGTCATGGTTCGGGTACACTTCACTCCCGGCCCCAATGGTGATCTCGGGGTCATGGTTGTTCCTCGACCTCTTTTCCACCATGGATCGAGTGTAAGCTTTTATGGCCGAGGAGCTGTCTCCCCCGGATGCCGGTCCGCCAACGATGACATATATTTGCTTTTCAATTGGCCGATCCGGTCAGGGGGAGGGATCTCTTTCCCGACGGGGGCGCTCCTCAAGAGTTCGTTGATCTCGGACGAACCGATGAAGGTGTCCTTGGCGGATTAAGTCCTCGATCTGGTTCTTGAGGTCGTTGCATTCCTCCGTGTCATGTTTATAGTCTCGGTGAAATGACAGTACCTTCTTTTGTCACGACCTCCGATCTTTGTCCTGATCGGGTTCGGGGTCCTAAGGAGTCCCTTGTTGCGGATTTGGAGAAAAACCTCGGTTCGGGTTGAGTTGAGCGGGATCGGAAGAGGCCTAGGAGTAGGTAGCTCCGGCCTGTCCCTTCTTCTGGAAGTCCCCGAGGGTTTGTCCCTGGGTCTTGTCGGCTCGGGACTTCTTATGATCCTCCTGCTTCCCTACCACTAGAGTTTCGGCGGCTACGTACTGGTTCGCCCGTTGCAACATCTCTAGTACCGTGGACGACGACCGCTCGATCAACGACCAGAAGAATCGGGAGGGCCGGAGACCCATTAAGAATGCTTGGATTGCCAGAGAAGGATGTGTATCGAGCATTCTTCGGACCTCCGCCACGAATTTGTCGACAAATTGGGCAAGTGGCTCATCGCTCCCTTGCGTGAGACCGAGCAGTGAGGCGGTCGTCGGTCTCAAGTGAGCTTGGCGAAGTTGAGCTCGAATTCGTTGGCGAAGTGGTCGAAGGATGAGATGGAAGATGGCTTCAACCGGCTGTACCACATCCGAGTCGGTCCCCTGAGGGTTGTGGGAAAGGCGCGACACATCCACGCGTCAGAGGTGTCATAGAGAGACATTTGAGCTCTAAACGTCGCAACATGTTTCGACGGGTCAGTACTTCCGTCGTAGGGCTCCAAGGTCAGGAGCCAAAAGCTGGATGGGACAGGTTTGTCCTGAATCTAGGGAACAAATGGGGATCCGCCTTTTGTTGTCTCTCCGACCTCCTCCTTAGACTTGACGAAGTCTCTTTGGACCTCGTCTAGCCTCTGGTTGACTTGGCGAAGTTGTTCCCTCACTGAGTTGGTTGAATCTGAGGAAACGACGTCCGGCTCTAGCGGGGTACGCATGACGCCCGAGAATAGCTTGTCGGTTGACTTCATCGAGGCGTTCAGGTTCTCGGTCGTAGCTTCGATCGGGGTGGTGGTACGCATGCGTACCGAGTTTTGTGAATCTAAGGAAACAACGTCCGACTCTAGCGGGTTATGCATGACGTTCCGAGAATGGCTCATCGGTTGACTTACCTTGGACATAAGCCTCGCCGCGATGGTGGTGAAGGACCACTTGCATTCTCCGTCTTCCTTTCCTGAGCCCTCGGACCTCGCGTCTCGGTCGTTCCATTCATGGCCAATACATCAGTTCTTTGCCCGAGTTGTGTATCTCAGCCACTACATCAGTTTTTTGCCCAAGCTATGTATCTCGGCAAATCTATCAGTCCTTTGCCCAAGTTATGTATCTCGACAAGTCCATTAATCCTTTGCCCAAGTTGTGTGTCTCGGCCAATACATCAGTTCTTTGCTCGAGTTGTGTATCTCACAAGACATCGCCTTTTCTGTATCTCGATCTTTCTCGAGTTGTGTATCTCGGCATCCATCAATCCTTTGAGTTGTGTGTCTACCAATACATCGATTCTTTGTGTATCTCACAAGACATCACTTTGCCCGATCCGTATCTCGGCCTATCAATCTTTTGCCCGAGTTGTGTATCTCGGCCAGTCCATCGGTCCTTTGCCCGAGTTGTGTATCTCGGCAAGTCCATCAATCTTTTGCCCGAGAAACAGAAAATCAATCGAGCCATGGCAAACCCATAAAGGAGCAAGGATCGATAACGACTGGCGCTCGAGGTCCTCCCCTCGGTTCACGAAGTGCCTCGGCAAGACCCCTCTCGAGGAGGGGGAGAGAATGATAGGGCAAGCAATGGGCCGACCCAACTCATCCAAGCCCATGCCAGATCGATGGCCACGTTAACAACTGGGAGGATACCACATCGACCCGAGCGGCCAAGTCAGCAGCGGACTCAGCATCCGAGGTGGAGGCATCCAGACACTGCACCACCCGACTCCTCCTCCATGCGCCATTAATACCACATGACGCGCCACACCCACACCCCATGCCGCTGCACCGGCAGGCTCGTCGTACGATTCGGCCTCGCCCGAGGGACAACAGAGGTAAAGCCGAACGTACGGGTAAGCTCCTCTCCCACAGGTATAAAGCCCCCATTTCGGCAACACGCCTAGGAGGGGGCTCTCTCGCTCTCTCTCCTTTTTCCTCCTCCCTTCGAGGACCAACCTTCGTTCTCTACTAACTTGAGCGTCGGAGGGGTCTCATCGGGCTAACCTCCCCCCATCCCCGAAGAGGCCTATGTGCAAGACCACCAACCCCGGAGCCGAGAGGGTCAAGATGATAGACAACCCAACCAACATCTGGGTGCTTACTACCGAGAGGTGATTCCAACCGAGGTTAGAGATCCAAATTCCGACCGACGTTGGCAAAGCTTGCGTACTCGGCAGAGAACAGGTCGGGCCAACACCTCAGCTCGACCCTGAAGGTTCAACAACAATAGTTTAGATCAAATTAAACCCATAAGTCAGAACTTTAGGTAGTTTCTTTCTTCCACGTTTATGAAGCATGCATGAATCTAGCAAGATCGCCAAGGAAGACAAAGACGTACGTTTTCTTGGGATGACTGCGCCCGCCGAATCCAGGAATCAGGTCATCAAAATCAGACAAGCCCCGATCTTTTTCCTCCGCGGATCTACCATCTCTCGCGCCTTTTTTTTTTGGACTCTGGCATTGGCTTGCCAAGATTCTCAAGGAGGTCCTTGAATGGGGAAGACGAGACGCGATTAGGTCCCGATGATATCGAGGAAAAGACATCATCGTACTTGAACGACGACGAGCTCTTCACCCCAGGAATGCCATCGAAGACCGGCTTATCATCAAACGGCAAAGAAGACGAAGATGAAGGTTATGCGCCCGCACCCTTATCATAGCCGTGGAAGATGGAATCAGAAGCAGGAGGTGGCGAAGACGCCGACGGCCCCCGCGAGGACGCATTCGAGGGCCTCGTCGGACCTCCAAAGCAATCGTCGTAAGCCGGTGGGTTCCGGCTTTCGGAGACCCCGACGCCGATCCAGGGGTCGCCAGCGTGGTTGGAGTTCAAGCCAGACCTTGAATTGCCCCAGGAGCCGTTCGCGCCAGAGGATCTGCCCGATCCGAACCCAAGATTCGCTGATCGGCCGCCGGAGGAGGCGGACTTTCCCTGGGGGCGGAAGCCGAAGTCCCGGACCAGGACGCCCGGGAAGTGGTCCATGGGGGATCGAGGCGGAAGATCGAGATAAAGGTGGCGGGGGAAAAGGTCTTCGGAGACGGCGATCCGGCGGTCGCAGGCCGACGATGGGGGAGGGAGGAGGGAGGGAGGGAGCTGAGGAAGTGACTCGAGCGAGAGAGGAGGTGACGGGGAAAAATGGACCCAGCCGAGGTGATGGGAGGAGGACACGGCGGACTGTCACCGTCTTACCGCGGGACCCACACCGGGCTCATGATGATTCGTCGAGGGCGAGGGTGTTCGACGTTCGATGCCGAGTGACCGATGAAGGAGATTAAGGATCATTAGGACTATTGATTAAGATGTGAGTGGAGAGATTAATTTCCTTAATCCACCAGCTTCCTTCTTGGCAGGAGTTTGGGATGGCAATAGGTAGAAGAAGAGCAGCAACTGAGAGAGAGACAGAGGACTATTGTGAGTTGATGAACGCTTCTATATAGCAGCATCTGATTTCACACAAATATCACGAGTTAATTAACATAACAAACTATGTCAATAGCTAAAGACCAACTCAAACATTGCGAGTTAATGAACACATACAAAACTGTTACTGGTGTGTTTTTTTTTTTTCTTTTTTTCACCAACATATAGATTGGGAAAGTCCGATGAAAACATATATACACTTCAGGCAATCTTCACCGCACAAGCATGGATTATTCAATATCAAACGTAGCAGTGAATTAAGTGTTCGAGTCCAGTAACTTGTCTATCTCCCTTTATTTACCTGGCTAATTCATCGGTCTTAACACTAATCAAACTCAGATTTAAAATTCATCATTCGCATCAGTAAATTTAGTAGCACTTTATATGTTTCCCTGGTGCTTGGAACACGAAAATTCTGAACAATAGCAAGCTCTCGACAAGCTTCAACATCAACTTGTTCATGGCAAAAATAATGCATCAGGGGTCGTACCACATATATATAGAGAGCTCCCCTACACTCCCCAGCTGATCTCCTCTTCAAGTAGGATGAAAGAAATGAGCGATACGGATTAGAAGAATGACATGAACCTCACCTCCTGCCCGTGAATTTTATGTCTGATTGAGTTTGCTACAACTTGTTATAATTAATGCAAAACCCTTTAGGATCACGAAGCATCAAGATTGCTGCATTGGAGGAGTCGTCGATCGAGAGAAGCTATTTGCTACTCTTATTAGAGGAAAAACGGGAGTATCGATAAATCAATCACCTACAGATCGGTAGAGCGATGAGCATACTCTTGAACCAATGCGCCGAAGAGAGATGGACGTTCAATCAAGTTGGAGGGCTTATCAAATTCACTTGCCAGTCCTGATCAAAAAAAATGCAGATGCTTTAAATGTAATAGTATTATTCAAAAATTAAGATGGTACTAAGCCAAGTGAGTATGCTATTCCACGTGAAAAGAAATTAGAATACTGTAGCAAATAAAATTTTATGGTCTTCACAAGAAATTTACCTGCATCGATGACTAAAACCCTGTCACAGTCCATGACTGTCGGTATTCTGTGAGCAATGCTGATGATTGTACAAGTGGCAAAGTCTTCTCTGATGATCTTTTGAATCACAGCGTCGGTTTGAGAGTCCACTGAAGCTGTGGCTTCATCCATGAACAAGATTCGGCTGCGCTTCAGCATGACCCTCCCCAAACAGAGGAGCTGCCTCTGTCCTACACTCCAGTTCTCTCCATTATCAACCACTGAGAAACCAAACAAGACGTTAAAAATGTGTGGATTATTGGTGATGATAATGGATCACTGGAGTACAATGTGTTAGCAAAGGGATGTTTCAGAGAGAGAAGTTAAGAACAAGGAAGAAGAAGAGGATACCTAAAGCATCAAGCTTCTCAGGTTTCAAAGATACTGCATCTTTGAGTTGGCAGCGTTCAAGAGCCTGCACATATAAGCACAATGTGAAATACAACATATTTACCTATATCTATGTCTGTGTATGTGCTTGTGGGTACGTACAACATGACTTGTACCTGCCATATCTCATCATCCGAGTACAGCCCAATGGGGTCGATATTGCTGCGAACTGTTCCTTCAAACAGAACAGGTTCCTGAGGGATAATGCCAAAGCGTGACCTGAGATCATGAAGACCCAAAGTAGATACGTCTACTCCATCGATAATTATTTGTCCTTCAGAAGGCTCCACTATACGGAACAAAGCTTGTATCAATGTAGATTTGCCACTCCCTGTCCGTCCCACAACTCCTATTTTCTCCCCTCCTCTGATGCTGACTGTAACTCCATGGAGAACAAAAGGAGTGTTTGGACGATATTTAACCTGCGCATAAATCACAAAATTTTAGTTCAATTTATCTGGTTGATAAGAAAAGATTCTCAATTTGATGCATTGTTCATTGAGTTTTTGCTGTAGGAAATTCTAGAAGAAAGTCTTTTGAAATTCGAGAACACCCAAGTTTTCAAATAAAATGAAATACTATGTTTATACTGATGATTTAAGAAGGTAAAGGGAAATGTATTAGTGTTATAAACCTTCAGATTTTTTATCTCAATATCACCATGGGTGGGCCAATTTGGAGATGGAAGGCAATTTTTGATCTCCCATGCTGCCTCAGAAGGAATGTTGGTGAACTGCCTTATCCTTTCAACGGAGACCATTCGATTCTCTATAAAGCAACTGACCCAAGTTGCCCAAAAGAGTACAGCATTGAGGGTCAGACCATAGGAAAGGGATAGACCAACATATTCTGCATTCCACAAGCAATCATCAATTGCTGCACATCTACTGGAAGCTAAAATATACTTTCAGGGAATTGGCAGAGGAATACCTGGTTCAATAAAATTGCTAGGAAGCATGATCATGAGTAAAGCTGAGATGCAGAGGACAAAACTTCCAATCAATTCTAAGCGGAACCCCAGCCACTCGTTGGAACCATTGTTGTGAAAATCCATTCTTAAGCTTGAATTAACCCTGTTCAAGTTTTCCTGGGAAAACCTATCCTCCTTTCTGAAGCAACGGATCGTCGTCACACCAAGAATGGTCTCCGAGAAGTGATGGATAACTGGTGCTTTTGTGATTGAGTCGAGTCGAGTTAGTTCCCGAGATGTTGCAAGATAGTAACCCTGCAGCCAAGAAGAAAGGAAGAACAACGGTGGAGTTAAGAAAGTATAACCAGTTTCTATGGCAGAGTAAGATAACACATGCATGTTCCTTAGAACTAAGTCTTCATTACAAAAATATTTTTGTTATCTTTAGTAAAGAAGCTGTGGATCTTTTTCAAGGATACAAGTTACTGAACTAGAGATGTTAAGCATTGTGATAGATGACACTTACCCTGTACCAAATATTCAGCCATATCAATGGAAGTATGAGTATTACAGTAGGCCATGCAACCTGACATGTGACGATGATTATGCTAAGCAGTGTGATGTACATTGAAGCGGTTAATCCCACAAAGAAGGGGAGGAAGAGATCAATGTTGGTTTGATCTGATGATGCCTGAAAAAACAATTAAGTCCAAGATCAGTACTTGTTTCCCACATTACTAAATATGTATGTCACTGGCAGCAGCTCAAAAGTTCTTCCAGTAAAGAAACAGGAGCTTAAAAGAAGAAGGTGAAGATTAAATTGATGTGGCATGCTAGAAGAACAGGGATGAGGAGACAAGGAGCAGCTCACCCGACTAAGAATTCTTCCAGATGGTGTGGTGTCAAAAAAAGACATTGGAGCATGCAGAATGCTGTTGAGGATCTGCCTGAAGAAGATCTGAGCTGTTTTAAGACCCAAGTATGCAATGAGAAAAGACCGGGCAGTGATTAGAACAATAGAAACCATGGCTATGGCGGCATAAACTTGAATGAAGAGGGATGGTCTGAATGAACTGGCTCTATCTGCTGATGTTTCATATGCCAACCAATAGTCACTTGCCAATAGAGAGCCCTGCCACACTGTTGCTACTAGCAACACTAGAACTGCTCCCCACCACCCCCAAGCATGGGTTATGTATACCATATACACGTTCCAGCTGACATGACCAGTTTCCCGTTCCTCTTCTTCTACTAGTTTAGAGGTGCCTTTGCTTTTCTCTGGCTTGGGGGAGACAATGGACCCATTCTCCCCATTAGATTGTTCACGACTCAGAGCAGCAGGTTGATGATCATGATGATCCTGTGCAGAGCTACTCTGCTCTACAAGTTCCATGGAACTATCATGAGCAGCTACAAGTGCTGCAAAATCGGTGCCTGACTGTAGTAGCTCATCATACTTTCCAGATTGTACAATTGTCCCATCTCGCATGACCTGTGTTTTTTTTTTTTTGTTGATGTCAGGAGAGAAGAAAATGACAAGTAGTTAATCTACACATCATTACAGATATTCCATATTATTGATGGTGATGATTTCTCATGAATCAAGGCTATGGAATTATCGATCTTATTTCAGTTGCTAAAGAACAAATTTCTCAGTGGGTACATTGTATTCCATTTAAAATGATTGCAAGTTACACAGGAATGTTCAAGTGACGCTCACAACTAGTTGATTTCAAAAGATCAAAGAAGAATAAAAAGGCAGAGAACCCAAGGCTTCCTCAACAATAAGAAATTAAAATCGAGTTGGAAGCAGCAGTTTTATGCTGAATTACAACTAGCTCAAGATAGTCACAATTTAAGAAACAAAAACACAGTTTTTTTCCCTACATTAACTTACTATACAAATAGTAGTATATCAAGTAATCAATGTATTTAAGGAAATCATGAACTACATTTATTTTGTCAGTTCTTTTGAGCTCATGTAGAAAAAATATTATCTAAAATTAATGTATTAACAGAGAAATGGTGGTGACCAGCCTTAATTTTATCAAGATATAACTATTCGATCAAAGTCTCTGTTGAAACATCCGAATTGGTTAGTGCATTCTTGCACGAATGATAAGTCTTAGATTCGTGTGAGCATCATGTACGTCATTTAATGTAATGAAAATACATTCTAATAATAAAAAAAATCAAACCTTACAAAAATAGAGCATGAAACTTACCAGTATAAGATCAACATTGTGCAAGAAGTCCACTTGGTGTGTTACAAGCACAATGGTCTTCCCTTTGAGAACACCCCTGATACATTCCTGCAACCGGTCACTGAAGTCTCAGAATCCTCATCTCAAGAAACAATAATCATGCACAAATTCCAGTAACACTACCGAAGAATCATTATTTACATTAACATGGCGAGTGACCAATTCGTTGACCACGTATAAACTTCTATCAGAAGGGATCAGGAATTGCTACTACTGTCTAATTGCAGGAGATGTGAAAGAAAAAGGCACCTTGAAGATTTCTGAACCGGTCTGAGCATCGACGGCACTGAAGACATCATCAAGAAGGTAGATATCGCAATCCTGGTAGACCGCTCTGGCGAGCTGTATGCGTTGCTTCTGTCCACCACTGAGGTTGATTCCCCTTTCTCCGATCTCAGTCTGGTCTCCAAACTCCATCATCTCCAGGTCCTTCTCCAAGCAGCACACCCGGATGACCTCCTCGTACCTCTTCCTGTCCATCGGCTGCCCAAACAAGATGTTGGCTTGAATAGTTCCATTTTGAATCCATGCCGTCTGTGCCACATAGGCTGTGCTACCGCAAACCTTGACCTGCCATAACAGCATCAAACTGACGTTGATATGCAAAATCCATTCTTTTTATTCTGATTGTATAGCAATAAATGGCCAAACCTCTTGGAACAAAGGAAATTTAGGGTTTAGTGATGATCAGCGGGTCAACCACACAAAAGAACAGGATCGGAATCGAAAAGACAAAGGAAATCTTTGCGAACGACAGTGATGTGATGAGAAAACCAAGTAGCGTCCTATTGGATTGGGATAGCCATTCACCTCTGCTTCCGTCTTTGCCACGGCAAAGACTCGGAGGCCGACGCACCGCGTGACGCAACGCGATGCTGATGAAGCCTATCTAAATCAATCAATCGCGGACTCGATCAAAAGGAAAAAAAAAATATATTCTCGTAAAAGATGCTGTGTCATTGGTTGCAGAGCGGAACGCGAAGCAACGCGTCTCGAGTGACGGACTGCGGCGACAGACAGCGTGCGGGCTTTCTGGCCACGTTACCATCTTTGTTCTGGTGGGGCCAAAATTAATGGAGTGGGGAAAGGCTGTTAACGGAGTGGGGGAAGGCTGCACCCTGCCATATGGGATACAACTGAGCCTCACAGGGTAGGCGGTTTAACATGGTTCTCGACGTCGCGTGATGAGAGGCGACCTATTCTTATCAACGTAACTCGAACCAGACCCAGATTTGTCAATTTCGTTTCACGTGAGCCTTGTATAGTATCACTAGAAAAATTAACGGCGGCGATGGATGGAGAGGCGTACCTCGCCGGATATCTTGCGCATCTCGCCGAGGATGCATGAGAGGAAGGAAGACTTGCCCGATCCGACGGTACCCACGACGGCGGTCAGAGCGCCACGCCGAATCTGCACGTCAATTCCCCTGAGCACGGCACTGCTGTCGTCGGTGGCCTCGTCGTCCCACGAGAACGCCCCGACCGCCACCTCGACGGCCACTCCGTCGTCGCCGTCACAGCCCTGCGACCGTTGCACCGCGGCCTCCTCCAGCTCCCCGCTCGTCATGAAGGCGTCCAGCCGCTCCAGCGAGATCACCGCCTGGGACGCGGAGATGAGCGCCTGCGGGAAGTTGCGCATGGGCTCCTGCAGGATGCGGAAGAAGGTGGTGGCGGTGAAGACGAGGCCGGCGGTGAGGCGCACTCGACCGACGAGCACGCACGTGGCGAACACGAGGGTCGACACCAGCAGCGGCGCGCTCCACAGCACGATGATGTTGCCGGAGATGGAGTACATGAACTTGGAAAGGAACCCGTACTCGCCGTCCCGGAACTTGTTGATGCGCCGGCTGAAGTGCTCCTCCCACGCCTGGAACTTGATCACCCGCATGTAGCTGAGCATCTCGTTGGTGGCCTTCATCCGCTTGTCGCGCATCCCCATGAGCTGGAACTGGTATCGGTTGTTCCGCCGCGTGCCTAAGAGGACGAAGACTATGATGGCGGCAACGCCGATGACGGCGGAGGTGACGGATGGACCCAGGTAGTTGTAGAGGAGCGCCAGGGCGGCGCCCACCTGGAGGGGCATGAGCCAGATGTAGTGGATCTGGAGCATCATGTCCGAAAGCTGCTGCGCGTCCACGGCCATGTAGTTGACAATCATGCCGACGCCGTGGGACTGGCGGGCAGAGCAGGAGAGGCGGAGGCCCTTGCGGTAGAGGGAGGTGATAAGGGTGGACCGGATGAGCATGCCCAGCTTCTGCGACTGGAAGTTGTACTGGTGCGAGCAGAGCACCTCCACGAACTTGGCGACAAGGAGGATGCAACAGAGGTAGTAGCCCTCGTAGGCAGAGGTACGCTTGCCGGAAGTGTAGTCCACGAAGCGATCGATCAGGGTGGGGCCGACGTACATGACGAAGAGCCGGATGATGGAGAGGCTGGCGGTGAGGAGGACGCGCGGCCAGAAGCAGCGGAGGAGGGTGGCCCGGACCGGATGCTCCGACCGCACCGCCTGCTCCGGCCACTTGGACCGGAAGAGCTCGTACATGCGCTCGGCCCGGTGATCCAGCGCCAGCGACGGGACGTCGTTGAGGCTGAGCGGTGATCGATAGCCCTTCTGGATCAGCGGGTTCATCCACGCCCACGTCAAGCGGGAGAGGAAGGAAGCCGTCGCGTAGGGGGTGACGTTAGGTTTCGCTGCCGCGGCGTCCGACGACCCGGCCGGCTCCTCTTCCTCCTCCTGCCGTGCGACCACCGAGACCCCCGTGGATCCAGAGATCGCGAGAAACACAAGCGGGACGGAGGCCGCGAGGGCGACGACGGAGGCCACGTCGTCGACAGGGATGGACGCACCGCCGGCGAACCGGACGGCGGCGGAGGCGGTGAAGAGGGCGGCGAGGAGGAAGCTGGCGATCCAGTAGATGCGGAGCGTCGTAGGGTGGACGGCGGCACGGAACCGCTTCTCGTGTGCTACGAGGGCGGCGGCCGCGAGCTGCGACAGGAACTGGAGGAGCAGGAACACAGACTCAGCGACCATCCACGGGGAGGACGGGAGGCGGGCGAGGACGAGGACGAGGAGGACGGCGTAGGAGGCGGCGAGGAGGAAGGAGATGGCGAGGGCGAGCTTGTACCCGAGGCCGACGCGGACGATGACGCGGGACTCAGAAAGCAGTGGCTTTTCGGCCTCCTCTTCGGCGGTGCCAGCACCATCTCTCCGCCGCCGGCGGAAGCGGGAGGAGAGCTTATGGAGGGCGAAGAGGAGGAGGACGAATAGGAATACTGCATCGGCCACGGCAAAGAGCGCGCGCTGAGGACACGGCGAGAGGAAGATCACGCGAAGCCACTGAAGGAAGCCGGAAGCGGAAGACTGCAACGGATGGCCGAGGGAAGAAGCGGCGCACGTGCGAGAGGTGATCCATGGCGGAACCGTAGACAACCAAGAAGAAGAAGAAGAAGAAGGCATGGTGATGCCTTCTGTTGTATGATCAGCTGGACCTCAGGCTAACCAGCACCACCACCACCACCACTTCCTTCCCGCCGCCCTCCCTTTATCCCCCTTCCTTTGGAGCTGGTGTAAGATAGCGTGCTATTAGTAGAGCCCCCACCGACGGCAATGGCAAGAAATCAAGACCAAGAAAAATATTTAATAGGAAATAGAAGAAGACCAAAGTGTGCCCAAACAATTCCATCTCAGTGACTGCGGAGCAACGTAAATATGAGGCGTTACAAGGGCAGTACAAAAGGTAGGTAGATGGGCAGGTAAGGCAAAAGAGAGAAGGCCTTTTAAGAGTGCAAGCAAGGAACGGGCGGGATTCCACCGCTGATGGAGCAGCGAGCGGTGGGAAGTGTTAAAAAAAAAGTTGTGTGTACCGTTTTGAGGAACACAGCAACAGTCGGATATCCCAGTAATGCGCCAGCCGTGACCACAGGGGCACCTCCCCCCCCCCCCCCCCCTAAACCATCATGCAAGGAGTTGACCAGAGACGAAGCTGCACGTGGACGGAAGAGAGACTCGAGGAGGCGAACCGCTTCCCAAAGAAATATATAATGAAGAGGTGCCGCAAATGTGGACGACGACGGCGACGACGACGACGACGACGACCTCCTGGCCGCCTGCCTGCTTGCTTGCTTGTTTGATGTTGGATTAGCAGATAAGGGTCGTGTGGGTTAGATAGCAAGGGCGATATGGAAAGACAAACCTAGTGCTGCTATTTGCGAGGAAATATCTATGGCCGAGTGACATGACATAGATCCCCATGTCATATGTATGTTCCATCCATCGATGTAGATAAGTTAATTCACCAGAGCCACTCACGTACGGTGATGGAGAAGTCCTTTTAAAAAGAATCCCATCCCTACTTTTATTTTGTTTTAGAGTATGGGAATAATATAAAAAGTGAAGTGCATTTTGATTATTTGAATTGGTTTTTTTTTTTTTCTTTTATGGTGAATGGCAGCTTCCAAACGTGTGAGTTGGCACTTGGGCAGTCCGTAGCAGCAGTATACGCGGAGAAACATATGAGAGATCCTCCTATTCAGCAGGCAACAAGTGAGATATCTGCTGAGATAACGAAGACCGGACGGTAACTGTATCGAAAAGGTCGAAGCCAGGAATGGCCACATATGCTGCTTGTCTAATATATTTGATAAAATATTGTTTGTAGGTTTCCCAATGGCCTCTACCTACTACACACTCTTCCTATCCCAAGACATGTTTGTCTAATATATCTGAGGAGAGGAAAAAAAAAAAACAATACCATGGCAGAAATAATACCAGAAAATACTTATTTGTTCGTTTTTTTTCTTTGGGAGAAAAAATAATATGGCTTAATTAACAATCCTATTCGTAAATTATTGCTAGGAAAAAAGTGTATCTATATATTATTATTCAGGAACTATACGGGTACATTTGAAAATATATTTATATTTTTAATATATTTTTAAAAAAAATATATGAGTAATGCCTAATGTATTTGATAAATAATGGATGAAAAATATATATTTTAAATATGCAAGTGTTTGTTAGTTAAAATTATATTTCAAAAATCCATTGAATATCATATGATAATTTTATATCTATAATTTTTTTTAATTTTTATTTAAAAAACGAATATGTATATATATATATGATCCAGATATATAATAAATAAAATTATAATCATATAAACAAATACAAAATAATACTTTAAAATAAATAAATAAAATATCACCTTATATAGGACATGAATCATGTTAGTTTCTCACTAAATTTGAAAATTTTAGTTGGGGTTTTAGTTTTATAGTGACAATCTTATGATTTTAGAGTATGTCAAAGCATTTGAAAATTTTAGGGTGTCTATTCTTTCGGAGAACTTATTAATATTTTGTGAATACTGAAACACAAATATGACACCAAGGTAGTTTCAGTAAGCATTTGCAATATGATAGTATATTAAATATTAATTTATATTTAAAATATGTATTGGACCTTAATAATGCACATTTCAAAGGTATTTATAATGACATCTTAATTTTGATATTACTCCCAACAAAAACCACAATACCCAATTATACATACTCCATATTATATTATCTTGTAAGGGAATGCGCCAATGCCTAAAAGTAATAATAATTGATGGAATAGCATAAAATAAAGAATCTCGAGGACATGATCTCGTGTCTTTTTGGGTTCTCCCGATAGAGAGTCAAGATTACAACTCTTCGAAAGATCCTTTCTTAAAATAAAAAAAAAATAAAATGAAAAAACAACAAAATGATCTCTGATGCACAAAATGACAAGTAGTGATACGACACAATTAGCATGCCACCATGAACCAACAAACCTACTGGCAGATGACAAGGATGGCTGGCATTTCTGGAAGGAGGGGAGACATTGGAGCTGTCTCACTGTCCTCCATGGTTAATTTCTCAATTGTTTTTGTGACATAGATGATCGCTTGGGAATAATAAGCTTCATTACAGATCATAAATTGCAGTTTGACCTCTCTCCGGTGTTGATATGGTGACCAGATTAGGTAGGCATCTAAATATCTGTAATCAACATATAGCTAACCTAAGCTTAGCTTTTAATGAACAAAAGTAGAGTTTGAAGCTCACCTTAAAGTAGGATATTCAAATCTAATCGAAAAATAGAATCAGAATCAATTGGATTTGAGCTGATTCATCAATAATTTGATTTTAAATATCATAAAATATTCTAATTGGGGAGTATACTCCTTTTCGATTTGATTAACCTACTAGCCGAATTGATCTTAAAATTTTTTTTTTAAAAAATATCAAACCAGCTCAAAGCCTCAAAACAAAAAAAAAAGAAGAAATCCTAAAATCCTTACCCAAACTCGATGAACTCATCCTTCTTCTTTCGATTCTGCGACTACTCCTCCTCCTTCATCTTTCTTCACTAATAATCTCTTTATTGATTTGTATAAATTTATTTATCAATTTCTATGCATTATTATATATCCTCTTCATCGACAAGAAAAAAAAATTTCACATGAAATCGTCGGACATCAAAGGGAGGCACCATCACAAATGGCAATGAACGAAAGATCGGTTGCCTTATTATTGATTTCTCTTTTTCTTTCGCATATAATGTTTTTAGAATATTTAGAATAATCTTTGTGGTATAATTTTTTTGAAAATATGAATCCGACTGAATCAAAATTTTTGACTCAGTTTAATTAAATTGAACTAATTCATTTTAAATTTATATAATTTTAAAATTATATTAAAATTAAAAAATAATTAATCAAATCGAATTAATCGATTTTGAATTAGTCTAATTACGTAGGTCCGAAATGACTTCGAATTGAAGTACCTTTACCTTAAATTTGATTCGAACAGATTTGGATGCCCCCCCCTAATCGTAATCATAAGGGGTTTCAACTTCTAGATTATATGATATTCTAGAGCAACATATATCTTCTAGATTATGTGATATTCGTAAAGGAAAAAAAAAAAAAAGCATGTAATGCCTTGAAAAAAAATACAAATTGTTAAAAGAAAAATAAGACTTGTGGAGACTAATATAAACATCATTCTGGAAGCTCGAATTCTGATCACAACAAATTTGGGATGTATTTTTTCCTTTTTTATTAAATAAAAAAGGACAGTGTATTAACTATTTGTTTTACTTGCAAGGTTATTTTTATCATAACCTAATTATGTATTAACATAATTCATATGATAATATTTTAATATAAGAACTCCCAATAATCGGGAATCTCCGACCATATAACAAGAAGAGGCATAATCTTATCTCTCTCTCTCTCTCTCACATATCAAACAAAACAAACAGCGTAAAAGAATAGGTGGGGAAGAAAAGGGAACATTTAGTGGTTGTTGGAATGCGACGTGAATAATTCGTTCATCAGGGAGAGACAAGAGTAATGGGACCAAAAGCAGAGGATAACAATGGATCTTTCTCACCAAACCCTAGCAATAGTTGACGATCGATCGAAGAATGATGATGATTTAAAAGAGTTAAGAGTCAATGTATCGAATGCCATGAACTCATATATGGGAACCAACGATGTCAGTATCTTATAGGTCTCAGCAGTTACCTTGGGAGACGTGTGCTGCGACGAAAGAGAGATCAACAAGCTTTGAACCAAGACGCCCGCGTTCTCGGTGGCGATTGCAGGATTCTCTTCTCTCCTTTTGGCGAGAAGCAGGAGAGATGGGATGGCCAGCAATAGCGAGAGAGGTTATATATATATATATATATATATATATATATATATATATGACAGTTTTATGACAGTCTGTCATGTTAGGAGTCAGTTACACAGTGGATATCACACGGTTCGATCTGTTAATTACATCGGTGTAGTATTTACTATTTTTGGACAAAATATAATATATCTAAAATTAAAACATATATATATATATATATATATATATATATATATATATATATATATATATATATATATATATATATATTCAATTTCTCTCCAATTCAAACATCGAAAATATAGAAATTTATTATTATCAAAGCAATAATATATTTGAGTATTTTCAAAATATTTTTCACTTTCATTTACAGGAAAAAAAAAGTGTAGTATTTGAGGGGAGGGGGCCACAGACACTTTTTTTTATCACAACTTCTCTGACGAAGGCCTCCTTTTTTTTATAACCAGCCACAAAAATTGTCAGAAAAGATAAGCCACAAAAAATAAAAGAAAAAAAAGGTGGGAAAGCTTTCGGTTGAGACGAAAGGTGTCAATCAAAACTATCTATCTAAAGTAATTGGAAGAGGCCATCTATCACAATTTTGTCGATGCATACGTATTTTCCTAAAAGAAAAAAAAAATCAATGTTTTCAGTTAGTTAAATTATCCTTGGAAATTGTCAGGGTGATGATGCCACCTCAATTTTTTTTACTGTTTTTTTAATATATTTAAATAATTTTTATTTCTTATAAAAGATTGCTAACGAAACCGACGTGACTTATGTAATCAATCAATCAATCCTCTGTCGAATTCTTTATCATCAAAATAAATAAAAAAATATCTATAAAAAAAAAATAACAATCACATGAACCTCGATCCATTTTACATAAGATCTAAGTGATGTCTCGGGATCACGTTGCTGGTTTCAGTGTCCCGATCGAGGACAAAAAGATTCCAATAATTTTGTCCACCATAGCCTTATGCTGATTCCCCCATCACCCACTTGCCTTCGATTTCATAGTCCACCTTTTTATGTCCGCCATTTTAATATTACCATTTAGACAATTCTGACCCAAGACCTTCGTGACGTGGCATTGACTACCCTGCCGCGCGATTCCTCCGCTGCGATCTAACGATCGCGATCGGCAAAATAATATAGCAATCATGCTTCTCTCATGTCCTCCCATCTATATATATATATATATATATATATGTGTGTGTGTGTCAACGTACGTCGGAGCGCCGTGTAAGGCTTTGTCGATAATAATGTGTAGCGTGAGAAGTATATATGCTGGTTGGAGGACGTGCACCGATGATGTCGACGTATTAACAGGCATCGTTGGATCTTTACTTGAGGCTTAATTCCCGAGATAAAAAGGAGTTGGATTACTTTGGGATATCTGAATTGATATCATTGCATAAATAACGTGTCATTGATATAATAAAAAAATTCTTTCAATTTTTTAGAACAATGCAACCGATGCTCTTAACTCAAAGTATTTACCAAAAAAGAAAAATAAAAAAAACCCAGCCAAATACACTTTGAAATTATGCGCTGTTAGGATGCATTCCGAATACACTTTGAAATCTTGACCGCCTCCACATCTATCAGACTTATATATTACTATTTTGTAGATGTTTAAAATCATTAATTTATTTCTGTACAGCGTTATTCTTATAATTATCGATTTAATAATAATTAAAAAAATAACATCTTCGGTGATTGAAAATGTCGTGATTTGATTTAATTAACACCGTAAAATTCCATATTTTATGCCATCCTTAATTCGTTAAAGCTTAATCCAACACATCATGCTCCGTATAATGAATGCATCTCCGTAGCTATCTTCGCAAAGCGTCTGTTTAATTCTGTCCGTAAGATTGGAATCGTTTTCAAGGCATGGTGGGCGAAAGGGCGAAGCAAGCAAGCGGCGAGGACGGGCATGAAGCCGACGTGAACGAACGAACCGTGGACGGCGGCGTGTCTCCTGGCGCGGCAGATGAGAAGGAAGCGGCGAGGAAGACGAAGAGCTGCTGCAAGAGTCCACGACGATGACTAAGGCGAAGACGAAGACGATGAGCACAGACAAAGAGATGCATTGAGATCTTCAAGATACGTTGTCTTCTCTCGATCACTGGACGCCATGCCCCCAAATAGATTCGTCACTGATGACGATGACAAATTAGACGACGACGGCGTATCGGTTTGGTCTCACATCAACGTCGAGAATGAAAAAGGCGAAGCCTATTATTAACTTTGGAGCATCGTTTCTTTTAAAGAGTCGGATGTAATAATCGAGGGAGGGGAAGAAAGTAGCGTCGCATGAAAGTTGTCCAAAAAAAAAAAAAAAAGAGTCAATACAATTTGTGGTCGTAATTGTTTCGAAAGGATGGATTCCATGGCGAACATTCAAAGCATGCATGTTGTTGACCAATTTGGGGATGACAGCATCTGTAAGCTTAGGCTTTCGACATATCGGTCAATGTTTGATTCGATTGGTCCAAATTTATGGGGTTTGGTTTAGGAGTGAGTTGTCTTTTCCTTTTTTTTTTTTTTTTCTTGTCAAAGTTTTATCCCTCTCTATTCACATTAACTACACATGAGGAATTTGGGAGGAGGTCTTCTCGGTGAAGGTTGTTGATTAATTGGGGTTTTCTCATTTCAATGAAATCCAACCTAAAAAGCCTCTTATCTCATTATTTTGGATTGTTCGTGACATGATCTTTTAATAAGTCCATGCGAATGAATATTCATGCTTTTCATTTTGGCTAGACTACAAAAGTTTTATCTGTTTTGAATCATAAACCCTTATAATTTTAAAAACAATATAAGTTATTAACATTAATTTTTTTAAAGTGATTTTTGCCGTCTATGCTCAGTGTTTTGAAAGAAAAAGGAAGAAAGAAAGAAAGAAAGAAAACATTGCAATCTGTGTTTGAAAGCATTATCAATTAACATTAATGCATGTTTCACAAAACCCAAAATTGATACCTCAAAAGAAAAAAAAAAAAAAGGAGAGCTTTAAGATATTAGTCACTGCACAAGTGTTTGGCTATCTAAATAGAATTCATTGAAATGAAATGACTTCAAGCCTTTCTTTAACTAAAATTCTGTTTTTTTTTTCTTTTTACTACATTTATCTTTCCCTATCTTATTTGTAATTACAGGTAATAAACAAATGGGCAGTATAGTTTACTTCATAGCAGACTGCGCCGAACTATGTTTCAGATTAGAGATCTGTGTCTCATCTCTCATTCCTCCGTCTTGTTCTCATCAGAATGTGCATAGCGAATGAGACACGGTGAATGTTTTTTTTTTTTTTTTTTAATAGCCCTCAGAATGTGCCCAGCAAATAAGACGAAAAGAGAATGAGAGAGAGAGAGAGAGAGAGAGAGAGAGAGAGAGACTTTGACTCACCACCAAGTTGGAATCCATGGCTTTTGAGATCCTGCCGATTGATCTGACCCCCCTCCCCCCCACACCTTTTTTTTTTTGTTGTGTTTTGGGTTCACGCAACTGGATGCATCTGCAAACCAAGACAAAAAACAAAACAGCATTCTCCTCAAACTCGATCATACATACACCGAGGGAAGAAACAGGATCGAGGACTGCTGGACCACCAGTTTATTCATCAACTTGTTTCTTCTATCTGTACGAAGAGAGGCAGGAGGAGGATAGGAGTGACGGGGAAAAGGGTGGGGTTGGTGGATCGCATCAACCCTTCGTGATCTTGTCATGGATCTCTCGACCTTGCGGCGTAGGAGAGAGTACGTCCTTTTAATTTGGATCGCTCCCAAGGCTAATGAATGCCGAGATCACAAGCTCTTTGTCGTCGTGTGTTCTCCTTTCTCTGGACCTGCCATGGATTTGTCGTTCTCAACCTTCGGAAATGGCGTTCACCCAAAAAGTACGAATATGAAACAGGAGGAGGAGGAGGAGGACGACGACGATCTTTGAGAGGAAGCCCACTCACAACCACCACATTGCATTGATGCCGTCGGTTCTCCAAAATATTCATACGTAAAAGAAAAGGGGAAGAGTGAAAAATGATGAAAAGAAGAAAAAGAAAGAACATAAGTCACGATTTTTATGAAAAGAAGAAAATTAAAAAAAAAAAAGTTCAAGTCTAAAGAAAAGAAAAGCCTCGGAAGGATCACCACCTAAGTTAGCTAGATTCCTATAGGAAAGTGATGAAACCATGTTACCACAATTTAGTTTGGATTACGATCATATCATACCACCATATTTAGTTTCATATTGATTGAATTAAAAAGTCAAAACCTCATAGAGATCCGAGGCCGAGTTAGAATGCGTCGGCAATGACCATAGTGTATTATGATCAGATCCCTCATCTTAATATCCATAAAGAAAATTAAATCCAATCGACTCAAGTTGGGGTTAAAACTTATTGCTATTACACGCCACGCTCTCAACTTGTTAGCCCAAATAAAATCATAATTAACGGTGGAGTCAAAATAGTGATGAGTTCACCACAAAAAGAAAAGAAAATATATATATATATAGTTGTTGTTTTAAGTAACAGAACTAAATTTATCTCTTGAAAAAAAAAAAACTGTAGGCAAAAGTAGTCTTAGCTTTACTGAATAATTCTGACACTCAACCAAGCAAATCTCACATTAAGCATGCAAAAGATGGTATCAGCTACACATTGATATATTAATTCATTCTCATTAATATATCCCCCAAACAAACAAAAAAAATCTAAGAATGCAGAGTTAATTGTGGCCAGGCATGTTTTTGTCTGCATCAATATTCACAGCATATATTATGTTATTAGCACAGAATAAAGGAAGAGGCATCTTACTCCAACACTCCGCATGGGTTCACCAAATACCGACTCATCTTTCTAGTTTGCTCAGCAGATCTTCCATCGGCGGCAACTCCTTCACAAGCTCTTGCCAATCCGGCATGCCCTGAGTATGAAAAATACAGTAAGGTGGCAGTAGAATACTCCAAGAATATGAACAATGAAGTACAACTTGCACTTTATACAGGTTTCAAAAATTTTACTGTGTCAAGTGTTGTTGTCGGTTCACAGAGATACGCATTCATCTTCCCTAGTTTAGCTAACTCAGCAGCGATGAGCGACTGGCTTTCCAGTCGTCAAAAAGGGTGAACTTTATGTCTGGTGCAAGCGAAAAATTTTAGTTTTGCTAAAGAAATTATACCTTCCCCGACTTTCTAACACGTCCATCTAGACGCAGAATTATGAAAACATCATCACCAGGAACAAGGACTTGTTCAGACTTTTGCTGATCACGTATCCACCTGAACATCACACACATGATTAAAGCTATACTTTGGGCAAATTTTAAATTTCTTATACTTTTACAACAGAAACAACAGGAAAATGCATCCAGCATAAGTTTTCTTCAACTAATTCTTTCAGGTGGCTCATTTATTCATTAAGCTTAAACAAGAAATTTGAGCAAGATATAAAAAAACAGAAATGATGAATAGAATACAAGTGAAAGCTTGTCAGTGGTTGCGATAATTTTTTTAACTGGTTGAGATAATTGATCAGATAGCAAAGTATACCAACTTGTATGGACTCTTTAAACTTGGAAGTGAAAACTGGGAACAGCTTTGCAGGTACGGGTAAGAAAAAAAAGGAAATATTCTCGTGGATCTATTGATTATTAGGACAGGATTAAAAAAACACATAGAGAGATTTACATTCTGCAAGATAAAAGAAATAATACAGTTGGCCTTAATCGAGGGGTACTAAGTACCAACAAAATCCCAAGTTTGAACAAGTGCACGGCTAGTTCAATTTGAGACACAGAAAGAATTATGTTTGTCTAATTTTGTGAATTTTAGCTGGTTTTTGCCATTACTTTAGTTGTAAACTATAATTTTCATAATAATAGCACTTTTGTGTTGGTTTAGCAAGAGCTCAGATGGGTTTGACCTTACACTGTGATGATCCAAGACATGATAGGGATAAAATAGTACTGAAAAATTATCTTAAAGAGAATTCTCTGGCTAAAGATTTAAATTCTGTACACATTGCACAGGTGAAACATCTCTCACTTAATTTCCAATATTTTTTTTCTTCAAATCTCACCAAGTTTGCTCTCTCTCTCTCTTAATTATCTATCACATACAACAGTTGCTGAGTTGAATGCCGAAATGCAAAGGAATAATCAGATCACATTCCTTTATCTCCTTTACTTCAGCCACTACTCAGCTTACCAAGGAATATTCAGATTATATTCAAATTTATTAGTGCAAAATTCATATACATTGAGGTCTGCAAAAAGTTGTCAGAGGGGTCTGGACCCACGAAAAAATGATTATGAGAGGGTTGAGGATGTACTTATTATACGAATTAAATCTAACGCATCAAGCAAAACATGTCGGAGGTAGCTAAATAATGTTTGGGTTTGAATATATTAGATGAGCAATTTGTATATCAGATAGTTACGAGAACATGTGGCTAGGATCAAGTACAAGTAACTGTTGCTAGATCTTTAAAATTATATTTTAAATGTCAACCAACTTGAAAGCATACATTAAGAGTCAATTTCACTTACCTTTCCCATTCATAGGGAGATACTATCTCAGCCTTGAAGCGCACCTCAGCTTTCAATCGTGACTTTGCAGTTATAGATTGAGCTCGTTTTTCAAAATCATCCTACCAAAATGCAATTGTATTTTAGAGCAACGACATCAATGATGCTAGTATAGCTAAACATATTCTGTCTGAACAGTATAAGGTACTATATTTAGCATATACCCTAGACCTTACACATTTGCAAACATATAGGAGGAAAAAAGGTTGAGAGATTATCAGGAAGACAACACAAAGAACATGGTATGACATGAGAATACCGGAGCATCTTCTGCTGATTAATTTTCATGGTATGACATGATAATACCTTAGGTGACTAGTAGATAGACTCATATCTACATTCCTACTACATCTGTGATCAAGCTACCAACTAACAATTTTCATTAGCTAGATTCTTTACCCAAATTTGGAAGTATGATGACCAGATGATCCCATAAAGAGAGTTGGCCTGTTGGATCAGCAAGATGGACATCTTCAGGCAGACTAACATCAGAACCGAAAAGTGAATTTTGGATCGGACCAGATTCATTGACATCAAGCTTTTGACTAGTTAAGACTGTATGCCCCAGTAGTCCCACATCACTATGGACTAGGTTATTATATGTTTAGAGATAGTTAGGATTTTGGCTCACATGGTTCTAATGCTGTTACATCATAGTTATTAGGTTAGTCCATCGGGGTAGAACATGGTGATTGATCTTAAAGTAACTTCAGGCTTCTCTGGGTGGGCTGACACACGACAAGATGGGGGTTACTTTATGTAGACTGAAATGTGAGTTTCTTTGGGTTAGACTCCCATTAGAATCTCAGATGTTTTGGACTCTTGATGAGGATGTCAAACATTTAATTGGGAAGATTTTAAGACCACAATATTTCCACATAGACAATTGAAGTTGAAGAAAATTGTACTATTAGTAGTTGAGCTTGAGCATTTTGGACCACATGAACGTAGACCCATTATATTTGAGCTACAGATTCAATAGGTTTATTGGGCCAGGATGCCAAAATTCCTGTTCTTTGACTCATAAACTAACAAAAATGTAGCAACAATACCTAAAATTGAATTAAACTCAAAAAACATTCTGTTATGGTGCAATTTCAATCCCATTTGAACCTAATTCTAGCTGAAGCCAATGTCAAAGAATAAAAGAAAGAGGAACAAATTGATAGCAAACAAACTCCTAATTGAATAACCAAAAAACCAGAAGAGGCAAAAAAAAAAAAAAAAACAAAAGAACATTAATGGACCAGTTCCCATGGCCTATGATGAATTCCGAGAGAAAGTAAATTGGTGCTGTGCTACTTGAAAACTACTTCAGGTGTAATTGCTTAAGTATATATAAGTGCAGAAGACATCCCATAAGAGCAACTCAAAGGTCAATTTTATGCTTTTTAACGACCAAGCCACACATTTTTGCATTTAAAGAGACAAACAAATAAACCTGACCCCAATTGAAGGAAGAGATGAAGCAGATTTTGCAGGAACACCACCAAAGCCCTTTTTCTCAATGGAAGCCTTGCTATAATCACCCCAGATAACAGGAATCAGAAGAACACCTCGCTTAAGCAGTTCACTTCGGAACCTTTCAGCCTTCTCCATTGCTCTTGAAACAGTCTCCTTCTTCCCTGCCAAAATTACCTAAAGTATTGTT
The DNA here is from genome assembly GCA_021527575.1 of Ensete glaucum. NCBI lineage: Eukaryota > Viridiplantae > Streptophyta > Magnoliopsida > Zingiberales > Musaceae > Ensete > Ensete glaucum. The sequence goes on from CM038552.1 coordinate 40,097,616, forward strand.
CATATAAGACCTCAAAGTTTCTTGTAAAATTTATAAGTGAAGAAAAATTGAAGAAACAAAAATGGTTTCCAAAACAATAAAAGCTAACTTCATCTCATAAAATGTACATACAAAAGAATGCATTTGTCTCCTGAACAAGTGGCATCTAACATAGCAGAAAAGTGACACTAACCGGCCTACAAGTGTCCCGAAGCTGCACAAGTTCAACAATTCGATTAGTTGAAAGACGCACAGGCAATCTTGAGAGAGTTTCATCACGTGATATTTGAGCAAGCTGTTCCTCTTCCTTCTTGTTGTCCCAGATGAACAACACCACAAGAACAACAATGCCTACAGAGTGCTGATTCAAAAGCTTGATCAATTAAAAGAAGCGGTTTCCAAGTACCAACAAAGTGCACTTTCAAGAATTGAAGGCGTCAATTTAATTAAACAAAATCGTCTTCATGGTATATATCCTATAATCATTTACCGCCAACGTTGATGGCAGCATTTCCAGCAGTCTCCCACAGATCAGGAGCACCATCACCACCATTGATTGCACGTATCAGTCTGGGAACTGTAAAGAACATAGAAATCCCAGCTGCAGCAGAAAAAGCCACATAAAAGAATCTTCTCACACCACGAAATGGTGCTTGAACTTCACTAATGAGTTTGAGATCTCTTCGAAATCCATATCCTATGTCTTCACCTCCCAGCCTGGCCTACAAAAGCATGAGAGAAAAACAAGTTGTTTCCATAGCATGGAAAAATAGCCTGAAATCAAAATAAGAACTTAGGTACCCATGAAAATGCAGACTGAACAGATGGACAACCTCTTCTTGCAGTTGTTTAAATTCTGGTAAAGCTCTGAATGAAGCTAAGTCAGGATCATTCAGAATAGTGCTGAATTTGAGATTGTAATCTCGCAAAGCAGCTCGCAAACATTCTGCTGCTTGCTTTCCTTCACCTCTAAAACAAGAACAAAATTTTAAACAAAAATCACCTAAGAAAAAGAAAAAAACCCACAAAGAAAGCAAGAAAATGGAAAAAAGAGAAGCAAGGGGAAGAATGCTGGCACACAATAGATACTATTTCTTCCAAATGATGACAGGCATTTTACTACCCAGGAAAAAAAAATCAAGAAGGAAACTAAAATTATGGAGAAATAGTAAATTAGATGCCTGTGTTGTATCTCAAAACCATAAAAGATTTCTCTGGGTCGTCTAACATATCAAATAAAATGCTAGACATTAATTACATCATTTCATAATTTCCGGACTTACAAAAACAGGAGAACCCAGCTTAAAATCATCCAGCAGAATACTGGACAACAAACACTTCGCAAAAGAAGTTGGTTCTTGGTGCCTGAATTGCTAAAGCACAAATCAAGCATCCAATTGCCTATTTATCAACTTCATTAATACTGATTGCAACGGGATAGAAAAAAAGCCAATAGAGTTAATTATCCCTTGTGCACCTCTCACCTAGACAAATCCAACATTCATGACTCACTTTTGTGACAAATCAAATATTAAATAAAACACCAACTTGATTTCACACTCAAGGACAACTCTAGATGAATCTTGAAAGCTACAACCTTTCCCGTCATCAATTCCAAAGTTATTTTGTACAATCTATTTTAAATACCCCACTGAACCATAAACAATCAAACTGGAACCAGAAGAAGTTTTTGGTTCATCCTCATCTTAATCCTGTTTATTAGCTCCTTTACTATTACGATGATGTATAAGGTTGATATCATTGTAATATACCAATGTGACAAATCAAATGATACAAATGATGGTATGCAGGATTTATAACAAGGTTCAAAAAGATTGTATCACCTAAATATTAAACCTTCCCAATAAATTATAGCTCTATTGTTTAACATTTAAAAAAATTCTTGTGAGTGCATTGCCATGTCGTGTGCTCTCTCAAGCATTAGGTTATAATTGGAGAAAGTAAACAAATTTTTTACCTGACATAGAGTTTATCTATTGCAAGAGCTTTTGAGAAGACAACAGATTGACTTCTCAAATTTCAAGATTTACCCCTCAATAGGATCCCTACTTATCGCAAAAAATGAGCAAATAGTATTAATTAATTACTTGCCCTGAAATTTTTTCCAAACATGAGGGCTGAATCACCAGAAGATAAGGAAACTCCATATCTACATGCAGCACCAAAGGCACAATTATATTTGATTTCCATGTATCTAAACATTCTAGCAGAGGATACAGATTTTTTACTTGTATGAATGGCAGCAAGCTTTGTTGTACAGTGCTGCTTGAGCTTCCATAGGATTTGGATTTAAAGAAAGGGCATTCTCAAACTGCACAAGAGCTTCTTTCACCTATCACATTTTCAGTCATGCACATAGAAATGTGAGATAAAGATGTGAGTATATATGATGCTAAGTTCAAGAAGGTATAACCAACAGTATAGACTTTAAGGCAGATTCCTTATTACAGCAATGATGAAAAGAAAAGAAGCTAAGATTATTATGAAACAAGCACATAGATACAATTTGAAAGAAAAGCATTTGAATGAAGGAGTAGCACAATATAGCATATACATGTTCCTCCTAGGTAACTTGTCTAGTCCTCTCTTTCCTGACATAAATTAATGCATCTTGAGACTGTAACATTTTGAGTAGAAACCCATCCTCTTCTTTTTATGTGATAGAATTTTGGAAGGGCATTACTCACCTCAAAAGACAACCACAGCGCATATGTTTAAGATCAGTACACATGGCCCTTGTCATGATGTTTTGATGAAGAGACCAAGCCTCCAGATGAGCCATGTACAACCAAAGTATGGTGTTCAGTTCAAGGAATTATACTGCCACATATTTTCTCTTTTATTTTTGCCTTTCCATAAATATTTTGGAGCTTTCAGCACACTTTTCTAGTAGCACTGTTTTCGGTCCCCCTCCCTTCCCTTAGTCACTTCTCTCCTAACTTCAAATTGATCTCCTCCACCATCCCTTTTCAAGTATTGAAATTTTATACAACTTGATGCAACTGTTTTTAGCGCCTTATGGTTTTCGATCATTTTTCACTCCAAAAGAAAGCAGTCATTCCTTCCTCCGTTGATCACACTATGATATTAATCCCTTCAACATAGTTAGCCTATTTCAGCAACATGATTGTCGTGTTGGTTCATCATTTCCGTACCCTCAGCAACAAACACATCTCCTTGCTAAAACAATTTTTGGGTTGCTAGAAACAGTATCTGAAAACTTCGTGTTTTTGTTTGCTTTTGTTGCAAATTCATGGAACAGATGTCTTTGCAACAGTCACACGATCGTACTAATCCATTGTGCACACTATGGTCCATCATGAATTTGACAAGGAAACAACAGGAATCTTTAACAGTGTACCAGGACTAACCAGTACCATGCATGATGGATCAATTCAGTCGCTTGCCGTATATAGTGCGCCATGAAATAGGTCTAATTAGTACTAGTAAGTGACATGCATCAATAGGAAGGTCACTCGTTTGCATTAGAGAGAAGGTGAAGAACTGTGACAGGTCGACAGATCGAGTTCTTGAAACCAAAAGAAAGATTCAGATGCATCGATGCAAATATCATCCTTTTGTGATTTCGTGACACTAAGACAAAGATTTAGGAAAGCAGGTTCCCCAGTTGATACTTTCATAACACAAGAAGCACCGAGGGACATGGCAATGAGAAACGCACCCGTCCCTTGGAGAAGAAAGAAAGGCCGAGGTTGACGCACGACTCCGCCGTCGGCGTCGCAGTCTCCGGAGAGGGAGGAGACGGGGGGGAGGAGGAGGAGGAGGAGGAGGAGGAGGAGGAGGCGAGGGGGAGGAGACGAGCCCGTCGGGATCTGAGAGGGGTTTTGGGCGCAGACCAGGTGTTGGACTTGGGGCAGCAGAGGAGGTGCTGCTGGAGAGCGAGAGACGCCATGGCCATCGCAGCCCCGAAAGAGGGAGAAGGCCGAGGAAAAGGCGACGCCACGCGCCCACATCTTCGCCTCTGTTATCCGCACGAATGGCACATCGCGACCACCATTTCTTTAGTCGGGTCGGGTCCGATCCATTCCGTACCCGTGGCTCTATACAAACAAAGGCCCACGGAGAATCCGGATCCGGGTTTATTTTGCCAAAGCCCGAACCCGGACCCAAGTTACCAAACTCTATTAAACTTTAGATATATGTCTTATATTTATAATATTTAATTATATATATATATATATATATAAACATAATGATGTCACTATATAGATCGCTTGGACTTAGGGGTAAGAAATATATCAAGTGGCGACTAACAAATAATATATATCAATAATTTCATAATTTATATTAATTAATATTAAATTAATCACTCATTCCTCCATCCTCACCCCCTCATTCACCATCACATGCTTCTTCAACTACCACGTCATCCTCTGCACAATATATAATTAATGATATATATTATATCAATCATTTTTGTTTGAGAACCGGTAGGAGTCAATATCACATGATATCCGTATCATCTTCATATTCTTAGTAGGATACCTTTTTTTTTTGGTTATATAGAAAATATTCATCACATTTTTTACATATTATTATTTATATATATTATTATGCAACATTCGATGAAGGGATTTATTTTTTACTTTTTAGTAGTGTTCTAGTTAAATTTAGCTTGAGCAATAAATATTGCTCTGGTTTTTGGGGTTCATTCACAAATTACAACTAGATTCTCATTTTTAGTGCTTGTATAAAGAAGTCAAAGTATAAGTACCAAGATGATTAAATATATGAGAGGTTGTGTATCACTTTTAATGATAAGATGGATTTATTTTTCTATGTACATATAAACAGGCTAATATAGAATAATTTTGATTCTTAATTTTGCTAGGTATGGTTATGTGAGTATGTTAATATTTTTAAGCTATCACATTAGCCTGATCATTTGAGATTGTAGAGATGAGGTCAGGTGAGAGTTAGCAACTTAAGGGTACAGTCGATAATTTAGAACAAGGTAAGTAATTATCGACTTAAGAGATATGGACATGTTCTTTATGACTGTTGTATATGCATATTATATAGGTACCTCAAATGCTTATCCCAATAGTTACGAAGTCTCATCTACTACCAACTCACAATTCCATGGTATAATACTTTAGTATTTTTCTATTTATATTTAATATATATTATTTATTTAAGATCTTAATCTATTTATATGACACATATGTTGGTGACACTAAAGAATGTGTCAAGTGTAAAAAACAAAAAAAGAAAAAAAGATGATGAAATTAAAAGATTACAAAAGATACTCAAAGATTATGTACTTGATCATCTTGTGACCCCCAAGCATAGATAATTATTCATTTGGATCTATTAATGATCCATTAGTTTCTATAGTGTGTGACATCGAAGGATTATCGAGGGTTACTCTATTCATAGTCCATATTCAGTAAAGGATGAAAATATATCAAACTTTAAAATATAACCTTTATTTTTTTAAAAAAAAATTACTTAAAAGATTTTGGGATGTTAGTGTTAAGTGGCGGATGATGACCTATGTTGTTATATAAATTGTTTGACAATGTGATGTCAACTTAGTAATCTTATTATCTGTTATTGTGAATTATTTTCATGTGTTTGTTTTGTGATTATTGAACAAGTGTTTCAATTGTGATTCATTATATATGGTTGTGATTGTTTAGTTAGCTTTATTTTTGAAATATGTTGTTTTGGATTAAATCTATCCAAATTTCTGTATAACTATCATTATATTACTCTAGTAAGTTTAGTATTATTTTTCATAATTTTCTTTGAAATTAGGATGACTAATTGTCCAAATAAGGCTTTTTTGTTCAATCTTTTGTAAAATGTAACTGGAGTGTAACTCAAAAAATTTATTCAAAACTTCTTTATTTAGTATCATTTTTTATAGTTATTTGATTCTAAATTATTGATTATCTAAATAGGAGTATGTTTGGAATCTATGACGTGATTGAGTGTGACTCAAATTTTTTTTATCATATCATTCAAAACTCTTCTATAAATATCTTAATATGATTCTAATATCTTTAGCATCACTTTTTATTTTATTTTATTTTGATTAATTATCAATTTATTTTATTTTGATTAATTATCAAAATAAGAGACTTGTGTTCTCAATCTCTTATCTCAACTGTAGCCCGAGTATAACATGAGTATAACTTGAGAAATGTTTATTAAATTTATCCAAACTTCTATATAATTATCATAAAATGATACTAATATGTTTAATATCATTTTTTAATTATATTTTATTTTTAGATGATTTTAGGAATTAAAATGTCCAAAAAAAAATACAACAGTTGGAGGCGATACTACTGCCTGAGATGCTACCATCGCTTATTGTCGGTAGATAGTGGATATAGATCATACCATCATCTACTTAGTAGTTACATTAGGTTAATTAATCAAATTGATCGAAACTAATGCAGATACTATGACATGATTGTAAGATGATTATTATTTTTATATAATTTAAGTTGATTTTAGTATATTTAATGATATTTGACACATGGTGATCAGAATGTTATATTATACTCATATCCAATTCATAACTCAAGTGTAACTAAAATAAAAAAAGATCGTAACTAAATTAAAATCTACTACGAAAATTAGAAAAATTATAACATCAATTCAACTAAAAGATAAATACAATAAGGATCATAATATCAATTATAAAATGACAACTTTAAATTTAAAATTTGTAAAAGTTTATATTATTTCATAATGTGGCCAAAAACAATATAGATATACTATACACAAAAAGAATCACCTTCTATTATAGCTAATGTAAATAATAAAAAAAATAACCATAACTATACTATACAAAAAGATTGAAGATAATACCTTGTCATTGTGTTTCAATTCTATCATTATTTTATTCTTTCTGACCTAATAATATCGAACTAGAAAGACATATAATATATATTTTATTATTATAACGAATGATTCAATAATGCATAGAATGATGGGTCGATGTAATTAGTATTTTAATGACACTAGAAAAAATGATGTTGTAGCTTCAACGACATTACAAATATTTCATCAATACAATAGTCAATCATGTAATGATTCAACGAGGGTATATAAAGCTAAATCAGATTGCGATAATAGATAATAAACTGTTGACCACCAAAGCTCCATAAGGCTTCATTAACAACAAAAGGTGACTAGGTGATAACTCATCACTTAGGCTCAACAATTTACCATGGAGATGATCAATAATAAGGTAGATATCCTATTGGTGGGAACAATTATGATATATATATATATATATATATATATATATATGCTATATAAAAATTTGTAAGGTCAAATATGTAGTTTGCAAATATTAAAAAGGAGAAACACCTAAAATTCCTGAAAATTATGCATATTGTCACATAACATAAGACATATTTTTATATTCCTAAATCTTATGTTTTTAAAATTGTATTATAGTAATTTGGTAAGATATTATATTTTTTTAGTTTTTGATTTGTTTTATCATGCTATCCAGTATACTATCTCACTCTATTATAAAAAAAATAGCTCATTTGATACGAAGTAGACTTTTAAGTTTTTAACAAGTCGTATCAGCTATATAACATTTATAGATAATATCCACAGGATTTCTCTTGATGATTTTAGGATTCCAAAGGAGCCCATGACATCCTACTCTCCCTAAAACACCATTTCTCATTCCTCCACCCAACGTATGCTATTCTTGGAATGATGCGAAGAAGGTTAACACCACGTTAAGTGTCCTTTAAAGTGCTCCCCTAGTGTTCATGGAGAGGCGTTCCGAGAAGCTGAAGAGTAAACAAACTTGGCCGTGCATGGCGGACGCGACATCGAGACGTAAACACCGGGGCTGTCCCAAAAAGCACACCCGCATGGCCCCACGCGGTGGTGTGGGAAAGCCAAGAGATGTGTGGCGGACGCCACCGGAACCGTCCTCCATGATTAAGAAACACTGCATGGCCGTAGTTACTGTGACGGAGTGGTTGAGGTCAATGGATTCCCCCAGTTCTTCTTGATGGCGATCCCAATCCCCCTTCCCTGCTCTACAACAGTTCAGGTGACTGGGCAACCCAAGATGATCATGGTGCATTCAATCTCCATCTACTCTTCCTCTTTCCTCAGAATGCCAATAACTATTCAGCTCAGACACTTCATGAGCCTTTCATGCTTGTCTGATGCACCGACAGCTGCTGCTTCTCCTCGTATTTATGATATGTTTCAGGGCGTGTAAGATGCAACTTTGTATCTACTCACTGAAAGAAAGATAACACTGAGCTACTTCAAGCTTCAATCAAAGAAGAGTCAACATAGTCAACACGAGACCCTTTGATGTTTGTCTTAATTGCTCAAAGAATATATCTGACTCGCTACATACAAACGCATCGACCTGCATGAAATCCTTTCACGCACACAAGCTGAGGCCCCCCATGGCGATGTAAGGACAGTGGGAGAGGACACTGGAAGTTCTTTTCATAATGGAAGGCCAGGATCAATACATAAACAACAGACAGAGAAGTTAGAGAAGACTGTGTTGCCTGTGTGCAGCAGCTTGTGGACTCACATGTGTATCCAAGGATACATCAGCTTGGTGTGGGTTGATTGCTGCTGCTGCTGCCACGAACTGAATCAACATCCCATCCCCTAATAACAAATGCAAAGAAACTCAAATAGCAGTTCTCTTCCACCATTCACAGAATGTAGAGCACAGAACAAAAGTCCCAAAGGCTCAGTTCAACTAAGTTGCACTTGCTCGAGTAGTATAAGCTTAGCACTCACACTCCTCACAGTACCATAAGTAGTCTTAGAGGAAACTACTTGGGAGTTCTACTACGATGCAGTGGAGGTGGGGATCGTCTTCGTCACATGATCCTGCAGGCACTGCTGTTCTCGTCGCTGCAGGTGTAGCACGAACACGGCGATGCGGTCGAGTAGATGTAGCTGCTCTGCAGCATTGGCAGCGCCGTGTAGTACGCTCCGCCGTGGCTCATGCTCGGCTGCATCGAGTTGTAGCTTACCAAGTATGATGGCAGCTGAGATGTGGTGTACACCGGAAAATTGAACGTCGGTGGGATTGCAACACCGCCGCCTTCTCCCGCTTTCTTGCTGGCTTCCTGTGGAGCTACTTCGGCCTCGGTCGCACCGCCGCCGCCGCCACCTGCGCTTCCGCTTTTGTTGTCGTTGCTGCTGTTGCTGTTTTCCTTCTGACCCTTCTTCCCCTTCTTCTTACCACCACCTTGAGTGGCGGCAGACTTGTTGCCCTCATCCTCTTTCTCAGGTGGCGGAGGAGGCTCCTTGCTGCCATTCTTGGAGGCTTCACTCTCTGGTTTATCGGAAACTTGGGTGGAGTCATCTTTGCCATTAGACACTTGACTGTTATCAATGTTCTCTGATGGCTCGATGGGCTTGTTGTTCTTGCTCTTCTTGTTGTTGTTGCTGCCGGCGTTACCGCCGCCACCGCCACCGCCACCGGTTTCCGTGGGCTTCGTCTCGGGCCAGAGCTCAGCATGTTTCCCAGCCTTGAGGAGCCTCTTGATGAGGATCTCAGCAGCGACGTTGCCGGTGACCACCACTTTGTGCTGCTGGGGGTCGACAGTCGTCTTGTAAACCCCTGAAGAACCTCAGGAAGATACATAAGTGGGTTTTGGTGAGGCAAGCGAGGGAAACAAGGGAGAGAACAAAGAGATGGAGCACTCCCAAGGTTACCTTCCATGCTTTGTAGGACCTTCTTTACTTTCTTCTTGCATCCTTCACAGTGGATGGAGACCTTCAGAATCGAAGTCTGGAGCACCACCAAAATCCAAAACTTTGCCTTCACTCCACACACACACACACACACACACAACCTTCACAGAAAGAGAGAAAAGCAGGGGACTGGGAATAGAAATGTACCTGATATTTCAGTGTTTCAGAACACTCTTTAGCAGCTGCCATGAGGAAAAGTGGAGTTCCAAAGAAGGGGTATCAAGGAAAGCAGAGATGGAAAAGGGAGGAGGGGAGCGCGAGAGTGAGCGTGGCTGCTGTGGAGGTGGTGATCCTGGCTTCTATCATAGAGCTGCCCCCCATGATAAGTGGTGCCAACAACAGTGGACAGGAGATGGTAGGCTTGTTTGTAACCATTAATCACTCGTATCATCTTCAGATGATGACAATCACACCACCTTTGATCAAACTGGGATGCTTAGTCTGGGATTTGAACCATTGGGAGACACTGTTTCCTTTGATCAAACTGGCTCATGAACAGGTGCCTCTCATGTTCTGGTAACCCTCAGAAGTTCCCATATTGTACCCATCTGATCTGTGACAGGGACTGATGGTATTCGGTAGCTGCAGGCTTCATGATAGTGACCTAAATTTTGATCAACCCATCTTCCATCGTATGCAACTGCAGTGGGTTGATGAAGGACATGATGATGCTGTCACTCTCACTTCCTCTTCCCTGACAGCAGCATCCTCAGGGGAGGTGAGGAAGGTGAAAAAGGCTGTCTTAGCTTGGGATTTAGCCTGTGACAAGAAATTAGAAGAGGGTTAGGAGAGCTAAAAGGATATATTAATGAGGAAGAGACACCTTCATGCTGTCTAATGATCTGTATTGTAAATATTTTGTGCTCTGGAAAGAAAAAGCTTTATTTTTTGAAACAAAATAAATTATTTAAAAATTTGATGATTAGAAGAGAAATGTTATCTTCTTTTGAAAATGTTTATGCACATAAGATCTACCTCCAAAGTGATTTAGGATATCAGAAATATAGTGTGTAAATAAATAAAGAGAGAAAATAACAGAACATTGGCTCCCATGTAATAAAAATAATAATAATAATGTTTTAAGTCAGAGATTTACACCGAAAAATTAAGAAGAAAAAGGGTGACCATCAGTGACTTACTTTTGTCACCATTATTATTGCATAAACTCCATTCACCCTCACTTGCCTGCCAGAAATTAAAGGATCTGAGACTGTTGTTTTCATACATTGAACTGCTCAAGGACATGGTTGGTTGGTCGACAATAAATACTCACATTTTAATCTTTGGATCGAAAAGGACCGATGGCAATTCATGATGCCCCATTATCACATGCACCATTATGACCAACTATTGATGATAAGTCTGTACTTCTGATAAGTCTCTCTACTTTTTGGGATCAGTCTGGGAACCATTTACAACATAAGTCATGTGATTGTTGGAGCCAAGAAGAAGAAGATGCTGCACAAAGTTGTCCTACTGATGTTGAGCAATAATGATAGTTCAGGACACCGAGGTTTTATAAGAAGGATTTATAATGTACAATAATCTTCACTCTACTCTTATTCATGGTTTATTTATGTCTTGATCATTCGGGTCGCAGATAAGTAACCTTAAATGACTTGGAACTTTTTTGCATTCGCTCTCTCTCTCTTTTCTCACTTGTGAGCTTATTTCATAGGAATACTTTTTTTTTTTTTATGGATTATTCATAGCCATAGCGATTGATATATGTCGTATAGCAATCATCTTTTGCTCGTTTTCTGATCACAAATTTGGAATTGGTTGTGTTAATGAGCTTTTAAGTCCAATGGGAATCCTAAAAGTCGGTGAAATGGTGGTAAATGTGAGCTTCAAAGTTTGTCAAGCAAGAAGGAACTCGAAATAAAAGAACAGAAGATGATGTGTCACATACAAAAATTTGATATAGAGCTTGCTGAGTTCAGTGAACAAAACACTCTTTGTCTTTTCTTCCTCACACAAATCTCACCTCTCACCTTCTGAGTAATGTATGCTTGTATCTGGTGGTATTAGTGCTTGAATCTTCTTCTGAATGGCACCATAAAGATAGCCATCAAAATATAAACTCATAACAAAATGGATTAGAAGATTCTTAAGAGTTCTCTGGCAGAGATCAAGGGAAAACTGCTTGGTTGCTTGTAGAGCTGCTTCTTTAGGCACTAACCGGTGAGCCATTTGCCATGTTCATCCTCATTTAATTTCTTAGATGCTCAAACCAAGTTATAGTAGCAGTGACTCACTCTGGTTGTAACTACAGCAGATCCAGAAATAACAAGGAAGCTTCAACAACTGACCCCGATTTGTTTTAGATAACCTACTGCCTACTGTTAATCCCACTGTGGACTGCCTTGCAGGATGATGACCATTCTCTGAAGTTGGAGTGTTACGTGTACCTTCATTTCTTGCACAAAAGGTATTTGGGCATCATCAGCTGCTGCTACTGCAGTGGCAATCAGCTTTTGAGCATGCAACCAAACTCTTGGGTTGGCCTTTTGGTGCAGAATACAATTGGCTTGATCTGGTGAACTGTCACAGATGGGGTAATAAGTCCAAACTAATCAAATCTACTTTTATGATCAGCCTGCCACAATGTGTCTGTTCAATCTTTACAAGGGACCTGGAAAGAGTTTATATTAAGTGTAACTTGGTGATGTAATCAGTGACCAAATACTATCTAGTTTCAAGAGCATTCTGTACATGATGCTTAGGAGGAAGTAGATGGATGTATATTTTACTTAGGTTTCATGTTGCAGATACTTGCTCATGTCATCTTTTTCATCTGTATCTCTGGCAGCTTTCAGTACTCTTTTGGTCTCATGCACTTGTCCTATAACATTTGGAGCCAAACGCAGCAACTTTTCAGGAACGCACAATAGAAACTTGACAAGCCAAATGGTGAAGATTATACAACAGTTAGTCATGCTAAAAATTACATGTGGTTTGGCACTTTGAGGTTGCAAGTGGGATGCATGTCTGTAGAAATTGAAGCACTCTTGGAAACTCCAAGTGGAGCTCTTCCTCAGCTTTCTTCTCTTTTGCTGATACCTAAAAGCTAAGCTTTGACACTAACTTGCACTTTCCAGCCCTCTCAGCTTTGAACTCAATTCAATGCCGCTGCAGCCTCGCATAAACTGATATCTCAGTATTTCTCTTTACTTGCTTTTCATCAACTCTTCTCCAATTCTGATTTATGATTTGACATCCCTTATCTACGTTAATAGAGTTAACACAAAAAAAAAATTATTGTCATTGCATAAGAATAATAATAATAAATAAAAATAATTTTTATTAATCAAAACCTAAGCCCAAAGCATTTTATATAGTCTCTCATAAATCTTGAATTTTTTTTTTACTATATAATTACCAATATATATATTCTTTTTAACACATCATAGTCTTAAAATACATGTGATTATAGAGCAATCAGTCATCAATTTTATGGCACAGTCAAACTGATCCATCAAAATTTCTGCAAGTATAATTATTATTAAGTTTCTCTTTTCAATTACATGTCAATCTCAACACCTTGACACCATCAATCAGACTTCAGACAGAATGCCTTCTGATGTAATGCCTTGTTCACTGAATTTATTCTGAGAAGAAAGATCGCAGGAACAGCTGATTAGATCTGCAACTTCAATGCCCAAATGCAGTGTTCAGGTTGTCAGTAATGAATGACTCTCTAGCTGGGTAGATTGTTGTCCATGAACTGTGTGTGATCAATGAGCTGCTAAGCTCCCACAGGATAAGTAGAACACAGTTTGTGATTGGTCGCATCTGTGTTGCAAGTTTTTTGTTTTTTCTAATGTGTTGCAGGATCTAATGGTGGGCAATACATAGCTGATCTGAGAGCATAGAGATTATTCCCTGATGATAATTCCTACTGTCCCTTCCATGAGCTTTATGGGATTAGATAGCATGAACATATTTTTTGTACTGCCTTCTGGTCTTTGTTGTGAGGTCTTATGTTCCTTTTGAAGGGGGGAAAAAAAAAAGAACACAAAGATGAATGGAAAAAGAACAAATATGAATTTCTGAATTCCACACCTGAATAATCTCATTACAGATAACCCAATTAAAGATTTTTAAAGATCATTGATATGTTAGATGACAGGCATTATTAAGCCAAGTATTTTTTTATGTACTTTCAAGATTTCATGAAGTAAATGTAGAGACAGAATCAGCAAGTCTTACATAACTTTTTATTTGGCTGGATTCCAAGTTTTGTTTAGGTTAGCTTGTCTAGTTCTCCATCCAACTCCCAGAATATACATATTTCCTGCTTTTTATTTAGTATTTGTTCCAGATATGGAAGCTATTTTCTCCTTATTATTAAGTGATTGTTCCAGAAACTGATACTATTGATTGCCAACAGATTACAAATGCATACATTGACTGTTAGGAAATATAATGGTGTGTGAGATGAAGATGGAAAGAATAATCTCTCACAACAGGAAAAATAGCTGGTACGAATGTTTTGAATCTCTAATAATGAGCAATAAGAACTTGATTGACTAGACCATTATGACCACCACCATAGAATTTAATAGCAAACAAGTGTTTCCAAGCTTACAAGACTAACTGCACACACAATTGTGTACATCTAAGTTTACTTTACAAACAATTTACAGATCATACAAATTGCCAAGCATCAAATGCGACCAACAATTTTTCATGACAGTCATTCGTGAGATAATCAAGAAAATAATAAATTTGACTCACCAAAGAAATTCCATTTTTAACCATTTTGAGGTCAAGTAAATCAACAGGGTTCAGTAATGGTGAGAAAAAACAACAAAATGTAGTGATAATGGCACTGAGCAGGATAACAGGTTTCGTGTGTGCACATTCCCCGTTGCCTAAACTTTGTCGACAATGACATCACAATTCAGTACAATGTGATATTAAACCAAATAAATACTGGTGGCAAACTATCAGCAAGTTTACAAAGATGTCAGTTAAATCTATCATCAAGGTAAATTTTTGCGTACTGCCAAAACACCTATCACCACAGATGTAAGAAGCAAAAAGATGCCGTCTCTGGATAGAGCATATTCTTTCCATGTTAGAGGCCGACTGATTTGGCTCAAAACCTTCTGGAACTGTAGTCTTGTTTCTTCAATTGTGCCCGAATTATCAATGACTATATTTGCCTTTGTCTTCTTCTGGTCCAGTGCCATCTGTGCGTCGATTCTATTTTTGGCCTGTTCTTCAGGTATGCCATCTCTTGCCATTAAGCGTTTTATCTGGGTTTCAGGATCAACCCATACAACAATAACAGGAGATGTTTGTTGATCCATTTTGGTCTCAAACAACAATGGGATGTCTAGAATGATAACCTTTGACCCTTTTATCCACAGCTTGAATACCTCCCAAAAGATGCTTGAGGAAATGTATGGAGCCAGTAAACTGCAGGTAGGTAAAAAGAAAAAGTAAGATAAATTCAAGTGCAGTTTTGTATTTCCACCTCCTCTGATTAAGAGGAAAGACCCAACAGGAAAATTGATTATTTTAGCATATGATCAAGCTGCAATCCAACAAAAGGAACTGGTATTAATGTCAGAATCATAGGCTATAATATTATTCATGAAGTTGGGCAAGGGTAGTTATAAAAGAACCAGGTGTTGAATTTTACTCACAGTATAACACAACCAAGTAGTAAGAATCAATAGCAGTGTCAAAGCGCGAGCCAATCCATACTATACATTAATTAAATCCTTCAATCTTAGTTGAATGGAAACAGTTTCCAGCTGTAATTCACTATTTGAAGTCCATACCGGTTCAGAAGTTGGCGTTTTGCTGGATCTGTAAAGACAATATGACCTAAATGTGCTCTATCAATTTCTCCATCCTCTAGTAAAATATCGTTCCCAAATGCTTTTACTACTTTCTTCCAACCACCCGTTCCCTTCTTCACCACATCCTGCATATTGAAGCACCATAATTATCTAGATATCAAATCATAACAATTTGATAGTTGCTTCAGAAAAATGCAAGAATTATAAATTGTTGCATCAGGACAAACACAATAGAATCCCAAAATGGAGTTCTCAAATGTATCTATAAGTATGATGCAAAAAATTGAAAAGGTAACGCACAAAAGTAGTTCAGTAGTACTTGATCACAAAAGATGAGAAGCAACATAAGTATAGATACTTCCACATAAAAACAACCTACCCACGCAAGTTCCAAAGCCCCGAACCCAAAGATCAATATTAAATAGTTATTTTATACATAGCTGAAATATAAGAAAAATGATCACAAACGAAGTTGAGGGTTAAACTCATCAAAAGACTGAATAAGAGAGGAATGCGGTAAATTCCTTGGGCACGACTGGGGCAAATTATTTTCTTTTGCAGTATTATCATTTCAATCACTAGTACAAAATCCATAAACATGAATATATCAGCAAGAATGTTAAGATAAAAGAGGCCAAAACAGAAAAAGGTACTCAGAGCTTTAACTTTGTTAAAAGCGTAGAATTTCACGACGAGGTGAAGTATAATAGAGCTACTTTCACATATACGTTCAGCTCCATTTTTGTCCTACCGACACACTCTATGATCGATAAGAATTAGTGACAGAGCTCCAAAGCCATATGGAGTCCCGTACGAGCTGGCACCGATGAACCAAAATCAATTTGCAGCACGCAGAATTAAGTCAAAAATGTTATTTCTCACATACAAAATTGAGACCAATTATAGATTTGAACATCAATTTCATCATTCACTTAAGACCACAGCAAAAAGGGCTGTACAACGCACAGATGAAACCCTAACTAATGAAGAGAAATCAAACATACATAAACCAATTTCAGTTTCTACACAACAAAATTGCAAGTGGTTGTAATTTCTACGAAGTTTCTTTCCACAATGTTAGCAGCCAACAACATACAAATTAGAAGCAAAAACGAGAAAATTCAGGTTCTTTGCGAAGGAAAGGAGTGGTGGCTGTGACAGATGTTAGATGAAATTACCCGGGCAACGACGTCGGCATCGACGACGGGAAAGCCTTCAGATTTGAAGAGTTTGGAGACCGTGCTCTTCCCGGACGCGATCCCGCCCGTCAATCCCACCAACCTCATCTCCTCTCCGCAATCTAATCCGACAGAGGGTAAAGCGAGGGAAATATGAGAAGACGACGACGAAGCGGAAGAGGCAGAGAAAGGATTCGCCCCTCTCCCACCCCTTCTTCTCCGCCGCGTGAGTAGCGAGTCGCGGAGTTATCGCACGCGAACAACACCGTTTCCACCAGTCATACCTTCCTCGTGATTAGCAACTAACATCGGGGTCCACCAGAGACCCGATATCTGGCCATTAGGGTAGAAGAGACGATGAAAAGTGGGGAGTCATGTCTCGACTAAGCGCTGGTAGCTGAGATGGTGAGGCTTTGAACGCGCTGCTCTTTCTGGGCCACAAGTGGGACCCGTCAGTGAAGCCATCTTTTCCTCCAACACCAACGTTGGTAGAGGAGGGTGATATAGCAATGGGTAAATGAACGCATGGCTTATCTTTGTTATAGTATATATTTTTTCCCCGCGAAAGGATAAGCGAAGTTAGTCGGACTCGAGATAAGCACTGTCCGATAAATCATCAAAACTTTTACCAATTACATTAATTAATATTTTTAAAATGTATTAAACAAAATATTAAACCCTCAGTCTTTAATAATTGAATCTAATACATTATAATAAGATCAGTGTTTTATATATAAAATCATATTAGATGAGGTTTCATCATATCAATGTTTTACTTATAAAAATATATTAAACAAAGTTTTAAACCTTCAATATTTAGTAAGTGGGTCTAGTACATCTACTATTAGATCAATGTTTTGGGTATAAAAATATATTTGATAAAATCTTGAACCCTCAATCTTTGATTAAAAAAATTTAATATACCATCACCAAACCAATATTTTAAATATATATAATATGTTAAAGCTCAATGGTAAAATGTATCAGATAAAATTTCGAACACTCAATTTTGATTAAAAAAAATAAATGCATCCTATTAATATTTTAAGATTTTTTTAAAACAAAAAATAGATGATAAAGAGAACTAAAACCTTATGATAGACTCTCTCTATTTTTCAGATAAGCTATATGATATTAACCTCAACCTTTCTAAGAGGATCTTGCTGTAGCATTACCTCTGTTATCTTAAACCCACCATTCCATCTATTGCTTGCATGACCTATAAGATGTAGTTGTTACTTAGTAGATACTTCTATTTTGATGTTTTTTAAGGTAAACGCACTGGTTTTTAGCTGTAGGAAGCCTCAAACAATCACCTTACAGCAGCTGTCAATCGAGACAAAGCTGCATCTTTTCATGCTTCTGTCACTTACGGGAGTAGCTTTTTTTTTTTTTTGGTTTTACATATTAATGAGGAGGAAGAGCAGCTTTATTTGTTGCTTCTTCCTGCTGGGGTTCGCGGAGGCCATGTCTGCGCAACAACAGCAGCAAATAGAGCTGTTTGTGCACTCCATCAGCAAACATGGTTTTCCTGCACTCCAACTTGAAGGGAAAGAAAGCAAAGGTCTTATTCCATGAACAACGCTCCAAAGCGGAACACACACCAAAGCGTTTCAGAGCCTCAAACTGACAGCAGCACAACCCTCAGAAGAGCTTTAGGAACAGGACGAGTTCACTCGGACGTGGGCATGCCGGCAGTCACCTTCTTGTACGCGGGCCGCGACGCCAAACTCTCCCACCAGGCCTTCACATGGGGGCGCGACTCGAACAGGGAAGCATGGGGACCGGCTACGATGTGGTGGGTGTAAGGAATGTGGCTGAGGTCGGCGAAGCTGAGGAAGTCGCCGGCCAAATACTTGGACTTGGACAGCCGGGCCTCGTACACGTCGAGCACCTTGCCCAGCTTCTCCACGCTCTCCGCCACCACCTTCTCGTCCGGGACGCCGCCGAAGAAGACAGGTTTGATCACGGTCTCTATGTAGATGGCGGAGATCGCCTTCTCGTACTGCTGAGCCTCGACTTCCAGCCATACCTCCACCATCGCCGACTCCTCCAGGTTGCCGTCCCTCAGCAGGTCAGGGCCCGATGACTTGTACTTGCGCAGCACGTATCTGGAGATCGCTCTCGATTCTGATCCCCGGAAGTGTCAGCAAACGAAGGAAGGGAAGAGAGAGACACAAAGAAAGAGGGATGATGGCTCACCAAAAAGCATGAGATCTCCGTCCTCGAAGGCCGGCACTTGGCCGAAGGGCTGCCAAAATCACACGAGACGGCACATAAGACGAGAGAGAGAGAGAGAGAGAGAGAGAGAGATGAACGCCCCAAAGGAAGAGACTAACGTTTCTGGCGAGGTGGGGAGGGGACTTGTGCTCGCCGGTGGAGAAGTCGATGGGCACCAGCTCGTACTCGGCCCCCATCTCCTCTAAGCACATCAGCACGCGCACCGTGGCCGTCGACATCGCTGCTCCGTATACCTTCACCGCCATGACCCCTCTCTCTCTTTCCTTCTTTTCCTTATCTCCTCTGCTCTCCTTCTAAAGCTTTATGGAAGACGGGAGCGGTCGGTTCCACACTTGTCGCCTCCTCGATTGCTTACGGCAGGAGTAATCTCTTGATGATTCTAATATTATCCTATTGTGGTACAGACTGGCGCACGATTCCGTCCTCGGCAGTCGGTGCTTCGACTACCTCACGCAGATGATCTCTTTCAACCATCGCTCTCCCACTCCACTCTCCCACATCATCTCGCACACAATGAATCAAACACGTAACGTGCCACCAGCAAAAGAGTCTTCCGCTGGCACCTGCCGCGGCGACTCCCGAGACCACAGAATAGCCACATGTCGACGCGCCGGTCTCGTCACTCCCTCAATAATTCAGCCGGGCGGGTACCACAGATCACGCCGGGACAACGCATGCGACATGTGGGTCCCCCTGTCACGGCCATGGATGAAAGCTTACATTTATATTGCACATCAAATTTATCCGACCCACTTAAATTAAAGATAAACATCCATTTTTAGTTATTTCACTAAGACGTCGCAACATATGATTCAAATAAATATATAGCTAATTGAGGGTCAGATCGATAACATAATTATTCTAAGCAAATCATCAGAGTCACTTACTAAATGTCAATGATTCGAAGCGTTAAGCGATTCTTTTAAAGATGTTAGATAATATTAGTTAATAAAGACTTTGACTGTATATAATAATAATATATGTACAAGAGATATTCTTTATAAAATATTTATAATTTGGATATTTCTTAAGTACCCTCACTTTATTTTTTTCAAATAGTATCTCTAATTTTAAAAAATATCTAAAATATATCTCAAAATTCTTTTGCTCTTTTTTTTTATCAATTTTATACAGTTATGGCATTTTTATTTAGATCATTTACAGTATTTTTAATATTATTTATGATGTTTTTATTAATACATAATTTTTGATACCGAAATTTACTTACCATCATATAATTTTCTTTTAAGTTTATAATTGGATTGGTTAAGATTTTATTTAATTTACTTACCATCATATAATTTTTATTAATATATATAATTTTTATTTAGAATTTTAAATTATTATAAATACTTATTTGAAACAATATATTAAATAATTTTAAATATATTTTGATTTTTATTTAACTTATTTATAATTTTTGAAGTAGACTTTATTACTGTTTATGTTGTGATGGAAAAAAAAAAGAGTAAAAACAGCGTAGATCAAACCATTATAATAAGTGAAACTAAAGATGAGGGTGACACCTCTATCACTTTGCTAAGTGATTGGCTGAGGAACAGCGATAGAACATGATGACACTTATTGTCGGCGACGTGTCAAGCTTTGGAATTCGTACTGTAGGTGCTAGTCACAATCTTATCCCTCGTAATCCTTTCTATTTCGCCGTAGATGAGGATACCGATATGATCAAATATTTATTGAACGTTTATCCAAAAGAATCGATATCTAATGATTATGCTAGCGATTAGGAGGTAGATTGTGCGATTCGTCAAATACATATAGAAATTCAACAGGAATTAGATTTGAGTCTTGGTTGCCTCCCTCTTGGATTACTGTTCAAGTTGTACTAAGAAGTTGCTGCATGTTTTGTGTAAGACTTTCTCCATTTGTCATGTGCAAATCGCTGATATGTCGCTCCCCCATTTGCTGTGTAGTACCATTTATTTTCCCTGGCTGTAAAACTTTTTAATCAATTTCAAAAATTTTTAGAAAATATCACCTAATATTGTTTGTCATTCAATGCCAAGCATGGTTTCATAATCATCAAGTGGGAGGAGGAAAAAATCTGTGATTATTTTTTGATCCTGCAGCAAAAGCTTCACCCGCGGGTACCAGTGATCACACTTCAGAATTCGTTCGTTAGTGATTTTAATATCAAACTTGCTGCAATCTTTAATAGGCAAGGCCATCCGAACATCAATCTTGTTGTTCATGAAATTATTAGTGCTTCTAGTGTCAATGAAAATAGTAATCGATTGTTACTTTAGAAATCCTTCCCCTTTCATTGTTTGTAGGTTCGTGTAGCTGGCAAGAGCATGTTTTGTAATATCAATCAGTTGCTCTTCTTCATTCATGACCTCTTCCTTATGCTCCTAGACCTCCTCCTCCATGTCTTTAAGAGGTTCAATCAATAGAAGGTGGCCCTTTTTGCAGCGATGATCGCGACTCCACGGTTCGTCACAATACCAACAATGCCCCTTTGTTGATCGGTCACAGAGTTTGTTTCTTGTCAATTTTTTTGGCAACAAAGGATGATTGGGAATAGAAGGAGGCTTGTATAGTGTGGGTCTAGGAGTGGTTTTCATCCTCCAGACATCTTGGTTAAGCCACTCTTCTTGTATTCGGGCGAAGGAAATTGCAGCAACTATGGTACGGGGCAACCGTGTCTTAACCTTCCCTTTTATCTTTGGTTTGGGTCCCTCGATGAAGGTACCTAGCAATTGTTAATCAGTCTAATCATGAGCAAGGTAGGATAGCTTCTCAAGCCTGATTTGGTACTCTTGAATTGTAAAGGTTTGCCAGATTTTTGTGAGTTGGCCATCGATATTTTCGTACTTCGTAGGTCCGAAGCGGTTTAGTAGTGCGTTTTTAAATTGATTCCACGTTGGAGTCTCATCATTATATTCTAGCCAATTGTCCCGTTGGATTGTATCACCTTCAAAGTGGATGACAGTGATTTCCACCATAGCATCGTCCGACATTTGGTAGTAGCGGAAGTAACATTCGGCACACGAAATCTACCTTGCTGGGTCTCCTTCTTCCTAACGTAAGAAGCCCACCCTCATGCGTGACTGAAGCATGTCCGAAGGTTGTCCCTCCTTCTTTGGAGTCCTCTCCGCTCTCTCCTCACTGAGATTTGGTTGGACTCGATGGTTGTCCAAATTTGAATTCCATGAACAAAGTATATAGTTTGTCCTCTAAGCGCGATTCGAGCCACGATTCAAGCCGAGATACCAATGCTTCAAACTTGGCATCAATTGGATCTTGGGAAGCCACGGTGTATATCTATAGATCAGATATTTCCTTGTCTTCTTTTTGTTTATAGGCCAATCACATGGGTGGTGGAAGATTCGGACAATCAGTTGGTGATAAAAGGGTTCGGCTGCAATGGGTTTCTATTTTGGGCTGTAGTTTTTGAGGGTGTTAGGATTATGAAAATAGGTTATGACAGCCGCGTCTTAAGGCTAGAGAGATACCCTAAAGACATCTTGGGTAGTGACAGTAAGATGGTTGGGTTTCGGTGGGTTAAGAAGAAGAAATAAAGACAAAGGTTTAGTAGCAGAGTTTTCGTCAAAAAAATTCCAATAGTGAAGGCAAAATTTTTTTCAGAAATTTTCAATGAAAATTTGAGTGAAACTCAAGGGGGATCTATTGGTAAGGAAGAGATAATGCTAACAAAAAGCTTGTAGAAAGAAATAATAGTAATAGATTTGGTAAAATCAAATATCAGGAAGAAGTACGATAATAGATTTTTACGTCTAAAGTGCAGCAGTTTGGACATAAAAGATCTGAGGATGAGAAGTTCTAAAGTTGTGGTAAAAATTTTGTAGAGAGTTGATCATTAAAAACACAATAGTAAATCAAACAGTCAAGGGTGTGCTGTTGGAATTCTGTGGCGTAACTTTCATCGTAAAGATAGAAACTTTACGACGAAAAGTTTATGCAACAAATATGAATGAATTTTTTTATTTTTTGTTTTTGAATAGGGATAACTAAATTCAGCGACAGTAAGGTAGAAAACTAGAACTTGTTGCAATTCACGAGGAGATCATAGGATAATCTGCGGTAGTGGAGATGACGATAAAATTTGATGACAAAAAGTTTATAGAAAGAAATAATAGTAATAGGTTTGGCAAAACCAAATATCACGAAGAAGTACGATAGTAGATTTTTACGTCTAAAGTGCAGCAGTTTGGACATAAAAGATCTGAGGATAAGAAGTTCTAAAGCTGTGGTAAAAATTTTGTAGATTTTTGATCAGTAAAAACACAACAGTAAATCAAACAGTCAAGGGTGTGCCGCTAGAATTCTGTGGCGTAACTTTCGTCGTAAAGATAAAAGCTTTACAACGAAAAGTTTATGCAGCAAATATGAATGAATTTTTTTATTTTTTGTTTTTGAATAGGGATAACTAAATTCAGCGACAGTAAGGTAGAAAACTAGAACTTGTTGCAATTCACGAGGAGATCATAGGATAATCTGCGGTAGTGGAGATGACGGTAAAATTTGATGACAAAAAGTTTATAGAAAGAAATAATAGTAATAGGTTTGGCAAAACCAAATATCACGAAGAAGTACAATAGTAGATTTTTACGTCTAAAGTGCAGTAGTTTGGACATAAAAGATCTGAGGATAAGAAGTTCTAAAGCTGTGGTAAAAATTTTGTAGATTTTTGATCAGTAAAAACACAACAGTAAATCAAACAGTCAAGGGTGTGCTGGAGTGAGAATCGTCGTCGTAAAGATAAAAGCTTTACAACGAAAAGTTTATGCAGCAAATATGAATGAATTTTTTTATTTTTTGTTTTTGAATAGGGATAACTAAATTCAGCGACAGTAAGGTAGAAAACTAGAACTTGTTGCAATTCACGAGATCATAGGATAATCTGCGGTAGTGGAGATGACGGCAAAATTTGATTTATAGAAAGAAATAATAGTAATAGGTTTGGCAAAATCAAATATCATGAAGAAGTACGATAGTAGATTTTTACGTCTAAAGTACAGCAGTTTGGACATAAAAGATCTGAGGATGAGAAGTTCTAAAGTTGTGGTAAAAATTTTGTAGAGAGTTGATCATTAAAAACACAATAGTAAATCAAATAAGGGTGTCGTTGAATTCGTGAACTTTCATCGTAAAGATAGAAACTTTACGACGAAAAGTTTATGCAACAAATATGAATGAATTTTTTTATTTTTTGTTTTTGAATAGGGATAACTAAATTCAGCGACAGTAAGGTAGAAAACTAGAACTTGTTGCAATTCACGGGGAGATCATAGGATGATCTATGGTAGTGGATATGATGATAGAATTCGATGACGATCTTTAAGTAATTGTGGAAATTGCTTTAGATGGCTTTGGAGGCCTGATGGATGATTGTGGAAGGGCAACAAGATGCCAAGAATACTACTTTGATTCAAAGTGTTAGAATCATAGCAGATTCTAAGCTTGGGGGTGATCATTATAGAGGATCGACCTCCTTGAAACTCTATAGGGGTTCCCTCCTCCAAATTAATGCTCAAAGGCTACAAAAAATACTCTTCTATTGAGGATAAAAAGTGGAGGATTACAAGGCTATTTATAGGCCTTCTAACATTAGTTTCTAAGAGGTCTCATACTTCAAGACTCCTACTCTAAGTCAACTCCTAAGGTAACTCCTAATGCATCTCTAAGTCTAACTTCCAACCGGCCCATCTAGGGGTGGTCGGTTGCTTATTGTATTATATTTCTACTCTAACTTAACTACTCTTAAACTAACCCCTCTTTAACTAGGGTAAGGGGTGGCTAATTACGGTAACATGCATCAAACTCTTTCTTTAAAATATCTTCCTCCCATTTAATCCTAACCTATCTAGCCTCCTTACTTCTTTATTAGGGGTTGGATAGATTGGATTTACATAAATGCCCTTAGGATTTATATATTTACCTTCTTTAATGAAACTAAATTAGGACTCTCTTAACTAGAGTCATAACAATCTGTAACTAAAATTTTACCCCTTTTATTATAAATAATCTTATAATCAAATCCATTAGATTGGTGACCCATTTTGCTGCTCTAAAGAAGAAATTTTTTCCTTCAAGAAGTATTTTAGGCTTTTGTGATCAATGCGTATTTGAAACCGTCGACCAATTAAGTAGGGTCTCCATTTTGTGATTACATGTATAATGGCTAGCATCTCTTTGTCATAAATAGATAAACTCAGATGAGAAGGAGAAAGAGCCTTGCTAGTGTAAGCAGTGGGCCAACCTTCTTGCATTAACATAGCTCTAATACTTGCTCTAGAAGCATCAAACTTTTATAAATAACTTGCTAAAATCGGATAGGGCAAGCACTGATGTAGTAGTCATTGTAGTCTTCAAAGAGTTGAAAGCCTGAGTTGTCTCTTTTGACCATCTAAATGCATCTTTATTCAGAAGTGTTATCGTAAAGGCACTTATTTTATCATAATTTTTCACAAACTTTCGGTAATAGCCCGTAAGTCTAAAAAATCCTCTTAAAGCTTTGATTGATCTTAGGATTGGCCAATCTTTCATCGCTTAGATTTTTGAATGATCAACTGTAACACTCTTTTGAGAGATAATGTGGCCGAGATACTTAACCTCCAGTCGCACAAAGCTACACTTTGATTTCTTGATAAAAAGACGATGCTCACGAAGGATAGTAAAGACAATTCATAAGTATAATAAATGACTCTCTAAGAAGAGACTATATATTAAAATATCATCAAAGAAAACTAGAACAAACTTATAGAGATGAGCCCAGAATATATAATTCATTAGACTCGGAAAAGTAGAGGGTGCATTAGTTAACCCAAAAGATATTACCAGAAATTCATAGTGGCTGTTGTATGTTCTGAAGGCAGATTTTTAAATATCATCTTCATGTACTCAAATTTGGTGATAGCCTGATCGTAGATCCAATTTAGGAAAAACCTGGGCTCCTCCTAATTCATCCAATACCTCATATATCACTAGTCCACACACATTTGCCATGAGTCATCATTCTTTCTTACTAGTAGAATTAGGGAGAAATATAGGTTGACGCTAGCTTTTACGACCCATGTTTTAAGTATCTCTTTGCTAATCTTTTTTATCTCTACTTTTTGAAAATGTGGATGTCGATAGGGTCGGACGTTGGTTAGGGCTCTCTCGGGTAATATCAGAATTTGGTGACCATGAGGTTAAAGAAGTAGGAGTCCCTATGGCTCTGAAAATACATCTGAAAACTCTTTGAGCAATGATTAGATATATTCGATTTGGTTGTGCACTATTACTTCCTTTTCAATGCTTTGCAAATGTACTAAGTATCCATTGTGTGTCCTCCGAAGAACCCTCTTCATTTGATGGCTGATGATAGTTATGGCCTTCCCTTTAGAATTACCTGCTTCCAATTAATAAAAAGCTTCATGAAGAGTTTAGAAAAATTCTAGGAGACATCACCTAGGGTTGATAATCATTTAATTCTGAGTACCACTTCATAATCTTCCAAATGTAGCAAAGAAAAACCCATAAGCAATTCTTGGTCTTGTATAATCAATTTGATCTATGAACACTAGCTAGCACAAGTTAGAATCCATCTATCAACAACCTTTATCTCAAATTTATCACAGCTTTCAATGTGGTAGGCCAATCGGACAATAATCTTATTGTCCATAAAATTGTTAGTGCTACTGGTATCAATTAAAATAATAACAAGTTGATATTTCAAAGTTCCTAAAACTTTCAAGTTTGTGGGTTAGAGTAGCCGACCAATGCGTGCACTGTATGTGTGATAGGTTCAACATCCTCATTAGTATTTATATCTTTATGATTGAAGTCCACATCATCAACTTTCAGTTCCTCCTTAATTCGTTCAATCATCAAAAGCTTCCCTTGCTCGCTTTGGTGCTCCTTACTCCACTTTTCATCATAATACCAGAACAAACCCTTCGTTGATCTTTCCTTGAGTTCTTCTCAAGTGAGTCTTCGAGTGTTAGGGTTTTAACTAGGAACATATAGGGCTGACAATTTGGTGATAAATTATTTATTAACACTTATGCTTTGGCGATTCTCCATGTTGATTTTTTCTTCATGCAAGCGTACAAATGAGATCACAGTTGTCATAGTACAAGGTTTTGAGCCTTAACTTCACACTGGATATCTAGATTAAATCATTCGATAAATGTATCCACTCGAACCAATCTCTAGCTTAATTGGACATGTTAGGATCGTGTTGGCACTAAGAGAGGGGTGAATTAGTACTTCCGTAAAAACCTTGGTTTGAAAATTTTTGTTTGATGAAAATCGATATTGAAAATGTTTTGACTTAGAAAGTGTTATAAGCAGTTAAATCAAAAATCAATAATAATGAAGAGCATAAAAGTAAATGCACACCAAGTTTATAACGGTTCGATCAACATGACCTATATCCACTTTCGATTCCTACTCCATTGAAGCCACTGACACCCACTAATGATCTTCCTTCAATTGTCGAAGATCAACTATACAACCATTTCTTCTTTTCATAGGTTTAGGAGAGAATCTTTACAAGTCTCACACCTCCCTTAGAATAAACTCTTAACTTTTATGATGAGGGGAACTCTTAAGAGATCACAACAATGTTTGCATACTTAGAATCACAAGTTCTTTTATCTTAGTTTTTACATCCTAAAGCAAGAATGAGTCAGATATTTATAGGCTCCAATTGGTTTTAGAAGTTGGAGCCAAAATCCAAATTCCTGAGATTTCAGGATACTAGGTGATTTTACCATTAACAATCGATGATTTGCTTGGGAACTCGAAAAGGTATGAATCAATAATTTTCATACTCTAAGCTGTACTATCTCTTTATCTGGCAGTATCTCCTCCCAGGTCAACGAAATGAGCCTCCTAATGAACTAAAATTAGTCTCAATTAAGGCTTAATTAAGGTTTAATGGCTCATGATTGGGTTAGCATGGTTATACCCAAAACTAATTCAATTAAGACTTAGACTACGACAATCATGACAAAGACGATTACAAAACGTAAATTCTATATTTTTCGGCATGTCATTGGTTCATCTGAACCCTTCGTGCATCATGCTCTCCTTTGGCGTATTGCTCAATCCATTGACATGTTGACACCCACAACATTCGATTTTAATGCAATGCCCGATTTTTCAGCCTGACCCAACGTATGATTTCACTATTTTAATCTTTTGCCTTTTCATGATCGAAGATAGTCCCACATCACTTAAGCTTGAAAATAGATTAGATAATAACTTCATCAATTGATTTCATCATTAAAATTTAAAATTCAATAGGACAATCGTTCAAATTGGCTATGATATTCTAGCATTGTAGAAATCTGACATATTTTGACGAGATACCCATTAACATTCTCGCATTCAGATAGTCTAAAGTGAACAAAAAGTTCTCTCTTAAATTGCTTCCACAAGGTTACCCTGTAACAGGTTTCGTACCAATCATAACATTAGATTAACGGATCAGATCTCCATCTTTTCATCTTGGAAATTCTCAATTCTGGCTTCCAAGGCTTCTAGTTGGGCTTTCATTGAATTGTCGATAGCCATTAATCATAACATTAGATTAACGGATCAGATCCCCATCTTTTCATCTTGGAAATTCTCAATTCTGGCTTCCAAGGCTTCTAGTTGGGCTTTCATTGAATTGTCGATAGCCATTACTTTGGACTACATATCATCATTGGCAGCGCTATGGGCAAGAAGGGTTGTTGCAAGGAAGTCGATGAAGCCCTAATCACCGGAGGTTGGGAGGTTGCAGTAGACACTAAGGGTCATGGCGGGAGGGGAAGAGTTAGGATGATCGAGGGTTGCGGTTGCTATGTGCGTTACTGGGAAACAAAGGTGATTGCATGGATGGATGGAAAGAAGCGATTAAGGGTCATGGTTGGAGAGGGAGGTGTTGGTAACGTTGACTTTCACTGCAATCGCTGGTGATCCTGGGCGGGGGCATCAAATAGTGATATGTTGGCTGGCGGGCAATGGAGGAAATAACCGATAGCAACCACGCGACTAGGAAACAATGGCTGGTAATGTCGTCTCCAACGGAGGCATGGTTAAGAGCAATCACAAGTTGTAGAGGAGGCGGTGACGGTGGCTAAGGGCAAATGCAGGGTGAGGAGGGCGTGGGTTATTGTGCGGTTGAGGCTGTGCAATTACGATCTCTTTCTTTGACACCAAGGTCTATCTTAAACTAGGAGATAGGATATTTGGAGTTATAGTGGGAACGCCAAAGATTAGGGTTTCAATACCATATGATAAGAATTCTAGGGTTTTATCATAGAAGAAAAGAAAGAAAGGGATAAAGATCATTTGGAGGAAATCAATCTCTTTGATCACTTCTAGGGGATCACCCTTCTTGATCACTTGGAGGGGATCGACCTACTAGGATTTGCCAAAGGTTGAAATATTATTTTTTTTGTTGAAGAAAAAAAACTCATAATTAAAATAGTAAATCTCAAACAAGAATTTACAACACAGAATCAAGTAAAAAATGTTATTTTCTCACATATAAAATTGAGACCAATTATAGATTTTAACATCGATTTCATCATTCACCTAAACCACAGCGAAAAGGGCTGTACAACGCACAGATGAAACCCTAACTAATGAAGATAAATCAAATCAACATGAAACCAATTTCAATTTCTACACAACAAAATTGCAAGTTTGTTGTAATTTCCACACAACAAAGTTTCTTTCATATTTAATAAGTTTCTTTCAAATCAACATGAAACCAATTTCAATTTCTACAAAGTTTCGTTCATAGTGCAATTGATAAAATTTCAAACCTTTGATATTTAATAAGTGGGTCTAATATATCTAATATTAGACCAATATTTTAGGTATAAATAATATATTAATCGAGGTTTGAAACTCTCAATCATAAAATGTATCTGATAAAATTTCGAACCCTCAATTTTGATAAAAAAAATTAAATACATCATATTAATATTTTAAGATTTTTTAAAACAAAAAATATATGATAAAGAGAACTAAAACCTTATGATAAACTCTCTATTTTTCAGGTAAGCTATATGATATTAACCTCAAGCTTTCTAAGAGGATCTTGTTGTACCATTACCTCTATTATCTTAACCCATCATTACATCTATTGCTAGCATGACCTATAAGATGTAGTTGTTACTTATTAGATACTTATATTTTGATGTGTTTAAAGGAAAACACACTGGTTTTTAGCTGTAGGATGCCTCAAACAATCACCTTACAGCAGCTGTCAATCGAAGAAAAAGCTGTATCTTGTCACTCTTCTGTCACTTACGTGAGTTGCTTTTTTTTTCGGCTTTATATATTAATGAGGAAGAAGAGCAGCTTTATTTGTTGCTTCTTCCTGCTGGCTTTAGCGGAGGCCATGTCTGCGCAACAACAGCAGCAAACAGAGCTGTTTGTGCACTCCATCATCAAACATGGTTTTCCTGCACTCCAACTTGAAGGGAAAGAAAGCAAAGGTCTTATTCCATGAACAACGCTCCAAAAGCGTTTCAGAGCCTCGAACTGACAGCAGCACTCGGACCACAACCCTCAGAAGAGCTTTAGGAACCGGAGGAGTTCACTTGGACGTGGGCACACCGGCGGTCACCTTCTTGTACGCGGGCCGCGACGCCAAGCTCTCTCACCAGGCCTTCACATGGAGGCGCGACTCGAGCAGGGAAGCATGGGGACTGGCTATGATGTGGTGGGTATAAGGAATGTGGCTGAGGTCGGCGAAGCTGAGGAAGTCGCCGGCCAAGTACTTGGACTTGGACAGCCGGGCCTCGTACACGTCGAGCACCTTGCCCAGCTTCTCCACGCTCTCCGCCACCACCTACTCGTCCGTGACGCCGCCGAAGAAGTCAGGTTTGATCACGGTCTCTAGGTAGATGGAGGAGATTGCCTTATCGTACTGCTGAGCCTCCACCTCCAGCCACTCGTCCACCATCGCCGACTCCTCCAGGCTGCCGTCCCTCAGCAGGTTAGGCTCTCGTGTGCGATTTTGAATGCGCCAGGAGTCGTAGCTTCTGGAAAGATTTGAAATATAAAATGTCCTTGGTATTTACTGTCAAAATCACAAGAAACGACGATACTTACCTCGCTCCCTATCCTAAGGATGGGTTTTGATGGGATTCGGAAGCGTCAGGAATCCTTTCCCCCTTATTTGAACTAAAATCTCAGTTCACATGGAGTTGAGGGGTGTTATTGTAGGTTGTATGCGGTTAAAGTCTGACCCCTCTATATGAATTGGGCGAGCGACTCCTCCCTTCCTTGGGCAATACCGAGGAGTGAGGCGGCTGTGGGTTTTGGTCGAGCATTGGCTATAAAATTTTGCTCTAGCTCCCTCACGAGTTGGTCGAAGTAGAAGATGGATGCCGAGCTAAGGTGGTTGTACCACATCTGAGTCGGTCCCCTCAAGGTGGTCGGGAAGACCCGACACATGAGCGCATCAGACGAGTCATACAGTGTCATCTGAGCTCGGAAAGCTGCTACGTACTCGATCGGATCTAAGCTTCTGTCATACGGCTCCAAGGTGGGTAGCTTGAAGCTGGTCGGTATCGGCTTGTCTCGTATCTCTAGGGCAAAGGGTGATCCTTGCTTGGAGCTCCCACCAGCCTCTTCTTTCGATTTGGTGACCTCCTTCTGTACCTCATCGAGCCGCTTGTTTACACGGTGGAGCTGCACTCGAAGCGAGTCGGTTGAGTTCGACAATAACGTGTCTGGCTCCTGCGGGGTATGCTCCACCCCGAGATAAAGTGGTTGATTTCTCTGGGATGATTAAAGGGGTCTCGGATCAGATTTCTGGTGGGTCCTGCTTTGTGGGGTCAGGTCGGGCTGGTGCCACGTGTTCCCAAGAGCCCCCTCGATCGGTCGGGGGCTGTTGGGGCTCCGGCTGAGGGGGAGTCATGGACTAGGCGAGCTGAGGAATGTGGGGGATGATAGCCTATATCATCCCTATCAAGGCTTATACTTGATGGGCCAGGCCAAAGAAGGCCCGGCCATGACCATTTAGGGTGCAGTGTGTACTAGGGGGGTGAGCCCAGGATCGATGAGTAGCCTCTAGTATTTATCGGGAGTCGACATGGACTGTCCAGTGTATGTTAGCCCCGAATGGGGGGCTGGAGGCACGACCATGACCTAAGGAATGGTTACGACAGTAGGAGTCGGCAGGACCGCTTCCTTGGCCCCCCGATTGGCGAAGAGACTGTGAAAGGCGATCTTGTGACATGGGCCCTCCTTTTAGCGCCAAATGTTGGGGTTGCCCTTCAACGTGGGATGATGAATCACCCCAATGAGGTCACCCGTGTGCGAAGTTCGCCTTCGTGGCCCAACGACATGGCAACTCGGTCCCGATCTCTAGTCATCCCCCGCGTCGAACGGTGGTACCTTCCTCTTACAAAAAGACCTTGGTCGAGCTATTGACACTCGACCGAGTCCCTCCGACGGTTAAGTCAGGGTTCGGGATAATTGAATAAGAATCTCCCTTGGCCTCCCCTAGTCTCCCCCTTAGACTAGCGGTGGTCGATGGATATTTATACCTACATAGGCGAGCTCGTCGTATGTGGAATACGTTGTTGTCGCCACTGCAGTACCTAACATGCTGCCAACCGCCCCCTATCAAGGGCATTGTAGGCGGGTCGACTTGTCATGTCGTTCCGCCGATCGTCATCGTCAAGGGTACTGTTCGCTGGTCGGCCCGACATGTCTGCTCTACCATGCCACCAGCTAGCTTGCTATCAGGGGCACTGTTCGCTGGTCGACCCAACATGTCTGTTCTATCATGTCGCTTGCTGTCAGGGGTCTGCAAGCTGGCCACAAGACTTTCAATTAACCCTCCCGAGATTGGGTCGACGCCCAACATGCGCTTGACGTGACTAAATCATGACGTGGTCGAGATGGGAGTGTGGTATTCTAGCGTTGGTGGATCGACCAATGTTGGCCCCATCAGCCCTAGTCTTCTCCACGCATAGAAGCACGCGCACCTTGGCCATCGACGTCGCTGCTCCGTATACCTTTACCGCCATGACCTCTCTCTCTCTCTCTCTCTCTCTCTCTTCCTTGTCTCCTCTGCTTTCCTTCTCACAACGCGCTCCGGATAAAGGTTTATGGAAGACGGGACCGGTCAGTTCCACACCTTTTAGATTGCTTTCCGCAGTAGTAATATCCTATGGTGGTGCACGATTCCATCCTTAGCTGTATGTGCTTCGACCACCTCCCCCGGATGATCTACTTCTTCCATCACCCGCCTACTCCACCCTCCTACGTCGTCTCTCATACAATTCATCAAATATGACATGCCACGAGAAAAAGACATACTTACGAATCCTGCATCGTTCTCGCACACAATTAATCAAACACGTAACGTGCCACGAGAAAAAGACATACTTGTGGTTCTTTTAAAGATGTTAGATAATATAGTTAATATAGACTTTGACTATAGATATTGATAATATATATATATACAAGAGATATTCTTTAGAAAATATTTATGATTTGGATATTTCTTAAGTACCCTCACTTTATTTTTTCAAATAATATCTCTAATTTAAAAATATCTAAAATATATCTCAAAAAAAATTTTGCTTTTTTTTAAATCAATTTTATACAGTTATGGTATTTTTATTTAGATCATTTACAGTATTTTTAATATTATTTATGATATTTTATTAATATATTAAAAGCACTTTAAATGCTATAAAAAATACTTACCATCATATAATTTTTTTAAGATTAGGAGTCCATTTAAATCAGTAATAATAATTTTGATTAAGTTTTATAATAACAATAATAATTTTAAAATATTATAATAATTTACTTTTTATTTTTTATTTAGATTTTCAAATTATTATAAATACTTATTTGAATCAATATATTAAATTAAATTTTAATATATTTTGATTTTATTTAACTTATTTATAATATTTGAAGTAGACTTTATACTGTTTATGTTGTGATGGAAAAAAAAGTAAAAACAGCACAGATCAAACATTATAATAGGTGAAACTAAAGATGATGGTGACACCCCTTACACTTTGCAAGTGATTGGCTGAGGAACAGCGACAAAAATGATGCCACTTGTTGTCGGCGACGTGTCAACCGTTGGAATTCATACTGCACAGGTGCTCCCTATGGTCAGAATCTGATCCGACTGGGCACATATTGTCTTAGGACTTTAGTAGATTTTACATAGATCAAATTTTTTTTTGACTCATCTCTAACTGTAATAGATTTCATATGCGTTAGGCTTTTATAACTCATGACCATATGATATATTTTAACTTGTTCATTCGCCATGATACATTTTATACTAGTCGAGTTTTTTTAACTCACTTACCTTGAGTACATTTTGTTTTGTGTTTTCATCATAACAGATTTCACATATGTCATGAAAAATCGATTAACCTAACTCATGTTCCTCAGACATATTTTATCTTGTACCTTAATCATGATAGATTTCACATGGGTCTAGTTTTCTCGCTCATGCGTCTCAGATATAGTTTACATTGTGCTTTTATCATGGTAGATCTCACGAGGGTCGGGTTTTTCTAACTCATGTGGTTTAGGCATATTTTACCTTGTGCTTCTATTGTGATAGATTGCTTTATGCAGCTAAGATTTTCGTAACTTACGTGCCTTAGATATATTTAATCTTGTGCCTTTGCTATGATGGATTTTGGTGATTTTTGAGTCATTTATCTTATTCTTTTTGAGTCCATTATTGAAGGGACACTTGTCTCAATCGTAAGAAGTGAAAATTCAGCTCCCTCACTATAAACCCCCATATTACCTTATGGGTGAGACTCATTCCTCCATTTGAGCCTCTAAGGCCTCCTTAGAAGCCTTCTCTACTTTGTCTCGATTTTCTATAGGGCAAGTCGATCTTCGAGTCTCGTAGTCTTGGTCTTGGTTTTGTAACAGATTGGTCTTTCACCATTTTGCTCTTCTACCTTCTTAGGTCGGGATGTCTCTACTTTCTCATATAAGCTATTCTACTGGCTACTAGACAATCGATGTTTGTGCTCCATTTTAGAGTAGCCAATCAATGCGTGCACTGTATATGTGATTGGTTCAACATCTTCATCGTCAACTTTCGATTCCTCTTTAATTCGTTCAATCTTCAAAAGCTTCCCTTGCTTGCATCGGTGCTCCTTACTCTACTTTTTATCACAATGCTAGAACAAACCCTTCATTGATCTTTCCTTGAGTTCTTCTCGGGTGAGTCTTCGAGTGTTCGGGTTTCGACTACGAATAAATGGGGCTGACGATTTGCTAATAAATTGTTAGTTGATATTTCTGCTTTAGCAATTCTCCATGCCGATTTTTTCTTCAGGCAAGCATACAAATGATATTACAATTGTCATAGTGTGGGGTTTGTCAGCCTTAACTTCACACTGGATATTTAGTTTAAATCCTTCGATAAGTGTACCTACTAGTTACCATTCGAATCAATCTCTTGCTTGATTGGACATGTTATGATCGTGTTACCATTCTGAATTAATGCATTTGTAAATACCTCAATTTGAAAATTTAGTTTGATGAAAACCGATATTGAAAGTATGCTTTGACTTTGAAAGTATTATAAGTAGTTAAATCAGAAAACAATAATAATGAAGAGCATAAAAGAAAATATACATCTAATTTAAAGTGGTTTGATTGATGTGACTTACATCCACTTTTGATCCCTCCTCAGTTAGACCACCGACACCCACTAATGATCTTCCTTCATTGGACGAAGATCAACTACTCTTTTACAACCCTTTCTCCTTTTCACATGTTTAGGAGAGAACCTTTACAAGTCTCACACCTCCCTTAGAACTCTAGACTTTTAGAAGGAGAACTCTCAAGAGATTACAACAACATTTGCACACTTAGAATCATAAAATTTTTTTTAGTCCCAGTTCTTTCATCCTTAAGCAAGAATGAGTAGAGCATTTATATGCTCAAATTTACTTCAAAAGTTGAAGCAAAAAAATTCAAATCTTTGAGATTTTGGGGTATTTGCGGTACCACCATGGACCAAAGCTTGGGATTCTGGGCTTTGACAGTACTACTGCCTGAAATAGTTGATACTATCGCCAACAAATGATGGTACCACTGCCCGAGAACCTAAAGAAGTATGATTCAATACCTTTCTTATCTTGGGCTATACCATCTCGTGACCTGGTGACACCTCCTCCCAGGTTAATTAAATGAGTCTCCTAATGGACTTAAATTAGTCTCAATTAAGGCTCAATAAGCCTTTAATTGAGTTAGCATAGTTACATCCAAAACTAACTCAATTAAGACTTAGACTATGACGATCATGACAAAGACGATTACAAAGCGTAAATTTTGTATTGTCCGACATGTCATTGGTTCATCTGAACCCTTGGTACATCATACTCTCCTTCGGCGTATTACTCGATCCATCGGTATGTTGACTCTTGCAACATTCGATTTTGACGCAATGTCTAATTTTTTCGGCCCGATGCTCGATCTCTGACTCTGACCCAACATATGATTTTACTACTTTAATCTTTTGCCTTTTCATGATCGAGGATAGTCCTACATCACTTAAGCTTGAAAACAAATCAGATCATAATTTCATTAATTGATTTCTCATCAAAATTTAAAATTCAACAAGACATTTATTCAAATTGGCTATGATATTCTATCACTACAGAAGTTTGACAGATTTTGGCGAGCTGCCCATAAACATTCTCGTATTCGGATGATCCAAATGAACAAGAAGTCATCTCTTAAATTGCTCCCATAAGAGGATCTTGTGACAGATTTCGTACCAATCATAACATTAGATTGAATCTCCATCAAATTGGATTAAAGCTATTTCTACATTGGATTCTTTTAGAGTTCCGTGAAAGCACAAAAAAAAAAAATTTCTGCCCTAGAGGTCCAACTCATCAAAGCCTCATCTTCTCACCTTGTAAATTCTAATTTAATGCATGGGTAACTTGTGTCATGTTGCAAGTGTCTTATTCTTGTGTCTCCGGATCGATTCAATGCCAGATTTAAACTTTCATATTGTTACAACTTGTTGAAGTTCTCTAATAGACTCATTTTGAAATCATTAAGGGTTTCCTTTAGTCGGTTTTCAATTACGACTTCCAAGGCTTATAGTTGGGCTTTCATTGAATTATTGATAGCCATTGCACTGGACTACATATCTATAATCTCCAACTCCTATTTATAGTGTTTGGTCAAGGGCATCAGCACTGTCTTATTCAGTACTATTGTTGTGATGCCGATCGGTGGCAACGCTATAGGCATGAAAGGTTGCTGCAAGGAAGCCGATGAAGCCTTAAACACCGAAGGTTGGGAGATAAGTATGGTCCGATAAATCATCAAAAAATTTACCAATTAAATTAATTAATATTTTTAATAAATATTTGATAAAATCTGGAACCCTCGATGTTTGATAAAAAAATGAATATACCATCACCAAACTAATTTTAAATATATATAATATGTTAATCGAGGTTTGAAACCCTCAATCGTAGAATGTATCCGATAAAATTACAAACCCTCAATTTTGATAAAAAAAATTAAATGCATCATATTAATATTTTAAGATTTTTTAAAACAAAAAATAGATGATAAAGAGAATTAAAACCTTATGATATACTCTACATTTTTCAGATAAGCTATGTGATATTAACCGCAACCTTTCTAAGACGATCTTGTTGTAGCACTTCCTCAGTTATCTTAGCCCATCATTACGTCTATAGCTTGCATGACCTATAAGATGTAGTTGTTACTTAGTACATACTTCTATTTTGATGTGATTTAAGGTAAACGCACTGGTTTTTAGCTGTAGGAAGCCTCAAACAATCACCTTACAGCAGCTGTCAATCGAGACAAAGCTGCATCTTTTCATTCTTCTGTCACTTACGGGAGTAGCCTTTTTTTTTGCGCTTTATATATTAGTGAGGAAGAAGAGCAGCTTTACTTGTTGCTTCTTCCTGCTGGGGTTGGCGGAGGCCATGTCTGCGCAACAACAGCAGCAAACAGAGCTGTTTGTGCACTCCATCAGCAAACATGGTTTTCTTGCACTCCAACTTGAAGGGAAAGAAAGCGAAGGTCTTATTCCATTAACAACGCTCCAAAGCGGAACACACACCAAAGCGTTTCAGAACCTCAAACTGACAGCAGCACAACCCTCAGAAGAGCTTTAGGAACAGGAGGAGTTCAGTTGGACGTGGGCAAGCCGGCCGTCACCTTCTTGTACGCGGGCCGCGACGCCAAGCTCTCCCACCAGGCCTTCACATGGGGGCGCGACTCGAACAGGGAAGCATGGGGACTGGCTGCGATGTGGTGGGTGCAAGGAATATGGCTGAGGTCGGCGAAGCTGAGGAAGTCGCCGGCCAAGTACTTGGACTTGGACAGCCGGGCCTCGTACACGTCGAGCACCTTGCCCAGCTTCTCCACGCTCTCCGCCACCACCTTCTCGTCCGGGACGCCGCCGAAGAAGACAGGTTTGATCACGGTCTCTATGTAGAGAGCGGAGATCTCCTTATCGTACTGCTGAGCCTCTACCTCCAGCCAGACGTCCACCATCGCCGACTCCTCCAGGCTGCCGTCCCTCAGCAGGTCAGGGCCCGATGACTTGTACTTGCGCAGCACGTATCTCGAGATCGCTCTTGATTCTGATCCCCGGAAGTGTCAGCAAACGAAGGAAGGTAAAAGAGAGACAGAAAGAGGGATGATGGCTCACCAAAAAGCGTGACATCTCCGTCCTCGAAGACCGGCACTTGGCCGAAGGGCTGCCAAAATCACACGAGACGGCACATAAGACGAGAGGAAGAGAGAGATGAACGCCTCAAAGGTAGAGACTAACGTTTCTGGCGAGGTGGGGAGGGGACTTGTGCTCGCCGGTGGAGAAGTCGATGGGCACCAGCTCGTACTCGGCCCCCATCTCCTCCAAGCACATCAGCACGCGCACCGTGGCCGTCGATATCGCTGCTCCGTATACCTTCACCGCCATGACCTCTCTATCTCTCTCTCTCTCTCTCTCTCCTTCGCTTCCTTATCTCCTCTGCTTTCCTTCTCACAATGCACTCCGGATAAAGCTTTATGGAAGACGGGAGCGGTCAGTTCCACACCTTCTAGATTGCTTTCCGCAGTGGTAATATCTTGACCAGTATTTTCCTATGGTGGTGCACTGGCGGGCGCACGATTCCGTCCACAGCTGTATGTTCTTCGACCACCTCCCCCAGATGATCTATTTCTTCCATCGCCCGTCTGCTCCACCCTCCGACGTCATCTCTCACAAACAATTCATCAAATATGACAAGCTACGAGAAAGAAGACGTACTTGCGATTCTTTTAAATATGTTATATAAATATAGTTAATAAAAGACTTTGACTATGGATATTGATAATATATATACAAGAGATATTCTTTAGAAAATAATATTTATAATTTGGATATTTCTTAAGTACCCTCACTTTATTTTTTTTCAAATAATATCTCTAATTTAAAAATATCTAAAATATATCTTAAAAAAAGTTTCGCTCTTTTTTTTAAAATCAATTTTATACAGTTATGGTATTTTATGTAGATAATCTACAGTATTTTAAATATTATTTATGATATTTTTATTAAGATATTAAAAGCACTTTAAATTATCTAAAAAATAATTACCATCATATAATTTTTTTAAAAAGTTTATAATTGGATTGGTTAAGATTAGGAGTCCATTTTCATCATTGACACTTATTATCGGCAACGTGGTCAAGCGTTGGAATTCATAAATGTGGAAGTGCTCCATAGACCCATCGTTTAATTGTACCCTAAAGCTATGTGTGTGTGGGGGAGGGGGACCCGGGTGGGCGGTGGGTGGGGTAGGTGTTTGTTACAGCGAAAAAGGGTGCATCAAAAACCGTGGACTATTCAAGAAGGCCCACTCCTTGGTCTTGTCAATGTATTGGAAACCCCCGAATGGTTTGGGGAGGCTTTCTTTCGCAAACGTCACTGAAAGCCAATCACAATAATGACAGTGCCGTCCCCACACGCAAAGCATGACAAGAGACGACAAGGTTTGTTCCAACAAAATTGAATCATCAATAGTAACCTTAACGTAAAATATTCTTCAAATCATACATGATTAGAAGCAATATATATATATATATATATATATATATATATATATATATATATATATATATATATATATATATATAGTTTACGGTAACTGGTTAGAAGATCTGGAATACAAATAGTGTATATATATATATATATATATATATATATATTGTCAATTCTAAGTTTACTCTTAAAGGTTTGATTGATGTTAGAATTGACCGATCTTTCATCACTTGGATTTTTGAAAAATCAAATTGTGACACTCTTTTAAGAGATGATGTGACCTAGATACTTAACCTCATGTATAAAGCTATATTTTGATTTCTTGATAAAATACTCAGAAAAGATAGTAAAACAGTTTGTAAGTGTAATAAATGACTCTCTAATAAAAGACTATATATCAAAATATCATCAAAGAAAACTAAAATAAATTTATAGAGATGAGCCCACAATATATCATTCATTAGATCGAGAAAAGTAGAGGGTGCATTCGTTAACTCAAAAGGCATTACCAGAAATTCATAGTGGATGTTGTGTGTTATAAATGCAGATTTTTGAATATCATCTTCATACACTCTGATTTGGTGATAGCCTGATCGTAGATCCAATTTAGTAAAAACTTGTGCTCCTCCCAATTCATCCAATGACTCATCTACCATTAGTCCACACACATTTGCTATGAGCCATTCTTCTTTCTTACTAGTAGAACTAGGGAGGAATATAGGTTGATGCTAGCTCTTATGACCTATGTTTCAAGTATCTCTTTGCCAATTTTTTTATCTCTACTTTTTGAAAATGTGGATGTCGATAGGGTCGGACATTAGTTGGGGTTCTCGCGGGTGATATTAAAATTTGGTGACCATGAGGTCGAAGAAGTAGGAGTCTCTATGGCTCTACAGATATATCTGCAAACTCTTTGAGCAATGATTATATATATTCGATATGGTTGTGCACTATTGCTTCCTTTTTAATGCTCTGCAACTGTACTAAGTATCTAGTGTGTGTCTTCCTAATAACCTTCTCCATCCGATGGCTAGTGATAGTTGTGACCTTATTTCCATGCATTCCCTTTAGAATTACCTGCTTCCAATTAATAAAAAGCTTCATGAAGAGTTTAAAAAAATTCTAGGAGACATTACCTAGGGTTGATAGTCATTTAATTCTGAGCACCACTTCATAATCTTCCAAGGGTAGCAAAAAAAAATCCACAAGCAATTCTTGGTCTTGTATAATCAATTTGATCTATGAACACTTGCTAGCACAAGTTAGAATCCATCTATCAACAACCTTTATCTTAAATTTGTCACAGCTTTCAATGTGGTAGGCCAATCGAAAAATAATCTTATTGTCCATAAAATTGTTAGTGCTACTAGTATCAATTAAAATAATAACAAGTTGATATTTCAAAGTTTCTAAAACTTTCATAGTTTGTGGGTTAGAGTGGCAGACCAATACATACACTGTATGTGTGATAGGTTTAACATCCTCATTAGTATTCATATTTTCATGATCAGAATCCACATCATCAGCTTTCAGTTCTTCCTTAATTCGTTCAATCATCAAAAGCTTCCCTTACTTGCTTCGGTTCTCCTTACTCCGCTTTTCACCAATATAACAAAACAAATCTTTTGCTAATCTTTCCTTGAGTTCTTCTCAGGTGAGTCTTTGAGTGTTAGGGTTTTGAATGGGCCTGACGATTTGGTGATAAATTGTTTGTTGAAACTTCTACTTTGGCGATTCTCCATGTTGATTTTTTTCTTCATGCAAATGTGCAAATGAGATCACAGTTGTTATAGTGTAAGATTTACAAGCCTTAACTTCACACTAGATATCTAGATTAAGTCATTCGATAAATGTACTTACTAGTTGTCGTTCGAACCAATCTCTAGCTTGATTGGATATGTTAGGATCGTGTTGGCACTAAGATTTGGGGGGGGGGGGGGGGGGTGTACTTTCGTAAAAACTTTGGTTTGAAAATTTAGTTCGATGTAATCTGATATTGAAAGTATGCTTTGACTTGAAAAGTGTTATAAGCAGTTAAATCAGAAAGCAATAATAATGAAGAGCATAAAAGAAAATACACATCGAGTTTATAGTGGTTCGATCGACGTGACCTATATCCACTTTCGATTCCTCCTCCGGCGAGGCCACTAGTGTCAACTAATGATCTTCCTTCAACGAGCGAAGATCAACTACCCTTTTACAACCCTCTCTCTTTTTCATAGGTTTATGAGAGAACCTTTACAAGTCTCACACCTCCCTTAGAATGAACTATAGACTTGTCAACTAATGATCTTCCTTCAACGAGCGAAGATCAATTACCCTTGTACAACCCTCTCTCCTTTTCATAGGTTTATGAGAGAACATTTACAAGTCTCACACCTCCCTTAGAATGAACTCTAGACTTTTAGGAGGAGAGGAACTCTTAAGAGATTACAATAGCATTTGCATACTTAGAATCACAAGTTCTTTTATCTTAGTTCTTACATCCTCAAGCAAGAATGAGTGAGATATTTATAGACCCCAATTGGCTTCAGAAGTTGGAGCAAAAAATTCAAATCCTCGAGGTTTCGAGATATTGGCGGCACAACCATAGAAATAAGTCATACTACCATCGACAACTGATGGTACACTGCTTAGGA
This sequence comes from Ensete glaucum, assembly GCA_021527575.1. Taxonomy (NCBI): domain Eukaryota; kingdom Viridiplantae; phylum Streptophyta; class Magnoliopsida; order Zingiberales; family Musaceae; genus Ensete; species Ensete glaucum. The sequence continues at coordinate 40,140,313 of CM038552.1, forward strand.
ACCCGAAAAAGTATGATTCAATACTTTTCATACTCTGAGTGTTACCATCTCTTGACCTGGTGGTATCTTCTCCCAGGTCAATGAAATGAGCCTGCTAATGGACTCAAATCAGTTTCAATTAAGACTCAATTAAGGCTCAATGAGTCCTTAATTGAGTTAGCATGATTACACCAAAAACTAACTTAATTAAGACTTAGACTATGATGATCATAACAAAAATAATTAAAAAGCGTAAATTTTATATTGTCCGACATGTCATTGGTTCATATGAACCCTCGGTGCATCATGCTCTTCTTTGGCGTATTGCTCAATCCATCGACATGTTGACTCAAATTGCATCCGATTTTAATGCAATATCCGATTTTTTGACCTAACCCAATGTATGATTTCACTATTTTAATCTTTTGTATTTTAATGATCGAAGATAGTCTCACATCACTTAAGCTTGAAAACAGATTAGATAATAATTTCATCAATTGATTTCATTATTAAAATCCAAAATTTAATAGGACAATCGTTCAAATTGACTATGATATTCTAGCATTGTATAAATCTGACATATTTTGATGAGCTACTCATCAACATTCTCGCATTCGGATAGTCCAATAGTCCTCTCTTAAATTGCTTCCACAAGGGGACCTTGTAGCAGGTTTCGTACCAATCATAATATTAGATTGAATCTCCATCAAGTTGGATTAAAACTATTTTCACATTGGATTCTTTTAGAGTTCCATGAAAGCGAATTTTTTTGTTGTCTTAGAGGTCTAATTAGTCAGATCCTTATCTTTTCATCTTGAAAATTCTACCTTCATGCATGGGTAGATTGTGTCATGTTATTGGTGCCTTATTCTTATGTCTCTAGATCGGTTCAATCCTGGACTTAAGCTTTCATTTTGTTAAAACTTGATGAAATTCTCTAATAGGCTCATTTTGAAATCATTAAGGGTTTACTATAATAGTCGGTTCTCAAGATTTCTAATTGGGCTTTCATTGAATTGTCGATAGCCATTGCTTTGGACTACATATATATAATCTCCAACTCTTTGCTAGTGTTTGGTAAAAGAGATCAACATTGCCCTATTCAGTACTAATGTTGTGATGTTGGTCGGTGGCAATGCTATGGGCATGAAGGGTTGTTGCGAGGAAGCCGATAAAGCTCTGAACACTGGAGGTTGGGAGGTAGCGATGGTGGCGTAGTATTGCCGAGGGCTAGGAGGCAGCAACATTTGCAATGGTCACAGTAGAAGATGGCTGAGGAGATGTGGGTCAATTGGGTGCTGATCTCGGCTGAAGAAGGTGAGATCGAATGCTGTCAAGGGTTGCTATCGATGCTAAGGTAGCAGTGGTAGAGTGATTGGGAACAACATCGCCGAGGATAAAACGTCGAGGGTTGCGGTTGGGAAGCAGAGGCGATCACACGGTTGAGAAGTGGTGGAGATAGTGTGGTTGAGAGGTTGCAACAGACGCTAAGGGTCACATCTGGAGGGGAAGAGTTAGGATGATTGAGGGTTGCAATTGCTATGTGCACTACTGGGAAACAAAGGCGATTGCATGGCTGGATGGAAAGAAGCGATCAAGGGTCACGGCCGGAGAGGGAGGCACTGATAGCATTGACGCTCACTACGATTGCTGGCGATGGGTGACAAAGTGTGATATGTTGGCTAGCGGGCAACGGAGGAAATAAGCGATGGCAACCAGGCGGCTAGGAAGCAATGGCTGGCAGTGCCGTCTCCCATGGAGGCACGGCTAAGACCGATTGCAGGTTGTAGAGGAGGCGGGGACTGTGGCCGAGGGCAACTGCAGGGTGAGGAGGGCGTGGGTTATTGTGCGGCTGAGGCTGTACGATGATGATCTCTTTCGCTGATCTGAACAACACCAAGGTCGATCTCAAACTAGGAGATGGGATGTGGGGAATTATAGTAGGATCGCTAAGGATCTAGATTTTAATATCAGATGATAAAAATCTTAAGATTTTATCACAAAAAAAAGAAAGAAAAAAGAGCAACATCACTTCCAGGGGATCAACACACTGATTTTTTTTTTTGCTGTAGGAAGCCTCAAACAATCACCTTACAGCAGCTGTCAATCGAGACAAAGCTGCATCTTTTCATTCTTCTGTCACTTACGGGAGTTGCCTTTTTTTTCTTTCGGTTTTATATCTTAATGAGGAAGAAGAGCAGCTTTATTTGTTGCTTCTTCCTGCTGGGGTTAGCGGAGGCCATGTCTGCGCAACAACAGCAGCAAACAGAGCTGTTTGTGCACTCCATCAGCAAACATGGTTTTCCTGCACTCCAACTTGAAGGGAAAGAAAGCAAAGGTCTTATTCCATGAACAACGCTCCAAAGCGGAACACACACCAAAGCGTTTCAGAGCCACAAACTGACAGCAGCACAACCCTCAGAAGAGCTTTAGGAACAGGAGGAGTTCACTCGGACGTGGGCACACCGACGATCACCTTCTTGTACGCGGGCCGCGACGCCAAGCTCTCCCACCAGGCCTTCACATGGAGGCGCGACTCGAACAGGGAAGCATGGGGACTGGCTATGATGTGGTGGGTATAAGGAATGTGGCTGAGGTCGGCGAAGCTGAGGAAGTCGCCGGCCAAGTACTTGGACTTGGACAGCCGGGCCTCGTACACGTCGAGCACCTTGCCCAGCTTCTCCACGCTCTCCGCCACCACCTTCTCGTCCGTGACGCCGCCGAAGAAGACAGGTTTGATCACGGTCTCTATGTAGATGGAGGAGATCGCCTTATCGTACTGCTGAGCCTCCACCTCCAGCCACACGTCCACCATCGCCGACTCCTCCAGGCTGCCGTCCCTCAGCAGGTCAGGACCCGATGACTTGTACTTGCGCAGCACGTATCTCGAGATGGCTCTTGATTCTAATCCCCGGAAGTGTCAGCAAACGAAGGAAGGGAAAAGAGAGACAGAAAGAGAGATGATGGCTCACCAAAAAGAATGAGATCTCCGTCCTCGAAGGCCGGCATTTGGCCGAAGGGCTGCCAAAATCACACGAGACGGCACATAAGACGAGAGAGATAGAGGGAGTGAGAGAGTGAGAGAGAGAGAGAGAGAGAGAGAGAGAGAGAGAGAGATGAACTCCCCGAAGGTAGAGACTTACGTTTCTGGCGAGGTGGGGAGGGGACTTGTGCTCGCCGGTGAAGAAGTCGATGGGCACCAGCTCGTACTCGGCCCCCATCTCCTCCAAGCACAGAAGCACGCGCACCGTGGCCGTCGACATCGCTGCTCCGTATACCTTTACCGCCATGACCTCTCTCTCTCGGTGTCGCTGTCTCTCTCTCTCTCTCCCTCTCCCTCTCCCTCTCTTCCTGGTCTCCTCTGCTTTCCTTCTCACAACGCGATCCGGATAAAGCTTTATGGAAGACGGGAGCGGTCAGTTCCACACCTTCTAGATTGCTTTCCGCAGTAGTAATATCTTGACTAGTACTTCCCTATGATGGTGCGCCGGCGAGCGCACGATTCCGTCCTCAGCTGTATGTTATTTCGACCACCTCCCCCAGATGATCTATTTCTGCCATCGCCCGTCTACTCCTCCCTCCCACGTCGTCTCTCACACACAATTCATCAAATACGACAAGCTACTAGAAAAAAAGACGTACTTGCGATTCTTTTAAAGACGTTAGATAATATAGTTAATAAAGACTTTGACTATAGATATTGATAATATATATAGATATATATATATATATATACAAGAGATATTCTTTAGAAAATAATATTTATAATTTGGATATTTATTTCTTAAGTACCCTCACTTTATTTTTTTTCAAATAATATCTCTAATTTAAAAATATCTAAATATTTATAAAAATATATGGTATTTTTATTTAGATAATGTACAGTATTATTAATATTATTTATGATATTTTTATTAAGATACTTAAAACACTTTAAATGCTATAAAAAAAATACTTACCATCATATAATTTTTTTAAAAAAAGTTTATAATTGGATTGGTTAAGATTATGAGTCCATTTTCATGACTGACACTTATTATTGGCAATGTGGTAATTCATAAATGTGGAAGTGCTCCATATGGTAGTCACACCATAATCTCCTAAAAAACGATTACAGTGCTTAGAACCATATTTTAATTGTACCCTAAAGCTATGTGTGTGTGGGGGAAAGGGGGGGGGCCGCCGGGTGGGCGGTGGGTGGAGGTAGGTGTTTGTTACCGGGAAAAAGGGCGCATAAAAAACCGTGGACTATTCAAGAAGGCCAGTCCATGGTCTCGTCAATGTATTGGGAACCCGAATGGTTTGGGGAGGCTTTCTTTCGCCAAAATCACTGCAACCCAATCACAACGACAGCAGCGCCATCTCCCACACGCAAGGCATGACAAGAGACGACGACAAGGTTTGTGGCAACAAAGTTGAATCATCAATAGTCACCTTAACGTAAACTATTCTTCAAATCATACATGATTACGGTAACTGGTTAGAAGATCTGGAATATATATATATATATATATATATTATATTTCTCCTCTCTGTGTATTCTTTTGTTACTCGACCTCTAAGATAAACTAAATTAGGCATAGGATAGATGGGAGCATGAAACACTTAATATCGATTTTTCACTACACGAGTTCGATTGACCGGGAGAGTCAAGGGAACCTCGGCTCGACATCTTGGGAGGAGTTCTTAAACTTGGCAATTCAGCTCCAACTCTTAATCTTAATTTTAGTTATAGTACTAGATTTTCGCATATTACACAGGTTTGACTTGCTTCCTCATTGATATTTTTGTTAGTGTGATGTGGTTTGGACTTGTATTCACAAAGTTGCTCTAGATACCACTAAGGTAGAAACGTTAAACTTCCAAGTGATCATTTGCACGAAGACTGAAGTCGAAATAGATTTTTCGACCGAGTCCTTTCAATACCCAAGTTAGTAATCCTTAATCTCTGAGTGTGAACACGAACGGTCTAAAAAAGGTAAATCATCTTCTGATTGTGTTTAGGATTTATTTTTATACCTAGTCACATAGGAGCATAATATTCCATGGAATGTTTTGGGGTATGGGGTAATACTTTGTGAAATATTCTTTGGATTCTTGTCCACGAAAGTAGACGAATGGAAGGTGACAAAGACTCAATATAGTGATTATGTGTTAGATGATGATTAGTCGATAATATATTTCATATCATTTACCCCAACGAAGGCATGATTCAGGGCTCTTTCTAAAGGGGCTCAAAGTGCGACATTTAGTTCATTCGACACGAGAGCATTCGAGATATCCTCTCATAGTTCAAGTTTTTTTTGACTCACGCACCTCAAGCACATTTTGCCTTGTGCCTCCACCATGATGAATTTCATGCAGGTTAGTGATAGGAGCCTAATAGTGTCAAGTCCTCATCTATTGAGTCATATTCTTTATTGAGTTATGCTAGTCGGTCCAATTAAGTCAATTAAGAGTCATAGTAGGAGTTGGAGTTTATTTGATTATAAGTCATAGTAGGAGTTGGAGCCTATTTAAGTAAGAGGCCTATTAGGAGTTTAAGTTTAATTATGAGTTGGTTAAGAGTTTCTATAAATAAGGGTGTAACTATTTTATTTTGGGCAATCAATGAAGAAAATATATTTTAGCCAATAGGCCAAAACCCTATAAGCGTCGATCTCCTATAGAGATCAAGGAGAACTGACCCCCTATAGAGATCAAGGGGCTCAATCCCCTACAGTGATTGTTTATCCCCCTTTTACATCTTCTTTTTTGATAAAAATCTAAGGGTTCCTATCAATTAGTATCATAGCAGCGATAGAACCCTAGGGGTTCCTATCATCAGTATCAAAGTAACATTCCTTGGCACTTTCACTGCTATCGTTCATCATCTCCACTGCTCCCCTTGCCATCTGTAATCGCTGCCACCATCTACACTAATGTAGTCACCCTTGCCATCGTTGTAGTCACCATTGCACCTACCACCTTGCTGTAGTTCACACCATCTTCACTACAGCTATCATCAGCCAAAAAAGAAAGAAAAAAAAAGAGATTGAAGCTGACAGCCACGCCCTATCTTGCTTGAGCAAGGAAGGACTGTTGTTGGCCACCGCTCTTCCTCCCTGCCTATGCACAACAGCGTCGCCACTGCTTCCGTTATTGTAATTGAGCCCTCGGTCACGCACAACCACCGCTCGGCAAACCCTTATTGTTGCCCTCTTCTTCCTCTGTTAGCTGTAGCCTTGATCGCCCTTATCTGTTGCTTGCTCGAGCAAGAAGGGCCCGCCACCATAGTTTCTCGTGCTTCGCCTACCATTATCATAGCCCAGCCCTTGGTCGTCGCCCTATCGCTGCTGCCCTCAACCTCTTCATTGCCTGTCGCTGCTACCACCCTCACTACAACTCCCTTGCACCTCTAGCAGAGATGACATTGCGCCCCATCCTACTTTCTCTGTCATAGTTTTTCCTAGCATCACCTCTATCTCGTTGTCGCTTCCTGCTGCCCTCACCCCACACAGTCACCACCACCTCTTCCCCAATGCCCATGTTGTCGTCACCTCCACCGGCCATACTTGATAGCCCTCGCTGCCAGTGCCGTTGTGCAGCTGCCTTACCAGCACCTTTTCTCTCCTTTGCCTTCTCCCCTGCTCCCACTCGGCATCCACTGTAGAGTCTAACCGGACCCTAGCCACTGCCCTCATCTTCTTCCTCGTCGTCGTTGATTTCCTTGCTCTGTCCATCGCTACGTTTTTCCATCCTCTACCGAGCGTAGTCCTCGCTCCTTGACCGTTGCCCTCTTCTTCCTTTGCATGCAGTAGCCTCATCCCTCATCAGTCAATGCTACCATCTTCCTCCACTACTTCCAATCACGACCTTTGATCGCCGCTCTCATCTGCTGCCTTTAGCCCTATTAAAGATCAGTGACGTCGCTAACCTTGCACAGTAGCATCGAAGCCCCTCCCTTGTCGTCGTCACCTCCCCTACTGTTGTTGCCATTGACCCATCTATCACCTGCAGCCGCAGCCGAGATGCCAGCATCTGGCTCCCTAGTCGCATCACCACCGTTGTCGCTCGCTCCAATCCCCCTTCTTCCTCTGCCCAATGCTGCCATCTCCAACCCCCTATTGTAACTGCATGACCCTACTGGCATTGTCCTTCCCCTGATGTTTCGGCACTAGCCACACCACCGTTGCCTTCCACTCCAGCCGCCCTTGCTTCTACCTCTACTACCATTCTCTTGCTTAGCCACAAGGATAGACTTACCACTATCACCTCCTCTACAACTAGCAGCATCGCTACAATCCCTCATGATCCCTTTCGCAATAGCCATAGCAAGCATCGTTGGCCGTGCAACTAGGATTGCAACCCTCGTTGCTCCCTCAGACCCTTTTCTTTCTATGTTCCACATAGTTTCCCTCCTCTGTGTTTGATCGTCACCATAACCCCAGCACCGAATGCTGCCTTCCAACAAATTGCAAAGATGATTTCTTTGCCAAAGATGATATTGTTGCCCTTCTTCTTCCATGCCCTTGTCGCCGCCTATGTTCTCCCTGTGACTCATCTACTTGGCTTCCTTCCTCTGCTGCCATTGCAGCGACCATGACCACTAGCGCCTAAGAGCCACCATGCAGTAGCGATTTCTCCTCCCCATGTAGTAGCAGCTATCGCTGCCTTCCAGCGTCGACCGAGAAGCCGCCAACGAACCCCCCCCCCCCCCCCGATCTACTACAGCGATCAACGCTGCTTTCCAGCATACCGTAACAACGAATTCTTCTCATATATTGCTGCCCTCCAGCCTCGGCAGCAGCTGTTGCAGCCTTGACGACCTCATCCTTGCAACATCATTGCACCACCGCCCTTCTAACCACCAATGTCATAACAATAAACACCGAGTAGGACGATGCTGATATCCTTAACCCAATATCGAAAATATGAATTAAACATTACTGATCTACAATCTTATGCATTGGCTATTTATAGTTCAATGGAAGCAAGATTTGAAGCCTTCGAAGTCCAAATAGAAGAAAGATTACAAGAACTTTTCAACAAATTTAGAAGAAGTCTATTGGATAGCCCCAACAAATCTCAACATGGTGAAAGTTCCAACCTCAAAGGGAGCCGACCTGAAAAATATGATCAATGACAAAACACGTGATACCCACGCATGAGGGTGGAGTTCCCAAGAAGGGAAGAGGGAGACCCAATCGGTCGGATCTCACATGCTGAAAAGTTCTTTCACTTCTAGAGAACTCCAGAAGAATCCAAGGTGGAAGTAGCTTCAAATCAACTTGATAGTAATGCGATCTGGTGGTATGATTTGTACAAGACCTATCACGAAGTCCCTTCATGGGGACAATTCAATAGAGAGCTCCTGATTTGCTTCGAATCATCGGAGTACGAGAACGTTAATGGACAGCTCGCCAAAATCTATTGGATTTTTACAGTATAGGAGTATCAAAGCATATTTGAGTGCATGTTGAACCAAACCCGAGATTGGTCTGAGAAATAATTGGTAAGAACATTTATTGACGTACCTAATCTCAAGATTCGATGCGAAGTTAAAGCTCGCCACCCTAGCACCATGATGGCTGCCATATTATTTGTCCGCATGCATGAAGAAAAAATCAATATGGACACTCACTGAAATAGAAGCTTTAACAAATAGGTAACCAGCAAGCCACCCACCTAATTTATTCCCAACCAAAACTTGGACATCCATAACCGACTTGAGAAGAACCCAAAGAAAGGTCAACAAAGTATTTGTGCTGCGTTATGATGAAAATCGATGCACATAAGGGCAACTTCTGACGATTGAGCCAATTAAGGAGGAATAAAAAATCAACAATGTAGAGTCCAATGATGAAAGTTGTAAAACCTTCTAGCGATTCAGCCAATTAAGGAGGAATCAGAGACTAATGACGTGGGATCCGATTATGAAGGTATGCATTCTTATAAAGATATTGGACCTATTATATATACAGTGCATGCATTAGTCGGCTACACTAACTCACAACCCATGAAAATTAAAGAAAATTTAAAACATCAGCCTGTTACTATTTTAATCAATATTGGTATCACTAATAATTTTATGGATAGAAAGCTTGTTGATTGATTAGCCTATCACATTGAAAACTGTGACAAATTTGAAGTCAAGGTTGCTGATGAATGAATCCTAACTTGTGATAACAAGTGTTTAAAGATAAAGCTGTTCATATAGGGCAAAGAACTACTTGTGGATTTCTTTTTGATACCGTTGGAAGTTTTTAAAGTAGTAATCCTCAAAAGAAGACATAAAACTACCACTAGCCATCAGATAGAGAATATTCTTCATAAAACTATAATGATTACCATACTATAAGACTAACCCATTGGTTGTAACAAGTGAAGATCCTACTTAATTGATCAAATGGTTGTGATGTGTGGCAAACATTGTAGTGTTCTAGAATTTGATGCTGCTCAACCTTGAGGACAAGACTGATTTGAAGAGGGTGGGTCTAATAGGAGCCTAACTGTGTCGGGTCTTTATTTATTAAGTCATGTTATTTATTGAGTCATGTTGGTTGGTCGGGTCAAGTCAATTAGGAGTTGGAGTTTATTTGATTAGGAGTCATAGTAAGAGTTAGAGTTTATTTAATTAAGAGTCCTCCTAGGAGTCTATTTTAGGAGTCCAAGTTTAATTAGGATTGGTTAAGAGTCTTTATAAATAAGGGTGTAACTATTGTATTTTGGGCAATCAATGAAGAAAATATGTCTTAGTCAATAAGCTAAAACTCTAGGAGGGTCGATCCTCTATAGAGATCAAGGAGGGCCGATCCTCTATAGAGATCAAGGAGGGCCGATCCTCTATAGATATTAAGGAGGTTCGATCCCCTACAGTGATCGTTTATCCCTCATTTCCCTCTTCTTCTTTGATAAAAACCTAAGAGTTCCTATCAATTGGTATCAAAGCAATGATAAAAGAATCCTAGGGGTTTCTATCATCTAGTATCGGAGCAGCAGGGGTTCCCGTCATTTAGTATCACAGCAGCGTCCTTGGCACTTCCATTGCTACCGTTCATTATCTGCACTGCTCCCCTTGCCACTTACAATCGCTACCATCATCTACACCGCCATCATCGCCCTTGCCATCATTGTCATCTCCGTTGCACCTGCCACCTTACTATAGTTTCTCACCATCCTCGTTGTAGCTATCATCAGAAAAAAAAAAAAAGGAAAGAAAGAGATTGAAGCCGACAACCACGCCCTATCCTGCTCGAGCAAGGAAGGACTGTCATCGACCACCACACTTCCTCCCCACCTATGCACAGTAGCATCGCTGCTGCTTCCCGCTGTCGCAACCCAGCCCTCGGTCACACACAACCACCGCTTATCAGACCCTCGTCGCTGGTCTCTTCTTCCTCTACCAGCCTCAGCTTTGATCATACTCATCCGTCGCTTGCTCAATCAAGAAAGGGCCATCGCCATAGTTTCCCATGCCTCACCTGCCACAGTCACCGCCTAGCCCTTGGCCGTCCCCCTACCACCATTACCCTGAAACTCTTCATCACTCATCACCTATCGCTGTTGTGACTCCCTTGCACCTCTAGTAGAGACGACATTGCGCCATATCTTGCTTTCACCGTCATAGTTTCTCCTATCATCGCCCCTGTCTCTCTGTTGCTTCCTATTGCCCTCACCCCACGCAGTCACCACCTCTTCATTGCTACATCGGACGCCCCTGTTTTTGCCACCTCCACTAGCCATACCTACCAGCCCTCGCCGCCAGTGTTGTTGCCCAACTGGGCTGCCAGCATGTCTTCTCTCCTTTGCCTTCTCACCTCCTCCCGCTCGACATTCGCTGTAGAGTCTCGCTGGACCCTAGTCGTTGCCTTCATCTTCTTTGTCTTCTTCCCTGTCGCTACTGATTTACATGCTTTGTCTATCACTACCTTTTCCCATCCTCTACCGAGTGCAGTCCTCGCTCGCCTGACCACTGCCCTCTTCTTCCTCTGCACATTGCAGCCTCATCCCTCATCAGCCAGTGCTACCATCTTCCTCTATTGCTTCCAGCCGCAGCCTTTGATTGTAGCTTTCATTTGCTGCCTCCAGCCCTATAAGAGATTAGCGACGCTACCAGCTATGCACAGTAGCGTCGTTGCCCCTCCCTTGCCGTCACCACCTCCCCTGTCGCTGCTGCTGCCACCCCATTTGCCACCTGCAGGCGCAATTAAGACACTAGCATCTAGCTCCCAAGCCACATCATTGGCGCTGTCGCTTGCTCCAACCCCACTTCTTTCGTTGCTTAGCGCTGTCATCTCCAACCCACTACTACAACTGCATGACCCTCTTGCCACTGTCCTTTCCCTATTATTCTGGTGCTAGCCACATCGTTGTTGCCTTCCGCACCAACTGCCCTTGCTTTTCGCTCTACTGCCATCCTCTTCCTCACTCGCATGGATAGCCTAGCCACTATCGCCTCCTCTGCAACTAGCAGCATCGTTGCAGTCCCTTGAGATCCCTTTCATAGTAGCTATAGCAAGCATTGCTAGCCACACAATCAGGATTGTAGCCCTCAGCGTTCCATTGTCTGGATCCTGGGTCTCTATCTCCCACCAGCACAATCTCCACTACGCATCATTTTTTCATGATAACTCGAATAGCAGCATAGTGGCATATTCTTTAAGAGTACCCGCCTTTGCGTTCTCTTGCCCCGTGTTAAGGACTTCTGATCCTAACTTTGTTTATGTAAGTTGAGTTGCCTTAGTCTCTTTATCAAATGCTTATTTGAGATAAGGTGTATGTACCTCAAAGCTCCCTTCATCTTTGACACTATGCAAAATGAATCCACCCTATCAGAATGGAGAACCTATGGAATGACATAATCCCACTCTTGGCTCTATAAGAGTTCATATCCTTGACGTATGTCCAAGAAAAGCTCTGTGCTTTTGCTCCATGTTTCCATCTTCTATGTCAACTCCCTTTACTTGGTACTTCACTAATTTCCACCCCAGTTACTCCGCGTCTCGATTTGTATTGAGTTGATGGTGGCCCTCGCACCCACCATTTCACGGGTCAGCCTTTCGTTGAGTTCAATTTTCACATCGACTCTAAGTGTGCTTTCGTATGATGTTACCAAGGTTGCTCCCCCACTTAATCCTGCAATGCATCTACCAATACATTACTTCATTTAAGATTATGCAATGACTCTTCACTGCTCACTTAATTCGTTGAGCTTTGTAGAGATATTATCTTAAGGTACTCTTCCTCAACATGTGCGGTTCACTGCATATGATTCTCCCATTGGAGAACCAGGACATATCCCTCATGAATATCTATTTTGTTGAAGCAACTTTTCTCTTTGCATTCTTCCCTCTGGAAGTTTCGGAGACCACCGTCCCCTTGGACTACTCCACTTTACTGAACAATTTGTGTATTGTTCTGCTCCCGTAAATGTGTTTGCTAGATTGTGACTCTTCACCAATATAGCCCCCGTTGTACCCTTCAAAGCCCAGCAATATATTGAACTTGTTGTACATTTCAGTCTCCTACGGACGTATCCTTTCCATGCTGAAGATAAAGTTTCAATGCTCCATGGCACTGAGTTTCGGTTGCCTTGGGATGGGCATGAACACTCCATCGTCCATATACAAGCCCTTGCATGAGTATTGATTTCTTCGAATTAGCAATTCTTCTCACCTCTGTGAGCTTTACACAACTCTTTCAGTGGTTAAGCAATATATCCCATTTTGCACGGTCTCATCTTTTACCAAGCGCCTCACTTGCCTTAAGCATTATCAAGTTTGGTTGCCAACGTCGAGCCGTAGCTCAAACTCAGTCATCCTAACTTTTGTGCGCTATACATTCTTTCTAACTTGCCTATCCTTATAATGCCTCTCGCGCAAAGGATTGGCTATTCCTCTGAATGTCAATCAAGGGTGCCCACTCCTCTTAGCAACTTCTTTTTCTACATCTCCATGCCCGTTTCTCCCAAATGATCATGTGTCCTAGCTGCCCTCCATGTAGCCCAACTAGATCTCTCACGTTTGCATGGTAAGTCTTTTTACATGTGCTTATCCCACTCTGATACCAAAATGTCACGGACTTAGTTGGCGTTGCGTAAGTCGTGCGACACCCTTGCGTGTCCGTCCACAAAGGTCAGCCTCCCCAAAACCTCTTAGGGTCCCTTAGGACCTACAAAAGAGAAAATGGGTTAGAGAAAGTATTTTCCACGAGATCCACAAGCAACCACTTTAGGAAACACTTTATATAGCCAATACAGATTATAACCATAGACTTTACAAGCTCTGAACGGTTGCACATAAAGGATCAAGGTCCATTACAGACTGAAGTCCCCATAAGTGTCCACATGATACGACTCTCCTTTACAAACCGAAACCAATCATAAAAGCTAATCAAACAAGGGCTATCAAGCCTACTGCTAGCCTGATACTTGTTGTACAAAGCATATATAAAACTGAAGGACACGAACAAACATGAGTATTATATCGAACACATTATTTATATTTTTGTCTGTGATAATATGGTGGATGCTTCTACGGATAAAGGATTGGATAGAGATCCAATTAGCCCCCATTCTTATTAGATAAGATCAAACATTAATGAGCTCTCAATATGATGCCTAATTAGATATCAAAGGAGATTATTGGATACAGATCCAATAATCCAATGTTAGTGGGTAAGTGGATAAAGAAAGGTAGGATTCTCTATAGTTTTTAGTAGCTCTTTATAAATAGGAAGCAGGGGCGACTCTATTGTGATTGGTTGCACCTTTACCCGTCCCCACTTATTCTCCTCCTCCCCCTCTCTTTCTCAGTCGATCAGCCCTTCTCTAGTGTGAGAGGGTAGTGAAGAATATATAGGATATTCTTCCAAATTCGTTGCGAGAAGCTGCGCAAGAATTACGAGACTTGGGGCTACGATTTGAGTATCGCTGCAACGATCCATCGTGTGGATACCACTAGAGAGGATGATGTTTGACCTCCTTCATCCTCTTAATCTCGATCTGAAAAAATATGGATATACAATCTCCCTAGATAAACAATCTCTCATATGTTGTATTTTTTTGTTTTGTGGCTTTCTGCGCACCAATCTTTGCATGACTATTTTAATCTATGTAGGAAACTGACTTTGTTTTGATCTTCTACTGCGCATATGATGCTCCTGCTGAGGTTTCCCAATAGTGGTAACAGAGCCAAGGTTGATTATGCAAAGTTTGGCTTTTAAACTGTGTATGATGAGATTTAATCACATAGAACTATTCTACATGTTCTTACTACGATTACATCAAAGGCAGCAAGGAGGGGGCAACCACTTATGGGCAGGAGTATAGCATTAACATCTTGTACTCCTTGCTCTAAATATAAAGAGTTAGACTCACTCAGAAAGGAAAATGTATTATTATAACAAACATTATAAAAATTTAAAATTAAAAATAAATCATTAAACATGATTCTTGCTAACCAAGGTTGTGTATATAGAAAGGAAGAAATCAGCTTCATAAATAGTGCACTTAACAAAAGCCAACAAAATTTGTAAAAGGATCCACAGTATATATTTTTCCTAAAGATAAATATATTTTTTGTGAAAAATTTGGTCATTATGCTTATACATGCTCTTTAAAAAAAAATATAGCTCTCATAAATTAGTTTGAGTTCCTGAAGAATAATCGATGTTTTGATATCAAAAGTCAAGAGAGGTAGATCTAACCATGAGGGACTTAAAATTAAATAAGGACCTACAATAGACCTCCTTTTCTTATAGGTATGTCTCCAAACAAGAGCTAGGAACAAAAGATAGTGTCTTTATAGTAGATGCTCAAGGCACATGATCGGATATACAATATAATTCTTAAAGCTTATTAGCTGAGACAAAGTATATGTCACTTTCGAAGATGATAAAAAAGAAAAGATTATCGGCATTGAAAATATTGATAATAAATCAAATCTATTGATTGAAGTTATTTTGTTAATAGATGGTTTAAAACATAACTTACTAAATATTTATCAATTATATGATAAGGGATATAATATTTAATTTGAATCTAATACTTACATTATTGATATACCACATAAGAATAAATCTATAATTGTCTTAAGGAATAATAACGTTTATACTATTGATCTTGATGATTTTCATGACGAAACTTATTTTTTGATTTTAAACGATGATGCATGACTTTGATATAGGAGATTAGGTCATGCAATTATGAAATTGATCTCACAAATCAGAACTAAATAACTTGTAAGAGGAATGTCTAAAATTAAATTTCTTAGAGATAAGGTTTGTATACATGTTAACTAGGAAAATAAATAAAGATTAGCTTTAAACTTAAAAATCAAGTTAGTACCTAAACTATTACGATTAATTCATATGGATTTATTTGGACCAATTGATATCACAAGTCTTGGAGGTAGTATATATGCTTTTGTGATTGTTGATAATTATAGTAGATATACTTGGATATACTTTTTGGCACATAAAGTGATTATTTTAAATATTTTACGAAGTTTTGTAAACAAGTTCAAAATGAAAAATGATTTATGATTTCTTTTATTCATAGTGATTATAGTGGTGAATTTAAAAAATATGATTTTCAAGAATTTTGTTATTCCAATGGGTATGATCATAATTTCTCTACTTTAAGAAATTCACAATAAAATAGAGTTGCTGAGAGAGTATAAAAGCTTATAAGAGATAACAAAAATCATGCTTAATGAACATACTTTGCTTAAATAATTTTGGGCTGAAGCTATTAATACGACATACTATGTTATGAATAGTATTCTCATAAGATCTCTACTATCTAAAACTCATGAATTATAGAATAATAAAAGACCCAATATTTCGTATTTAAAGTTTTTTATTGTAAATTTATCTTAAGTGAAAAGGATGCTTTAGGAAATTTTGATGCAAAATTCGATGAAGACATTTTTCTTGGATATTCCTCTATTTCTAAACCTTTTCGAGTTTTTAATAAAAGAATTTTAGTTATTGATGAATCTATATTATTTTTAATGATTTTTTCGAAGCTAAGGAAAATAATTTTGATGATAATTTTGAGTTTGATATTTTGAATTTGAATGAGAATTCTTATCTTCAAAACAACTTCGATACATTGACTTCCAAAGAAACCTTACTCAAGAAATGAAAGCATGTAGATAGAATCCTAATGAGCTAATTATTTAAGATACATCATAAGATATTAAAACTCATTTTTCACTTAAAAATATTTGTGCAAATATTGTCTTTTTATCTCAAATTGGACCTAAATACATTGACAATGCTCTTAATGGGACTTGACAAAGAATTGAATTAATTTTAAAGAAATAAGGTTTGGACGCTTATTTTTAGACCAGTAATCATATTATGATTGACACCAAATGAATCTTTAGGAATAAGCAAGATGATCAAGGCATTATGGTTTGAAACAAGGCTAAATTAGTGGTACATCAAGGTATCCAAAGTGGCATACAATGACATTTGGATGCAGAAATCAATAGTGTGCTCTAGCAGGTCAGTGCTATCGTCAAAGGCCTCTAATGGGAGGCAGAAGTTGGCTGGGATCAACTCCTCCTAGATTTCCTAGGTGAATGGAGACTGACCCGAGATTGGATTGGTCAGCTCTTTCCCTTTGGATTGTTGAAATTCTCATCGCATCTCCTACAAACGCTAATCCATTTTCCATAGCTGGATCCTTAGGAAATCATCCGTCAAATATGTTGATTGGGTTTATGATTCAGGTAGAGCAAAATAGTTAGGAGCGGGGTGCTCCCTCAGTTGATGGTTCAACAGGCCTTGGGCACTCTTGAGATGTTGAAGTTACATCGTATAAGGGGACCCCAATGGGCGCTGGTGGCGGTTGAGCTACTGATCGCAGCTAAGATGGTGGCTTCGCCTATTGGGCTAAGCCGTGATAAGATCGAAACGACAACTTGTATTATGTTTGTTAGTGTCTACACATGCTGAATAAGGTTCAAGAACACCTCAGCATGGATGAGCAGGTGGCTCGAGGTTACTCTTGAGGGTTAGAGACCGAGTTACTGAATAGACGCTAGTATCGAGTCGGCATTTGCATCGAGGTGGATAGATCCACATACGAAAAGAATGGTTGTTGCCCCCGAGTGAAAAAGTAATATGAGTTGGGGGCAGAGCCTTCTCGCCCAAACGTTCATTGAGAAGATTGGTAGGCAAATGTTCCTATGACATCAGGCCATTCTTTTAGCACTAAAATAATAAGAGAAAAAATTATTTACATCTATGCCAACCCGACATAGACCGAATTCGTATGCGTAAGATTGCCTAAAATACCTCCAAGATGAAAACACTGAGTTCCAAAGGTATCATTTGCATACAGATCAAGCTCAAAAGAGTCTTTCCAACCTGATTCCTTTGATCCCTAAGTTATTAAACTCCAGTATAAGTGTGGATGCAAACGAATGAAAAGTGACATGACCTCCATGTGATGATTATTTTTTTATTGTACTTAAGTTTTCTTTTTAAATCGTGATACTATTTTTATAATACAACAATTCATGCAACATCAACAATTATGCCCGTTGAGAATACAACAGATATCAAATATCAATTCATGTCAGATAAACAACTTCAAACTTCATTTTACCAACTCCAGTCACAGAATGCATAGATGACTTGCTGATTGTAAACCTTGAGCAACAACGAAACAGGGGAGAAAAGAAAATGAAACGAGTGCAGATCATCTGATGTCGCTACAGAGGCCGGTGCTGGAGCACAAGAACAACAAATTTGGTATAGGATAAAATCTCATCAATTATTGTGATCACTTTAAAATGAACACAAGAGAGAAAAAAAAAAAGGAAAGATATAAAAAAAGGAAGAAAAGAAATGACTTAACTGAGGGATTCTACAGGCTTAGTGAAGATCACATTGACTTGTAAGCAACAGATGATGATGACAACGAATAGCTATTATGGACGGTTATGGGCTTTAGGGGGAGTTGAGATTTATTTCTCTGGTGGTGGGCTTCCAGCAAGCCAACCCCATAATCCACCCGAACCTTGCCTCTGCTTAGCACTCAGAGCTTCCTGTTCAGAAGCTGCCTTCTGCCGTCGAAGCAACTCAACTTCCTTCTCTAACACTTCCATCGCTTGTAACTTTTGTCGTAGTTCTGCGACATCAACCTGTCGGCAATAATATTCCAACCATTAAGTACTTGCAACCTTTGTAGACTTAAACATTACCAAATGAAATATTATAGTTTACAGTGGAGTAACAAAAGAGAAGCAATGTACTCATTATGGATTTCACTTAACAAGTAGAACATATAAAAAAGAAAAAAAGGTTGAAAAAAAAAAAAAGACTACAACATCAACTATTTTGCACAGCATATAGTGGAAGAAATGGTTTCCAAGAGGAAAAGAAGAAAAAAGAAACTTCAATCTTATGTTTCCCTGGGCATCATTTTTTACTATTGCTTTACTTTAACAGGCTGTTGATTCATCCTATCGATCAACAATGGCAACATAACCTCTGTTCATTTTTCAGCTTTTTTATTGTATTGCATAAATTTATCTAAGGCATAATTTTTTTATCTTATGAACTCATGTTCCCTCCACTGACCTGCCATATATATTCAAAATAACAATCATCTTATCTCAGTCTCTGTACTCAATAGCAATGCATAAAAATGATCTTTTTATCATTTTAAACATGGCGATAATGAAATCAAATCAAGGATTCGAAGCGGGTAAGAATTTTTTATAAGCCTCTGCTCCAAAAAGATTGGTTTTTAAAGGATTCACTGGTTGCCATCCTAACATAGAAAACAAAGAAAATATACAGCTTATGTACAAAAATATAGAAAGAAATCCTACATTACTAATCCATATTCCAAAGAATAACAAGAGTCAATTACAAACAAGGAACAAGTAGTCAATAAACTATCTAAGTAAGAAAGAGGATGCAAGTAGGTAAATCTGGTCAACTGAAGTCATATCTTCACTCATCTTAGCAGTACAGCTTAGTTTACCACAATTGTACATCATGATGGTTTATAGCTTAGCAGTACAGCTTAGTTTACCACAATTGTACATCCACTATTCTAAAATTTTCAATAAAGTGAGTGCAAGTACAATAACAAGAAATTTAAATCCCTAATCTATTATCATTTACCACAATTGTACATCATGATGGTTTATAGCTTGAAGCAGTATATTTGCATATCATGCACTACTTATACATTGACTAACACCACAAACTGCTACCTACGCATTTTGAAGATATTATTACTACTCTAAGTTGATAAAATTTAAGATATGCATGTGCACGCCAATTTTAGATATGATTTACCACTTAGCTCATGCAAGTGTGATAGGTTAAGGCAAAAGTGTGATGCGTTTTGGAACTTATATAGGAACAGATGTGGATTAAAACATCCAAACTGATAAGTAAACGGTTAATTCGCATGCATACCTCAAGTTTAAAGCACCTTGACTGTTCAGCAGCAAGCTGACTACGAACAGATTGAAGCTCCTGCATAGTCCAGAAATAATATATAATTTATTTTATGCTAATCATTTTTCTTTAGATAAATCTCTATTTTGATAAGAAAAGATATGAAGCTTGCCTTTGTGAGTTCAGTGTTTCTAGACTCAGCTTCAGCTAAGTCTTGCTTAATTTGGAGATTCTGCAATTGCTCTTTGTTAAATGTTGATTCTAGTTCTTCTTTCTCTGCCTTCAGGCTTTCCACAATTCGTTCTATTGTTTCTTCATTTCTAATATTCTGAAAAGTTCAAGGGAAGTTAGCGGATAACTATGTTGCAAAACATCATATAAAGAAGAAATTACAAAAATCTTACTTCACAATTCTAAATGACTTCCAAATTTTATTATTGACCCAGCAAAAAGTTACACCTATAATGCTACCACTATATATGAAAATAATTATCTATGTTATAAATTTGATTAAGGAATCCGGCAAGGAATGGAAAAAATATTAGCAATTCTATAAATTTGAAAATTAGTTTCAGTTTTAATGTGAAGCTGATACTAATCAATTAAAAATTTCATAAACAGGAAACAGCTTTTCATGTTACGTCCCTACCAGCTCTGAATCACCATTGTCCATCTCAATTTCCTTTATCTTTTTATCTTGAGCTCCTTCAATCTCAGGTTCCATGTCCCTACTCGTATTTGTTGTTGGAAGCACTGCAGCAGTGGTGTCTGACACTGGCCCATCTATCATCCTCGACTGCAGATCTGAGATGTGGCTTGGTTTAAGAACATAGACCTAACCAACCAGAAATTTTGCATGAATACAACTATAGCAGCCAAAACACCAGAATAGACAAACAAACATAAATTGAAACTTAGGTTTACCTCATTGCTATAACGCCCATTATATCCTCCAAATGACACAAGAAAATCTTCTCCCCTGTAGGTGCTTGTTACCAAGCTTAAACCCTAAAAAAGTAACTCTCAACATTAGTAATTTCCTCTTCAGAAACATTCACTACTGAAATCATGTACAACAGGATGCCTTTCTACATTTAAATTTCTTTAAAAAAAAAAAAGAAGAAACAGTTCCTCTTCTCAGTCATATGATGCTAACTGACAAGTAAAATGAGCTCACAGTTAATGACTAACTATAATCATTTGCATTCACATAACATAGTCGATCATAAGGTGCAACAATTCAGTAAAGACAGTAAACATATTGTGTGAAACCTTATTCCTGAAAAGCTCATTCATGATTAAACTATTATATGTCAGAAATTGTGCTGCTATAATAAAACAATAGTATTGTTGCAGTTCCATCAACTATTGAGAGTTATTATATCGAAGGTCACTGCAATTCATTACGACTTGCTTGACAAGTTCATTTTTTTCTCTTTCCTCTTTGGTATGCTTCAATAAGCTCAGTGGAAAAATTAAACAGTTGACATCCAATTACAAACATCGAGAGTTGATTAACAGATATAAACATCTCATTAAAATTAGTTCCTACATTATTCCACGAGAATAAAAAATTAAACCATACTTTGTCTAATTAATAATAATTTTATTGCATTTCTTATATGACATGATATCCTTGCAGTTTGTTTATTCGTAATCCAGAAGGTTATCAATTCTTGGAAGTCATAGAAGGATGCAATCAATAAATAAAATTTACATACTGAGGCCATTTTAAGCAACAAATTATTGACAATTGATGCTCCAGAACATCTCCATAGAATACATTCACTAAAAATATATAAACTAAATAGATTTTTATGCTTGTTATCAGACAATGTTTACCTTAATCAATACATGCAATTTTTATCTTACCTTAGTTCTCACCCATTATGAAGTATAAGAAAAGATAATTAATCACCAAAGTTACATATGGTCATAATATATACTGTTATAGCGTTGCATGGATCGTGTCTTGCATATATTTGCATTTATCTCATACAGCTACTAGTAACAACAAAGTCAATGTTAAGTTGGAAGCAGTTTTTATTATGACCTAGATATGAAGTTCACAGCCACAAATGTGTACTATCTATCAACCTATGAAAAGTGACCAGCCAAAAAGACGAGTGTACCTCACTGGCCAGGGGCACACGTCCTTGAACAGTGGTGACAACAGACCAGACTAATGTGGCCATATTCAGAACAAGTGTCTCAGAGATCCCTGGAAAAAGAAAGCATGAGCTCTAAAATTAGGAGAATAGAAAAAAGAAAACCCACAATCTTTCTACTTCAAAAGTCAACATTATTTTATCATTCACTTAAATATGCAGTCACTGAAAATCCATTCAATCAAACAACAACATGATGTTAAGTTGTTAACAGTCATGATTTTTTGCATTCATTGCCAGAAAAAATAATGTAATGTATTGAATCCATAATTGTAAATGACCGGAAGAAAAACCAAAAAAAAGGAAATAATGACCAAATTCTAGTCATTGTGATTCCGTGGTATAAGTAATTAATGCTTTCAAGCTCGGTGTTAGAAAGAAAAACTAAATAACAGCCAAAATATGCTTATCCGGACCGGAATCAGGATTCCATATAGACAATCCATTTAAACTTCAGTGTTAGAAAGATAAATTAGATAAACTGACAGAGCTAAATAGGCAGATCCAGTTTGGTGTGATTTTCTTTGGTCAATGTTGCAAACATTCAGTTTCTCATTAATAATACCAAACCAACCAAATCATTCGTTAGAAACTAGATTAAATCAGACTGAACAACCTGGCAGTCTTTATGATACTTTCAGCTTTGATATCTTCATACTCCAATAATTATTTAGAATGAGCCCTTCTATTTTCCAAAACCTTTTGACCACCTTATTCATGAATTTAGCTTCATTCACCATATTCGCTTTATCTAATTATTACTATGTAGCATGTTGTTTGAAGTTTAAACTGGAGCTTCAGAAAGAAAGTTCATACGCCAACTAGATCTGAAGCAAAGTCTTGGATAGAGTAAGTGTGCACAACTTATCACTTCAAGAATGTTCTTTTAAAAACAAATAAAGGCATGATATAGGAAATGAAAGAGAAGTTTTACAAACATACCATTCATATTATTACCACCTCCAGCAATGAACCAGTTTTCCCCCACTGTTACACCAGCATGGCCAGCTCGTGGGCCTGGGGTCGCACCCTGCTGCTTTGGTCTTGACCATTCCATCTGCAAAAAGTTAAATGAAAAAATAAATGTTAACAAAGATTTTAACTCATTATCCTTGTGTCGTAACATCTAAAAAAGAGAAGTTGCTCTTACAGTCTGCAAGTCAAGGACATGAAGATCATTAAAGCATGTGGCATGAGATCCACCACCAAAAATTAAAAGGTACCGATCGGCATGGCAAGCAGCAGCATGGTCCGATCTTGGGGCTGGAGGTGTACCACTAAAAGATAATAAAGAAAGAATTAACAGAGAAACATTTAATTGGATTGCTCATAAACGCATAATTACCATGCTAACCTAATTGAACAAAATTCACAAGACAGCTTTGTGCTTAAAAGAGATGAATAGATCTAATGTTAGCATTAAGAGTTCAAAACTTAGAATGAGAGAACAATATTATGAAATGTGATTATGTGTATCTTGAAGCATTCCTCCTCTTCAAACTTAAAAGCGGGTTAGTTATATGATGAAGTCACATCTAACTAAATGTTTCCTATAACAATGAACTCCTGCAAAGATCTCAAGATGTTTGTTAAATGCACATAAATTACATGTTTCCAAACGGAGAAAAACTATTACCACTACCCTGTAATTTACAAATTTCTTAACAATAGTCATTAATCAATGCCTTCACTAAAAGTTACATGTCAGAAAACAAGTCAAAACTATTCTCAGTGAAGAAGAATGCTATATTAAATACAGTCAGCAAGGAATGGTGTACTATATGATGAAGGCAATTAATGAAGGTCTTAACAAGCAGAAATGACCTGCAGATGCTCCCTGCATGCACATCATTTTCATAAAGATTCTGGAAAAGGTCAAGAATCACAAAAGCTTTAAGTATATCAATTAGATTCATTAAATATGTTAGAACCCTTGCGGATTCTAAGATTAGGGATGGTCTCTATATGGAATCGGCGTCCTGGAACTCTGTAGGGGTTCCCTCCTCCAAGGTTTTTTGCACAATGGCCGAAATGAATTTGATCTTATTGATGATTAAAGAGTGCTGGACATGAGTTTATATAGGGACTCAAAACCCTAACTCCTAATAGGACTCCTACTCTTGGAAGACTCCCTCTCCTCTCGAACTCCTAACCCCTAGCCAACTCCTAACCATGATGTGGCCAGCGGATATAGGGGTCTCCAATTCTTAACTTGCTTCCTATTCAATCCTAAAGAGAGTCCTAGCTAAATGGATCTCTCCTCTCCTAACCATAGTCGGCATCTCCTAAGAGGAGGGAGGCGGCTAGAAGCCCCCCTCTTCTTGAGAACTCTTCCCTTAACCCTAGCCGACCACTTCTTCAATAGGGGTGGTGGCTAGTTTAGGGTTTATTACATGCATGACTCAGTTGACTATGATCTGAATCCAACTCTTGACTCCTATCTAGACTCCAGTTTAGTCGAATCCTAATACTACTAGGATTTGGACTGATTTATTACAATGGACTCAAATCTCCTCCTAGCCGACCTAGTATCAGGTCTAGGTTGGCCAACAAGGACCAATCTAAGGACTCGACTCGATCGATTAGGACCCAACTCAGCTAGGGTCCTAACAGACCCGCCCTCTTCAAATCAGCCTTGTCCTCAAGACTGAGGCTTCATGAACTTTTCTTGGAGCTTCCTCGCGGTATCTACGGTAGGTGTACCATGATCCTGTGGTCCAACATTGTCTTGTATCTCTCCATTAGTGGTACTAGTGTCTGGACGGTGGTGCATCGCGATCCTACGATCCCATGCAATCATCAGTTGAACTTGGACCTCCTCATCAGTCGAGATATCCGGTGGGTGGATATGGGTTGAGTCGTCTTCTCTAAGCTTTCATTTGAAGCGAGATACTTGGAGAATCAGTTGTATCTCTGAATTGGTGCGCAGATCCGATCCATAAGTCACGGCTCTAACATGATCTCCAATTTTGTAGGGTCCAAAGAAATAGGAAGACCACTTCTTCGAGGCTCGAGTCTTCATAGATTCCTGCTGATAGGGCTGAAGACGAAGGAAGACTCAATCTTCAACGGCAAACTTCCTTCTTCTTTGGCGTTTGTCAGGCGGCTGTTTCTTTTTTGCGTGGGCTGGCGTGTGGTTGTTCTTTAATGATAGCCAAGTTCTCCTCTGAGATAGGGGCTACCCTCTGGTAGTGTGCATGGTAATGTGAGCCAGATCTGAGCTTGGAGTGAGTAGAAGCTGCAATTTTCCCGGGTTTGCTACCGCCCCTCCTTTATGTCGTTGACGGGCATCATACCAAGCCACAAATTCAGCAATGGTCAACATCTCATTTACAATTCTCTCTATTTCAGCTTTCTGGAGGTGAGGATAACGATATGGCCCACTGTTTACTGGTGGTTTGCCCGGGAGAATCGGAATTTGGTGGTTATGCCGTCGGATAGAGAGGTTTGGATCTTTAATTTTTGTCAGTTCCCTCATATGTTGCTGCTAGAGTTGCATTAGGAAGCCGTTGTTCACTTTGTGCAAGTCTTTCTCCATTCGCTATGTTGAAACCGTCATCACATCGCTCCCGAGTTTCCCGCGTAGGATCACATGTTTCCCTTCGATAAAAAATTTCACAATTAATTTCAAAAAATTCCATGAAACATCACCTAGCGTAGTCAGCCATTCGATGCCAAGCACGGCCTCATAATCATCGAGTGAAAGGAGGAAGAAATCAATAATTATTTCTAGATCCTGCAACAACAATTCCACACGCAAACATCTTCGATCGCACTTCAAAATTCGATCGTCGATGACCTTAACATCAAACCTGCTGCAATCTTTGATATGAAGCGCCATCCGGGCAACAACCTTGTTGTTCATGAAGTTATTGGTGCTCTCAATATCGATGAGGACGGTGATTGGTTGTTGTTTGAGTAGTCCTCCCACTTTCATCGTTTACGGGTTCGCATTGCCGGCAAGAGCATGCATCATGCAATCGGTCAACTGTGGTTCTTCCTCCGTGACCTCCTCCCCATGCTACTGGACCTCCTCTAAATCTTCAATGGGTTCAATCAGAATAAGGCGTCCTTTTTTGCAGCGATGATCGCGGCTCCATAGTTCATCACAATGCCAACATAGGCCCTTCGCTGATCTGTCACGAAGTTCTCTTGTCAATTTCTTTGGCAGCAAGAGACAATTCAGAGTATAGGGTGCTGAAGGTTTATATGTTACTGGTCTAGGAGTGGTCCTCGTCCTTCGAGCATCTTGGTTGAGCCGCTCCTCTTGGATCAATCAATCACGTGCAAGGTTAGATAATCTCTCAAACCTGGTCTCGTATTCTTGGATTGTGGAGATTTGTCGAATCTTCGCAAGTTGTCTGTCGATGTTCTCGTACTCAGTCGGTCCAGAGCGAATCAGTAGCTCGCTCTTAAATTGTCTCCACATCGGGACTCCTTGGGTGTATTCAAGCCAATTGTACCACTGAATTGCATCTCCTTCGAGGTGGATGACAGCGATGTCCACCATGGAAGCCTCCGGTGTTCGGTGATAGCAAAAGTAGCGTTCGACGCGCGAGAGCCATCCTGTCGAGTCTCCTTCCCATCGAAGGAAGTCCACCCTCATGTGTGGCTGCATCACATCTGAGGTTTGTTCCAAGGTTCTCCTTACAGAGCGGTAAGGCCCCGTACCGCCCGATATGTACCGGTCCAGCAGCTGATCGGTACGCGGACCGATCGCTACCGGGTGGTGCCGCTAAAATCGATCATCGACAGTCGATTTCGGTCATTGGCGATTAATTTTGACTATCAACGGTCAATTTCGGTTGTCGGTGGTCGATTTCGATCGTCGATTGAGGAAGAAATCGACCGTCGACGGTTGATTGAAAAAGAAAAAGGGAAGAATAAGAAGAGGAAAAGAAGAAAGAAGAAGATGAGAAGAAGTACCTCGAGTCCTCACTGCGCCAGGTTGCAACCGTCGCCGCTTCTGCCGACTTTTGTCCCTCGCTAGGAGAGAGACCGAGGCGACATCGCCTTTATTTCTTCTTTAATATATTTTAATATTATATTATATAATATTATAATATATTTAATATATCGGTATACTGTGCATGCCGATCATCAACAAAATGTCGAACAAGTGCATGGTAAGTAAAACGTTGATTTGTTCTTTCTTTTTAGGAGGCCTCTCTAAACTTTCATCTTGCTGCAATTTTGTCGGGCTTGGAGATCTGTCAATTCTGAACTCCACGAAGAAAGCGCATATTTTGTCCTCCATATGCGTCTCGATGGCCTCCAACTTGGCACCAATCAGATCTGCGAATGCCATGGCATAAGACTCTAGATTTGTAATGTCAAGGTCCTTCTCTTGCTATTGGGTCAATGGTATGAACCGGTTGGGTGGATTTATGGCCAAAAGAGATGGTGGATCAAGGGTAGATGGCTGCGGTTTGGGGCTGAAATGTTGCTATTGGGGCTGTGGTTTGGAGCTGCTGTAGGGGTCGTATAGGATGTATGATGGTCGAGGGTTAAGGTTAGAGGAATGGCTTAGGGTTTTTGTTGATGATAGCAACGAATTTGGTAGGGATCAGGTGTGGATGCAGCAAGTAGTACAGAAGTAGTGCAGCATAATTTTTCGTCAAAGGGGGTACTATTGATGCTGCTGTCTGGGGCTGTTGTAGAGGCTGTAAGGAGGGTTTGGTGACAGAGGTTTAGGGTTAGAGGGGTAGCTTAGGGTTGCTGTTGATGGCAGCAACTAGTTTGGTAGGGATTGGTGGCCAAAAGGGTGATGGACCAAGGTTGCGATTTAGGGTTGATATCTTGCAATTTAGGTCGCTGTTGGTGCTGCAGTTTGAGGGTGTTGCGGAGGCTGCAAGGATTTTTGTGGCAGTGGTTTAAGACTGGGAAGAAGGTTTAGGGTTGATGTTGGGGGGCAGCAACTGATTTGGTGGCTGCGGAAGATGGGTAGTTGCGGTTGCGGTTTTTTGCTGCAATTTGGGTTGGCTGCGGATTTAGGAGATAGGCTATAACGGCTGTGTCTTAAGACTAGAGGGGTGCCCTAAAGACAACGTGATTGGTGGCAGCAAGATTGGTAGCATTTTGGTGGGTTGTGAGAAGAACGACAAAAGGTATCGCAGCAGAATTTTTTCATCTAAAAGATTTCAGCATTATAGACGTAATTTTTTCCAGCAGTTCATAACAAAGATTCGAGTAGAACTCAATGGGAATACACTGGTAAGGAAGAGGTAATGCCGTCAAAAAATTCATGGAAGAATACGGCAGCAAAAAATTCGACAAGATCAAAGAATATGAGATGCTGCAACAGATTTTACGTCTAAAATTCAACAGTTTGGACGCAAAAGATCAGCGGTTTGTATCAACAATTTTTGCACGAAACCCAAAGGATATCCACTGATAGGGAGTGCCAAAGATGCCGTAAAAAACTCGTGGAAGATAGGGCAGGAAATAGTGGCAGCAAGATTAAAACAGGGCAGTAGTATGTGCAGCTTAACTCTACAGCGTAACTTTCGTTGTAAAGATGGCAACTTTACGACGATAAGTTTATGCAACGAAATAGGAACACTTTTTTTGGTTTTTTGGGTTTAAGATAACTAAATTGCAGCAGCAGTAAGATAGAATGCCAGAACCTGATGTAATTTGCAGGAAGATTGAAGAGGTGATCTGCGGTAGTGGTGATAACGTTGGAGTCGGCGATGATCACAGCAATTGTGAGAATTGCTTAGGAGATAGATGAAGATGATGGACGGCTGTATAAGGGCAGCGAAGCTCCGAGGAACACTGCTCTGATACCAAGTGTTAGAATCATCGTGGATTCTAAGCTTGGAATTGATCTCTATAGGGGATCGGCCTCCTGGAACTCTATAGGGGTTCCCTCCTCCAAGGTTTTATGCATAATGGTTGAAAGAAATTTGATCTTATTGATGATTAAAGAGTGG
Source organism: Ensete glaucum (assembly GCA_021527575.1). Taxonomy (NCBI): domain Eukaryota; kingdom Viridiplantae; phylum Streptophyta; class Magnoliopsida; order Zingiberales; family Musaceae; genus Ensete; species Ensete glaucum. The sequence goes on from CM038552.1 coordinate 40,168,808, forward strand.
TGGCTACATGAGTTTATATAGGGACTCAAAACCCTAACTCCTAATAGGACTCCTACTCTTGGAAGACTCCCTCTCCTCTCCAACTCCTAACCCGTAGCCAACTCCTAACCATGATGTGGCCGGCGGCTATAGGGGTCTCTAATTCCTAATTTGCTTCTTATTCAACCCTAGAGAGAGCCCTAGCTAAATGGATCTCTCCTCTCCTAACCCTAGCCGGCCTCTCCTAAGAGGAGGGAGGCGGCTAGAAGTCCCCCTCTTCATAAAGACCCTTCCCTTAACCGTAGCCGACCACTTCTTCGATAGAAGTGGTGGCTAGTTTAAGGTTTATTACATGCATGACTCAGTTGACTCTGATCCGTATCCAACTCTGACTCCTATCCAGACTCTAGTTCAGCCGAATCCTAACCCTACTAGGATTTGGGCTGATTTATTACAATGGACCCAGATCCCCTCCTAGCCGACCTAATGTCAAGTCTAGGTTGGCCAACAAGGCTCAATCTAAGAACTGGACGCAATCGATTAGGACCCGACTCAACTAGAGTCCTAACAAAATATCAATCATACAGACTTTGTGAGGATATGGTTCACACATTAGAAGAAAAATAAAATCACACATGATTTCCTTAAGCTCTCAAGAGTTAACTAGGAGAATGGTTGGTGTATTGGAGGTCTTCAGAGAGAGATATAGAGATAGTCATTAATTTAAATACCATCAAGATAGAAGCCAGATTAAAGGGCATCTCAATTGATGTATAAACAAAGATAAGATTGCCTATTGTAGCAGCCAATAACAGGTATGAACTATGAGTTTGGTACACATTGTGCACATCCTGTATATTGATACAACAAACACACTAGCATCCAAGCACTTCAATACATGTATGGAACTTAAAAAGAACCACGCTTCTTTTATTAATAGTTTCCCTCTTCAAGCAAAATTTTCACAATTAACATGATTCACAAATTTTAGTGATAATGAATACATAAGCAACACAATATCTTATATGTAACTGTATATATGAAGGCGAAAGAAGCAACAATGCATCAACCTTGTAGATTATTTGAATACATTAGGAATTAAAAGAAAATGAGAAACACATTCATGAACTTTAAATATATGCCAAAAGAAAATATTTATGTATATATGTATAAGTAGTTGAAGTAGTACTTATGTAAAACTAGCTCAAAAGAACTTTTAGCTAGTGGTGGGGCTAAGATTATTTAAGGGAAAAGAAACAAGCACTTAATAGGGAAAACAACTTTGGGCAAGTATGCAACCTTCCAGATGCTCGTGATGCAGGGAATTTAAATATTATAATAGTATTTTGTTGCAATGATTTAAAAAGGCGCTCGGGCGCTCGCCTAAGCGCTCGGGCGAGGCAAGGTGAGGCCCGAGCACCTCGCTCAATCTCGGGCGAGCGCCCGGGTTAAACCAGGCGACCGAACCAAGCTTTTAGCTCTGCTTTGGTTGTTCGCAATCGATTTCGACCGTCAGCGGTCGATTGAAGGAGAAATCCACCGTCGACGGTCGATTGAGGGAGAAATCGATCGTCGACGATCAATTGAAGGAGAAATCGATCGTTGGCGGTCAATTGAGGGAGAAATCGATCGTTGGCGGTCAATTGAGGGAGAAAAAGGGAAGAAGAAGAAGAAGAAGAGGAGAAGAAGTGGTTACATACCTCCTTTCCCCGCGCCGTCTTCACCCGCACGCCGTCCTCGCCCGCGGGCGATTCTTCTCCCACGTGAGGAGACGAAATGTCTCCCCATGCTGGGAGAAAGATCGAGGCGACGTCGCCGAGCCCGCCCCGTCTTCAACCACACGCCATCCTCACCCGCCGGCGATTCTTCTCCCACGCGAGGAAACGTCTCCCCGTGTGGGGAGAAAGATCGAGGCAACATTGCCAGTTTTTTTCCTTTTTTTAAATATATTATATTTAATATTATATCTAATATTATATTATATTATAAAAATATTATAATATATTTTAATGCATCGGGCGGTATCTACTATGCGTACCACACGATACCGTATACTATATATATTTTTATTTTTTTATATATTTATTAATTATATTATATATTATTTTTTTATTTTAGCGCCTTGCTTCGCTCGGGCGAGCGCCTAGCGCCTCGGGCGTTTTGGGACTTTGGCGCCTTTTAGCGCCTAGCGCTTTTTAAATCACTGTTTTGTTGTCTACGTGAGCACCAAACAATTAAAACGTCAAAACTACAGCTATATATATTGTCCACCAACGAAATGGTAGCATGACACAAAGGTGCATGTCTTTTGTGGTGCCTTGCTAGTGGAAATTGAAGCAACATGCATCATACTGGATCAAGGCATCGATGAGCATGCATCTATCTTTTACCCTAGCAGAGTTGCAAACCACTTGAACATAGTACAAGCTAACGCAAGCACAACATGGTTCAGCATTCAAAGTTCAAACATGATTAAACATGCCAAGGTCTACAATCTCGATGGGTACTGCCCAGTACAAACCAATTCGACCGCAGATCGATACATGGACCGCCTGCTACTGGGCGGTACCACCGATTGGGACTGTTTTCGCCCTATTACCACCTAAAATCGACCGATAATTCGACCGTTGCCAACCGATTCCAAGCAATATCGGCCGAGGAAGAAAGAAGAAGAGGGAGAAGAAAAGGGAGAATCTGGAGATCCGGCGCTGCTCTCCCGATCCCGATCCTCGCTCGCGAGCTTCTCGCTGCTTCGCAGGGAGAATCTTCGGCGATCGCGGGGAGAAGAAAACGACGTTTCTTCTCCCCACGCGGGCTTCTTACCAAGGCTTTGCGGGGAGATTTCTTCTCCCTGCATAGGCTTCTCAGGGAGAAGACGCACGGGGAGAAGGAACGAGGCGACGTTACCTTTTTTTTATTTTTTAACTTTATTATTATTATTATTATTATTATTATTATTATTATTATTATTATTATTATTATTATTATACCATACACTGGGCATACCGCTTAGTTACCTCTGTCAGTACCAAGTTGCTCTCAATCGGTATAGTCGGGATGAACCTTGAAACATACTAGGCATATAAACCAGGGATTGAAATTTCATTCCGTATCGGTGTACTCAGCTTCGCTCGAAATGGCGCGATATAGGTATATTGAGCGATATATATATATATATATATTAAAATAATATTTAAAAAATAAAAAGGAGGCATACGCTACCTCGGCGACATCGCCTCCTCTTCTCCTCGTTGCCTCAGATAAGGAGAAGAATGTGGTCTCCTTCATCTCCTCATCTATGACATTTGACAAAGACGTCGAAGGCCGTAGACACCTCCAGCCTTCGGCAAAGAAGCCACAGAATCGCAGTCGAGGCAATGAAGAAGACCGGCTCCTCCGCTGCTCTAGCTATCGCCTCGCCATTACCTCCTAGATCGAGATTGTCGAGGGAGGGCGGTGTCGGATCGGGACACATTGAGGTTCTCCTGATTCTCCCTCTTCTTTAAATGCCTTCTCTTTCTTCTTCTTCTCCTCGATGCTCTTTGCTTTCTTCTTCCCTCACCACAGCCAGACTGATACTGCATAGTAACAGGATGTCACGGTCGAAATTTCGACCATTACTGCCTGAAACAACCTCGTATTGTCTGATACATGGCTATATCGGGCGGACCGATACATACCGCTCGATACGGGCAATACAATTCAAAATTGTAAACCCTGCATAAAACATTCTTATAAACAAATTGAACTTCCTGTTCAAAATGAATTACAACCCTTATTAGTTACAGTCATAAATTAAACATAATATGGAACACTGATGACTTTGATTAGTAGTTGCCAGCAATGATTAATATATTAACTATATATATGAGAATGAAAATAGTCGGATTTCATGTTCATGCAAGTTCTCTTCTTTTTTCTTTTGTTTTAACATGCATACAAAAATGATGAGTTTATTCTGGAAAAGACGTGGGATCAAGTTAAGGAGGTAAAAGGACCGTAAACTTGGAAGTCTTTTCACCCATTAGATGTATGCTTTTAGCTGATTCATGTAGCAGACTTTATTAAGTACACTTTTGTAAGCTTATCATATGTGTGCAAAGAACTTCCACTTCTGCATATTTTCATGTCAGATCCAAGAATAGCATGCCTTGTTCTAACTTCTAACTACTGAAAGATCAGGAATATCCACCTATAGGGTTCTACCAAGGGCAGAGATTTATCTAAGCAAAAGTTATTTGTAGATGAAGGCGTTCTGATTTGCACTATACTTGTCAAAATGCCCAAACTGAACATGCCATTGTATCCATTAAAGATCTTGTAGACATAAAGTACATTAAAATGACGAAGTTAGGTATAGAATGACGAGCCAATAGCTCATTTTCCCCCTCAACTTCTAAATATGTTTATCTGATGACCATTCACCAATCACACCCTTGTAGAATTAACATGGGTAAAAATGCAATTAAGTGATTGTCTGGTTCTTTGACTGATATATTTTGAAGGTGTGTAAAACGTGGCCTACTGGGAACTTACTTGAATTTATTTTACCAATGTGTCAAAAAAGAAACTGAATTATTAACAGAAGAAAATTAACTCTTACATGGCATCAATATCATCCCAGGTCATAGTTTCCAAGTCAAGAATGTGCAAGTCATTCAGAAGAGATCTCTTAGCATCTTCGCCTCCAAATATAACCAAAGTGTTCCCGACAAGGGTAACTGATTGGCCTCCTCGGGAAATCTACAAGAGAAAGAAGATTATAAATGAAATGTAGGCAATGATAGCTAGGTTTCATAAAAACTGGATGTTTAAGCTAGAAAAACCAAATAATCCTAATGATAATTAATTGCTTAACCTGTCTAATCCCACTTTATCATAATTTTATTTTGCATCCATAACATAATGAAAAAGAATGTAACAAACTACTCATGAGATGCTTGCAAGGCAAGTTCTACCACAACAAGAAAAATAGTGATTGAAAGGAAAAGGCCAATGGTAATATATTCCATGGCAAACGGTTGCTCCTTCCTTGACCTATAATTTATTGAAGTTTCAGTTTACACACATAAAAGTTCAAAATGTCAAAACAAATCGACTTCAAGAAGAATAGAACACAAACAAGCTTCATGACTTAATCTAATGGTCTAGAATTTATGCTGAACACAGATTAAATAAAACTTACCGGTGGTTTCCCATATGTCTTTAAGTTTGACCAGAGACAAGTTTCTGGATCAAATTCCTTCACTGACATAATGGTAACTAAATTGTCATTCTGAGTAGAAAAAAAATTGACAAGTTGGTAGGAATGTTCGTACAAGAAAAACGACTTGAACCTGTAATTGTCTCAGATGGATCCTTGGTGTGCCCTCCGATAGATAAAATTTTGTTACCCCAAGGAATCTGCAATGATTAACAAGCGACCATGAAAATTCCTGTTACATATTCCCTCAACTATTTAGCTATTAGCCATAGGCAACTGCAGTTCTTGCAGCAGAGCAATACTTTACCAAGGAATGGCCAGCAGAGGGGGCAACTGAACCAGTGGTCAAGGAATCCAAGGACCCTGCAAGTGCCTTAGCTTCTATTCTTGACCATGTCAAGCTTTTCAAATCCAGAACCTTGGGTAAATAAATATAGATATAACCATTAAATTCAGACTTAATTAGTAAACATAAGTGAAAATCAGGACAGATTAGAACAGTTCTACTAACAAAAATAAAACACTTGCAGAAGAAGAAATCCAAAAATATCATTATGATGTCTAATTTTTTACTAAAATTCTGCATAACTAGGAGCTGATCAAACACAATTGTGCCTTACTTGTACCATCATTATCAACATACCTGGAGATCACTAAGGTAACGGCCATTGTGATTTCCACCAAAGATATACATTTTTTCTTGTAGAACAGCTGCTCCGTGCTGCACATAGATGTCAGACACAATTTGGTTGTCAATGGAATAAGAATAGTTTCACTGCTTCAGTATAAAATTAATCAAAGAATAGAGAGAACACCGCATAACGAGGCTTAGGGCGTTGTCCAGATACTGAAGGAGCAACCCATTGATCATATATACTGACTAAGTCAAGACCCTTCATTACAACATCCTTGTCCTGTGTCTCCAACAGAAGTCCATTTTCTGTTGAAATAGTTTTTGTCTCCGGTAAAGAGTCTCCATTTCGTGATGCTGACACAGTAGCTGGCTCAACTTTTGGTTTCTAAGAAGGTGAATTAACAGGATAAGAATGCATGATGATAATTCATATACAAGTCAAAGAAAACATTTAGTCTCAAACATAATTAGATCAAAATAGTTATTTAAATTATCTTTACTAGGCAAGGACACAAAGATATATGTCTATATTGGTGAAGATAGCACTTGTATGATATTGGAGGTTGAAATTAAAGAAGCTAGATCAACAGGAAGACTAAACTACTAAATAATGATTGTGGACTCAGAATCCATAGCATTTCATTTAAGCCATAGAACAATGCACCATCACAAATAGAAACACAAAGTATTTACCTAATCATCCTTGAGATCCCATTCTGTGGCAAGTGCAATTTAGCTATAATGGTGTTTGTTCAGTCGTCAAATACTTTGCATCCAATTCAACTGTAGTTTGGCCAATCTTGCAACCAATTCCAAATATTTCTTTCTTCACTGTTCCAAAGCCTTTCTTCAAGCCCTTAATAATTTTAAGCTGATTACTTCATCAATTTTTCTCATTGTTCGAAAACATTGGATATTTGAGACATCTTGATAGGACATATTATTCCATTCGACTAATTTATGGAATCTGACCTTGCTAACAATTTATTATGTCCATCAATACCTATAATACATGAGATTTGCATCTTCTAAATATTGTCAGTTAGACTTTGACAAGTTTTGATCTCACTACCAAGTGAAAGGGCTACATAACATCTGAATATATCAGAAACTACTAAGCCTTACCATAAACCTCTTTTATGATTAAGCTTACTTCAAGGCTGCTCAAAGCCTGAATAATCAAGTTCACAAAAAGAGAGCCAAATAATTACATTCTCAATTCGAAGTAGCAAGAATCTTTAAGAGACTGGGATAAACTCTGGAGCGTGTACCTTTACATTTTAGGGGATTCAGGACAAAGCGTTTGTTACAACCAATAGTTTGCCACCAGCATAAGTGATAAATGAACTATAGACAAGGAGCTCAAAGGAGTGAAAAAGAAAGGGAAAAAAATAATAAATCCCTAATTAGAACAAAGGTTTCATAATCATAGGTACTTGAATCAATCATCCAATGCAGGAGTATCACATGATCCAAGTGGAGTTCAAACAGTGAATTAAATAGTCTACAAATACTAAACAATAACAAACAGATGTAACAAAATAGCATTCGAAAGAGATAATATACCAGACTCAAATCCTATCAACTTTTTGCACTTCCGTCAACAAGATATTTTTACCTTTCTTTTACTATTTATGTCAATGAACACGCATGATATGACCAACATATGTGCCACACATAATAAATGATCCTTAAGTAGTTGTTAATCACTTGACCGAAATGATGATTGACTTATAACTTTTAGCAAACAAGAAATAATTCCTAATATACTTACGAGCATTTCAACATCTACAATAGATTCTGCTGCCGGTTCAGGAACCCTTGAATACCACGCAGGATCCTCTTCCTAATAGAGAAAATAAATTATTATCAACTTACCATTGTATGACAACTGCAATACTAAGCATACACATACCTCCAAAATTTTCACGAACAGACGCATTGCTTCTGTTGAAGCCATGTTTCCAAGTCCATGCCAACTGATAGCAGAGAAGTTATTAGTCTTAGATATTCAACATAAACAAAAAGTAATGTATAGATCATTCAATTATATCATTAGAAGATTATTCAGCAGCAGTACAAGTGTATCCTTACATGCTACTTCTCATACAAAGATGAAGGAATTGATCAAGAAAAAAAAAAAAGTGAAAGGGCAATATCTTGCACCTAAGAATACAAGAAGTGACATCCTAACTATATGGAGTTGAAATATTGATTTTTTCCTACATTTGGACAACATTTAGAGCAATATCACTTGTCAAGCTAAGAGCAATTCCAGCTCTTTTTATCGCTTTAGTAATTTTTTTCTTGGGTCTCTCTATACCACCTCAATCAATTCACCTCATCCAACAAGCAGTTGCCTCACCTTATCTTTTGTTGGATTCACACCTAATTATTCCTAAATATGAACATTTCCTATCAACATTCTCACCTCAGAAACAGTAACTTTTCATACTTATTATTACCCAATTGATCAACATTCTAAACCATAAATGACTGCTTATTCCTTGCAACTGCTTTATAAAACTTCCCTTTAGCTAAGGGGGGGCTGATGATCACAGAGCATGTTGAGCTCATTTTAGTTTAGTTATCATGTTTAGCTAAGGGTCATTAGCAGGAGCCTTGGTTTATGGGTACCCCCCCCCCCCTTTTTTTTTTTTTGTTTAACTCTAAACATAACATCTTCATAATCTTCCATTCCTTCTCAATTAAAATCCAATGTACTAAAACTCCTTTGCACAGGATAATTTAGCCCATCTATCTTAACTATACTTTTAAAATTTCTCTTTTCAATGCTGAAATTACACCATATATTCACTTTTGCCCCACATTGGCCAAAACATCAAGTTTCTAGCATTTGTCTTAGTTACTCAAGTTAAGAATCAAGCAAACCAATACAAATAACATATAACATACATATGGAAATTTATACAAAATATGTTTAGTAAGCTCATTTATAACTAATGTGAAAACATACGGACTTAAACTAAATTCTTGATACACAATTATGGTTATAGAAAACTTGATACATCTAAGTCCTAACACTAGTGACAACTCCATTGTACACATCTTTTATAACATCAAAACTAGAGGGTATTGGATGGTAGGCTTACTACCCAGGACACAGAAAAGCTACCTTGAATGAATCAATGAATGATATCCTCTTTCCTAATTTTTCAAAGCTTTTGGCAGCTGCCTTCTTTTATCCTTTACTGTTTAGTTTCCTCCTATTCTCCTCTCTCTCTCTCTCTCTCTTTCTCTCTCTCTCAATACCACTCTCCTCTCCTTTGTTTCTTCCCCCTCCCTACCACCTGGCTGTAGCCACTCAGTTGCATCATTACTTTCTCCTCCCTTCCAGTACTCCTCAGTGTTTCACTTTCTTTTTCTCCTCCCTCTCCTCATCCTCTGTTCTTCTCTCCTGCTCCTCTCTTTTATCCCTCTTTCTATATGATCCTTATGACCGGTAGGTACACTGATGTACCATGTGTTGGTACATTTGTGTGTACTGGACTCAAACCAGTCAAGACAGTGACCTGTATAGATTCTGGACCAGTTCTTGAAATCTTGCTTAAAGAAAAAGAACCTGTCTTTGATACTGGAGTAGTTTTTCATCATGAAAACGGATTAGAACAGCATATCTCCAATGCAGAATTGCAGAATAAGGATTTAGCCACACCAGATGCTAACATAAGATAGTAAATAAATAACAAAATAGATGTTTAACAGGTACGCTAAATGTCACATCTACTAGCAGGAAATTGTGATAGTTTCTTTTCATCAGAATTTAGCAAGCAAATACCCTGCAGATCATGAACTAAGAGAGCATAACAACTTTGACCTATCAACATATTTAAAATAACAAAAAAAAAAAAAAACCTATAACACCAACCTCGTCCATTTGCTGTGCTCCACAGGATTCCATGCTCTCGGTTTTGGATCGGTGCAAGGTCCAACGGTTGCCTGCAGCCAGGAAACAAATTCCAAAACGAACTTGTGGGTCAACAATTCAAAGATCTGGTTTGGCAAACTCTTTGTCACGTAGGCCTAACAATTTCCTGATACAGATCCCAAGAAATTTGAAGGATGGAACAGATTTTTGACTCCCCACGACAGATCTACCACGATCAGTATCAGCACAAAGAACATGTCGAACGGACGAAACAGGGGAGCAGATCCGAGCCCTACCAATCGAAGAAAGACCAAGAAACCCACCTCAATCAACGAAGAAGAATGGACCGACTAGAAACTCCAGAAAAGAGAAGGGCAATTGCGGGCAAGAGACATATCTAGGGAACGAAGACCGAAGAACCCACGAAAGAAGATATGCAGATCGACGAGAGGTTCAAGAAACGAGGGAAGGAGCCGTGGATCTCACCTGCTGGTACAGGCCATAGAGCAAAAGGGCGACGTCATTCTGGAACTTAGAGGCGCCCGTCGCGGAGGACTGAGGAGATCCGCCGAACCCGGCGTAGGCGGCGGCGGCGTAGAACCTATCGGGGTAAGCAAGGCCGGCCGAAGCCATTCGTCCACCCCCCCAAAGGAAAACGCGAGCTTAATTCAAGAAGCGAAAGAAGAGGCGAACGAAGGCGGGGTCGGAGTCTTTATAGAGAAGCCAAGGGCGGAGTCACGCTCTCTGTTCCTCAGCGAGGAGAGAACGAGAGGCCGTCGCGATCTAAACTCTCATTTGGTTGCTTGCCTTCGGTGAGATGCTTGGATCGTCTTCACAATGAACTGCGATAATTTACTCGCTCGGACAAGGGCGAGTAATATAAAGTTGGGGAGCGTTGCCCGGTGCCTGACGCCGTTATTGTAATTTCTATCTCTCGTTACGTCATAAGCCGTTATCATTGATATGTTTACCGTTCAACAATGACACGGGTGACGTTGGGACTTAACACGGACGAACATTGAACAGTAGTTGCTCACAAAGGAAAGTTTTAACTGTTAATCCAAACCGATCCCACTGATGATCAAATAATTTACTCAAACCCAAATATCGAATTTGACTCGCCAATTTGGTGTGGAATATCATATCTTGTTCCGTAATAATGAAAGACCAGTAGTAGCCCGTCCGTTGACAATTTACCCAAATACACCCATCAATGCTCGCATAAGAAGACTATACCGACAGCAAAGGGAGAGAGGCTCATACGGCATCGATGGTTCAGTGACCCATGTTAGGTTGGGGCGACGGAGGTCGAGATGCTTGACCTTGCATCTGCTGCCCAGGAAAACCTTGTGAGGGAGGTCGAGGAGCTTCAGGGCCTCGCGTGAAGTTAGCCATTGCGCTGCCACCGATAGGTGGTGGTATCAGTCCAGGAGGGCCATTTGCCACTGGTGGTGGAGGGGGAGGTTGTGATCCTTCCATTGCAGGCGGTGGAGGCCTAGGAGGATTCATGACTGGATCTGGGGGGGGGGGCGGTAGGTGGAGGTGCTTGGAGCGGCGGCGGTGGTGGTGCTTGAGGTGGAGGTGGAGGTGGCAATGGCCGCGGAGGAACACCCGGAGGAGCAGTACCATTGGCAACAGGAGCAGGTGCAGCTTGTGGTTTATTGGCTTCTGGTGGCTTGATCTTGAAATATAGTTGCAGCTGTTGAAGGAATCAAGATGTTAAGACATTATCGTCAGCTGATTACTAAAACAAATGGACAAGAAATCAAGCACAAGGGATATCAGATTGTTAATATAACCGTAAACATTTTTAGGTCTGGATCCCAATGGGAGAAGAATTTTGGTGTTGGTCTATCAATTTCTGTGCTTGCGACCTGATAAGGAACATATCAGCACATAAAACAAATCTGGTGAGGAACAAATAAACACAAAAGAAAATTGTTGTCGACCATAGAAAGAAATGTGCTGGAGAAGAAACCTCGAAGGCAATGATCTCATATATAGTAGATACTGGTATCCCTTATCACATGCTTCAATCCTCTGTCAATGACAAACCGTTGAGCCTAAATCACGCTTGCTAATAGATGTGAACATAATTGAAATGAAAAGAGAAAAAAATTATCAATGAAAAACAAAATGATAAGCATAAATATTAAGCAACCATATAGTGTAAGCATACATCTGATTCTACTGATTTTGGTTAGCACTTGCCTGCTCTAAGGATGACATAAACCTGTGCCTCGGCTTACTGTTATCTTTAATTTCAGGATACTCGATCTGCAGAAAATTCAGAACAAATGCTCCAAATCAAGAGATTTAAATAAACCACCATTGTAGATAATTATAAGCAAAAGGAGCATGGTGTTTTAGGCGATATATTTGATGTTTGCTTTTATTATTGTTCAAGATCAACAATCTATTGTTTAGACACTTATATTTACTTTAATCATTAATTTTTGAACCACATGTTATCATTTATTATATGCTATGCTTTAGGGTATCTATTATAATTTTACTCTCACTAAACTACACTAATTAATACCTTCTCCAATGAAATTCAACTGCACAAAAAATACATAAATTATTTTATTAAAATTGCATAATGATTAGATATAAAATGTATCGTGTATGTTCATTGACCGGATGATATTGTAGCAGCTTACAATAACAGAAAAAATTGACATGCACTTGGACATTCCATGGTGAGCTATCAAGTTCATCAATGAGAAGGATTAAATTAAGTTCATACTTTTTGTAGCTCTGAAAGAGTAGATCATGGAGGATCTCATCCAAAACATTGATGAATGATACAAAAGCTAAATGACTGGAAAGCATTATACAAGTAACCCCAGTGGTGGAACTAAAGTTGATGCAGTCAAAGAGAAGAATATGGTCTGTTAAAAGACACTAATAAATATTGTACTCTTTGCTGAACATACTCCACAGTTTGATATTCGAGTACAATATGTTGATTAATGTCCTTACACTGCCTGTATCACTAAAATTGGTGCACAAACATCCATGCCCGTCTCACACACCAACAAGACCAGTACCAGTCTGATCTTCTTGGACTGTGTCATCGCACATGATTGAGCATGAGTTGATATCATCATAGGTCAGAATAGCACCTTATTCTACCACCCCAGGGTCAACATTTAGTCAACACAAAAACAATTAGTAAGCCAAGGAGCACATAGTAGCCCAAAATGATACGGCTGCCAAAGCATCATGGAGAAACCCTGATGTGGAACAGGGGAAGTAGAGAAAGAGGGTAAGAGAAAAAAAAGAAGTGTGAGATAAGAGAGGAGAGTAAAAGACTAAAGAAGATGTAATTCTTTCATTCAAATCTGAAAAATGTTTGATCCATTGACAAGCTCCACTAAATATAGGGGTCTAGGAGCCTTGCCACGATTAATGAAGATAATGATTCTCAAGAATACTCTCCTAGGGAAGAGAAATCTAAAATGGGACTTCTCGGATACCTAAATAGTAAATGAGTGCACTTAATATAACAGTGCACTTACCCTATAGGTGGACCTAGCATTTGTTCGAACTGAGGCTTAAATGTCGCCTAACCCACTCATAAACCTTCTCATTCATGGTTCATTTTTCAAAATGTTGGAGAGCTCTTAGGACTTGGTCATTTTGTCACATAATTGATTCAACATTATGTCATGATCTGCTAGTTTGGTCCCAAGGGTTTCCACCTCACTCTGTTGGTTTAGAGATTCATCAGGATTAATTTGGTCTTCACCTCACCAACTTGTGATTCTAATGCTATCACTAAATTACCTCTTGGCCAAGGTTTTACATACCGGCCCGTACTGGTGTACCGAGACTATCGCCGGCGATATATTAAAATATATTATAATATTATATTATATATTATTAAATATTATATATATTCAAAAAGAAAACAAATCGCCTACGAGAATAACGGGCGACCATGAGCGAAAATATGGTGACCCACAAGAATGGCACGCGGGCGAGGAGGTACTTCTCTCTTCTCCTCTTCTTCTTATTTCTTCTTTTCATCTTCTTCTTCTTCTTCCCTTTTTCTCCCTAAATCGACCGTTGACGGTCGATTTTGGTAGTATTGCCCGATAGCGACCGATCTGCGTATGAGTAACCTGGCTGTCACGGACTTAGCTGAATTTGCTTAAGTCGTACGGCACCATCGCAACAAACTTGAAGACAGCTGGAATTGCCTAAGTCACGAAGCAACTTTGCCCACTTGTTCTGGACTTAGCTGGGCTTGCCTAAGTCTTGAAACGTTAAAGCGTATATTTGCCCGCAAAGGGTCAACCCACTTGCAATCTCTTACAAGTCCCAAAGGACCTGCAAAAACAGAAGTTGATTAGTTACAAAGGTGAGCAATAGACAAGTCCCGAAGTCTCGCAAAGAGGGCAGCTCTTTCAAGCAATTCATCGAACAACTTGTGTGCAGCAGAGAAAGGAGAGAAAGAGAGTGAAACAGTACTTTAGATGGCTGTACGAACGGTCGCAAGTCCACAAACGATAGTCCCCAAGGTGTTGGACGCAAGTCAAGTTCAATGCTTGATGAATGCTCATGCTCGACACCATCCTGGAGCCCCAACCAGCCCTGTGCCACCCGGGGGGGTTCCAGAGGGCTGAGATGGCTGACGTTTTGCTCTGCTCAGCCAGCTCGTCGCAGCACGCAAAAACGACCCAAAACTAGGCAGTTTTGGCTCCACGCAGCGAGCGATCGTCTACAGTCTTACAAACTGTTTTTGTTCGCAATTCCTAGGCAAAATCACACAAAACCAAGGCAAAACAGGTTGCTAAGCATCTATACAAGCAACAAAGGCAACGAACGATTCTAGGAACGAAGAGTTGCGGTTGATTGACGACCGTTCGTAACATTCTCCCCCACTTAAATTGTCGACACCCTCGTCGACGCTTGTTGATAGGCTTTGACGTAGGCTTCTTCATGTCATAGGGCGTCTTCTGGCTCCCAACTTGTCACTGGCTTAGCTGATTTTGCCTAAGCCGTGTGGCACCCATGCGTGTCCGTCCACAAAGGTCAGCCCTCCCCGAGATCTCCTAGAGTCCCTTAGACTTACAAAAAAGAAAACGGGCCAGAAGAAGCAATTCCCACGGGATCCACAAGCAACTGCTCAAGCAGACACTTTATAAAGCCAGATACAAATAACACCCATGGACATTACAAACTCAGAGAGGTTGCACACAAAGGATAATGGTCCATTACAAACCGAAGTCCTCACAAGGCTTACAAGACATACTCATATTTACAAGCCAAACTTGGCCATAAAGCAAAGCAAACCAAACTAGGGCTGCTAAGTCTACTACAAGCCCGCTACTTGCTGTATAAGGTATGTACACAAACCGAAAGACACGGACAAACACGAGCATTTCATCGAACACCTTATTTACATTGTTGTCCGTGACATTCTCCCCCACTTATTCCTTCGACGTCCTCGTCGAAGCCACTGTAGACGCTTATCTCCTCGCATTTTGCTGAATCTTCAATCTTCTGCTTTGGCTGCAACACGCCCCTTTGGCTCCCAACCGCTCTGTGCCGCTGTTGTTGAGTAGTCGAACTCTAATCTGCCATGCTGCTTCAACTCACCACTAACTGAATCTGGTGTGGGGTTGGCTGAGTTGTGCTGATCCTTCTTGGTTCTCGCGAATCCTTCTGATGAAGGAAAAGACCTGCCTTATTATGCACTAGTATCGTAGTATATTCATGTTGCTTGAACTGGATAGATGCTTGTTGGAACTTTAATGAGCATCGCCTCGTAGACTTCGAAGTTTTTAAGGTCCTTCCTCCACAATTTTTGCCCATTGAACCTTCCTCCACTTTAATTTGTCACTTCCAAGTAGGTTCGCGTCACTCCTGCTTTCGATTGGCATTCAGTTGAGAAATGAAACGGACACTCTACTCTCAGTAGTACTGATCACCAATGGTGAAGATTTGATAACTATTGTCTTCCATAAGCTTTCTTTGAAGGGTCACTGAACTTATGCAGAGCTCCTCTGCTGGATAAGTAAGAGAACTGGGATACTCAACTTCACCCATTCTCTTAGTAGTTGAGAAGGCAAGGTTACTTGGCTTCGCTCACCTCCTCGAGTTAAGAGAATTGGGGTACTCAGTTTTGCCTATTCTCTTGAGTTAAGAAGGCAAAAGTTACTCGATTTTGCCTGCCTCCTCGAGTTTGTACTTCATGCATTGAGCTGGATACTAACATTTACTAGCTCTTTGCTCACACTTCTGAAGCACTTGAAGTGTTTGTACTCCTTGCGTTGAGTTAGCTACTGTGATTCGCCTTCTCACTGCCAATGAACTTTGGAATGCAAGAAGTTTCGCTCTCAAAGAGCAAAAGTTTACTCCAACTTGGAGTAAGTCTTTGATAGTTCTGGTCGCCTCTGGGATTGTACCGTCTTCTCCATCACCATTGCCGCCTACTCCTCTGAGTAGAAAAGGTACAGTACCGCGTACTACCTACTTCGTTTCTTGGTCGAGCACTTTTGCATCAACCCTCCCTTGCTTTCGGCTATCTTGATAAGAAGCCTATCGACACCGGTCTTATGAAGTTCCTGGCCTCCGCCTGCCTTGGTACAGGTTTGCCTTTGCATTCTCCACCTCCTCCTTTACGACCAATGCTCTCCCTCCACGAGAGCAAGGGATCGATGACTCCAAGTCCCGCCTCAGCACTGGTGTTGCCAAGCCCATAGCCCTACTATCTGCTTGCACCGCATCCCTTCCTTCGTGATCGGTAGATCCGCCTCTGACTGTGGTGCTCCTCAGTCCACCTCCTTTCTAACCAACGCTTTGCTTTTGGGTAGCCGAGCCCCACGGACTCGTGCCGCCTCGCCCCTTCGACCACCTATTTCAACACCACGTCCTCCTGCAGTTCTCCTTGGTCGATGAAAAGACAACCGCAACTCTTATACATGGCCTCCGCCATGTTCTGTGGCTCATGATTATGTTCTCCTTAGCTTCCTTGGTAGCAACGCTTACTCGGCTTTGTCCTCGACTGGGCTCCCTTTTAACGCGAGCAAGTCCAACTCTCCAGCTGCTCCGATTATACCTTCGATAATCAAGTCCCCTCCATGGGACTCACTGGGACTTGCAATCTAACTTCTCCCTCAATGGTACACAACCCTCATTTGCTAATGACCAAGGCTTTCCTCTGATGCAAGCTTCGATGCATACACACGGAAGACCCGCCTCTGCGGTACCATGGCATTCACCCCTTAAATCCACAACCCTTCTTGTCGTTGCATTGTTCACCGAAGTGGAGCTCCCAGCAGCTCCCGATCATTCACACGATCACGCCCCTCCATGGGACTCACCGGTACTTGCACTTGAACTTCTTCCTCGATACAAGACTCATACGTCATGACTAAGGCTTTCATCTAATGCAAGCTCCGATGCACACACGAAGACCCGCCTCTGCGGTACTACGACATTCACTCCTTGAATCCATAGCCCTTCTTCTTGTTGTGTCGTACACAAAAGTGGAGTTCCCAGTTTACCCCTGATCATACCTCCACATGATCTTGTCCCTCACGAGACAGGACTGCATGTGTTGCATTGCCACGAACAATTCCACCACGATCCGCTGCACTATGTCGCCTCCTGATGACATCTCCATTGCATACAGATTCTTATGTGATGACCTCGGACTACGAATTCTCTATGTGTGGCCTCTGCCAACACCTCGTAGGGCCTCCGCCATCTCCGATTTTTTGTTCGCTCCCTTGGCAATTCACCTTCGTCCACCCACTCTTGGGTCACACCTGGACGAAGCGTAGCTCTAAGATAGTCCATCGCCTAGTAGCTCATGAAATCACCCTGACTTCGCTTAGAATTGGTGCACCATTGTCCGGATCCTGGGCCTCTATCCTCTACCAGCACAATCTCTACTATGCACCACTTATTCCTGACAACTCGAATGGCTACACTATGGCATATTCTTCAAGAGTACCCGCCTCCGCGTCCTCTCGCCCCGTGCTAAGGTATCCTGATCCCAACTTCACCTCCGCAAGTTGAATCACCTTAGTTACTTCGTCAAATGCATCTCTGAGGTAAGGTGTATGTGCCTCGAAGCTCCCTTCGTCTTTGGCATCATGCAAGATAAGTCTACCCCATCAGAATGAAGAACCCATGGAACGACATGATCCCACTCTTGTCTCTACAAGAGTTCATGCCCTTAACCTCCATCCAAGGAAAGCTCTGTGCCTCCGCTCCATGTTCCATCTTCTATGTCGACTCCCTTCATGCGGCTTGGAAACTTCACTGAGTTCCACCCAAGTAGTTCCACTCCTCGATTTACATTGAGTTGATAGTGGCCCTCGCGTCCACCATTCCACGGGTCAGCCCTCCATTGAGTTCGATTTCCACATCGACTCTTAAGTGTGCCTTCATAAGATGTTGTCTTGGATTGCTCCCCACTTGATCTCGACATGCATCCACCAATGCATTACCTCATTTGAGATTATGCGACAACTCCTCATCACTCATTCGATCCATTGAACACTGTGAAGATATTGCCTTGAGGAACTCTTTCTCAATATGTGCGATATGTTGCACATGCTTCTCCCTCTGGAGAACTAGGACTTATCCCTCTTGGATATCTGTTCTGTTGGAGCAACTTTCCTCCTTGCATTCTTCCTACTGGAAGTTTCGGAGACCATCATCCCTTTTGGACTACTCCGTCTTGCTGAACAACTTGTGCCTTGTCCTACCCCTGCAAATGCACTTACTAGATTGCGACCCTTCGCCAAAACAGTCTCCACTGCACCCTTCAAGGTCTAGCAATGTACTGAACTTATTGCACATTTCAGCCGCCTAAGGACGTATCCTTTCCATGTTGAAGAGAAAGTTATGATGCTCCACAGCGTCAAGTTTCGATTGCGCCTTGGGATGGCCACGAACACTCCGTCGTCCGTACAAGCCCTTGCGAGATCGAATCCTTCGAGTTAGCAATTCCCCTCACCTCTGTGAGCTTTGCACAACTCTTTCAGTCATTACGCAACACCTCCCACTTTGCACGGTCTCATCTCTCACCAAGCACCTCGCTTGCCTTGAGCACCATCAAGTTTAGTTGCCAACGTCGAGCCATAGCTCGAACTCAACCATCCCAATCTTTGTGTGTTACGCATTCTTCTTCGCTTGCTTATCCTCATGGTGCCTCTCGCACAAAGGGTTGGTCATTCCTCTGAATGTCAAACCTGGATGCCCGCTCCTCTGAGCGACTCCTTTCCTTACATCTCAATGTCCGTTTCTCCCAAACGCGGTGTGTTGTCATCCTCCATAACTAGGTCCCCCACGTTTGTATGGCGAGTGTTTCTGCGTATGCTTGTCCCGCTCTGATACCACATTGTCATTGGCTTAGCTGATTTTGCCTAAGCCATGCGGCACCCATGCCCATGCGTGTCCGTCCACAAAGGTCAGCCCTCCCCGAGATCTCCAAGAGTCCCTTAGACTTACAAAAGAGAAAACGGGCCAGAAGAATCAATTCCCACCGGATCCACAAGCAACTGCTCAAGCAAACACTTTATAAAGCCAGATACAAATAACACCCATAGACATTACAAACTCAAAGAGGTTGCACACAAAGGATAATGGTCCATTACAGACCGAACTCCTCACAAGTGCTTACAAGACACACTCATATTTACAAGCCAAACTTGGTCATAAAGCAAACCAAACTAGGGCTGCTAAGTCTACTACAAGCCCACTTCTTGCTGTACAAGATATGTACACAAACCGAAAGACACGAACAAACACGAGCATTTCATCGAATATCTTATTTACATTGTTGTCCATGACAAACTGGCTTCTATTCGGGGAAGCTTTTGCTACTTCACCAAGTACTCAGTTTGCTCTGCTCCGTTAGGTAGCTTAGTCATACGATCCGCCAGAATAGTCTTAACTCGCTTTTTGTAGGAGGCTCTGATTTAAGGTAGTCGAGTTGAAATATTTCGTGAAGTGCCTTGCGGATCTGAATGGTAGGCCTTCAAGTTACTCGCATGGAAGACATTGTGAATTTTGAACCATGCTGGCAGTTGTAACTTGTAGGAGACGTTGCCTACTCTACTGATGATTGGGAAATGCCCTTCATACTTGCGTACCAATCCTTTGTACACTTTGTGCCTAAAGAACTGGAGTGATGCTGGTTGGAGCTTCACCAACACTAAGTCACCAACTTTAAATTTCTGTGGTCGCATTCCCAAGTCTGTCTACTTCTTCATCTTTTTAGCCGCCTTCTCCAAGTAGGCCCGAGAAATATCTGCATTTCGATACCATTCTTTTGCAAAGTGATATGTTGACGGACTACTCCCCGTATAACCAATAGCCAATGTGTGAGGAGTCAACGGTTGTTGTCCTCAAAGGGGCTCTTGTTGGACGCAGAGCTTCGCTGCAAGTAGTAGGAGAATTGGGCTATGTCCAACAGTTTCACCCAATCTCGTTAGTTAGCACTCACGTAGTGCTGGATATACTGTTCTAATAATGAGTTGATTCCCTTTGTTTGACCATCCGTCTTGCCATGGGCTTAGCTGATTTGCCTAAGCCGTGCGGCACCCATGCGTGTTCGTCCATAAAGGTCAGCCTTCCCCAAGATCTCCTAGGGTCCCTTAGGACTTACAAAAAGAGAAAACGGGCTAGAAGAAGCAATTCCAACAGGATCCACAAGCAACTACTCAAGCAAACACTTTATAAAGCCAATACAAAATTACACTCATGGACATTGCAAAATCGGAAAGGTTGCACACAAAGGATAATGGTTCATTACAAACCAAAGCCCCCACAAGTGCTTACAAGACACACTCAAATTTACAAGCCAAAATCCATAAAGCAAACCAAACTAGGGCTGCTAAGCCTACTACAAGCCCGCCATTGCTGTACAAGGTATGTACAGAAACCGAAGGACACGGATAAACATGCGCATTTCATCGAACACCTTGTTTACATTTTTGTCCGTGACATTCTCCCCACTTATTCCTTCAACGTCCTTGTCGAAGCCACTGTAAACGCTGCATCTCCTCGCATTTTGTTGAATATTCAATCTTCTGCTTTGGCTGCAAAACACCCCTTTGGCTCCCAATCGTTCTCCGCCACTGTTGTTGAGTAGTCGAACTCGATCCGCCATGCTGCTTCAACTCACCAACGATCAATCGGGTTGGTGAGTTGTGTTGATCCTCGTTGGTTCTCGCGGATCCTTCTGATGAAGGAAAAGACCTGACTTATTATGCACGAGTATCGCAGTATACTCATGTTGCTTGAACTAGATGGATGCTTGTTAGAACTTTGACGAGCATCGTGTCGCAAACTTTAAGGTTTTTGAGGTCCGTCCTTCACAATGTTTACCCATTGATCCTTCTTCCACGTTTAGTTGTCACTTCCAAGTAGGTTCGCATCACTCCCGCTTTCGATTAGCATTCAATTGGGAAATGAAGTCGACACTCTACTCTCAGTAGTACTGATCACCAATGGTGAGGATTTGACAACTATTATCTTTCATAAGCTTTCTTCGAAGGGTCACTGAACTTATGCAGAGCTCCTCTGCTGGATTACTCGATTTCACCTATTCTCTTAGTAGTTGAGAAGGCAACGCTACTTAGCTTCGCTCACCTCCTTGAGTTAAGAGAATTGAGGTACTCAGTTTCGCCCATTCTCCAGAGTTGAGAAGGCAAAGGTTACTCGATTTTGCCTGCCTCCTCGAGTTAATACTTTATGCATTGAGCTGGTTACTAACATTCGCCTCTTTGCTCACACTCAAGCACTCAAGTCTCAGCGTTGAGTTAGCTACCGTGATTCGCCTTCCCACTATCATTGAACTTCTAGAATGCAAGAAGTTTTGCTCGAAAAGAGCAAAAAGTTTATCCCAACTTGGAGTCCCCCAACTTAGAGTAAGTCTTTGATAGTTCTGGTTGCCTCTGAGATTGTACCGTCTTCTCCATCACCTTTGCCGCCTACTCCTCCGAGTAGAAAATGTACAGTACCACGTATTGCCTACTTCGTTCCTTGGTCGAGCACTCCTGCATCAACCCGAAGTCCCTCGCTTTTGACTATCTTGATGAGAAGCCCATCAACACCGGTCTTATGAAGTTCATTGGCCTCTGCCCTTCCGCCCTGTCTTGGTACTTGGAGTTTAACTCTACATTCTCCACCTCCTCGGCCCCTTTTACGACCAATGCTCTCCCTCCATTAGAGCAAGGGATCGATGACTCCACAGAAGTCCCGCCACTGCAGTACCATGGTGCTACCAAGCCCATGGCCCTACTATCCATTACCTTGCATCTACATACCTTCCTTCGCGATCGGTAGATCGGCCTCTGCGGCACTGTGGTGCTCCTCCGAGTCCACCTCCTTTATAACCGACGCTTTGCTTTTGGGTAGCTGAGCCCCACTGGACTCGTTGTCGCTTCCTCGCTCTTTTCAACCACCTGCTTCAACACCACTGTGTCCTCCTAGCAGTTCTCCTTAGTCGATGGAAAAACAGACTACAACTCTCATGCATGGCCTTCGCCATCTTGTTGAGGGCTCACGTCGATTCTGTTCTCCTTATCTTCCTTGGTACCAATGTTCGCTTACTCGACCTTGTCCTCTGACTTGCCGAGCTTTTTTAAGCGAATGTGAGCACTGAAGTAGTCCAACTCTCCAGCCGCTCC
This sequence comes from Ensete glaucum, assembly GCA_021527575.1. Lineage (NCBI taxonomy): Eukaryota > Viridiplantae > Streptophyta > Magnoliopsida > Zingiberales > Musaceae > Ensete > Ensete glaucum. Next base: position 40,191,175 of record CM038552.1, read on the forward strand.
GATCATACCTTTGTATAATCAAATCCACGAGACTCGGTACTTACAACGACTTCTCCTGGTACACATCTTGATGACCAAGGCTTTCATTTGATGCAAGCCTCGATACACACACACGGAAGACTCGCCTCTGCGGTACTATGGCATTCACCCTTTGAATCCACAGCCCTTCTTGCCGTTGCATTGTTCACCGAAGTGGAGCTCCTAGCAGTTCTTGATCATTCATATGATCACGTCCCCCTCCATGGGACTCACTAGTACTTGCACTTGGACTTCTTCCTCGGTGGTATATAGCCCCCATATGCTGATGACTAAGGCTTTCATTCAATGCAAGCTTCGATGCACACACGAAGACCCGCCTCTACGGTACCACAGCATTCACTCCTTGAATCCATAGCCCTTTTTCTTGTTGCGTCGTACACCAAAGTGGAGCTCCCAATAACTCCTAATCATAGTGTGCCTTCATATGATGTTGCCTAGGATTACTCCCCCACTTGATCTTGAAATGCATCCACCAATACATTACCTCATTCAAGATCATGCGACGACTCTTCATCGCTCGCTCGGTCCATTGAACTTTGTGAAGATATTGCCTTAAGAAACTCTTCCTCAATATGTGCAATCTGTTGCACATGATTCTCCCTCTGGAGAACTAGGACTTATCCCTCCTGTATATCTGTTCTGTTGGAGCAACTTTCCTCTTTACATTCTTCTCACTGGAAGTTTCGGAGACCACCATCCCCTTTGGACTATTCCGTCTTGCTGAATAACTTATGCCTTGTTCTGCCCCCCGTAAATGCACTTGCTAGATTGCGACTCTTCGCCAATACAGTCCCCACTGCACCCTTCAAGGTCTAGCAACGTGTTGAACTTATTGAACATTTCAGCCACCTATGGACGTATCCTTTCCATGCCTAAGAGAAAGTTCTGATGCTCCATAGCGTCGAGTTTTAATCGCGTCTTGGGATGGCCACAAACACTCTGTCGTCCGTGTACAAGCCCTTGCATGAGTATCGAATCCTTCGAGTTAGCAATTCCCTTCACCTCTGTGAGCTTTACACAACTCTTTCAGTCGTTACGCAACACCTCCCACTTTGCACGATCTCATCTCTCACCAAGCATCCCGCTTGCCTTGAGCACCGTCAAGTTTGATTACCAACGTCAAGTCGTAGCTCGAACTCAACCATCCCAATCTTTGTGCGTTATGCATTCTTCTTAGCTTGCTTGTCCTCGTTGTGCCTCTCACGCAAAGGGTTGGTCATTCCTCTGAATGCCAAACCTGGATGCTCGCTCCTCTGAGCGACTCCTTTCCCTACATCTCAATGTCCGTCTTCCCCAAACGGTTGCGCGTGTTGGCTGTCCTCCACACAACCCAACTAGGTCCCCCACGTTTGTATGGTGAGTGTTTCTGCGTGTGCTTGTCCCGCTTTGATACCACAATATTACGGGCTTAGCTGATTTTACCTAAGCCGTGTGGCACCCATGCATGTCCGTCCGCAAAAGTCAGCCTTCCCCGAGATCTCCTAGGGTCCCTTAGGACTTACAAAAAGAGAAAACAGGCTAAAAGAAGCAATTCCAACGGGATTCACAAGCAACTACTTAAGCAAACACACTATAAATCCAATACAAAATTACACCCATGGACATTGCAAAATCGGAAAGGTTGTACACAAAGAATAATAGTCCATTACAGACCAAAGTCCCCACAAGTGCTTACAAGACACACTCGTATTTACAAGCCAAAATCGGCCACAAAGCAAACCAAACTAGGGCTGCTAAGCCTACTGCAAGCCCGCTACTTGTTGTACAAGCATTTCACCGAACACCTTGTTTACATTGTTGTCCGTGATAGTCTGGGGGTGGAGGCTTGTGGAGAAGTATAACTTCGATCCCAACAGTTAAATAGCTCGGTCCAGAATCGTCCCAAGAACCGAGAATCTCGATCACTAATGATATTGTGTGGGACTCCCCAATACTTCACCACATTCTTCATCATCAACTTGGCCGCCTCTTCTGCTGAACAATGTAGGGGTGCAACAATAAACGTTGCATACTTTGAAAACCGATCAACAACTGCGAGTATCGATCCAAGTCCCCCTACTATGGGCAAGCTTGATATGAAGTCCAAGGAAATGCTTTTCCATGGCCTTTCTAGTACCAGCAGCGGCTCAAAAAGTCCCACTGGTTTTCGCTGCTCTACCTTATCTTGTTGGCACGTAAGGCATGTACGAACATAATCCCCTACATCTGTCCCCATCTTTAGCCAATAGAATGCCCTCTCCACGAGAGCCATTGTCCAATGGATACCCGGATGTCCCACCCAAAGGGAATCGTGACACTCTCTCAGGAGTTCACGCCTCAAATTGTCTACTCGCGGAACGTAAACTCTATTTCCCTTGGTGTATATGAGTCTCTCCTACACCTAGAATCGTCATGCCTTGCCTTCTTTGATGAGTTGCATCAGGGTTACTGCCTGAGGATCGCTGTACAATGCATCCCTGATCTTGGAAAGAAAGTTGGAGTGCAACTGACTTGCTTGGCCTCCGCCTCCCAACTATATAGCATTCACCAATTCAACTTTCCGACTCAAGGCATTGACCACGACATTTGCCTTTCCGGGCTTGTACTTCATTACCATGTCGAACTCAGCCAAGAAGTCCTGCCATCGTACTTGTTTCGGGGAGAGTTTCTTTTTGAGTCTGGAAGTAGCTCAATGCGACATTGTCCGTCCTTAGCACGAATGGTGCTCTCAAAAGGTAGTGTTGCCAAACTCGTAGACAGTGGACCACCGCTGTCATCTCCTTCTCATGCACTGGATATCGCCGTCGGTCTCGTTGAGCTTGTGACACTCGTAGGTCACTCGATGACCCTCTAGCATACGTACTCCTCCAATAGCGAAGTCAGAAGCATCGGTATGGACTTCAAAAGACTTCCCATAGTTTAGTAATCTGAGTACTGGTTCCTCCAACACGGCAGTCTTTAGGTCTTGGAATGCCGCTTCGTATTTGTTTGACCATCTCCACGACTACTCTTTATTTAGCAACTCCGTTAGTGGAGTTGTGCGCTTCGAGTATCCAGCTATGAAGCGCTGATAATAGTTGATGAACCCAAGGAAGGATCTCAACTCTAGCACCTTCTTTCGTGTCCGCCAGTCCACCACAGCTTGCACCTTGGATTTGTCCATTCGGATAGAACCATTGCCGATTTGATACCCCAAGAACAAAATCTATGTCTGAGCAAAATAGCGCTCCTCCCTCTTTACGAACAAAGTCTTCTCCCTGAAAACTTTGAAGATTGTCCGAAGGTACTCAATATGCTCCTCAAGTGTTTGGCTATAGACGACTATATCATCTAGGTAGACGACTACAAACTTGTCCAAATATTCCTTGAACAGTTGGTTCATTAGAGTATAGAATGTGGCCGGAGCGTTGGTTAAACCAAAAGGCATCACCAAGAACTCAAACGCTCCATACCTGGTCACACAGGTAGTCTTCGCCTCATCACCTTCTGCAATGCGCACTTGTCAATACCCCGACCGAAGGTCGAGTTTGGAGAAATGCTTGGCTTTGCCCAGTTGATCGAACAAATCCGCGATAAGCGGAATAGGATATTTGTTCTTTACTGTTACTTTGTTCAGGGTTCGATAGTCGACACATAATCGGAGACTCCCATCTTGTTTCTTTTGGAAGAGAACCGGAGCTCCGAATGGTGCCTTTAAACTGCGGATGAGACCACCGCTTAGCAGTTCCTAACTGCTTTCTCAGTTCTCGCCAACTTTGGAGGGGCCATACGATATGGTGGTCTCGCTGGAGGCTTAACTCCTGGCTCCAACTCGATATTATAATCCACGCCTCTGCGCGGAGGTAGAGTCTTATGCTACTCAAGTGGCATGACGTATGTGAACTCCTTCAGAACGTTCGCCACCGCAGCAAGTTCGTGAATGGCCTCCCCATCAAGTGGTTCTAGCTTCACCATGAAAGTCAATTCGCATTTTCATACCCCTTTCTTCAATTATAGTGTCAATATTTGTTGTAGGTCCTTGGTTCCTCCTCGAGAGACTGGAAGAGAGTTTAGAAACGGCATCGGCATCAACTTCGCCGCGTGCATGAACTCCATTCCAAGAATCACTTGGAAGTCATCCAATGGCACCGCCATCATGTTTGTGCATCCGCTCCACGTTCCAATCTTCATAGGGACCCCCCTTGCTAGTCCGGAGATCCGTTGAGCCTCCGAGTTCACAACCTTCATGCGACTTGGGTTCTTCTCCAAAATAAGTCCAAGTCGCTTCGCTTTGTGATCGACAATAAAATTATAGGTAGCACATGTGTCCACCATTGCCCGGGTTGTTCGGCCATTTAGTTTGATGTCCACATACATCAGCTTGTTGCTCACTGCTTTTGATGGCTTTGCCTTTATATTCTCCCCCACTTGACCCCGTAATGCATTCAACAAGCGCATTACTCCCATTCAGGGTCCTTGCGACTCTTCATCATCGCTGTTGGATTCAGAACTGCTCAAACTAAGGGCCACAGCTTTGCCCTTGTCCGACTTGTGGGGGTGTACTGATGTCGTTAAAGCGTTGAGCGTCTGCTTTTGCGAACACTCCCTCACCATGTATGGTCCTTCGCACAAAAAGCATCCGCCAGATTTTGGGACCTTGCCTTTTGAGTTTGGTCCCTTATAGAAACTCCTCTTCTTTTGTCCGCCCCCAGACTCCTTTGCACGAGTATTTTGTTGGGCGATTCCCGACGATTGTTTCTTCTTTCCCAAATCCTCCGAAAAAACGAAGTCAGTTAGCCTTTCTGCGACTGCAATTGCCCCGACCACGTCAGTGACATTCCTCCAATTTAGTTCTTGTTGCGCCCATAGCTTTGAGCCATCGAGAAAGCTGAATAGTTTATCCTTTTCGGACATATCTTGGATATCCAGCATCAGTGCCAAAAATTGCTTCACATAGGCTTGAATGGATGTACTCTAGCGGAGTTGTCTCAGTTTCCTTCTCGCAACGAACTCTGTATTCTCGGGCAAAAACTGAGTTCTCAACTCTCGCTTCAAGTCTTCCTATGTATCCACTCGACATCGGCCTTGTTGGATCTCCTCCCAACGGGTTCGCCACCAAAGTTTCGCATCTCCATTTAGATATATGGTTGCTATAGAAACTTTGGTTTCCTCCAAATCGGGCCTCGTAGCACGAAAATATTGTTCCATGTCAAACAGGAAATTCTCGAGCTCTTTAGAATCTCTAGCGCCCCTGCAGCAATGCAGCTGTGGTGCCCTGAAGCTTTGTAGTGGGGCAGCGTGGGTATTGTTCCCTCCCGTATTAAGAGTTCTAGTTAGCAACATCACTTTGACCGTGAGTTCCACCACAACTTCATGTAGATGTTGTACGGAGTCTTAGGTGTCCTCCGTTAGTCAGTCGACCAGGGACTCGACCGCCGATCCGAGATTCAGCTTCTTCTTGTGAGCTCTCTACCTCAATGAGTCTTCGTTGCCCTTAGTAGAGTTCCTCCAAGCTCGCTTCAAGAACATCGAGGCGGGTTTCCACCGTTGTAAGTCTCTCTTTGTGGCTCCTTTTCCCAATTGGCATACCAGATTGTGCCTCCTCCACTCGCGGAGAATATCCAACTTCACGCTCGTCTTGTTCGCTGTTGCGCTCCTCATGAGCGGCTCCAAAAGCATGAGCGAGTTTCACTGACCCACCGCGATTGGGGCAAAGGTCCGGCTTACCCTATCTTGCTTGATTCACCACGGTATTTCGCCATGGTGTTACGGACTTAGCTGAATTTGCCTAAGCTGTGTGGCACCGTTGCGGCTAACTTGTAGACTTAGCTGGAATTGCCTAAGTCGCGAAGCAACCTTTGCCCAATGTTCTGGACTTAGCTGGAATTGCCTAAGTCATGAAATGTCGAAGCATATTTGTCCGCAAAGGGTCAACCCAATTGCAACCTCGTGCGGATCCCAAAGGACCTGCAAAAAGAGAAGTTGATTACTTTTGAAGACGAGTGACGGACAAGTCTCGATATCTCGCAAAGAGAGCAGCTCTTACAAGCAATTCGTCGAACAATTGAGTGCAGCAGAAAAAGAGATAAAGAGAGCGAAACAAGACTTTAGAGAGCTGTAAGAATGATCGCAAGTCCACAAACAATGGTTCCCGAGGGTGTTGGACGCAAAAACACTTCAATTTCTTTTGAGTGCACACGCCCGATTACTATCCCGAAGCCCCATCCAGCCCTGTGCCACCCGGGGGGTTCCAAAGGGTTGAGATGGCTGACATTTCGCGCCGCTCAAAAAGCTCGTCATAGCATGTGAAAATGGCCCAAAACTAGGCTTTTTTGGGCTGTTTTGGTTCTGCACATCGAACGGTCGTTCTGCAGCCTTCCAGACTGTTTCTGCTCATATTTTTTAGGCAAAAACACTTAAAAACAAGACAAAACAGACTGCCAATCAACTATACAAGGAAGCAAAAGCGACAAACGGTCTGTTGAGCGAAGGTGTTGCGGTTGAGCAACGACCGTCCGTGACAATGGCAAGATTGCGAATCCTCTTTGCTTGCTTGTTCGAATTGCTAGCCCACTCTGATACTATAATGTCACGGACTTAGCTGAATTTGCTTAAATCATGCGACACCCTAGCAGCAAACTTGAAGACTTAGCTGGGGTTGTCTGAGTCTTGAAACACCGAAGCGTATATTTGCCCGCAAAGGGTCAGCCCACTTGCAACCTCTTACCGGTCCCGAAGGACCTGCAAAAACAGAAGTTGATTAGTTACAAAGGCGAGCAACGGACAAGTCCCGAAGTCTCGCAAAGAGGGAAGCTCTTTCAAGCAATTCGTCTAACAACTTGTGTGCAACAAAGAAAGGAGAGAAAGAGAGTGAAACAAAACTTTAGAGAGCTGTAGGAACAGTCATAAGTTCACAAAAGATGGTCCCCAAGGTGTTGGACGTAAGTCAAGTTCAATGCTTGATGAATGCTCACGCCCAACACTATCCAGGAGCCCCATCCAGCCCTGTGCCACCCGGGGGGTTCCAGAGAGCTGAGATGGCTGACGTTTTGCTCCGCTCAGCCAAGTCATCGCAGCACGCGAAAACGACCCAAAACTGGGCTGTTTTGGGGTTGTTTTGGCCTGTTTTGGCTCCGCGCAGCGATCGATCGTTCTGCAGCCTTACAGACTGTCGCTGTTCGCAATTCCTAGGCAAAATCACACAAAACTAAGGCAAAACAGGCTGCTACGCATTTGTACAAGCAACAAAAGTGACGAACGGTTCGTGGAACGAAGAGTTGCGATTGAGCGATGACTGTTCGTGACATGGCGAACTAGTATGTACCACTCGTACCGGGAGGTACAGATCAAAATTGCATTCCTTGCTCTTGGCAAACTAATTGTTGCAATGCATAAGGTAGAAATGTAATGTTTCAAATGGTTCTCTTTTTTTTCATTTTTTGTTTTGATTTTTTTTCTTTTTTTTGATAACTTGTAAGGGTTTAAATTTGAGTGGCACTATAATTGTAGCTAAAGGGGAGAGGAGAGAGACGGTGATAAATAGAAAAAAAATGAGAAAACAGGAGAAGCGATGAAACCCACGATATAATGAAATGTACAATTTTTCTTTACGACAAAAAAATATTATTAAATTTTAAAAATTTACCCGATGCTAAGAGCTTTGTGGTCCACCAATTCTGTAGGAACTGTTGCCCCAAAGTCCAACTCCACAGGTAAAGGGTTGACATTAGAGGTGCAAGGATCCTTGAGTATTGATCAAAGTTTTTGTTGCTAGTTGGAACCCAATAAGGTACACAGCAAGTTTCTTGATGGGCTCTAATACCAAACTGATGTAAAACAAGGAAGTACAGAGAGGGGAAGAGAAAAAAAAGAAAAGTGTGAGATTCGAGAAGAGAGTAAGAGACTAGAGAAGATACAATTCTTTTCATTCAAAACTGAAAAATGTCTGATCCATTGATAAGCTCCATTGTTTATAGGGGTTTAGGAGCCTTGGTACAAATAATGAAGTTTCCAAGAATAACCTTATGGGGAATTAGTAGGTTTTTTAGAAATTCAAAATGTGACTTCTAGGATATCTAAGTAGTAAATTAGTGCATTTAATACAAGAGTGCACTTAATACAAAGGGAGTTCCTAGAAAAACTAAAAGACTTTTTTTCAAAATTTTCAACACACCTCTTAGAATTTCCAAGCCAATTAGTTGATGACTTTTTGTTGATTTCTTTATCTCAAATAAACTTTTCTGAAATCCCCTCACTACTATTATCTCATTTGATAATTGAAGTTTTTCATGTTTATAGTGTTAAGCATACACATGACAAGATGTTCTCAACCTAAATCAAGTTTATGTTCTGAACCAAATATTTAAGCTCTCATGCCAAACCAAACTTAGAAATAATTAGAATCTGGCATACAACAATCTTTGAATTACAAAATAATAATAATAGTAGATGAGAACCTGAGACAGAAGAGATCACTGCTTTGTTTCTGGATCAAATTGCTTTGTTACCCTGTATCCAGGCCTTCCAATCTTAACTGTATATAGAGCACACTATCACAACCAAGTACCAGTAGTGAAATTTACATAGGCCTAGTAACTACAAGACTAACTCCTCAGTACTTTCTCACAGATAGATACACCTCAAAAGTAGATATAACCAATGCATGACTGGAAATTGTCCAAATGAAAATAACAATCTGTAAAAATACAAATTACTAAGGAAAAAAGTACATGAAAAGGTACATAAATGTTACTACTTTATACCTAAATATTTGCCAGAAATGAACTAACTGTTGCATTAAATGCTGTTCATGAAGAGACGACTTGTACAATTCGCAAAATCTACTGTCAATTAAAATTTGCACAGATAGTGTTAATAACAACCAAACAAAGACACCAAAATAAATCCTACAAATAAGGAAAATTCATGTTCATATTGAGACGTGACACTCAAAACTCTAGATTTACACGAGCTTTTCTGTTTAATCAACTGCAGTGGTGTGAAGCATTTGAAGAGATGCCTCTGAACCATCATGTCCTATCCAATGTGTTCGGATTGCAAACAGGACGTTAGTTGTGATGCATGAAAGGTGGCAAGCATTGTGCCCAAGTATACAACTTAAAAATCATATGTTTATATAAAGAATTTCATATGGAACAGTCAGAGAAAAAGCAAGTTACAGCCTAAATATTGTGTTCCATCTTAAAATAAAGACTGCTTGAGGTCATCATTAAAAATTGAACATCAGGACCAGAACCTACAAAAAAAAAAAGAGCAAAAAATGGACCCTGGTAGACATGTTATCATTTTTCTCCACAAATTGTGAATTATCATAAACAAAGAAAAAAGAATAATGTAATTTAGTTGAACAAACCTATGCATCTGCAGGTCACAGACATCAACCTCCGGAACTAAAAAGTCTAACAAGAACAGAAAGAATCAAGTATTTCATAATGCCACCTAACCTTCACCCCAACAACAAAATATAAGCATGATCATTAGCACATTTATCTCAAACAAGTCAGATTAGCCTCAGTAACCTATAATAGCTATAAAACACCAAACAGGGCCCGCTCATTTAGCCAATAACATCTTTCCAAACAATCGATCAAATTTTTAAACTTCACAGTTCTTGACATCTACTTTTGAGTCCATTTCATGTCTTATTTGATAATCCCACAGACCCCTGTCACCCTTCCCTTTTACTTTGTTGTTTCTGTTGAATTGATCTGTCTAATGCTTATTCTGCCTAAAATATGTAATAATCAGTTCTTCACCATTTTGCACATCAGTACCATACAAGTGGCTTTCTCTAATAAACAGCAAGCATGTTCGTATAGACCAGCATTTTGACAGTAGCTGATAAATCAGCAAAAAGAAATAAGGTAATAAAAGAATTTGATGATATATAATATCACTATAATTAAGACTTAGTAACTCGGACATCGATCAAATCAAAGTTGTGTAGGGGCAGCATATATTGTGTCCAAAAATCTCCTTGACCAAGTGATTAACTCAAGGAGCCAGTATAAATGTAAGAAATATTGAGCGTTGACAATCTTATACCGTACTGATCAGCTGTTGATTCGGTACATATCAAACTGTACCGATCATATCAACACATAATACACTAAAGTACCCAGCTATCATACCGGTCCTCAATCGGACCTGTACATACCGAGTGTACTGAGCCTTTTCCATTTTGTTATTGAACAACTATACCACAGAAAGGCAAATGATAGATTAAAAGGAGTAACGGGAACACATGATCTGACTGTGAGAGCGGTGGGAATTACCAGACTTGCGGAGGGAGACCTTGCGCTTGTGGGGCTGAGGCTGAGCGGGCGCATCCTTGGCCTCGCGGGCAGCTCTCTTGGCGAGGTTGGTCTGATGGCGCTTCCCCTGGGTATGGGCCAAGTAATTCCCCTCGTTGTTGTGAAGCGTCAGGCACAACTTGCACTCATAGGTTAGCGATTACCTCAAAGAAGAAAACAGCAAGACTAGATAGCTCCACTTTTTCGGAGATGTTTAGGGTTCAGCGGTATTGCCTTCCGAGATGGTTTCGCATGAAGTAAGGATCCTAGGCGAGGTCGATGGTGTCGAGGGCGAGCCGCCGGAGTCGTTCCCAGCGGTCGATCGCCTCGTTCTTTGCGGAGGCGGCACCGCCGCTGCCCGGCTTCGATCCCCACTCCCGATCCATGGCGCGAGACTACCCAGGATGGCGCGTGCGATGAGGGACCGTAAAACAGCCTGCTTAACATTCCGGATCCGGATCCGGATCCGGATCCTAGCTATGAACCCGACCCGGTTAAAATGATGGACCGTTTTCGTCTAATATCCCCCACGAATTATAATGAAGTTTTCAACTAATATAGAATTGATACATTAATAGTTTTAGCAGTCCCCGTCCGTGTTGACAACCGACCAGCCTGACTTAATCGACAGTTGTCAGATATATGCATCGACCACCCTGGCCTAACAGTCCACTAGCTCGGCCTAACATTCGATCAGCTTGGCCTAACATACGACTATCGGACAAGCATGTTGACCACCCCGCCTAGGTAGCCAACCGACCAACCTAGCCTGATAAATTGTCGCGGACTTAGTTGAATTTGTCGAAGTCGTGCGACACCCTAGCGGCACTCTCGAAGACTTGGTTGAAATTGCCTAAGTCATGAAGCAACTCTGTCCACTAGTCCGGACCTAGCTAAGATTGTCTAAGTCATGAAATGTCCAAAGTATTATATGTCCACACAGGGTCAACCCACTTACAATCTCGTGCGGGTCCCATAGGACCTACAAAGAAAAAGTTAATTAGCTTAGAAACGAGCGACGGACAAGTCCCAACGTCTCTCAAAGAGGAAAGTTATACAAGAAATTCGTCAAACACCTTGAGTGCAGTAAAGAAAAAGAAAGAAAAAGAGTGAAACAAGACTTTAGAGGGTTGTAAGAACGATCGCAAGTCCACAAACGATGATTCCTAAGGTATCGGATGCAAGACAAGTTCAATTATTGATGAAAGCCTACACCTGACGTCATGCTCATCTTGTTCACTATCGCATTCTTCATGAACGATTCCAACAGTTTGTGAGCGAGTTTGCACTTGCAGCCTACTTGCGGTTGCTTGGAGCAAGGGTCCAGTTTGCCCCATCTTACTCGATTCACTATGATATTTTATCATAGCAAGATTGCGAATATCCTTTGTTGTTCGTTTGAATTGCTTGCCTGCTCTGATACCAAAATGTCACGGACTTAGCTAGTTTTGCATAAGTCATGCGGCACCCTTGCGAGTCTGTCCGCAAAGGTCAGCCTCCTCGAAACCTCCTAAGGTCCCTTATGACCTACAAAAGAGAAAACATGTTAAAGGAAGCACTTCCCACGGGATCCACAAGCAATAGCTTTAGCAAACACTTTATATAGCCAATGCAAATACAACTATAGACTTTATAAGTTATGAACGGTTTCACACAAAGGATAATGGTCCATTACAGACCGAAGTCCCACAAGTGCTTACAAGACACATCATATTTATAAGCCAAAATCAGCCCCAAAGCAAACCAAAATAGGGCTGTCAAGCTTATTGCAAGCCCGCTACTTGTTGTACAAGGTACGTACACAAACCAAAGGACATGGATAAATATGAGCGTTTCATCAAATACCTTGTTTATATTTTTATCAATGACAAGATGGAGACCTATCAGGCGTGCCACCCGAGGGCGACCAGCCCTCCGATTCGTAGGTATAAAGCCCCCAATAGATGGCGAAGGAAGGGCGGCTCTCTGGAACTTTTTCTAACCACCCAGAAACTTAAGACCTTGGGGCACTGACTTGAGCATCGAAGGGGTCACGTTGAGCACTCCCATCCCGACATGGCCATCTTGTAGATTGATCCTAGCTAATCCCAAAGGGTGGGAGACCAGAGCCACTAACCCGAGGAGGAGCTCTTGAGACGTCGGACCGACCACATCCGAATGACTAGCTCTCGGGCGATGAGGGTGAACCTGTGCACGCGGAAGGGACCTAGCCGTGCTGACTCCTCAGCCACAACATCAATGACACCAAAAAAATTTTACGCTAGAAGGAGGATTTGGACCTCCGACCTTGTGGCCCAGTAGTCCTCTGCCCGAGTAGTGTATCTCGGTCAGTCCAACAGTCCTTTGCCCGAGTAGTGTATCTTGGCCAGTTCAGCAGTCCTTTGCCCATATAGTATATCTCAACCTGTCCAGAAGATCTTCGCTTGAGTTGTATATCTCAGCTAGTCCAATAGATCATCGCCAGAGTTGTATATCTCAGCTAGTCCAGCGGTTCTTTGTCGAGTTGTGTACGTCGGCCAGTCAAACAGATCTTCACTCGAGTTATTTATATTGGCCAGTTCAATAGTCATTCGCTCGAGTTGTGTATCTCGACTAGTCCAATAGTCCTTTACCTGAGTTGTATATCTCAGTCAGTCCAGCAGATCTTTGCTTGAGTTGTGTATCTTGGCTAGTCCGATAGTCATTTGCCCGAGACGTATATCTCGGCCAGTTAGATAGTCATTTGCCAGAGTTGTCTTGTATCTTGGCTAGTCCGATAGTCATTTGTCCGAGACGTATATCTCGGCCAGTTAGATAGTCATTTGCCAGAGTTGTCTATATCGCCTAGACAAGCAATTTTTTGCCTAAGCTGAGTCCCTTGGTTGGCTCAAACTACGTGCTTCTGTCAGTCTGCCCGCACCACGAGTCTCAACCACATTCCCAGGCAAAATTCCATCGAAAATTCCCTTGAAGACAACCGTGGAGATCAACCCAACACACACACAAGCCCCAAAGACCAATAGGGAGCTTCCCCATGGTTTGTAGCACAACTCGAAAGCCCCCATCAAGGAGGGGAGTGAATGATGGGGCACAAAATGGCTTAATCCAACTCACCAGAAATAATGCTAGCTAAGCAATCCCCATCGGCGCTGACAGCCGACCACTTGGCCTGACAGACAGACGACCGTCGGACAAGTGCACCAACTAGCCTGGCCTGACAACTGACCAACCTAGCCTAACAGACGACTGTCGAACAGGCAAGCCAACCACCCCATCCAGGCAGCTAACCAACCAGCCTGGCCTAACAGACGGAGACCTACCATGTGCGCCACCTGAGGGCGATCAGCCCTCCGATTCGTATATATAAAGCCTGATAGAACCCCATAAGGAGCTCTATATGTTTTGATCCTTGAGGGGGATCAACCCTTGGAATGCTATATGGGTTTCTCCTTCCCAGACTCGGCACAAGTTTAAAATAAAATTGATAATTATTTAATTCAAGAGGGGGGCGACTACATCTTTAAATAGGGATCAAAACCCTGGCCTAAGGTGGTGCTTGCCTAAGTAGAATTATCTCTTTGGCCCTCCTATAGCTAACCTGCCTTAATAGGAACAGGAGGCGACTAAGTGGCTCTATAGCCGACCTAAGCAGGGGGAAACCCTAGTCGACCAACCCAATAAGGGGTGTGGCGGCTACTAAGCCCCAAGGGCTAATCTAGACTCTAGTCATACTCCTTTATAAGATAGGAGTGACTTTATTATAATCTAACAAGGTTTTTATTGACTAGTATTAAGATGCTTAGAACTTAGCCCTACTGGAGTCTTATCAAGTCCACCCTCTTCAGATCAACCTTATCCTCAAGGCTGAGGGTCTATAAACTCTAGAAATTAGATTTTCAATTCTCCATGTGACTCTCATGCTATCATTAACTGAACTTTGACCTCCTCATCAGCTAGGGTCTTAGTTAGAAGGATTTGGGCTAAGTCGTCTTCTTTAAATTTCCATTTGAGGTGGGATATTTGGCGGATCAACTGTAATCTTGATCTGGTGCGCGAATTTGATCTCCAGGTTAGGGCTTCAATGTGATCCTCAATTTTACAAGACCCAAAGAAATAGGGAGATCACTTTATTAAGGCTCGAGTTTCCTACTGATCGGATTGGAGGTGTAGAAAAACTCAATCTTCAATTTTTCGTCCATTCTAAAGTGTGTCGGGAGGTCGCTTCTTGTTTGCATATGCTGCCATATGGTTAGTCTTTAGTGATAGCCAATATTTCTTTTGGAATAGTAACTGCCCTCTGGTATAATTCAGGATGATGAGAGCCCAATCTGGCATGAGCATGGATTACAATTCTTCTAGTTTTACTCCTCTTTCGTGTCATGGACCTGTATTCAATCATATTTTAAATTTGTAGTAATTAGTATCTCTTGTAAAAACCCTGTATAGAATGTGAGGGAAGCCTCAGTGTAAATTAGGAGTCGACCATCTTAGATAAGAAGAACCCCAATTCCAAGTCCTGACTCATTAGCCTCAATGACAAAAGTGAGATCGAAATCGGGCAGCGTTAGGACTGACGTCATTGTCATGGCTATCTTGAGTCGTTTGAAGGTTGCAAAGGCTTTATCTGACCACAAGAAGGAGTCTTTCTTCAGTAAGGACATGAGTGGGGCACTGATCTTGTCATAATCTTTCACAAAATTTTGGTAGTAGCCCATGAGTCTAAGGAAACCGCGTAGTAATGATACGTTTATAGGTCTCGGCCATCCTTGCATTGCCTCGATTTTTGTCGAGTCCACCGCTATTCCATCCTTTGATATAATATGCATAAGATACTCCACTTTATGCTGTAAGAAGCCGTACTTTGACTATTTAACATAAAGAGTATTATCCCGAAAAATCATTAGAATAGTTCATAAATGTAGAAACTCGTAGTGGTCGTTATGCATATGGAATGCAGTTTTCAGAATATCTTCAGTGCATACCCGAATCTGATGGTATTCAAATCGGAGATTCAATTTGGTAAAGACTCGGACTCCTTTTAATTCGTCCAAGAGTTCATCATCTTTCTTGCGCATTAGCAATATCAATGAGGAGTAAGGGCTGCAACTCAGTCGAATCACCCCAGTGCTAAGTATCTCTTTAACAATATTCTCGATCTCATCCTTCTGCAAGAGAGGATAGTGGTACAATCATAAATTTGCTAGAGGTTTGCCTGACAAAATAGGAATGTGGTGGTCATGCAGCTGGTTAGGGGGCAGCCCATGTGGCTCCAAGAAAACATCCGCAAATTCATTCAGACAAAGGGCAAGCTTAAGATCTGAGTTTTATATGTTCTCCCCTGTAGATGGCTGCTTAATATGCATCAAGAATCCACCATGTGCTTTGTGCAAAACTTTCTCCATTTGTTATGAAACGGTGGAAATTTGGCTCTTACGTTTGTCTCGTAATATGACCTGTCTCCCTTTACAATAAAATTTCATGATTAATTTAGAAAAATTCCAGGAGATATCACCTAGTGTTGTGAGCCATTCGATCCCGAGTATGACTTCATAATCATCGATGGGTAGGAGGAAGAAATCAACTACCACTTCTAGTCTTGGAGGAGTAGTTTCACCCGCGGGCACCGTTGGTCGCAATTAAAGATTAAGTCGTCGGTGACCTTTACGTCGAACTTATTGCAACCTTCGATTTGAAGTGCCAAACATATAGCAACCTTACTATTGAGGAAGTTATTAGTGTTGTTCATGTCGATGAAAATGGTAATGGGTTGCTGTTTTAGAAGTCCTCCAACATTCATCATCTATGGGTTGGAGTAGCTGGCCAATGCGTGCACTGCGTAGTTGGCCAGTTGGGACTCTTCCTCCATGGTTTTTTCTTTATGTTCAAGGGCTTCTTCAGATGTTTTATTGTCCTCATCATCCACTGGTTCAATCATGAGGAGCCGACCCTTTTTGTAGCGATGTTCATGACTCCATGGTTCGTCACTCCATGGTTCGTCACTCTATGGTCTGTCGCAATGCTAACACAACCCCTTGGCCGATCGTTTGCGAAGCTCATCTTTTGTCAACTTTTTTAGTATAGGGGCTTGGATGATAGTAGAGGGGGTAGTAGGCCTCGGCATCGCTGGTCGGGGAGCGACCCTTATCCTTCGTATCTCATGGTTCAATTGTTCTTCCCAGATACATACGAAGGAAATCGCCGCCATAAGATTATGCGGTTGTCGCACCTTTACTTCTCCTCGGATTTCTGGCTTTAGGCCCTCGATAAAAGTACTTAAAAGTTATTTCTCAAACCAATCCTTAGTTTGGTTAGCTAAATGCTCAAACTTTATTTGGTATTCTTATATTGTAGAGGTTTGACGAATCTTTGTTAATTGTCCATCGATTGCTGGGAAACCTACAGCGGGTGCATCACATGCGCAGTGAAAATCAAAATAAAAATCGATTTTCCACGTAGATCAAATCCTCATGCAAAAGATTAGGGTCACGAGAAAAATATAAAAACCAAAAAATATTGATTTTACCTAGGGAGATCGTATATCCCTGTATTTTAGATCCGGATGGAGAAGATAAAGGAGGTCAAGCGTTCTCCTCTCTAGCGGTATCCACACGATGAATCTCTGCAGCAAAACTCCTCCAATCTGATCTTACAACTCTTTCTCAGAGGGAGGGAGGAGAATAGGAGGTGGTGGCTAAAGTTACAGCCTATCAATCAAGAGTCTCCCCTCCTATTTATAGAGTCACAAAAAAAACCTTATGGCTCCTACCTTAATGCGTATTGGATCTCCATCCAATTATCCACTAACTTTGCATTATTGGATCTCTATCTAATAATCTCTTTAGGCCTCTAATTGGGCCTTAATCAAGGAGCTCATTAGCATAGGGTCTCATCTAATGAGAATAGAGACTAATTGGATCTTCATCCAATCCTCTATTTATTGAAGCATCCACCATATGTGTGTGACCCTCTAGGCCTAAGACCGAGCTGGCTGTGAGTTACTCCCATCAGAACTCCTTCTGATATAATGAATTATTATCTCCATAATAATTTACTCGACTCATCGACTATGGACGTACTATGCCACTACGCCATAGTCCCCAGACGGTACAGGGGGATCGAATCCATCGGACCTGTTTGTCCACAATTACCATGTATCTATAATCTCTAATCTAACTAATATCCCAGAGATCGTATATTAGATATGGTACTATTAGGTCACATACGAAATCAATTTGTCTTGCTCTAATCGGATTCTACCGGAGAACTCCTTCTCTCTCAATCCAAATGACCCTGGCCAGGGATTTGTCTAAGCAAATACATATGGGATATTTCTCTTGTGATATCGAGAGTGGATGATCTTCTATTGACACTCAATTGTCTTCATAAGTTTGGCTACTAATCCCGATAACCAGTTGTACCAAATCTGGAGTTTTCCAAAATTGTAAGTCTAGCGTCAAAGAAATGAGTACTCATACAAGGCATTCTTGGTGTCTCAAGTCCAAGGACCAGATACATAATTGGGACTATGGAATCATTGTATGACATTAGGTATCATTAACCATACAGCATTCCATAAGCGGATCAATCGGTGAACTCATTTTCCAATGAACACCTGTATTATATCCTTAATATCTCCACATAAATGGCTATGAGACCAGCCGCCTCCATCATATGGATGGGTATATAGTACACTGATCTGTTCGGTTATCTCGATGTCCCTCTCGAGTAACCTATAACCGAGATTATTTAGGATCTGTGTTTAAAGATGAATCGATCTTATTATTGTGATCTCATCACGATCCGATTCCCATTGCACAGAACCAAGGACATCACAATGTATATGCTACATATAATATAATGTAAGAATATGCCAATGTTAATCATAAGTAAAAAGATTATGTAGTGTGTAACACGTGGCATCACTCGCGTGATTGGCTTGCAGGGCACCTGTAACCTTTTGATGACGGAGTCTATGTACCTAGACTGGGACAAGCCATGCATCCTTTTGGATTTATCTCTATAGATTCGAATCCCCAAAATATAAGATGTTTCCTCTAAGTCTTTTATGAAGAAGTTTCTAGATAGCTAAGCCTTTACTGTGGATAGCATTCTTACATCATTCCCAATGATTAGGATGTCATCCACATATAGCACCAAGAAGGTGATAGTGCCTTCACTTACCTTTCTGTACACATAAGGCTCATCTTCGTTCTTAACGAAGTCATAAGATCTGATCACCTCATCAAATCTTGTGTTCCAACTTCGGGAAGCTTGCTTCAATCCATAAATGGATCTAAGCAACCTGCACACTTTATCTAGACTCTCTTTGGATACGAATTCCTCTGGTTGTATCATATACACCTTTTTCTCGAGGTTACCATTGAGGAATGCTGTTTTGACATCCATTTGCTAGATCTCATAATCATAGTGTGCTGCAATGGCCAAAATAATTCTAATGGACTTAAGCATGGCTACAGGTGAAAATGTTTCGTCATAGTCAACTCCTTGTCTTTAATGATATCCTTTAGCTACCAGCCTTGCTTTATAGGTCTCTACCTTTCCATCCACTCTGATCTTCTTCTTGAAGATCCATTTGCAGTCGATGGGTACAACACCCTCAGGTGCATCTACAAGGTTCCAAACCTTGTTAGAGTACATAGAATCTATCTCAGAATTCATAGCTTCTTATCACTTCCTGGAGTCTATACTTATAATAGCCTCCTCGTAGGTCTGAGGATCAACATACTGAGAGTCATCTCCACTGATATGTCTCACATATCTGTCAGGAGGGTAAGATACTCTACTAGACTAATATAAATTTGGAATTTGTGTGTTAGGTACTTGAACAGACTCGGGCTCTAGAATGGTGCTTGAGCTAGGTTCTCCAACCTCGCTCAATTCTATCTCACTCCCACTATTTCCACCAAGAATATGTTCATTCTCAAGGAACACAGCTCTCTTAGCAACAAAGACCTTTTGGTCCTCGGGATGATAGAAATAATACTCACAAGTTTCCTTTGGGTATCCCACAAATGTACACCATTCTATCCTTGATTCCAACTTATCGAGGTTGTGTCTTCTAACGTGGGTAGGATAATCCCAAATCTCAACAATCTTAAGATCAAACTTCTTTTCTTTCCATATCTCACATGGTTTAGACACTACCAACTTTGAAGGAACTCTGTTCAGAAGGTAAGCTGCAGTCTCTAGGGCGTACCCTAGAATGAAATAGGTAGGTTAGCGAAACTCATCATGGACCACACTATGTCTAACAGCGTGTGATTCCTCCTTTCTGATACATCATTGAGCTGAGGTGTATAAGGAGGTGTCCACTGGGATAGAATCTCATTATCTCTGAGGAAATGGGTGAACTCCGTACTCAAGTACTCTCCTCCTTAATCTAATCGAAGAGTCTTAATACTCTTTCCAATTTGGTTCTCTACCTCATTCTTATATTTCCTGAATTTCTCGAAGGCCTCATCATTAAGTACACGTGTCCATACCTAAAGAAATCATCAGTGAATGTAATGAAGTATGAGTAACCACCTATAGCTTGAGTCGACATGGGACTACATACATCACTATGTATGAGTTCCAATAACTCAGTGGCTCTCTCTCCAGTTCCACTAAAAGAAGAGTTGTTCATCTTCCCACGAAGGCAAGGTTCGCAAGTTGCATATATATCATAGTCAAATGGATAGTATCCATCTGTCAATAACTTTTGAATCCTTCCCTCATGTATATGACATAGCCTACAATGTCATAGGTATACATTATTTACCTCATCTCTTTTCCTCTTAGACATATTTATATTCATGATGTGTGAAGAAGTGTCTAATATATACAAGTCATTTGTAAGGGTCCCTCTAGTGATGATCTCATCATCCATAATTATTGAATAACTATTGTTCTCAAAAACTAATTTATATCCATTAATTGTCAAACAATAGATAGAAATAATATTTTTAATAATAGAGGGAATAAAATAGCATGCATCTAATGTAATAATAGCTCCACTAAGCAGATGTAGGGTGACCTCTCCAACAGCAACTGTAACAACTCTTGCTCCATTGCCCATCTTGAGGTCCATCTCGCCTCTAGCCAATCTCCTAGGTCTTGCCAAAATCTACAATGAATTGCAGATATGATAAACACTCCCGGTATGCAATACCCATGTGTTATCATGAAAATCTGACAAGTGGAGACTGATCATGAATATACCTGAAGCTTCTTCAAGCTTCTGTCTCGCCTTCTCTGCAAGGTAGTCCTTACAGTTCCTCTTCTAATGTCCGTCTTGGCCACAGTGGAAGCATTATCCTTTGTTCTTTGCTAAGTATTTCTTGGCAACCTTTATCTTACCTAGTCTTTCTTTGCCCTTGCTCTTCTTAAGGATATTGTTGGCCTTCTTTTTCTTTTTGGTCTCACCAATATAGAGAACTGGCTTCCCCTTCTTGATGGCACTCTCAGCTTCCCTCAACATATTGAGGAGCTCAAGGAGAGTCACCTCAAACTTGCTCATGTTAAAATTTATCATGAAGTGATAAAAGGAATCTGGTAGAGACTGAAGTATAAGATCAACGCACAGATTATCCTCTAGGACTATTCTTAGACATGTGAGTTTCTTGATCCACTCTATCATCTTTAGGACATGGTTCTTAACCGATGTCCCTTCTGTCATCCTAGCTTGGAAGAGTTTCTCAGATATCTCATATCTTTGAGTTCTTCTCTCTTTCTCAAACAGCCAGCGGAATGAAGAAGGATAGAATCTGCATCAATGCTCTCATATTATCTTTGTAACTCAGGAGTCATGGAGGCCAACATGTAACATTTTGCTAACATAGAATCATCTATGTACTTCACATAGCGAGCGATCTCATCCTCACTTGCTCCTTCTTCCGGTGTGGGCACGATTGTATCAAGGACTTATGCGATTTTCTCCACCGTGAGAATAATTCTCAAATTATGGAGCTAATATGTATAGTTTGGACTAGTGAGGCGTTTGGCATCAAGTATGCCATATAGGGGGTTTGTGAGCAACATGTTTCTGACAAAATAAGATATAGCAAAAATAAATAACATACAGATTTTACAGAAAATAATAATTAAGATATGGACTTTTATCTTAATGTACTCCCACTATTTTCGTAGCGAATCACGCGACACCCTCGACACGTGAGACAAAAGTCTCTGACAGACTCCTAGTGGGGATCGGGATCCAATTGGCGTCTTAGTGCAACCTCGAGGGACTCGACTAATTACATTAAGCCCAAAAGGTATGCAACTCTTGCCAATCACAACTCGTGATTCCCGTCACGTTTGGCCTTTGAATCATCATGGTCTCGAGGGACTTGACCAACTATAATGTTTAGTTAAGTCATCACCATCGTTACAAGATGAGTCTAATTAAATGATATGCCCTCGAGGGACTCGACCAAGTATACCATGTCCTTAGGTCACCGATGACATCTCTATGTCATAGGCAAGAACTCGATCATGTAGATAGGTGAGCCTTGAGGGACTCGACCAACTCAACCTATGTCGTGATTTAATTTCTTCCTATAATGATGGAAGGCCATGTGGGTCAATCTTATTACGTCACACTTACCGACTTAATATTATCTTAGGAGTGGTTTTTGTTTTCTATCGGTCTCTTAATATGTCGTGTCACACATATACATATTAAATATATATCTACATCGCATGCAAATATATATATACATATATTTAGTAGGTGTATAAAATATCATATATGCAATCCATATCGAATAATAATGAGCCATTACCTAATATGATTAAGCCCAAGCCAATGGGCCTAATCACTCATAATAGGATCTATGTGTGCATCGACGTATCTCCATGCCCTGTGATTGTTGATCTCGTCATCATCGATTCCGTTAGATCATCGCATCACTATGCATCGTAATCTCCCGCCATGACATCGTGGGCCCTGCTGTCATCTCCACGCTGCTGACGTGCCTCTCCATGTAATTACAATAATTATAGGTATGCAGGCCCGACAAAAAATAAGAAAAATAGAGTCACGCAGGCCCCAATAATAATAATAATCACAATTACACATATCACAACACATGGCTCATGATCATCCATCCACATCATATAACACATCATATGTAGGATTACTAGATATATATAATAATTAATTAATTACTTTTCTGAAAATCAGGACATGCTCAGAATTTTCAGAATTATCAAGGGCATTTTCATAATTCTAGATGACAAGACAGTCCTTCAAATTTCTAGAATTATTGAGGGTATTTTTGAAATTTTGTACATGAGGACAATCCTCGAAAATTTTGAAATTCAGAAGGGCAGGATCATCCTTTTCTTAAAAGGATGCCCTAGCCCTCTCCTTGTCCCCCTCTGTGTTGCCGCCGTCGCTACCCCTACAGGCGGTCTTCCTTGGCGTGGCACCGCCTTCAGTGCTACTACCCTCGGGTGGCACCTCGTGGGCGCCGCCTTGCAGTCTTGCCCACCTGGCAGTCGCCCTTGTAGTCGGCACCCGTGGCGCGCTGCGACCTCTGACAGCGCCACTGCGCGTGGGTGTGGCGCTTCGTCGTCGGCGAAGGGCTCGATCGATCGTGCCCGTGGGCGCGCCCTGGTGGTGGCCTGCAGGCGGGCGGCCACCCCTTGCGGGGGCCTTGGCCGACCGCCTGCGGGGGCCACAATCGCCCACCCCTGCAAGGGGGCTGGCCATGGCCATGCCCGGTTGCCCCTTGCAAGGGCTTCCTTCACTGCGAAAATGCAGCAAGAACGCGTAGAACGATTCTACGCAATTCAATCTCATCATACGCAGTTTAAAACTAATCTTTCGCATGAAAACCTTAGCTCTGATACCAATGTTGGGAAACGTACAACAAGTGCATCACATGCGCAGTGAAAATCAAAACAAAAATCGATTTTCCACATAGATCAAATCGTCATGCAAAAGATTGGGGTCACGAGAAAAATATAAAAACCGAAAAAATCACGATGTGTGAAATATTAATTTTACCTAGGGAGATCATATATCCCTGTATTCTAGATCTGGATGGAGAAGATGAATCTCTACAGTGAAACTCCTCTAATCTGATCTTACAACTCTTGCTCAGAGGGAGGGAGGAGAATAGGAGGTGGTGGCTAAAGTTGTAGCCTATCAACCAAGAGTCTCCCCTCCCATTTATAGAGAGCCACAAAAAAAAATGTTAGGGCTCCTGCCTTAGTGGGTATTGGATCTCCATCCAATTGCCCACTAACCTTACATTATTGGATCTCTACCCAATAATCTCCTTAGGCCTCTAATTGAGCCTTAATCAAGGAGCCCATCAGCATAGGGTCTCATCTAATGAGAATAGGGGATAATTAGATCTTCATTCAATCCTCTATTCGCTGAAGCATCCACCATATATGTGTGACCCTCTAGGCCCGATACTGAGCTGGCCGTGAGTTACTCCCATCAGAACTCCTTCTGATATAGTGAATTATTATCTTCATAATAATTCACTCGACTCATCGACTATGGGCGTACTAAGCCACTGCGCCATAATCCCCAGACGGTACAGGGGGATCGAATCCATCGGACCTGTCTGCCCATAATTACCATGTATCCATAATCCCTCATCCAACTAATATTTCAAAGACCGTATATTGGATATGATACTATCAGGTCACATACAGAATCAATTTGTCTTGCTCTAATCGGATTCTATTGGAGAACTCCTTCTCTTTCAATCCAAATGACCATGGCCAGGGATTTATCTAAGCAAGCACATATGGGATATTCCTCTCATGATACCGAGAGTGGATGATCCTCTATTGATACTCAATTACCTTCGTAAGGTTGGCTACCAATCCCGATAACCAGTTATACCAGATCTGGAGCTTTCCAAACCTGTAAGACTGGCGTCAAAGAAAGTACTCATACAAGGCATCCTTGGTGTCTTAAGTCCAAGGACCAGATACACAACTAGGACTATGGAATCGCTATATGACATTAGGTATCATTAACTATACAGTATTCCATAAACGGATCAATCAGTGAACTCATTCTCCAATGAGCACCTGTACTATATCCATAGTGTCTCTACACAAGTGGCTATGAGACCAGCCGCCTTCATCATATGGACGGGTATATAGTACACCGATCTGTCCGGTTATCTCGATGTCCCTCTCGAGTAACCTATGACCGAGATTATTTAGGATCTGTGTTTAAAGATGAATCGATCTCATTATCGTGATCTCATCACGATCTGATTCCCATTACATATAACCAAGGACATCACAATATATATGCTACATATAATATAATATGAGAATATGTCAATATTAATCATAAATAAAAAGATTATGCGGTGTGTTACACGTGTCATCACTCACATGATTGGCTTGCAGGGCACTTGTAACTAGCATCGATGTTGTCGAAATCGATTGGTCTGAAGTGGTTTAGCAGTCCTTCCTTGAATCACTGCCAAGAGAGTCCTCCATGGGTGTGCTCAAACCAATTAAACCACTGAATAACATCTCCCTCAAGGTAGATGACAACAATCTCGTGTAGCGTTGGTGGTTCGGTAGAACCGAAAATAGTGCTTCGCATGCGAGATCCACCCGATCGGGTCTCCTTCTTCCCATCTAGGGAAGTCAACCTTCATGCGTGGATTATTGAGATTAGAGATAATATGGCCATGTTCTTGAGGATTGTCTCGTTGATCTAAAGTTTTTCCGTATTGTGATTTCCTCGGGCTCGACGGTCGGCCAATGATGAAAAGGGATCACATCTTCTCTTCCATGCAGTTTTCAAAGGCTTCAAGCTTTGCATCGATAACCTCCTCTGATACTATAGTATATGTCTCTAGATTTGTAATATTGAGATCTTTTTTCTATTGTCAGATTAGTGACATGAGAATTTTAGAGAAGGGGGTGGCCGGTTGGAAGGTGAATCAGTTTGGATGGAAATAAACTACGATTTAGGCAGATTAGGGGGGCTATTTGGTTTCAGTTTAGGGTAGGGTTTTGAAGGATTTTTGGTGAGGATGGTAGGGTTTTGAGATAAGAAAAATAGAGTCCAAAATCTTATAAAAAATAGCACTCAAATCTGATAGAATTCGGCAAAAAAAAAGTGCTGCGATGTGTTGTCCTATTATACCAGTTTTATATCGGAGAAACGATAATTTCTCGATATAAATTCTAGAAGAAATTTTAAGAAAATTATGCAGAAACCTTTGGTTTGGATGTTGTTAATACTAGTAAAAGTTTGACGAAATTTTGATAGCATAACAGTAGGGAAATAGGGCAAAAGACGAAAGGCAGATTCCTTCATCGTAAAATTCCATAACTGTGTGATGGTCAAAGATAGCACAAGAATCGTAAAATTTTACGATTCCTTCATCGTAAAATTTCATAATTCTAGAAGTAGGTTTTTCGAGAAATCAAATCCAGATGAGAGTCAACTTGATCTTGAGAATTGTATAAAAATTTTGGCTAGAAAAGAGAAGGAATAAGCTAGTTTCAAGAGGCAAAAACATGGCTGAAAATTTCTATAGCGTTCCACCTTCGTAACAACGATAACGTTTGCGACAAACGAAATTTGAAGCGGATAAATTTTGGAAAAAATCTTCAACATGTAAAGTAAAGAATTTTGCAATATTGAAGAGGAGTGGATAATAAAAAAATACTAGATTTCCAGATCAAATGTGGGGGGCAACGATAGACTGATTTGATCTGTGGTTGGGGTTGAAGGTGGAAGCGCGTGTCACAGCAATTATGGGAATTGCTTGGGAAGGTGGA
Organism: Ensete glaucum; assembly: GCA_021527575.1. Classification (NCBI taxonomy): domain Eukaryota; kingdom Viridiplantae; phylum Streptophyta; class Magnoliopsida; order Zingiberales; family Musaceae; genus Ensete; species Ensete glaucum. Next base: position 40,217,244 of record CM038552.1, read on the forward strand.
GGCATGGATGACGGCTATAGGGGCAGCAAGATTGCTGCTCTGATACCATATGATGGAACCCCAGAAGGAGCTCTATAGATTTTGATCCTTGAGGGGGGTCAACCCTTGGAACGCTATAGGGGTTTCTCCTTTCTAGACTCGGTACAAGGCTGAAATAAAATTGATAATTGCTTAATTTAAGAGAGGGGGTAGCTACATCTTTAAATATGGATCAAAATCCTAGCCTAAGGGGGTGCTTGCCTAAATAAAATTATCCTTTTGCCCCTCCTATAGCCAACCTGCCTTAATAGGAACAAGAGGCGGCTAAGTGGCTCTATAGCCGACCTAAGCATGGGGAAACCCTAGCCGACCAACCCAGTAAGGGGTGTGGTGGCTACTAAGCCCTAAGAGCTAATCTAAACCCTAGCCATACTCTTTTATAAGATAAGAGTGTCTTTATTATAATCTAACAGGGTTTTTATTGACTAGTACTAAAATGATTAGGACTCAACCCTGCTGGAGTCCTATCAAAGCCCTTACCATATGGGGGGTTGGGTGTCTCTCTCGAACTTTTTCTAATCATCTAGAAGCTTAAGACCTTAGAACAATGACTTGAGCATTGAAGGGGTCGCGTCGGGTACCCCCCATCCCGACCTGGCCATCTTGCAGGTTGATCCCGACCATTCCCGAAGGGCGGGAGACCAGAGCCACCAACCCGAGGAGGAGTTCCTGAGATGTTGAACTGATCACATCATAATGACTAGCTATCAGGTGATGAGGGCGAACCTGAGCACAGGGAAGGGACCCAACCATGCTGACTCCTCGGCCACAACAATAAGGACACCAACATTTTTTAGCACTAAAAGGAGGGTTTGCCCGAGTAGTGATCTCAGTCAGTCTAACAGTCCTTTGCTTGAGTAGTGTATCTCGGCTAGTCCAACAATCTTTGCCCGAGTAGTATATCTTGGCCAGTCCAGCATATCTTCACTTGAGTTGTATATCTTGACTAATCAAGCAGATCTTTGCCCGAGTTATGTATCTCGGCCAATCCGGCAATTCTTTGCCCGAGTTATGTATCTCGGCCAGTCCAACAGATCTTCGCCCGAGTTGTGTATCTCAGCCAGTCCAACAAGTAGTCCTTTGCCCGAGCCATATATCTAGGCCAGTCTAATAGTCATTTGCCCGAGCTGTCTATCTCGTCTAGTCAAGTAGTTTTTTTGCCTGAGCTAAGTCTCTCGGCTGGCTCAAACCGCATGCTTCTGCCAGTCCACTCGCAGAATTCCATCAAAGATTCCCTTGAAGACAATTACGGAGATCAACCCAACAACCACACATGCCCCAAAGATCAGCAGGGAGCTTCCCTACGGCTTGTAGCATGACCCGGGAAGCCCCCATCGGGGGGGGGGGGAGTGGGGGAGAATGATGGGGCATGAAATGGCCTGATCCAACTCGCTAGAAATAACGCTAGCTAAGTAGTCCCCATAGGCGTTGACAGTCGACCAGCTCGACATGATAGTCGGCCAGCTTGACCTAACAAACAGCTATCGGACAAGCATGTCGACCAGCCCGGCTTGACACGCCCATCCTAACTTGGCCATCTTGTAGGTTGATCCCAATCAATCCCAGAGGGTGGGAGACCAGAGCCATCAACCCGAGGAGGAGTTCCTGAGATGCCGGACTAACCACATTCGAACGATTAGCTCCCAAGCGACAAGGGCGAACTTATGCACAAGGAAGGGACCCAAACATGTTGAATCGTCGGCCACGGCATCAAGGACACCAACATTTTTTGCCGCTAGAAAGAGGGCTTGAACCTCCAACCTTGTGGTCCAGTAGTCCTCTGCCCGAGTAGTATATTGCGGCTAGTCCAACAGTCCTTTGCTCAAGTAGTGTATCTTGGCCGATCCAGAAGTCCTTTACCCGAGTAGTGTATCTCAACCAGTCGAGTATCCTTTGCCCAAGTAGTGTATCTTGGCCAGTCTAGTAGATATTCGGCCGAGTTGTATATCTCGGCTAGTCTAGCAAATCTTCGCCCAAGTTATGTATCTTAGCCAGTCCAACAGCTTTTTGCCTGAGTTATGTATCTCAGTCAGTCCAGCACATCATTGCTCAAGTTGTGTATCTCAGTCAGTTCAACAGTCATTCGCTTGAGTTATGTATCTCGACCAGTCTAATAGTCTTTTGCCTGAGTTATATATCTCGATCAGTCTAGCAAATCTTCGCCCATGTTGTGTATCTCATCCAGTTCAATAGTCATTTGCCCGAGTATTGTATCTCAACCAATCCAGTAGTTCTTTGCCTGAGCCATATATCTCGTCCAATCTAATAGTCATTTGCCCGAGCTATCTATCTTGCCTAATCAAGTAGTTTTTTGCCTGAGCTAAGTCTCTCGGCTAGCTAAAACTGTGTGCTAGAAATGGTCTAATCCAACTTGGGGTGGGTGGGGGTGGACGGGACGGGAGAGAATGGTGGGGCATGAAATGGTCTGATCCAACTTGCCAAAAACAACACCAGCTAAGCAGTCCCCATCGACGTTGATAGTCGATCAGCTCGACCTGACAGTCGACCAGCCCGACCTAACAGATGGATGTCGGACAAGCACGTCGACCAGCTTGGCCTAACAGACAATTGCCGGATAGGCATGCCGACCACCCCACCTAGGCAGCCATCGGACCAGCATTTGGAACTTTTTCTAACCACCCAGAAATTTAAAATCTCGGGACACCGACTTGAGCGTGAGAGGGGTCGCGTCGAGCACCCCCATCCCGACCTGGCCATCTTGCAGGTTGATTCCGGTTGATCCCAGAGGGTGGAAGACTAAAGCCATCGACTCGAGGAGAAGTTCTCGAGATGTGAGACCGACCACATCTGAACGACTAACTCCCGAGCGACGAGGGTGAACCTGCGCACGCAGAAGGGACCTTATTTGATTTCATTGTTGGTACCTCCACAATGACATCAAGGACACCAACAAACTTTAAATATTATAAATGGTTCAACTCTTATTTGATTTGCTTTGGAGGTCGAGTCTATTATTACCTTAATCTCTTAATCGATTCAGATTGTTTAATCAAATCAATCAGAAAGCTTAATTAGATTTAATATTAATATCATAATTTTATAATAATTTCATGGAATCAAGATTTCGATGCAGTTAAATTAAACCAAACGAAATCGATTCATATTTTTAAATTATTTAAAATTATAAACTTATTAATCAGTTGATCGATTAAAATTAATCGGTTTAGAGCTGATTCAGATCCAACCTTGCTTACATCAAACCAGTTTGAACACCACTAAATATGACATAGTAAAGCATCTTAAGATCTGGAATGGGAGCCTCTACCGTGGGAAGAGAAAGGGTGATGATGAACAGGGTTTATACTTGAAGAAACTGGTGTTCGAGACACGAAGACACGGTGTCTTATGTTTTGGATTTACATGGTATTATAATGTAAAGAGAGATAGATGCAGTAGAAGAGTGGTGTACATCTGTCTGTCTGATGAGACCGGAGCGCAGGAGTTGCACTGCTTATACCCAAAGAGCACCTGCGTCACGAAGAAGAGGGACCAATTTGCCACCGAGGTGCAGTGACATGATCCTGTCCGTAGATCCGACCAGTTTGCCGCCGATGAACACTACCGGCACCGGCGGACTACGCCCCACAAGCTTGGCAAGAGCCTTCTCCATCTCTCTGCCCCTCGGATCCTCGTCGAGCTCGTGCACGGCGGCGTCGACGCCGAGGTCATGGAAGAGACTCTTGACGGCGTGGCACATGCAGCAGGAGCTCAAACTGAAGACCACAACTGCTCTTTGAGATGCCAACTTCATCACCTTCTCCATTCCGACGGTGGTGGTTTGCTGAAGACGAGCGCGCGCGCGCGAGTGTGTGTGAGAGAGATTTGCTTATATAGAGCCCCAAAAAAAAAACCTCCATCATGTTCTTTGCGGAGTGTTTGCACTCCCAAAGGACTCCGACGATCATTGAATTGACAGTGACCATTGTGCCACTCGGTACTGTAGTGATTTGGATAACTTCAAGTTCCTCTTCAGCTGTGGGAATCTTTTGGACGCCATCCGACTACCAACTGTTGTGCTGACTTCGTATAACCAGAGAACACTGGAGAAGTTTCATGTTGTTTGAGATCGATAAAAACCTGTTTAGGTCAACCCACAGAGTAACGTTATCCGATGGTTGGTGATTGGAAGAGCGTGGGACAGGCAGAATCAGATACATGTCGGTGGAATCCTCATCCTGTACATGAAGGGACAGTTGATTCCAGCGGTGAGTGGGCACGGCAGGATGTGGGTGTTGCAACATGGACAACTCTCAGATCTTGCTCCTCCTCCTTATCCATGAGATGAATGGCCTCAGCGAAGAGGAGCCACCATTCTTCTGGCTTACTGCATCTGCAGCATCTCGTCTCATCAGCAATGCTTTGCTCTGTGATGCTGCGACCCTCCCATGCATTCATCTGCTTTGTCTGAAGACAGACGTTCTCTTCGTAAATTAACATGCATACAGAAAGTTATCATGAAAAAAAAAAAAAACAAAAGGAAAGAAGCTGAACGAAAGGAGATAAAACAATTGATACTTGCATTTGTTTTACCAAAACAAATAGTGCTGCTACAGTCCAATTAGTGGAGGAGGATCAGTATTAGGTTGCATTGGGATCAGACGAGGGAATGGATGATAGATTGGCATTCTAGAGTTTTATTAGACTGAGTGATCTCATTCATCGTCCCATATGGGATCTTCCAAGATCAGCTGGTTCATAATTCAAGTATGACTAATTAAATGCAAAAATAAAAAATAAAAAATCATCCTATTTGTCTCCAAATATTCACCTCATCAGGTCATTTGTTTACGTTTCTATATCTAAATCATCTTCGGATTAAATTAATATTTATGACAAGAAAATGTCATTGGTATGGTGTTCGTTCCCTGTTTTCCGAGATGAACAAGAAAATAGCTTTGTAGCACACATCAGGCATAAGTAAGTTTGTTCGCAGAGGCTCTGATAGTAGTAACCTTTGAGTGGCTGAGGAGCCAAAAAGAATGGCCCTTAGAAGAGAGGATCTTTACTTTATAGTGTGTGAAGGTATCTTGGTGCAACTGGATTCATACTGGGGTTTAATTGAGATAAGGATAGAGAAGATTGTGTCATGGACACATCTGGAATTCTCAAGAAAAGGATATTTATGTTCTTATTCTTCTTCTCTTCTTCCTCTATCTTGTCTCCTTTGGCTTTGGAAGATACTCTCGATATCTCTTTCGATGTGGTTGTGTTGCTTGGATGATCTAAATCCTTTGGAGGCCGAGTCATGGAATAGTATTCCTGTGAAGTAAGTGGAAAGTTTTATCTCCATGGATAAGGAGGAAATGGAATGCCATCCAAATCGGTCAAACGATAAATGGTACAGTGCAGGAATCACCTTACTGCAGAACTCGGTGACCAGGTGATCTCTGTTGACATGATTGATACAGTCGATTCTATCAACCATGCAGAATCTGTGCTGGAAACAAAGTCGAGAACGTGTCCATCGTTCAGAGCTCCGTTGCAATGTGTGCATGGCGAGTGAAGCAGATTCATGTCGAGGAGTACTGTCAAGGGACATCATGCGCAGGTTCTGACAAGTGATCCATGCCATGCGTTGATGAGATAAAAGTATTCCGCCAACAAAAGCTCAAGAGCTTGGCTTCAACCGAAACAGATGGTGATATCTCACAGTCCAAAGAGGGTCATTCTGAGTTCTCACACAGCCACTATATCAGAATGCCACCTTCATGAGTTCTCAAACCATTTGCTCACTGCATCTCCTCGCAGCTACATTTTGGATTAACTAGAAAACTATTTGCCAGATGAGATCACACTGCATGTGTTGGTCCTGTTGTTCATGAGCTCTCTCTCTCTCTCTCTCTCTCTCTCTGTGAAATGGTTAGCTCTTGTGTTATTCTACATTTCCATTCTTGCGAACAATATACTTCCAGTTGTTGCAGGGAACAGAAGGATAGGATTCCTGCTGCTTTTGATCTCATCAAAGAATGGGAACAGAAGGAATAGCTACTTGTTCCATCACATCCAAATGGAACCGAACCGAGAAAAAGGAAGCGAGAAGAAGAGAAAGCAACCACAATAACGAGCTTTAAAATCTCATCCTCTTGCTTGCATCTTTGACAAGTGCAGCTCCATCTGCTTCATCTCTCATCTAAAGCCATGGTGATGTATTGCTGAAGAGGCATGAGGATGTGGTTATTGGAACCAATGTGTTTAGCATCAGTCATCATCTACTATCATCCTATGTTCACAGATTATTCTGATGAACATTCCTGGGCTTAGAAGAGAGAGAGAGATGAGAGCCATCCAAACACCGGAATGCAAATACATAAGATGTTTCTACTAACCTTGTCGAGAAAAATATACATGTGTAGCTCACAAATCTGAAATTGATCCAAGATTGTGTGATTTGTAGAGAAGATGAACAATAGAGATGCATTAAAATTCCACATATTCACTGACTAATAATGAAGAATCCAAAAATTATGAGTTTTTGAGACTTGCAACATAGTACACTGATGTCATCCAAATAATGGCTCAAATGTTGACTGACATTCTTGCAATTAGATTCAGACTCATACTAACAAAGCTGTTGCAGCTTATGAATCAGAGTATTCTACAGCATGTTTTTTTTTACTAACACTAAATAGAAATCTAAAATGACAATGGGGCAGAAGCCCATTCACAATGGAATAAAGAAAATACAGATGGATGCAGGGATCCCAGGACTCCATACAATTATTTGACTCGAATAACCTAAGCCTAAGCCATAGAATTAAGTTCTTCTTGGTGCTGGAATCATAAAATGAAAAAGAAAAGAAAAACAATATACACGGTACCGGCAGACTCTTCTCCATCCAGCTGTCTTATATAGCTCACCATACAAAAAAATTAACAGATAGAGAGGAAAAAAATGAAAGGAGGTGTAGGAAGCTACCAATACCTCTCCATCCAAATAAGAGGGTTTCTAACTACACCAGCCTCTCATCTGAACTGAGTAATGCCCTTGTCCTTCTGAGCTTCCTTGGTAGTGTTGGCACCAGCAAGCTGTTTTAAGTTAGTGGGCATCTGAGAATTGCCTGAAGCTTTTTTTTTTCTTTTTGGGTGTCCCGCAGCGGCAGAATTGATCAGTGGTCCAGACCATGCTGTCATTCCCCCTTTCTGGTAGGGAAACACAGTGCTGAATGAAGCTTCTGGGGGATCAAATGCAGGATCCATATAATGTGAGGACTCTAATCGGTAGCCAAGTGCTCCATCCTGGTGTGGTGGCGGGAACTTTTCACTCTTACTCTTTGCGTTAGCATGCGTGATCAGCCGTCTCCTCTGCTAGTTGCCAAAAAAATGTATGTTAAGTAGACATCCCATAGGCTGCCTGGCAACATAAGTCACAAATCTAACAAGACACTAATGATAAGTAACAGCCTCTTAGGAGGATAGTCATCCGTAGATTCTTCTACACAAAAACACTCTACCAAAACAAGTGAGAAAAGTTCACAATACTATGATTTAAGATTAATACTGGCAGTCCTTTGGAGGACTAATTGACATTCACAATGCATGACATGCCAGTGGCAGAGAACAAAAAATTCCTACCATTTGAAGAACTCTCAGGACCACAAGTTCGTCTTCTTGAAATGAACAGGATCACCTTATTATTTTTCATGCTGCCTTTTCCTTCAGTTATATTTTATGAGATCAAAAGGCATCTAGATTCTTCAGTTATATTATTGTTTATTGTTGGTCTTATGTAATACTTGACAAGTAAAGAACTAGAAGGTGGGTCTGGGTGTCACGGTACGTGCTTTCTTTGCAGTCTAGGTGATAAGGGTTTGAGTCATGCGACATCTGTAGGTTTAAGGTAAGCTTGCATACACTAGTTCTCTCTAAGACTAGCATTAGCAGAAACCAGGGTTCTCAATTTCAATATGTACCACACGGTATGGGCAGTATGCACCAATCCGAGAGGATACCGGTAAGTGGACCACCCTCTACCGGGTGATACCAATGTTTTGAGCCCGTATCGAGTGATACGGGGTCTGTACCGGACGGTAATAGTACACCCCGGATTTCAATCGTTACTGAGGTATACAAATCAGTATGCCCCGGATTTCGACCGTTACCGAGGCGTACCGATCAATATGTCCCGGTCTTTTTGGGCCGTTACCTCTAGGTATTTTTGAAAGTTTTTTATCTCTTTTTGGGCGTATCACCGGTACACCCCGATATATAGTCGGTACACCTCGGTATATACCATACCGAGCAGAGCTCAAAACATCAGTACGGATCAAAATTGAGAACCTTGGTGGAAACCTTATGCATACAAGCAAAAGAAACAAAAGAAATAAGCATTCAAGAGGATCATCTCTGCAAATGTCCTATGGGTTCATGATTAACAGTCTGCACACAACAGAAATAACAAAGATATCTACACTACACAATATACACACACTGAAAATACCCAGTGGCCCCCCTCTAAGCAGAAACCTTGCACCATTGTGACATCAAAACTGGCTTATCAGTTACCTATTAACATATCACAAAACGATAAAAACACAACAATAACAAACTGTAATGTCTTGATTATTTGGGGTCAGCGATATGGATCTTTTCTTGCTATTTTACTCCACTGAGGTTCGTTTTAAAGAACATACCTGGTCAAATTATTTGAGTACATAACAGGCAGTAAATGCAAAAGATTCATTTTGATCATTGTCCCACTCTGCAATAATCTAAAGATTCAATGTGTAAATGGAAAATCAACTGGATAGTTCTCCAGCAAGATCGATATAGCTTTTGGTATGACTAAGAAGCTGAGTTATTCTAACAATATTATACTAGCTTGACTTTATTAGTGGTTAAGACTTAAGACCAATGTTCCCAATTTCATGTATTGATTAGGGTTTGGACAGTACCATACCAGTGTACCGAGTACCAGCACACCAGTATGTAGAGAGTTTTAGAAAAAAGATTGCAAAAATAAAAAAAATAAACTGTTCAGTACTGAGACCATACTATCCTGTACCGAGCATACCACCCAGTTTATCCTGATCTACATGAATACCACCTGTAGCAAACAGTATCAGGCAGAATTGCAAATCTTGGTTCAGACCGAATAAGATAAGATTAAGGATGCAATAAATAGTTTTAAACTTAATTTTTGTATCAATGTTTAGTAAACATTTTAATTGCTAATTTGGAGTAGAAAAAGGATTCTTCAATTTCCTTTAAAAACAAATCTGCTAGAGAAAAATTAGTCATGCTGATAACTTTCAATGTGTGCTACAAAAATAGTATTAGTAATCAACTAACTGACTCTGGATTATTCTCAACATTTATAGAACAAAAATATCTATGCATCTTTTGGTGAGGAGAAATTTTTTCTTTGATCTGGGACCTGTCAGACCCTATACCTCGTCTCATACTCTCATATATTCTTGTTGAACTCTTCCATTCTGTCAATATACTATTTTCAAATTGCTGAACTTCTAAAAATAGTACTTCAAAGCAAGTTATTTCTTATTTTTAGCTTATATCAATTCCTAAACTTGTTCTGGGGCCCACGTATCATGTATCCCCGAAGAAAAGAGGTCACTGAATCTCCAGCCTTGGTTTTAGGATGATAGTCGTTTAAATCCTGGAGGATAGTGGGTCCATTGATATCAGTAAAATAGATAGTCCTCAATAATGGAAAAAGGATTTCCAGTCCATATGTAATGATATTCGGCAAGTGAAAAAATTGGCCTAACAATAGCCAAGTAAATATTCAGCAAAATGGCAGATCAATTTCATTTACTTTATAATAAGATGTAGTAAAAAGCAACAGTCAGTTGAACATACATCAATGTTGACTTGGAGTTCAGCATTAGCCTCTGGGGCAGGAACTGCCCTTGTAGTTCGATCACGTGCATGTGTCTTATTTATTCCATTGACATTGGCTTTCCCGCCGCCATTTCTCAACCTGCATAAAATGAGATCATTAATTACATAGAACAAACCTGAAATGATAATTCATCATTCCAGAGAACACTTCACAGTCCATTTACATCTCAAACATCCATGTAGTTGCAAACTGTCCCTCCAAAACCACCAGAGGAGACAAGCATCCATCCCTAAAAGGGTGCAATTTGTAAAAAATGATTTGTAAAAAAAATTAATTTTCAGACTAAGTGAAGAAAAAGGTAGGAATTATCTAAAAAGTGGTCTACTACTTCCCTAGTGCATTGATGTACTATGAACAAGAATATTCAAACAGTTACAAAATAAGATTATTTCTGAAGCATCAGAAACAAGATCATATCGTTCTTAAGCCAAAATAATGCTATAGCAAGAACTTCATAGAACCCAATTTTACTGAAAACAAGGGTAGGAAGTTGATTGAAAAACCTTCTTGCTTCTTCGTCCCGCAGTTTAGCATCCATCTCCTTGCTTGGAGGATATTTCGGCAGGCTTGATGGCTCACATGCATATGGTGGAGTATTAAAGAACTACAAATGGCAAAACAGGTCATAAGCTTGATCATGTTCCATAATATGAATAAATAATGGAAGCAGTAGGCCGCATATATCATATGTATGAATGAACATGCCAACCGTATTCCCACAATGGAACAATTTTAGAGCAGAGGCTCAAAATTTGCATTAAATATACTGTCTTCTTTATGATCATCACAATCATCCAGCAATCAAGTGTCAGTTTTCCTTAACATGAGGCATTGCCTATAGCTACTATCACTATGTGTAATACAGTTAAAGACAAGAAACCATGTAGAGCTATGAGTTTAAGTAAAGCATAATTCAAGATTCATTAAATTTCTACATAAGCATGACTTATTTTTGTCCAACCAACCAAAAACAGAATAAAACAATCATACCTATCAAGAATGAGCAGGGCAGAATCAAGAGTACACAAAATGTTCCTTCCAAAACATTCATAAACAGTAGAACATTGAAGAGAATGTGACTTTAAATATAATTGTTTTATTTGCAAATTTCAACACTAAAATTTTACATTTGAACCATGGCATGAGAAGACATTTCTCAAGGAACTTTGTTGTTGCAACTAACTAAAATTGTAATATTATAACATGTGAAATGTGCTTCATAACAGAGAAAAGGTCAGGCCATCACTAGTATTAACAAATCCATTTTTATCAAAAGCTTATAATATGAAACTCACTTCACTTATTAGTGCGTCAGTGGCAGTTAAACGTTCAGCCAGATCAATTGCCAGAAGAGTTTCAACTAATGGCAATGATGATGGTGGAAAAATCCTTAAATGTATCCTTTATGCAACATTTGTATGGTTGCTGGGGTTTAAAAATTGTGACATGTGGCAACTTTGACTTCTTCCAGTAATCCTCTGAAGGGACATGTGGCAACTTTGACTTTATTTGCAAATTTCAACACTAAAATTTTACATTTGAACCATGGCATGAGAAGACACTTCTCAAGGAACTTTGTTGTTGCAACTAACTAAAATTGTAATATTATAACATGTGAAATGTGCTTCATAACAGAAAAAAGGTCAGGCCATCACTAGTATTCACAAATCCATTTTTATCAAAAGCTTATAATATGAAACTTACTTCACTTATTAGTGCGTCAGTGGCAGTTAAACGTTCAGCCGGATCAATTGCCAGAAGAGTTTCAACTAATGGCAATGATGATGGTGGAAAATCCTTAAATGTATCCTTTATGCAACGTTTGTATGGTTGCTGGGGTTTAAAAATTGTGACATGTGGCAACTTTGATTTCTTCCAGTAATCCTCTGAAGGGGAGCCACAAAGCTTGAAAATCTTATGCAGCTGCTCAACCTGATAAATGAAACCATTGAGACCTCAGCAGTCATGAATCATGATAAATAGAAACCTTTCAGAAACAACAAAATGTTGTGCCAGTGCGGTAGGATATGTATGACGAATTAGATTCCTGAAAATGTCCAGTTACTACCTCAACTAGCAACTTTAATTTCTAATGTGGCATCCGCTCTATGCATGAATACCTTGAGTTGGACTTGCAAAAAGTAATTAGGTCAATGTATCAGTTTCAAACATTTTTGGCTGTTGAAGGACAAATGGAGCTAATCCTTTGCAAGTTGGGCGACCAGTATTCAGTAATGAAAACAGATTCTCTGCTTGCAAAGGCACGCTACTTCATACATTGACCCTCCCCAAACCTAAACCTCACATTGGCAAGAGCCTTAGGCACTAAGGCTCTCTTAGTGGACTAAATTCTAATCAAACAAGTACAGTGAGGAACATTTAATAGTCAGGTATATAATTGTACACATGTCGATAGTGTTTAACTCTTTATCACTTCAATCTTTGACATGATGATCTGACACATTTGGTTCTGTTAGAGCATTGTATACCAAGCCATAGCATCTCAAATACTATTGAAACCATCTTCCTACAACTAAAGTTACATAGAAGTAGGAGAAAGCTCAAGCAAAATCTAATGAAGGATCAATTAAATGTACAGACATACTGAGGTTAAGCCCAAAATTGTAAGCTTGCTTTTACTCGCAGATAAATAATGTCAATGGGGTTTTCACAGAGAACATTACACTAGAAACAATTAAAAAATGCTTTTAGAAACCAATCCAACTTGGAAGCCAATATATTCCTCTTGAGATTGATAAGAAAGCCTAATGTACTCCTACTGAGACTAAGTTAATCTGTGCAGCACAGCCAGATAACACAGCACAAATATGGCATTGATGATAGCAAAATCTTAAAAAATGATTCAGGAAAGATGCATAACATAACTTTGCAAACTAAGAATTCTCATTTCATAAGATTATCAAGTATAATTGGATCTCTCAACTTTCAGGTCTAATGCAAGCAGGAAAAAAAAAAAAAGATGTAATCAGAAAATATATTTCAAAACTACATTATTGTATCTCAACATATAATGAAAAAGAATATTGTAATTTGTCTTATCTTGTTTGCTTTACCTTTGTCTCAATTTACACATAAAAAGTGACTAATTTGTCTTATCCTATTTCTTAACCTTGTGATAATTCTCACAGGATCGATCACATCTCATGTATCAACTTACACATAAAAAAAAATCATTATCACTAAATGCACAGCATGCTTCATGATGTACAGTAAAACTCTCTTTTGCTTAAAGGTTCTTGACAAAAAGCCCAAAGTTTTTTGTTGCTAACCATGCTTCACGATATTCTCTAATATTGGCTTGATCTTGGTTGTTTTTATTTTGATTTTATTTGAGCCTCTCATCCAAATATTTAGGCTATCTTCACTTCGAAATTACTGTCGAAACTTTCCAGAAGTTGCTTAGCACTACATGGTCATCATATCAGGTCCACTGTCTTCAGATGACTTTGCAACTTCATATAAGGGGTATGCTCAATGCACGAGGCTCCCGCCAATGCGAGGTCTGGGGAGGGTCAATGTAATAGCCTTACCCTTAAATATTAGAGAGGTAATTTCCGTGACTCAAATCCTGGTCTCTCATGTCGCAAAGGAGCAACCTTACCATTGTACCAAGGCCCACCCTCTTGCAACTTCATACAAGAGAAATATATTTTAAAATGTGAGTAATGCCAACTAATAATCGATTGAGTTACAATGAACCAGATATGTTACATCAACACTTTCTTCTTCACTAAATAAAAAGCAAAAACTGTTTCCAGGGATAAGTTGGCAGGAACAACAATTTTGCATAAGTGATATTTAAACTGAATTTTTTTTAATTTTGCATAAAGTGATATTTAAACTGAATCCATTGTTCATAAATATGAGCCAGACATCATTCTTCGAGGATGGAATTCCTTGTCTTTCATTGCCTTGGATATTGACAAATCCAAGTAGCATCATCTGCCCACATATTTCATGCTACACTCATTGCAGCTTAGTCAAGCTGCAATGAAGTGTCTGTAATCTCCTTTTCTATTGTAACCTAAACCTAAACTATTTTAGAGGCTTGGGCACCAACCAGAGGTATCTAACTGACCTCAATCTTACAACATGTTGTGTTGTCTGCATTTCCTCTTGTCAAAATATAAACCAATTATCAACTTGAACTACTTTCAGAATGTTACCTTCAAAACGGCATTGAACACCTCCACAACACCTACACCTGTTGCCTTTCTTATGTCAACAACAGTCGACCATTCTAAATTTTCCAGGACATTTTCCCCAAGCACATATCTGTTTATCATTATTATCACACCTTCTTTTAGTAAAACTATTACAAAGCTGATTTCAGCAGATGCCACACAAGAAATATACTCTCATAAGGATATCTGTTGTGTGGTCTTCTTCCTTTTTTATATTATTTGTTCATCATCGAGCATCATGATGCATATTATCACTTCCACACATGCATCTTTTAGCACAATAGAGCTAAATCATTTACTGTTACGTGTGTGAATAATACATCTTAATTTCTGATACAGTATATTACTTCCTATATTATATGTTTCCAATATAAATTATCTTTCTGTAGCAGCAACGATATTCAGCAAAAGGAAAACAAACGGCGGAAATGATCAACACCTTTTATGGTATCCAATTTCATCAGATGTTGTGGATCTATTTACAAGGTGGAAATTTTGGATATTGTACACCAGAGTTAACAAGACATGTTACCTCAGTCCTCCCAGGCATAATAGGTTTTCTGGCTAACAACTCTGCTAAAATGCAGCCTGCACTCCAAAGATCTATACCCACACCATAGTCAGTGGCTCCCAAGAGAAGCTCTGGTGCCCGGTACCAAAGAGTAACCACCCGGCTAGTCATTGGATGCTTATGGTCACGATCAAAAGTTGTAGCCAAGCCAAAGTCCGCAATCTTAAGTAACCCCTCATTATCAATTAGGAGATTAGAACCCTTAATGTCTCGATGTAGCACACCATTATTGTGACAGTGCTCCAATCCTAACAATAACTGCCGCATATAACACTTAACCTGCTCAAGCACAATGTTAGATATACATCTCAAGAAAAGATCATACTTTGAAGAGGTAAATAAACTGGAAATTTCATGAAAATCTAACCTGAGGCTCGGTAAACTGGATCGTGGGACTCGCAGCAAGACCGGCAAGGTCATGCTCCATATACTCGAACACTAAATATAGGCTACAAGACATTCTGGATGTCACTAAACCTTGCAGTTTCACCACATTGGGGTGATCCAACCGCCGTAGAATAAGGATCTCTCTTGCCATAAATTTCACACTCTCTGGCTCCGTATTATCAAATCTGACCTTCTTCAAAGCCACGATTTTGCCCGTCAACATGTCCCTAGCCTTGTAAACATTACTGTAGGTCCCTTGACCGATCTAAATCGCCGCCAACAACAAATAACAACAAACTCGGTTATAGATGCAGAGACCACTACAACAGGCAGCAACCGGTGAATGCCGAACTAGAGGTGGAAGCTTGCCTTGTCGATCTTCTCAAAGGTGTCAGCACGGCGGGGCGTCCATCCATTGATGGCCTCCCCGGCAACATTGGAGAGCCAGGAGGGCCACCCCGCGGCCACCTGCTCGCCGTGGACGTGGCCAGGAGGTTTGCTAAGCCTGGGCTCGAGTCTCTGCCGCCTGCGCCGCGCCGGAGGTTGTCCCTCCGGCCGCTTCGCGTCTTCCTGTCGATCGGGAACCTCTGCGGCGGTGGCGGTGGTGTTGGTCGGGGCGGCATCGACGGCGGTCTCTATCCTGGACAGGGAGGCCTGGGACTTGCTACCGGATGCGACGGGAGCGGCAGTGCCTTCCTTCTCCCGCCGCCGCCGGCCGAGGGAGGAGGGGGTGGGGGGAGGGGAGGCCTCTTTGGCGAGTATGCAGCCCATGGCGACTCAGCTCATCACCGCCGCCGCCGTCGCTCGGAGGGAAGACAGGAGGGGTACCCCAGGTGTAATCGGCGGGGGGTGGATCGGAGCTCCGGCAACGGAAGAGCCCTGGATTAGGGTTGGGCGCTTGTCCCCTCGCTAATTCGATGTTGTTGTTGTATGCGGAGAAAAAGATGCGAGCTTGGGAGACGAGACGGCCGTTAAAAAGGAAGGCAGTGGCGGTGAGAGGATACCATGCGGTACGCTGTTCCGCGCAACGGAAGGCACTGCGACTGAGAGAGAGAGAGAGAGAGCGAGAGAGAGCGAGAGAGTGTAACAGGTGAAGAGGAGAGGCGAAGCTTAGAGTCGATTAAGGTTTGACTCATACCACTGACAGGAGAGGCGAGGCAGGTTTGACTTGTACGACTAAGGGAGTAGATCTCGCCTCGGAATAGCACCACCAACGCCAAAGGTCAAAGGAAAGGAGCTTTCTGGGGCTGGCCGTGGGTCCCTGGGTCAGCTTACCTCGCACAGCTGACGTGGAATACATTGACTCGCGGGAGCTGGAGTCGACTCGGTGACGTGGACCTCCAGCTTTCATTTGATTTGATTTGGGATATTATATTTATATTTATATATATATATATATATATATATATAATTCTTTCATTCTTAAAATTTTTTTCAATGCTATTGTATCCAAAAAAAAAAAAATTAAGTTGATATGTGAGACATCATCTATGATTTATACTTTTTCAAATATTTTTATAATTTAATAGAATAATTTTTTATAACATCTCGAGGGCACTCTTATATCCAAAATGAATAAGATAAATTAATAATTCACCCGAACTTAAAAACCATGGGTTAAAGCCTAGTTCTAAACCTATGAGTTAATGAGTGAGTCTCTTGTCGAAGTTAACCTAATTTTGAGCTTAATTAGGGACTCAATTATATCCCTATCAAGTATTTCTCAAGTGTATGAGATTATAATATCCTAAAGTTTAATTTTTTATAAAGATCCAAATTGATTTGTAAGAATTTGATCGATCAAACACCATTCTTTCTTTGACATGCTTCATTTGAGGTTAAAAAATATATCAAAATTGGAAGTGAAGCTACATCTTTCAATGTATGTGATTTATTGACATCAGTATCGCGGTTGCCCACGTCCGATGCTTCATAAAGACCATGTATCGACTAAAACAGGGTGGAAGCAACACAGATGCTATCACAAAGATCTTTATGGTCTTTTGGACTCATAAAGACCATGTATCAATCAATCAATCAATCACTGCAGACAGGGTGGAAGCAACACAGGTGGATGTTTCTGTGCAGTCAAAAGTTCAAGCCAACAACAAGATCTCTCTCTCTCACACACACACACACACACACCACTCAAAAAGCTTCCATGGATGCTCTCATGCACACAGTGACTGCCTCTCTGCAAGAACTGAAGCAACCCAAGCAGGGACATGTCCACTCCGGCAAGAAGCTGGGAGTGGTAGTACTACAGGGGAGGAAAAGGAGCGGTGAAATGAACTTTATCTGACTTGTCTCGCTGTTTTCCATCTTTATGTGGCTCCCCTCCCCTGATGTGACTCTACCGATAACACCTTTACTCTTCTGCTCCAACCAATCTTGGCTCATTCCCTTTTCCTCTCTTCTAACGTCATACTATTTCCCAATCAATCAATCTCTCTCTCTCTCTCTCTCTCTCTCTAGATATATATATACTACTACTACTACTACTACTACTACTATTACCCACACTTATCTACTTAAATCTTTCCAACAACGTAACGATGATGGTAGTGGTCGTGTCATTATAAGAATCATGGATATAATTATCATGATGCATTCGAGGTTTTATAGCTGTCCAATCGATTATACTCATATTATATTGAGGCATAGCACTAACACTTAAATTACTTTTTATACTTTTCTTTTTATATTTTAGCTTATTGATATATTAGACGGAAATGAGAGGAATTGTTCCGAGATGGAATGCGAGATTTTATTCCTTGATTAGAAAAATAAGAATTATGACTTCATCACTCTTTAAATAATCATTATTTTTCTCGAATGTAATAAACTGGTGCTAATGATATGAAAGATAATGTCATAGTTAATATAAAAAATCGACGACAAAAAAAAATTGAGAATATATACAACAATTACGCATATATTTTTAATTATATGTGATATAATATAAAAAAAATATTCATATAAAGTTAGTTATTGGGTGGTTTTCTTCATGAAATGGAATAATTGATAACATATTTATCCGATTCGATCTGTGATCCTATCAAACTAGTGCAAATTGCTTAAAACTATTAGTACTTGTTATTGTATGTCTTTTTGGGCCAATGATCAATTTTATGTTCCATTAAATCGAATTAATCGAGTTCACGTAATTATCAACATTTTATTCCTAAACATCATAAAGGGTTGATAATATAACCGATATAATCGTCAGAGCGTTATCATCCTGCAATATCGGCTTCTCCGGGCTTTGGCGGGGTCGTGACGGCGTCTCCCCGGCTCGCCCGGTCTCCGAGAAGACTCCGCCCCCCATTCCTCAGCTCGGCCTCCAAAAAAACCCTAGCTTTCGCCCGAAGCAAGTGTTCCTCGATCTCGATTCCGCCGCAGGGAACTCTCCTCTTCGTTTTCTCAAGAAAGGACCGATGTCGATGGCGTTTATCGTCGAATAGGTTACGGAATCAAGATCGATGCAGGACAAGGAAGAAACGCGGAAAGCATGGAGAAGAGGGAATAGTACCTTCATCGTCGTAACAGGCGAGTCTCCACTATATCATCTCCTCTTCTTTACGTTCCCGCTTTCTGCGACCAAAACGAGATCGGATGCCGCCGTTCCGTGCTCTCAAGCCGCACATAACGAAGTCGAACTATGCATCGTTCGACCGGATCGCCTCTGTAGCTTGACGAGGTGACGTGTTCTCTTATTGAGCTTTGATTTTGTGTGGGACCCACCCGCCATTCTTTCAGAACATTCCCGACGTTTTAGAATCTGACAACAGTCTTTGACATTAACGATAGTAATTAAAATTCCCGGAAAACACATTTTGTTACAATTATCAAAATCACGATAGAATGGTTTTTTTTTTCTTTTTTTACTTGTTTTAGAAAACAAGAAATATGCCCAAAAAAACCAATTCACCATTCAGCATAAGTTCGTATGGCCAAAATTCCACTGGAAAAATAACATGTCTGCCAAATTAAACAGCATTGCCCATTTTGACCAGATTTCAACTTTAACCAACAAAACATCTCACACCAAATCCTAAACAATAGGGCCACATCAATCTGTGTTCAATCAGCAAGAAACCCAATCCATGTATTCTTTAAGGTACAGCAAGCATCATTGACCAAAAAATCTTGCTTTGCATCTGCATCATGTCTCTTTGCTCTTTCAACCTTCCTGTTTTTCTACTCCAAATTTTGTCAGAATAACATCCGTATTCTCAATTGATGGGTGTACAATTGCTGGTGATCATCTGATGATAAACTCCATGTTCCGTTGGCAAGCCTGATAACAGTGATAGTGTTTTTTGAATTGTACCTAACCGATGTTGCTTTGCTTTCACCTAAAATCAGCAAAGAAGATGAAACGTGAGAAGGGAAATATCATGATGCAAATATTGTAAAATAAAATATTGTAGAAAATATTGAACATGTACCCCAAACAGCATGTGCAAAATTGTTTAAGCTTCTTTCCTGGTTATCCTGTTGTCCAATGATACACGATGAAGAGTTTGTTTTGAGAACTATTAATGCACAAGGATCATCAAGAGTGAAGCGTATCAAACCTGAAGCAGTAAATGCCCAGTGCATTTGTGATCTCATGGATGACAGATGTTGCAAAATGCAGATAAAGCAACACTGTTCAAGAAAGAAATGCATGAGGCTAGATAATCAGAAGAATTAAATAGCACAAATTTACAACATCCGAAAACATTAACCGAACATGAGACAAAAAGTCATATATGCAACCAGGAACAGTAGAGACCCCCAGTTATTACATGCTCATCACTTGATGGGAGACAAACATATTCAATAGCACAGCAAAAAGATGTTTTTAATTTTTCTTCCTAAACCAAGAAACAAAGCAGGAAGCACGGAGAAGATTAACAGCAGCTCAACTCTTTATAAAGTCATTAACAAGTAAGAAAAACACAAATCAAACTACCTGTAAATAGACAATACATAATGAGAATTAGATGCTCATCAATAAGAGGAACTCTGCAGCAAAAGACATGACAGAATGATAATCCCAGGTCAGAAAGTAACTATCTGACTGTTTCTAACATTAAGCAAATGAATGTTCAAAACTTCAATTTTCTCAAAGGATAAACATACCCATCATTAAGTCTGGCAGTGAGAGCATTCGCAATGGCAAGGGGAAGAAACAATAGAGACTGTTGAAAGAGATACGCCACATCAATATTTCCGTGATATTTTCCAGGGACATGCAAATAAGTTTTAAGAAAAAATCTACTTGCAGATAGTTAAGTACAGTTCCAGGAATTGTTACAAGAACTACATGTAAGAAATGAAGTGCATGATATATGAAACAGGAAAATGAAGAACAAAATGATAGCTAATGTGCAGCAACATTGATTCACATGTAAGATAATTACCATGCACATTCCAGTTTTTAAACCCTTGGGTTCATCGCAGAGGTGCGCAAGAATCATCCTTCCCTGTCAAAGATTTTATTAGAATTTCATGCTTTAAATACAAACAGGAGCAAAGCTTTGCAGTACCAGAAATTGCAGAGGAAAAAAAATTGCAAATTTCATGGAAGTCTATAAGATACAAGTCAAGAACCATTTAAAACATGAACAAGAATTTCCGCAGCACAAATTATACTAATATAGAAAGAAGAAATAGTGGAGATGCATTTGTAACCAAATTTTATTGTCCTAACACTTTGCATTGAGCAGTAGATATGATGGTTGAAGGGAAAATAACAATACTATCTTGACCAGTTGCACCACCAGAGAAATCACTTCGCCATAAAATGGAAAACATTGTGTCATGAAATGGTTCCATGTTGTTGTTTCCTGTTGCAAATTATACATTCATATAGCAATTTCACCTAATGTCAAAAGGACTTCAACATTTGTGTAAACTCTTTCCAGTTTTCTTTGTTTTTCTTTTGCCATAGTGCCAGAAAGTGCACCACTGCCACTGCTTGACAAGGTATCGTGCCAGCAACCAGTCAACATGAGGTGCCCTTGTGATAGTATAGTCCTCCAATGACACATTAAAAACACATATTTCCATCTTTTACCATGATGAGGTTTTCCCTAATGACTGAACGTCCATGGCAACTAAATGTCAAAATCACCGATTATCATGAATCTTCTGCATCTAGTGGGACCGGCATACAAGAAACTGAATATACACATTTGCACCTGAAAAATTGAAGCACACTGGTCATCTCATTTGCATGCAATACATGAGACTAACTATCATCCTCATTTCTCCAATAAGATACAATAACCAAAAAAGAAATTAACACTACAAGTTCCAACAAGGAAAAAGATGTTTTTGCTCAATTGCCACTTCCCCCAAGAAGAAAAAGACACACCCTGGTAATCACTACTACGAAGATAAATGAAGCAAAAAGTAATTAGTAGTTGTTCTACTTATCAAGAAATAAACCAAAATGACTTGTACACGACAACCATGTTATGAAGAATAGATTCCAGAGAATAGATGCACACACGATATTCTTTTGACATATTTGTATGAACAAAGAAAGAAAACAATCGGAAAGAAAGATCCAAAGCTCACATGAAATAGACACAATCCTACTGTGGGACCTTTTTCCTCTAGGAAATTTCAGAAGCAACAGCAATTATATATCTAATTTCATTTGAAGAAAAAAAGCGACCAACAAAAGCTGGACTGAGATAGTCAAGCATCCATGTGAATTTATCAGATGTTGGTATGGAAATTCCAGAAAGAGGTCACAAAGAAAACGACTGATTAAACAAAGCTCTAATATAAAACTTATAAATATCACAAAAAATAATTAATGAACTGATCATAATCTATTGATATTTGTCCAGACACTTTAAGAGTAAGCAAAAGGTTAGCGAGCTTACAACAAGAAACCCAAAAGCAAATCCAGTTCCAATTATTAGCAAATGAGGGTGACTGTGCATAATGTCTGAAGGAGATAGATATGACCTGCAATGAAAGAATGATATCTTACAAAATTGTTCTTTACAACTACTACATTGTGAAAACAAATTGCGCAAGCAATTATTTTTATACACAAACCAGATAAGAACTCCAGCCAAAAGCACGCCAAAAGGAAATAGCTGCAGAAATGAGAATGTTCATTTTGAGAAATCTTGCAACATATATGTAGATTTGACATTATATGACTTACCATTGCTAATGCCAACATCATGCTTCCTCTTCTCGCTTTGACAACCTTGTGGACATTGCTGATGCTGCAAACGAGGATATCATTAATGTTACAGCCCTTAAACAAACAGCACAAAAGACTACAAAAGCAGATTTTTCTGGAGGAAGGATACATCATATTAGCACAAGGTACAAAAGCAGCTTATTTGAAATTCACAAGAATACATCATATTAGCAAAATATTTTGAGGAATACTGGAAGAGGAAAGACCACCATCAAGAATGGAATAAGGACATGGAAAAAGATAAAAGAATTGAGAAACAGTTCTTTCAGTAGATTTATCTATTGAAAATACAAACAGATAACCAAAAGATTTCAAAACCACCAACTATATAGGACCAGCTACATGTCAATTTTTGGCATTTGAGCTATGCCGAAGACAATATTACTAGTCAAACTAAGAGACATCATAAATAATTTTACTGTTCTATGAAGTTTTGTCCTCGCACCACTACTGAAAATTGATTCATCTTGTTTTACAGGTGCACTTATATGTATCTCTTCCTTTATCTCTCCTATACCACTGGTCCAAATTGGCTCATCTTGTCTTAAAGATGAATTTAAATTAAAATTCACCTTTAGACATGTTCAAAGAATCTAAAACGGATTTTCCTCAATCCATCTAAACTACCTTATTGTTCATGAATAAAAATATTTATTGTTTCATTTCTTTTTGGTAAATTACACCACAGCCGAAAGCCAGTAATTTAACATCTCTTTTTGGTAAACTACAATGCATATATTTTTTATTGTTTCACAAATATACATCTCACCTATGGTGCTATTCAACTGTGACACAGGGTCTCTCAGAACAACCAATTCAGCAATCTAGGATTGGGATATTTCACCAGAATTCTCAAGACAGCAGGTTACTGGCCCATACAGGCCCGAGATCTCATCTCCAACACAGAATCTGTTATTATCTGATGGACTGTAGGTTTCGTGAACAATAAAAACAAAAAGGACAAAAAAGAAGAGAAAAAAAATAGAGTTTTCTTATCATATCTAGATTCTTGTTTAGATTAAAAAAATAGAAGGTTAAGCAATGGTTCGTGTCTGCATTGTTTTCTGTAAAATGAATAAGCTGATTACATTAAGAGACCTCAAGAAACCATACTACCAGCTAAGATCAGCCTTAATACGGACCCTACAATTATGTCTGCTTTAGCATATGCCACTAAACTCAGCTACAAGCAGAAAACTGAGACTGAAAAACCAAGAGGCATGATAAAAAGAAAACTTACTTGGAAGCAATAGTTGGAATCACACCAAAAGCGATCATCATAAAGAGCACAACACCATAAACTGGGATCTCTGGTAAAATAAATAAATAATGAAAAAAATATTAATTCACACTGGGCAGTTCTGCATGTCATGATATACAATGAACACCAAAAATTGACCAAATTGATTGGAAAAAAAGAATGAAGTGGATATTAAAGACTAAGATGCTTAGAATAAAGAATGAGTTTCCTATCTCAACCTTGATACCCTTTTCTCATCGAACTGCTCTCCAACATCAGTATATGTTTAAGATAGCACATGATCTACCCATCTTCCATTAGCAAGGTGGTGCTGACAAAACTAAGGCATCCTGCTCTTGTTGATGGTTGTTCATTCTATGGGTGTCTGATGCCGCAAACACAAAGGATCCCGAATAGTTGGGAATATTTCCCAATGGTAGCTTTATTTTGTTTCAGCCATACTCTTCAATTGATTTAAGGGAGAAATATTTGGTGGTTGAGTCTTCAAATGACTAAATTGTATGCTACTACAAAGACTCAAAAAGGAGCAAGTAGGCCTCAGCATTAATTAACAAAAGAAAGGAAAACATGGAACAGAACTGGAGACAGGAAGAAACAAACATCTAGTTCTCTCAGATTGTATGTCAGTTTGTCTCTAATTTCCTACATTGACATTTTTTTCATTAGATACTATAGTTATTCTTGTTACTGATTCCTATTTAGCAGCATAATAAGTTTAACTGACTAGACCTATTATACATTTGTCTATCCTCAATCTCTGTGATCATGGGATAATCACTGAATTCAAATGATTTATCGCAAATATTAGCTGAGAGATGATAAACTCTGGTTATATCACATTAGTTTACCACAGCTACCACAAACATTGAAACAACACTAAAGCCTTAGCCTCAGCTATGACAATCAAATTTTATTGATAGATTGCTCAAACTATAGGTCCTTTCATGAAAAGCCATTTATTTATTACTCCATCCAATTCTCAATCTTTGCCTTAACGTATCGTTATTCAGTGTACCGAAACCCTTGTTCCAGTCCATACAAACACAGTAATGAAAAGAACTGAAGTAAAATTGGAAGTAACTCAACAGGGTCCATTACATGTACAATAGTCAATTGAAGCATTACAGTAACTAGAGATAGAAGATGTATACAAATGGCAGTAGAACCATAAACTCAATTGTTCAACAGGGAAAATGTCAGCTTATAAACTGCAGGAATCAAGACAAGGCATTTTGTTCTCAAAATGCCAAAAACAACAGCTTTTAAGAAGTCTTAGTGTTAATCTACATTACCAGGAATTAATGGCACCCAACCTAAAAATGGGATTGACTTCCTAAAATCCTGTGCCCACCATTCAGCTCCTGGATAAAGAATACAAAAAACATATCAGTTTAGAGTCTTTAGAGAAAGAAAGATGTCCACTATATTAAAAATAGTTGATAATAAACTAAAAAAAGGAGAAAAGAAAATTCATTTCTTTCAATTCTATGTAAAGGGAACTCAAAAGTTCACATACCCAAAAAGAATGTCAGCCAGTGACAAACATAGATTAGCATGAGGCCTTCTGTAGGTCCATTAATTATTGGAAGAATAAGTGTATTGGTAAAAAAGCTGAAAAAGTTACAAGAAGTGTCAATAAATGCAAATAGAACTACCAAAGTTAAACATATTAAACTATTGTTCCAGTAAAGAATAGAACAAAACATCAACAGTTATGGGGAACAACATTCCAAAAAGTAGTTAGATATAAAGAACTAAAACTTTAGTTTACATATAGTCAGCTAAACAATAACTCGTTACAACAGATAAATCTGGTCCACTATACACCTAATATATAGGTTACAAACATCTAAAGCTGGTATTCTCTCTATGTTGAATGATATTGGCTGCTGTTAAACCACACTTCAATTTATGCTGGTACTATCAATTTATATCCACTGATATAAGTAAGAAACAAGTTGAGAGGGAAATGGTTAGAAAATATATGATTTTCCTCTTCATTTTCTTCTTATGCTTCCCTTTTTTTCAATGAATTCTTCAAAAATTGCCACCAGTCTTCACTTAGTATTCATCTGCTTTTTTCAGCTGCCAATCGAGCTTGAGACACGAAGGTCAAATAATTAAGGATTCAAGATTACTTATCTCAGGCTTTAAATTAATGAACAGGGGATCAGCCAACCGTCGAACCAGTCCAATGCATTCTACAGTCAGGAACTACAGTTTTCAACTGAAACTAGTTGATATTAATACAGTTCTCACCAAAATCTCCATAGTTTACATCAATCTACTAATATTAAGTGATAATCTTAAAAACCAGGCAGTCCATAACCAGACTGGTATGCCATTCAATATGACTGCTGTATCATGGTAAAGCCTTCCATAAATATAAGCATAGAGAAACAAATAATGAGCTACCCCAGTAAGTTAGTAGTAGAACAAGGAGGGAGGGAAAAACATTGGCTACAATATCTAGAACTGCTTTCTAAGGCATGCTCCCACCAAAGGAATAAATGATACTGGAAACACATGACAAGAATCCAGATGGTTATAGAGTTAGAAACCTTTTTTCTTAAAGGTGCTATATAAAAGCTTAATTATTATATAAAGCAAAAGGAAAAAGTTAAAGTCCAATGACGAATATGAGAATCTTTGAAGAACTCACTGTTCCCATGTTGCAAGGTAAAATGGAATTGCTGCAATTACCCAAAACCAAAAAGTTGTCCTGCCACACATTGCAGTGCTCCCAAAGGCTACGGCTTCAAACTGATTCAAAATAGGAAACCAATATCATAAATAACAACAAAGTATCATGAAAACAAGGCAGCAAAAGAGGACAAGATGAGTGGACATACAGCACATGCAAGTGCATCGCATCCTGTAATCAAAGTCTCAGGTATCAGGAGATGACTATAACTTATAAACAAGGACAAAGGTAAACTCTTTTGAAAAGCAATTACCATGATCGAAAAGTTCACCCAAAGGACTGGATGAATTCGTACGCCTAGCTTGTTTACCATCAACAGCATCAAAAGTCTGGAGAACACATTGTTGAATCAGGAGGCATTAGTTAAATCGGGCTTTAAAAATTTTAAGAAACAGATAGCCTGTATATGTAAAATTTTCAACTAACTTGGTATATACTAAATGACGTCGAGTTTCCATTATAAACAATGCATTAACAGACAGAAACCAAAATGGACCATTGGCACTAGTTGAAAATTGACTATTGCAGCAACCATGGACAGTGGGTTTCACAATTCACTGAAGCATACTAATTGCAGATATTTTGATGATAAAAGTCCTATATACCTGAAGTAGCATTTTAGTTCTCACTGCAGACCTGTTTCATTAGTTACTGATGGCCAACAAACTGGCATCAACTGAGAAAGGGTTGGAAACCTGCAGCTTATAAGCTTAATTTTTCTTTGAGCACCAATTATTTTTTAGAAGTGCTTAATTTATTAATTGACTGTACAATCAAGTAGCAAACCGTTCCAACATCAAAAAGTTAAAAAAACATATATTAGTCTTTTTGTGATGAGCAACATGGCAATATCTAGAGCTTCACGATTCTCAAGTTATACAAATCTCATAAAACCAAAAGTGCATCAAAGGTGACTACTTCCCAAGATAAAGGGTACCGGTACACAGGGATTGAAATTTCATACTATACCGATGTACCGAGCTTTGCTCGGTACGGTACGAGCATGCCGAGCGGTACACTAGGGAATACCAAGCGGTATATATATATATATATATATATATATATATATATATATCTTAAAAATCTAAAAAGGAGGTGTGCGCTGCCTTGACGACGTCATCTCCTCGTCGCCTCAATCGACAAGAATAGCACAATCACCTTCATCTCCTCATCTGCAACGTTCAAGGAAGCCATCAAAGACGGAGAGGCAACAAGAAGAACATTATCTACTTCATCTCCTCATAGATGTCTCCTCATATGCAGCGTTCGACGAAGACGTCGAAGGACATAGACATCTTCGACCTTCAGCGACGAAGGCTACAAATGTCACCGGCTTTCAGCGAAGAACTCGACAAAGAAAAAATCGTAGAATTGTAGGCAAGGTGATGAAGGAGACCGCTCTTCCGCTGCTCTAGCCACCGCCTCGTTGTTACCTCCTGGATCATGATCGTCGAGGGAGGGTGACGCTGGATTAGGACGCGTTGAGGTTCTCCCGATTCTTCCTCTTCTTTGAACGTCTTCTCTTTCTTCTTCCTTCTCCCTCGACGCATCTTGCCTTCTTCCCTTGTCACAGCCGGGTTGATACTGTCAAGTAGTGGGCGATAACAATCAATATTTCAACCGTTACCACTCGATATAGCCATGTATCGTCCGATACAAGGCTATATCGATGGTACCGCCCGATAACACACAGTTCGCATACTAGTCTGCTGGCGGACCAATACATACCGCCCGTACAAGTACATACAATTCAACATTCGATACAAAATGAAGATACAATACAAATAAAGAAACACAAAAGAAAAGAAAATCCTCCGATTATCAAAGTGAGAAAACTCCACGGAAGATCTGAATTTTCAACCTTGTCAAGGCCCAATGTAGAAAATTCTCAACCAGTATTTTGGAACGAACTTGTATCCAATTTTTTGGGTCAAAGCATCAACCAAATTAGTGAACCAAGCCAGCCAAATGCAATGGATGTGACCATGGGATAGTTTCCAGATGAATACAATGGAGATGCCAAATATATCCATCTTGTTTCTCAATTTTTTTCACTTGGTTGCTCAAGCACACCTAATGCAATGTGTCCCATATGAAAGATGTATCATATGAAAGGGAAAAAGAAATTCATATTCATTTATGTTGAATTCAAGGATGAGTATGTTAAACATTTTGGTACACTATAATTTCAATCCAATTCTACTCATTGAATCATCAATAAAATTTGAAGACCAAATACTT
The DNA here is from genome assembly GCA_021527575.1 of Ensete glaucum. NCBI lineage: Eukaryota > Viridiplantae > Streptophyta > Magnoliopsida > Zingiberales > Musaceae > Ensete > Ensete glaucum. The sequence continues at coordinate 40,245,751 of CM038552.1, forward strand.
CAAAACATCTTATTAACTGACATTTCTTATTATCTACTAAGCAATAGCAGAACTTGAGAAAATACATACACATTTTAGAAAAAGGTTGAGAAATTCTTGAACAAACCTGGTATAAAAAGAGAAGCAATCCATGAGCAAGGTGGACCCATCTTGGCGGAGCTGTATCAAGATGGGGCGAATATATCTGTGAAGAACAGACACAAACATGTAAAAGATGCAAGATTTGAAACTAAAAGATATTGATCTACAAACAACCATAAACGATGTGTAAGCTGAATAAGGCAAAAGATCTCTGTTAACATCCAGAGCATGTGTTACAAGCAAAACACATAGCATAATTCAATGTTGAGGCATGTTTCTGTGGACAATAGAATGAGATGCTAGTAAGCAATAAATGGCTATATAAGTGCAGCAATCAGATAATGCACAAAGCCAAATGTCATAAGTGATAAAGATGAACAGATTTAAGAAGAAACCAATTAGAATACCCAAATGAAAAACTACTCTATCTACTAAGCAAGGTTAACCAATCGACGAACATTAGTAACATAAGAAATGAGATGCAAAATCAGCACTTGGAAGTTCCATATGGAAAAGCCTAATAACAATATAAATCCAATCTTTCGCTGTTAGCTTGAAACTAGAACCTAGAATGTTCTAACAGTTTCACCCTTATCTTAAAGTTGCTGAAGTACGTAACGGAATAATGAATAGTACGATTAACAAACTCATTTTTCAGAAAAGTTGTTATAAATCAATCAGAATTTTTGTTACAAAACATACCGAAGTTCAACAGTCTATTTGAACAGCAAAGAAAGAAACATTTATCATCTTAGTATCTGAGAAGAGTAATATAATAGGTCTAAGTTTTCTTCTGTCTTCACATGACACATGAACATGACTGAATTTCGATCGAGTGTTGTGGATACCATTGATTGAATTAACTAAATTTGCAGAATTTCAAGAAGCGAGTGAGGACATTCAGAAGCAAAACAAACTAAAATGAAAGGAACTGAGCCAAAATGCTAAGATTTTCCAGGTCTAATCAATGTGTCATTTCTCTGGTTTCTTTCCAACTCATGAAACACCTGAACTTGTCGAAACGACCACCATCTTAATCTTTTGCAAATAACACATAGTAAACAGTGAACGTGAACTCGTTGTATGTGCTTTGACCCTCAGTCCTGTTTAGACAAGCATAACCAAGACCTATGCTGAGCAAGTAGTGAAGCGACCTAAATTCCAATTAGGTATTCAGTATATATAAGAAAAAGAAAAACCTTTAATCTCTGTACTGGTGTAACCGGTTCATACCCTGATTTTTTCAATGCAACATCACATGCAATGGTTTAGATTACTAGATTCCACTGAGGGCGATATCTCATAGCAAAGTCGAAAAAGAATAAGAACAACTGGTGAAAGCTAAAAGATTCAAGGAACATAAAGCACAGAAAAACCCGAGGCAAGTTCCGATACAACTACTTACATAGCCAAGATATGCAGATACCATCAGAAACATAAATCCTGTAAGAGTGATCTGCAGAACAAACAACAGCATTGCAGCCCCTCGACAATGATGAGACGATCACAAAGAAGGTGACAGAAGAAGCAGAGTGACTGTCTTCTTACCATGTTTGGCCTGGAAATGCATACCAACATGCAAAGGTAAAAATAAAAGAAAAAGTGTCAGTGGTATCCTAGAAAAGATGCATAACAATTATAACAATGCAAATAACATGTGTCGCTTGTGAGTTAGCAAGAAATGTACAATAATCTAGTAAGATGCATCCCATCCTTTAAACTACTAGAAACAAGCTCCACCGGACAAGATTCTGCTATATGTTTGAATAATATGAATATTATTGAAAATCATGTACAGGTTTTGGTTCTTTTCCAGTAATATCCATTTCCACATACTACAGCTGTATAGTTGCACATATTTTAATCCAATGTTCTACTAAGATGTAGTTGCTATTCAAACAGCAACAGAACAAAATAACGAATAATATCCAACAAGCCAAGGCATCTAGAAACAAGGTTTCATCAGAATTTCACAACAAAGTTCATCTATCTTGCTGGATTTTCTATTTAAGATATAAAAATTTACCAAGCAAATAATAAAGTTTAGAAAGACAGGCCCAAGGTCAAAAAGTAAAGGTGTAAAGCAGACTTAACATGGTACCTTGATGGCAATGGCATCACATCACAAAAGAAGGAAACTTCTGTTCGATCCAAAAACAACTCTTAACACATCCGATGGACAACACAATTCCAAAAGATAAAACGAAAACATGCATAGTTCTTGATATACTAACCGAGGAACACTAACAGACCAGTTAAGGTAGATGCATATAAACATAATGACCACAGCACAGCCCGAGAGAACTAATTAGAGTTGGCGAAGAGAACATACGGCATCCAAAGAGGGAAAAGCGTGACGCTGCGGCTCCAGAACGGCTGCAAGATGTACTTAGCGACTAGCGAGTGGTCCACACCGCTGTACTTGTACTTGTGCAACGTCGCCACCCCATGGTGCCCGATGTATCCCATCTGCCATTTTAGCACAGAAAGATCAAACCTATATACCAGATCGCGTTAACAATAAAACAATCCAGTAACTTGAAACAAAGATTAACCGAGCTGCCAGCTCTTGCGCAATCCCTACAAAGGCAGGCACGACAGGAAGCAAGAATGCGAAGATCGAAAGATAACAGAGAGATAGCCGATGAGATCGAGGAGGGGTCGGATCAAAAGAGAAAGCATGGGTTCGAACATCGAATGGCACCTTAGACGCGGATCGGGCGACAGGGGAACCGCAGAGATAGCCGAGGCTTGGATCTTCTTTCCTTTCGTTGCTTGCGCCCTAATAAGGGGGGTGACCGAAAAGATCGGGAAAGAACCGAAGCAAAGAGGAGAAGTGGCGGAAACAGTAAAGCATTATAATAACATTATAATGCCGCAGGGCGCACGAGAATTGATGATGAATACAAAAATAGACGGTCCACTGTACCAACCTCGTAGTGTGCGGAGGGTAGGATTTCCTGCTTCAGCGAGTCAGGGTACAGGGAGTGTCTCCAAAGGGCTTACGTCCTCGGGCTTCTCATTGGCCACTCGTTCACCCTCTTAAATTCCCTGGCGGGCGTAGGGGTCAAGACAGGCGAGCCGTGCTCTCCAAAAGGTGGCGTTTGCTCCAAATTAATAGAATTGATTCGCGTTGAGTCCATTCGAGTCCACATCGTGGCTTTTATTATACCCACGCGCTCGGTGAAGGCGATTGAGATGCCGGAGATGACATGAATCGATGTGACTGACGTAATCCAGGGAGGGCCGTGTCGTTTCTTTCACTGCTGATGCGTTTCCTCATTAATTATGTTCCTTCTGTTCTTTCTTCTGCAATTAATTAGTTTTTATCCGATGGCATTTTTTCTATAAATCCCTATTCTCTCCTCATTTTTAAATTATTAATTTTTTTTTTTTGAATCGATTCAAATCCCCTCCTCTGCAACTGCTTCCTTCTAATTAATAATAATAATAATAATCCATGAGAAAGAAGATGGAGTCGAACTAATTCGATGTGATTCGTTATGACATACTCCTTCAAATTGGGTGGATTCTTCACACTCAATCCCACCAAAACTAATAATAAAAGACGAGCATCTTTATCCATTAAATAAAGGGATATCCTCATATTGGACGCCTTTCTAAGGTAAATTTTTTTTTATTTAAAACATTTATACTATTTATTTCTTATTTTTACTATGTTTTAGGTTTCAGATTATTTTATAAATACATTGACAAAAATATTATTATTTTGATATTTGATATATCGGAATAATCACATATGCAATTAATTAATTCTTACATTTTATCAAATTCATTTTAAAATACTTATAATTTTATATTATATTGTTATTATGATCATCCGTATATACTTCTGTGTTAGTTAATTAATTTGATACAATTTTTTTATATTTTTATATTTTTTATATGTTTATTTTTAATATTATATTTATATTTTTTATGTCTCTGTTTTCAAAATTTTAGTTAAAATAACAAGTGTATTTTAGAAAATCACAAGCAACTTATATATATATATATTATCCTATTATAAGGATTTACTTTTCTTTTGTCTTATTATTGATTGTTAATTTCTTCAATTGCTAAATTACTTGGACCACTTGTTTAGTTGACAATTTGACATGATAGATTTAATCTAATCCAACTAATTTCTCTAAACCTTGGCATGCTTGGAATTAAGAAGTTAAAGTTCTGAAGTGTGATATAAAAGACTAACTCAGAAGCTTATGTGTTATATAAAAGACCAAGAAAAATGCCATTTTAGAAAGCTTTAATACAAACTCGTGAAATGACTTGATTGATGGTGACATTCTCGCAGGTTAAAGAGAGATTTGATTGTCCAATGGCCGATTCATACAAAATATATAATGTGAGTGCTTATAAGAAGAAAGTCAACTTTAATGCTCAAATTAATGTGTTATATTAGACAAAAAAAACCTTGGAAGGGTTTTGAAAATTCATAATGAGTTTCGACAATTTAGAATTAGAACGCCCTCTTTTATAGTAATTATTTTGTAACCATCATCGATTATAAGAAATTAAATAATTTATTAACCAATTTTATTTAGATATCATGCCTAATTACTATGTCAATATTTCTAAACCGACTATGATATCATTTGTTTCTATAGAGTTATACTAGATATAATTTTTTTCTAAAAAACTTGATAATTATTATTTACATAAAAGATAAACTAAGGGTACTATAAATAAAGTTCTCTATGGTTAATGCCTTTGTGTCATAAGGGATTATTTATTTGGTTAATGTGTCTCAAACTCTTTGATTGTTATTTCCTTAATGACCACATCATTCCCATGATTTGCACATTTAGATATTATCAAATAATTTGATGCTTATTTCATTAGTGAACAAGTCATGACTAAATAGTTTATTTATGAAGTTAATCCAATCATGTAATATTCTCTCTATTTAGTCTTTTATAGTGAGAGAAGTCTTAGTGTTTACCATTGTTAGTGATATGGAACCCACGTTGTCCCCGAACCCATTTCATTGCTCGGTTTCTTATTTTAATCTAACTTCATTTTCTATAGTTCTTTCCTCCTCATCGACTTATGTAGACATCATTCATGCAAGGTGCACCATCAGAGAAGCCTATGATGATGTTTTTATAATTTAAATCCTTTGTTAGTGATAATGAGTCAATCTGCCTCCACGTTAATTACTTGGGACTTCATGGGCTCATATGATCTCAAACTCTATTAATATTTCATATGGATTGTTTGGTTCCCTGTTTTCAACTTGTGTCCTTGATAAAATTTAGGATTTTTTTATTAATTTTGTTGAATTTGATGCCAAGTAGCTTGAGGCGAGGAATGCTCACCAAAATTTTAGTTTAGTTAGACATTTTTTTGAGAAAAATGCCACCTCTTGAGGTGGTCCGATTTATTTTCAATTAGTTGTATAAATATTCTATACCTCCGATAATCTTAGATTTGGCACATAGTTTTTATATGTTTAAGTTTTTACTATGGCTGAAGCAACTCGGTTCCTGACTAAAGGGCCTTGATTTTTCAGGGGAGATGCTCTTCGCTTCCTACTTTGATACCCAAATTTTTAAGTTATTCTAAAATAGTTTCAATTAGTACCCATGTGAATGCAACTTTTAGAGGATTTAGCTTGAGTATTGGGATAAAGATTCTACTTTTTAGATTGTATCGGTTATTAGTCATCCTTTGAGGATCAATGAATGATCTCTGACTCTTATGAAAGGGAGATGTGCTTATGTATACATCAAGATTGATCTCTTAAACTCCGTCAAATAGGATATTTAGATAAAGAGACCTTACCTCTTAATCATGAGAGTATATGGGAGAGTGTACCCAATGAACAACATTAAAGAGGGTGCATTGATTAGGTAAATTGTTTTGCCCAAATCACAAATCATATCTACTTATTATGAAATGATTGACTATGGTTATTTAGAAAGCTAAATCACTAGCTAAGATGTCCTTATTGTGGGCTGGCATTAATGTTCATGTTTTTCCCTCCCTCCTCTGTTGCTAACCCTATCATTCTCTCCTACTAAACTATCTCTTATTTTTGAGATGGGGTAGGAAGAGGATATGGGAGAGTGTTTGAAGAGAGAAACTTATCACTATCCTATAGCCCTTTTCGCTCAACTGGTGGAGAGGGTGGCTCTCGTTCTTATTGCTAGGAAGGTTGTTGGTAACTTAGTAGTGGTTTAGAGAGATGAACACACATCAGCTCCTGCTGTGGGCTTTTAACTAGTGAGCGATCCATTAACCACAATCGAGGATCTGTGGTTCTCATAAGCCACCTTACATGTCAATCTTCAAACGGTGTCCTCTTCATTAAAAGTCAAAAGGATCAAAAGTCAAAAGTAGATGACAAATTAAACTTGAACACAGGGCTTATACAGATAATGATTAAGCAGACGATGGTATCATTTGAGACTCACCATGAATAATATAAGAAAATTGAGAAGCAGAGATGCATGCATGCATAGATCCACGGGCTAAACTTATCTGAGAAATTAAAAGTTTTCAAAGCATTAACTATAGCAATCTAGGTCAATCTATTGTAGGCCTTCTCTAGGTCTATCTTAATGATAACAAGAGGGTTCCTTTCTTTGGATTTATGCATCCAATGTGCAATATCAAGATATTATCCTGAATATTTTGATCTAAAAGAAAGGCAAACTACTCCATAAAAATAATATTAGAAAACAGGAGGTTTCATTCTTTTCACAATCATCTTACACTAGATTCTATAGCTGACTTTTCAGAGAAAAAATATGACTAAAAAATCATTAACATAAATAGGGTTTAAACTTTTAGGGATAAAAATGATCTTAAAAATCATTAACATAAATATCAATTTTTTGGATGTCTATTTCTATCCTTAATAGTACTGAGAAAACAATATGAATTTTTTTTTTTATAACAAAACAATATAGCCAGAGGGGTATTCATTCATTATTATTCTTTTAAACTTGTCCTTCAGGCTAAAAAGGTTAGTCACTACTTGAACAATTCAGACATCCTTTGGAATACAGCTGCCCATCCATGGAGTATCCCTAAGATCACTAATTATTCATGGCCATAGTACATATTTCCTATTACTCTCTAAGACCATCTAAACATTCACAATTGATTGGGGATGGAAGAACTGTTAATATTTTTTAAGATCATTCAATTTTTGAAACTTCAATGCTTCTTAAATCGATTTTGTTAACTCTAGTTTGGTAAGTATTAAGGTTCTGATTAGATCATTGATTTCAAATGGGCATTAGGATTTGGATGGATTGAATACTTTGCTCGGTAAAGATATTACATATTTGGTTTTTATGATGGATATGACACATCTTTCATGCTTAGATTTGAAAACCTTACCCAAAAGGGCAATCGATCGACGGTTCTACATATAAGTTTCTTGTTTTCCAACTTCCACAATTGATTTTAAATGGTCCTTTGATTATTAAATGGGATTTATTATGAAAAATAAAAATTTTACATTGAGTCTTATGCTTTTGTTGGAAATTGCTTCGGAAGAATTCCTACAACTAATTTACTGACCATGTCTGGAGTCAACTCATCATTTTGTTGTTTATGTTAAAATGATGATGATGATGATTTTATACCAGACTTGTTCTTTTAGTAAATTCTATAATTTTTGGAAAATAAATCATGCTTCAAATTTTGGTTTTTAAATAAATATTAGAAAATATCTTGAGAAAGGAGATAATTGTGCTTTTATAACCCTAAGAGCACTTATTGCATACACCTTTTTGGATAGTATGAAAGGCTAAGAATGAAGAAATCTTTAATAGTCATAAAGTTCTATAGGATCATTGTCATTTTGTTACCTCAATCTAAGGGGATAGTGAGGGGGGGGGGGCTCTACTCCATCCGAGATGTGTGACCTAAAAAAGAATGCAAACATATCATATGAGGTGAGATCCAACATGAGTTAAGTTTAATGCAGACAATAACATAAGGTAAGATCCAATGAGGGAGGATTGAGATTCCCTTTTAAGATCTCATACTGACTCTTGTCTTCTTTCAAAAGGATAGTTTATAGAAGGAAATGGAAGCTTATCTAATGAGTTTGGTGAACTTAAAGAAGAGCTAATTCAAAATAGGATACAATGAGTCTCCATTGTCATTGTGGAGACAGATGAGTAAGTAACAATTAAAATCTTAGACAAGCAAATCTCTCCCACAAGTGGTAAGTTAGAAATTTTCTTAAAGATATTATTTATATTTTGATTGATTTGACTCAAGTTAGGATCTTTCATGTGTATAGGGAGGATAACAATTATGCAAATTGGTTGAAAAAATGTCGTTGACTTTTTGTGTGTTACTGTCATGAGCACAAGATGATATCATTTTTTAAGTTAATAGAATTAATTGCGTTTTCAAAAGAAAAGAAATGGTTTGTTTAGTAATGACACATTACACATGTTAATATTGATATTACGGAAAGATAATTTATATTATTATAATGAGTAGATGTTTTCCTCAATTAGACATATCATACTTTTAGATTCTTATGTCGTACGTGAATGCATTATATGTATGGATATGTCATAACGAATGTAATATGAGTCGAAAGATGACTTGCTCGCGTCAGGCACTTTAGATACTTATATCCTATGTGGATGCATCAGACATAGGAAGATGTCTTACGTAGGTAAGACATTGATATTATGTATGTTTTTTATCTTGGGTTGATGCATCAAGCTTAAAGAAAGTCCTTGTTGAGTAGAATGCATCGGATGACCGTATCTTAAATGGATGCATTAGGCGTGAAAAAATACTTTGATCAGTTTAACACATCATGTGTGTTAACCTTTTCAATTGGTCAGGGTGGATATACCGATTTGATTAGGGGTTTTGTATTTTACTTGTTCATATTATGGATTATATGTATTTACATCGCCATTAGATTTTTTTTATTATTACAAGTGTGAATCAAACATTTCTTGTTCAACATGTTTGTTGAGTCACATGTTTTAATAATAAAATCAATTAATATATCTAGAAATCTATTATGTTCAATGTATTTATTATATAAGTAATATATGATATAATTTGACTAAGGATATGGACAGTGCCGAAGTATCCAACATCTTATTAGATAGTTAAATGTCACATTCGAAAATATCATAGTTGGTGAATTTGATTTTGATGGTATCATGGGTATCGTCGTCTTCTGAGTTGGTCGGGTTGATTTTTTGGTGAAGGTGTAGGCTCCTCCCAATGTCTCTTTTTGGCTGACAAGAGGGCTTGGTGAGGGTGAGGTAACGTAGGCGTTATAGCGGATGTCGTTCCATTACTAGGCATCCGACTTGGGACGGTTGAGTAAATGGATTAGGATCTTCCGAACTGTAAGATTCCTCCTCCGAAGACTAAAACATCCAGGTATCCTCAAGTGACTGGCGACCCTACATACAAGGCCAACATATCCCCTCAGATGCTTAAGTTAACAAAAGGAGAATACAATGACGTAAGCTATAAATTGAGAGAGCGTATAGATGTATGATAAATATCCATCTTCTCATAGCGTGAGTTGGGGGATTCCTTTCATACTTAGTCTGTAGGTTTCCCTTATTGGTTGGCCCAATATGAGATCAATTTAACAATTTGATCATTATGACCTATGATCCTGATAAGATAGGATGATTATTATTAATCATTGGTGCGATGTACTTCAAGTCACACTACAATATTATTTGGAAGCAACATCAGCCTTCTACATTGAACGCATGACTAGAAGGAGCTCAGAGGCTTAGTCTAGGTCCAGCCCTCGACCTTTTATACTGATGCATGGTTAAGAGAGCAGCCTAGGTGTAGCCCTCAGCCTTTTATACCGAATACATGACTAGGGAGAGTGTAGAGGCTCAACCTAGTTGTGGCCCTTGACTATTTACACTAAGTGCATAGCTAGGGGAAATTAAACCTGCTATGATACCTACGATACTCTTCTACCAGGGGAGCATTCTATCATTTCGAGGCTTAAAGTGTTTTAGGGCAACGTCCTTTTCCTTGAATCATGTGAGTGATTGGGGGTGTTGTGTCCACAGTGGGTTTGAATTTGATTATCATGGAACACCCAAGAGTCATGAGGACCAGGCTAAGGCCTGAGGAGGTTCAGGGGCTCGAGGCTACTAAGGCTTTGGTCCCTGGCTATTCTTGGACTGTCCAAGGTTAGACTCGATTGCACTAAAGCGAGAGTCCAGATCCATCCGAAGGTTCTGCCCCCTTCCTTGCTACCTTCGCTGTGAAAATACAGAAGAACGTGCAAAATAGTTCTACATGATTTAATATCATTATACGTAGTTTAAAACTAATCTTTCACATAAACAACCTTGGCTCTTATACCACCGTTGGAAATCTCAACGAGACATCATATGTGCAGCGAAAGATCAAAATAAAACATATTTTCCATGCAAATCAAATCGTCATGCAAAATATTGGGTCGCGAGAAAGTTGTAACATTAAAAAACTACATCGTGTAAGAGATTGTTTACTTAGGGAGATCATATATCATTATTTTTCTAGATTTGGATGGAGAGGATGAAAGAGGTCAAGCGTCCTCCTCTCTAGTAGTATCCACATGATAGATCGCCACAGTGATACTCCTCCAATCGTGGCCCCAAGTCTCATAACTCTTACATAGAGGGAGGAAGGAGAATAAGAGAGGGCAGCCAAAGATGCAGCCTATCAACTATGAGCCTCCCCTCTTATTTATAGAGAGCTACCAAAAAACTCTAGGGGTTCTGTCTTAGTGGGTATTGGATCTCCATCCAATTGCTCACTAAACATGCATTATTGGATCTCTATCTAATAATTTTATTTGATCTCTAATTGGGCCTCATGCAAGGAGCCTATTAGTGTAGGGTATCATCTACTGATAATAAGGGCTAATTTGATCTCTATCCGATCCTTTATTCGTTGAAGCATCTATCATATGTGTGTAACCTTTTAGGTCCAATATCGAGTTGATTGTGAATCACTCCCATTAGAACTCTTTCTGATATATTAAATTATTATTCCCATAATAAGTCACTCGACTCATCAATTATGGATGTACTATACCACTATACTATAGTCCTCAAACGGTATAAGGGGATTAAATCTATTGGACTTGTTTGTCCATAGTTATCATGTATTTATACTCCCTCATCTAACTAATATCCCAAAAATCATATATTGTATATGGTATTGTCAGACCACATACGGGATCTGTTTGTGTCTTGCTCTAATTGGATTCTCCTGGAAAACTCTTTCTCTCTCAATTCGAATGATCCTGACCAGAGATTTGTCTAAGCAAGCATACATAGGATATTCCTTTCACGATACTGAGAGTGGATGATGTTTTATTGACTCTCAGTTACCTTCGTAAGATTGGCTACCAATCCCGATAACTAGTTGTACTTTATTTGAAACTTTTCAAACATGTAAGTCCATCGTCAAAGAACGAAGTACTCAAACAAGGTATCCTTGGTGTCTCAAGTTAAGAGACCAGATACACAACTGAGACTATAAAATCATTGTCTAACATTATATATCATTAACTATACAACATTTCACTATCGGATCAATCAGTGAACTCATTTTCCAATGAGCACCTCTACTTTATCCTTAGTATCTTCACATAAGTGGCTATAAGACTAGTCGCCTCCATTATATGGACGGGTATATAGTATACCGATCTGTCCGATTATCTCGATGTCCCTCTCGAGTAATCTATGATCGGAATTAATTAGGATTTGTACTTAAAGGTGAATCGATCTTATTATTATTATCTCATCACGATCTGATTCTCATTACATAGAACTAAGGACATCACTATATGTATATATATAATAGATAATATAATATGAGAATATATCAATAATAAATTATAAGAAAAAAGATCACGCAGCGTATCACACGTGTTATCACTCATGTGATTAGCTTGCAGGGCACTTATAACCAGTATGTATAACACATGTCACATATATACACTATATTAGATAATCATAAATCGTCACCTAATATAATTAAGCCTGAGTCAATAGGTTTAATCACTCACAATATGATATATGTGTGCATCGGTGCATCTCCATGCCCTGTGATCATTGATCTCATCATCATCGATTTTGTCAGATCCTTATCACATCATCATGCATCGTGATCTCTCGTCATGATATCATGGGTCTGTTGTCACCTCCATGCTCTCATCGTGCCTCTCTGTGTAATTACAAAATAATCACAAGCATATAGGTCTAACAATAAACAAGAAAAACAAAGGCTTACATGCTCTAATAATAATAATAATCATATGTACACACATCACATGACTTATAATCATATTACACATCACCATATAGGATTAACAGATAATATATAATTAATTATTTTTTTAGAATTCGAGACATGCTAGAAATTTTTAGAATTATCAAGGGCATTTTTAGAATTCTGGATAATAGGATAGATCTTAGAATTTCTTAAATTTCGAGGGATAGAATAATCATTTTATCATATAATAGAAAACCCTAACCCTTTGCCCCTTCCTGCGATCGCCGCCACTATCAAGCGTAGGCGGTACCCCTTGCCTGCGGGTGGGCGACGCCGCCTCGCGTGGCCACCTAGCCCACAGGCCCACCCACGAGCGTCCTTGGCTGCAAGCGACTTGCCCGTAGGGACGTACCCATAAGCGATCACCCTTGTTGGTGGCAGCCCTAGCCGCCACTGCATGGGGCTTGACCATGGGTGGCCACCCCTACAAACTCCCCCTGTCGTTGGCGGCCACCCCTGTAAAAAGCCTAGCCATAGCCGGCCACCCTTGTGGCGGCCCTGGTCATAGCTGGTCGCCCCTACAGGTGACCTACCTACAGGTCGCACCCCCCTCCTCACTGTCTTCGCTGCGAATCACAATATGAATGCGTAGAATAGTTCTATATGATTTAATCTCATCACATATAGTTTAAAACCAATCTTTTACACAAACAAGCTAGCCCTGATACCATTGTTGGGAAACATCAACGAGAGGATCATATGCGTAACAGAAGATCAAAACATAATATGTTTCCCACATAGATCAAATCGTTGTGCAAAGATTAATACGTGAAAAACTTATAAAATCGAAAACTTCATTGTGTGAGAGATTGTTTACCTAGGGAGATCGTATATCCCTATTTTTTTAAATTCGGATGGAGAGGATGAAGGAGGTCAAACGTCCTCCTCTCTGGCAGTATCCATACGATGGATTGCTATAACAATACTCATCCAATCACTACCCTAAGTCTCACAACTCTTACGCAGAGGGAGGGAGGATAATAGGAGGATGCGACCAAAGATTCAGCCTATCATATATGTGCCTCCCCTCTTATTTATAGAGATCCACCTATATAACCCTAATAGATCCTACCTTAGTGAGTATTAATTCTTCATCTAATTATCCACTAATCTTGGATTATTAGATCTCTATCTAATAATCTCCTTTGACCTCTAATCGAGCCTCATGCAAGGAGCCCATCAATGTAGGGTCTCATCTAATGAGAATATGGGCTAATTAGATAACTTATATGCAATCCTCGGTTCATTGAAGCATCCAACATATGTGTGTGACCCTTTAGGCCCAATTCCGAGCTGATCGTGAGTCTTACATGTTAGAACTCTTTCTCATTCAATGAATTGTTATCTCACAATAATTCACTTGACTCATTGATTATAGATATATTAGGCCATTGCGTCATAGTTTTTAGATGGTACAAGGGATCTTATCCTTTGGACCTATTTGTACTTAGTTATCATGTATATATAATCTCTCATCCATCTAATATCCCAGAGACTCTATACTGGGTATGGTAGTGTCAGACCACATACGAAATTTATTTGTCTCACTCTAATCAGATTCTCCCAAAGAACTCCTCTCTTAATCTGACCATCCTGATCAAGAATTTACTTGAGTGAGAGCGTATGAGATATTCCTCTCATTATACTAAGAGTGGATGATTATCTATTGATACTCCATAGCCTCGTAAGGTGGGTTACCAATCCCGATAACCAGTTGTACTAGATTTGAAACTTTCGAAACCTATACGTCTAGCGTCAAAGAGAGGAGTACTAAAACAAGGCATCTTTGGTGTTTCAACTCTAAGGACCAGATACACAACTGAAACTACGGAATCAATGTTTAACGTTAGGTATCATTAACTATACAACATTCTATAAGCGAATCAATCAGTAAACTCATTCTCTAATGATCATCTGTACTATATCCTTTGTGTCTCCATACAAGTGGCTCTAAGACCAATCGACTCCATCATATGGATATGTATACAATACACTGCTCTATCTAATTATCTCGATATCAATATCTCTCCCAAGCAACCTATGACCGAGATTATCTAGGATCTGTGTTTAAAGGCGAATTGGTCTCATTATCATGATCTCATTATAATGATCTCATCATGATCTGATTCTCATTGCACATAACTAAGGACATCAACATATATATATATATATATATATATATATATATATATATATATATATATATATATATATATTCAATAGATAATATAATATGAGAATATGCTAATAAATAATAATATAAAAGGATTGTGTAGTGTATCATACATGTCATCACTCATATGATTGGCTTGTATGACACTTATAACCAGCACCAGGGAGTCCTATGAAGAATTGAAGATAAAATTCTCATAGTTCATGGAGGCTCAGTCTTGAGGACAAGACTGATTTGAAGAGGGTGGGTCTGATAGGACCCAAGCATGGTTGGGTCCTAGTCTACAGAGTCATGTTACAAAATAAACCTTGATTGGCCGGTTAGGAGTTGATTGGATCCAAGACCTAGTTGGACTAGGATTCGGATAGCTAGAGTTTTATTAGGAGTAGGAGTCCTACTAGGGTTTGGACTTGAAATCCTATAAATAAGCATGTAAAACTTTTCTTCTTATTAATGAAAATTCAACCAATTTCTTTATCTCTTATAACCGAAACCTAAGAGGGTCGATCCCCTATAAAGATCGAAGAGGGCTGATTCTCTACAGAGATCAGTTATTCTCAATAAAAACCTTTAGGTTCCTATCAGAAGGTTAGTGGTGGTGTTGCTAATCATGTGACATAGTACAGAGTCACGAATGCCAAAAGAGCACTTTAAATGAGGTAAATGTGAGCCTTTACTCTTTGAGATAGGGAAGAAGAGTCTTTATTTACCTTGGAAGGTCTACCAAAAAGAGTAAAAATTATATTTACAACATTCTGACGTTTTTCTAGCACTAGAATGATGGTGTCATGGATATCATCGACTGATGAGTTGGCCCAATTGATCCTCTACCGAAGGTGTAGGCTCCTTATGATATCTTTTCCTTATTAACATAGGGGGCTTGGCGAGAGTGAGGTGGTGTAGGCGGTACAACGGAAGCCATTGCATTGATGGGCATCCGGCTCGGGATGGCTAAGTAAATGGAATGGGATCCTCCGAGCTATAGGATTATTCATCCGAAGGTTGGATCATTCGAGTATCCTAAAGTGATTGTCGACCTTATATACCAGGTCATATAAACAACTATATTCATAGGTATTTTGGCTATTTTATAATAAAAATAAATATTTTGAGAAATATAATAGTTTTTTTTTATTGTTAGTTAGTTTTTCTGATATTTTAGGAAAAAAAATCATAATCCAAAGGTCTTTATGTGCTATTGTAATAGTGTGATGGTATTCAGACCCTATCACAAGTTTATTTATATCCATAAATGCATTAAGAATTTTAGAAATCAAGAGCTCCTATTAGACATATCAATCGAAGAGACTATTAGAATGATAAATAATTAAATAATTATAATTTTATTTAATTTTATATCAGATTCTTTGTTATGTTATTATATATTTATAGTCACTAAGTCATTATGGATATACATTAATTTTTTAAAATTTAAAAATAAAAAGATTACATATTTTTTATTATAAGTTTTTTTTTAAAAAAAATTAAAATTATCGGTTGGAATCTGAAACTCTTCCTTTCTGGTTTGGTTTCGATTCCAGATTTTGCTAAATTAAAATTGGTGACTTCGAAATCAAAATGGATGGTTTTGAAATCATGGTCAGGTCTTCTACGGTTCCAAGATGACCATGCAATATAAGGTTGGGAGCCTAAGGCTTATCATCTTCATCCGTCCCTCATTCCAACGGCCATCAAGTGACGGCCATCGCTTTCCCTTCTCCATCATTCCGCTACTTCTACTTATTTTACCTCGGTGAAGACACTCAATTCGATAAAAAATAATATATAATTTCTCTCTCAATAACTTTGCAAAGATAAATTTTATGTAATAATCTTACTCATATCGGGCTAATTTTTCTCATAATTAAACATAAATCTAAAATTGAAGTCATTGTAGACAACCCGACGGATACATACGCCGCTCCTTCGTGTTGACTTACACACATCTCTTGGGAACGTCTGTGCTCTCATCACCCTCGACCGGGCACAGCGGAGGTAGCTGGAGATTCCGTTCACACCTGAAATCTACGGGCAATCGTTTCATCTGGGCTGATGGGTCGATCCACAACAGTATTAAATTGTGATGAGATTACCGCAGCTGTGTTCACCTCCCCGGCTTCTTATTTCTGCCACATTGCCCTTTGATCACATGGATGAATGAGTTAGGTTCCTTCTGATCACCATATTAATATCTGAGTCATGTACAATTTCATATTTATACATGTTCATACTTACCCTCAATATTTAAGTTCAATGCATATAATATTGTACAATTAGTGACTTATATATATATATGCTGTTATGGTTAACTTTTATTAGCTGACTATTAATTAACGGATAATTACACTCAAATTGATAATAACAATAATAATATTTAAAAACTTTTCCTCTTGAGTGTAATAATGTTCTGTGTTGTTAACTGACATTAGCTATACATGAATCATAATTAGTAGCTGTCGCAACTATTTGCTCTATAGATGTCTTTTAATTAGGCGATTGCTATTTTTTAATTAGTTAAAAGTAATATTTTATTTTAAACTATAATGATAAATAAATATATAGATATATATATATATATATATATTTATCGGTGATCCTTAATATTTGGAGAGAAATGTACGTTTATTCTCACCATGGGGTTAACTTATCCTCTTCTTTGGTCACTATTGCCGATATTTAATGGTGGCTGGTGCCACCTACCCCCCCAAACGCACACCGGTTCTCGAGTCTTCCTCCTCTGGTTATCGCCTTCTCGTTTCTTGAGATCGGAGGGGTTGCCTGAGGTAAATCCGATATCTTGGAGATGTCGCCTTCATCTTTCGTTCGATTGACCCTGTTTTTCTTTAGGTTTGTGGCGGACCTCCCGATCTTGTTCTTCTCATTTTTTGAGATTGAAGGGGTCGCGTGTGGTGAATCTGGTCCCTCGGATATTTCGCATTCTTCTCTCTATAGTTCAACCAGTACTGGTTTTTAGCGGATCTCTCGATCTGCTTGTTTTCTTTCGACTTGGGGTTTTCTGACTTTATCGGCTCCGGTTTTTGCCGCTTCTATAGCTGCGATTCTAACATCCCTGTGTGATATGATGTGTTCGTCGTTGATCGATTGTTCGTTTATGCTGGTTTGGTTGCTTGTATGATGATGTTTTCCCTTTCCTTGTTTTTGGATGTCCTGATGTGCAGAACACAAGAAAATGGTGAAGGCTGTTGCTGTTCTTGGTGGCAGTGAGGATGTTAAGGGCACCGTTTACTTCAGCCAAGAAGGAGATGGTGAGATTTTTCGTGGGCTTGTTATCAACTCTGTGCTAGTCTTTTGCAAAGCTAGGTTTATGGTCTTCTTTCGTCGATTTTGCTTTGGGAACCAGATCTTATTTTGGGAGTTTGAACTCTTGTTGCAGGCCCAACCACGGTTACTGGATCCATCTCTGGCCTTAAGCCTGGACCTCACGGATTCCATGTTCATGCTCTTGGTGACACCACCAATGGTTGCATGTCAACTGGTAATGACCATTTCCTTTTTCCTGTCAGACATCAATGATTTTACTTTAAAAAAAAGTCTTAGGATTAAGTCTTTAAATTTCCTTGCTTCTCCTGATGTTCTTCTGTCTTCCAGGGCCACATTTTAATCCTGTTGGAAAGGAACACGGTGCCCCTGAAGATGACAATCGCCATGCTGGCGATCTAGGGAATGTGACTGCTGGGGAGGATGGTAATTAATACTTTCTTTATTTTCTGTATCGAGAAGAAAGTTGGTTTGGCCTAGGCAGTCATCGCCTATATATTTGTTTATTAATATATTTGTTTTGATTCTTCAGGTACCGTTACCATTTCCAAAGTTGATAGCCAGGTGATGTACTGTATCTACATTTTTTAAAAAATATTTTTCAAATTGAAACGATCCATATTTAGCTTACCAAAGTCTGCGCCATTGTTCTACATTGCAGATTCCCCTTTCTGGACCAAATTCCATTATTGGGAGAGCCGTTGTGGTCCATGCTGATCCTGATGATCTTGGAAAAGGTAATATTCACTTTTTCAAACAGTAATGTTAATATCATGGTTGATAGTTTGTCCATTTTTAAAAGCATCGTCTGATATGACTTTGATGTTTGAACAATGATTGTTTCTGTATATCATTTTCCAGCTAGTTTTCTTTTAGCTGCACAAGAAGCAAATTTAATAGACCTCATTCTTTTGTTCTGCTTTTTGCTTCTTAAACATCTCAAACACTTGGTATAGGATTATGAATGAATTTTCATTTCATGACAATTTTTTAGCATGATTTGGAAGAACAGCATGTGCTGGCATGTCACTTGTACTTGAGCACTTTGATGTTTGAACAATGATTGTTTCTGTATATCATTTTCCAGCTATTTTTCTTTTAGCTGCACAAGAAGCAAATTTAATAGACCTCATTCTTTTGTTCTGCTTTTTGCTTCTTAAACATCTCAAACACTTGGTATAGGATTATGAATGAATTTTCATTTCATGACAATTTTTTAGCATGATTTGGAAGAACAGCATGTGCTGGCATGTCACTTGTACTTGAGCACTTTGATGTTTGAACAATGATTGTTTCTGTATATCATTTTCCAGCTATTTTTCTTTTAGCTGCACAAGAAGCAAATTTAATAGACCTCATTCTTTTGTTCTACTTTTTGCTTCTTAAACATCTCAAACACTTGGTATAGGATTATGAATGAATTTTCATTTCATGACAATTTTTTAGCATGATTTGGAAGAACAGCATGTGCTGGCATGTCACTTGTACTTGAGCATCGAGTGACCACTGACAATAGCATTTGCAAGTCATAATTACTTTCTCCTGCCATCATGATTTTTAACCAAGCACAATGGTAGCAACTAGGCCTGTTTAGGCAACTTAGCATAAATATGGTGCTACTTTGCACAGAGCTGTCATCTATGGGATGAATATAATTTTCTGTTGATTCTTTCTTTGGGTTAAATGTTTGTTAGTATGATTCTAGTACACATATTTGTAATGATAATTGATTGTCGAAGTAATCATTTGTTGGATTAGATTGTCACGATCAAATGGAATGATTATTTTAAAAATAAAATATGAAATCATAAAATAACAAAGCATAAATAATAAAATTTAAAAATATTACATATTTTGACAAAATGGAAAATAAAATTTTAAATAATTGATGTTTGAATGACATTGATGTTCCTTTGATCACCATGCTGGTAAAGTGTTAGATAATTAAAAAGTAAATAAATAAAAAATTATATTTTAATTGGAGAGGACACCTGTGTGATTTTGGATAATTTCTGCATCTTTAGATATTGTTATTGGCATCCTTGTTTCCTCAAACTAGTATGTCTTCTTGCTTTTCTCAGCCTTGTACCTTTTTGTGAGCAACACAAATTGCAACATTGGTAGCAATGATAAATACGATAACTGTGATGAATTGATAATGCAGTAGTGGTAGCATCCTCTTTGTTTTGCGATTATAACAAAGTTTTATTTTCTTTGCTTTATATGGGGTTCCTTCTTCTCTTTCTTACATAGAAGTGGCCTCTTCTTTTACGTCTCCAGAGGCTATTAAGTATGCTGGAATCAGCCAAAATCATCAAACTTGTTGAGTTTGTTTGGTTCTAATTGATACTCACCATTTTTATGCTATATGGACCATAAATCAGTCAATTTTTCGTCAGCCTTGAATTAAGCTGATATGGATGAGTGTTTATTGTTGGAATTGGTTGACATCACATGCTGTTAAACCGTCACTCTTCAAATCTTGAATTTTTCCCATATATATATAGATATATATATATATCTAGGTTAGTGATTTATAGCATTTACTTGAAAGATGGAAGACCAAGACAATTGCCTCTTCATATGGTGCCTATATTGCACAAAGGAATTTGATGTTTGCTTTCCATTGTGATGATGTCTTATACAGCCCCATAAATCCCATGTCATGTTTTACTATATTTTATAGCTCCAAATTTCATGTAAATAAATACATGTATACGAGGGAAAATTTACCGATCTAAGATCAAAGTATCCCTGTTTTGATTCATGGCTGAGCTCCAGGCACCTTGTGGTCTGACATGTGTGCTTGTTATAGTGTACTAATTTGATTGGACCGAGGAACGGGCAATGATGCTACCATGGTGCAGCTCATGTTCCATCTGACAAACCTGTGGTTTAGTTGAGCAAATTTGCTCTGACAAGCTTTGGTCTCTTTTATAGGTGGACATGAGCTGAGCAAAAGCACTGGAAATGCTGGTGGAAGGGTTGCCTGTGGTGAGTTTTACTGGTCTGATTGATTCAGCTGTTTTCTTTCTTGTCTATTTGTTTATCCATGTCCTTGCTCATTCCAAACTTTGCAAACTGCCAACTCATTTATACCTCTAATTTTTATATTTATATTAACTTTCTTTGGTTTCCTACTGGCTGTTTTTCCAGGGATTATTGGACTCCAAGGTTGAGCGAATTGTAGAATTCCGGTAGTCTTGTGAGTGAAGGGAATGCTTTATTATGCTCTGCAGCACAATTAATCAAGCGAGGCATTAGCCTGGAACTCTTATGCTTCGTTTTCCGTATTAGCATTATTGTGGTTAATAAGCAACAAACTTATGCAGTGTAAACTTATGCTGTAGCAGTGAGGTGCGTTATGCACTAACTTCGTTTTGCGATTATTATGTGATGTTGCTTCCTCTTTACCTTTCTTGTCTGTGTTGCCAGCACGTGGCCCAAGTGCTTGGGTGGAATCAAACCTGAAATATTTTGATGGCCCTCTTAATTTTATGTTTATGGTACAGTATCTTAGTGGTTCCTTTATGCTCTAAATATCTCCGATGAATTAATTCTCTCAAGACATATCAGAGCCGTACTATGAAATCTCAATCGGTGGCCTCTTTTTTTGAGTTGACTGTTAATCATGAACATGTTTATATTAGTCTATACATAATAGGAACATGGGTTAAGGAGGAATAATAAACTAATAATTAGAACCTTTGCCATTATAAATTCTGATTCTGAGTTTTCAAATCAAATATGGATCACTATTTTTTTTAATTTTGCAAGCTATTGGTAAATGATTGTTTATCAAATGCATTAAACTACTCGTATGCGTGTACTTTAATTCCGATAATAATTATTAAAGGAAATATTTATGTTAGAGCGGTCCAGGGGTTAGTGAATCGACTGGTGACTGAAAACCCATCGCAAAATCTCTCACCGCCGATCACCGGCAAGAGTGGGGCCAACGTATTGTCACCGATCAGAACTCGCACTATTAGCTGATAGGTGTCACAAAACGGCTCCAACAGTCCACCAAGGCGACTCGGAGCTCCTCGGGATGAGATGCGTCATCTTGCACCCGATGAGCCTCACGCCCCTAGAGTATCCTTCGCTCCTCACTCCTCCTCCTACCAAATTCGCCTCAGCTTCCAAGCTTAGAAGCGGCGTCGTCGTCTACCGAAAGCCCCAATTCCACACCCATCGGTGGCTCTGCGCCCCATATCCCCAACCTCGCCCACTCCGTCTCGCCGCGTCCGCTGCTCGACCCCCGGAGGAGGAGGAGGCCGAGGAAGCCCCGGTCCAGGAACTTAGGGTCCCCCAAGCTTGGTTGACCCCTTCGAACGCTTTACAGGTTCGCCTTCGTTTCTTCCTATTGCTTCTTTCTTTTTTTGTCTTCAGTTTGTGCCGAGTCGAACAATTCTTCAAATACTGGAAGCGAACGTGGAATGCTGGAGAAGAATAATAAGCACTTCTGATCTTACCGCTTTGAAGGAACTTTTAGATGTTATAACCATTTAGATGTCAAACCTTAGAACTGGGGAGGTCCTGCACGCTGCTTTTGTTTAGTAAGGTCATCTTAGTTGGAGGACACAATTGCTACGGGGCCTCTGGCAATGTAAACATCAGCGAGGTCAAGTGAATTTTATTATTGGATCCATAGGAGCAGAAGCAAAATAAGAGGACTTGATGGGGGGAGGTTTGGTACAAGACGAGGGACGAGAAGACCTGTAGGAAGAAGGGTAAAAGAAACATCAAGGACAGGGAAGGGAAAGGGAGGTCTGATGGTGTCCTTACAACCTTGTCCGTCTGGTCTTCGCCATCATCCTTGTCACCATCTTCAAGAAGTTGTTCACCTAGCTCGACCACTACACAAGAAATGTCTCATGGCTTATCCTTGTCTCCTTTATTGCCGTCCTTTACAGCAATTGCAAATGCAGAGGCAAAGGTAAAATCACCCTCAGCCACCTCTCATTGCCTAAAATGAGAGCATTTTCTTCATCATTGGAGCAGATGGCTACTTTGCTCATCAATTTTCCCTCATTGCCCACTCTTACTTCTCCTCCGACCTTGTCTTTTCTCGCCCACGACAACAACAAGCTCATCAAGGAGGGCCAACGCCACCAACACCAACTCTAAGAGCTTCAAGCAAATGGTTCTCACTGATGCCTTCTCCACCTTTACAAAGCTCCTCAAGCAACTCCCTGAAGATCTAGGCCATGGTTACCGAAGATGTCTTGAGATGGTCTCTATCGTAGAAAAAAAGAATATATATATATATGTATTCTGCCATATGGATTATTTGATCCAAGCCAACCAGAGAATTTAGGTTTAAATACTGGTCATCTTTCAATTAGCTTAAGGTTACGTTAGAATAAATGAAAGATTTGATTGTTACAGTACTATTAAGTCAAAAAATTTTTGAGGATCACCTCGAAACAACATTAATGGTTAAAGGACCATTCATGTAATGGTTAAACAGAATTTAGGTTTTCTCCTGTTGCGTGATATATTTTCTCAATTCTAAGGTGGCACGAAAGAGTTAGAGTCTTTTGGTAAAGCAATCAAAATTTGACAAGTATTAGTTCTTGGTTGGTGACAAGGCCATTGTATAGGGTAGTATCGTTCACCTTCGGTGGAGCACCAACAAGGTGACACAGCACTGCAACTCACAAGCAAGTGGAATTGTGAATCAGGTTATCATTTGACAAAGTTTTATAATGTTCAAATAATTATATACAACAAATTCAGCTATTTGATTCACTTTCATGTTAGAGAGGTCTTATGACAAGAGATACTATTAGGAAGCCTGAAATTGGCACCAGCGAATCGGAGATTATATTCAGTCGCCAAATATTAAGAAATTTACTTTGCATGTTTCTATGCATGGGAGACTGGATCCAGATATTGTGATAAAAGGGCAGGAGTCAACGTTACATATGGAAGGTTCTGATATCACACTTGTGTTTTGCAAATATTAATTGAACCTTTTTATGAAGAAAATTATCCATGTCACCAGATGCATGATCCGGGTCTTCATAGTCTGACTCTGATGATAATGTATCGGAATGCTCAAATGTGTTAATCCATCACACTAATGTGCCGTTCTTTTTGCTGCTATATTTGTGCCCTAAAGTTGCATGACCTTAATTATAAATGTTCCAATTCGCACTTGGATTTTCCTAGACTATTTGGTAAACCGATGAATCAAGAAATATGAAAGTGTTCATTTCTTCACACCCCCTAGACGACGATGGATGTGCTTCATTATCCATTGTTTCTACTAGCTTGCTTGACAGTTCTATCACAATAAATCTCAGTTATGTGGTGCTTGTTCAGGAATCGGAATGGCTTAGAGTAACACTTCACAAATGGCTGGATGACGAGTATTGCCCTGAAGCAGCTAATGTAGAGATCAGCAAGGTTGCCGCACGCTCATACTATGAATCCTTGATGGAGCAGCAGTCAGACCTGGGCGAAATACTGCTGAAGATGGCAAAAGATTTGGAGATGGTATCGTTCCAGGAAAGCTTCCATGGAGCCTTCTCATCGGCGAATGCTGCCATACACTTGGTAACCCTGCGGATGAACTCGATGGCAGGGCGGTAGGTCCATACGACGGAGACATCTTTGTGATTGATTGTTTTGATGATCCAAGACATGCAAGATGTATCCGAGTGTGAAAGAATTACTTGGAGCATAACAAGAATGCTTTCCTACAACTTATCCTCCTTTGTCATTTGGATGGAAGCCTTTGCAGCCTCTTTTTTTTTTTTTTTTGTTTTTTTTTCTTTCTGTTGAACTATTTGGACAGAGTCACAGCTTTCTCATGAACGGACTGAGTGCGTTTTGATTAACTCTCCAGGTACCGGAGATGCCTACCTATCGTGTCAGTGAGGGAGTGGAGTGGGACCCAGGAGAGACATGGTCTGACGTAGCAGACTGACCCACCACATGAACATATCATTTGTGGAGTCGTGGAACGCCGCGGGACTCGGGTCTTTGAGGCGGACCCCATCTTGATGGGCCAATGGAATTCTCGGTTACATATGGGACTTTTTGCTCGAGTCAGCCATGTGAGCGGGTAAGTTCTGAAACGGGTAGGAAAGAACTCGCCCTTCCTCATCAACAAATCCTCGGCCGCCGAGTTAGGGCTCCGGCGGAGGTGCATTCACCCCGAGTCGTAGCTCCTCAGCTCTCGACCTCTCTGAATACTTCTCCTTCCCCTCCGCTTACGGTCTTCGACTTCCTCGGCCTCGCGATTGCTCCCCGTTCCGCGGTTAGGACGCCGAGCTCGCCCCTTCTTCGGGCGCAGGGCAACCCCGGTAAAATCCTCGTTCACGGTTCGAGATTCCGGATGTGGCAAGGATTTACGATTGTGGTTTCTTCGAAGGATTGTAGCTCGTCGAGTAGGGCTTTTGTTTTATGTCGTTGCTGTTTCCTGTTAGGGTTTTGATGGAGTTGGATATCTTCTTCGTGGTGTTGAGATTTTTCTGGTAGCGGTTTTATCCACTCTACGATTTTGTTGAGTAAGAATGGGCGTTTGTTTTTTCGACTCTTAAATATATGGTTTCTGCTTGCCAAAAGGATGAAGTGTGACTTATGTATTATGTTGACTGATCTTGTTCTGTATTAGGTTAGTTGTTATCGATTATTTTGGACTTTATACCCCAACGGAGATTGCGCGAGATATGTGACTATCAGTTTAGCTAATCATTTCATGTATTTGCTCTATTTTTTTGTCTGTTTTCTGATGACAGATATCATTGTTACAAGAAAGTGTGGCATGATTGTTTGTAGCTCTCATTTTTCCATAATATCAAGAGAGTTTAGAACAAAATTTTGGATTCTAGCCGCCATATCATTGTCATAAGAGAGACTATGATTGCCTATGGTTCTTGTTCTGCAGGTTCTGAAATTTCAGACTTATAGCTGGATTTTGATGCGGGAAGGTGATACTGGTCTTGTACTGTTCTTTGCTACTGAGAATATGACATTTTGCAGTTTTTAAGTGTTAAACTTTCTAGTCGACTTTCTGCTCAGTGCCTGGATGGCGGTGGTTTTCCTTTATCCTAATCTTATAAGTTATTTAATACCTGAGGGCCATATTAAAGCTTGTACTGTAAGCTTTATTTTCTCATTTTTCAAAAGATTGAACTGACTTTTCTTTGGAGTGAAATAAGTTATTAGCAGATTGTAAGAGCGTGATTCTAATGTTAAGCTCTTATTGTGTTGTTTTGTCATGTAATGATTATCTACCTTGTTTTTTTTTCTGGAGTTATATATCTGTTGCAGCTTCCTCTAAGGTTTCATTAACTAAATTGACGATTACTGTCAGTTGGCAGGTTAAAAACTCGACCTTATTTGTTGCAGTTGCAGCACGTGCAACTGACATAAACCACAGAATATCACTAGTGCTTGCATAAAAGGGGATGATCACTTTTGTTGTAGTAAACAATGTGCACCTCAAAGGCACAAATAAGCTGATGAGGCAATGGCAGATAATCTACAGGATTTATCTCGTTATTTATGTTATAGGTTTGTTGTTTTGGCCTTCAATAATCATCTTATTTTAATCTCTATTTTGCAACGTTAAAAAAGATACTTAAGGGACATCAGATTTCATGGCTGTTAAGGATGTTCAGTGTTCTTGAGGAAGGTGAAATTATGATGTATGGATCATAGCTGTAGCTTCATGGCTGTGACATCATTAATAGTTAGTGCTGATCATTAGTTTCCCGTCTATCCTTCGCTTTTGATGGTTATTTCTTCCTCTCTTCTTGCTCGACCTTGAAATATTTTCCTCTTATGTACACTTGCTTAAGGCAAACTGCAGACCTAGTAGGCTGTGTGGACTTTGACAGCTAATTAGATTAGCAGAACTGTAGAGCATATACATAAGGTTAGTGCATATAGGGAGGCTTGATGCTTCAATGAAGCTTAAAAAACAATTATTACAAAGAAATTTTGCTGTAGATGTTAGTAGAGTTGTAGATATAGGGAGAATTGTAGAAGATATATATTATAGCAGCTGAAATTGAGTGTAGGAAAGTTAGAAGTTTATAGTAAGGGGTTAAAGACACATGACATACATGTGTGCTTTTTAGAGTTAGGGGAAGGGAAAGGGGAATTTAGTTATTATTAGATGCATGATATTGAAGACTACAGGTTGCCTGTATGTGAATTGATATTAAGGAGAGATAGATAAATTATTTAATGAATGCCCTATTTTTTTGGTAATAAAGAGTAATAAGACCATATTATAGATTTGTTCAAAAACTAGGACATGTAAGGTAAAGAATGTTTTGAAGAGGATAAAAATATTTGAGTAAACGTAAAATGTTATGTATATGGAAGTTTGGAAGAGCTTTGAAGATTAGATGATAATTCAGATAATTAAATTATAAAAAAAGTTGAAAAAAACCCTGGTGAATGGGAAGTTTTTCTGGGTGCCAATTTAAAATAATAGGGTGTTATTAAATGTCTTTCTAATGGCAGCATATTTAAGACAACAAGGAATACTGTGAAACTTTGTAAGGATGATTGAACAAAAATTAAGATATGAAGCATGTTTTTTCTGAAAATCATGTTGGATTTCATGCCTAGGAGGATATATTATAGATGTTATTTATTAATTGGCCTCAATGGAAAAAAATATATAGGTAAAAAGTTCCAAGTGGTTATAATTGACATAGAAATAGTTTAAAATTATACTAATTCCTCGGAATACAATGTTGTGTTGCAAAAAAGAATTTGTATCTAATAATTAAACTGGTGATAAATGATATGTACAATCGAGTTTTCACTAATCCTAGAACAATAGGAGTATTTAGTGAGCTTGGTAGAGTTACATGCTTATGTGAAGCATCACTTTTAAGTCATTTTTTTGCACTAATATTTGGTGAACTTGCTATGTAAAATTAATAAAATTTATCGGTGCATGTCGTATGCTAATGATATTATTTTGATTGATCAAAATCCGAGGGATTAATTTCAAATTCATGATGGTATTTTCTTAAATCCAAGCATATAGGTTGATTACACAACAATCCATAGTTAAGCAAGATAAATTTGATCAATAGTTTAATATTAAGCAATTAATTGCATGTTGGTAAAATATGCTCAAAGTCCTTGTTAGCTTTTCAATCCAAGTTTTTTAAATGTTCGTCTCATTCAAGAAAGATTATGTTGCTTTCAATAGAGAATAGGAAATATGATTAGCATAACATTTAACATGCTGAAGCGCGTTAACCATTTGTATGTAGATAGCCAACAGTATATATCCTCATCGTTACATTACATACCTACAAGAAGCCATAAAAGATCAATCCAGCATAGTTTTATCCATGCAAGTTGTATTAACAAGATATTTTTATGATACATGAATTATGGAGATGATTTTTTGGTTAAGATTGAAAACTAAGAAATTAGAAATAAGATTAATAAATTCTAAAAAAATAACACAGGTATGATGGCTTCATGTATAGATAAAATAGTTTTGAGCTGTAGCATAAGAAAAACGTGTATGATATCACTGTTTTTGAAAGAAAATTACAGACATGGTCTTATACTGTAGGTTTTTGCTTGGACCTTTGTTAATATAATTTCATCAGGAAAATTGGCCTTGAAGCTTCTAAAATTGGATGAAATGTAAGATTTCGGAAGTTACATATTGGCTTTTTGGTGAACCCTTGTATTTGACAATCTCTTATTGTTATATAAGGTTCTGGTACTGTATTCAGGTACATCATTTCATTAAATTGTGGTGAGTATTGTTGATGGCCTACTGTCTGCGATGATTTACCAGAGAAGAAGTTGGTCTTGAAAGGAATTAGAATTAAATGAGGATTGCTCTTTGCTATGGTTTGTGTCGAAACCTGAGAAAGAAGAGGAGTCGTGATCTTTTTTGTATATAGATTTTCAAGAGTGGAAAATCAAGTGCAATCTGGCAATACAAGTGTGTTCTGTCATTTCTATCACATGATGGAGTGTAACAAGGAGGAGGCTATCAGAGCGAGGGAAGTTGCAGAAAAGAAGATGCAAAGTAGAGATTTCATTGGGGCACTTAAGATTGCTCGGAAGGCCCAGCATCTCTTTCCAGAGCTTGAGAACATCTCTCAGATGTTAACTGTATGTGAAGTTCATTGCTCTGCTGATGCTAAAATTAACGGAGAGATGGACTGTTATGGGATTCTACAAGTAGAGCCAACAGCAGATGACTCATCTATCAAGAAACAGTACCGAAAGCTTGCACTTTTACTTCATCCTGATAAGAACCAATTTGCAGGTGCTGAGGCTGCCTTCAAGTTAATTGGAGAAGCACATAAGATTCTGTCCGATCGAGTAACACGGCAACACTATGATGTTAAAATGAATGTTAATATGAAAACTGCCTCTTCCAGGCAGCCTGCTCCACAGATGAGGAACAACGTTTATGCTAGAAGCAATTTCAGTGCAGTGTCTTTTAATGGACTAAATCAGCAACAGCAGCAACCAGCAGCTTTTGCTACTGCCAATACATTCTGGACTATTTGTCCTAATTGCAGCATGAGATACCAGTACTACCTTAGCATATTGAACAAAACTCTCCGCTGTCAGCATTGTTCGAAGTCCTTCATTGCATATGATTTGAATGCAGAAGCTGTGCCTTCTGGGGTAAAGTCTGGGCAATCCTGGAACAATCTTGGAAATTCACATCATCAGATTCCAGTTCAGCAAACTAATAATGTTAACCAGCAAAGTCAATCTGGAAATGCCTCTTCTAGTACAGGGCCTAAGAGAGGTGTTGGTGGAGGACCATGGGCCCCCTTTGGGCATGGAGGTGGACCTACAAACATGGCTGCAGATGACAGAATGGATGTTAAGGGTGCTGCAAGTAATGAGGTTCAGTTTGAGGAAAAGAACCCTAGGCAAATGAATGAAGGAGGGAAGACTGCTAAGCCTTCAACTGCCAATGCCAATCTGAAGAGGAGCAGAAAGGTGGTTGTGGAATCCAGTGAATCAGATAGCACTGATGTTGAAGAAGACATAGCTATTGAGGTAGAGGGCCCTCAAGCAAAGCAGTATCGTTCATCGTCTGCACCACGAAGGTCAACCAGGCTTAAGCAGAATATTAATTATAGTGAAGTCGGAAGTGAAGATGATGATGACTTTATAAATTCTCCTAGTCACAAAAGGTGGAGAGGAGGTGAGTCATCAGGTAGTGCTGATGAGCATGCAGGATCGTCCCATGCTGATACTGACGGGGTTACTTCGAGAGTCAAAGCCACTGATTTTTGCGATGATAAAATGGAGAACATTTACAAAGATGATGCCTCCAAAAAGCAACCGCTAAATGGAAGTGAAGGTGTTAATGTAGATCCTATAGGGGAAAGCAAACTAGATACAGGCACGGAAGAGAAGTTAGGGCCTGCAGCAGATTCTAGTATTGATTCCAGATCTAAGACTTCACCTGAACATGAGACATTTACATATCCTGATCCAGAATTTTACGACTTTGAGAAGCTTAGGCATGTAAATAAATTTTCAGTTGATCAGATATGGGCACTCTATGATAATCTTGATGGAATGCCTCGATTCTATGCACGAATTCGTCATGTACATGCCCCACACTTCAAGTTGCGTTTAACTTGGCTTGAGCATAATCCCTTAAATGAAGTTGAGACAGCCTGGTCGGGTGAGGAATTGCCAGTTGGTTGTGGGAATTATATACTGGGATCCACACAGTTTGCTGAAGATAATCTGATGTTCTCACATATTGTGTCTTGGGAAAAGGGGAAAAAAAGGAACTCATATGATATATATCCTAGAAAGGGCGAGGTTTGGGCTCTCTTCAAGGACTGGAATGCTGGGTGGAGATCTGATGCTGGCAGTCATAGGCTGTATAAATATGAAGTTATAGAAGTACTTTCAGATTTTGCAGTGGATGCGGGAATAAGAGTGATTCCCTTGGTTAAGATAGAAGGTTATGTGAGCTTGTTCATGCGAGCAAAGGAGATGGCTATGGCTCCATATATGATACCACCTAGTGAAATACTTAAGTTTTCTCACTGTATTCCTTCTTACAGGTTGAATGGGACCCAAAAAGAAGGTATTCCTCAAGGTTGTCTGGAGCTTGATCCAGCATCTCTTCCTACTGACTTTTCAAAGTCATTTCCTTCCGTTAGTCTTGGTGGTGGTACAAGTGGAGTTGGAAATTTGAGTGAATCTCATGTTTCATGTTTCAAGTCCACAGACGATGAGGTGGAACCTGGAATGAAGGATGTTACTCATGCAGAACGATATGAAGCTGGTGGACGTCAGCAATCAGAAGCTTGGAAGCACACACAAAATGATACAAAGCAGCCTGAAGTAGTGATAAGAGAGAAAGAGAGTTTAGATGCTGGTGATAGCCATGATAATTCTGCTGAAAATGAAAATTCATCTCCAGTGTCATCTTCGAGCCCCCTTGTCGTTGAATATCCTGAAGCAGAATTTCACAATTTTGACGAGGGGAAGTCAATAGAAAATGTCCAACGTGGTCAAATTTGGGCATTATACAGTGAAATAGATCAGTATCCCAATTACTATGGATGGGTAAAGAAAGTTGAGTTAGAAGATCATAAAGTGCATATAGCATGGCTCGAGGCCTGTCCTGTATCAGAGGAGGAGGCACGCTGGATACAGGAGGGAATGCCGGTCGCATGTGGAACATTTAAAGTGGAACAGCAGAGCGTGGCATTTGAGAACATGGGTATGTTTTCTCATCTTGTGCAGGCCAAACCAAGTGCTAGAAGAAACCGGTACGACATTCTTCCATGCCATGGTGAGATTTGGGCTGTATACAAGAACTGGAGTGCTGGATGGAGCTGTTCAGACTGGCAAAACTGTGAGTATGATGTGGTGGAAATTTGTGAATGCACCGATGCTGGTCTGAAGGTTCGACTTTTGACAAAAGTTGATGGTTATAGAGCCGTTTTCAAAAATGAAAGTGAACGAAAAGCTGTCACCATAGAAATACCAGTCAATGAATATATTAGATTCTCTCATAAGATACCTTCATTCAGACTGACAAACGAAAAAGGAGGGAAACTTCGTGGTTATTGGGAGCTGGATACAGCATCTGTACCTGACATTTTACTTATCTCGGACTCTGTGTGAGACTTGAGAGATCATCAACTCAGGTGCCTTCAGCAGCTTATGGAAACCTTGGAACTGGAGTGCGGGGTTACTGCATGTTGGTGATTCCATGTCGATAAATGGGTGACCGTGAGGAAAGGCAGCATAATGCAAGGGAACCTCTCTCTGTTCTGTTGAGTTTGCAATCAAGGTTCATAGTTCACCATGCTCCTATGTGAACACAAGCCGAGTCACCGGTTTTTCTCCTGTAGTGTCTGTCAGAGGTGCGCAATAGATGATGGATGTTGCGGATCATGCTTTTTTCATCCATTCTGCAAGCTGGATTTAGCCCTCCAGTATCCATTCATCCTCTGTAGGCATGTAATCTCCTCGGACTGTTGCAATGTAGGTAACTCAGAAAAATATTTAAAGTTTGCTCTTAGCTTCTGACTTGGTCATTGCTTTAGTCTCAATCTGCTTCACTTTTATGCAGTCTGGCATTTTCTTCTTATATTATTATTATATAGGTATATATATATATATATAGGTATATATGCTGGTGGGGGTAGTTTGTGAGTAGTTGTGGATATCATTCCAAAAATACAATGAAAGTGGGGGAGGAGGATGGATTCAAAAGAAATTTGGGAGGAAGGGGGTACGGTGGACTATTTAGTCTAACCGGCGATATCCGATTGCAATCGGTAGATGGTTGATGATAATATGTTTTGCAGCCAAAGACATGAAAAGGCTCGCGACTGAGCACTCAACCAAAAGAGAAAGATGGAGATATAATATGAGGGGATAATTACATGCAAAGAAAAATAAAATATGGTTTTCCTAACCTTTAGAGATTGATTATATGCATCTTTCATATCTTACAGTTGGATATGTATGGTTTGGTTCGGTATTTATTTTATATGGGTTCGGCTAACGAATAGGATGGCCAGTTTGACATCATTTCTCTCTTGTTGCGACTCCTGGCGTCACTCTCGTCTTTGTCTCCTCATCCTGCTTCTTCTCTCTCGAGCCTCCATTAGCATCTCCTCTCTCCCCTCCTCCAATGGCGCGCTGGTCGTGTGTAAAGAAGAAGAGACACTACTTGTTGGTTTGTTCCACCTCGAGGTAAGCTTACGAATCCAATAGGCAAAAAGATCAAACACGATCATGGGCTATCTGATGCAGCACGCCAAACACGGATAAAATTTCGATATCCATCCCACATCGAGGGAGAGACCCAACGACGGACTGTGCAAGAAAGACTGAAGGCCCTCATGTACATTTTTTAAATCCATGACTGGACCTTTATCCTGTTAAGTTATTATGCCCCGATACCAAATATAATCTCTCTTCCAACCGAAACAAAAAGTTTTTTGTGGTTGTGATGTACTGAATCATCTGAAGAAGAAGAAGAAAATAATAATAACATTCACCAACCAACAGCTACAGCTACAGCATCTCAGCACTCACGAGGATCTTCTTGCTTCTCCATCATATGTTTTCTCCAAGGATTAAGAGCTTCTCTGATAGCTTTAGCTTCTTCAGAGCTCTCCCAGGCTCGTTTTTCTGACTCGAGAACGGTTACCTTGTCGTCTGCCAAAACATACCGAGATGGTGCATGAAGACCATTAGTGAATCTAATAACAGAGTTTGGTAATACTATTTCAAGAAAGTGAAGAAAATAACATCATATTTATTATTATTATTATTATTATTTAAACTCCAAATCGACAGTCCTTCCATCCATCGCATAAACTGGCAGCATACACTGGATCTGTGCTTATGAGACATTTTACGAAATTCAATGAGGAACTTGTCATCGAAGCTTAAACAGTAAACCCCCCTTAATATGTTGGCTTAAAACCGTTGATAAAAATTGAAACCATCCAGTGCGGAAATCACATTAGATACATACTATCACGATACACACGGTTGAAGCTTAATCAAAGTGATCTCATGTTATCCTTCCTCATAAATAAAGACCATGTCCATGGATATGGATTTTGGGATTTTGGATTGTCCCCAAACAATTGCTCTTCCATATTTTTTGTTCACCATATCAATTTCTTATGTCAAAAAAAAAATTTTTTTTTTTTGAAAACAAAGTTACCTACCAGTATTTACTAATCAGATCGATGATCGGTACGCCGAACCATATAAAACTTGGCACCGATCCATATTCATCTTTTCTTGGTGCCACCAATACTGCACCGGTTTGACAAGATAACTAAACTGGTATTGGTCGGAGATCTTAAATCTTGACTATAACAACTTTGCATACTTAGAACAACTCTTTTTGGTGACATGTACATAAATACTATTTGTTCAAAGACAAACTCTTTTTTATGTACCTATTTAATCTTTTCAATCGACATTAGCACTTGAAATAACAGGATGGAAGAGTATGTTCTTGTTTGACACACAATTTATCATTTGAAGAGAGAAAAACCATAGCACATGACAAACAAAAAAAAGAATAAAGATGATTCATCTTATTATTATTATTATTATTATTTTAAATCTCAAGGTGAGCAAATATTATGGTCATGCACTAGTAAATTATTTGAAAAGTGACTCGCAAAAGAAACAAGTGATACTTAAAATGGAGTGAAAACTTTGGACAAAAAAAAGTTCAGTGAGTAAAATATTCCTCTTACAAGAATGGAAACACAAAAGTAAGCTAAGGTCTTAGATGCAAAATGAAGTATGCCAAGGTATT
This sequence comes from Ensete glaucum, assembly GCA_021527575.1. Taxonomy (NCBI): domain Eukaryota; kingdom Viridiplantae; phylum Streptophyta; class Magnoliopsida; order Zingiberales; family Musaceae; genus Ensete; species Ensete glaucum. The sequence goes on from CM038552.1 coordinate 40,280,412, forward strand.
CGATGCAAATGAAGCACTTTGATCGATGATCACGCTTTAACCTCTCTAAACCTAAATTAATTTGGTAGTGCCACGAGAGATACTCTATTTGAGCTAAAAAAATAAAAAAAAATAAAAGCCGATGAAACAACTCAATTTTCATTAGATGCTGATGCTAATACTACTTCTCTCGGTCTACTCTCCTCAAAAAGGATCGAACTTTGTTGTATTCTACTACAAATATTCCAGCCCTAAAAATTCCAGCTTTCCCACGAAATCACAAACAATAAGCCCCCGAGGGTTTCCAAGGAGAATTAATAACAACAAAGCAACGCGCATATGGGCAAACAAATCCATAAATAAGAAGATTAGGGGAAGAGAAAGGAGGATGCTTTACAGAAACCGGTGTGGATCATGAATAGCTCCATCGAAGCTCCAATTACCACCGATACCGCCGCAATCTTCAAATACCAGCCCAGAAACTTCATCTGGAACTACGATTTCGACGGAAGAGCCAACGGCGGTGGAGGTGAAGAAAGGAGGGGGCGTTGCGTCGAGGAGGCGGAAGGACCGGCGATGCCGCCGTCACTTATGAACCGGTTTGGCTCGAACCCGGTGGTGCATTTATCGACACGGGTCGCCGGACCTGACCCGATCCGTGAAACCCATTTAATGGAAAAGGAAAATTAGGTCGAATTAAATAAAAAAAAAGTAACGCAATCGAACAGAATCTTCAACAAGATTTGATTTGGTGATAAGATCCAAACTCGACGAACACAATCTAAGGTTTCGAAAAATGGTATGACTCACGGCTCATTATCCAAGTATTGACTTTAACACACTTCATTTAACTCTTAATTAGGTTAATTTGGGTCATTCATAACAATCCCTTTGAATCAGGGGTGTCGCAGTTCCGAAATCGTCGATATCGATTCTAAGCAATTTTGGTTTTCGATTATGGTTTATTTTGATTCTAATTTGATCAACTGGTTTCAATTGATTAAAATAATTTTCAAGTACTCTATGAATATTCAAACTCACGTTATTATTTCGGCTCTAATTTGATCAATCGGTTTCAATTGACTAAAAAATGTTTAAAATACTCCACGAGAGATTCAAACTCACGTTATTAGGGTTTAAATCTAAATGATTTATAGTATTACCCACTACATCTATTTATTATATTTAGAATCATCTATTTCATTCTAATATTTAAGAATCAGACGATATGGTTTTAGTTTCAATTCAATTTTAAATCATCATATTGTTGATCCAATTTTAATTTGTTTATAGAATCTCAGCTCTGCGAACACCAATCAACTAGTAAAAGAAGATATAATAATTCACAGCTAACATGAAAGTTATCGTGGAATTTGACGTGACAAAGGAGTTAATACAGCTTTGTTCCACCCGTATGTGTAAGTTTGTCCGCGTCAGTCGGGAAGAGACTGAGATGCTTGGAAAAGATCGGATGGGCCTGCTTGATGCGCCTCGGATGAGCCTGCTCGGGAGCATTCCTCGAACTCCTCATTGGGGTCTGTTGGGGAATACTGCATGAAGTCTTTGTCAGGATGGGGGCACTCGATGTGACTCCTTCGATACTCAAATTAATGCCCTGACCGAGATTGTCTTAAGAGTTTGACATAGAGAGACAAGAAGAGAGTCTTAGAGAATCAATCAGAGAGACTCCCCCTCTCTTGTTCCCAGAAGAGGATTTTATACTTGTCAAACATCAGTCAGTCGTACTCCCGCCCCTACTAATACCAACGTGTTGTATAAGACTGACATACAGTTTGCTCAAGTGCCTATATCACCTTATGTCTAGTCGACGTGGAGTGAAGAGGTGTGCACCATTCTCCATTTATGGGCATTCCAGCTCAGCTGTGATCATGGCGGCTTGGTCAGCATCGTGCCACCTCAGTCAAGTACTTATACCAGTTGGGTCGACATCAGATCTTCTATTATCGTGGACTATCGAGTTGGAGGAGGCTTACAGAACTAGGCCGGTACACAACTTACCTTATCAAAAGTGTTAAATTTAGCGCACTGTATTTTTTTAGCTAATAATTTGGGTTGATCATATCAATTACTGGGACAAACCGCAGGTATGCTTCAAATTGGAGGGCCTATTCACGAGAAATGCACGCATGAGAGTAGGGACAACCACCGTTCATGAAGCAGACAACCAAACACTGCATGAACAAGTCATTCACGGTCTCATACAAACAAGCCACCCTCAACCCCATGTTGATGAGGACCCAACGACAACACCAACACAACAACAACAACAACAACAATCCAATCCAGTCCTTCACATACAAAATGCAGGTGAGCTAAACAAAACCCACGAGATCAGAGCGTGGTAAGGAAGCAATCTAGCTGTTGTTGACTACGAAATCCACTGGGAGTCAACCATCACTACTTCACTGCTTTCATGTTGCTTCGACGGATCCTTCACTTCGGCCGAGTCAACTTCGTTGTCTGTGACGGAGCTGTCTTCTTTTCTTTCAATCGATGAGAGACAAGATTCAACAATAACTACATCGGAATGACGAGTTTGTGTCTCTGCTTGACCACCGGATGATATATCCATGCTAATGCTATCTTCTCCTTGATTTCCGTCCTCGGACTTCCACTCCAGTTGCCTCAGGAAGCATACTTCGATATCGGTTAGCGAGTCCTCTTCGTCCTCAGTGAAGTGACCACTGGAACGCTGGCTACAGGTGCGACTACCCGAGATGCATCTTGTGGAGTCACACAAGCTCGGTTCCGCCACCAGCTGACTGTAGGCTTCTGGTTCATTGTCTGATGTGATCTCGCTCGATTCCTCTTCGCTCATGTCTACATCTTTCTGGCTATTGTAATCGTCGTGGTTGTGGGATGAAGGAGAACATGAGAAGTCCGAATACCCGCTCATGGCTGCCTCTTCACGTTCCCTCAGCGTTTTCAGGATCAGGGTCTTGAGCAAGTTCATGACTTGAACGGCATGCATAAGAGCTGTTAAAGGATCCGACATCTGGTAGGAAGGAAGGCCATAAGTATCACAAAGAATGCACCAAGACTGATGATAGATGAGGGAAGCTGGGACCTGGTACCTGAGTCATGTTCGGAGCGAAGACCATGGCGATATTTCTTGCATTCATCTTGTTTAGTTCTTCGTCTTCAACAACATCAGCCATGAGCTCGACGGCCCAGTTGAGAAGCGAAGCCTGCGTCGGCGGAAGCAGCTTCACGAGCTGCACCGATTCCTCCTCGGTGACGCACTGAAGAACTTGTTCGGGCGAAAGCCTATCCAGCACACCTTCCGGAAGTTCTCTGAACCATGCCTGACCAGAATAATAATACCACTGCATAAGCTTCTTTCTTCATCTCTTAATGCACAAGATATTGATTTTTATGAAGTTTTCACATTGGCACTGCAAGTCAGTTTCAGAGATCATTCCACCCAAATTCCACTACCCAATGCGATACAGAAATCAATAAAGTAGCAAGAACTTTCAAACTCTAAAGCATATTTCATGCTAACAGTAACATTTTCTGATACCATCCATTACCAACAAAAGCAGTCCTTTCTTGAAATGTCACTGAGAGTATAGTTCAATTTGGATCTAAGAAAGGTCCACAACATCCGCTTTTCCACCCTATCAAAAGTTGTAGGTAGAAAATTGAATCTTATTTCCACCCTATACATAGTGATTAATATCTTAGTAACTGATTGCATTATGAGGGTGCCACAGGCTGGTTTATCTTTGGCAAGATTTAGAATAAAGCTAGAATTAATAATATATTTCAGTGCAAAATCCTTAAGGCAGCATGAGCACGCAAAGGTGTTAAAGATAACCGGTGATCACAAGATTAAGTTGGCCAAACAGTGGATCTCACCTTAATCAGGCTGGCCAAGCAGTGCACATCAATGTCCTCTGGCACGGTGCCCTTGTTTAGTTGCTCCCTGACATCTTCCTCTTGGCTGTTCTCTGGATTTATGCGAAAGATTCCTTCAGCCTGCAATCCACACCCAAATCAAGCAATCTTTGTTCTCGATAGCTGACATTTGAGTACCTAATAAGCTCATGCTTTCTGGATTAGGGCGAGCTTACCTTAAGACCTCCTTGTGAGTAGAGCCTCTCCTGCATTAGCAGGAGAATTGTAGGAACGCTGTTGCCCTTGGAGTCATAACCACACTGCATCGATTCAGCTGAGACACCAAAAACACTGGCACTGCACAATAAATGCAAAGCAAAATGGTCAGCATAAACAGTGGTAATTCATGAGACATTGGTCACCTACGGTGGCGTGGTCTCTGAAAGATTAATTCCAAAATGCCTTAATCTGTAGAGTTGAGCTTATCGAAGGACAGAAACATCACTCTAAACACTGCAGTAACAGTGTCATTACAAGCAAATGGGGAGTCTGTACGAAAAGTTGCTTCTTCGCTTGATGGTTGACAACAGCTGCCATGCTCTGAATGAAAGTAGCTCAAAATACAGCATGACTTTTTTTTGTCCTCTTTCTTTCTCTTTTTCATGTTCCCGCTTTTAGTTCAGCAATCTAAAGAATGAGGTCTCATTAATTAAACAATTGAGGTTTTTGGTGCAGCAAAATGAATCACACTCTACATCAGAAGACTTCATTAGAGTAGCTGACATCTTTGTACAAGTTCATCCAGGGTTTGCAGCAATTTCTAAAGCCCACCTAAGGCAGAACCAGAAAACTTAACTATTTTATACTTGCACTTTCAAACAAGAGGAGGGTATGTAAACGTGACCAAACTAAAATTGTACTTTTAAAGAAACAGGAGGAGAGTATATCAAGAAACTGAGCCTAATTTGTGATTTCAAACAGGAGCAAGGTGGAACTTAACCCCCCCCAAAAAAAAAAAAACCCCTAATATTTTTTACTCAATTAGCTTTTGCAAGTAGGGGGTGTCCATGAGATGGATTCTTCCACTTCTTAGAAACACATGTTTTTAGGGTTAAAACTACCTTCCCATCTTAACAAAGGGCTGCGGAAGTAATTCACCCTCCTTACAAGCCAAGGACCGACAGATCCAGTAAAAGAAGAGTTGTTGCATGCGTTTACGAGCTGAATCCTCTAATACTACTGATTTGAACACCTTGTATTACGAAATTGTGTCCAAATTTTTTGGCAGATAAAGTGGAATCCGAAACAAAATCATCCTGAAGTCTTTTGCCCTTCTTTCCCCTCAACAAGTAATAATCCGCCAATTTCTTTGCTTCGTCATCTAAAAGGCTCATTCACTTGCTTTTGACAAGAACAACCCAAAACCAATGCGAAATCGAATCGATTGATCTCCCAACTCAACATGATAGAGAGGAGACAGAGGGAGAGAGAGAGAGAGAGAGAGAGAGAGAGAGAGAGAGAGAGGGAAGAAGGTGGACCTCGCACTGGGCACGCGGCCGGGGACCTCCAACTCGAACTCGACGGGGAGGCCGAGGAACCCATTGAAGCGATCGAAGGTGACGTGCGCGACGTGGCGGACATCTGTCGGCCACCCGATCTCCATGTGCTGCAGCGCAGGTATGACCTCGTCGTCGGCATCCCGCTCCATCCGGCACGAGGACGCCATGGACCGCCGGATTGCCGCCAGGAGCAGCGCCAGAACAGAAATCTGCTGCTGCTTCCTTCGCTCCTCCTCCTTCTCCTTAGCCCGCTTCCCTTCCTCCTCCTCCCCTCTCCTTCCCCTGCATCCACTGGCCGACGACACCAACACCACTCCCGTCATCTGTCTCCTCACACACTCCTCAAGCTGAGCTCGTTTGTACTACTGAATCTTAGGAACCTCTAGATCGCATCTAGCAATAGATCTGGAGCATGCACCAGCCTGTAGATCTGGAGAGCATCTAGAGGAAGAAGCGATCAAAATATGTGGGGATTTGGGGTTTGGGGCTCATAAATCCAAAGCTGGAGTTTTGTGTGAACTCCATCCATTCATTAAATATTGAATTGAAGTTGGTTTGTGTGTGTGCGTGAGAGAGAGAGAGAGAGAGATTTAAAAGGAGAAGGGCGGAGTTCAAACGGCCACCACATTCAAATTCTAACGCCTGCCTTCTCCTACTTTTTTTATTGCTGAGAACCCGAGACTGCCCCTCAAAAATGGCTTAAATATAAAAAATGCCTCCCCCTCCCCTCTTTGTTTTCTTTTATTTTTATTTCAAAATAATAAATTTATTATCTAAATTATATCAGAAAAGAAAAAGAGAGCTCTCTACATGACAAAAATAGAGCATTTTATGATAAAATAAAAATAATACAAAAGTTGATATATTTTTTTTGATACATTATTTCAAGTTTTTATAATTATAAATAATCCTTAAGACGATTTTTTTCTCATATAAAAATAAACTTTAAATTTGAAGAGGATGAACTATAGCATCATAATGGATTATTTTTCGGCAGCATTTAGCTTCTGAGATTATTGAATCCACCATCAGAATCTTTATTGTAGCAGTAGAGCAAGTAATTTAAAATATATAATAAAAATAATAATAATATTCTTTAAAACTTTTGAGATTTGTGGTTATGTAATAAAAAATTAACTAAATGGTCATGTTTTAAAGCATGCAAATAATATATATATTTTTAGATTCTCTCATTCTTTTCGTGAAAGCATTTAAACTTGTCTTTCTGGAGTCACATCCGCGGCCAAGTTCAGATGCTATTTTATTGTGCTGCAGAAGAAGAAGAAGAAGAAGAAGAAGAAGAAGAAGAAGCAGCAGCAGCAGCAGCAGCTCCTGCTTCCTCCGTCAAATGGTCCCTCACGATTCTGCATCCGCACCCGTGAGCTCAACCCCATATCATCAAATCCCCGTGAGTTTGTGGTGCTCCATCTGATGCAGAAGAGCTCAGTACGGATTCCGACCCATATTTTGAACGCCGATCGAGCAGCTTCTCGTGACTCTTACTGCATGCAATCCACAAAACATTTCTCCTACAGAACCCAAGTGACGCACGGCTTTTAAAGCGCCCGTCTTCGTGCAGGCGGCCGTCTGATGAAGGCGGGGACGAGGGTGAGCCGTCCGTTCTACTGCTTTGACCACGGTCATAGCAGACCAACTCAGCCCGTTCAATGTGGTGCTCTTTTACTGTCATCAATGCGGAACTCAGAGAAGACCGGTCGTGCCGCATTCCTATGGGGAATTGCATGCATTTTGTTGGGTTGCTCACAGTGAACGGATTATTACGAAGTAAGAAAGCAATGTATATGTAATGCATTGTTGATTTCTTCGCAAAAGAAGTATCCACGTAGAAATCTTTCATCGAGGCTTCGAGATTCGATTATGATACGCACCATTAAATTTGTCATATTGGATGTTTCGACTTATTGTTTTGAGTCTCATAATCTCGTATATCTTGTTAATTTGATCTGAGAATTTATCGTCCTTACAAAACATCAATGGATCTTGCATTTTAGTTCGATCGAACTAGCATTGAAATCTTGATGAATGTATAGGAGTTGTAGCATACGGGTGAGCCATAATTGATCATGAGGTTAATTATAGATTATTTTTTATAATTAATTATTTTTTATATTTTGATTGTTATGCTTTCAAAAGTTAAATTAGAATCTTTATGTTTATGAAATTAAAATATTTACTCTCGCTTTTCCTTACGTCACCCAATTATGCTGATGGAAATACCACATGCTCGGCATTAAACTGAACGAGATAAAGTTAGTACAGTGATAAATCATATAATATTTTTATTAAAAACATGAGAAAAATGAGGTTAAATGTATCAATTTTTATAAATATAAGAATCCCGATATAATTATTAAAAATATAAGTATTGAAATACCAAAAATAACTAATTATAAAGGTTGATATGTAATTAGCCCCGAGTGTGTGGGAAGAATTCGTTGGATCGTGGCATCTGAGGAGGCATAAGATTTCTAATTTGAATTTGAAATTAGATCGAGCTTTTAATTGCTTCTGGGTCTGACATGAGTTCTAATTTCCGGGTCCATGTCACGGTCTACAGGAACCCTCTCCAACTATGGAGGCGCTCTCTCTCTCTCTCTCTCCCTCTCCCTAATGCCTTTTCTTCTTCCTCTTTTTCTTTGTGATTTTTTTTTTATAAACTTTATCATACTTTTTGAGCTCTTATACCTTCTGACTTGAGCATTAGAAGAGGATAAATTCGTTATAATAAGATTAATGAACGAAGTCTTCGGTTTGTCCTCAAAGAGGATGCGAAGTTGACATTCCAACTTTCTAATAAATAATTGCATACTAAAAAGAGGATTTATTGCCTACCATTTACATATTTATTCACTTGACAATGAGGTACGAACTATCAAACCCAGTTTTCATGACAACAAGTACTTGTACCGATTCTAAAGCCAATATTTATTAGCTGGATTCTGTAGTCTTAATCATGTACGACCCACCGCGTGCTTCCTCCTCGTGGAAACACACAAAGTCAAGATTCCACCGTAGCGTTTTATGGGTCAAGTCAACCGATGATTAGGTGTTATCTCACTGGCAAAGCTGGTGGACGCACTACTCAGCAAGCAAGGAATAATTTTACCGCTTAATGTCAGCAAATACCAATGCATGTCAACCAGGAAGAACAAGTGCACGAATGACTTATGTGACATTAATTTCGACCGAGTCAAGCGCTTGCGTCGCTCGAAGTTATTGAAAACGCATGGCATCTCTCACATCATCAACAAACGCAGATAACTACTGCTAAACAAACGTAGGTAGCTGTGTCGATCAGTGCAGTAGTGCTTGTTTAATTCTGTGGTGGTTGATGCTCGCCGACCCCTTCTCTCTATAAATGGAGGTTGCGTTGGAGAGGATGAGGCAGACGAGAACTCAACACCGCTAGCACAGAAACGAGTGTTAAGAGATGGAGTCCAGCTTCCTCCTCCGCCTCGTCCTGTTGGCCTCGGCGTTGACTCTCGGTGCTTGCACTCCCGGTTGCCCATCTGCAGGCCTCAAGCTAAACTTCTACGGGAGCAGTTGTCCCAACGCCGAGCAGATTGTGCGGACCATAATATATAAGGAAGTGGAGAAGAACCCCATACTGTCTGCCAAATTGCTGAGAATGTTCTTTCATGACTGCTTCGTTAGGGTACGTTGTAGATGTGCTTCCATGCCATTTTATCTCCTTATGACGACTCCGCTTCGTGCATGTATATAGGGTTGTGATGCCTCGCTGCTACTAAACTCGACGTCAGAGAGCACTGCAGAAAAGGATGCTCCTCCTAACCTATCACTGGCAGGATTCGAGGTGATCGACATGGTGAAGGAAGCACTTGAGCAGGCTTGCCCGGGGACGGTCTCCTGCGCCGATACCGTTGCGTTGGCTGCGAGAGACTCGGTCTCATTTCCAGTAAGTAGAATGCAACAGTCCATCGACGTCGTTCTTTTTCGTCGCGTCTAAGTAGAAGAAGTATGCATCTATTTGCAGTTCGGCAAGTCTCTCTGGGATGTGAAGACCGGAAGAAGAGACGGTAACGTGTCGCTGCTATCTGAGGCACTGCTCAACATTCCCAGGCCTACCTCCAACTTCACGACGCTCGTCCGGAGTTTTGCCAATAAGAGTCTCGGTGTCGAGGATCTCGTCATCTTGTCAGGTACCAGAAATGGACGTCGAGCTGATGCGATGAGCATACGAGGTTTGAGCTCGTGCATGCTTCTTATCGTTTTGCAGGTGCACACACCATCGGCGTGGGGCACTGCAACCTCTTCGCCGACAGGCTTTACAACTTCACCGGCAAAGGCGACTCCGACCCGTCACTTAATCCAGCCTACGCAGCGTTCCTGAGGTCTAAGTGCAGCCCTACTGACAACACCACGGCGGTCATCATGGATCCCGGCAGCGGCCTCACGTTCGACAGCCACTACTACGTGAACCTGAAGCAGAACAAGGGGCTGTTCCAGTCCGACGCCGTCCTCCTCAACGATGGCGCCTCGAGCAAGGTGGTGGACGAGATGGTCGACTTCGGGGCCTTCCTCGCTGCGTTCGGGAAGTCGATAACCAAGATGGGGGACATCGGGGTTCTCACCGGCAAGGAAGGAGAGATCAGGAAGCACTGTCGCTTCGTGAACTGATCCATGGCGTCGACCCTTCAGCTTTGCACGCCCGACGTGGGTGCATGCAGTTGCTTTGCTGACCCTTTTATGTTCGACCTCATCCGCTGTGATGGGGTGGGTGGGGTGCTCTCAATAAGAGACTCTTGGAGGAATAACCTCTGGATCTTGTCTGTTTAAACACTGTGGTTTCATGGCTATTGTTCGTTGTTTTCGGTACTCAATTCATTTAAAAATTATTATTATGATGATGGAATTATATCCAACACGATAGACATCACATTGGGCATAGCAATCTTTGTTGGAATGAGGTCAGAAGAACTGGAGGAATGCCTCGACGCCATCAGCACAAGACAGGAAATAACTCTTTCAATGATAAAGATGCTTGGGAAAGAACGACAGGAACGTGTGAAGGCACAAATAGTTTATAAATAAGAATAATGAGCTCTGATATGAAAAATAACAAACTCAGCCAACTCGTCCGACTGCAGTCAAAGGAAGGCGTGCACGCATACATTGAAGCTAGGCGGCATGACGCAGCATCCCCACCCCTTCCTTTTGGATGATTTGATAGTCCAAGAGTCATGATAAAGCATCTCATCACATATATCTTACCCTAACACCATTTTTAAGAGGACGTGTTCGTCGCCGTCCATGATCCTTTGGTAGGGCAATGGACGCCCTAATCCATGGTTTCACGTCATTGAGTATCTAGGTATAAAATCTAAGCTCACAGGCCAAACAAATGAGGCAGGCTATATCTTAACTCTTATAACCTCTACTAATTCCTCTTCGTTTTAACGACTTTAATATCATAGGGGTCGGATTGTGACATCCCCTGATATTGATCGTTTGTACATGACCTATGCAATTCTTGTTGGAAATAGGAAGTAGTAATAAAAATGCCCAATTGATTCATCGTTTATTTATACATAATGAGAAGGAGGATTTCTCTCAACTAACATATGAGATTTCCTCATTCAGTTGGGGAAATCATATCTAAATCCTGACTAAATCTTATCTTTTATCATGCCCCCGTAAGATCGAGCTCCTGTAAGGACGTCGATCTTGAACTAAGGATGTCGATCTTGAATCAATGTCAATGAAACTAAAGGAAAGGAGTTGCTATGTTGTCAACCGCGGTGAAGACTTGACGTTGGTTGACGTTGACGATAGTTGACTTTGACAGTGATGTCAACGACAAAGAGCAAGGGTTGTAGCAAAAGACGACGAACGCGACTGCGGGGCAGCAGTAGTGGCAGCGAGAGAAGCGCTACGATCGTAGATTTACTGTCGTTTGACAGCGAGAAAGAACTTGTTGTGCCCTCTTTGTAGAGCACTGAGAGACGATAAGCGACCCATACAGGTACTCTCGAAAGAGAAGAGCAACAGAGGTCAGGAGAGATGGCGCGACGGCGGTGTAGAAGCCATCGTCACTGCAGATGGGGTAGGCAAGGTGCCGCTTGTTGGAGCAGGCGGTGGTGGTGCAAGGAAGATGACCTCATGCGAAGAATGCTTCGGTAGAGGAATTTAGAAAGCCAACAAGGTCCAACGGAGGAAGAGAAAGCCGATGCACTAGAAATCTCCAACTTCGACATCGACGAGAGACTGCCGTTTGACTAGAAGAGATAGATCTGCACCGATGAGGAGAGAGTTACCTTCGGAGCAAAGGAAGCAAAGGATGTCCGAGAGGATGGCGGTGGATGACCCCTGGGTATCTGTGGTTTCACAGCGGAGTTATCCACGAACAAATGATAATAGAAGCTATCGTTTGACAGTAAATAAAAAAAAGAAAGGTAATCTCTCTTATAGACATAGGGGCTATGATACCATGTTGAAAATAATATGAAGTAATGAAAATTGAAACTTGAATGTACACAAATCATAATTTTATGATAATAGATGATTACCTTTTTATCTTTGTGCCTAAGCTTTAAGACCAGATTGTTGCTGACTTTGGTCCGAGATACCCGCTTGCTGCCTCGTATCCTTCTAATGATCTGGCTTCTGAAACAAACAAGTAACTACTGTAGAATATTAAACTTGTATTGCTTACTGCAACATAATTACCTCTGGAAACTTATACTCGTGTTAAGGCATCAAAGCAAGTATTATATTCATTGGGAACTGCACCTACATTGCTCACTTACGCCTAACAAGCAACTACTGTAGAATATTAAATTTGTATTGCTTACTGCAACATAATTACCTCTGGAAACTTATACTCGTGTTAAGGCATCAAAGCAAGTATTATCTTCATTGGGAACTGCACCTACATTGCTCACTTACGCCTAACAAGCAACTACTGTAGAATATTAAACTTGTATTGCTTACTGCAACATAATTACCTCTGGAAACTTATACTCGTGTTAAGGCATCAAAGCAAGTATTATCTTCATTGGGAACTGCACCTACAATTGCTCACTTACGCCTAACAAGCAACTACTGTAGAACATTAAACTTGTATTGCTTACTGCAACATAATTACCTCTGGAAACTTATACTCGTGTTAAGGCATCAAAGCAAGTATTATCTTCATTGGGAACTGCACCTACATTGCTCACTTACGCCTAACAAGCAACTAGTGTAGAATATTAAACTTGTATTGCTTACTGCAACATAATTACCTCTGGAAACTTATACTCGTGTTAAGGCATCAAAGCAAGTATTGTCTTCATTGGGAACTGCACCTACAATTGCTCACTTACGCCTAAAATTTCTTATGCCACTCCTGATTCCTCACACGGGCTTTCAGGAGCATCAAAATGTACTTCACTTTCATAAGCCTTAGACACAAGTACTGTCACTGAAATAGATCTTTATTCATTCTACTTGAACTCCTAGCCTCCTTTTTTTTCCTACTCATATTTATTTATTATATCGATATTTTATTGTGATTTCTGACAAAGTTTATAAGATTTATATATGTGAGATGGATGTTAACATACACAATAAAGTAAAAGTTGATACAATGATCTTAGGCGAGATCACTCTAATATGTCTGGTGAAACTGATATTGCATTAGAATCATGTTATTATGTTTTCTATTATCAAAAATATTATTTTTATTTTATATTTATCAATTAATGGATATAAATTAGTTTTTTTAGAATAATAGTTGTTCATTGATTTTGGATGATAAGATTTTAAAAAAACATTGAATAATAGTTTATATGTATTAGACATTACTCCACATATTAACACATTATGAATATATCTAAGAGGAATTAAGATTAGGTGAACAATGAATACATGTGACATTGTAAGCTAGGTTATAACCATGAGGGAATGATTCAAAAATTATTAAATGATAGATACCTAGATCTATTTGACTATGAGTCATATGCAACTTGTGAACCTTGACTTAATAGAAAGTTGACCAACTCTTCATTTAGTAGAATTGGAGAGAGAGTCATTGAGTTATTAGAATTCATACATAGCGATATGTGTTGTCCCACATCAATTTAGGTCGTAAGTGATTACTTCTACTTCATTACTTTCATTAATGATTTCTCTAGGTTTAGACATATGTATATGATAAAGTACAAGTTTGAGAACTTCGAGAAATTTAAGAAAAATATAAGAATGAAGTGAAAAACAAGACTGAATAGTGTATCAAAAAGGATGAATCGTATGCTATTAGACATGATGCGGTCTATAATAAGTTTTATTGATCTACCCATCTTATTCTAGGGATATGTGCTAGTTAGAGTGCCTTGCAACAAATCACGTGAGTGATGACATGTATGACACACTTTTAAATACATATCCTAAATAATCATAGTCATATGTTACTCAAGAGAGACATTGAGATAATCAAATAGACCGGTGCATTGTATTCCTGTCCATGTGATGGAGGTGACTGATCTCATAGTCACTCATGTGGGGCAACTGAGGATATAGTATATGTACTTATTAGAGAATAAGTTTACTGATTGATTTGCTTATGGAATGTTATATGGTTAATAATACCTAACGTTATATAGTGGTTCCATAGTCTAAGTTACGTGTCTGGTCCTTAGACTTGAGATACCAAGGATAATCAATTATCTAGTATATTTGAGACTTATTTGAGTACTCCTTTTTTTGACGTTAGATTTATAAGTTTGGAGGTTCCATATATGGTATAATCAATTATTATGATTGATAGCCAACCTTGTGAATATAATTGAGTATCAATATAGGATTATCCACTCTCAATATCATGAGAGGAATATCTCATGTGTTCTTGCTTGGACAAATCCCTAGCCATGGTCATTCAGATTGAGAGAGAAGTTCTCTAGGAGAATCCGATTAGAGCGAGACTTAGATAGATTCTATATATGACATGACAATACCAAGCTCAATACATGGTCTCTAAGATATTTGATAGATGAGGAACTATAAACACATGGTAATTGAGGACAAACAAGTCTAATAGATTAGATTCCTTGTATTATCTAGGGACTATGACACAGTGGCCTAATACGTCCATAATCGATGAGTTAAGTGAATTATTGTGGGATAACAATTCATTAAGTCATGAGGAGTTCTAACAGGTAGAACTCATTGCCAGCTCGGTATTGGGCCAAAGGATCACACACATATGGTGGATGTTTTAGCGAGTAGAAGATTGTATATGAGTTATCTAATTCACCCTTATTCTCATTGGATGAGACACAACATTGATGAACCCCTTACATGAGGCTTAATTAGAGGCTAATTGAGATTATTGGATGGAGATCCAATAATCTAGGAAGTAAGGGTAATTGGATGAAGATCTAATACATACTAATGCATGATCCATTAGGGTTTTTGTGGCTCTATATAATTAGGATGCAGGGGTGGCCATATAGGTGATATGTTGCACCTTTAGCCGCCCCCTCATATTCTCCTCCTTCCCTCATCTTCTCAACCTACCAGTTTCTCTCTACTGCGAGGAGGCACCGAACAAGATATAAGATCTTCTTCCACGTTCACTACAAGAAGGTACATAAGAGTTATAGGCTTTTGGGGCTATAATTAAACGCGCATCACTATAACAATCCACCATATGGATATCGCTAAAGAGGAAGAAATATGACATCCTTCATCCTTTTTAATTGGATCTGAAAGTTTCAAGAACATACGATCTCTCTAGGTAATCAATCTTACACTAGTCACAGTTTTTGGGTTTTACGATTTTTCCCGTTCAATCATTATACGATAAAGTGATAAATGTGGGAAACTAATTTTATTTTATTTTTTCACTACATATATGATGCTCTCATAATTTTCCAATAATATGCCTTGGAGACCACAACTTACCTTCTTAACACTATATGAGATACGAAAAAAGAATAAGTCCGATCTTAAAGTTATTAAGATTTGGGGCTGCCCTACCATAACCCTAATAATTTAGAATCAAGGATGGAGTGGTGTAAGTTTATGAGATATCCTAAAGAAACTTGTGGGTATTATTTCTATCATCCCGATGATTAAAATGTTTTTGTTACCAAGATGACAATATTCCTTAAGAAGAAACACATTCTTGGTAGAAAGAATGAAAGTGTGATAGAGTTGAGCAAGGTTGGAGAACCTAGCTCAAGCATCATTCTAGAGAACAAGTTTGTTTAGGTACCTAACACATAAGTTTTAAGTTTGCATAGGTCTGATAGAATATCTCATCCTCCTAAAAAATATGTGAGACATATCAATAGAGATGACACTCAAAATGTTGATCCTCAGACCTACAAAAAGGCTATTATGAGTATAGAATCCGGGAAGTAGCAATAAGCCATGAATTTTGAGATGGATTCTATGTATTCTAACATGGTTTGGAACTTTGTTGATGCATTTGAGGGTATCGTACCCATTGGTTATAAATAAATCTTCAAGGAAAAATATTAGAGTAGATGAAAAAGTGGAAACCTATAAGGCAAGGTTGGTGGCAAAAGCGTTTCGTCAAAGGCAAGGAGTTGATTAGACGAGACCTTCTTACTCGTAGCCATGCTGAAATCAATTAAAATTTTTTTAGCTATTCCAATATATTATGATTATGAGAACTGGCAGATGGATGTAAAAATCATGTTCTTTAATGATAACCTCGAGGAGGAGATGTATATAATATAGCATGAGGGATTCATACTTAAGGAGAGTCCAAATAAGGTGTGCAGGTTGCTCAGGTCTATCTACGAACTGAAGTAAGCTTCCCGAAGTTGTAACATAAGATTTGATAACACTATTATCTTATGGCTTCATTAAAAATGAAGATGAGCCTTGTGTGTATAGGAATATAAGTGGGAGTGTTATACCTTCTTGGTGCTATATGTGGATGACATCCTGATCATTAGGAATGATATAGGAATGCTCTTCATAGTTAAGGTTTGGCTATCCAAACACTTTTCATTTAAGTAAAGCAATTAAATCTTATAGAGAAATGCTAAGCTTCTTGCTTAAAGATGACTCAAGAACGGACAAGCAAATCTGAATAATGAGATAGGCAATGTCATAAGTGAAGTGTTTGATTTCGAAACCTTGCTTTCAAAACGTAAATAAAATTGGAAGCGTTAATAGAAAAGTGGTAAGCAAGATAAGCAAAGAGAACTCATAGTTTTATAGTGGTTCGATACCAATTTACCTATGTCCACTCCCGAGTCCTCCTCCTTGAGGCACTGGTGTCTACTACCGATCTTCTTTTGGTGAAAACCAAACCCTTACAATCTTATAAGGGAGATAAGATTATAATTCTTTGATCACTCCTTTACCCCTATTCTTTTTCTTACAATTTATATAAGTTTTTCACAGAATTTATCCTCCAAAAGTATTATATAAAATATAAAAAAACTTGAGATATTTATAGGCTCCAAATGACTTTAGAATTTAGAACCAAAAATCAAACATATCCAAAAAATCCCGACATGTGCGGTTCACCCACCGGCATTGTCAGTTAAACTGCCGAAAGCACCTTGATTCTAGGGTATGGGTGATTCAACCGTCAGCCTGGGCGAGCTTGGAAACCTAGGCAGCGATGGTACAACCATCGCTCACTAGCGATTTACCCGCCGAAATTGTTAGAAAAATAGTTCCCTCCACTTTTTGAATTCCGACTTGAACTTGATGTTGACCAATTCTTTGGTTAACTAATTGAGCTCAACCTAGGCTCAATCAAACCCCTATAGTGGACTCAGTTCCCTCATTGAGTTGATTTGAATTTATTCTAAATCTAACTCAATTATGACTCAATCCCTAACTACGACTCAATGATTTTAACCATAATGACCATTAGCTTAAATATGACCTAACTTCTGTCAATTCGATAGCTTCCAACATTCTTGTGGTGAGTTTTATTGTCTTCTTCTGATGATCTCTCGGTGTTTCCTAGCAAGCTTCATGATCCCTTCGGTAAACTCCTAGCAAACTCTCGGCGAGGTCCCACTACATCGTCCAAGCCTTGACCCGATGCCCAAGCTTGATTTTGGCCCATCATCTGACTATAGCTCAATTTCACTATCATGGTTAAACCTGCATGATGTTAACTATAACTTAATTAATTACAATCAACATGGCCACAAATCCAGTTTAAGACCTTCCCAACTCTTGGCAAGCCTTTCGGCTACCTCCGACAATCTTCTAACAAGTCTCGGTCTTCTTCGTGCGAACTCCCTTACGTCATCCTAGCAAGCTCTTGATACCCTCGGCGAGCTCCCGACACACTTCAGGCGAGTTCCCAACTACGTTGTCGGAACCCCGACCCGATGCTTGGACTTGACTTTGGCCAAATCTCTGATTGTAATAATCTCTCTATCATAGTTAATCCTTCATCAACTAACTCTAATAACCTTGTTAGATCAAGCACTCATCAATTGATTTCATCATCAAAATATGAGATTCAACAATCTCCCCCTTTTTGATGATAATAATCAATTGATGACATGAGTTAATTCTAACTCCTCTTAAATCCATGCCTCAATAAATAAATCTTAAATTTAAGAGAATAATACCATTTTGAATTCAAGTATCATGAAATAAATCATATTCCAATTAAATTTCAATAAGAATTTGTATTAAGTCATCGAATCATGAATTTCAAAAAGAATTATGCTTCTATATCCAATATAACCAAGTATATTATCAATATCATGTGTCATCAATGTATATCATCAACATCATATGTCATCAATATATATTTTTCCCCTTTGTCGTCAACAAAAAGGTGAAATATAAGACTAGAGATTTTAAGATATATGAGTTTTTGCTCCCCTCCACCTTTATAAAATATGACATATGTTATAAAGAATTTTCTTCCTCTTGTGAAAAAGAATAAAAGAAAATAAGGGAGGAGTTGTAAAACATCATTAAGTATAGTTCTCAATTTTATCGAGGTAAATTTAAAAGATAAGTTCAAAAATCCGAGATATTCAAGAAGATTCAAAAATTTAGGAGCTACTCATGCATTTAAAATCATCTCATATAATTTCAGATAAGCATAGCAAATAAATCCGTAAAAAAGCAAAACATCATGCAAATTTTCTCTTCTTTTTGTGAACAATAAGATAAAGAACATGGAGAGAGTTTTCAAGATATTATCACTAAAAAAATAACTTAATCTCATAAAATTTAGTTTATCAATAAATCAAGTAATTTATATATTTTCATGATTTAGCATTCCAAGTTAAAATCTAATTATTCTTTATTTAAGGGTTTTGTAAAAATATCTGTTAGTTGATGCTTAGTATTAACAAATTCCAATATCAATAAGTTTGCAACATAAAACATTAGAAGATACTTCTAAGTAACAAATGTTTATAAGTAAGTTAATGCCACAATAAGGTGTAGATTAAAAAGGAGTACATCATGAGTGTGTGATGAGTATAAAATATTAAGTTCCACCGAATACAATTACTCAGATGGTAGTAATCCAAAATGCCTAGATAAAGCGTAGAGCTATCATTGGATCTACTCCATCTTAGTCATTAATTCATCTTGGCATAGCTCAATCATTTCATCTGGTTCATAATAGACTCGTCAGAAAAAGGTCCTGTTTGCATTATGGGCGGTGTGTCAAGAGGACTGGTAGGAGGAGATGTGCTTCTCCGAAGGACATGTGTCTCAAGTTTAGGTGAGGGAGAATCAGTCCTTCTAGGCAATCTAATTCATATACCATATATTTAAATACACCTAAATCTCCTTAAAAGATTCCTATTGATTACATTATACTTATTTATTTTAATAATTTCTTCATATGGTGGAATGACTATGTCATGAGCATGTAATAGTCTAGTGATTAATCCACCATAAGGTAGCATCAAGTCATTGGTTGCAAGATCAATCATGTTTTGCCTTATGAGATACCTAAAATAATTATCTTATTCCTTCATTATCCAGTACATGGTACCTAGTTCCATTTGATTTAGTTCATCATGGTGGAGTTGTTTTGGAAGTAAGATACTCATTACTATATGATGAAGCACTTTTGTATTAAAGGGTAGCATATGTTAACAACTTTTTGGTACAATAGCTTGATTAGGATTTCCGAAAATAGTTTCTAAAGCTTCATAGTAAGTTACAACTATAGAGTCCATATCCCATTATCCCCAAAAATAACAATAATTTTTTTTTCGGGGATGCCTATAAAGTTAAAAATTAGATTATCGGTAATATCTATCTGGTGTCCCAAAAGATATATATAAGCTATTTCATTTTCATCTACAAGCATGTTGGTATAGAATAATCTAACTAATCTTAGGTAGATAGGTTCATTCACTTGAAGAATATTGGATTGGTTCTATGTTTCCTAGGTCATCTAGATCAACATATTTTCCTTTATGGACGCTTATAAATTTAAGGATTGAAAATTTCATAGTATGTTCATAGAAATAAAAAATATTAATGTCATAGGTTCCTTCTAATCTTCTCTTTCCCTTGTCCCTTGAGGATCTTTTAGGGACCATTCTACATAGATTTTACAAGAAGAATGGTAAGGAAAATCTTAATAACTTGAGAGAAGTTTTAGAGAGTTACCTTTAGTTAGATCTTCTAGAGGTAGGCAAAAATCCTTGGTTTTGAAGAGTAGGGAGTCTTCCTTGATGTTTTAGAAAAGGAAGGAATGATAGGGGTTTCAGAGAGGGGTGAGGGTGATTAGGGTCAGTTTCACTGTCGATCCTAAGTGGCTTTTTATAATCTGGGTCTCATCGGTTAAACCACACACTTGTGCGGCTTAGCCGTTGAACCGAAGGTTCAACCACTGGTACACGTTTTTCCTCTTTCTTTCCCCATTTTAATTTTAACTAAAACAATGTATATGTGTAATAAATAGCTCAAATTAATTAATACATTTAACTTGACCTTGATCATCAATTTTTTTTTAAAATTTCAATGAAGGTTTGCTAACGCATCATCAACCAAGGTTATTGCAATAACATATTTTCATATGAAGTCATCATAATAACATATTTTTCAAACAAAATCTAATAATTTTTCTATATTGAATGATTTTATCATGCTATGAAGAAAATTTTCTTTTAAAGAAAGATGATTTCATATATAATTTTTAGATTCAAAATCAATACAAATCATCAACATAAGTCAATATAATCATATAAATCAATACAATAGTCATCATCAAAGTCTTTCTTTTATATATGACTATTATTCAAGATAACAAATATTGTTTTATTCTAATTATAGTATTTAAGGGTCATGTATCATCAAGATTAAATATAATAAATATTTATTTTTATTTTTAATAATTAATCTTGTCAGTATTTAGGCTAGTAAGCTTAAAGGAGTGTTAGATCTTAAGTTATATATCTTGAGCATCTAAAGCATTATTCGGGGCTCCTAGCTTTAATTTTGAAATAAACCTACAAGAAAGATATATTTAATTTAGGCATCCATTTTATATTAAGTCATACATAAAGAATTTTATCTTTCTTTTCTAATTTTTTTTGTTATATGAAGTTCCTTTTAGAACCCAAACTAATTGATGTGGAATATATTTTTTAAGTAGATATTTGTTTACCTTATTTCCTAATTTTTCACAAAAATTACATTTGATTCTTGGTGGTACATTTAAGGTAGGTCTTTTAACTAATATTGTTGGCTTTTATTGAATGTTACCAATAAAGCCTATGTCATTTCTTCCATTAATATGACCCTTATTGGCAAGGATCATATTTAGGGATTTGTTTTTAATTTCAAAATTTTCTAATGTTGTCTTATGATATTATCTTCTTTAATATTATCTAGCATATCACATTTAGAACATGTGTTATGTCATACTAATGAATCATATATTTCATCAAGTCTACTAACTAACAAATCAGATCATTCTTAAGCAACTTAAAGGATTTACTAAGTTTTTTAAACTCATCAAACAAATCATGAAATATGTTTAATAACTTCAAAAAAAATACTTAATAAATCACTAACCTCATCTTAGATCGCCATTAGAGCATAGTTAACAACTTCTTCTTTGGAGTGATCTTCATTATCCGAAGAGCTTGAATCATCCCAAGTGACCGAAAATACTTTCTTCTTGAGTGTTAGCTTATTCTTTAATTGACATTCATTTTTGAAATATCCTAATTTTCTACATTCGTAGCATATAACATTGTCATTCTTTGGTTCTTTTTTGTTTTTATAGTTTTTGTCTTTTTATAAATTTTTTTAACTTTCTTGATAATAGTACAGTATCATGGTCCTCATTACTCGGGTTTCACTTGAGGAGTTATTTATTGTTCACATCATTTCTATTATTTGGAAGAGGTTCATCAAGTTCATCATGAGCTTTACAGTTCAGTTCATATGTCATGAGTGAGCCAATCAGTTCTTCAAGAGGCAAGTTATTTAAATCTTAGGCCTCTTAAAAGCGATTACTTTAGGATCTTAAATTTTAGGTAAAGATCTTAAAATTTTACTCACAAGTTCAAAATTTAAAAAATATCTTTCAAGTGCTTTAAGGCCATTGATGACATCAGTGAAACGGGTGTACATGTCTCCAATGGACTCACTTGATTTTATTTGAAACAACTCATAATTATGAACTAAGATATTAATCTTAAATTCTTTTAATCTACTAATCCCCTCGTGTGTGATTTCTAGAGTGTGTCAAATATCAAAAATTGATTCATAAATAGAAATATGATTAAACTCATTTTTATCAAGAGCATAAAACAAGGTATTCATAGCCTTTACATTTGAAGAAAAAAATTTTATTTCTAAATCATCCAGCTCATTCATTTGCTTGGAAAATTTTTCAAATCCATTCTCAATAATATTCTATAAATCAAGGTCCAAAGAGATAAGAAAAATATGTATCATTATCTTGCTTTGATACCCTTAAGTAGGTGTAATCTAATGAGTAATAACCTTGCTTTGATACCAATTGTTAGGATCAATTAGTATTGGGGGGTGTGAATTAGAGCAAGTGTGAATTCTCGTTTTAATGAAAAATATTTCGCTTGAAGCAAGATAGGAAAATTCAAAGCTTTTCGTTCAAGTAAAGCGATTCAATCTTATAGAGAAATGCTAAGCTTTTTGCTTAAAGATGACTCAAGAAAGAATAAGCAAATCCGAATAACAAGATAGGCAATGTGGTGAGTGAAATGCTTGATTTTGAAACCTTACTTTCATAACATAAATAAAATCAGAAGCATCAATAGAAAAGTAGTGAGCAAGATAAGCAAAGAGAACTCACAGTTTTATAGTGGTTCGATACCAACCGACTTACCTCCACTCCCGAGTCCTCCTCCTTGAGGCATACCAGCATCCACTACCGATCTTCTTTGGGTGAAGACCAAACCATTACAATCTTACAAGGGAGACAAGATTATAACTCTTTGATCACTCCCTTACCCTTTTTTTTTCTTATAATTTATACAAGTTTTTCACAGAATTTATCCCCAAAAGCGTTATATAGAATACAAGAAAACTTACGATAGTTATAGGCTCCAAATAGCTTTAGAATTTAGAGCAAAAATTCAAACATAATCGAAAATTTTGGGTATGGGCGATTCACCCGCCGGCATCATCGGTTAAACCACAAAAAGCACCTTGATTCCAGGGTACTAGCGGTTCAGCTATTGACCTAGGTGGTTTACCCGTCATCAACCACCTGGAAACCTAGGTAGTGATGGTATAATTATCGCTCACTAGCGATTTATCCGTTGGAATCTCCGGAAAAGTGGTTCCCTCCACTTTTTGAATTTCGATTTGAACTTGATGTTAACTAATTCTTTGGTCAATTAATTGAGCTCAACATGAGCTCAGTCAAAACCCTATAGTGGACCTGGTTGCCTCATTAAGTTGATTTGGATTTTTTCCAAATCCAACTCAATTAAGACTCAATCTCTAACTATGACTCAGTAATTACATCCATAATAACAATTAAGCTTAAATAAGACCTAACTCCTACCAATTCGGTAGCATCTGGTATTCTTGCAGTGAGTCTTACGGTCTTCTTTCAGTGATCTCCCAGCATGTTACTAGCAAGCTTCTCGACCCCTTTGGTGAACTTCTAGCGAACTCCTAGTGAGGTCCCATTGCATCATCTAAACCTTGGCCCGATGCCCAAGCTTAATCCTGGCCCATTATCTGGTTGTAATTCAATTTCATTATTGTGATTAAACCTGCACGATGCTAACTATAATTTAATTAATTACAATCAACATAACAACAAATCCACTTTAAGATCTTTTCAACTCTCGGCAAGCCTTTCGGCTACGCCCGATAATCTTCCGATGAGTCTCAGTCTTCTTCCAACGAACTCTCTTGCACCATCCTAGCAAGCTCTCGATACACTCGGCGAGCTCTCGATGTACTCTAGGTGAGTTCCCAACCGTATTGTCTGAACCCCGGCCTAATGCTTGGACTTGACTCAAGCGAGTTCCCAACCGCATCGTTCGAACCCCGACCGGATGCTTGGACTTGACTCTGGCCAAACCTCTAATTGTAATAATCTCTATGCCATAGTTAATCCTGCATTAATCAACTTGACTCATCAATTAATTTCATTATCAAAATCTGAGATTCAACAAGACTTAGGGGACGTATCCTACATTTTGGGTTTTAGATGTATAGAGATAGATTCAAGAGGATGCTTGACTTATCCCAGTCTAGGTACATAGACTCCATTTTCAAAAGGTTTGGTATAAAAATTTTTAAGAGAGATCTCATACCGATGAAATATGGAATATCACTTTATAGGAGTATGTCTCCATAGACTCCTAAAAAATGAGTAGACATAGATAGGATATCATATGCCTCAGTGATAGGGTCTATCATATATGTTATGTTATATACCAGGTCTAATATAGCACATGCTCTGAGTGTTACGAGTAAGTATCAGGCGAATATAGGTTTAAAATACTAGAAGGTAGAAAAGTGCATCCTTAAGTACTTGAGAAAGATTAAAGACCTTTTACTAGTATATGGAGTATGTTAAGATAGTCGTCGCTTGTGCAGGGGCAACAATGACAGCGGCGTATATGGGGCAAGAGGGGTTAGGGCATCCTTTTGAGAAAAGGATGATCCTGCCCCTTTCAATTTTAAAAATTTCGAGGACTGTCATTGTGTTCAGAATTTCGAAAATACCCTCAATAATTCTAAAAATTTCGAGGACTGTCCTCTCATCTAGAATTATGAAAATGCCATTGACAATTCTGAAAATTTCGAGCATGTCTTGATTTCCAAAAAAATAATTAATTAAATAATTTAATTAATTATTATATATCTAGTAATCCTACATATGATGTGATGTATGATGTGGATGGATGATCATGAGGAAAGTATTATGATGTGTGTAATTGTGATTATTATTATTATCGGGGCCTGCGAGCCTACGTTTTTCTCGTTTATTATTTGGCTTGCGTGCCTATGATTATTTGTAATTACATGAAGAGGCGCAGTAGGAGCGTGGAGGTGACAGCGTGACCCATGATGCTGTGGCGGGAGATCACGACGCATGGTGATGCGACGATCCGACGAAATTGATGATGACGAGATCAACAATCACAGGGCATGAAGATGTGTCAATGCACATATAGATCCTATTGTGAGTGATTAGGCCCATTGGCTTGGGCTTAATTATATTAGGTGACGACGGCCCATGATCATCCGGTGTGGCTTGCATATATGATGTGTTATACACCTACTAGATATATGTATATATATATATATATATATATATATATATATATATATATATATATATATATATATATATATATTAAATATATATGTGTGTGACACAACATATTAAGAGACCGATACAAAAATCCCTCATAAGATAATATTAAGTCGGTAAGCATGAGGTAATAAAATTGACCCACGTGGCCTTCCATCGTTATAAGAAGAAATTGAATCACGACATAGGTTGAGTTGGTCGAGTCCCTCGAGGCTCACCTATCTACATGATCGAGATCTTGCCGATGACATAGAGATGTCACCGGTGACCTGAGGACATGGTATGCTTGGTCGAGTCCCTCGAGGGTATATCATCGAATCAAACTCATCTTGTAATGATGGTGATGACTTAATTGAACGTCATGGTTGGTCGAGTCTCTCGAGACTATGATGATTCAGAGGTCGAACGTGACGGGAATCACAATGAATTATGATTGGCAAGAGTTGCCTACCTTTTGGGCTTAGTGTAATTGGTCGAGTCTCTCGAGGTTGCACTAAGACGCCAATTGGATCCCGATCCCCACTAGGAGTCTACCGGAGACTTCTGTCTTACGTGTCGAGGGTGTCACATGATTTGCTAAGAAAATAATGGGAGTACATTAAGATAGAAGTCCATATCTTAATTACTATTTTTTACAAAATTTATATGTTATTTAATTTATGCTATATCTTGTTTGTTGCTTATAAAACCCCTACATGACATATTTGATGACAACCACCTCATTAGTCCAAAAGCTCCACAATTTGACAATTGTTCTCATAAAAGAGAAAATTGTATATGTCCTTAATATGATTGTGCTCACTGTCACGAACAACAATGTAAACAAGGTATTCGATGAAATGCTCATGTTTGTCCATGTCCTTCAGTTTGTGTACATACCTTGTACAGCAAGTAGCAGGCTTACAATAGGCTTAGTAGCCCTATTTTGGTTTGCTTTGTGACCAATTTTGGCTTGTAAATATGAGTGTGTTTTGTAAGTACTTATGGGGACTTCGGTTTGTAATGGACCATTATCCTTTGTGTGCAACCTCTTTGAGTTTGTAATGTCCATGGGTGTAATTTGTATCTGGCTTTATAAAGCGTTTGCTTGAGCAGTTGCTTGTGGATCCCGTAAGAATTGCTTTTTCTGGCCCATTTTCTCTTTTATAAGTCTAAGGGACTCTAGGAGATCTCGGGGAGGTTGATATTTACAGATAGACATGCATGGGTGCCGCACGGCTTAGGCAAAATCAGCTAAGCCTGTGATAATGTGGTATCAGAGCAGGACAAGCACACGCAGAAACACTTGCCATACAAACGTGGGGGACCTAGCTGGGCTGTGTGGAGGACAGCCAACACGCGTAACTATTTGGGAGAAAATGGACATTGAGATGTAGGGAAATGAGTCGCTTAGAGGAGCGGGTATCCAGGTTTGGCATTCAGAGGAATGACCAACCCCTTTGCACGAGAGGCACCATGAGGACAAGCAAGCGAAGAAGAATACGTAGCGCACAAAGATTCAGATGGTTGGGTTCGAGCTACGGCTCGACGTTGGCAACCAAACTTGATGGTGCTCAAGGCAAGCAAGGTACTTGGTGAGAGATGAGACCGTACAAAGTGGGAGGTGTTGCGTAATAATCAAAAGAGTTATGCAAAGCTCACAGAGGTGAGGGGAATTGCTAACTCGAAGGATTCGGTACTTATGCAAGGGCTTGTACATGGACGATGGAGTGTTCATAACCATCCCAAGGCGCGATCAGAACTCGGCGCCATGGAGTATCAGAACTTTCTCTTCGACATGGAAAGGATATGTCCGTAAGCGACTGAAATATGCAATAAGTTCAATACGTTGCTTGACTCTGAAGGGTGCAGTGGAGACTATATTGGTGAAGGGTCGCAATCTAGCAAATGCATTTATGGGGGCAGAACAAGGCACAAGTTGTTCAACAAGATGGAGTAGTCCAAAGGAGATGGTGGTCTCTGAAATCCAGTGGGAAGTATGTAAAGAGGAAAGTTGCTCCAACAGGACAGATATCCAAGAGGGATAAGTCCTAGTTCTCTAGAGGGAGAATCATGTGCAATGAACCGCACATATTGAGAAAGAGTTTCTCAAGATAATATCTCCATAAAGCTTAATGGACCGAGCGAGTGACATGGAATCATCACATGATCTCGAATGAGGTAATGCATTGGTGGATACATTTCAAGATCAAGTGGGGGAGCAGTCCAAGGCAACATCATATGAAGGCACACTCAGAGTCGATGTGGAAATCAAACTCAATGGAGGGCTGACCCGTGGAATGGTGGACGCGAGGGCCACTATTAACTCAATGCAAATCGAGGAGCAGAGCGACTTGGATGGAACTTGGTGAAGTATCCAAGCCGCAAGAAGAGAGTCGACATAGAAGATAGAACATAGAGCGGAGACATGGAGCTTTCCTTGGATAGAGGTCAAAGGCACGAACTCTTGTAGAGGTAAGAGTGGGATCATGTCATTCCATCGGTTCTTTCTTCTGTTGCGATAGACTTATCTTGCATGGTGCCAAAGATAAAGGGAGCTTCGAGGCATATGCAAGTTACCTCAGAGATGCATTTGATGGAGTAACTAAGGTAATTCAACTTGCAGAGGCAAAGTTGGGATCAGGATACCTTAGCATGGGACGAGGACACAGAGGCGGGTACTCTTGAAGAATATGCCATAGTGTTACCATTCGAGTTGTCAGGAACAAGTGGTGTATAGTAGAGATTATGCTGGTAGGGGATAGAGGCCCAGGATCTAAATAATGGTGCATCAATTCTAACGAAGTCAGAGGGACTTTATGAGCTACTAGGCGACAGAGTGTCTTGGAGCTATACTTCATCCAGGTGTGACCCAAGAGTTAGTGGACGAAGGTGAATTCCCAAGGGAGCAAACTAAGAAAATCGGATATGACGGAGGCCCTACGAGGTGTTGGCAGAGGCCACACATGGAGAAGTCGTAGTCCGAATTCATCACCTGAGAACCTATTTGCAATGGAGATATCACCAGGAGGTGACATGGTGCAGCGGATCATGGTGGGATAGTTCGTGGCAATACAACACAAGCGATCGTGTCCCGTGAGGGACAAAATCATGCAAAGGTATTATCAGGAGTTATTGGGAGCTCCACTTTAGTGTATGACACAACAAGAAGAAGGACTATGGATTCAAGGAGTGAATGTCGTGGTACCATAGAGGCGGGTCTTCATGTGTACATCGAAGCTTGCATTGGATGGGGGCTTGTACCCCCGAGGAAGAAGTTCAAGTGCAAGTACCAATGAGTCCCATGGAGGGGGACGTGATTATGTGAAAGATCAGGAGCTACTGGGAGCTCCACTTTAGTGAACAATACAACGACAAGAAGAGCTGTGGATTCAATGAGTGAATGCTACAGTACCGTAGAGGCGGGTATTTCGTGTGTATGCATCGAAGCTTGCATAAGATAAAAGCCTTGGTCATTAGTATATGAGGGTTGTGTACCACCGAGGGAGTAGTCAGATTGCAAGTACTAGTGAGTCCCATGGAGGGGACTTGATTATACTAAGGTATGATCGGAGCAACTGGAGAGTTGGACTACTTCAGTGCTTATATTTGCTTAAGGGAGCCCGGCTAGTCAGAGGACAAAGCTGAGTAAGTGAACGTTGCAACCAAGGAAGTTAAGGAGAACAGAATTGGCGTGAGCCCTACAACAAGATGGCGGAGGCCATGCATGAGAAGTTGCAGTCTGTCTTTCCATTGGCCAGAGAGAACTGCTAGGAGGACATAGTGGTGTTGAAGCAGGTAGTCGAAAGGGGCGAGGAAGCGACGATAAGTCCAGTGAGGCTTAGCTACCCAAAAGCAAAGCGTTAGTTAGAAAAGAGGTGGACTCGGAGGAGCACCACAGTGCCGCAGAGACAGATCTATCGATCACGTAGGAAGGGATGAAGATGCAAGGTAACGGATAGTAGTGCTATGAGCTTGGCAGCACCATGGTACTGCAGAGGCGGGACTTCCGTGGAGTCATCGATACCTTGCTCTCATGGAAGGAGAGCATTGGTCGTAAAAGGGGCTAAGGAGGTGGAGTATGCACAGGCAAACTCCAAGTACTAAGACAGGGCAGAAGGGCAGAGGCCAAGGAACTTCATAAGACCAGTGTCGATGAGCTTCTCATCAAGATAGCTGAAAGCGAGGGACTTCGGGTTGATGCAGGAGTGCTCGACCAAGGAACGAAGTAGGCAGTATGTGGTACTATATTTTTCTACTAAGAGGAGTAGGCGACAAAGGTGATGGAGAAGACGGTATAATCCGCAACCAGATCTATCAAAGACTTACTCCAAGTTGAGGGACTTCAACTTGGGATAAATTTTTTGCTCTTTTCGGGCAAAACTTCTTGCATTCCAGAAGTTCAATGGGAAGGCGAATCACAGTAGCTAACTCAACGCAAGGAGTGCAAACACTTCAAGTGCTTCAGAAGTGTGAGCAAAGAGCGAGCAAATATTAGTAACCAACATAATGTATGAAGTACAAACTCGAAGAGGTAGGCAAAATCGAGTAACCTTTGCCTTCTCAACTTAAGAAAATGGGTAAAACTGAGTACCCCAATTCTCTTAACTCGAGGAGGTGAGCGAAGCCAAGTAACCTTGTCTTCTCAACTACTAAGAGAATGGGTGAAGTCAAGTATATCAGTTCTCTTACTTATCCAGCATAGGAGCTCTGCATAAGTTTAGTGACCCTTCAAAGAAAGCTTATAAAAGATAATAGTTGTCAAATTCTCACTATTGGTGATCAGTACTACTGAGAGTAGATTGTTCGCTTCATTTTCCAATTGAATGCCAATTGAAAGTGAGAGTGATGCGAACCTACTTGGAAGTGACAACTAAACATAGAGAAAGGATCAATGGGCAAACATTATGGAGGAAGGACCTCAAAAACCTTAAAGTCTGCAAGGCGATGCCCGTCAAAGTTCCAATAAACATCCACCTAGTTAAAGCAACATGAGTATACTGTGGTACTAACGCATAATAAGGTAGGTCTTTTCCTTCATCCGTAAGATCTGTGAGAACCAACAAGGATTAGCACAACTCAGCCAATGCCACACCAGATTCAGTCATTGGTGAGTTGAAGCAACATGGCGGATCACAATTCGACTACTTAAGAACAGCGGCAGAGAGCTGCTGGGAGCCAAAGAGGCGTGTTGCAGCCAAAGCAGAAGATTCAACATAATACGAGGAGATGCAGCGTCTACAGTGGCTTCGATGAGGATGTCGAAGGAATAAGTGGGGGAGAATATCACAGACAACAATGTAAATAAGGTGTTCAATGAAATGCTCATGTTTGTCTATATCCTTCGGTTTGTGTACATACCTTGTATAGCAAGTAGCGGGCTTGCAGTAGGCTTAGCATCCCTATTTTGATTTATTTTTTAGCCAATTTTAGCTTGTAAATATGAGTGTATTTTGTAAAAACTTGTGGGGACTTCGGTCTATAATATACTATTATCCTTTGAGTGCAATCTCTCTGAGTTTGTAATGTCCATGGCTGTAATTTGTATCTGGCTTTATAAAGTGTTTGCTTGAGCAGTTGCTTATGGATCCCGTGGGAATTACCTTTTCTAGCTCGTTTTCTCTTTTGTAAATCTAAGGGACTCTAGGAGATCTCGGGGAGGGCTGACCTTTGCAAACGGACACGCATGGGTGCCGCACGGCTTAGGCAAAATCAGCTAAGCCCGTGACATGAATAGTTCGTGGCAATGCAACACAGGCGATCGTATCCCATGAGGGATAAGATCATGCAGAGGTATGATCAAGAGTTACTAGCAGCTCCACTTTGATGTACGACACAATAAGAAGAAGGGCTATAGATTCAAGGAGTGAATGTCATGGCATCACAGAGGCGGATCTTCGTGTGTGCATCGAAGCTTGCATTAGATGAAAGTCTTAGTCATCAGCATATAGGGGCTATGTACCACCGAGGAAGAAGTCCAAGTGCAAGTACCAGTGAGTCCCATGGAGGGGGACATGATCATGTGAATGATCAGGAGCTACTGGGAGCTCCACTTCGGTGAATAATGCAATGGCAAAAAGGGCTATGGATTCAAGGAGTGAATATCACAGTACCGCAGAGGTGGGTCTTCCGTGTGTATGCATCAAATGAAAGCCTTGGTCTTTAGCATATGGGGGCTATGTACCACCGAGGGAGTAGTCAGATTGCAAGTACCAAGGAGTCCCATGGAGGGGACTTGATTATACTAAGGTATGATTGGAGCAGCTAGAGAGTTGGACTACTTCAGTGCTCACATTTGCTTAAGGGAGCTCGGCCAGTCAGAGGACAAAGCTAAGCAAGCGAACGTTGCTACCAAGGAAGTTAAGGAGAACAAAATCGACGCGAGCCGTGCTACAAGATGGCGGAGGACATGCATAAGAAGTTATAGTCTATCTTTTCATCGATCAGGGAGAACTGCTAGGAGGACACTTGTGTTGAAGCAGGTAGTCGAAAGGGGCGAGGAAGTGACAATGAGTCAAGTGGGGCTCAGCTACCCAAAAGCAAAGCGTCAGTTAGAAAGGAGGTGGACTCGGAGGAGCACCACAGTGCCGCAGAGGCAGATCTACCGATCGCGAAGGAAGGGATGAAGATACAAGGTAACAGATAGTAATGCTATGGGCTTGGCAGTACCATGGTATCACAGAGGCAAGACTTCCGTGGAGTCATCAATCCCTTGCTCTCATTGAAGGAAAGCATTGGTCATAAAAGGGGCCAAGGAGGTGGAGTATGCAAAGGCAAACTCCAAGTACTAAGACAGGGCAGAAGGGTAGAGGCCAAGGAATTTCATAAGACCAGTGTCGATGGGCTTCTCATCAAGATAGCCGAAAACGAGGGACTTTGAGTTGATGCAGGAGTGCTCAATCAAGGAACGAAGTAGATAGTATGTGGTACTATACCTTTCTACTCAGAGGAGTAGGCGACAAAGGTGATGAAGAAGACGGTACAATCCGAGAGGCAACTAGATCTATCAAAGACTTACTCCAAGTTGGGGTAAACTTTTTACTCTTTTCGGGTAAAACTTCTTGCATTCCAGAAGTTCAATGGCAGTGGGAAGGCGAACCACAGTAGCTAACTCAATGTAAGGAGTGCAAACACTTTAAGTGCTTCAGAAGTGTGAGCAAAGAGCGGGCAATTGTTAGTAACCAGCTCCATGCATGAAGTACAAACTCGAGGAGGCAGACGAAATCGAGTAACCTTTGCCTTCTTAACTCAAGAGAATGGGTAACACTGAGTACCCCAATTCTCTTAACTCGATGAAGTGGGCGAAGCCAAGTAACCTTGCCTTCTCAACTACTAAGAGAATGGGTGAAGTCAAGTATCTCAGTTCTCTTACTTATTTAGTAGAGGAGCTCTGCATAAGTTCAGTGACCCTTCAAAGAAAGCTTATGGAAGATGATAGTTGTCAAATTCTCACCATTGGTGATCAGTACTACTGAGAGTAGATTGTCCACTTCATTTTTCAATTGAATGCCAATTGAAAGCGAGAGTGATGCGAACCTACCTGGAAATGACAACTAAACATGGAGGAAGGATCAATTGGCAAACATTATGGAGGAAGGACCTAAAAAACCTTAAAGTCTGCGAGGTGATGCTCGTCAAAGTTTCAACAAGCATCCACCCAATTCAAGCAACAAGAGTATACTACGATACTGGCGTATAATAAGGTAGGTCTTTTCCTTCATCAGCAGGATCCATGAGAACCAACAAGGATCATCACATCTTAGCCAACCCCATACTAGATTCAGTCATTGGTGAGTTGAAGCAATATGGCGGATCAAAGTTCGGCTACTCAACAACGGTGGCGGAGAGCTACTAGGAGCCAAAGGGGTGTGTTGTAGCCAAAGGAAAATATTAAAGATT
Source organism: Ensete glaucum (assembly GCA_021527575.1). Taxonomy (NCBI): domain Eukaryota; kingdom Viridiplantae; phylum Streptophyta; class Magnoliopsida; order Zingiberales; family Musaceae; genus Ensete; species Ensete glaucum. Next base: position 40,313,472 of record CM038552.1, read on the forward strand.
CAGCATGATGCGAGGAGATGCAACATCTATAGTGACTTCGATGAGGACGTCGAAGGAATAAGTGGGGGAGAATGTCACGGACAATAATGTAAACAAGGTGTTCAATGAAATACTTATGTTTGTCTATGTCCTTCGGTTTATGTATATACCTTGTACAACAAATAGCGAGCTTGCAGTAGGCTTAACAGTGCTATTTTATTTGCTTTGTAGCTAATTTTGGCTTGTAAGCACTTGTGGGGACTTCGGTTTGTAATGAACCATTATCCTTTGTGTGCAACCTTTCTGAGTTTGTAATGTCTATGGGTGTAATTTGTATCTAGCTTTATAAAGTGTTTGCTTGAGCAGTTACTTGTGGATCCCTTGGGAATTATTTATTCTAGCCCGTTTTCTCTTTTGTAAGTCTAAGGGACTCTAAGAGATCTCGGGCAGAATTGACCCTTGTGGACTGACATGCATGAGTACTGCATGGCTTAGGCAAAATCAGCTAAGCCCATGACACCACGTTGGAGGAAAGGATAAGCAAGAATGAGATCGCTCACTTTGTGAAGTATATAGATAGTTCTAGAGGATAATCTATATGTTGATCTTATACTTTAGTCCCTACCGGATTCCTTTTCATAGTTCATTATTAACTTTAATATAAACAAGTTTGAGCTGACTCTCCTTAAGCTCCTTAATATGTTGTGGGAAGCTAAGAGTGCCATCAAGAAGGAGAAGCCAGTTCTCTACATTAGTGAGCCCAAAAAGAAAAGGAAGGCCAGCAAGACCCTTAAGAAGGGCAAGGGCAAAGAAAGACCAGGCAAGACAAAGGTTGCCAAGAGAGACCCGACAAAGAACAAAGGACAGTGCTTCTGCTGCGGCTAAGACGAGTATTGGAAGAGGAACTGTAAGGACTACCTTGCAGAAAAAGCGAGATAGAAGCTTCTGGTATATTTATAATCAATCTCCACTTGTTAAATTTTGATGATAACACATGGGTATTTGATATCGGGAGTGTTTATCATATCTGTAATTTGTTGTATTCTCTGGCAAGACCTAAAAGATTAACTAGAGGTGAGATGGATCTCAAGATGGGCAATGAAATAAGAGTTACTGTAGTTGTTGTTGGAGATGTCACCCTACATTTGCCTGGTGGAGCTATTATTGTATTAGATACATGCTATTTTGTTCCCTCTATTATCAAAAATATTATTTCTATCTCTTGTTTGATAATTAGTAGATATAAATTAGTTTTTTAGAATAATAGTTGTTTAATAATTATAGATAGTGAGATCATCACTAGAGGAACCCTTATAAATGACTTATATGTGTTAGACACTTCTCCACATATCATGAATATAAATAAGTCTAAGAGGAAAAGAGATGAGGTGAATAATACATACCTATGATATTGTAGGCTAGGTCATATACATGAGGGAATAATTCAAAAGTTGTTGAAAGATGGATACTTAGATCTATTTGATTATGAGATATATACAACTTACGAACCTTGCCTTTGTGGGAAGATGACTAATTCTCCTTTTAGTGAAACTAGAGAGAAAGCTACCAAGTTATTGGAACTCATACATAGTGATGTATATGATCTCATATTGACTAAGACTATATGTGGTTACTCATACTTTATTACATTCACTGATGATTTCTCTAGGTATGGACACGTGTACTTAATGATGTACAAATCTAAGGCTTTCAAGAAATTTAGGGAATATAAGAATGAGGTAGAGAACTAAATTGGAAAGAGTATTAAGACTCTTCGATCAGATCGTAGAGGAGGGTACTTGAGTATGGAGTTTACCCATTTCCTCAAGGATAATGAGATTATATCGCAGTGGACATCTCCTTATACACCTTAACTCAATATTGTATCACAAAGGAGGAATCACATGCTGTTAGATATTATGTGGTCCATGATGAGTTTCGCTGACCTACCCATCTCATTCTAGGGGTACGCCCTAGAGACTGCAGCTTACCTTCTGAACAGAGTTTCATCAAAGTCGGTAGTGTCTACACCATATGAGATATGGAAAGGAAAGAAGCCCGATCTTAAGATTGTTAAGATTTGGAGCTGTCCTGCCCACAATAATCTTGATAAGTTAGAATTAAGGACAGAATGGTGCACATTCGTAGAATACTCAAAGAAAACTTGTGGGTATTATTTCTATCATCCCGAGGACCGAAAAGTCTTTGTTGCCAAGAGAGCTGTGTTCCTTAGAATAGACACATTCTTAGTGGAAATAGTAGGAGCGAGATAGAATTGAGCTAGGTTGGAGAACCTAGCTCAAGCACCATTCTAGAGCCCAAGTTTGTTCAGGTACATAACACATAAATTCTAATTTTATGTAGGTCCAGTAGAGTATCTCACTCTCCTGAAAGATATATGGGACCTATCAGTGGAGATGACTCTCAGGATGTTGATCCTCAAACCTACGAGGAGGCTATTATAAGTATAGACTCCGGGAAGTGACAAGAAGCTATGAATTCTGAGATGGATTTCATGTACTCTAACAAGGTTTGAAACTTTGTGGATGCACTTAAGAGTATTGTACCCATCGGCTGCAAATGGATCTTAAAGAAGAAGATCAGAGTGGATGGAAAGGTAGAAACCTATAAAGCAAGGCTGGTAGCTAAAGGATATTGTCAAAGACAATGAGTTGACTATGACAAAATCTTTTCACCTGTAGCTAGGCTTAAGTCCATTAGAATTATTTTGGCCATTACAACACACTATGACTATGAGATCTGGCAAATGGATGTCAAAACGATATTTCTTAATGGCAATCTCGAGGAGGTGTATATGATACAGTCAAAGGCATTCGTATCTAAAGATAGTCCAGATAAAATGTGTATGTTGCTTAGATCCATTTATAGATTGAAGCAAGCTTCCGGAAGTTAGAACATAAGCTTTGATAACGTAATCAGATATTATGACTTCGTTAAGAATGAAGATGAGCCTTATGTGTACAGGAAGGTAAGTGGAAGTGCTATCACCTTCTTGGTACTATATATGGATGACATCTTAATTATTGGGAATGATGTAGAAATGCTCTTCATAGTAAATACTTGGCTATCTTGAAACTTCTCCATAAAAGACTTAGGTGAAGTATTCTATATTTTGGGGATCTAGATCTATAGAGATAAATCTAAAAGGATGCTTGGCTTATCCTAGTCTAGGTACATAGACTACATTGTCAAAAGGTTTGGCATCGAGAATTCCAAGAGAGGTCTCATACCGATGAGACATAACATATCGCTTTCTATGAGTATGTCCCCAAAGACTCCTGAAGAAAGGACAGACATATATAAGATACCTTATGCCTTAATGATAGGGTCTATCATGTATGTGATGCTATATGCTATGCCTGATATAACACATGCTCTGAGTGTCATGAGCAGGTATCGGGCACATCCAGGTTTAGAACACTGGAAGCCAGTAAAGTATATCCTTAAGTACCTAAGAAGGGCTAAGGATCTTTTACTGGTATATGAATGAGGTAGCCTCTAGGTTGAGGCCTACACGGACTCAAGTTTTCAGTCTGACATAGATGATAGCAAGTCAAATTCAGGATATGTTTTCACCATGAATGGAGGAGTAGTAAGCTTGAAGAGTTCCAAGCAAGATATTACTACTGACTCGACCATAGAGGCAGAATACATTGCTACAACAGAAGCAGCAAAGGAAGGGGTATGGATGAAGAAGTTCATCAAAGATTTGGGAGTCGCATCAAGCAACGTGGAACCAATTCTCATATACTACGATAACAACGGGGCGATCGCTCTAGTGAAGGAACCCAAGTCTCATTAGAAGTCTAAGCATGTTCTGAGGAGGTTCCATCTAATAAGAGAGATCATAGCCCATAAAGATATAATAATGGAAAGAGTTCCATTATAAGATAACATTGCAGATCCACTAACGAAGCCACTGGCTCAGATTGTATTTGAGCATCACAGGGGTTTGATGGGAATTAAATATATAGGTGATTGACTTTAGGTCAAGTGGGAGATTGTTAGTTATAAGTGCCCTGTAAGCCAATTACGTGAGTGATGGTACGTGTGACACACTACGTAATCTTTTTGCTTATAATTAATATTAGCATATTCTCATATTATATTATTTGTTGCATATATATTATGATGTCATTGGTTCTGTGCAATGGGAATCGGATCGTGATGAGATCATGATAATGAGATCGATTCATCTTTAAACACAGATCCTAAATAATCCCGGTCATAGGTTACTCGAGAGGGACATTGAGATGACTGAACAGATCGGTATACTATATACCCGTCCATATGATGGAGATAGCTGGTCTTATAGCTACTTGTGTGGAGACACTAAGGATATAGTACAGGTGCTCATTGGAGTAAGAGTTCACTGATTGATCCGCTTATGGAATGCTATATGGTTAATGATACCTAATGTAAAACAATGATTCCATAGTCTTAGTTGTATCTGGTCATTAAACTTGAGACATCAAGGATGACTTGTATGAGTACTTCTTTCTTTGATGCTAGACTTACATGTTTAGAAAGTTCTAGATCTGATACAATTGGTTATTGGGATTGGTAGCCAACTTTACAAAGGCAATTGAGTGTCAATAGAGGATCATCCACTCTCGATATTACAAGAAGAATATATCATATGTGCTTGCTCAGACAAATCCTTAGCCAAGGTCATTCAGATTGAGAGAAAAAGAGTTCTTTGAGAGAATATGATTAGGTGAGACTATGATGGATTATGTATATGGCCTGACAGTACCATGTCTAATATATAATATCTGAGATACTAGTTGGATGAGAGATTATAGATACACGGTAAATATGGATAGACAGGTCTGATCGATTTGATCCCCTTGTACCGTTTGGGGACTATGACATAGTGGCCTAGTACGTCCATAGTCAATGAGTGGAGTGAATATTTATAGAGATAATAATTCATTATATCAGAAGGAGTTCTGATATGAGTGACTCACGGCCAGCTCGGTATTGGGCCTAGAGTGTCACACACATATAGTGGATGCTTCAGCGAATAGAGGATTGGATGGAGATCCAATTAGCCCCTATTTTCATTAAATGAGACCCTATGCTGCTTAGTACTGCCTGGTGCCGACGGTGGTACTGCTAGTACATCGAAATCTTACAGATTTAAGTTTTGGTTCCAAGATTTGAAGTCATTTGGGATCTATATATACCTTAAGTATTCTTGCTTGGAATAGGAAATAAAGAGCAAGAATTGAGATTTAAAAAAAAACTTATGAGACAACCCTTTTAGAGAGTTGAATTCCCATCTCCAGAAGTTTAGATGTAGTTCTAATGGAGAGTGTAAGGGAATACTTATAAAGAGTTGTAAAGGTTCTCTCCTAAGCCTGTGAAAAGAAGAAAAGAGTTATAAGGGGTGGTTGATCTTCGCTCGTTGAAAAATATCAATAGTGGAAGCTGGTGGCATCGAGTGAAGAGGAATCGTGAGTGGAGTAGGTCACATGGACCGAACCACTATAAAATTGGTTTTGATAGTCAATTTCTAGTTTATGAGCACTTTACTTGGCTACTCACTTTATTTTATACTTTAAGTTATTTGATATTTGTTTTCATCAAACCAAGTTTTATAAATCGACGTTTTTACGAAAGCACTAATTCACCACCATCACTACCCCCATAGTGCCGATTCGATCTTAACAGTTAATATTAGAGCTGAGTTTTTCTCATTTGGTTTAATACTCAAAAGAGATTAAATGACTTTTGTCAGCAATCAAGAGAGTATTTCTATCACTCATCCTCCTGTATTCAATAGGACGGACTACACATATTGGAAAACTCGGATGAGAGTTTTCTTGCTTTCTAAGGATTTCAATTTATAGAACATCGTTGAAAATGACTTTTAAATAAAAATCTTCTAATCCAATAAATGATTAAAATAATTTTTTAAAAAAAATATTTTCTTTGAACTCCAAAGCTATGAATGCTTTATTTTGTACTTTTGACAAAAATAAATTTAATCATATTTTGACTTATGAAACTGGACATGATATTTGGCACACACTTGAAGTTATATATGAAGATACTAATATAGTTAAAGAATCTAAGATCAATCTTTTAATGCATAGTATTGAATTATTTCGAATGAAACAAGCGAAATCATTGGAGACATATGCACCCATTTTACGGATATCATCAATAGCTTGAAATCACTTGGAAAAGGTTTTTCTAACTTTGAACTCTTTAACAAAATTCTAAGATCTCTTCCTAAAAGTCACAGCAATTCAAGAATCAAAAAGCTTAAATTATTATCTACTTGAATAACTTATTGGGTCATTAATGACATATGAGATATCTTGTATGTCATATAACAAAAATAAAAACAACCTTCCAAAGAATATGAATGACTTGACAATTAGAACAAAGGAAGACCACTTGAGTGAAAGCTCTACGTGAAATGAGTATGACTTTGAACTTACAAAAAATTTTAAAAATTTTCTAAAACAATAAAAATGAATTAAATAAGAAGTCATCAAAAGAAGAAAAGTGCACTCAAGGAGACATGGGTCAAATCGAGTGTATCCGAAGACGAGAAGCAAATAAGTGAAGATAAGGCTCACAACAATGAGATAAGTAAATCAAGCAAATCTTTATTTACCTTGCAATAAAGTACTTGATGCTTTTTCATAAATTGTTTGATGAAAAAGGATAGTGAGAATTATAAAAAAAATTAAAATAAAATATTATTGAAACTTGATGAGTTTTTTATTAAAGATGATTTATGCTTAAATGTTTATGATTTTTATGATAAAACTTGTATTTAGTTTTTAAATAATAATGTATGGTTTTGGCATAAAAGCCTTGGGCATGCTTGTACAAAATCAATCTAAACAAAAATATATATATTTATTAAAAATTTCTCTATTTCTATGGCTTTTCGATTTTTCAACAAAGATCCTTAGTAATTGTGGAATCTATTATTTTAAGTCTCTTAAAATGATTTTGATAATTTGATAGTTGAATTTGAATGAGATCTTTTAACCAAATCGTAAACTTTCTCTTGATTTCTTGACTTAAGGTTTTATTTTATGGAATCAAAATATTTTTTATCTTCTATGATTTCTTCTTTTTACTATTTATTAAAGTAGAAGACTTATATATCTAAATCATGAACTTGCTAACTTGATGATTCTTATACATGAATCAAGAACTTATACTCTTGTATGATTCTTTCATTATGAAGATTTATCCAAATGAATCATGATTTTTCTCTTGATCTCTCGAAATTCATGACTTAAGATTCCTTTTGAAGATCACTTATTATTTGATCTCCTAAGATTTATTTTTATTATTTACTAAAAAGGATATTTATCATAAATGACTCATCGTCTTTTGGTACTCATGGCTTAATCTTTCATTTCTGATGATTGAAATATTGATGTAAATTTATTTTTGTCATGATTTAAAAATTGATGTAAAGGAAAAAAGAACAACATTGTATTGTTCCCTTCTTTTTGATAATGACAAAGGGGGAGAAGTATTACTAACTTGCACATTTAAAGCAGAGAAAACTTGTTAGCGTGCATATTGTAAAGAGAAGCAAAATGTTGTTTTTTCAAGAGAATCAAAAAATTTTGCTTAACTTCACATTCTAAAAGACTTGCTAGCTTACTCAAAATAGAAGCAAAACTTGCATACTTCAAAAGAGAATTAAAATTTGCCAATTTGATATCTTGCAAAGTTAAGTGAAGTTTGCTTACTAGCTTGCATGTTTCAAGAACTTACTAGTTGCACTTCTCCTTTTTGTTGATAACAAAGGGGGAGAAGTATAATGATGATCATGCATGGTATGATAAAATTATGTATGATGAAATCATGCATGAAATACTTATAATTTTCTAAATGTAAAGTTTCTATCAATATGACATATTGATAAGGGGAGTTTAGTTAAACTTCATCGTCAATTGGTTGTCATTATCAAAAAGGAGGATATTGTTGAATCTAAAATTTTGATAATGAAATCAATTGATGATGTCTTGATCTAATAAATATTTGAGTGATGCAGGACTAGCTTCGATCAAGGAAAGATAAATTGATTAAAGCAGGAAGAATCAATTGTTGGGTCGAGTGGAACATGTTAGAAGATTAGTTGGCAAAAGGCTTTGTGCCATGAGTTCGAGCATCGGGCCAGAAGGATTAGACATTACATCAAGGAGATTGGATGTTGCGACGGTCAACATGATGATTCGACAATACGTCGTAAGAGAAGACGATGCATCGAAGGGTCGGACGAAGCGTTGGATGAACCAATGACATGCCGGACAACATGTGATTCATGTTTTGTAATAATTTATCTAGATTGAAGTAGTTTAGAGTTCTAATTGAGTTGATTTTGAATGTAATTAAGCTAACTCAATTACGAGCCTATTGGGATATAATTAAGCCTTAATTAAGGTTGATTTTAGCCTATTATGAGGCTCAATTCGTTGATCTAGAAGGAGGTACAATCAGGTTAAAAGATGGTATAGCTCAAGGTATGAAAAGTACTGAAAGATACTTTTCAAGATTCCTGAGCAATGGTATTATCAGTTGCCGACAATAGTATCGCTCGATGCTGGCGATGGTAGCATTAGTACCCTGAAATCTTGGGGATTTAAATTTTAGCTCCAGGATTTGAAGTCATGTGAGGTCTATAAATACCTATGTATTCTTACTTAGAATAAGAAGAAAAGAGCAAGAATTGAAATAAAAAAACTTATGAGAAAACCTGCTAAAGAGTTGAATTCCCTTATTTAGAAGCTCAAAGGTAGTTCTAAGGGAGAGTGTGAGGGAAGACTTGTAAAGGGTTATAAAAATTCTCTCCTGAGCAAGTGAAAAAGAGAAAGAAGTTGTAAGGGGTGGTGGATCTTATTTGCTATTTCATTTTGATGCTTACTTAGCTACTCACTTTATTTTATACTTACTTTAAGTTAAGCTCATTTTTAATATCGATTTTTATCAAACAAAGTTTTACAAACTGACGTTTTTACAAAAGCACTAATTCATCCCTAAAACACCCCCACCCACATTTTTACAAAAGCACTAATACAAAAGCACTAATGCAGAGGCAAGAGTAAGATCATGTCATTTCATAGGTTCTTCATTTTGATGGAGCAGACTAATCCTACATGGTGCCAAATATGAAGGGATATTTGAGGTGCTGGGAAGCCTTATCAGAAGCAATACATGCACAGTAGAAAAACAAATAAAAAATATCTCTCACATTGGTCAAATCATCATCTGATGATTGGTGCACAAAAAATCATAAATCAAAAAATCTATACATTATATGTTAGATGTTTTACCTAGGGATATCATATATCCCTAAAAAATATAAATCTATAGGCATAAATGAAGGAGGTCAGATGTAGGGTGACCTCACTAACAACAAATAATAGAGATAATATTTTCTTTGATGTAAGGAATGTAATAACATACATCTAATATAATAGTAGCTCCACTATGTCACGGACAATAATGTAAACAAGGTGTTCGATGAAATACTCGTGTTTGTCCGTGTCTTTTGGTTTAGGTACATATCTTATACAGCAAGAAGCGGGCTTATAGTAGGCTTAGCAGCCCTAGTTTGATTTGTTTTATAGCCAAGTTTGGCTCATAAATACGAATGTGTCTTATAAGCACTTATGGGGACTTCAGTCTGTAATGGACCATTATCCTTTGTGTGCAACCTCTCTGAGTTTGTAATGTCCATGAGTGTAATTTGTATTTGGCTTTATAAAGTATTTTCTTGAGCAGTTGTTTGTGGATCCTGTGGGAATTGCTTCTTCTGGCCCGTTTTCTCTTTTGTAAGTCTAAGGGACTCTATGAGATCTCGGGGAGGGCTGACCTTTGCGGACGGACACGCATGAGTGCCACACGGCTTAGGAAAAATCAGCTAAGCCCATAACAATGTGGTATCAGAGCGGGACAAGCACACGCAGAAACACTTGTCATACAAACGTGGGGGACCTAGCTGGGCTGTGTGGAGGACAACCAGCACGCGCAACCGTTTGGGAGAAATGGAAATTGAGATGTAGGGAAAGGAGTTGCTTAAAGGAGTGGGCATCCAGGTTTGGCATTCAAGGAATAGCCAACCCCTTTGCGTGAGAGGCACCATGAGGACAAGCAAGCGAAGAAGAATGTGTAGTAGATAAAGATTGGGATGGTTGAGTTCGAGCTATAGCTCGACGTTGGCAACCAAACTTGATGGTGCTCAAGGCAAAGCGGGGCGCTTGGTGAAAGATGAGATGATGCAAGGTGGGAGGTGTTGTATAACGACTGAAAGAGTTATGCAAAGCTCACAGAGGTGAAGGGAATTGCTAACTCGAAGGATTCGGAACTCATGCAAGGGCTTGTACACGGACGACGGAGTGTTCGTGGCCATCCCATGGCGCGATTGGAACTCGGCGCCATGGAGCATCAGAACTTTCTCTTCGACATGGAAAGGATATGTCTGTAGGTGGCTGAAATGTGCAACAAGTTTAGCACGTTGCTAGAACTTGAAGGGTGCAGTGGAGACTGTATTGGAGAAGGGTCGCAATCTAGCAAGAACATTTGCAGAGGTAGAACAAGGCACAAGTTGTTCAGCAAGACAGAGTAGTCCAAAGGGGATGGTGGTCTCCAAAACTTCTAGTGAGAAGTATGTAAAGAGAAAAGTTGCTCCAGTAGGATAGATATCCAGGAGGGATAAATCCTAGTTCTCTAGTGGGAGAATCATGTGCAACGAACTACATATATTGAGGAAGAGTTCCTCAGGGCTATATCTCCATAAAGCTTAATGGACCGAGCGAGTGACGAAAAGTCATCACGTGATCTCGAATGAGGTAATGAATTGGTGGATACATTTCAAGATTAAGTGGGGGAGCAATCCAAGGCAACATCATATAAAGGCACACTTCAACAGAGGGCTGACCCGTGGAATGGTGGACGCGAGGGCCACTATCAACTCAATACAAATCGAGGAACGGAGCAACTTGGGTGGAACTCGGTGAAGTATCCAAGCTGCATGAAGGGAGTCGACATAGAAGATGGAATATGGAGCAGAGGCACGAAGCTTTCCTTGGACAGAGATCAAGGGCATGAACTCTTGTAATGGCAAGAGTGGGATCATGTCATTCCATGGGTTCTTCATTCTGATGGGATAGACTTATTTTGTATGGTGCCAAAGATGAAGGGAGCTTCGAGGCACATGCAAGCTACCTCGGAGATACATTTGATGGAGTAACTATGGTGATTCAACTTATGAAGGAAAAGTTAGGATCAGGAGACCTTAGTACGAGGCAAGAGGACGTAGAGGTAGGTACTCTTGAAGAATATGTCACAGTGTTGCCATTCAAGTTGTCAGGAGCAAGATTGTACTGGTAGGGAATAGAGGCCCAAGATTCAGACAATGATGCACCAACTCTAGTGAAGTCAGGGAACTTCAGGTGCTACTGGGCAACAGACTATCCTAGTGTTATGTTTCATCTAGATGTGACTCAAGAGTGGGTGGACGAAGGTAAATTGCCAAGGGAGCGAACTAACAATTGGAGATGGCGGAGGTCTTACGATGTGTTGGCAAAGGCAACACGTGGAGAAGTCATAGTCCGAGTTCATCACACAAGAATCTATATGCAATGGAGATGTCACTAGGAGGCGACATGGTGCAGCGGATCGTGATGGAGTAGTTCGTGGCAATGCAATACATGTAATCTTGTCCCGTAAGGGACAAGATCATGGGGAGGTATGATCAAAAGTTACTGGGAGCTCCACTTTGGTGTACAACACAACAAGAAGAAGGGCTATGGATTCAAGGAGCGAATGTCGTAGTATCATAAAGGCGGGTCTTCGTGTGTGCATCAAAGCTTGCATTGGATAAAAGCTTTAGCCATCAGTGTATGGGAGCTCTATACCACTGAGGAAGAATTCCAAGTGTAAGTACCAGAGAGTCCCATGGAGGGGGATGTGATCATGTGTGGATGATCAGGAGCTACTAGGAGCTCCACTTCGGTGAACAATGCAACGACAAGAAGGGCTATGGATTCAAGAAGTGAATGCTACAGTACCGCAGAGGCGGGTCTTCCATGTGTATGCATCGAAGCTTGCATCAGATGAAAGCCTTAGTCATCAGCATATGAGGGCTGTGTACCACTGAGGGAGAAGTCAGATTGCAAGTACTAGTGAGTCCCATGGAGGGGACTTGATTATACTAAGGTATAATCAGAGTAGTTGGAGAGTTGGACTGCTTCAGTGCTCACATTCACTTAAGAGAGCTCGATAAGTCAGAGGATAAAGCCGAGTAAGCGAACGTTGCTACCAAGGAAGCTAAGGAGAACAGAATCGACGCGAGCCCTATAACAAGATTGTAGAGGCCATGCACGAGAGTTGTAGTCTATCTTTCCATCGACCAAGGAGAACTGCTAAGAAGACACAGTGGTGTCGAAACAGGTGGTCGAAAGGGGCGAGGAAGCAAGGAGGAGTCCAGTATGGCTCAGCTACCCAAAAGTAAAGCATCGGTTAGAAAGGAGGTGGACTCAGAGGAGCGCCACAGTGTCGCAAAGGTAGATCTACCGATTACGAAGGAAGGGATGAAGATGCAAGATAATGGATAGTAGTGCTATGGGCTTGGTAGCGCCATAGTATCGTAAATGCGGGACTTTTGTAGAGTCATCGATCCCTTGCTCTCATGGAGGGAGAGCATTGGTCATAAAAGAGGCCGAGGAGGTGGAGAATGTAAAGGCAAACTCCAAGTACCAAGACAGGGCAGAAGGGCAGAGGCCAAGAAACCTCATAAGACCGATGTCAATGGGCTTCTCATCAAGATAGCCGAAAGCGAGGGACTTCGGGTTGATGCAGGAGTGCTCGATGAAAGAATAAAATAGGCAGTACACGGTACTGTACCTTTCTACTCAGAGGAGTAAGCGGCAAAGATGATGGAGAAGACGATACAATCGCAGAGGCGACCAAATCTATCAAAGACTTACTCCAAGTTGGGGTAAACTTTTTGCTCTTTTCGAGCAAAACTTCTTGCATTACAAAAGTTCAATGGCAGTGAGAAGGCGAATCACAATAGCTAACACAACACAAGGAGTACAAACACTTCAAGTGCTTCAAAAGTGTGAGCAAAGAGTGGGCAAATGTTAGTAACCAGCTCAATGCATGAAGTACAAACTCGAGGAGGTAAGCGAAATCGAGTAACCTTTGTCTTCTCAACTTAAGAGAATGGGCGAAACCGAGTATCCCAATTCTCTTAACTTGAGGAGGTGAGCAAAGCCAAATAACCTTACCTTCTCAACTACAAAGAGAATGGGTGAAATCAAGTATCTCAGTTCTCTTATCTATCAAGCAGAGGAGCTCTGTATAAGTTTAGTGACCCTTCAAAGAAAGCTTATGGAAGACAATAGTTGTCAAATCCTCACCACTGGTGATCAATACTATTGAAAGTAGATTTTTCACTTCATTTTCCAATTGACTAATCGAAAGCGGGAGTGATGCGAACATACTTGGAAGTGACAACTAACAGTGGAAGAAGGTTCATTGGGCAAACATTATGGAGGAAGGACCTTAAAAACTTCAAAGTCTGTGAGGCGATGCTCGTTAAAGCTCCAACAAGCATCTACCTAATTCAAGCAATATAAGTATACTGCGATGCTGGTGCATAATAAGGCAGGTCTTTTCCTTCATCAGAGGGATCCACGAGAACCAACAAGGATCGACACAACTCAGCCAACCTCACACCAGATTCAGTCATTGGTGAGTTGAAACAGCATGGCGAATCAGAGTTTGACTACTCAACAACAGTGGCGGAGAGCGACTAGGAGCCAAAGGGGTGTGTTGCAACCAAAGCAGAAGATTAAAGATTCAACAAAATGCAAGGAGATGTCGCATCTACAGTGGCTTCGATGAGGACGTCGAAGGAATAAGTGGGGGAGAATGTCATGGACAACAATGTAAATAAGGTGTTCGATGAAATGCTCATATTTGTCTGTGTCCTTTGGTTTAGGTACATATCTTGTATAGCAAGAAGCGGGCTTGCAGTAGGCTTAGCAGCCCTAGTTTGATTTGCTTTATGACCAAGTTTGGCTTGTAAATACGAATGTGTCTTGTAAGCACTTGTGGGGACTTCAGTCTGTAATAGACTATTATCCTTTGTGTGCAACCTCTCCGAGTTTGTAATATCCATGGGTGTAATTTGTATTTGGCTTTATAAAGTATTTTCTTGAGTAGTTGCTTGTGGATCCCATGAGAATTGCTTCTTCTGTCCCGTTTTCTCTTTTGTAAGTCTAAGGGACTGTAGGAGATCCTGGGGAGGGCTGACCTTTGCGGACGGATACGCATGGGTGCCGCATGACTTAGGCAAAATCAGTTAAGCTCGTGACAACTAGGCAGATGTAGGGTGATCTCACCAACAATAACTGTAGTAACTCTTGCATTATTATCCATCTTAAGGTTCATCACGTCTCTCACCAATCTCTCAGGCCTTGTCAGAACCTGTAACGAATTACAGATATGATAAACACTCCCAATATCCAATATCCATATGTTATTATAAGAGTCTAACAAATGGAGACTGATTAATGTACCTAAAGCTTCTCCAAGCTTTTGTTTCGCCTTCTCTGAAAGTCAATCTTTGCAGTTCCTCTTCCAATATCTATTTTTACTATAGTGGAAGCATTAACCTTTATCCTTTGTTGGGTCTTTCTTAGCAACATTTGCGTTACTTAATTTACCCTTGCCCTTGCCCTTCTTAAGGAACTTATTAGCTTTCCTTTTTCTTTTGGTCTCACCAATATAGAGAACTGACTTCTCTTTCTTGATGGTACTCTCAGCTTCCCTCAATATATTAAGGAGGTCAAGGAGAGTCACTCATGCTTATTCATATTAAAATTCATAATAAACTGAGAAAAGAAATTTGGTATGGATTGAAGTATAAGATCAATGCACAAGTTATTCTCTACGACCATCCTAGATCTATGAGTTTCCCAATCAACTCAATCATCCTCAAGACATGATTATGAACCGATATCTCCTTTATCATCCTAGCGTGAAAGAGACTCTTAGATATATTATATTTTTTAGTTCTTCTATATTCCTCAAATAGCTAGTGAAGAAAAAGAATGATGGAATTGACATCCATGTTATCATATATGCACAATCACATCGGGCTGATAATAATCCATCACCTAATGTGATCAGGACTGAACCAGTGGGCCTAATCACTCATAATAGGATCTATGTATGTACGATACATCTTCATAACCTATAATCATCCCAACTCTTCATTATCAATTCCACTGACACCTTAGCGCATCTCCATGTGTTACGATCGTTCGTCTAAGCATTGTGGGTCCCATTAACACCTCCACGCTCCTATCGTGTCTCTTTATATAATTACAACATAATCATAAGCACGTAAGCCCGACAATAAACGAGAAAAATCGGAGGCTTATAAACCCCAACAATAATAATAATCATATATACACACATCACATTGCATGGTTCATGAGCATCCATCCACATCAAATATCACATGTATACACATCATCATGTAGGACTACTAAATAAATAATAATAGTTAATTAAACTTTTTAATTAACTATATTTTCTGAAATTTGGGACATATAGGAATTTTTTCATATTTATGAAGGGTATTTTTAAATTTTAGACAAAAGGACATAACTCGAGATTTCTCAAATTCAGAGGGGCAGAATCATCATTTCACTAAAAAACCCTAATTCCCCTTCTACCGCCTACCAATGGGCAACCGTAAGTGTGGCGACGCCTTTGCTACAAGCGACACATTGCGAGTCGCAGGCAGCCTGCCCACGGGGCCATGCTCGCAAGCGATCGCCCTTGTAAGCAGGCATCGCCTCTGCCCATAGGCCATTATCAATGGGCACTCTGCACGAGTGCTGCTTTCACGAGCAAGCGGCTCCTCCACTGCCCTTGCATGTGTCGACTCTCCATACGCGGCTGTCACAGGCATCTCCAAGCCTAGCAAGAACATGTAAAATAATTTTACACTATTCAACACAACTCACACATTTTATAAGCCAATCATTGCATAATGAACCTGACTCTGATACCATTATTCGAAAACTTTCTCAGAAGCATCACATGTGTACTGAAAAAATAAAATAAAAAATGTCTCCCACATTGGTCAAATCGTCGTGCCATGATTGGTACACAAAAAATCATAAAAGCGAAAAATCTATACATTATGTTGTACATGTTTTACATAGGGAGATCATATATCCTAAAAATTTTAGATCCACAAGCATAGATGAATGAGGTCAGATGTCCTCCTCTCTAACGGTATCTATATGGTGGATGCGACAACGACGCTCTTCAGATCGTTACGAGATCTTCCTCTCCACATGTAGCACACAAGTATCGCCTAAGAAGACGAGGCTGAGGAGAATAAGAGGGGCAACCATAATAATTCTAGCCAATGAACCTTTTAGCCCCCTCATATTTATTATTTTCCCTATCAACTTAACCCTAAGGGATCCTGCTCTGTTAGATACTGGATCTATATCCAACTATACATGCCTATTGGATTAATATATCTCTATCCAATAATATCTTACTATCTCTTATTGGATCTCTATCCATAGGATCCAATAATATAATGGCATATTAGATATCTAATAAAATAAGGATTTCATAGATATCTTATATTCGAACCTCTACTTATCGTAACATCCACCACATATATGTGACCCTCTAAGCCCAATACCAAGCTGGCCATGAGTTGCACCTATCAGAACTTTTTCTGACTTAAAACTCATTCTAACTTAGTGAATTGTTATCCCACAATAATTCACTCAACTTATTGACTATAGACGTACTAGACCATTATGCTATAATCCTCAAACAGTACATAGGATCTAATTCAAAGGACATGTATATCCATAATTATCATAAATCTATAGTCCATCATCCATCTAATATCCCAAAGATTATATATTGAAAATGATACTATCAGGCCCCAAATTGAAATTCATCCGAGTCTCACTCTAATCAGATTCTCCTAGAGAGCTCATCTCTCAATCTGAATGACCCTAGCTAGGGATCTTCTTAAGCGAGAGCACACATGATATTACTCTCATGATACTGAGAGTGAACGAACCTTTATTGAAACTCAATTGCTTTCATAAGGCTGGTTACCAATCTCGATAACTAACTATACTAGATTTGAAACTTTTAAGACTTGTAAGTCCAGCGTCAAAGAAAGAAGTACTCAAATAAAGCATCATTAGTATCTTAAGTCCAAGAATCAAACACACAACTAGGACTATAGAATCACTATCTAAAGTAAAGTATCATTAACCATCTAACATTCCATAAGCAGATCAATCAGTAAACTTATTCTCTGATGAGCATTTGTATTATACCCTTAATGTCCCTACACGAGTAGTTATTAGACTAGCTGCCTCTATCAAAAAAATATGGATGGGTATATACTACACTAGTCTATCCGATTATCTCGATGTCCCTCTCGAGTAATCTATGACCAGGATTATTTAGGGTCTGCGTTGAAGGTGAATTGGTCTTATTATCATAATCTCGTTATGATCTAATTGTCATTGCACATATCCAAGAACATCACTTTATATGCAATAGACAGCATAAAGTGAGAATATACTAATAATAATATGTAAAAAGATCGCACAGTGTGTCACACGTGTCATCACTTATGTGATTGGCTTGCATGACACTTATAATCAACATGAGGTATATGAACCTTACCTCAGAGAAGCATTTGTTGAAGGAACTAAGTCGACTCGAGCTGTGGAGGCTATGTTGGGTCAAAATGCCTTGGCACGGGGTAAGAGGACGTAGAGGCGGGTACTCTTAAAGAATACACCGCAGTATTGTCATTCGAGTTGTTATGAAGAAAGCAGTGTGCAACGAAGATTGTCCTGGTAGGGGGTAGAGGCCCAGGATCAATAAAATGGCACACAATTTTAGTAAAGTCTTTGGAGTTAAAGAGCTACTAGGCAACATACTATCCTAGAGCTATGTTTTGTCCAGGTGTGCCCCGAGAATAGGTGGATGAAAGACAATGGTGCACAATAGATGCTTTGTCTATGTCTTGCTAAAGGAGCAAACACAATCAAAGATGGTGAAGGTCCTATGATGTGCTAGTAGAGGTCATACATTGAAAAAATGTAGTTTGAGTTTATCCCACAAAAATATAAATGCAGTAGAGATGTTACCATGAGGTGACATGGTGCAACGGATCATATTGGAATAGTTCGAGGTAATACAACACACGTATAAGAAGTCTCGTGAGGGACTTGATCATGTGGAGGTATGATCAGGAGCTATTAGAAGCTCTACTTCAGTTAATAACATGACAGCATGAAGGTCTATAGATTTGAGTTAATGCAATAGTAGTACAGATGTGTGTATTCTATACGTGCATCGAATTTAGTATCATATGAAAGCCTTAGTTATTAACATATAGGGGTTATGTACCACCGAGAGAGAATTTCGAGTGTAAGTGCTAGTAAGCCCTATAGGAGGGACTTGATCATACAGAGGTATGATCAGAGCAACTAAAGAGTTGGACTACTCTAGTGCTTATATTTGCTTAAGGGAGCCCAACAAGTCAGAGGATAAGACCAAGCGAATGTTGCTGCTAAGGAAGCTAAAGAGAACAAAATCGGTGCAAGCCTTGCAATAGGATGGTAGAGGCTATGCATGGGAGTTATAATTCATCTTTCAATTGACCAAAGATAACCGCTCGGAGAACACAGAGGTGTTGAAGCAGGTGTCGAAAGAGGCGATAAAGCAATGATGAGTCCAGAGGGGCTCTGCTACCCAAAAACCAAGCGCCGGTCAAAATAAAGGTGAATTCATAGGATTGTCATAGTGTCATAAAGGTAGATCTACCAATCGTGAAGAAAATGACGAAGATACGAGGCAATGGATAGTCCTATGGGCATGTCATCACCATCGTACCATAAAGGTGGGACTTCCATGAAGTCATCAATCCCTTGCTCTAATTGAGGGAGAGGATTGGTCGTGAAAGGGGTCAAAAAGGTAAAGAATACAGAGGCAAACTCTAAGTACTAAGATAAGGCTAAAGGATAAAGGCCAGGAAACTTCGTAAGACTGGTGTCAAGTAGCTTCTCATCAAGATGGCCAAAAGTGGAGGACTTCGAATTAATATAAGAGTACTCGACCAAAGAATGAAATAGGTAGTATGTGGTGCTATACATTTTCTACTAAAAGGAGTAGGTAACAAAGATGATGGAGAAGATGGTAAAATCCCAAATGTTACAAAAATATCATAGACTTGCTCTAAGTCGTAGTGAAAGTTTGCTCTTTTCAAGTAAGACTTCTTACATTCCAAAAGTTTAATGACAGTGAGAAGACAAATTATAGTAGCTAACTTAACACAAGTAGTACAAACACTTCGAGTGCTTTGGAAGTGTAAGCAAAGAGCGGGCGAAGGCTAATAACCAACTTGATGCATAAAGTACCTCGAGAAGGCTAGTGAAGTTAAGTAACTTTTGTCTTCTCAATCTTAAGAGAATGGACGGAATCGAGTACCCTAGTCTATCTTATTTATCCAACGGAGGATCTCTGTATAAGTTCAAAAACCTTTCGAGGAAACCTAATGGAAGACAATAGTTGTCAAAATCCTCACCAATGGTGATTGGTACTACTGAGAGTAGATTATCTACTTCATTTCCCAACAAAATATCAATCGAAAGCAAAAGTGATGTAAACCTACTTGGAAGTGACAACTAAGTAGAAAAAGAATCGATGGGCTAATTTTATGAAAGAATGACCTCAAAAACTTAAAAGTCTCAAGATGATGCTCATTAAAGCTCCAACAAGCATCCACCCAATTCAAGCGGAAAGTTACAAAGATCAATATGTCATTTGGCAATACACCGCAAGAGAGGATGATACACCGAAGAGTCGGACAAAGTGTTGAATGAACTAATTACATGTCGAACAATATATGATTCATGCTTTGTAATAATTTATCTAGATCAAAGTAGTTTTGATCTTAATTGAATTAGTTTTGGGTGTAACCATGCTAATTCAATTAAGGGCTCCTTAATTGGATCTTTTTTAGGACTGATTTGGGCCCATTTAGAGGCTCACTTCATTGGCCTAGGTGGTGGTACCGTCAGGTCAGGCGATGGTACCGCCTGGGATACGAAAAGTACTGGTTTATACTTTTTTTGGGTTCCTAAGTAGTGGTACCACCAACCGTCAATGGTAGTGCCACCTATTCTGGGTGGTGGTACTGCCCAAGCCCAGAATCTTGGGCTCTATTCGGTAGTGGTATCGCCTGTACCCTAAAATCTTGGAAAATTGAATTTTGGCTCCAAGATTTGAAGTCATTTAGAATCTATAAATATCTCATGTATTCTTGCTTAGTATGACAAGAACTTAGATCATAAACTTGAGGTTTATAGTGAGAAAACCTTGTTAGAAAGTTGAGTATCCTTCTCAAGAAACTTAGAGGTTATTCTAAGGGAGAGTGTGAGGGAATACTTGTAAAGGGTTATAAAGGTTCTCTCCTAAGACTGAGAAAAAAAGAAAGAGTTGTAAGGGGTGGTTGATATTCACCCATGAAAAAAAACAAGTAGTGGAAACCTATGGCCTCAAGTGAAGATGAATAGGGAGTGAAGTAGGTCACAAAGACCCAACCAGTATAAATCCGATGTATCTTCTCTTCTTTGCTATTTAATTACTTTATAAATTACTTTACTTGATCATTACAGTCTTATGACCATTTTCAAGTTTAAACGCTTTTTCGATATAAGCTTTATCACATGAATCTTAAAATCAATGGAAGTTTTTCAAAAGCACTAATTCACCCCCCTCCTCTTAGTGTCTATTTGGTCCTACCATCTTTTATATATATATATATATATATATATATATATATATATATATATATATATATATATATATATATATATATATATATACATATATATATAATACGTATATTTTTGGGCTTACGTGTCTGTAATTAAATTGTAATTACATGTGATGATAGACCCCGCTTTCGTTACGTCAATCGAGGGAAGGTCTGCCATGACGAACCCCCTACTCCTGCATAACAATCGAGGCAAGATCCACCATAGCGGACCCCTACTCCCACTACAACGATCAACGAAAAATCCGCCACAACAGACTCTATACCCTTTACATCGATCACTGACAAAAGTCTGCAACGATAGGCAAACCTGATACTGACACTTGGGAAAAGCCATCATGAGCAACACGAAGCCATTACAAGGTGGCACCCATAGCTCAACACACCCAAAGCAGAGCCATGCAGCTAAACGACGTGCCTCGAAACTTTTATCGGAGCCTCGATGCACACCTTCCGAGGTGGATGAATGATAGGAAAAATAACAAACACTACCAACTAGTCTCGCCACCTGGACTGAAGAAGCCACCTCAATTGCAGCTAAGGGAAGGCCTGCACACATGCATTGAAGCCAGGCGACATGGCATAATTTCCCTAGCCTAACCTTCCAAACAAACGACATAGGAGCCCATCCCCTACTTGTCTCGGACAAATCAAGAGCCCTAACAAAGTATGTCATCACAAGCATCTTACCCTGACATTGTCTTTTAAAGGACACGCTCATTAGCTACCACCATCAATGATCCGTTAATAGAGTAATGGACACCCTAAACCATTACTAGCTTCACGCGACTAACAGCTCAAGTATAAAACCCAATCCCCTAAGCTGAACAGAAGAGGGCAACTCTATCTTAACTCTTTTGAGATTTACTAATCCCTCTCATTGACTTGAGCGTTGAAGAGGTTGAGTCAAAATATCCCCTCTAATGTCAATCGCTTGTGCAAGACTCAAGCATGTCTAAGGAGCACCTCAAAGTGACACTGAGAGCTTCCGAAAGACAAACCGCACTTTGGGACGACCGCAAACTTCCTCCAACCACCGTGAGCCATCAATACCTCAAGAGTCCACCTACCGGACCACCTCATCCCCTCTCCTGATGCGAGCCTTCAAGACATCTTCGGGATCAAGCTTAAATATTAGCCAAAGCAATCAATGCAATGACCTAAACAGTTGCAGCTCCTGTAAGTGTCAGCAAAATCAGCATTCCATCACTGGTGAAAGCTTTCAAGCTGGACCAGTGACCAACTCATGCAGAACACTAGTCCTCAAATTGGAAAGAGCACAGGTAGCATATCTACATGAAAATTCCAGTAGAAAGAAGTAATTAACAGTAATAATTTGTATGTTTAATGCAAATTTATGGAACATTGATTCCACCAAAAGCAAAGCATAGATCAGGCACCAACGCACATATCATCTCAGGAAGTGGCAGCCAAGGATTCTATCAGAAGCTTGTAACCTTCTGGGACTGATGACTGCTTTTGTACACACTCGGTGAGTGCTGGTATGTCCGCATTTACATCCAAAAGCCTTGCAAGTAAGAGGAGCAGATGAAAGTCAGAGATGTGTTTCACCAATGGAAGGTGCTTTGTCCGATCCAAGTGGTTCCTCAGAGTTCTCAACGTTACAGCAGTGATTCGGTTCTCTATAGGAAAACTCGAAGATAATGGCCCCTGCATATCAATTGAGCACATTAAAATATATCAAGGTACAGTGCTAAAAATGGGGACAGGTTGATGGCATAAATAAGCAAGAAATAGTTTGATCGATTGGCACAATCACTAAGTAAGGGCACAGCACCTGACCAATGTTTCCTCTGCAACTTAGTTGAATCAATAAAAAGTAAACAACAGGATAATCCTAAATGAACTTTCATAGCCCACAAAATTGAGTAAAAATATCCTGAAAATAAAGTAAAAAGACTATTGAATTAAAATGAACACAATCCAACCTAACTCCATATGAATTCCTTTTTTATGGATCCACAGTTAACGAACATAAGGTTTCAGAGTTAAGAAATGCCTAGTCTTAGTTTGAATGTGGCCTTTTTCCGCTCAGTTCCTCTTTTTCCTCTCTAGTCTTTTTTAAAACTCTCTCGTACTCTTCATTAACTGTAATTTGTCAAAACAAGGACTGACAACTCTTTAATCTGAAACCAATCAGTTCCTAATATAATTGACATTTAGATATCATCCTCAAGAGCGGCATCTAAACAAATGAGGTTAAACTAGAGAGCCATAAACACAACCTAAAGTATGAGTGATTTACATGATACAGTGACCTGTTGCTAACAAAAACTGTAGTTTCCGAGTGGGCATTTGAACATCAAGTTATGCATATAGAATTGCTGCCAATTCTTATTACATCTTAAGATTGATTCTGTCTTAGATATTTAAAACTACAACACCAGTAAGCTATAAATCAATACATATCAGAGTTGGACACACTGATCAGCATATTTTATATACATGTAGGAACCTTGTCCATATGTTTTCCGTCTTCTTCCTCCGTGGAATCCAACTCTCTTCTTCTTTGAGCACCATCATTGACATGTTAACCTGAAAATTCTCATAACTTCCATAGTTCTACAAAATTCAACTTGCTAAGCAATTGATTATGTTAATTAATGGGTATCTGGTTCTGTTTAAAAATAAATAAATTAGATGACAAATATTAAGTTGCAATATCTTCTATTTAAGAGTTTTGTCTGGACCTGAACTTCGATAAAAAAGGTGTCAGTCCAAACAAAATAGAAGCGCGTGATTAGGCAGCTATTCCAGGCCCCATTTGCATTTGTTTTATAATACCCAACTTAATATTTCAAGCGTTGTCTAATTAGTGCTTAAGGAAAGGAGAATTTCTGATGAAATCATGAAAACAAGTTCAGATGTGTTGCAGGCCACCTTTTCACCTATTCTTTTGTTGCTCTTTTGATACCTTTCTTCCCCATCTACTATTTCTGTCATCCATCCTCTTTTGCTACATATTTCTGTCATCCACCCTCGAGTTTCAAACCTCAATTCCACCAGGATTATACCAGACAACCAAACATGAGTTATTTAAATTGAATAATATTCAAATCAGTCTGCTCCTTTTTCCTATAAAAGAAACTTTAGAACAGACACTTGATCATCAAGTTACGTGAAATATATGAAAATCGGGTTTCATCATCATCATCAGAAAATTATCTTAACCTTGACTCATACATCTTTATGAAATCAAATCCAAAGGATTTGCAGATATTGCTGTCAAATCCAAAGTTTCCTGTCAAAATTTGGACTTCATCACCAGTATGTACTCATACCCATTCAGAACCTCATCAGCACATTGACTGACTTTGACCAATCTCTTCTTTGTCTGAATTTGACTACTTTTTCGTTGGAGAACATTATGCGTATCTTGTTAGAATGAAATTAGGAATCAGAAGAATAATCATAACTAAGAAATGCTGTAATCAAGCCAAACCTAATTAAGAAAGAGGTATGGCTTGTTGTTGAAAAATTTTCATCCAGCACAAATAAAATCCTGT
The DNA here is from genome assembly GCA_021527575.1 of Ensete glaucum. Taxonomy (NCBI): domain Eukaryota; kingdom Viridiplantae; phylum Streptophyta; class Magnoliopsida; order Zingiberales; family Musaceae; genus Ensete; species Ensete glaucum. The sequence continues at coordinate 40,337,904 of CM038552.1, forward strand.
GGTGAGAGATCAGGCTGAAATGCATATCAAACCTTTTATCTGATGTACCAACACCCCCTACATTACAACCATTATATTTTTCTCCTTGGATTACTTTGAACCATGTTATCCTGGCATAAACCACTGATACTGAGCAACAAAGGGCCTCCTTGTTAGAAATCCATTAAAGATGAATCAAACTAATCAGGCTTAACATATATTAAGCCAGATACTAATTCAATCCAAAAGCTAAAGCAGTTAGATTGTGGGCTAAAAATCAAATACATATCATCGACTCTCTCAATATTTATGAATGTTAAACTATTCTTTTAGTCCTCTTTTCCAATCTTCTTCTCACTCTAACACTCCTTTATTTGAAAACTAGCATTATTGAAAGAATCAATTTAGCCAATATATGACACGGATCTTACGAATTTTCTACTTTGAGGGATTCAAGCATGAAGAGATTCTATTAGCAGAGAGGGATTGTGCGTGTATAATGAAACTGACCTGGTGATCGGAGATCTTGACAGGCACCAAGAAGAAATCGTTGTCGACCTCCCTGGTGTCCTTTACCCCGACGACCACATCCTTCTTCATCCTCGACACCCTGGGGTCATCATCCTCCCCGAACTCGGTCACGAACCACCCCTCCTTGAAGAGGCGGATGCAGGTGTCGCTCATCTGGAAGGCCTCGAAGTGCACGTCGGCGGCGCCATCTTCCCCAACCTTGAGCTTGACGATTGCAGTGACCCACTCAGGGATGCCGCCCTCGGCTTGCATCTCAACGGCCTGCAGGACCTCACGGCCGGACATGGTGTACTCGGCAGTGCCAGCCTTGCGACCAACGGCCTGGGAGAAGATGAACCCTACCCTGCGCATGCCGAGACCCGCAGCGATGGCCTCGACGAGGGCCTCCTCGTCGGGGTCTCGGAAGAGAGTGGCGGCGTCCTCGGAGCCCTGCTGGGGGGGCTCGTAGACGAAGTCTACGACGACGGAGTGGGCGGCCTCGTCCACATGGCCGTAGAGGAAGCCGGCGCGCTTAACGGCGAAGGCGAGGGTGTCGGCGACGTACAGCTGGAAAGAGTTGGCGGCGTCGCGGTCAAAGGATGCGGCAGCGCAGTGGGGGGATTCCTGGCGGGCGACGCGGACCTGACGGGCCATGAGGTCCTCGATGGTCATCTTGCGGCGGCCAAAGGATCCAGAGGGGGTGAAAGGCGGGGGCGTGGGGACAGCGGCCGCGGCGCGGCGGAGGCCAGCGGGGTAAGAGAGATAGAGGATGGAGCCATGGGCGAGGGGGAGCGAGGAGAGGCGGGCGGAGGGATCGAGGGCAGGGGTCTGGGCCTTGGAAGGGAGGAGAAGATTGGGGTCGAGGGAGAGGGTTTGGGCGGCGGCGGGGACGCCGAGCTGGGACTCGATGAGCGAGCGAAGGGTGGCGACGGTGGTGGCGGAGGGGTCCGGCACCGTGACGCGCTCTAGGCCATCACGGCTGCGGATCCGAAGGATCATCTTTCGCTGCTTACTGTTGGTTTTCTTGGAGAGGAAGGAATGCTGTAGCTGTTGCTTCAGAGTTAAAAGCAACAGAGCGACAGTAGGAACCGAGGAGATGAGAAAAGGAAAAGTGTCAGCAGAAGGAATCCAACTTTATTTATTATGTTTATATATATTTCCATTTTTCATATGGTAAAAATATTAGAAATATTTTACATATTATTTTTTTTCTTCTTAATATTTTTATATACAAGTTAGCAATGGCAGATGAATATAAGTAGAGAATTTTAGTATTTTAGGGACATGTATGCTATGTTAAAATTATAAAATAGAAAATTATCATTTTTCATAAATAGTAAAATGTAAATATGGGTGTAAATATTTAGATTTAAGTGCTTGTGTTTTACAAGGGGCGTGTGATTTAGTTTCCTGATTGATTTTTTTATTCTTTTATTGGAAAAATTGTCAAATCTTGATTTAATGGACGGTCGAAAAGGCGGTCATCAGATTCTTCACTTTTCTGTGGGGGAAATGGACGGTTCAAAATGCGTGCACTGCTTCAATTCCATCCACAGATCTCGAACGTCCGTTCATATGGACCGCATTTGGGCCCAACCCAAATGGGCCCTCCGATTGCGATCGAACCTATAATTAAGCTTATCATTGAATCAGTTGGCACACGTATTGTTGTATAGGTGACAGATCTTAAATTTGAATTCATACGATGTGAGCATTTTGTGCGTCATTTATCTAAAAAAAAATATTATTTGTTTAAATTTTAAAAAAAATATATTAACTATTCAAAACATCTAAGAAAATATTTGCTAACATTGTAAGTAAGGCTTCTATATGTGATGGGGGTTGATGATACGATACCATTAAATAGAGCTTCAAAATGATGATATACCGATCTTGAATCCGTATCAGACATTTTTCCTTTATGAATGATGATGATAAATTTATAATTAGACTCTCAATATTGTTTTCGCAGTTGAGGTACTGAAACATTGTTGACCTTGTAAGAAGCATGAACAATAACAATTCCAACTCACTTCCACTCACAACCAAAGGAACAAGAGTAGCGTAGATCCAACACTAAAGAACTAGATTTGGAAGACAACTGAAGCTGTGAGCATGGTCTCTCCCTCCCTTTCATACAATTAGGACTCAAATATGCACAAGGTGTGGCACACCAGAGAGTCCATTGCCGAGTTCACTGCTCTAGCGCAAGCTGCTTGTGTCGGTGGAGATCGTTGAGGTACCTCGAAGAGGTGTAGTCGTCCATGTCGCAAGTATCGATCAATGGCAGTCTTGCAACCTTGTAATTGGATTTTTTTCCTATGATCTCCATCAGCCCCTCCTCACCTCGCAGAAGCCGAACCACCTGCACGCAGAATGGCACCATCCTGTTTCACCTGAACCTAGGAGTGACAATGAGAAGGTTTGGCTCTCACCTCATTCATGGTTGGCCTCGAGGTTGAGAGGTGGTGAATGCACACTGAGGCGACATGCAGCGCGAGTGCCAGTTCCTTCGCATCGTAAGCATCTTCGAGAGAGGGATCGACGAGCTGCTTCACGCTGTTTGCATCGAGCAGTGGTTTTGCCTGGTTCAAGCATAGAGCCCGGGTGAGCAATTAGAGCATACGCTGTGATCATGTCTCAGGTGGCACAACGGCACATAAAATGTACATCAGAAGAAGCAGCAATTTATCTGTGTGTATTCTCATCAAACATGTAGTCTACTTGTTTATAACTTGATTTTGACTAAGAAATTTCTTGATCACAACCCAAGTTTCAGCATCCTTTGATCATCACCAAGTGTTAATGCATAGATTTGGTAGTGAACTTACAACACAAATCAACCAGCAGCCGTAAAGAGGTGGAGAAGTATCGGTCATACCCATATCACCAGGCTCTGTCTTGAGGAGTCAATTGCTCGCCTTCCTGTAATGAGCTCCAGCAGCAGCACCCCAAAGGCAAACACATCCGTCTTCTCATTCACCACCCCATGCATGAAGTACTCCGGTGCCAAGTATCTACACATCACGGTTGCTCCGAACTTTAACGAGCACTTCAATTCAAGCTCAAAGAAATGAACTCCAATTGATCTCACCCGAATGTGCCTTCAATGGGGAACACAACATGATGATTCCATTTGTCTGGAAGCCACTTTGCAAGCCCGAAATCGGAGATCTGCATGTTACGGAAAAAAATCCTAAAAGATTGGAACACAAAGTAAGTAGAATATGTAGATCGACAAGCAAGAGACACAAGAACAACTGTGTCTTAGATACTCTACTCGCTTGATGATGTTGCAGCTAAAAGATTTTACTGACTCTTAGAGCTACCAAAATTAATATTAAGCCGCCACAAAACTCTCTCTTAGATACTGAAATGAGCACCTGTGGTTGGAAGTCTTCAGTTAAGAGTATGTTTGAGGCCTTGATATCTCTGTGGATTATGCGCCTTTGGCAGCCCTCGTGGAGGTAGCGCAGGCCTTCTGCAATGCCTGAGGCGATCTGAAACCTCACCCTCCAATCGAGACCCTCCTTTGAACCTGGAGAACTGATGCCGTCTTCATCACTGGACTACAGAGTTTGCTGGTGAGAAATATGTTGCGAGAAGCAGCAGCAGCCTTACCATGGAGCAGAGAAGCCAAGCTTCCATGAGGGGAGAACTGTAGAACCAGGTGCAGACCCCCTTCCACGCTGAACCCCAGAAGCTGTGCAGCGTTAGGGTGATTCACATGAGCAATGATTCCAAGCTCGGATAAGAAATCCCCTATCCTCTCCTCCTCGCTCTCCCTCTTTATCAGCCTCTTCACTGCCACAAGTTGGCCATCACCCAAACACCCTTTGTAGACCTCTGCGTGTCCTCCCTTGCCGATCAACTTGTCTATCAAAGAATTGAAAGCCAAAAATTATGAATCCGAAGAAACCCAAATTAGTCTGTGATGGCAGCCGGATGCAGGTCGACGGAGATGTTTACCTGGGCTGAACCCATCGGTGGCAGCTGCAAGCTCTTCGTACGCGAAGCTCCTCCATGAAGGCCTTGCCATCTTGACCTCCACTACGATTCGTCCACTCTCGGTCCCATCCTTGCTGCTCCTGATCCTCTCCAAGGCCCTGCGCAAGCTCGATCTCCCGGTTGCTGGTGGAAACGTCGACAGCCTCGTCATCGACCTTTTCTTCCTCATTATGAACCCAGCAATCAGGTTGCGCCACTGCACGCTGTGGGACTCCAGTCCTGTCCCGCATGGGGCTATCGATCGGTCCAACGATGAAGTCTCGCTGCTGCTGCTGCTGTTCCCGTCGGATTCTGCACTTGAGGTAGAGATCTCAAGAACGCCTCTGGGCGAGTTTTGGTCGGAGCCATCGACGCTGTGGGCTTCGGACTCTACTACGGAGTTGGGTTCGAGCGCGGCTCCTCCGGATGAGCTCTGATCGGAGCCATCGACGCTGTTGTCTTCGCACTCTGCTTTGGAACTCTGTCCATTCTCCTCTCTTCCTGTAAGAATCAGCAATAAAAACATGGTTTTTTCTGTTTTCGTTGTTTATCATTTATCCGCCTCGGTTCAAATACCTTCCTCGATGATTCAATGACGCAAAACAATGAAAGATGTCGACTTGCCGATAGATAAAGTTCCATTAGTAAGGTTTATTCCTCTGGATCTTAGTACAAGGCTTCGAAGAGGTAATGATCATATTTTTATAAATAAAAAAAGCATAATATCCAATCTTTGGAGACCAAAGCAACTGATACTATGCTCCTCTTGATCAAAATAACAGAAAAAAGAACGAAAAGAAGATTTCATGACAATAAAAAGGAACTGATGCTACGATCTGAAGCTTGCCTTTTACCGGAATCGAAGGATCCTTCTGCGCCTCCTTGGGAGAAAGCTGCTCTGCTGATTCCACAGAGTACCGATGATGAATCAAGAACAAGAACGCAAAAGAACAAAATAGCACGAGGGGGAAGCACACCTCACCTTCTATAGAGTTCGAAGTACTCTTGGGGGCTTCTTCCTGATCAAACTCTGGAGATTGAAGAAAATACTCGATCAGCTTCATCAGTCAGAACATGGGAGGAGTTAGCAGGTTGCAAGAAAGACAAGATAGATTTGAGCACCAGAATACCTTCCTTTGAAGTCATTGGGGTTCTTTTGGCTTCCCTGGTTGGTTGGGAAGTTTCAAACTTGGGTGATAGGAAAACAGTGGCTCGGAAGAAGGCAGGAAGAGACCAAGGAATGAGGGGAGAGAAAGTCTTGCTGGGAGTTGAAAGGAGAGAGAGAGAGAGGGAAGCAGTTGTTTTCAAACACAGGAGGGCATCCCTTGTGTGATGGTTATTCCTGGAGATGGAGTGCAGCAGTGGGTGGTCTCAAGCATGAGAGAGAGAGAGAGAGAGAGAGAGAGAGAGAGAGAGGAGGAGGTTCTTAAAAAGGCACAAAAGTGGGTCAAGTTCCTGGAATGGAGTTGGTGCTGTGTATGTGAACCAGACATGTGAGTGATGTCTCTCCTTTTTCCCAGGGCCCCACCAGGAATGGGCATGACAAGATATACTTAGAGATCCTCCTTAGATTGAGGTCTGCAGAGGCGATGCGGGAGATACGAGCAAATATTTTTTTGGCTGTGAGTGAATGAGTACATCCCATTGTTGCAAATAAGATGTGAGCAAATAAAAAATATATATATATATTCATTTAATTTTCATTAGACATGTGATGACTTAATCAATAGAAACGAGTTTGGATCAATAATTCAATCTAAAAATATTAATTTAATATAATTTTTTGAAAAAATATTTCTATTTTAATCATGAAATATTTTTCTGCATTGAATCTGTCAAGCTATCAAACTCTCGTCTTTCATCTTAAAATTATCTAAAGCATCGAAAAAATCACATCGAGAACTTTATCAGATCTCAATTTGTAAATAAATTGATAACCTCATTTAATGATGTTATGAGATCTAAATCAAATCGAACTGATCTATCCCTCACATAAAAAAAAATAAAAATAAAAAATTATATCAACTCCCATGAGATCCTCTCTGATGCACCTGAGTCCAAACTTGATTTCTTCCTGCAGCAGCAGGCGGCAAGTGTCACAGCCTGGGTCTCCTTCACCACCGCACAAGGGATGAAGCGTGAGAGAGGGAAAGGTTGAGCTGCTGCTCCATGTACAATTTTCCATGGCAGGTCAAAGCAGAGAGCAGAAGCACTGTAAAAAGCTTGTGTTTTCCTCGATATGTGGAAAAGACTGAGCTAGTCACGGTTGCGTCTCATCCATCAGTGGTTCTTTCCCCCAGTAACTACTTGTTACAATCATACAGAACCGTAGTAAAATACTGCTCCTATTTGCGCTTTTCGGTGTGGTGTTGGGTTCTTCACGTTTCAGTGGGTGACCTAAACCCCTTCCTGATGATGCAGTTGCAGTTGTACACGTCAACAACACTGACCTCGGAAGCTTGGAGAGTTAGATCTAAGTCAAACGGATATGTGACGTCCCCAGATTTGTCAAAGTCCCTAACTCAACACACACACATCTAATCAACGTGTAGGTCACTGGAGTGAGAGAGATTGCTTGAGCAGGTATAACACTAGTACTACTGCACTAAGTGGATGAGAGGGCCCTCCAGGAAGTAGTAGTAGGTTTGGTATTCCTAACTTCCGATCTGAATCAATCTTTTCTTCTTATTTAGCTTTCTGGTGGGGTATTTGGCCAAGGAAGAAGAAGAAGAAGAAGAAGAAGAAGAAGAAGGCGGTGGTGGGATGGTTGGTCTGTGGCACTAACCCGACCGAGCCTTAGACAAGTTGATTGACCTACTTTGACTTGCCAGAGCTGCTCCAAAGATCCAAAGGAAAAAGAAGTGAAAGAAGAGTTATGTGACGCGATTTGTCGCAGAGACTTCGGCTCGTGAGGTGTTGTTGACACTTAACCCAGATTCCGCCGCAAAAAGAGGCGGAAGCTGACTTCCGAATCGTTGCCGAGTCAACGTGGGTCCTAATCGTTGACCTTTACCTAACGCAATCTACGGTGGAGGTGTCCGTCGAAGCTTTTGCAGGTAGCTGAAGCTGACAATGAAATATAAATCGGAATCAACGGCATGGAAGCTTTTGCTAACACTTGAGGATAACCACAAATGTGGATGGAAGACTACATCAATCACCAAAGACATATCCCTAATATTACCTCGCCGTTACATCTCATGGATATCAGTTTTACACAGGCTGCAATTGTAGGGAGATCAACTCGTATGAGCTCCTTGCAGCAATCACCAAAGCATACATCAGTACAAGTGGTGGCAACTCATCTTGGTAGTGCCCCTTCCTGAAGGGAGAACCGAGAAAGAAACCACCTTAAGACAAGCATCTACTAATACTCTTCCCATCCATTCTATTGCATTCTTTCATTTGTTCTTTGCAACTCAGTCTCGGGATCCATATGGATGTTTCCAGTTGCTAACATCCAAAGTCCAACAGTACTTCCTCAAGTTGCTCAGCTGCAACCAGTTGAAGAATGCCAGAGAATCTGAAAATGACTGGGACATATGAGCTCCATAACTGAAGAAAGATCCATAAATTGATCCATGTTAGAGGTCGTGCTTGGGATCCGGAGAACAAACCTACTGAGAATAATGGACAACAGGAAGATTATAATGTAATAGATTATGGAGGTACAATAAGCTACAGTTCAACTAAAAGAGAGTCCTTGAAAAACACAAACTGAAAATTATATGCGACAAGAAAGTGTTGGTGGAAGAATCTTAGCATTTCGAGGGTCGCAATATGCAATAATTCAGTGGCCAGAGCATCATTGGAAGAAAGGGGCAGAGAAAAGAAATTTAAAATGGGATAAACCAAGTCGCAACGTATAATTGAGAATGATGTATGTATTCATCCTTTGATCTCACCCGTATCAGAACCTAGGCGAGCTTGTGGGTATCCTCACTGGTGCAACTCCTGGCATGACTGCAGTACGCTTTTGCCGCAAGTAAATAACTGATCCGCTTATAAGTAACAAACCCACCATAATCACCTGTTGAAGCACAAAAGAGGGAAGGAGCATGACGATTGCAAACCAGTTTACGAAGATGTCAGAATGGTTTACAACAGAAACAAATGTTGTACAACTGATTATATTATAAACTGTATAGAAGCCCCAGCATGTGGCAAGACTTAATCAAGAACATCCAAGTTCAACAGGAATGTCAAGCATATGGATCCTCAAAGCAGCTTCTGACTTGTATAGAGGAACTCATTGAGTTTAGTGTCACATTGCAAGCACAAACAACAAAGTTCAATGAACCTCTTCATAATTAACTCTCGATTACCACTAATCCGCAGCAATGCTCATTGATTTCTTTAACAATTTTCGAGGAACAAGCATGTAAATAACACAAGCCATATAAATACCACCACCAATGGCTTTCTATGCCTCTTTGTCTATTCAGGTTTCAGATTCCATTTTCAGCTAATTCTAAGATGAGAATTTAGATGTAGACAACTATTCTCTTTTGTATTATCTTCTTCATCACCTTCTATCATTTTAATTGTTCTGGCTTATACTAGCTTCATTTTGCATGGTTGGCCTTCTTTATCTCTATGATTAGTTCTTTAGTCAGGATAACTCCGTGAATAACTTCCAAGGCCTTGTGAACTATATGTTCATCTCCATTTGTAATATAATAACAAAAGATTCCATACAAAACCATACAAGAATCATACTGTCCTAAAACATTCAACAAAGATGCAAAAAAAAAATCATGATAAAATTTATGGTGCCACTGGAACTATCATACCTCAAAACCAAGTATGGACAACTTCTCCTCACTATCAACTGGCACACAGCTCCTATAGGTAATGTAGCTTTCTTCTTCATTCTCTGATTTTGACGAATCAGCCAACAGTTTTCTCCATTTATAGTTACTTATAGAGGTGAACATTTGTTTTTGCACTGCTGATGCATGTTTTCGGAGGAAGAAGAGCTTTCTTCGGGCTTTGATCCTGCTTGCCTTCCCCACGCTATCTTTTATTTGTACACATTTCAAAGGCACTCGATAACCAGTTTCACTACATCGATATTTGTGATCACTCTGCAACAACCAATTTAGATTTGGTGTAAGCAAAACAAAATAAAAAATACTCAAGAAATTAGATGTTGCAAAGGAACTAAGGTGGGAAAAAAGAAACTATATGAACAGGAGCAAAGGATTTTAGGAGGCGCCAGGTGCAAAATGAGATATAATGAATGAAGGTATCTACAATGAGATCCGATGGTTATACATCCCTTCAGGGAGGCCATGACTACATACTGTGCTAACAGAAAACAAATCTTGATGGTCGATTTGTTTTCATTCTGCTTTATACCGAATAAAGGTACTAAATTGCTACCAAAAAGTCTTAGTTCTATTATTTTTCTGCCTGGCGATTGAATGCCTAGGAAAATATGTACATCAGTGAATGTGTTGGTTGATTTGTTCCATGTTCTACAATTAATTAAGTAGACAATGGCAAGGTATCTGTGAACTAAAAGGAAAAAAGCAAGCACACCCAATTTATTCATTTTCTGAACATCTTAGGAAGGAACGATTGGATTGGGGAGGAGGAGACAGAATTGGGGGAAGAAAACGAGGGGCACCTTCTCAGAGTACTGGCAAGGGAGGCAAGGGCCGGTAGGAGAGCACCTGAAGGAGGCGTTCCCCTTGGCTTCATGAAAGCTGAGCAGCAACCGCGCTCCCCTAGCGCCTTCGACGGCGGCGCCACCATCTCCGCCGCCTCCTCCTGTTCCTCCATCCACCGCTTCCCCACAGGCCGACAGGATCGAACACCAGAACGATGCCAAGGCCAAAAGCCCTAGCACCGCCCACCGCCTCACCCTCACCGCCGCCGCGCTTCGAGATCCCATCCCTCTTCCCCTCTCCCGATTCGCCGGCCCAATCCAATTCGGTGAGTTGCGTGTAGCTGCTGCATGGTCTTAGTGGTTATCGGATCCGGACCTCACGCGGGTCGGATTCTATACTCACGGTACAACCACGGCTTAACCAACGCAGTAACACGTGAGACGCTCACAGCAATGGACGAGATTGCAATCACATGCAAGCTGAGAACACATTCTAATAATATCTCGAATGGCCCAATCGAATTTTATTTAATGCTTGAAAAAGACACTATTACAATCATGATCAAGTTAGTCTAAAAATGGCAATCATAACCAAAGAACACATTCTCCATCAGAAGAGTAACTAATGACCAACTCACAAATTTACTTGATGCTTGAAAGGGCTCAGATGAATTACTATGATGAACAAGAAGACTGAAAATTGCAATCACACCCTGAGAACACAGCAGAAGAGCTTCGGATGACCAAATCACAATTTATTACCTGACGCTTCCACAGGATCAGATGAAGTAACACCGAAACCAGCAATGGAGTTTATTATACTCTACATTCAAGCACAACCGAATCAAAAGTTGAGGTCAAATCCATTCTTTTGGGTTAATGCATGCATCGAGGAGTTTCCATTCTTCGCTGCCTTCTTCTGGTTGCTGCTGAATAAGATTTTTAAGTAGAATGATTGATTTGAATCGGGAGAGAGATCACAGAAACAAGTGGAGAAGCTTACATGACCATATTCCCACCGAGCTGTCAAGGGAAGGGAAACAAGAATGCTTTCCATTCTGCCTCCAGTCTGTAGTCCAAACGCGGTGCCGCGATCATGAACCTTCAAGATGCACATTCTGTTAAGTTAAATGTCAAGCTAAAAGTAATCGATACATGAAATTTATTTCCCTCGGTAGCTACCAGATTGAATTCTACATAGCGTCCCCTTCGTAGCTGCTGCCACACCTTGTGCTGCTCTGTAAAAGGGGTATTCTTGCGTCGTTCTATGATAGGTATATATGATGGAACAACAGATTTTGCACACTCTACATATGGATACACCGTTGACAATTAGAACAAATCATTAAAGAAGTTATGCCGAAGTTTGTCATAATTATCCCTCTCATTCTGACTCGATAAAAAAGTCAACAATTAAAATACAGCTTTCCTTTCTAAATGATCCCTATAATTTTTATGACTTATTTATAAACAGAAATTTATTAATGAATCAACTTGTAGGATATGTGAAGTAGTATTCTAACATGTCCATGGAACTGCAATATAAAAGTTAGCACATATTTGTGTTCAGAATTACCAGTAGAGAAACCAAGAACCAGCTCTTGATCATACTCATTAAGGTCATCAAAAAATATTCCACCAAGTCCACGCCTTTCACCCCGATGCTGCAAATAGCATGAAACAGGGATTGAAATTTTCATACACTTTGTAGTTTTGTATTTCTTAACTTTATTTCTGAAAATGATAAAAATATTTATCTTTCCCTAATATCCCACCAAGATCACAAAAACAGCTTCTGGATAAAACATGATAAAGGATACAACCCACATCCCCTGGAATGAAATTGTATTAGCTGCTTCATGCTACCAAGACTCCACAAGAAAGAGTTGACATTTATAGGAGGGGAATCTCACAAAGCCATCCTAAAACAAAACCTTGAGATTCTAGTGGCTGTTACTGAAATCATTATTAAGGACCATAAATCAACACAGAAATCTGATAAAAGATTTTGGGTAATGTATCAAAGTCACAACCACTATTATTCTAGAGTTAAAAATTGAGCTTCTAGTGAGTAATGACTAGGTCATATAGTCTGCAGAACCAAACAAAAAAGTTTAGCAAATAAGCTCCGTCAAAAAAAGTAAATCAGGAACAACCCTGCTGGATGATGAACGATCGAAGTCTAGAAGCTTTACCTTTATAAAAAAATAGTCATCACACCACTTCTTGAATCTGGGATAGAAACTTGGCTCAAATTTATCACATGCTTGCTTTTGAACCTAAAAGAGAATGATTTGTCAATTCAAAATGGAAAATCAATAGGCACAAATGATTGTTCTAAAACATGGACTTTGGATCGCAAGTGACACCAACATCTATTAAAAAACAACAACAGAAGAAAACCAAGCAACATCCAAATTTAATGCACAACCATACAAATATCATATGCTTCACACTTACCCCGTGGAAATGCTTTGCATCCTCCTCGAAAATATAGGCAGGAGTAAAATCAGTGCCACCACCAAACCACCATTGCTTAGGTGCACCAGGGGCATCTGGAGCCAGAAATTAGTATATGGCAAGAAATCAATCATTGACAAAACAGATACTTCAGAGAAAAACAATGAAGAGAACTAATTGTTAAGGGAAAAATAGCTATATTTTAATAGTTGAGTTCATATTAATCAATTCACTTTGTAAATTATAGAAAAACTTCAACTCAGTCCATAGCCCACGGCAAGTACACACATTTGGCATCCCCAATAGTTTCCGTAACTCATCTGATCATAATGATGGTCGACAATCTACTGCATGACATTCAGAATTACCTTTATAAATACAGTCAAGCATCTTATCAGCAAATATATTTGGAAAATCAGCAGCAAACAATCAACAGCATGAACATTCCAATTAACAACTTTTTAGGGAATAGTAAAACAAATGTAGCATGCCATTTGTGTGCTCTCTCATATCAAGTGTTCACTTGCAATTCTGTGGTGGTAGCAAAAATTGTGAGGATGTTCTACTTAAACTCACCATAATTTTTTAATTAGGTCCAGCCTTATGGAGATCTCAATGGCAGTAAAAACATCATATAGACGAACCCAAATAGCTTTGACATTAGAGCTTCTTATAGCTATGAAACTAATGCAACGGTAATCCCCATCAATCTTGATATTACCTCTAAAAATAAAATCCTGTAGATATTACCAAGCTATGGTGTTTACATTTCACAAATCAAATTTCCAATTTGATTAGTACCAAAATTGATACACACAGAATCTGGAGATATAAAAGGAGAGGGAGAAACAGAAACAGAGAGAGAGAGACCCATAATGATGCTCAAAGAAGCAAAAAGAACAATTTTCACCATAAGCAAACGAATTAGGAACTAGTGATGAACACTAAAACCATTGCCTTTCACTTGGATTCGGCCAAATGGCTTCATTATTTTGGTCCATATGAGGTCAAGACTAATTCTACTTTTCTAAGCCAAAACTGCAGTTGGCTATGTCTATCTGTACATGGCCTCGTGTAAAAGCCCAAATAACACAACATGTTGACTATTAACACTTAATAGGTAGCAATTTTCAAGAACATTGTTGAAATCCAATGCTTGCTGTTGAATCGTCGATAAACTATAAATTTCTATATGACAGAAAATGTAATTTTCCAAGGGTTTACCTTTCGGTGCATCGGTTTCAAAGTACCGATAGTTGAAATGTAATGTCGGGGCAAATGGATTCTTGGGATGTAAAACCTGCATACAAGAAGAATAGCTGCTTCAACAGAAGTCAAGACAGGAAAGTTGCTTTGTGTCGACATCCTACTCATTGTCGCTTGTACCAAAGTCCGCATATTTTGAAGGGATTGTAGCACGTACCGAACTGATCCCAGCAGCGAAGAACGGCACCGGCCCGGCGTTCACTGCAGAATCTCCACAGCCAATTTCGGTCTCCCCCTTGGCAGCCCGGTAAGCCTCCGGCGGCATAACGCCATACACGACCGACACGTTCACCCCAGCCTTCTCCCAGACCGCCCCGTCCTGCAGCACCCGGCTGATCCCGCCGCCCCCGCCGGGCCTCGACCACACGTCCTCCCTGAACTTGCCCACACCGTCCGCGGCCTCGAGGGCGGCGCACACTTCGTCCTGGACCTCCCGTATCATTTTCTCGAAGCGGACACGGATGGGGGCAGGGGAGTCCGGTCCGTTGGCGAAGGGGAGGCATGTGCCCGGCCTCTCGTTCTCGGGGGTTTCCTTGTTGATGTGGACGGCGGCGCGGATGGGAAAATGGCCAAGGAGTCGGGATCGAGCAGAGAGCGGTGCAGGGACAGGGCGGCGGGATAGGGTTCGAATGGGGACGGATGGTGGTTTGAGCGGTTTGGCGGTCGGTGGTAAGAGGAGAGAGGAGGAAAGTGCAGCGGCCGGCATTCCTTGTGTGTGTTAGATAGAGAGAGAGAGAGAGAGAGAGAGAGAGAGAGGAATGGAGAGAAAGAGGATGGGAGTGGGTGAGCTTATTACAGGGAGGGGGATAAGGTCACCGCCGGCGGCCCCTGGTTTTGACAGGGAGGGAAAAGGATGGAGAGGTGACACGAAACCGTTGGCCAAGGTGACATCGATTTCTGCGTTGGCAAAAGCGTAAATATATGCATTGCAAGTCATTTGAACATAGCATGGAGCTTATTATTAAAGTCTCTTTATTATTATTTACGAAGATGGGGTTTTCAAACGGGCTCAAATGGAATGGTTCACGAATGGAATCACTAAGAATCGGATCAAACCAAATCAAAAAAATTATTCGATTCGATTAAAGTAAAGTACTTTGAATTAAAACAATTTTAGATCTATCTAATCAAATTAGTTTAAAATTAATTAATTAGATTCAATTAATCTATTTTTAATTTTAAATAATTTAAATATACAAATTTTAAATGAACTAGTTAGGTTTGGTGAACCAATTCAATTTAATTGAACCGAACTAGAATTTTGATCCAATTGAACTGATATCTAAAAAATTATATCGTAAATATGATTATAAATATTTTTTAAAAAAATAGATATAGAAGGAAAAAATAAATCAATAATAAGATAACACAAAGATAAAACTTTTTCTAGTAGCAACCTTTAAAAAGTTGAGAGCATAGCAATTGAGATTATTGTAGTAGATTATTTCATTACACTCTGCTATCAGTAATTACCATTTGTGATATTTCTCCTCTCAACATATATTAAATTATAATTAATATATCAAAAGAAGCATATTTTATTTTATATATATATATATATATATATATATATATATATATATATATATATATATATATATATTGCCCTCAATTAGTGATATAACTTATGATATCTATGCTTCATCAACATGATAAATGATATATTCATGACTTTTAAAATTGGAGTATATGCCTTTTAAAAATATTATTCTCAATATTTTATGAATTATTAGCATGTGTAACCATCAATATTTAACTTAAGCACACATTATAGCAAAAAGATATGATCCTTCGGCGTAACAAATTTAAGTGTGCCAGTGAATTCGAGTATGAGGTTAAGTTATAATAATAAACATGTATATAATGACTAGAAGTGACGATGGAATTGTAACCGGTGTTAGGTTAATCTCAACACTTGAATGAGTTTGAACATAATTAAAATAAGAAAGTTTAGGTTTTAAATTGCATATATATTAAGGATAATAAGCTACTTAGGTATGGATAGAATAATAAAAATTAAATAAAAAAGAAGTGTTATACTAAAAATGTTAAGATATAAGTGAGAGAGAAGGATGAGTCTAAATAAAAAATATCATTTTCTTAAACCAAATGAGGCTCAACTAAAAATGTTGAGATATAAGTTGTTGTAACCTTATCATTATATTAGTAAAAGAATTTAAAAAATAAAATAAGTTACTATGAGATTGAATTTTAAATCTCAAATAACATTTTAAGCATCTCTATCTTATTTTGACCTAATCGTCTTTATCGATATAATAACCCATAATTTTTTATCATTGAGATTAGAAACCTCAACTCAAAGAAAGATTAAGATAATAAAAGTTTAATTCTTCCCTTACTATATATACTTAGGATTTTGGTTTTAAAGATTATGAGTGCCCTAATCCGAGGTATTTATGATCCCTATTTTTTTGAGAAAGGATTCAATTTGAGTTGAATTGACTCTTTTAAGGATATGAATAGGCTCTATCCTTTTGATATATCTTAAGAGATTCCCTTAATGGGATTTAGAATCGAACGAATACTTCTTCTATGCACCAAGATATAAAGTTTATAAATTTAGATAGTTCCAACCTAATTTCAATAAAATAAATAAATATTGACAATAAATTCAAATGATTTTATTTTAGACTAAAAAATAGTGTGTATTAATTTTATATATCTCATAGTTTATTTGATCAATTAAAATAGTGAAATATTTTTTTTTATAGAATTATACGAGGATTTGAGTGATACTAACTAGTTAATTGATTATAAACTGAATTGTAAAAAAATTAATAATAAAATTAGATAAATTTTTAGGTTGAGTATAGTCTATTTATTAATTTTTAAATAAATTATTAGTATAAATTATTATAAATTAATAACTTAAGAGGTAGGGTTCTTGACTCTATGCTCCTGTATAACTCCTTTACACGCCCAATCATTAAAGAACATTACTACTATTTTTTATTTTTAAGTTAAATCAAGCACTTACAAATTTAATTTACTATAAAATAATAGTCAGATAAATTAACATATTCATAATATAAAGTATCTTTCAATTGATATGATTATCATGAGCTAGGCATAAGCTAAATTTGCATACATATATTTTGTAAGCATAAAAAATATATAAATTATAATAAAAATATCTTGTATGTATGTATATATGGTAATGTATTGTGGGAGATTGTACGTGCTTCCTATAACGTGAGGTTGTACGTGCTTCCTATAATGTGAGGTGTGCAAGTGTATATGATGTATAGTGTGCATGTATATATTATGATATGTAGTATGAGGGTGTATGTATATATTATAATATAAGGTATAAATGTCTATAAAATATATTATATTTTCTATGTATGTATATAAGTATTTTTAATTATTTCAACATGAAATTTTATCATTTTATTTTTGCATATGCTATATCGTAGTCTTTATACTTGCTAAAGAAGTTACAAGATGAAGTGCTTACTGTTAGGTGTTTTATAGCAATAATTTTAAAGTACTATATAAATAACATAATATATACTCACTTGGATAAAGGTATAATGACTCGTATTTATTGAGTAATTACTCAGTATAGACTCTATTTTACATGTAAAGATACTAGTTCTCTACTTGAGTGATTGAGTAGAGAAATGAACATGTATGAACCCATGGATACTTGTATGTATATAGCTTTTGGACATGTTATGTGATTATATTTTCTTTTGATTAGAAATTGTAATTATGTACAAGTTTGAGATAATTTAAAATTTAATTAAATAGTTAGAGTTTAGTTAAATTAATTTTGTTCGGGTTATCTTAAAAAAAAATTGATTCAAACATAAAAAACTGAACCTAGTCAAAGATAATAATCGTCATCTTCTTATGAATTAAATCATGATAAAAATCAAATATGAGATACCTGTTAAAAGTCGAGGGACCCTTTTTAGTAAAATTACCTATTATATATATATATATATATATCCTGTAAAATTTGAAATATATCTTAAGGAATATATATGCATAATATTGAAATTTACAAGGACAAGTTTGCTGTTGCATAATCACAAAAGAATTGATATATAAATACATTTTTAGGGTAAAATTATGAAGTGTTATTTTAAGTTTGGTTCCAATGTTATCGTTTTCCCCATCGTTGTAAAATTAATATATTATTATTAGTAGTAGTAGTAGTAGTAGTAGTAGTTTTCTATTGATTTTTCATACCACAATTATGGGTTGCAATCGGAGATAGATTTACAGTAAGAAGCTACAGCATATGGTGGTGGAGATTTAAAGATGGGAAGTAGCTGACACTAAGTATGCATTTTGTTCACTAATCTATGTAGAGTTGGAGACTAGATGGAATTAAATTTTGTTTAATTGGATCTGCAATTAACCAGTGGGGTGGTTGGTTATATACTATGGGCCTCAGCCGCCGGCAGAAGGTTGACCGACATATACTATTGGACCGAGAAGAATTTGACCAGCAGAGTCTAAATTAGATCGAATTAGGCCTCCAATGGAAGTTTAAACTAAGTTAAATCATTAAATTAATAGATCAAACAAAACAATTGCTCTTGATTCAAATCTAATTTATTTGTGATTGTTTGGGAGAATACGATCCACTAAAGTGAACAATGATGCAAGGCAGGAGATTAGAGACTGTCTCCTTTTGTCGCACGTGTGGAGAAAATAACTAACGAGTGGTTGTTAAAGATAGTTAGTTATGAGCCACCCTTGTATACTTACGTGAATAATTATCAAAGGTAAAAGATTATATACTATCTCATATAGATTGTTATAAATACTTAGGGGTCATCTTCTTATTAGAATATTTTAAAGAATATTTTATCTCCTTATGATAAGGTATAAAAGTTATCTTCAATACAATGATTTTTTGAACACTTACATTCATATTTATCTATATCGAGTAATTAAATTGATTAGATCAAAAAAATTTTCCTAATCTTGATCTTAATACCTTAGAAGCTCAATATTTCAACATCAAATGTATCTTAGACAATTATATATGCACAAGTTCGGACCACATCATGTGAATCACGATATCAACGATATCTTCGTATCACGGTGGCCAATAGGAACCAATAAGAATGTATATTTACTTGAAACTTTAAATTATTGATTCAATCGCAACCTTATTTTATTTCTGGAACGATCTAATCAATTATCATATTAAATTTAGATACTTCCAAATACTCGATCAATCATTAATCATTATATGAATTTGAATATATTGGTTAGCTGCTAAAGATTTCGATCATTACCTAAACTCGAATAATTAACAATTATATTTATAATTAATCAATACATCAAAATCTTTATAATACAAATCAACATGTTTACAATAAAAATTATATTTAGTATATAATAAAAATATTTATATTTTTAATATTTTATGTATTCGACACAACATATAACATAAACTCAGATAAGTTCATCACACGGATAATAAGACTAATTATATGCTATCTTCTATAATTAATTATTTTTAATATCTCGATTTCTACCCATTCAAAAAATACAAACAAAATGAAACATCAACATCTCAGGATTAAAAAAAATAATTTTATATAATTTAAAATTAATGAAAATGAAAATTTTATTAGAGAATAGATTTAAAGATTTTATAATATAACTTTTAAAAGAATAAGGTAAACTAATTATAAGTATACTATGGAATAAGCCTTGGATACTGTGATAGCAAGGGAAAAGACACGTGGCGATACATCAGAAGTCCTATTTTGGCTATATCGGGCTTCAGACGGCTCCTGTCCGTTTAATTTCATCTGCAATAACCACGGTAAGGACCGAGAGATGGAGTCGATGGTCTCCTTCATCACCGGGCCGACCCTCGCGTCGTCTTCCTCCTCTTTCTTCGAAGCACGAACTCTCCGGACCTTGTTTTCTGGCGGACGAGGTATGGACTTTGAGGAGCTCGCGCTCCCAGCCGTTTTAACTTCGATTAGGGTTTATCTTCGCCGTCGAACGAGAACATTTTAGGAACTAAGTTTTTTTAAGGTGCCGTCGGATTGTGGTCCACAATATTTAGGACTAATTTTTTTCTGTGAAATAGGAACTCAATTATTCCCTGTTCACTAAAGTTAGCCATGACACTACTAGTGGCTGTAGCTCTGATTATTCTGGTGTAAGTCTTATCTCGTGTAGAAAGGCATCTAGCTATTTTTTGGAGTGGGACTTAATTCTTCTTCTCTACATTCTCGAATAAACAACTGATCATTGATCATAAAACGAAAAGGAAGATTTTTTTTTTTATTTGTTCTGGTTTTCGTTCAAAAAATATATCTATGTAATGGCAAAAACTCTAACTTGAATATACTGTCACTTTGGTAAGGAAGATTTTACTCATATATACCATTTGTTGGTTCGTCATTTTTATACAGTATAATCAGTGTGCATGTTTGCTGGCTTATTCATGTATTTTGATCCCTTTGCCTTGTACAGGAACCAGTATTGTACAAAAGAACGTTGTTATAGTATCTAGGAAATTGTCAGGACTTGAAGAGGCCATGCGAATCAGGAGGTACAAGATCTGTTGTTAGTTCTGCTTCAATGTTGGAATTGGCTGGGTGTCTTAATTATATTTTACATACTTAAAGGTCTAGGGAGCTCCAAAGTTCAGGTAAAGCAAGAAAAAGGCCTCCGCTGAGACGTGGAAAAGTGTCAGGACCACTTCCAGTTCCAGAACACATTCTTAGACCTCCTTATGTGGGTACAAGACTCTTGCCTGAGATTTCTAGTGAACATCAGATACATGATGAAGAGGGCATTGATCGCATGAAGGCTGCTGGTGAGCTTGCTGCACGCGTTTTAGACTTTGCAGGAACATTAGTCAGGGTAAGTATGAATTTCACAATATTAGGGCTTAGTTCAGATATTGTGGCATGACACTAAGTGCTTTAAAATAGTAGTGCAGTATCTCTACAGTGTCTTTTGTGTAGTTACTTTGTTTGATAATGTGTGACTTCTTGCCTTCCTCCCTTGTAGTCACTTTATATCTTATGACCTTGATGATCATTTATGCTAAAAGAGCCAATTGTTCTCCTGTATTTGATAGAATAACTATGCTTTTGTTCCCCTTGGTTGTTACCCTTAAACAATTTTTTAAATACTTTGAAACTTTTATTGTAACCTGTACTCTCATTGTTTGAGGAACTTAATATAGAAGTAGGAATCTGTCTAAATCCTCATGTCTCATGTTCCTTGGAAGAATGATAGGATTTGGCATATGTCTCTTTTTTGCAACAAAAGCATCTTTCCTTCGAAGAATGATAGGATGGGTCTCCTATTTACTGCTCTTCAAGGAAGGGTAATACTCCCAAGAGAACAAGAGGGGAAGAAAGAGTGACAACTAAATTTGATTTTATTACAAACAAGGATAATATCGATTAACCATGCCTATATGGCTTACAAGCTCACTAATTTATCTCAAAACATTTTCTTTACCTAATCTATATTATGGCCATTTATCGTCACATAGAAATCTATGTTCTTTTGTAGAATAACTTAAAATATACATCATTTTTATCTCTTTCAAGAGTCAGGAAAGTTTTTTTTTTTTACTTTCGAAGGTGTTGTGGGGATGTTGATGTCGTAGCCAAAGAGTCAGCACAGCCTGGTCCCTGCCGAGTGCGCAAGTCCGTCCATGTCAGTCGATGGCGGGGGCGCCCGATTTGGGTCGATCCAGCGTCTCAAGAACCGGGGCCTCAGTTGAGCTTCCTTGGGAGCCTCTCGGGTCGGTGATTGCCGAGGATGGCTTGCACAAAGGTCTCATCGGGATGGGGGTGCCCGATGTGATCCCTCCGATGCTTTAATCAGTATCCCGACCTTGTTTCCGGAGTGACATGTGTATTTTTTGTGGGAAAAAGAGTGAGAGAGAGCCAGAGAGAGCTCCCGTCGGTCCCGCCGGGAGGGGGCTTTATACTTATCGGACGGAGGGTTGGCCGTACTGTCACGAACTTAGCTGAATTTGCCTAAGCCGTGCGGCACCCTAGTGGCAACTTTGAAGACTTAGCTGAAATTGCCTAAGTCACGAAGCAACCTCTGCCCACAGTTCCAGACTTAGTTAAAATTTTCTAAGTCATAAAAACGTCGAAGCGTATTTGCCCGCAAAGGGTCAGCCCACTTGCAACCTCGTACTGGTCCCGAAGGACCTACAAAATGAGAAATTGATTAGTTTTGTAGACGAGCGACGAACAAGTCCCGACGTCTCGTAAAGAGGGCTACTCTTACAAGCAATTCGTCGAACACTTTGAGTGCAACAGAAAAGAGAGAAAGAGAGCGAAACAGGACTTTATAGGGCTGTAAGAACGGTCGTAAGTCCATAAACGACGGTTCCCAAGGGTGTCGGACGCAAAACACTTCAACTTGTTTTGAATGCTCACGCCCGACTACTATTCAAGCCCCATCCAGCTCTGTGCCACCCGGGGTTCCAGGGTGAGATGGTCGACGTTCGTCGCTCGGCGGTCGCCGTGGCAGATTTAACTGTTTGGCTCCACAAGCAATCGCTCAGAACCTTACAGACTGTTTTTGCTCGTATTTTTGAGGCAAAATCACATAAAAACAAGGCAAAACATGTTGCCAAACATCTGTGCAAGCAAACAAAAGCGACAAACAATTCGCTGAGCGAAGAGTTGCGGTTTAGCGAGGATCGTTCGTGACATTCTCCCCCACTTAAATTGTCGATGCCCTCGTCGACGCTTGTTGGTAGGTTTTTACACAGGCTTCTTCATGTCGTAGGGCATCTTCTGGCTCCCAACTGGCTTCTGTTTGGGGAAGCTTTTACTACTTCACTAAGTATTCAGTTTGTTTTGCTCCGCTGGGTAGCTTAGTCTTGCGATCCGCCAGAATAGTCTCAACTCGCTTCTTGTAGGAGGCTCTGATTGGAGGTAGTCGAGTTGAAATATTTCGCGGAGCATCTTGCAGAACTGAATGGTAGGCTTTCAAGTTACTTGCATGGAAGACATTGTGAATTTTGAACCATGCCAGCAGTTGCAACTTGTAGGAGACATTGCCTACCCTGTTGATAATTGGGAAAAGACCTTCATACTTGCGTACCAATCCTTTGTGCACTCTGTGCCTATAGAACTGGAGTGATGCTGGTTGGAGCTTCACTAACACCAAGTCACCAACTTTAAACTCCTGTGGTCGCCTTCCCAAGTCTGCCCACTTCTTCATCTTTTTGGCCGTCTTCTTCAAGTAGGCTTGAGCAATATCTGCATTTCGATGCCATTCCTTTGCAAAGTGATATGCTGACGGACTACTCCCTGTATAACCAATAGCCAATGTGTGAGGAGTCGACGGCTGTTGTCTTGTGATAATCTTCAAGGGGCTCTTGTTGGACACAGAGCTCCGCTGCAAGTTGTAAGAGAATTGGGCGTCCAATAACTTCACCCAATCTTGTTGGTTGGCACTCACGTAGTGTCGGAGATACTGCACCAAGAGTGAGTTAACTCTTTCAGTCTGTTCATCCGTCTGGGGGTGGAGGCTTGTGGAGAAGTATAACTTGGACCTTAGCAATTTGAAGAATTGAGTTCAAAATCTTTCCAAGAATCGCGAATCTCGATCACTGATGATGTTGTGCAGGACTCTCCAATACTTCACATGCTTCATCATCAACTTGGGCGCCTCCTCTACTGAACAGTGTAGGGGTGCAGTAATGAATGTTGCATATTTTGAAAATCGATCGATCACCATGAGTATCGATCCGAGTCCCCCTACTACCGGCAAGCTTGATATGAAGTCTAAAGAGATTCTCTCCGATGGCCTTTCAGGTACGGGTAGCAGCTCCAAAAGTCCCACCGGCTTTCGCTGCTCTACCTTGTCTTGTTGGCAAGTAACGCATATTCGAACATAATCCTCCACATCGGTCTCCATCTTTGGCCAATAGAAGGCTCTCTCCGCGAGAGCCATTGTTCGGTGGATGCCTGGATGTCCAGCTCAAAAGGAATCGTCGCACTCTTTCAAGAGTTCATGCCTCAAATTGTCCGCTCGCGGAACATAAACTCTATTCCCTTTGGGGTATAGATGTGTCCCTCCTGGACCCAAAATCGTCGTGCGTTGTCTTCTTTGATGAGTTGCATCAAGGTTACTGCGTGAGGATCACTGTACAGTTCATCCCTGATCCTGGAAAGAAAGTTGGAGTGCAACCGACTTGCTTGGCCTCCGCCTTCTAACTATATAGCATTTACCAATTCAACTTTTCAGCTCAATGCATCGGCCACGACATTTGCCTTTCCAGGTTTGTACTCCATTACCATGTCGAACTCGGCCAAGAAGTCCTGCCACCGTGCTTGTTTCGGGGATAGCTTCTTTTGAGTCTGGAGGTAACTCAACGCGACATTGTCTGTCCTTAGCACAAATGGTGCTCCTAAAAGGTAGTGTTGCCAGACTCGTAGACAGTGGACCACCGCTGTCATCTCTTTCTCATGCACCGAGTATCGCCGCTCGATCTTATTGAGCTTACAACACTCGTAAGCCACTGGGTGACCCTCTCGTATGAGTACTCCCCCAATAGCAAAATCAGAAGCATCTGTATGGACTTCGAAAGACTTCCAATAGTCTGGTAATATGAGTACTGGTTCCTCCAATACGGTAGTCTTTAAGTCTTGGAATGTCGCTTCGCATTTGTCTGACCATCTCCACGACTGCTCTTTATTTAACAACTCCGTCACTGGAGCTGCCCACTTCGAGTATCCATCTTTGAAGTGCCGATAATAGTTGACAAACCCAAGGAAGGATCTCAACTCTGGCACCTTCTTTGGTGTTCACCAGTCTACCACAGCTTACACCTTGGACTTGTCCATTCTGATAGAACCATTGTCGATTCGATGCCCCAAGAACAGAATCTCCGTTTGAGCAAAATAGTACTTCTCCCTCTTTACGAACAAAGTGTTCTCCCTGAGAACTTTGAAGATTGTCCGAAGGTGCTCAATATGCTCCTCAAGTGTTTGGCTATAGACGACTATATCGTCTAGGTAGACGACCACAAACTTGTCCAAATATTTCTTGAACAACTGGTTTATTAGAGTACAGAATGTGGCCGGAGCGTTGGTTAAGCTGAAAGGCATCACTAAAAACTCAAACGCTCTATACCTGGTCACACAGGTAGTCTTCGCCTCATCACCTTCTGCAATGCGCACTTGCCAATACCCCAACCGAAGGTCGAGTTTGGATAAATACTTGGCCTTGCCCAGTTGATCGAACAAATCCGCGATGAGCGGAATATGTCACTTTGTTCAGGGCTCGCTAGTCGACATATAATCGGAGGCTCCCATCTTGTTTCTTCTGGAAGAGAACTGGAGCTCCGAATGGTGCCTTTGAACTGCGGATGAGACCACCGCTTAGCAGTTCGTCTAATTGCTTCCTCAGTTTTGCCAATTCTGGAGGGGCCATGCTATGGTGGTCTCGCTGGAGGCTTAACTCCCGGCTCTAACTCGATATTATGATCCATGCCTCTGCGTGGAGGTAGAGTCTTCGGCAACTCAGGTGGCATGACGTCTGTGAACTCCTTCAGAATGTTCGCCACTGCAGCAAGTTCATGAATGGCCTCCCCGTCAAGTGGCTCTAGCTTCACAGCAGCCACGAAAGTCAATTCGCCTTTTCGCATCCCTTTCTTCAATTGTAGTGTCGATATTTGCTGTGGGTCCTTGGTTCCTCCTCGAGAGACTGGAACCACGCGTCGCTTCCTATTAGGCATAGAGAGTTTAGGAATGGCATCGGCACCAACTTCGCCGCGTGCATGAACTCCATTCCAAGAATCACTTGGAAGTCATCCAATGGCACTGCCATCATGTTTGTGCATCCGCTCCACGTTCCAATCTTGATAGGGAACCCCCTTGTTAGTCCGGAGATCCGTTGAGCCTCGGAGTTCACAGCCTTCATACGACTTGGGTTCTTCTTCAAGATAAGTCCATGTCGCTTTGCTTCACGATCGACAATAAAATTTTGGGTAGCGCCTGTGTCCACCATTGCCAGGGTTGTTCGGCCATTTAGTTTGATATCCACATACATTAGCTTGCTGCTCACTGTCTTTGATGACTTTGCCTTTACGTTCTCCCTCACTTGACCCCGCAATGCATTCAACAAGCGCATCGCTCCTATTCGGGGTCCTTGCGACTCCTCATCGTCACTGTTGGATTCAGAACTGCTCGAACTAAGGGCGACAACTTTGCCCTTGTCTGACTTGTGGGGGTGTATTGATGCCATTAAAGCGTTGAGTGCCTACTTTTGTGGGCACTTCCTCACCATGTGTGGTCCTCCGCACAAGAAGCATCCGTCATATTTCGGGGCTTTGCCTTTCGAGCTTGGTCCCTTATGGAAGCTCTTTTTCTTTTGTTCACCCTCAGACTCCTTTGCACGAGAGTATTTTGCTAGGCGATTTCCCGAGGATTGTTTCTTCTTTCTCAAGTCCTCCGAAGAAACGAAATCAGTTAGCCTTTCTGCGGCTGCAATTGCCCCGACAACGTCGGTGACATTCCTCCGATTTAGTTCTTGTTGTGCCTATGGCTTTAAGCCATCGAGGAAGCTGAATAGTTTATCCTTTTCGGACATATTTTGTATATCCAACATCAGTGCCGAAAATTGCTTCACATAGTCTCGGATGGAAGTACTTTGGCAAAGTTGTCTCAGTTTCCTTCTTGCGACGAACTCTGTGTTCTCAGGCAAAAAGTGAGTTCTCAACTCACGCTTCAAGTCTTCCCATGTATCCACTCGACATTGACCTTGTTGGATCTTTTCCTAACGGGTTCGCCACCATAGTTTTGCATCTCCATTCAAATACATGGTTGTGATAAAAACTTTGGTTTCCTCCGAATCGGGTCTTGTAGCACAAAAATACTGTTCCATGTTGAATAGGAAATTCTCGAGCTCTTTGGCATCTCTAGCGCCTCCGTAGCAATGCGGCTCTGATGCCCTGAAGTTTTGTGGCGGTGCAGCACGGGTATTGTTCCCTCCCGCACTAAGAGTTTTAGTGAGCAACTTCACTTTGGCCGTGAGTTCCGCTATAACTTCATGTAGATGTCATTCGGAGTCTTTGGTGTCCTCCGTCAGTTGGTCGACTAGGGACTCGACCATGTCGATCCGAGATTCAGTTTCTTCTTGCGAGCTCTCTACCCCAATGAGCCTTCCTTGGCCTTGGTAGAGTTCCTCCAAGCTCGCTTCAAGAACATCGAGGCTGGTTTCCACCGTTGAAAGTCTCTCTTTGTGGCTCCTTTTCCTAGTTGGCGCACCAGACTGTGCCTCCTCCACTCGCGGAGAGTACCCAACTTCACGCTCGTCTTGTTCACTGTCGCGCTCCTCATAAGCGGCTCCAACAGTTTGCGAGCGAGTTTGCACTTGCAGCTCACCTGTGGCTGCTTGAGGCAAAGGTCCGGCTTGCCCCATCTTGCTCGATTCACCATGGTGCTTCGCCATGGCGAGCTTGCGAATCTTCTTCGCTTGCTTGCTCAAATTGCTTGCCGGCTCTGATACCACAATGTCACAGACTTAGCTGAATTTGCTTAAGCCATGCAGCACCCTAGCGGCAACTTTGAAGACTTAGCTGGAATTGCCTAAGTCACGAAGCAACCTTTGCCTACAATTTCAAACTTAGTTAAAATTTCCTAAGTCATGAAAACGATGAAGCATATTTGCCCACAAAGGGTCAGCCCACTTGCAACCTTGTGCTAGTCCCAAAGGACCTGCAAAAGGAGAAATTGATTAGTTTTGAAGACGAGTGACGGACAAGTCTCGAAATCTTGCAAATAGGGCAGGTCTTACAAGCAATTCGTCGAACACCTTGAGTGCAATAGAAAAAGAGAGAAAGAGAGTGAAACATGACTTTAGAGGGCTGTAAGAATAGTCTCAAGTCCACAAACGATGGTTCCCACGGGTGTCGGACGCAAAACACTTCAACTTGTTTTGAATGCTCACGCCCGACTACTATCCCGAAGCCCCATTCAACCCCATGCCACCCGGGGGGTTCCGGAGATGAGTTTGCGTCGCTCGGCTAGCCGCCACAAAGACGCCGGCTCAAAATCGGGCAATTTGGCACGAAGCGATCGTTCATTTCAAGTTTACCTTGCATTTACGAGGCAAAATCACATAAAAACAAGGCAAAACATGCTGCCAAACATTTGTACAAGTAAACAAAAGCGACGAACGGTTCACTGAGCAAAGAGTTGTGGTTGAGCGACGAACGTTCGTGACAGTACGCTCGGCCTTACCTCCACCATTACCTCAGGTGTGGCCGCCTCGTATGGAGAGTCAGTCAGCATAGAGGTATGGCGCCAGGGTGTGGTGCGCCACGCAACATTTATGGCGTGCTATCACGAACGGTCGTTCCGTGAACCGTTCGTTGCTTTTTGTTGCTTATACAAATATTGGGTAGCCTGTTTTGCCTTGGTTTTGGGTGATTTTGCTTAGGAATTGTGAGCAGAAACAGTTTGTTAGGCTGCAAAACGATCGCTCGTTGCGTGGAGCGAGCAAAACAGCCTAGTTTTGGCTTCGCACAGGGCTAGATGGGGCTTCGAGATATTAGTCGGGCGTGAGCACTCAAAGAAATTGAAGTGTTTTGTATCCGACACCCTTGGGAACTGTCGTTTGTGGACTTGCGACTGTTCTTACAGCCCTCCAAAGTCCTGTTTCGCTCTCCTTCTCTCTTTTTTTGCTGTACACAATGTGTTCGACGAATTGCTTGTAAGAGCTGCCCTCTTGGCGAGATGTTGGGACTTGTCCGTTGCTCGTTTTCAAAACTAATCAACTTCTCTTTTTGCAGGTCCTTCGGGACCCGCACGAGGTTGCAATTGGGCTAACCCTTTGCGGGCAAATACGCTTTCGGCTTTCGCAATCCATCGCTTAAGTTGAACGGGCAAAGATTGCTTGGGACTTAGGTAATTCCTAAGTCTACAAGTTTGTCACAAGGGTGCCACACGGCTTAGGCAAATTCCGCTAAGTTCGTGATTGGCGGTGGTTGGTGCACCGTCCGCAGTTCCACCTCGGATGCCGACTTGGCCAGAGTCATC
Source organism: Ensete glaucum (assembly GCA_021527575.1). Classification (NCBI taxonomy): domain Eukaryota; kingdom Viridiplantae; phylum Streptophyta; class Magnoliopsida; order Zingiberales; family Musaceae; genus Ensete; species Ensete glaucum. The sequence goes on from CM038552.1 coordinate 40,366,755, forward strand.
TCGGACTCGGATCTTGGCGTGGCCGAGTTGGTGCGGCCGATAGGTTGGGTTGGCCTATTCTTTGCCCTATCATTCTTCCTCCCCACCACCTTGAGGGGCTTAGAGTCTTGGTTAGATGCGGGGAAGGCCTTTGTCGATTCCCAGAGATTCGGGTACTCGTGTAGGAACTGACGGACTTGCTGAGATTCATGACTTAGGCAAAGACTGATGGACTGGCCGAGGTACACAACTCAGGCAAAGGACTGAAGGACTGGCCGAGATACACAACTTAGGCGAAGGGCTGATGGATTGGCCGAGATATGCGACTTGGGTAAAGACTGATGGATTGGCCGAGGTACGCAACTCGGGCAAAGATTGGTGGACTGGCTGAGATACACAACTTGGGCAAAGGACTAATGGACTGACTGATATACACAACTCGGGCGAAGACTGGTGGATTGGCCGAGATACATAACTCGGGCAAAGACTGGTGGATTGGTCGAGATGCACAACTTGAGCAAAGGACTGATGGACTTTGTGCATGCTTGGGACAACGCACCCTCGTGATGAGGGATGCAACTCCTTCGTTGGGCACGTGAGGCCTTAGGGCTTACGTGGCATCCCCATGGTTCTATCGTGCGCCGCCCTCAGTACGGCTCGCGTATTCCTAGGCGGAGTTATTTCTCTGCCTCGGGAAGTTGAAACGTCACCTCTTTATAAACCCTACGGTGGCAGTGGCGAGGGCTTACCTTCCATTTTCCTTGCTCTTCCTCTTTAGCTCTCGGACCTTGAGTCTCGGTCGTTCATATTTTTCCCAATTCAGCCGACCTTGTTCGATCAGGTCGGAATGATGTCTTCCCCTTTGTATACCACCTATGGTCTTTCTTCTTCTCCCTCTTCTCCGATTCCTCCACCTCAGGCTGAGGAACACCAACCTAGCGGCTCTTGGGGGAATTAGTCTGGTCCCCTTAGCTCGTCCTTAGGTGTGATGACTTGGGCGGATGTTAAGGCTCTTCAGGCCTTAGAGGTAATGAAGTCGTGTCACGACTTCGACTCCACTGTGAGTCTCGAGTCCTTGGCTACGATTCAGAAGCGCTATAGCATTACAGACGAGTATATCTTACATGTCTCGGGGCCCGGGCAATGTCCTTACCATCCTTGTCCCGAGGGGTTCAACATCTCTATTGATGCCTTAGAAGCAGGGTTGAGGTTTCCTCTACACCCAGTCATCGGAGAGTGTCTCAGGTGGTGGCGGGGCCTAGCCAGGTAGCACCAAACTCCTGGCGCTACCTTGTAACTTTTCTCGGAGAGTGTAGGGGGTCGGGCATCGTCCCGACTCGAGACTTGTTCATTTCATGCTTCTGGTTATGTAAAGGTCAGGGCGGTTACTACTTGACTGCCCGGGTGGGTTTTAAGGTCGGGGGAGCTCCTTCTAACAATAAGGGTTGGAAAACTCGCTTCTTGTTTGTCAGTAGGCGTCGGGATTAGGGCTTCGGGGTCGAATGGTCACCCCACCTTGTTAGCAATGTCCCTCCTAACCTTTTTGATGAGGAATCGATTCTGGTCGGGCGGTTGAAGGGTATCCTATCCGCTTCTCGGGCCATTAGAAATTTAACCGAGGAGTGGATGGCCTGGTCCCTGTCGAGTGCACAAGTCCGTCCACGTCAGTCGATGGCGGGGTGCCCGATTTGGGTCGATCCAGCGTCTCAAGAACCGGGGCCTTGGTTGAGCTTCCTCGGGAGCCTCTCGGGTCAATGATTGCCGAGGATGGCCTGCACAAAGGTCTCGTTGAGATGGGGGTGCGCGACATGACCCCTCTAACGCTTCAATCAGTATCCCGACCTTGTTTCGGAGTGACAATGTGTATTTTTTGTGGGAAAAAAAGAGAGAGAGAGCCAGATAGAGCCCTCGTTGGTCCCGCCGGGAGGGGGGCTTTATACTCATTAGGCGGAGGGTTGGCCATATGCTCGGCCTTACCTCCGCGATTACCTCGGGTGTGGCTGTTTCATACGTCGAGTCAGTCGGCGCAGAGGCATGGCGCTAGGGTGTGGCGCACAACGCAACATTTATGGCACGCGACGTTGGTTCGACTGGCGCAACGTCCGGCAGGTTCCACCTTGGATGTCAACGTGGCGCTGGCGTAGGTCTTTCTCCGACTTGGATGCTGACGTGGCCGTTGAGTTGGTGTTAGCGCCGATGGGTTGGGCTGGCCCATTCTCTGCCCTATCAGAAGGTGATCCAAGATACATATGTGGTTCTCACTACAGAAGCTTTGAGGGCTAGATATCCTCATGCCCTGCGAGTCTGGATATCATTAATTTAGTTAATTTGATTTAGGAATGCATTATTTTTTACTTTTTTAGAAAATAGTTTCTTTATGTATTTACATTCTATATCTTTTCGTTGAATTCAGGTGTGCGGTAAACTTTACTTTTGTCCCCTCTAATTGCATCCTTCTAGTAAGATTGACACATTATTATGTCTCTGTACCAGCCATCAGTAACAACGGACGAGATTGATAAAGCAGTGCATAAGATGATAGTTGATGCTGGTGCTTACCCTTCCCCGCTTGGATATGGTGGATTTCCAAAAAGTGTTTGTACATCAGTTAATGAATGCATGTGCCATGGAATACCTGATTCTCGCCAGCTACAGGTTCAGAAATAGGAGAATTGTCATATTCTTAACATTAAACAAATATTTCCCTTTCTCTGATGACTTTTTCTCTTATGCAGGATGGTGACATAATAAACATAGATGTGACAGTCTATCTTAATGTATGTTCCTTCTCATTCTCTGGGATCATTTCCTTTCTAACATTTCTCCTTCCATATATTCAAGAAAAATGGGAAATCACATAGATTTATCTTCTGATTTCTTATCATTTGGATATTAGAAGTTTTTTTGCCTTCGATTCAGGGTTACCATGGTGACACATCAAAAACATTTTTATGTGGAAATGTTGATGAACCTACAAAAAGACTTGTAAAGGTATTCTGTTACTTCTTTGTAGCACAAATAAATTATGTTATTAACATTGTGGTAGTTAAATCCAAGGTTCGCAAACCGTACTGTACCGATGTACTAAGCTGGTACGGTATGTGTGTGTGTATAATAATAATAATAATAATAATAATAATAATAATAATAATAATAATAAAGTTAAAATAAAAAAAAGGGTGACGTTGCCTCGTTCCTTCTCCCCGCACGGGGAGAAGAAATCGCCCGCAGGCGACGGATCGGGATCGGGAGAGAAGCGTCGAACTTCAGGTTCTCCCCTTTCTTCTCCCTCTTCTTCTGATACCATCTGAAATCGGCTACCAAAGGTCAAAATCGATCGTTACTGCCTGACAGTAGCCAGCGACGGTCGAAATCGACCGTTACCGATCGATTTCGGGTGGTTACAGGGCGGAAACTGCCCCAATCACGGGCGGTATCGATTGTTACTGCAAACCTTGGTTAAATCATTAGGACACTGATGATGCAATATGTCCATTTATAGAGTCAAGCAATTAACAGTTGATGAATTCTTGAAATTGAAAAATTATACTTCTTTAGTTTTTGTCAGTTAGATCAATTTATTCTGGTGCTATATCAAGTTGCCGTCTAAATCATGAAATCTCTAAGCCTATGACACCTTAAATGAGGTAACTGCAGCATTCTTCCATTTTTATACTTGAAGCTATACCTCAACCCGAAATTCTCTATCCTCATTTGTTGTTGATTCTGATATCAGTAACTACTTCCTGTATTAGGTGACTGAAGAATGCTTGCACAGAGCCATATCTATCTGCAAAGATGGTGTAAGCTTTAAAAGGATCGGCAAGAGAATTAGGTATGCAAATAAATATCCTAGAAACTTCAAGTATTAATTTGAACCTGATTCAAACATCTTCTGGCCTGTTCAAATTGTAATTGCTGTTCCATATTAGTTACATGTATTTGCCTTGCATGTTGTCTGTTCATGTTTATACAGAAGTCTTGGAAATTGTAGTATCTTGAGATAGTGGTACATAGATTACTGTTAGAACTTGTTGCTTCATTGTCTTATTTCCTTGAACTCAAATTTAATCACGTGGATCAGTATTAATTGCCTTGATTAGAATATGTCATAATTAGTTACCATTCATATTTAGAAAGTGAGGTTATATCATTTAATATATAAGACAATCGAGGATCCTCTTTGCTAGTGCTTTTTATAACTTGCATTTATATACTTCAGTTAATCCTTTTAATACTCCTAGTGAGCTTGCTGAAAGACATGGCTTCAGCGTGGTGGAACGTTTTGTCGGACATGGTGTTGGGAAAGTATTTCACTCTGAACCAATTATTTTGCATCATCGTGAGTCATCTAACTCAATATACTTTTGATTATGTCTGAGTGAAAATTTGAGTTTCCGAAAGGGCCTTGAATCATCTTCACAATTCCTTTGTTAAATCCAAGACATTATTGTTCTTATCATCATTCTCTCACACATACGCATTAACTTGACAGTTTGACTAATTTAGTCTCTTGCTTAAAACTCATATACTTTCCAAAGATATCAGTATGACAAGATACTGATCCATTGTTTCTGATAGCTTGACAATTACCTTTAGGCAATTATGAGGCAAGGTAGGGGCTCACACTTTACCTTATGTGATCTTACTTGACGGTCTTCTTGTTTGGTCCCTTACTGGAAGTTGAAACCCCACTGGTCTGGATGTATTGGCATCTTGATAAGATGTCAAATTGAGATGGGTAAGCTATGATCCCCTAGTAGACCAACATCAGGAAATATTTATTGGATTAATAGATATATTAATTTTACTTAGATATAAGAATTTCTATATCATAATTAAAAGTCCGTGAACTAAGGGTTTGTTAAGCTTCTAGTATGGCTGGTTGAGGCATGAACTATTCACTGTGAAGCTGTAGGAAGATAGTTGGCAGACATCAGGGTGGCTTAGAATATTGTAGCAGATATAAAGCAGATTACTTATTAATTAAATAATAGCAAATTGCCATGATCAAGCATTGATTTTTTTATTGTCATGTAATGTTGTAACATGAAAATGGTTATGTATTACTATACTATTTTCTTATTTGGAGATAGAATGAGATGGTAAGGATGGGGAGGAACCCTTGATGAAATTTCAAGAAAGCGATTTACTCATAGACATTTACATAAAAGTCTCTTTTTTTCCTTAAAACTGTAGTTCAGATCTTGACCAAACTCTTAAATATATGGATTTGTTATAGAGACTATTACATGAGCAGGTACATTTGTTATGTATAGATATGTGTTTAGGCTTTTTTTTATTTATATCTGTGACATTTGCATATTAAGATTGCTTAGCATCTCACATTATTCAAAATTTGCTCATCGGAATTACAATCTACAATTTGACAGGTAACGATAACCCTGGCTATATGGTTGAAGGTGAAACATTTACCATTGGTATGTTTCTTGTACATCATATCTCTGGAATATTCTACTTTAGAATAATATTTTCTTTTCAGTTTTTGTTGCATTATTTGGAACTTTAAAGAGATGATAATTATGTTTTCATGGTTAAATCATTGTTGATCCTTCCAATAAATCATATGCATACTTTGGGCAGAGCTTCCAGATTTAGTTGTTATCTTCATGCTTATGATTGCATGTTCAGAATAGTAATAGTAGTTTCCTATTGGTCAAGCTATGTTTTAGGCACTCAGTAGTTGAGAGTGGTTAGTTGATGGTTGGCATTTGGAAATTGAATTGGAGGTCAGGAAAGTTATGTATGACTATGCAGACAATCATTGATGCAGAATGCAAAATGTGTCATGACATCAATTCTAATTGCATAATTGAGCGTGTAGAATTACAAAAGTAGAAATGATGTTTTGTTGAACTTACAGCTGCTGTTTTTCTAATACATCATGCCTAGTTGGTCCCATCCAAACTATTGAGAAATTTGAACTTGCAAAATTATCCCACTTCTGAAGCAATAGAAAAGTCACCACTCCTTTGCCCTGTAACAACCCTATATTATTGCAAAGGAACAGCTTCAAGGAAGCTGATAATGATTTAACGTTGTCTTCACACTAAAGGATTCGTGATACATCATGAGTTATGTTCAGCCTCTGTTCCACAAATTTTACTGCCTTTGAACATGCATTTTTAGAGTTACCAATAATCAGCTAATCTTTTTGCTCCTTTGATGCTAACTCCTTATCATTCCCACAGAGCCTATTCTCACAATTGGAAGCATCGAGTGCATAACATGGGGTGACAATTGGACTACGCTGACAGCTGATGGCAGCCTTGCTGCTCAATTCGAGCATACCATACTGATAACCCGGAACGGAGCAGAAATTTTAACAAAGTATTAGATGAGCATCATTATATTCTCTGATTTGTTGTTTTTACTTATGATTGTCCTTCTATTTCAAGATGATATATTATAACTCTCATGCTGCATCCAATGATTCTTTAACTCAAAGATCCTAATATTGGCCAGCCACCTGTATATAGTATGAGATATGTTATGCAATCACCTGATAAATGTGCATGGCTGCATCTATCACAATGTATTGGTTCTTGTACTGTATTGGATGTGGCAAGAACTAATGGAAGTATGATCCTAAATTTGCAGCACCAACCTGCCATTGAGTGTATCCCAATTAATTGTTATGGTGGTTGTCATACGTACTGGCTGTTTGATGAGCCCAGACATTGTTTGAGTGACTAATTTTCCTCTTTGAAAACAATTTATTCCCTAGCATTCTGTAATTGTTAGCTTATTCTTTAGCTAGAAGTAGCATATTTAGGGTGAACCCCCTAAAATTTTTAGAAATGTCACTGTAGGAATTAGTTTTTCTTATCATACAAATCGTCCTATTAATCTCATTCGTGAAAATTTATTATATGTACGGCTTTTAATGTTTTAAAAATTCCTAATTCCCCTCAGTTATTTCTAACTTGGATTATTCTTTATGGTTCATATACTGCATGGGTTTCTTGCATGCGTTCAGAAACTAAGAGGGTCCAAATAGCTCCTTAGACCAAATCGATATATTTTCGGATTAATTATAATTTTTTATAATTAATTATATTTAGTATTTTGATTTTTTTAAAAGTTATATTGAGATTTTTTAATTATGAAAGCAAAATATTTAATTTTATTTCTTTAATAATTTTAATATATATATTTTTTAAAAATAAAAATAAATAAATATTAGAAGTAATTGATTATAAGAGGTAATTTGTAATTAGTGTCTTAACAATATTGTTATGATGAATGCATGACTTCGGTTCAACTGATCAAATCATCGCCAAAAAGACGCACAATCTTCAAAGTGCTCATTTGGAGGCGCGCAAGTTCGTGGATCTCAAAGCAACACCGTCTCATCTTGCATCTCGTATCCAACGGTTGAGAGCTCCCGTGATAGCAAATGGCGTCAATCGACGTGGCATTTAAAAGGGCGGGAACCGCGGAGTCGTCAACATACTAGAATGGTGCTGTTAAATAATATCCGTCCGATGTCTCACGCAACCGCTCCATCGGACGCTCCAAAGTACCGACACGGTGGCGATCCGCGAGTCGGGAATTCTCACCAATAACATCAGACGACTTGTCTTTTCTATAAAAGACCACGCCCACGGATCCTTAACTCTGCACTCGGTCATCCCTCTTATACCTGTTTGGGCAACGCAAAGGAGACCGTCGAAGACATGAGCTCGTCGGGGGCGGTAGCGGCGGCGACTACGACGAAGGGAGGTCGGGGCAAGCCAAAGGCCTCGAAGAGCGTCTCCCGGTCTCAGAAGGCTGGACTCCAGTTCCCCGTCGGCCGGATTGCGCGCTTCCTCAAAGCCGGGCGCTACGCTGAGCGCGTCGGTGCCGGCGCCCCGGTCTATCTCTCCGCCGTCCTAGAGTACCTTGCTGCCGAGGCAAGTCGACCCCCTCTTCCCCTTGTGGGAGTACAGGATTTCGCCTTTTGATTTAAGCTTGACGAGGGTTATCTTGGGTTTGCAGGTGCTAGAGTTGGCGGGGAACGCGGCCAGGGACAACAAGAAGAACCGGATCATCCCGAGGCACATACAACTGGCGGTGCGGAACGACGAGGAGCTGAGCCGGCTCCTGGGTGCCGTCACCATATCCAACGGCGGAGTGGTGCCCAACATCCACCAGGTTCTTCTCCCGAAGAAGCAGGGCGGCGGCAAGGGGAAAGGCGACATCGGGTCCGCTTCGCAGGAGTTCTAGGGTTTATAGTCCTCGTATATCCCGCTTGTTTTGGCCGGCGTTGTAGGTAGCCATGGATAATGTTTGCTTGGCTCTGTCTCTAAGAACCCATCAGGCTTTCTCTTTGCTTGGTTAGCTAATGCAAATGTTTCGCCGGTGGCCGTGATGTGTTGCCATTCACTGCTTGGTTTTTTTCTTCTTTTCAGAAGATTTCAAGATCTGTTCGTACAGTCGTTTAGAATAGTCGAGGCTTAACGGGTTAAGATCCGACAAGGGGCGTTATCCACAATTAAGAGAAGTTTCTTTTATCGGGCATCAACCTGTTAGCGCGACATCTTGAAACTTGCGGACTATTCTTCGCATATATTTAAAAGCAAGTGTTTTTACTAGTTAAAACATGTTATTCGGTATAACGTTTCTTTTGTCTGGAAAATAAAGCTACGGGAAGCGTTTTTATGGCATAAGCTGCAAGAAGAGCGAGTCAGAACAGGGATAAGAGGGAGTGCGGTAGAATGGCCGTTCCCATGTTCCAACTCGCGCCTGATCTCCGCGTCTCCAGGCTCTGCTTCGGTCCTCTCTCCCTCTCCCTCTCCCCTCTTCGGTCACTTGCTCCCCTGTTTCTGATTCCAAGTTGACCTATTCATATAGGAACCATGACGCTTGGGGAACAGAACACGCTGCCGCAGTCCTTCCGTCTTCTCGACGCGGCCTTCGAAGCCGGTATCAATTTTCTCGACAGCGCCGAGATGTAAGCGATTGCCTCCCTTTATGCCGTACGCTACGATCCAACCAAAGCCCCTCTTCTTGATTAGGGTTTCTGTGTCTGTGCTGACTTCTCTCTCTGGAATAAGGTATCCGGTGCCGCAGCGGAAAGAGACCCAGGGGAGGAGCGAGGAGTACATCGGTCGTTGGATGCGCTCGCGGAATGTGCCACGCGACCGCATTGTTCTTGCCACCAAGGTCCCTTCTTTTTGTCTGTGCTCGTGTCACTGGCATCATTATGCTTTAGGTTCTTTTTTTCTTTTTCTTTCTAAGGTGAAAAATTCCAAATCTTCTTCTTGGCATCTAGCCTTCTATACTTCTCTTTGACCACCTAGGAGTTCAAATTCTGGAAATATTGTTCATGAAAAGCTGAAAGCTCTTTGATAACAACATGACGTTTTATAAGCGTAGCAAAGACACGGAGGTCAGGGATTGTCTATGGTTCCTAGTTTTAGCTTAGCAAATCTCGACGAGAGCAATCTAAGTTGTGATGTGAAATGTCTGAATTGGCCATGGACATCAATTTTGCTGAATTACAAAATGGTATGGCCATGAGCAGCATTTGGTTGGATGACTTTATGTTATTGTTCAATGGGTATATATTTTTTTTCCTCAGCTGAACTTCTTGGACTGTTCATCTCCGGGAAATGGATACTATGCCTCGCTTCTGGTTAGTAGGAACTAGCTTAACGTCGTAAACACAGCCATTTAAGTAGATTTTGCAATTTCTAGAATACTATTCTTTCTGATACCGCACATTACCTTCCATAATTCGTATGTCTAATGTAAGTTTGTACCAGGAACTGGTGCCGATACATATCCAGATTCTTTGATGTGGTACACTGTTCAACAATCTTGCATTTATTAGCCTCTTCTTTTTGTTGGTTAATAACCATTATCCAACAAGTGACACATTTTAAGTGACCAAATTCTGGTCTTCTCATCACTTGACTCTTTGAGACATTTAGATTACTAAATCAGTCCTAATAATCCGTTATATCAGGAGTGCATACTATAGTTTGGTTGAATGTCCTGTACTACTTTTTGATTCTTCAGACAATTCAAACTCCACAACTTGCAGGTGACAGGACCTTCTGGTCAGATGACTTGGATACGTGGTGGACCTAAATCATTGGATGCTAATAACATTTTACAGGCTATCAATGACAGGTTGTGTATCACTTCTTTCAATGTGCAATTACCTCACCTGGAGAGTGAAAAATGTGATTTGATTGACAAAATCAGGATGACCATATTCCCATCATAGCGAAGTTACCTGATTTTGGAAATTTCAAAGGATTGGTAGGTTATTCAGATGAGACCGTTGTAATTTTAAAGGTGGCTTCTAAACCAGCCTTGTCTAGATAAGTGGCCCAGTGGGCAACCCCTACTGGCATGGCCTAGATTGTGTAGCTGGCAACTGCATGAGGTCCTTCCATAGCTAACTGATTGAGGCTTGTTCTTGTGTCTCAATCTCCAATTCTTCTGTAGTTTAAATTATACATATCAAACATAGCTGTCTGAATGTTGTGCATTTTTTTTATTAATTAAACTTGTTCTTGTCTGGCCATGAAAAATCAAAGTTGTAGTTTAAAATCATATATATTTATATGTGTGTGTATATGTATATATGTGTGTGCATATATATATATATATATATATATATATATATATATATGGAATTTCATCTGGAGTAGTCTAGGTAAGGTGAATAAGAGGTCATATAGAACATGTCATTTTATTACATGTATGGACATGTAGATGCACTTTCTACTAGCAACCATTGTCTGCAAGCAAATCATTCATAGTACAGATACATAAATTAGACTTCCAATGAAATGATTATCAGAATTGCTTATATCAAGCAGTTTAGCTTTGGAAGATGATATATTGTTGTTTGTTGTTTGGTGATTAAACTATATTGCAAAAAAATGATGGTATAATTGTTGAATCTCGGATTTTGATAATGAAATCAATTGATGAGTGTTTGATCTAATAATGTTGTTAGAGTTGATTGATATATGACTGAGAGATTATTACAATCAGATGTTTGGCCAGAGTCAAGTCTAAGCACCGGGCTGGGGTTAGGACGATGCAGTTGGGAACTCGCCTGGAGTGCATCGGGAGCTCGTCAAGGGTATCGGGAGCTTGCCAGGATGGCGCAAGGGAGTCCGCCGGAAGAAGACCGAGACTCGCTGGAAGATTGTCAGGGGCAGCCGAAAGGCTTGCCGGGAGTTGGGAAGGTCTTGAAGTGGATTGGTGGCCATGTTGATTGTAATTAATTAAGTCATAGTTAGCATCGTGTAGGTTTAATCATGACGGTGAAAAGGAGTTACAGATCAGACATGGACCTAGGATCAAGCTTAGGCATCGGGCCAAGGTTTGGATGATGCTGGTGGGAGCTCGTCAGGAGTTCGTTAGGACTTCGCCGAAGGTATCGGGAAGATCGATAGGAACACGTCGGGAGATTGCCGAAGGAAGACCGTGAGATTCGTTGCAGGGAATGCCGGAGGTTGCCGGATTGCGGGAGTGAGGTCGTAAGCTTGGTGGTCATGTTTGATTATAATCTTTAAGTCGTAAGTTAAATTTGAGTCCTAAATGAGTGTATTTGGAAGGAATCCAAATCAACTCAAAGAGACAATCGGGTCCATTAAAGGAGAGTGATTAAGCTCAGTTTGAGCTCAATTGGTTGACTAGGTCAAGTCGGGATTGGAAAAGTGAAGGGAATCACTTTTCCGGGATTCCCGGCGGTTGAATAGCCGATGAACGGTCGGTGTACCACCGTCGCCTAGGATTTCGGGCGGCTGTTAGTGGCCGAACCGCCCAGGCTAGGCAGCTGAACCGCTGATGAACGTTGGGTGTACCATCGTCGCCTAGGATTTCGGGCTGCTGTTAGTGGCCGAACCGCCAGGCTAAGCTATGCCGTGCACTGAATCGGTACTTTTCTGATTGACGCCGGTCGGTTGAACTGTACTCGGATTTTTCGGGTATGTTTAAATTTTGGCTCCAATTTATGAAGCTATTTGGGGCCTATAAATACCCAAAGTTTTCTTGCACTCCACACAATAATTTTGGGGGATAAATTCTGTGAAAAACTTGTGTGAATTGTAAGAAAAAGAAAGGGGTAAGGGAGTGATTAAAGAGTTATAATCTTGTCTCCCTTGTAAGATTGTAAGTGTTTGGTCTTCACCCAAAGAGGATCGGTAGTGGACGCCGGTGTGCCTCAAGGAGGAGGACTCGGGAGTGGACGTAGGCTGGTTAGTGTTGAACCACTATAAAACTGTGAGTTCTTTTTTGCTTACCTTGCTTACTACTTTTGTTTTGACGCTTTCGATTTTATTTACGTTTTGAAAGCAAGGTTTCGAAATCAAACACTTCACTTACGACATTGCCTATCTCCTTATTCTGATTTGCTTCTTTTTTTTTTTTGAGTCGTCTTTAAGCAAGAAGCTTAACATTTCTCTATAAGATTAAATTGCTTTACTTGAATTAAAAGCGTCGGATTTTCCTATCTTGCTTCAAGCGAAAAGTTCTTCGTTAAAACGAGAATTCACACTTGCACTAATTCACCCCCCCCCCCCCTCTTAGTGCCAATTGATCCTAACAAGAATACCTGAGTACTTTTCTTATTCATGTCTTTTCACTTGATACAGCTTGTTGAGACTCAACACAGACTACATCGACCTTTACCAGATACATTGGCCTGACCGGTAGATGCCTATATATTACTCAGTAAATTATTCATTTTTGAAATACATTGCTGATAATTCCAGTTTTAGCTTAACTTCTAATTGCTATCTTTTCTCTGAGCTATTTTCAGTTATGTTCCAATGTTTGGAGAAACTGATTATGATCCAAGTCGACAGTATGGGTCTGTAGCTATAGAGGAGCAGCTTGATGCTCTTGGAAAAGCAGTTGATTCTGGCAGGGTAAACCTTTGGTGTGATGTTTTTGCAAGATTATCAGATTGTTCTGATAGTAAGCATTTGATTTACATTCTCCTGCTTGCAGATCAGGTACATTGGGCTTAGTAATGAAACACCATATGGTGTGATGAAGTTTCTTCATATTTCTAATTACATTCAGTCCAGCCCTAAGATAATCACTGTGCAGGTAAACAACTTTATGCTGAGACATGAAATATGTGTACCCTTTTATGATTTATGATAATTGCTAACTTTCCTGCCAGAACTCCTATAACTTACTCTGTCGAAATTTTGATTGTGGATTAGCTGAGTGCTGCCATCATGAGAGGTGGTACTTTCTCAGGTTAATTTAGTGTTGCCCTTGTATTTATGTTCAGATCTTTTCCTTTTGGAAGTATGATGACTGTGTGGTCTTATTTAGTTTTCATTTCTAAGCTAATTTCACACATGTCTTGTTGTACTATGCTTTTCTTAATAACATAAAGTGTTTTTCTTCATATCTTGAACTCAAAATTAGAGCAGTAACTGCAGCAATTGATCTTTTGAAGAGACAATTTTGAACCCCCGCTAATTTCAACAGCTCCTGAATGTCGTATTAAACCATTATAGAATACTGTAATCAATTTGTTTTTGGTTCAAGAAAAGAGAAGCACCTTATCTTTATTACCTTGGTTGTGTCATTAACATAGAAGACAACTTGGTGATATTACTTGGATAAGTACAATAATATCAGTAGGCATTGCTTAAATGTTTTAGCACATGGAATCCCATGTACAGCATGAAAATAAATAAAAAAAAGGATGATGTGCACTAGCAAAGACATGAGAAAATTCATAGATCGAGCATACAAGTACAACTTGGTACTCGAGTGTTACTTGTTAGTTGTTATTGCTTTGCGCTTAAACACTAAGGATCAGAGTTGATACTAATGCTCAAAGTTCTAGTTGACTATGTACTTGATATTTGTTCTTGGGATGATTTTCTCTTGTGAAGGCCCTTAGCAAGCAGGAGGCCCAAAAATTCAGAATCGTTGAAGATTGTGAAAGATCAGGCTTAATAGACTAGTAGAATCTTGGTGTCAAGAGAGGTTTAACTAACTATTGTTACTTGTTTGAAGAAGGCATATACTGTTATTCTCAATATCATGATTGTGCCATCAATAAAACATGCATATGCTATTTCATATGTTATTTGGGTTCAACATTGTTAGAAATGAAATTCAATTTCTATTGTGTTCTTTTGAATATAATTATTTCTTTCTTTTGTCAGTTTTATATGTTGGTTAGTGCTGTTTTCTTATATCATATCAATGGAAACTTTACAGTATTAGCTTGTTAGCTTACAGTCCAATGGCGATGGGCATACTTTCAGGGAAGTACTTTTCGGCAGGAGGCCCATCAGATGCGAGAATGAATCTTTTCCGAGGTTAAAGCCATTTCATATCCTGAAAGCTAACATTGTCCTGCATCCATTTCTTTATTTTTGATTTTGCCCCTTTTCTTTCTCCTTCCTAGGAAGGTACTCTGAAGGTGAATCCAGATACAACCTCTCAAATGTAACCTTGAAAGCAGCTGTTGAGGTAGGCAGGTTTAGTTTATGTTTTTTAATGAAGAATGCACCTGAAAATCTGAACGCTCAAGAAAATTTTTGAACACAAAGATAATAGTAAAAAAATGCTGTTTTCCTTGACTGTATAGTTTGTTGGCTAGATTATATAGAAAATAAGTCATCCTTTTAATACAATTGGATATGTGAATAAAGTGTATTGTGCTCAGATAGGTTTGCAAATCCTACAACTATCTAAAACTTAGACAAGTTACCTATGCGAATATCCTTAACCTGCTCTTGGTTTGATTTGGTATACGTATGCAGGATTACATAAATATTGCCAGAAAGTTTGGTCTCTCTCCTGCATCTCTTGCAATAGGTATGGTTCTTAATCTTGTTTACTCAATGTAGGTGCAAAACTCTGTAAATCCCCCACATGCAAAAGTCTGGGGTGATTCTTTTGTCACCATAGACTTATGCTGTGTATGGCTTATTCAGATGTTATCTTTTGAGAATGATGTTCCAGGAACCACCATCTAACCCCAGTAGTGAACGTTGTCAGTGGATTCTATGCGCCTCTAAGAAGTTAAATTGCTTAAATGCATTCATCTTCTGGAATTTTATGATCTAGACCACTGTCATTAATGTTATCTTTTGTGTTGGTATGTGTTGTTTCCGATTTCGCATATGCTTTCTAATATGATCAGATATTGGTTCTGCCGTTTGTCATTTCGTGACTGTTGGTTATATAGATTGTATTTTATTGTCCAAGATTCATCTGCTCCTCCTTTGCAGCATTTGTGTTGATTCACCCTCTTGTCGCAAGTGCCGTCTTTGGTGCAACAAAAGTTTGGCAACTTAGGGAGGTGGTTGAAGCTTGTAAAGTCCATCTTACATCAGAAATGACTGCAGAGATCAACGAGGTTCATGCAAGATATCCAAATCCTTGCCCGTGACCAGGTCCCGATACTAATTATATTTATAGTTCTAATTGATTTACTGAAAGAGATCCCGTTTCATGTGTCTTTAACCTCCAATGTTCAGAGATGGAAAAAATTCAAAATGATTAAATGGTCTGGATTTTGCGTATGCAGGCATTCAAATTTCCAACATGGAATTAGTTTTGATCTTTGTATGCTGTATTTTATTTTTCTGCTGCTGGAAACGTAGCATTTCTTGTTACAGACCCATCCAATATTTTGGCAGAGTTCATCAGATGTCGGTTTGCAACCGTACACCTTGGAAGAGTGAGTCTTAATTAGCATCAAGACTCATATTTCCGTACTTGTTTGTCGAATCATATTTCTGTTTGCAAAGATACTTCCTATACTTGAGGCAGCACTGTGAATCCCTTCTGCTGTGAAACTATATACTAATCCAGGATATTGTTTCTTTGAGTTTTCTTCATCATATACTCATCATCGACAATGTGACCTAAATTTTGACAGTATGAACTGATGGTTCTTGGAGTTCTCTTTGCTATGCGGTCACATCATTTCTACAATGTACTAGGCATGCCCCTGATCTGCAACATATATGCCATGGTAGCCTGAGCAACTGAGGCGGCGGGACTCCGCGACACAGCGGAACTCATCAAACGAGGCGGAGGCAGCTCCTGGGGCGTCTTCCCAGTCCGTGGTCTTCATCTTAAGCATTGGCTCCCCCGCAGCCCAAAGATATCGAGTCGATGGCTGCAGCAAAACCCTCCCCGCGATCAGGGGAGGGAGGGAGGTCGAGAAAACTACAAAAAGCTAACACCGGAACATGATTTTGCCCAATGCCAAACAATCATGCAACCACGATGACACCAAGAACGCGATTGCACGCATCCATACCTCGGGGGAGAGGCAAAGACAAGCAAGCGTAGGGTATGGAAAACTTGTTGTGGTAGTCATGGCACTCGAAGGCTTCTGATGCTGACCGAGGATTTTACCATCGTCGTACTTTTGGTCTCGCCGTCTTTTTCCCATCGCCGCAGCCCTTTCAGATACAATAGGGTTGACGATTCCTTCTATCCTCTTTGATCGGCCGCAGGATATTTCGGAGATTGGGGGTTTCAAAAGACCGGCGATTCAAGAGAACTTCGATTGAAGAAAGGTGGGGTGGGGTGCGGTGGTGCGGCGGAGAGAGCGAGAGAGAGGGAGTTTCTGCTTTGAGATTCGCGACATCCGAATCGACGCTAACGAGCTTTTTATATGCGGTCATGGGCAGATGCATCATAGAGGACACGGGACTGAGAAGAAGAGAGGGACCATAGGGGCCCTTTTGGCTGCTGCTCCTCTTCGCTTATGAGATCTGGGGTCTCCAGTTCCATCTGTCTCTCGATCTCCTTAATTTTCCAGCTTCGGCCTTGGGGTAAGGTTCTTCACCAGTGGCAATTCCTCTCGAGTCTTTGTTTGCTTGGCGCTGTGTCGATGATGGTGTGCCGTCTGCTAGGGTTTGTGCGGGGTGGGGGTGGTGGTGGGTGGTAGTAACAAAGATCTTTTATGGCCGTGAAGCGTTGTGCGCATGATCATTAGAAGACAAAATGGTTCAGGAATTCTATACAATTACATGATAATTATGGATCAGCTGGTGTTCCCTTTAGGCAGAGTTGTCTCTTCCAGTGGGTTTGGGTACCTTCTTGTGCCTCAATTGATTCTTCTTGGTGTTCCCTTTAGGCAGAGTAGTACGAACTGTGGCCGCACCGCACTCTACATGGTGGCAAGTTGCCATTGCCTAGACCAACCCTGGAAGCACAAAAACCATTGCTGTAATGGTAGAGTCGCATTGATAACATGGACTTATACCCATTATGGCAACACTCAAAAACCAGCGGGCACTCTACTTAAGTTCTGCATGCTCAATGTTTTGGACTGATAGTTCGTCTAGATGCTGATAGAACTAGGTTTTATATACATATCATTTATAATTGTAATATTCAGATTTCTACTAATTTGATGTAAATGAACGACGTCAATATTCCTGTCTAATATGAGGCTTATTTAATTTAATGTGAATGAATGACAACAGTAATCCTGTTTAATGTAAATATCATTGATGATTGCAATTTCACATGATGCTGCAGTAAAATGAGGCTTCTTTAATTTATTTTCATGAAGTTGCAGACTAGTGGAGGCAATGTCAAGGGTGATCAAGAAGTTCTTTATTGCATCGATGGTCATGTGGATAGCTCCAGTAGCTATATTATATGGGTTTAACAATCACATATTTCCTGGTACGGTTAGTTGCATTCTAGCATTCTTTATCATCATCTGCAATTGTTGGTTACCAGCTTTTCATACTGGCAGTCTCCAAGTCGAGAATGATAAACAGAGTTGTATACTTAAACATGTCTTTAAGCTCCATTGTCATAATTGTTTAAATATGACCCTTTTTTGTGCGGTGTATCATGCTTTAACATGATGTCCAGACTAAAGATCATAAGAAACTGTGCTTTACATGGACCAGAACTGTGCTCTTTTGCTATAGGCTAGGAAACTTTACATGGACCAGAATTTTGCAGCTTAGGAGAAAAATACATCTTGCTTCAATAATTTATTCTTTGCATAAGAGCACAAGACACTTTGGATGAGTTCTGTTTGATTCAGAAATCCCATTCCTTTCTCCAGTCACAGTCACTCAGAACCGTCAAATAATAGTATCTATAGTAGCCGTCATTTGAATCTAAGAATGAGTTGTCTTTGTTATAGAAGGTATACGAACAATTGATTAACAGATTCTAGATTTAGTGGATGAGATAGATCGAGATGCTAGTTTGAAGCTACATGTTGGTTAAAGAGAATTAATAGTGATCAAGTGTTGGTAAGTTCTATTTTAGATCTCCCTGGCAAAGTAGAGTAGTGAAGAACTTTATGTTCTTTGCCTTGGTGTTGAATGCTATCAAAGATGTTATTGGAATTTTAGATGTAGACTTCTATTTAAGAGTATACTGCAAATTGTTTGCAAGGTGAATAAAAGGCAATAACATATCTCTCCGTTGTTTAAATCAAGGTCGGCAATACCGAATGGTACCGCCTGTACCGAGCAATATGTACTGGCCCACCAGTAGACCGGTACATGGACCACTCGCTACCGGGTGGTACCGTCAATTGGGGCTGTTTCCACCTTGATTTTGATCATCGTCGCCCATGTGGTATCAACCGAGGGAGAAGGAAGAAGAGGGAGAAGAGGGAGAAGAAAAGAAAGAACTTGAAGATCTAGCATTGCTCTCCTTTGACATCCTGATCCGTCACCGCCCTCTCTCGTCGCTCATCAGACGCATGTTGCCTCGGTGTCGGCGACTTCCCCTCAGTCGGGCGGAGAGAAGAAATGAGGCGACATCGCCCTTTTTATTATATGTATATATGTGTGTGTGTGTGTGTATATATAGAGCGGTATGTCAGAATGTACGACTCAATACTTAAGTACCGTATCATATCGAGCTCAGCTCGGTATGCCGGTACTATTCGAAATGGCTTACCTTGGTTTAAATGCCTTCATACATGTGGTTTGAATATGCTTTTCACTAGTTTTCAGCTCTGCTGAATTCCATGGCTACAGATTAGGTAGTTCCATCGATGGAGATAAGAAAAAGAAATTCAATTTTTTTCTGGCCCCATTCTTTTGATGTGTACTATACTCTTTGTTGATCACAGTCTCTATCGCCCCAGTCAAACACAATCTAATATTATTCTTGATGAGCAGGTACAAGTCAGCTTTCATCTTCATCACAAACACTTGTTAGCGGATTTCTTGCTGTTATATCAGTGAATCTGGTGATTGTGCTATACATAATCATGGCCATGAAGGAGCCTGGCAGCAATAGGGAGCACCAGCCTGATCCTGCATTCTTAGCAGAAGCTAAAGCTAGCATTAACCAACCAGCAGCTGTGACAACTGATGACAATGCCCAAACTCGGGAGAAAGCAGAATAAGGATTCATGTTCAAGTCAGATATGCATCTCAAACTTAATATACATTCTCACTACCAGTGAAAGTTTGTGTAAGATCATGCAGCAGTATATGGCTTCTTTTTCTTCCATTAGATCAAATTCCTTGTGAAATTTAATGCAAGTGGCGCCCAGATGGAGTGGATTACCAAGAGAAAGACAAACTGTGAACATGATGTGTTGCCTGGTTAACATTTTGGTTTGACATTGCAATAACTTGGACACTAACATTGCCATGTGATATTGGTAGTGCTTTGTGGACCTCAAAACCTTTGTGGAAATTGTAGTGACAACATCCTTGGTTCATGTCTCTGATACTTTTGACTGGCAGCTGTATTGCTTGACATCTTATTCTATGCTTCCTATGCTTTCATGAAGAATAGTTCATAACAGGTTGCTTTATTCCTCATGATGGGTGTCTCTTTAAGACTTTTGCCTTATTGGAAGGGTTTGCGTTGTTCAGCTAATGTGTTCTTTTTCCAAGCAGTGATTTGTTTCCTTTCTTTATCTACCTAATCTCTCTCATCCTTTCTGCCTAGCCATCCTTACATCACCCTATGCTCCATTCCTACTGACATTGTATTGGAAATGAATGACGTGGGACTGAATCTAGTGAGGGGCGTACCTTTTCTTTCCTATTTCTTGAATGCATTACTCTTAGCTTATTTCCTGTAATAAATTCTTCTTATTGGACACTGTTGAGGCAGAATATGTACTGATGTGATCTCATCATGGCATGGACAGGTAAGATATGAGGGTCCTTCTCAAGGCCAACAATGAGTTCAGAATGCCATTTTATATCCATTGGGAGGGACAGTTGAAACAAGGTCACCAAAATTACCAAGGAAAAAGGGCATCCAATAACTTTCTCTACCAACCTTGCTTGCATACTCCACCATCTGATCATTATCATGCTGCTACTACCAGGTGATGTCCATTTCTTTGGCTTCTTATGCATCCACATCGCCTTAAAAGTTTGAGGCCAAATGTATCTTTGAATCAATGAAATTAGCACCTGATTAGTAAAGGATATGACAGGAGGTTAGGAAATGCATCAGTGAGGCATGGATTTGGTTGCATGAATCCATCAATTGTAGGATGAGCTAAGACAGGCATCATAGGGGGGGGGGGTGCTAAATGCAGTTAGAAAAGGTCAAGTTGGGATTTGGAAAGATGAGCTAACAGAGAGAGAGAGAGAGAGAGAGAGAGAGAGCTCTTCTACCAACCTTTTCCTCGATAAGAGGAAACGTGAGATCTATTTTTTTTTTTTTGCCTGATAAAATATGAAAATTCTTACAGGAAAATGATGCATCATTTTCTGGAAAATATAGCAAGCAGTTCTTTAAGGTGTAAAAAAGGTTTGTGGATATTAGACATCATCACACTGACCGGGCAAAGTCAAAAGATTAAGTAGCAGGGAGGTGTCATGTGTACCAACACCCATCAATTTGTTCCAATAAAAAAAGCTTGGATGAATGGGCTATTGGTTTTAGAGGCTCAAAGTCTCATTAGTAGTAGAATAACATGCTACCACTTTTCAGCTTTTGGAGCTCCAATCCATGTCCAAAAGGACAACAAAAAGAAAACAGAAGAGAAAAGAGAACAAGATGCTCCAGAATGCACAGCTATTGATCTACAATATTTATTATGTACATTAGAAGGACCCAATTGATCCATCCACTGTGCTGTAAAGCCATGAAGTGAAAGCTTGGCATCAGAGACAAAAAGACAAAAAGTGATGAAGAATACCAGCTGAGCTTTCTCCACAAGGAAATCCCACAAAACCTGTGAGGTTTCTTTGTCTGCTTCTTCTCTCTGTGATCAGCCCAAGGATCCCAAGTTTAGATGACCAGAAAGCACAAAGGTGGGTAGATACTCTAAAAACAAAAGAAGGGTTGGAATGCCACAGCCCAAAGCAACTTTCTATGCCCACCTTAGACATCTTTAAAAACGTATCACATGCGTCCACGCCTGCTCATGTTCTTCTCTTCGCTCAGCACATCTGCAGCCGTCCGCACCCCATCCAATGCACGGTTTGTAAGACTCCCATGCACTCTTGCCTCTTCCGGAAGAATTCCATGTATAAAGAGGCAGACGCAGAGGCAGAGGGAGGGACTCCTCACCACTCTTCCTCTTCTCTTCTCCTCTCGTTTCAAGGCGCAGAAGGGGACGATAAAGAGTGGAGAGAAGGTGGGTCTGTGGAGATCATAGCTGATAACGATGGTGGTGAGAGGAGGAGCTCAGCTGAGATGTGTGTTGATGATCGTTAGCCTTATCATCGCCGCCGCTCCGCTCGGGTTCTCCGGTAGCGGAGCACGCAGCCACCGGGACCGGATGGCCCGCCGCTTGGAGACCCTCATTGCTCCGTCGTCCGCCTTCGATGCTCCGTCTGTGAGTCACTGTTTTTTTCTCCCGTCCTTTCTCTTTCATGATGGGGCTTTTGGTGAATCCAATGTTGGATACGTGTCGGACACCCGTTTCAAAACATTGTGAGCTCTTCTGGATTTGGTGTCCCGGAAGCCTCGCCGCTAACTCGGTGGGCTGTTCTCAACATCGTGTTTCTTGCACACAACTTAATCCATGGATTTGTTGGCTTTCTCTTCCCCAGAGATCGGTTCCTTTTTCTTGTTCATCGGAGCTCGCAGATGATACGATAATTACAGATGTGCTCTATGAATGGCGCAGATCTCGCAGGGGAAGTCCGGTTCGCGTGTATACCACGTGATAGACTACGGTGCCGATCCGACGGGAGTTGCCGATTCCTTCGCGGCAATATCGAAGGCCATCTCCGCCGCCTTCGCCGACGCCGCGTCCGGGCTCTCGCTGATCGCCGGAATCTCCAACCTTGGTGGTGTGGAGGTACACCTTGATGGCGGCGTGTATGTGGTCACTTCCCCCCTAACCTTACCAGCCAACGGCGGCAATGTGAAGGTACGTTTCAATTATGTTGAAGATGAGAAATACTTCTGAAGCAGAAGAAGAAGAAGAATAAGAATGCTGAGTCAAGTATGGATGGGCGAACAGATTCACGGGGGAAGCCTGCGGGCGGCCGACAACTTCCCGACGGATAGGTATCTGATCGAACTTTGGGCCGCGCATGACTCCAGCGCCGGTGGTAGAGCTAGCTCTTCCGGCTACGACTACGAGTACGTCACGCTGAGGGACCTGATGCTGGACTCCAACTACAGAGGCGGCGGCATCGCCGTCGTCAACTCCCTCCGGACCAGCATCGACAACTGCTACATTGTCCATTTCACATCCGACGGCGTATCCGTCCAGTCCGGGCACGAGACCTTCATCAGGAACTCCTTCATAGGCCAGCACATCACCGCCGGGAACGATCCCGGCGAGAAGAACTTCACCGGCACCGGGATCAACCTGGCGGGAAACGACAATGCGGTCACCGACGTCGTCATTTTCTCTGCGGCCATCGGCATCCTCGTCTCCGGCCAGGCCAACACCCTGACCGGAGTGCACTGCTACAACAAGGCGGTCGGGTGGGGCGGGACGGGGATCTACTTGAAGCTGCCCGGACTAACCCAGACCCGAATCACCAACTGCTACATGGACTACACCGGCATCGTCTCCGAGGACCCCGTCCAGCTGCACATCTCTGGCTCCTTTTTTCTGGGCGACGCCAACGTGGTGCTTAAGTCGGTCAACGGCGTGGTCAAGGGCGTCGACATCGTCGACAACATGTTCTCCGGCGGCGGCAAAGGCGTCGACATCGTCCGCTTGGACGAATCCAACGGGAAGTTCGTCAACGTCGACCAGGTGACCGTGCGGCGGAACAGCGTGAGCGGCATGACGGCGCGGTCGACGGCAGCGAGGGCGACGGTGGAGGGCAACGGGACGACGTGGACGGTGGACTTCTCGCCGGTGCTCCTGTTTCCGGGCCGCATCGGGCACGTGCAGTACACGCTGTTGGCAGACTCGGCGTTTCCGAGCCACGCGTTGAGGAACGTGTCCGGGAACACGGTGGTCATCGAGTCTGACGTGGCGGTTAAGGCTACACTCCACGTGGAGGTCGACCAGGGCTTGGGCAGCATGGATGGTGTCTTCTGAACACACCCATTTCTGTTCTTTTTCCTAAAATGCGTAATAAAAGGTTACGCACCACAGCAGCAGATGGGAAAGAAGCAATCGTTGGCTTTTGTTCCCTCCGTTCCTGCCTTAAACAATCGATCGATCACTGTAAGTAAACAATGTTATAATGGAGAATTAATTCTATGAAGCAACTGCTTGGGTTTCATATTTGCAAAAAGTAATAGAAAATTTGATAGCATGAATGGTGGACTGGAATCACAGTGTCCACACGGGCAGTAGGAGTAGGTAAAAGTTGCAGCGTGACTTTGGTGACGGGTTTGAATGATATCAGCAGGCAGGCACCCAACCCAAACAAAGAAAAAGATTGTGCAAGATTAGCACCTACAGATGTGTGGAGGAGCAGGTACCAAAATGCACTGACCTTGTCATCCATGAGATGTGGTTCATATCGCTTTCTGCTTTCAGAGGTGCTTTACTGACTCTGTCAAGTTCTAAGTTGTTGCCATTGACTTGCAACAGTGCAAAGAATTATAATTGCAGGGGGGAATAGAAGAACTAGCATCATGAATAAACACGCAATTTCGGCAGCAACCACATGATAAATCATCCATTTGTTCAATTTTCCTTCTGATGTAGATAGCCCAGCGTGATGGCGGTCAAACCTGTTAACTTAAGCGAACAAGAAAACTTGAGTTTACGGAGTTGGTAAACAATATCCAGAGGTGGATTACATGGGTTTAGTATGAATTTTCCAGTAAAAACAAACCAAACGGATGACAATGAGAGGGAAACAATGTGCATCGTTAACTCACAAGCGTTGAACTAATTCATATTCATCTTCAGACACATGGAAGTTATGTCATCCTGTGGTCGCTGCTCTCATATCCGTATGTAGAACATGCAAATGTTAAGAGCTTGTACCGGTGATCAGGCAATCACAAAGGCAAAGGCAATTGGAGTTTGCAGAAGTCAAATGTGTCCTAACCCTGTTCTGAAGCCTAAAACCTCCAAGAACAAGATGTCAAAAAGGATTGTTGCTCCACCTCATATAATTTTCTTTCTCCTTCTGGATGGTGTAGTCAGTATCACAATGTAGGCAGATAGATAAGTATTAGTTGTTGCACTTGTGTTTCTATCTATATATATATATATATATATATATATATATATATATAGAAAGAGAGAGAGAGAGAGAGAAAAAAAAGTAGATTTAAGTTAGTTAAAAATAGAACCTGGTAAAAAAAGCAGGCAGACAGCACAAGCACAAAATATCCATCACCCACTCTCATGGTTGGTGAACAAACACAAGGCAATTAATATAACAAACCAACTGATAGAGCCCAATGTTAGCTTACCTACAAACCTTGTGAAGTCAAAGGAGTCTCAAGCAAAGCCACTGCCTCTCCACCTGTATATATTAACATACCTCGCCACCTACCTGATTAACGCAATCTGAAATATATAATTTAACATCATTTTTAATACACAAATTCCAACAAACATGTATATAACCTTGGAGGCCTGATAAAAAGTAACTCCCAGCTGAAACATAGCACAGTCAATTGTTGACTAATACGCAAAGCTCAAGTTTAGAATGCGTGATTGCTGATCAGCTTCTACTTATAACACATCAAACCAATTGAAAATTAGGTTATTTTGAGGGGTGATCAAATTTTAACAATCAAAAAGACGCAAACGATTCTTCAGGAGACCATTTCAAATTCTAAAAACAGCAGTAGGAAAACTTCACGGATGGAATAAGGGGAAAGCTTGTAGGAAATGAAAAAGAAACAGCAAGCTACGGTACTTGCAGTTCATAACCCTCAGTTCCCAATCATGGCAGTCTTCCTGTTACTTCGTCGCCACCTACAGTGCGAGAAGAATCAATTATTCTCCCAGAAATCATTTCGTAAGGTTCGTAAATTCGCTGGTAAAAAATCGATCCTTTTCGATCAGAAATATACAGCAAGTCCAAGACCGACAGGGTTCACAAGTCGAGCGATCAAGAAACCGAAGGAAGCAAGAGATGTACTTTGTTGTAAGACTTTATACCGTAGCCAAAGAGTCAATACGGTTTGGTTCTGTTCATGTGCGCAAGCTCATCCGTCTCGATTGATAAGAGACAAGAAAGTTCGAGATAGGTCAGTCGGATCTTGGATGTATACCTCCGTATACTCTTGCTCGGATGCGTGTCTCATACTTTTTCTCGGGTTCTACCGAGGGATCCTATATAAAGGCCTTGCGGGGTGGGGTGTGCCCGATGTGACTCCTCCGACAATTAAGTCAGTGCCTTGATCTAGATGGTCTTAAATATAGTTTGAGAAAGAGAGTAAAAGAGCCCCCTTGTGCCATACTCAGGGGTGGCTTCTATACCTGCCCGCCGAAGGTCGATTGTATCTCGATCTTTAATGTCGTCAGTGTCCTTTGCTAAGGTGACATATGGCCTCGCATGGTCCCAAGGTCCTCGAGCATCATGCCTGTACCTAATGACGTCGTGCACAGGTTTGCCTCATCCTCATTATCGTCCAACTCTAATATCGACTGCACCAGGTCGGCGGAAGGTGTGGTGCGTGGCTTTGATATATGGCAGGTGATGGGCTAGCCCATTATTTGCCCTATCATTCCCTCTCCGAAAGACCTTTCTCAGGGTTCCTTGAAGAGGGGCAAGGGAAAGAATCTTTCATGTTCGAAGCTCTTGTCTTGGGGTTATCTTTTGAGTCATGCAAAGTCCTATTGCATAGCCATCCATAAGTGTGAATTGGTCGATCTAAAGTTGACATGACTGGTTAGGATTGAAGGCCCTTGATTGGGACTAAAAGCCCATCTAGATGTTGCACGAGACTGAAAGCCCGCTGGATGTTGCTCGGGATTGAAAGCATGTTGATTATTGGTCGGGACTAAAAGCCTGATGGTGTTGATCGAGACTGAAAGCCCGTCTGGATGCTGTCCGAGACTAAAAATCCATTGGATTCTGGTCAGTACTAAAAGCCCTTAATCGGGATTGAAACCCCGTTGGAAGCTGGTCGAGACTGAAAGCCCACTAGATGCTAGTCGGGACTGAAAGCCCTTGATTGAGACTAAAAGCCCGTTGGAAGCTGGTCGGGACTGAAAGACTGCAGGAAGCTGGTCGGGACTAAAAGCTCTTGGTCGAGACTGAAAGCCCGTTTGGAAGCTGGTCAGGAGTGAAAGCTCCTCTAGATACTGCTCAAGATTGAGGAAGCCTGTTAGATACTGGTCGGGACTGAAAACCCTTGGTCGGGACTGAAAGCCCGTTGGAAGCTGGTCGAGATGTTGCTTGGGTTTTGGATTGGCTGAGCATTGCTGCTTGGGTTTTTGATTGGCCCGAGGCTTAGCTCGGGCTTGGGATTACCCAAGGCATAGCTCGGGCTCGTGAGTGGCTAATATAGATCGCTCGGGCTCGTGAGTCACTGAGCACTACTGCTTAGGCCCATGACTTGTCCAAGGTATAGCTCGGGCTCATAAGTGGTTAAGCACTACTGCTCGGGCTCACAACTTGCTCAAGGTGTAGCTTAGGCTCAAGACTTGCTCAAGGCATAGCTTGGGCTCATGAGTGGCCGAGCACTACTGCTAGGGCTCATGACTTGCCCAAGGCATAGCTCGGGCTCCTGAGTGGTCGAGTCGAGGTGCACAGCTTGGGCTTACAAGTGGCCGAGGTGCATAGCTCAGGCCCATGACTTGCCCAAAGCATAGCTCGGGCTCATGAGTAGTCGAGGTGCATAGCTCGGGCTCATGACTGGCCGAGATGCATAGCTCGGGTTCGTGACTGGCCTAAGACATAACTCAGGCTCATAAGTGTCCGAGGTGTGAACTCGGGCTTGTGACTGGCCCAAGGCATAGCTCTGACTCGTAAGTGTCCGAGGCATGTAACTCGGGCTTATGACTTGCCCAAGGCATAGTTCGGGCATGTGAGTGGTTGAGGTATATAACTTGGGCCCGTGACTTGCCTAAGACATAGCTTGGGCTCGTAAGTGGTCGAGGTACACATTTCGGGCTCGTAAGTGGTCGAGGTGCATAGCTCAGGCCCGTGACTTGCCGAGATGCATAGCTCGGGCTTATGACTGGCCCAAGGCGTAGCTCAGGCTTGTGAGTGGCCGAGATGCATAGCTTAGGCTCATGACTTGTCCTAGGCATAGCTCAAGCTCGTGATTGGTTGAGCACTGTTGCTCGAGCTCATGACTTGCCCAAGGTGTAGCTCAGGCTCATGAGTGGTCGAGGTGCACAGCTCAGGCTCGTAAGTGGCCGAGGTGCATAGCTTTGGTTTGCCACTTGCCCAAGGTATAGCTTGGGCTTATGAGTGGTTGAGATGCATAGCTCGGGCTCATGACTTGCCCAAGGCGTAGCTCAGGCTTGTGATTGGCTGAGCATTGCTCTTAAGCTTATGACTTGCCCTATCATTCTCTCCCCCTATAGAAATCCTTTCCGTTGGCTTCTTAAGGAGGCATGCTCTGAAAGGGTTTTACTTGCTCGATATTGGTGGGCTACTGAGGATATGGTTGATCATTTGATCGAGTTAGTGTTGTCTACTAATAATTCTCGGCTTGGTGGTTTATCCAACTGAGATGCTATTCTCGACGGGTCTGGCTGCCTGGTCAATCTACTATTCTTGGCAAATTTGGTTGTCTGGTTGAGCTGCTATTCTCGGTAAATTTGGTTGTCTAGCCGAGCTGCTATTCTCGATATGCTTGGCTATTTGGTCGAGTTAGGCGACTCGGGCACCCGGAACTAATGGTGGCCGAGTTGGGTGACTCAGGCACAAGTGATCTGACGGTGGCCAAGCTGAGTGACTTGTGCACATGAGGACTGATGATGACTGAGGTTGGGTAATGTAGCTTGCAATTTGCTGCTAAGCCATGCCTTGCGTTCTTCTTTATGGGTTACTTGCATTCTTGCTCATGTGATCTGATCACGTGGGCTTGGGTTATACGTGACCCGCACGCTCATATTCTCACTCACGTGACCTGATCGCATAAGCCTGGGTCACACGTGACCTACTCAAGTGGACTACATATATGACAAGCCACACATCTGCCTATGTTTTCTACACACAATTTTCCTACGTGGTAGTCACTTAGGGTTGACGAGGCGAGTCCACTACCTTGCTCACATTTATTGTTGTCGCAAGTTCCCTAGGCAGAGTTACTTCTCTACCTTGGGGAGACGAATCGCCTATTGGTGAGCCTCAGTGGGAGCATCATATATGCAGCAAAAATCAAAACAAAAAATTGATTTCTTATACAGATTAAATCGTCATGCAAAAGACTGGGGTCACGAGAAAAATATAAAAATAAAAAAATCACGATGCGTGAGAGATTGATTTTACCTAGAGAGATCGTATATCCCTATATTTCCATATCCGGATGGAGAGGATGAAGGAGGTCAAGCGTCCTCCTCTCTAGCAGTATCCACATGATTGATCTCTGCAGAGAAACTCCTTCAATCTGATCTCGCAACTCTTGCAGAGGGAGGGAGGAGAATAGGAGGGGGAGGCCAAAGCTACAGCTTATTAACCATGAGTCTCCCCTCCTATTTATAGAGAGCTACCAAAAAATCCTAGGGCTCCTGCCTTAGTGGGTTTTGGATCTTTATCTAATTATCCACTAATCTTGCATTATTGGATCTCTATCCAATAATATCCTTCGACCTTTAATTAGGCCTTAAGCAAGGAGCCCATTAGCATAGGGTCTCATCTAATTAGAATAGGGGCTAATTGGATCTCCATCCAATCCTCTATTCACTGAAGCATCTACCATATGTGTAACCCTCTAGGCTTGATACTGAGCTGGCCGTGAGTCGCTCCCATCAGAACTCCTTCTTATATAATGAATTATTATCTCTATAATAATTCACTCAACTCATCGATTATGGACGTACTAGGCCACTATGCCATAGTCCCCAAATGGTATAGGGGGATTAAATCCATCAGACTTATCTGTCTAGAGTTACCGTATATCTATAATCTATCATCTAACGAATATCTCAGAGATTATATATTGGACATGGTACTGTCAGGTCTCATATGAAATTAGTTTATCTTGCTCTAATCAGATTCTACCAAAGAACTCTTTCTCTCTTAATCTGAATGACCTTGGCTAGGGATTTGTCTGAGCAAGAACATATGAGATATTCCTCTCATGATACTGAGAGTGGATGATCCTTTATTGATACTCAATTACCTTCGTAAGATTGGCTACAAATCCCGATAACTAGTTGTGCCAGATCTGGAACTTTCCAAACCTGTAAGTCTGGTATCAAAGAAAGGAGTACTCATACAAAGCATCTTTGGTATCTTAAGATATAGGACTGGATACACAATTGGGACTATGGAATCGCTGTCTGACGTTAGGTATCATTAACCATATAATATTCCATAAGGGGATCAATTAGTAAACTCATTCTCCAATGAGCACCTGTACTATATCCTTAGTATCTCCACACAAGTGGCTATGAGACCAGCCACCTCCATCATATGGATGGGCATATAGTACATTGATCTGTCTGGTTATCTCGATATCCCTCTCGAGTAACCTATGATTGAAATTATTTAGGATCTATGTTTAAAGGTAAATCGATCTCATTATCGTGATCTTATCATGATTCAATTCACATTGCACAAAACCAAAGACATTATATATATATATATATATATATAATAGATAATAAAATATAAGAATATACCAATAATAATAATAAGGAAAAAGATCGCATAGTGTGTCATACATGCCATCACTCATATGATTGGTTTATAGGGCATATGTAACTAGCAATCTCCCACTTGACATAAAGTCAATCACCTATGTGTCTGATCTCCATCAGACCCCTGTGATGCTCAAATACAATCTGAGCCAATGGCTATGTTAGTGGATCTGCAATGTTATCTTCAGATGAAACTCTTTCCATTGCTATATCTTTTCAGGTCATGATCGCTCTAATCAAATACAACCTCCTCAGAACAATTCTGATGAGACCTAGGTTCCCTTGCAAGAGTTATCGCTCTTATCGCTATTGCGGTACATGGGAATAAGCTCCACGCTGCTTGGTACGACTCCCAAATCCCTGATGAACTTCTTCATCCACAACCCTTCCTTTGCTATTTCTACTATATTAATATATTTTGCCTTTGTGTTCGAGTCAGTAGTAGTATCTTGCTTGGAACTCTTCCAGCTTACTACTCCTCTATTTAGGGTGAAAAAATACCTTGAGTTTGACTTGTTATCATTAATGTCAGAATGGAAACTCGAGTCCGTGTAGCTCTCAGCCTAGAGGCTACCTCCTCCATATACCAGTTAAAGATCTTTAGTCATTCTCAAGTACTTAAGGATACATTTTACTGCCTTACAGTATTCTAAACCTGGATCTACCTGGTACCTACTCGTGATACTCAGAGTATGTGCTATATCAGGCCTGGTACATAATATAACATACATGATAGACCCTATCAATGAGGCATAGGGTATCCTATCCATATCTGTGCTTTCTTCAGGAGTGTTTAGGGATATACTCTTAGAAAGTGATATTCCATGTGTCATAGGTATGAGACCTCTTTTGGAATTCTCCTTGCCAAACCTTTTGACAATGGAGTCTATGTACCTAGATTGGGACAATCCAAACATCCTCTTAGATCTATCTCTATAGATCCGGACCCCCAAAATATAGGATGCTTCCCCTAAATCTTTTATAGAGAAGTTTCTGGATGGCCAAATCTTTACTATGGAGAGCATTCCTACATTATTCTCAATGATTAGGATATCATCCACATACAATACCAAGAAGCTGATAGCACTTCCACTTACCTTCCTGTACACACAAGGCTCATCTTCATTCTTAACAAAGTCATAAGATCTAATCGTCTCATCAAATCTTATGTTCTAACTTCGTGAAGCGTGCTTTAGTCCATAAATGAACTTGAGTAACCTGCACACTTTATCTTGACTCTCTCTAGATACGAATCTCTCTAGCTATATCATATACATTTCCTCCTCGAGGTTGCCATTAAGGAATTCCGTTTTGACATCCATTTGCTAGATCTCATAGTCATAATGTACTGTAATGGCCAAAAGAATTCTAATGGACTTAAGCATGGCTATAGGTGAAAAGGTTTCATCATAGTCAACTCCTTATCTTTTGATGATAATCTTTAGCTACTAGCCTTACCTTATAGATCTCCACCTTTCCATCTACTTTGATCTTCTTTGTGAAGATCCACTTGTAACCGATGGGTATGATACCCTTAGGGGCATTCACAAGGTTCCAAACTTTGTTAGAGTATATGAAATTCATCTCAAAATTCATGGCTTCTTGGCTTCTTGCCACTTCCTAGAGTTTATACTCATAATAGCCTCCTCATAGGTCTGAGGATCAACATCCTGAGAGTCATCTCCACTGATATGTCCCACATATCTTTCAGGAGGGTGAGATACTCTACTAGACCTGTGTACAGTTGAAATTTGTATGTTATGTACCTAAACAAACTTAGGCTCTATAATGGTGCTTGAGCTAGGTTCTCCAACCTCGCTCAATTTTATCTCACTCCCACTATTTCCACCAAGAATATGTTCCTTCTCAAGGAACATAGCTCTCTTGGCAACAAAGACTTTTCGGTCCTCGGGTTGATAGAAATAATACCCCACAAGTTCCCTTGGGGTATTCCACGAATGTGCACCGTTCTATCCCTGATTCCAACTTATCAGGGTTGTATCTTTTAACATGGGCAAGACAACCCCAAATCTTAACCACCTTAAGATCAGACTTCTTTCCTTTTCATATCTCATACGGTGTAGACACTACCGACTTTGATGGAACTCTATTTAGAAGATAAGTTGTAGTCTCTAGGGCGTACCCCCAGAATGAGATGGGTAGGTCAGCGAAACTCATCATAGATCATACCATGTCTAACATCGTGGGATTCCTTCTTTTTGATAAACCATTAAGGTAAGGTGTATAAGGAGGTGTCCACTAGGATATAATCTCATTATCTCTGAGAAAATGGGTGAACTTTGTACTCAAGTACTCTAATCCTCGATCTGATCGAAGAGTATTAATACTCTTTCCAATTTGGTTCTCCACCTCATTCTTAAATTCCCTGAATTTCTCAAAGGCCTCAGATTTATACTTCATCAAGTATACATGTCCATACCTAGAGAAATCATCAGTGAATGTAATGAAGTATGAGTAACCACCTATAGCCCAAGTCGACATGGGACCACATACATCACTATGTATAAGTTCCAATAACTCAGTTGCTCTGTCTCCAGTTCCACTAAAAGGAGAGTTGGTTATCTTCCCACGAAGGCAAGGTTCATAAGTTGTATATAACTCATAGTCAAATGGATATAAGTATCTATCTTTCAGCAACTTTTGAATCCTTCCCTCATATATATGACCTAGCCTACAATGCCATAGGTATGCATTATTCACCTCATCTCTTTTCCTCTTAGACATATTTATATTCATGATGTGTGAAGAATTTTCTAACATATATAAGCCATTTATAAGGGTCTCTTTAGTGATGATCTCATCATCCATAATTATTGAACAACTATTATACTCAAAAACTAATTTATATCCACTAATTTATTAAACAAGAGATGAAAATATATTTTTTTGATAATGGAAGGGACAAAATAACATGCATCTAATGCAATAATAGCTCCACTAGGCAGTTGTAGGATGACTTCCCCAACAACAATTGTAGCAACTCTTGCTCCATTGCCCATCTTGAGGTCAATCTCACCTCTAGCCAATCCCCTAAGTCTTATCAAAACCTGCAACGAATTGCAGATATGATAAGCAACTCCCAGTATCCAATACCCATATGTTATCATGAAAATCTGACAAGTGAAGACTGATCATAAATATACCTGAAGCTTCTCAAAACTTCTATTTCACCTTCTCTATAAGTTAGTCTTTATAGTTCCTCCTCCAATGCCTATCTTAGCCGTAGTGGAAGTAATATCCTTTGTTGAGTCTTTCTTGGCAACTTTTGCCTTATTCGGTCTTCCCTTGCCCTTGCCCTTCTTAAGGATCTTGCTAGCCTTCCTTTTCTTTTTGGTCTCACCAATATAGATAACTGGCTTCTCCTTCTTGATGACACTTTCAGCTTCCCTCAACATATTGAGGAGCTCAAGGAGAGTCACCTCAAACTTACTTATGTAAAAATTTATAATTAAGTGAGAAAAGGAATCTGGTATGGACTAAAGTATAAGATCAACGTACAGGTTATCCTCTAGGACTATTCTGAGACTTGTGAGTTTCTTAATCCACTCTATCATCTTTAGGACATGGTTCTCAATTGATATCCCTTCTGTCATCCTGGCTTGAAAGAGTCTCTTAGATATCTCATATCTTTGATTTCTTCCCTATTTCTCAAACTGCTAGCAAAGATAAAGAATAATAGAATCTACATCTATGCTCTTATATTGTCTCTGTAACTCAGGAGTTATGGAGGACAACATGTAACATTTTGCCAATATGAAATCATCTATATACTTCATATAGCGAGCGATCTTATCCTCGTTTGCCCCTTCTTCCGGCGTAAGCATAATTGTATCAAGGACGTATGCGATTTTCTCCGTAGTGAGAACAATTCTCAGATTATGGAGCCAATCCGTGTAGTTTGGACCAGTGAGGTGATTGACATCAAGTATGTTATGTAGGGGGTTTGCGAGCGACATGTTTTTGATAAACAAGATATATCACAAATAAATAACATGCAGATTTTATAGAAAATACTAATTAAGAAATGGACTTCTATCTTAATGTACTCCCACTATTTTCTTAGCAAATCATGCGACACCCTCGACACCTGTGTCGGAAGTCTCCAGCAGACTCCTAGTGGGGATCAGGATCTAATCGACACTTTAGTGTAACCTCGATGGACTCGACCAATTACACTAAGCCCAAAAGGTAGGCAACTCTTGTCAATCATAACTCCTTATGATTCATGTCATGTTCAGCCTCCGAATCATCATGGTTTTGACTGCTCAACCAACCATAAAGTTCAGTTAAATCATCACCATTGTTACAAGTTGAGTATAATTCGATAGATATACTCTCGACTACTCGACCAAGTCATACCATATCCTCAGGTCACCGTTGATATCTATATATTGTAGGTAAGAACTCGATCATGTAGATATGTGAGCCTCGAGTGACTCGACCAACTCAACCTATGTCATGATTAAATTTCTTCCTATAACGATAGAAGGTCATGTGGGTCAATCTTATTGCCTCACGCTTACCGACTTAATTAATGTAGGAGGGTTTTTTTTATTTTGTATCGGTCCCCTAATATATTGTGTCACCTATATATATTTAATATATATCTACATTACATATATATATATATATATATCTAGTAGGTGTATAACACATTACATATAGAAGCCACACTGGTTGATCATGAGCCGTCATCTAATATGATTAAGTCCAAGCCAATGGGCCTAATCACTCACAATAGGATTTATGTGTGCATCAGGACATCTCCATGCCATGTGATTGTTGATCTCATCATCATCGATTTCGTTGGATCCTCGTCATATCACCATATGGCGTGATCTCCCGCCATAACATCATGGGTCCCATTGTCACCTCTACACTCCCGCTATGCCTCTCTATGTAATAATCACAGGCACAGATGCCCGATAATAAAAGAGAAAAATAGAGGTTCGCAGGTCCCAATAATAATAATAATTATCATAATTACACACATCACAACATATGGCTCATGATTATCCATCCATATCTTACATCATATGTACATCACATAATATGTAGGATTACTAGATATATAATAATTAATTAAATTATTTAATTAGTTATTTTTAAAAAATTAGGATATATTTTAAATTTTCAGAATTATCAAGGATATTTTTATAATTTTAGATAAGAGGATAGTCCTCAAAATTTTCAGAATTGTTGAGGACAGCCCTGTTGGCAACAGCCTTGGCCGCGGGCGACCACCCTTGTTGGCGACCTTGGCCGCGTGCAGCCACCCCTGCAAATGGCCTAGCCATGGTTGGCTACCTCCTTTCCTCGCTTTGTTTACTGCAAAAATGCAGCAAGAACGTGTAGAATGATTCTATGTGATTCAATATCATCATATACAATTTAAAATCAATCTTTCACATGAAACCTTGGCTTTGATACCACTAATGGGGAGTCTCAGCGGGAGCATCACATGCGTAGCGAAAATCAAAACAAAAAATCGATTTTCCACGTAGATCAAATCATCGTGCAAAAGATTGGGGTCGCGAGAAAAACTTAAAAACTGAAAAACCATGATGCGTGAGAGATTGATTTTACCTAGGGAGATCATATATCCCTATATTTCCAGATCTGGATGAATAGGATGAAGGAGATCAAGCATCACCTCTCTAGCGGTATCCACACGATGGATCTCTATAGCAAAACTTATATAATCTAATCTCGCAACTCTTGCATAGAAGCAGGGAGGAGAATAGGAGGGGGAGGCTAAAGTTGCAGCCTATCAACCATGAGTCTCTCCTCCTATTTATATAGAGCCATCAAAAAACCCTAGGGCTCCTGCCTCAGTGGGTATTGAATCTTCATTCCATTACCCACTAACCTTGTATTATTGGATCTCTATCTAATAATCTCCTTAGGCCTCTAATTGGGCCTTAAGCAAGGATCCCATCAGCATAGGATCTCATCTGATGAGAATAGGGGCTACTTGGATCTCCATCCAATCCTCTATTCACTGAAGCAGCCACTATATGTGTGTGACCCTCTAGGTCCGATACCGATCTGGCTGTGAGTCACTCCCATCAGAACTCATTCTGATATAATAAATTATTATCTCCATAATAATTTACTTGACTCATCGACTATGAACGTACTAGGCCACTATCCTATAGCCCCCCAGACAGTATAGGAGGATCAAATCCATCGGACATGTCTGTTCACAGTTGCCGTGTATCTATAATTCCTCATCCAACTAATATCTTAGAGACTGTATATTAGACATGGTATTGTCAGGTCACATACGGAATCAATTTATCTTGCTCTAATCGGATTCTACCATTCTCTCTCAATCCGAATGACCTTGGCCAGGGATTTGTCTGAGTAAGCACATACGGAATATTCCTCTCGTGATACCGAGAGTGGACGATCCTTTATTGACACTCAATTACCTTCGTAAGGTTGGCTACCAATCCCGATAACCAATTGTACCAGATTTGGAACTTTCCAAACCTATAAGTTTGGTATCAAAGAAAGGAGTACTCATACAAGGCATCTTTGGTGTCTCATGTTAAAGGACTAGATACACAACTGAGACTATGAAATCACTGTCTGACATTAGGTATCATTAACCATACAATATTTTATAAGCGGATCAATTAGTGAACGCATTCTCTAATGAACACCTGTACTATATCCTTAGTGTCTTCACACAAGTGGCTATAAGACTAGCTACCTCCATCATATGAACGGGTATATAGTACACCGATCTATCCGATTATCTCGATGTCCCTCTCGAGTAACCTATGATCGAGATTATTTAGGATTTGTATTTAAAGGTGAATCGATCTCATTATCATAATCTCATCATGATTTGATTCCCATTACACAAAATCGAGGACATTACAATATATATATATATATATATATATATATATATATATATATATGTAACAGATAATATAATATGAGAATATGCCAATAATAATAATAAGCAAAAAGATCGCGTAGTGTGTCACACGTGATTAGCTTGAAGGGCACCTGTAACTAGCACCGTCGCTAAGGAGCCTTATAACCCTCCTCCTTGGCAGCAAGGGAACTCACTTGCATCCTCTCTCATTTTCTTCTACTATCTCGGTTCTCCTAGTCAATCTCTTCAGTCGGTTGATTAGGTCAGATGTCCTCCTCGAGTTCGTCCAGTGATAGGTCTGTTCCTTCTGCCAGGTCGGAAGGAATAAGGTTGGAAAGTCCCGAGGCCAGCATCTCGGGATCATTGTCATCGGGGATGCCATCCCCGGTAGACACTAAGTCCTTGAGGGATATAGAAGTCATGAAATCATGTCATGATGTCACTTCGATTGTAACAAAGAGTCCCTCGGAGTGATCTGGAAATGTTATAGCATTCCGGAAGAGTGTGTCCTATAGGCTCCGTTGCCCGAGCAACGCTCGTATAGCCCAGAGTCCTCCGAGCTGAGCATCTTGGTTGATGCTTTGGAAGCCAACTTACACTTCCCCCCTTCATCCCACCCTCGTGGAATGCCTTAGATGGTTGAGGATTTCTCCAAGTCAGGTGGTGCCTAACTCGTGGCGTTACCTTATTACGTTTCTCGGGGAATGCCGAGGAACGAGTATTATTTCTACTTGTACCTTATTTTTTGCATGTTTTCGCCTCTGTAAAAGTCAGGGAGGCTACTACTTGACTTCCCGTGCTAGGTTTAAGGTTACTAGAGCACTAACCAATAACAAGGGTTGGAAGGCTCAGTATTTTTTCATTAGTAGTCTAAATTAGGTGTTTACAGTTGACTGGTTGATTCATCCGATCAGTAACATTCCCCCCTTTTTATCCGAGGAGGAATCTATCATGGTCAATAGACTGAAGGGAATCCTTTCCCTCTCCCAGGCAATATGAGATATGACCGAGTTATGGCTAGTCGAGGCGGGCCTCAGTCCTGCTTCTTGAGGTTTAGTCGATTTTAACGTTTGATGTTTATACGACCACTATCAGAATTCTAACCTATTGGTCGGGATATAGGTGCGATGGATCTCACTACTCTACACGGAATGCCCAAGGTGTCAGGCAGGAAGAGTTCTTCGGCCGCTCGGGCCACGAGCTCCCCACTGGAAGTGGAGGAAGTCCACGTGGAAGCCATGCCCAAGAGACTTGCCGGGACGTTGGCTTCGGAGCAGGAGGCTATTGCCCGACCCGAGAAATGGGTCAAGATGATGGTGGGAAAGCATAAGTCCCATCGCAATGAAGGGAGTTCTCGGGCAACATCTCGAGGAAAGGAGCTAGCGGCCCCAAGCTGTTGAATCTCAGATTTTGATGATGAAATCAATTGATGAGTTATTGATCTAATATGGATTGTTAGAAGTTGATTGATACAGGATTAACTACGATAGAGAGAATGTGACAATCAAGTTTATCCATAGTTAAGTCCATGCATTGGGTCGGGGTTTAGATGATGTGGTTGGGAACTCGCCAGGAGTTCGTCGAAAGTTTGCCTGGATGGCGCAAAGGAGTTCACCAAAAGAAGACTGTGACTCGCCGGAAGATTGTCAAGGGTAGCCGAAAGGCTTACCGGGAGTTAGGAAGGTCTTGAAGTGGACTTGTGGCTATTATAATTGAAATTAATTAAGTCTTAGTTAGAATCATATAGGTTTAACCATAATGGGAGAAGGAGTTATAGATCAGACATAGACCTAGGATCAAGCTTAGGCATCGGGCCAAGGATTGGACGATGCGGTGAGAGCTCGTCGGGAGTTCGCTAGGAAATTCGCCAAAGGGACTGGGAAGCTCGCTAGGAACATGTCAGGAGATCACCATAGGAAGACCATGAGACTCGTCATTGGAGATTCTGAAGGTTGCCAGAATGTGGGAGTGAGGTCATTAAGCTTGGTGGTCATATTTGATTGTAATCTTCAAGTCATAGGTTAAGAATGAGTCCGATTTGAGTATAATTATAAAATCAACTCAAAAGAGGCAACCAGGTCCACTATGGGATTTGATTGAGCTTAGGTTACGCTCAATTAGTTGACCAAAGAATTGGTCATGATCAGGTTCAAATCGGAATTTGAAAAGTGGAGGGAACCACTTTTGCGGTTCAAATCGCTCGTACCTAGATTTTTCGGATACGGTTGGATTTTAGCTCTGATTTTGAAGCCAATTTGGGGCTTATAAATACCTCAAGTTTTCTTACATTCTATACAATAATTTTTTAGGATTATATTTTGAGAAAATATTGTGTGAGAATTATAAGAAAAAGAAAAGGGGTAATGGAGTGATCAAAAAGTGTAATCTTGTCTCCCTTGTAAGCAAAGTATAAGAGTTTGGTCTTCACCCAAAGAAGATCAGTAGTGGACATCGGTGTGCCTCAAGAAGGAGGACTCGGTAGTGGGCATAGGCTATTGGCACCGAATTACTAAAAAAATTATGAGTGTTTTCTTGCTTTTA
Organism: Ensete glaucum; assembly: GCA_021527575.1. Classification (NCBI taxonomy): domain Eukaryota; kingdom Viridiplantae; phylum Streptophyta; class Magnoliopsida; order Zingiberales; family Musaceae; genus Ensete; species Ensete glaucum. The sequence continues at coordinate 40,406,324 of CM038552.1, forward strand.
TTGCTTACATATTTTTGTATTGACACTTCCAATTTAACTTAACTCTTTGAAATCAAAGTTTTCACGATAAGTTTTTTCCTTCGAATTTTGCTTATCTTTTCGGTTTGCTCATTAGCAACTTTCTTTTAATCACTCACTCATTTCACTAAGAATGAAAAGCTTCAGATTTCCTATCTTGGTTTAATCGAAAAGTTTTCATCTAAACTGAAAATTTATACTTGTACTAACTCACGCCTCCCCCCCACCCCACCCCCCTACCCCCCCTCTCTCTTAGTGCTAATTGATCCTCACAATCCTAACATGAGCGAGGAGGCAGTGTCCCCCACCTATCATCGGCCCAAGTCCATGAAAGATCTGTGCGGCACATTGGTCCGCAAAGATGATGAAGGCTATTATGTCCTTCACATAGTCGACATGGCTCCCAACGATGTGGACTCTACCATGCAGGCTCGATGGCCCAACCTGATGTACTTGAAGGTTTGGGATAATTCCCAAGCAGCCTTGGAGTTTGGGAGGGGAGTCCTGCACTTGAACCTGGCAAAGGAGCTCTACACCTAGTCGTCCGATGTCCTCATGGCATAGGCTGCCAAACAAATTGTGCTGGTAAGTCATGTCTCAACATTTAATGTTTGTGATTTTGTTTTTCCCTCTAATTCCTTCTTGGCTTATAGGGCCCTCCTGGAGAGGGTCCATGATGTCGGCCGACTGATAACCATAATAGGCCACCGTACCACTAACCTAGAAGAGGAGAATAAGAAACTTAGGTCCAAGGGGGACCCCGAGCAACTAGCAGCGGCTGACCTCAAGGCTGACAATGACAAGCTAATGTCTCAGCTGATTGAGACAACCCAGCAGCTGGAGCAAGCCAACAAAGAACTGAACGATGCTCGGGCCGACCTAGCCGACCCCCAATGCTAGTTGAAGGAACGACGAGCGAGTCATCGAAAGGTAGACAATGACCTACTGACAACCATGAAGGAGAATGAGGCCTTAAAGACTGAGCTGCCTTGTGAATGTATCGTAGACTACAAGGAGTCTGTCAGGTTCGGATGGGGACTACATCGGATCGGCCAGGTCTCATATGAGTACGGGTACCGGGTCACCCTGGCCTGTTTCCAGGCTCGGTATCCCAACCTGGAAGTCGACGATGACCCCTTCACCAAGAAGCTTGAGGACAACTCAGTGCCGATGGAGACTCATCAAGAGTTTGACGACTCCCTTTATCCCTAGGCTTGACTTGGTGTTTTCTTTCTCTATTTTGTAAGTCGGGATGTATCCCTTTTTTGTGAGTTAGGATGTATCTTTTGTTTGCAACTCCTGACCTTCGTTTTGGGGTCTAGGTCAAATTTAGCAATATTTTGTGACCAACACCTTTTGTAAGCACACTTTTTGATTAATGACAAACAAGCTTTTCTTATTCCTGACTCATGCATAGAATTTTCTCAGATTGGATATGTGTCATGTCCTCAGTAGTTATTTATCATCCAAACTCACGAGAACACAATTGTCTTCTCGGACAACCTTGATGACTCGGTAAGGACCTTCCCAAGTTGGTGCCAACTTACCCCGGCTTAGGTTAGGTCACTGATCTCGACTTTACGCAGGACGAGGTGGCCCGAGCTGACTTACCAAGGATGTACTCTACGATTGTAGAGTCTTGCTATGGCTTACATGCACGTCAGTTCCCGCAGGTGGGCCTCGGCTCACTTTTCTTCTAATAGGTCGAGGTTTTCTCACAACTGGCCGTCCAAGCTTTTCCTATCATAGTGCTTGGTTCTAAAGGTCGAGAAAACCACCTTCGGGGGTAAGACCGTAGTTGTACCAAAGGTGAGGCTGAAGGATGACTCTCCCGTTGCTGCCTTCATGGTCGTCCTTAATGCCCATAGGATGCTAGGGAGCTCGTCGACCTAAGACCATCGGGAACCAGTGACTCTTTTCTTTAGACCTTCAAGAATAGCTCAGTTAGTTACCTTGGCAAGTTCGTTGGCCTGGGGGTGAGCAACTGACCTGAATTTCAACTGAACATTGAAACTTTAGCAGAACCCTTTGAACTTGGGATTGTTGAATTGTGTTCCATTGTCTGTAACGATGATTCTTGGTATGCTGAATCGGATGATGATATTCTTTCAGACGAAGCTTTCGACCTACTTTTCCATGATCGATACCAATGGTTTAGTCCTGACCCACTTGGTGAAGTAGTCAACCCCAACTATGAGAAACCTTCATTGCCCCAAGGCAGGGGGGAATATGCCGAGCAGGTCAATTCCCTATTGGGCAAATGGCCATGCAACATTTGATATTGACAAAGTTGTTGGTTGGTGTTGCACATGGGCATGCCGCTGGCACTGCTAGCACTTCTATACATAAGCTTGTGCATCCCTGCACATTATCAACCAGTAATATCCTTGTCTTAAGATTTTGTGGGCTAACATACAGGTACTGATGTACTCTCCGCATATCCCCTCGTGCACCTCAGCCAAGGTTGTCTACGCCTCGCTAGGGCACAAGCATCGGAGCAAGGGTTGACTAAATCCTCTTCGGTAGAGTTGCCCATTGATTATGCAGTACCAAGGTTCCATCCTCTTAACCCGATGCACATCGGCCCTCCCTTTGGGAAGGAAACCCTCCTCTTTGAAACGAAGGAGCTCATTGACCCAGCTTTGCTCGGTCTCCACCGCAGCCACCTCGTATGCACTGATGGACGGTTGAGGGATCTTCTCTCATATTTGAAGGAAGATCTCGGTCCGTGTTGAATTAAGAGGGGTTGACAACAGTCTCAGTCGATGAAGTTCTGGTCCATCAACTCTTCTCCTTGAGGGTCTTGAGGTCGACCCCTGAGATTGTTCTACTCTAGGGTGCTTATGTTCCTCCTACTAGTTAGCCATCAAGATCTCGATGGCGATGCAATGGTTTGCTCTCTACATCATCTCGGGGATTTTGGTCAGAGGTTTTTCCAACAACGACCAAAATAATTTGGAAGGTCGAAGCCCCATTAAGAAGTCTTGGATGACCAAGGAGGGATGCACTTCAGGTACCACTCGAATTTCTGCTATGAATCACCCCACGAATTGGGCAAGGGGTTCTTTCGTCCCTTGAGCTATGCCGAGCAGTGAAGAAGTAGTGGGTTTCAGTTAGGTACTTACTAGAAAGTTTTGCTCAAACTCTTTCACAAGCTGATCAAATGAGGAGATTGTGGCCAGCTTGAGTTGAGTGTACCACATTCGAGTTGACCCTCTTAAGGTGGTAGGAAAGACGCGACACATGAGCACGTTCGAAGAGTCGTATAGAGCCATCTGGGCTCGGAAGGCTATCACCTGTACGGTCGGATCCGAGCTACCATCATTGGATTCCAAGGCGGGCATACCTAGGGGTAGCTTTTATACCTACCCATCAGAGGTCGATCGTACTTCGGTATTTAATGTCGTCGGTGTCCTTTGCTAAGGTGACGTACAACCTCATGTGGTCCCAAGATCCTCGAGCATCGTGCTTGTACCTGATGACTTTGTGCGTGGGTTCGCCTCATCCTCATTATCGTCCAGCTCGGATATTGACAATGCCAGGTCAACGGAAGGTGTGGTGTATGACTTTGATACGTGGCAGGTGATGGGCTAGCCCATTATCAACCCTATCATTCCCCCCCGAAAGACCTTTCTCGGCATTCCTTGAAGAGGGGCAAGGGAAATGATCTTTCATGTTCGAAGCTCTTGTCTTGATGTCATCTTTTGAGTCATGGAAAGTCCTATTGAATAGCCATAAGTGTGAATTGGTCAATCTGAAGTCGACATGACTAGTTGGGATTGAAGGTCCTTGGTCGGGACTAAAAGCCCGTTTTGATGTTGCATGAGACTGAAAGCCCGTTGGATGTTGCTCGAGACTGAAAGCCCGTTGGATGCTGGTCGGGACTGAAAGCCCTTAGTCAGGGCTGAAAGCCTATTGGAAGCTGATCGAGACTGAAAGCCCGCTATATGCTGGTCGGGACTAAAAGCCCTTTGGATGCTAGTCGGGATTGAAAGCCCTTAGTTGGGACTAAAAGCCTGCTAGAAGCTGGTCGAGACTGAAAGCCCACTAGATGCTAGTTAGGACTGAAAGCTCGTCTAGATGCTGCTCGGGACTAGAAGCCCGTTAGATGTTGGTTAGGACTGAAAACCCTTGGTCGAGACTGAAAGCCCGCTGGAAGCTGGTCGAGATGTTGATCAGGTTTTGGATTGGTCGAGCACTACTGCTATGGTTCTTGATTGGCCCGAGGCTTAGCTTGGGCTCGTGAGTGGCTGAGCACTACTACTCAGACCCACGACTTGTCCAAGGTGTAGCTCAGGCTCGTGAGTGGTCAAGCACTGCTGCTCGGGCTTACGACTTGCTCAAGGCATAGCTCAGGCTCATGAGTGGCCGAGCATTATTGCTCGGGCTCATGACTTGCCCAAGGCATAACTTGGGCTCGTGAGTGGTCGAGGTGCACAGCTCAGGTCTGTGACTTGCCCAAGGCATAGCTCGGGCTCGTGAGTGGCCGAGGTGCATAGCTTAGGCTCATGACTAGCCGATATACATAGCTCGGATTCATGACTACCCAAGGCGTAGCTCAGACTCATAAGTGTCCGAGGTGTGAACTTGGGCTTGTGACTGGCACAAGGCGTAGCTCAGACTCATAAGTGTCCGAGGCGTGTAACTTGGGCTTGTGACTTGCCCAAGGCATAGTTCAGGCATGTGAGTGGCCGAGATGTGTAGCTCAGGCCAGTGACTTGCCTAAGACATAGCTTGGGCTCGTGAGTGGACGGTCTTAAATGTAGTATGAGAAAGAGACTCAGAGAGCCCCACTGGGCAAATGGCCATGCAACATCAGACGTTGACAAAGTTGTTGCTGGTCGGTGTTGCACATGCTGGTTATAGGAGCCCTGCAAGCTAATCACGTAAGTGATGGCACGTGTGACACGCTGTGCGATCTTTTTGCTTATAATTATTATTGACATATTCTCACATTATATTATCTATTGCAAATATATTATGATGTCCTTGGTTTTGTGCAATGAGAATCAGATCATAATATGATCACGATAATGAGATCGATTCACCTTTAAACATGGGTCCTAAATAATCTTGGTCATAGGTTACACGAGAGGGGTATCGAGATAACTAGATAGATCGATGTACTATATACCCGTCCATATGATGGAGGCGGTTGGTCTCATAGCCACTTATGTAGAGACACTAAGGATATAGTACAAGTGCTTATTGGAGAATGAGTTTACTAATTGATCCGCTTATGAAATGTTATATGGTTAATGATACCTAATGTTAGACAATGATTTCATAGGCCAAGTTGTGTATTTGGTCCTTAGACTTAAGATACCAAGGATGCCTTATATGAGTACTCCTTTCTTTGACGTCAGACTTACAGGTTTGGAAAGTTCTAATTTTGGTATAATTGGATATCAGGATTGGTAGCCAACCTTACGAAAGTAATTGAGTGTCAATAGAGGATTACTCACTCTTAGTATAATGAGAGAAACTTTCTCAGACAAATTCCTAGTCAGGGTCATTCAGATTTAGAGAGGAGTTCCCCCGGAGAATCCAATTAGAGCAAGACTATAATGGATTCCGTATATGACTTGACAGTACCATATCCAATACATGATCTCTGAGATATTAGTTGGATGAGGGATTATATATATAAGATAACTGAGGATAGACAGGTCTGATAGATTTGATCATCCTATACCATCTGGGGGACTATGACGTAGTGGCCTAGTACGTCCATAGTCGATGAGTCAAATGAATTATTATAAGGATAATAATTTAGTATATTAGAAGGAGTTCTGATGGGAGTGACTCACGGCCAGCTTGATATCGAGCCTAGAGGGTTACACACGTATGGTGGATGCTTCAGCGACTAGAGGATTAGATAGAGATCCAATTAGCCCCTATTCTCATTAGATAAGACCCTGTGCTAATGGGCTCTTTGCTTGAGGCCCAATTATTATTAGATAGAAATCCAATAATATAAGGTTAGTAGATATTTGGATGAAGATCTAATACTCATTAAGGTAGGAACCCTAGCATTTTTTTGTGGCTCTCTATAAATAGGAGGGGAGACTCATGATTGATAGGCTACAACATTTGTCATCGTCTCATATTCACCTCCCTCCCTTTGTGTAAGAGTTGCAAGATCAGATTGGAAGAGTTCCACTGTAGAAATTCATTGTGTGGATACCACTAGAGAGGAATATGCTTGACTTCCTTCATCTTCTCTATCCGGATCTGAAATACAGGGATATACGATCTCCCTAGGTAATCAATCTATCACATGACATATTTTTTTTATTTTTGTGACTTTATTGCGACCCAATCTTTTGCATGATGAGTTGATATGCGTGGGAAACCAGTTTTGTTTTGAACTTTCGCTGCACATGTGATGCTCCCGTTGAGGTTTCCCAATAGTAGTATCAGACCTAAGGTTTTCGTGCGAAAAATTAGTTTTAACTGTGTGTGATGAGATTGAATCACGTAAAATCGTTCTACGTGTTCTTCCTACGTTTTTGCAGCAAACACAATGAGGAAAGGGGCAGCCGCTAAGCCATCTGCAGGGTGGCCATGAGCCCCCGAGGCGATCGGCAACTCGTGGGCGTCACCCTAGCCGATCGATGCGTAGCACCCATAGGGGCGCTAATCGAGGGGCCCACAGGCGGGCCAACGACCAACTTTGTCAGGATGTTGCCATTAGAACGTCGACAGGGCGACCCCTTGATAGGGCGGTTGCCGACGGGCATGGGCAGCCGCCGCCTACGTAGGGGCGATGGCGGTGGCGTAATAAGGGTGAGAGAAGAGAGCTAGGTTATCCTTTTGAGAAAAAGATTATACTACCCCTTGGAATTTGAGAAATTCCAAAGGGTATCCTATGCTTAAAATATCAAAAATACCCTCAATAATTCTATAAATTTCAAGGATTGTCCTCTTATCCAGAATTATGAAAATACCCTTGATAATTCTAGAAATTTCGAGCATGTCCTGATTTCTAAAAAATAATTAATTAAATAATTTAATTAGTTATTATATTCTTTGAACTTGGGATTATTGAATTGTGTTCCATTGTCTGTAACGATGATTCTTGGTATGCTGAATCAGATGATGATATTCTTTTAGGCAAAGCTTTCGACCTGCTTTTCCTTATGCATCCCTGTGTATTGTCGACCAGTAATATCCTTGTCTTAAGATTTTGTGGGCTAACATGCGGGTACTAATATGCTCTCCGCATATCCCCCCGTGCACCTCAGCCAAGGTTGTCTGCACCTTGCTAGGGCACAAGCATCGGAGCAAGGGTCGGCTAAATCCTCTTTGGTAGAGGCACCCATTGATTACATAGTACCAAGGTTCCATCCTCTTAACCCGACGTGCATCGGCCCTCCCTTTTGGAAGGACACCCTTCTCTTTGAAACGAAGGAGCTCATCGACCCAGCTTTACTCGGTCTCCACCGCAGCCACCTCGCGTGCATTAATGGATGGTCGAGGGATCTTTTCTTGTATTTGAAGGAAGATCTCGGTCCGCGTCGAATTGAGAGAGGTTGACGACAGTCTCGGTTGGTGAAGTTCTGGTCCGTCAACTTCTTTTTGAGTGTCCCGAGGTCGACCCCAGGATTGTTCTGCTCTGGGGCGCTTTTGTTCCTCCCACTTGTCAGCCATCAAGATCTCAGTGGCGATGTAATGGTTGCCTCTCTGCATCATCTTGAGGATTGTGGTTGAAGGTTTTTCCACCAACAACCAGAATAATTTGGAACGCCGAAGCCGCATTAAGAAGGCTTGGATGACCAAGGAGGGGTGCGTGTCGGGCACCACTCGAATTTCTGTTATGAATCACCCCACGAACTGGGCAAGGGGTTCTTTCGTCCCTTGAGCTACGCCGAGGAGCAAAGCAGTAGTGGGTTTCGATCGGGTACTCGCCAAATAGTTTTGCTCGAACTCCTTCGCAAGCTGATCAAATGAGGAGATCATGACTAGCTTGAGCCGGTTGTACTATATTCGAGTTGGCCCTCTTAAGATGGTAGGAGAGATGCGGCACATGAGCACATCCAAAGAGCCATACAAAGCCATATGGGCTTGGAAGGCTGCCTTGTGCTCAACCGGCTCCAAGCTGCCATCATAGGATTCCAGGGTGGGTAGCCTGCAATTGGCTGGGATTTGTTCATCTTGTACCTCGGGCATGAATGGTGAACCTCCCTTCGAGCTTTCACCTAATTCCTCCTTCAACTTAGTAAACTCCTTTTGTACCTCATCCAGTCATCAATTCACTTGACAAAGTTGTGCCTATCGGTTGAGTCCAATGACAGAGTGTCAGGCTCCCATGGAACGTGCATAGTTTCACGGGGGCGTGTGGTCGACCTCCCGGGAGCAGCAAGCGGGGCCTCCGACTAGTTCTCTAGTGGGGGGTCCTGTGTCACGTGGTCAGGCCGAAGCGGTCCCATGTCCTCTCGAGGGCCGACTTGGCTTGCTTGCGGTTGCTAAGGCTCCGGCCCAAGGGGGACCACTGACTATGCCAATTGGGGAATATGAGGGATGATGACCTATATCATCCCAGTAAGGGCTTGGACCTAATGGGATAGACCGAGGAAGGCCTCAGCTAAAATTGTTGGGGACGAAGGATTTGCGATTAGGGGAGTGAGTCCCGGGTCATTGAACAACCACTAGTATCGATTGAGGGTTAGTGTATATGATATCTGTTGGCATGGTTTGAGGTCCGAGGCTCCAACACCGAACATAGAAAATAGAAACCAAATTTTACATGTAAACACATGATACGAGACAGCTCAGAATTGTATCAAGGATATGGCATACTGTGATGGTGTACTTCAGTTAAAAGATAAGACATGCAAAAGCTATAGATACAGGTAAAAAGGGAGACAACAAAATGGTTCTCTCTCTCGACCTCAAACCACATGGATGAAGTATCGCAAATGGGTTGTTCCATTAATGAGTTGTACATACACATGTAACTTGCTTCCTTGCATGTCTGTACATTTCACAAAGTGGTAGGCTCATTAATAAGAGAGGGTTAGGACTGGTTTGTATCTGTAACTACAGAAGCGCTATTGTATACTTTGGCATTATAGACATACGGTTCCTTTTTCCTAGATAACTTAATATTTGTCACACATAAATTGTTGAGTGAGCTGATCAGAGTGAGATTTCCTGCAGAGGTTCTTGTTACAAGTGTTGCAGGTTCCACATGCAGTACTTATGCTTTAAATTTTACGTAAACATTATGTCAGAGGTTATAATTCTTGCACCCACGATAGAAATATTTTCATACTCTCCCCATGGACTTAGACTATTGAGACAAAACAACATATCTCTGTCTTCCTGTATGACTTGCACTTCATTGTAGTGTATTCAGGATGAGATCTTTGTAGTAATCCTTTTTTTTTTTTTCTCATTCACAAATTGTAAGTTAGAGAAACAGAGAAGGAAAAATAATAGTGCACCTGACAGTCCTTTAGAACAACAGGCTCTTGAAGCTGCACATTACAGCATACAACATTGAATAGAACAACCATCTTCAATGGTGTGACATGATTCATCACAATAGAATTGACGATCTGCAGTACCAAACACAAATCATTAATATCATAAATTGTAGTGTCTTCCCGCAGCATATACATGATTTTCATTTATAGCTTCAAGAATTACACCTTTGATAATAACAAATCAGAATTGGCTTGAGATAAGGTGTACTGTGGTGTCTATGTATCTTGACATTTGAACCAATCCTGCAGTGGCGACCAATGACAGATTGTTTCACACTACATTTATCACTTAATTTTGAGCCTTCTACGAGCATGCATTGTGGACCAACCTATATCACTAAGTTACATGAGTCATGTGGATAATAAAAAACAACACATGATTTTACAGAGGATAACAAAAAATTTAAGTACCAAAATGCATTAAAAAAAAATGTAGTCCAACAGAGAAAACTCAGTACTGAACATAACTCCAACAAAGTACACTTAAAAAGTAAGATTGCAAGGGCATTAGTACATGAAAAGGTAAAAGCAAAATTGATTTTTGAGGTGGCACTAAGTTAACAATTAAACCCTATTGGTTAAACAAGGTAACTTCTGGGGTTTTATATGGACTGATTTCTATTATACCATTAATCATGCATAAGAAAGTGACTCGATGATCGTCTATGCCATACCAGAAGTATGAGGACACTTAGCTTACCTTTCTAATAAAATGCATGCATGAAAAATCAAATATATTTATTGAAAAATCAAATATATACCACACGCACCATAGGTAGAATGAAATGATACTAATAATGTGCAATGGCTAACTGTAGTTTTAGATCCCAGCTCAGCAGATAGATGAATGATGTTGTTTTGTGCAGAGAAGGAATACCCAGAAAGGTGACTAGCCTCTCATACCACCCATTTGCCATATGAAAATTTATTAGCTGTTACAATGAAAAGTTATTCAGCTGCAACATCATGATTGTATTCTAGATTTTAGATTCTTACATCACGATTAATGTCACTATATGCCCGAATAGAGTTTAAACGAGCACAATACTTGCTTTCACTGGAAATATAAACACAGCATTTATGGGTTCTTCGAGCATCAGGTAGCGACTTAAGTCTAAAAGCATGGGGCTCCTGGCAAGCAGAAGGAGCAATTTCTCGGTGTTGAGACAAACATGGCAGGTCATTTTGTGAAGATATATTATCCATCCCAGATTCAGATTTAACAACTCCATTATCTTATACTTCTGAATTCTGATGACAATGATGCAATTGTAATGTTAGCTAATGGCAGCAAAAATAAAAAATTACTAACAAGTACAGATATTAGCATACCAGCTGGGTTCTGATCAGATACGGTAGAATATCCTGTCCAATGCTATGAAATTTATCCTTTTGATCCAAAATGTCCTGCAGAACACTCCTGATACATGATAACTTTTTAGAGGACAAAGAAATGGATTTAGTCGCCAAAAGCATAAGAAAGAAGATTATATAAAAAATATATATAATAGTCACCACAATTAAAGGAAATGTCAGACCTTTTAAATGCATCATACATGTGTGCATCCATGAGGTCAGCTCGAATTTCAATCTAAAAGCAGCCAAAAAAACCTTGACATGAGAACAATAAGTGAATTAAATAGAGGATCTATAAGTCTTCAGATTGAGCACATAAGGCAAAAGGTGGCAGCAACAAATGACCTTCATATCACTTCCTAGCTTGAACATGCAATGACTAGATAGCCAAATTAACTAATAAAAACACCACTTGACAAGAAATTCAACAGAATCTTGATGAGATTCGCCTGTACAAAAAGCATATGATGGAGGTGTCATTTACATGCTAGTGAGAATTAGTGTGTGGCATTTGACCATACAGGCAATTGTTTTAACTGAAAAGTTAGAATATTTTCTATATCAACTCCACATGATTTGCATGAGTATGTGGTAAAAAATCACTAAAAAACTGAACCAAGAAAAAAGGATGCAACATGTAGTAAAAAGCAAGAGGTTAAAACATTATTATCCATAGTTATGAAAAATTATGAAACAGATTTTATACCTGTCCCACTGCCCCAAGAATGCTCTTTTGAACTCGAATATCCTTTTCAGCTTCAGCCCCTGTCGAGGTATTATGTTACATAAAGTAACCAAAAAAGACGCTAGGTAATTTATACTTGGCATGATAAATTTAACAACCTGTTGACATGTGTAATAAATATTGTCTGGAAAATATAGCAAGCAGTTCTTTAAGGTGTAAAAAGCTTTGTTGATATTAGACATCATCACACAGACCAGGCAAAGTCAAAGATTAAGTAGCAGGGAGGTGTAATGTGTGCCAACACCCATCAATTTGTTCCAATAAAAAAGCTTGGATGAATGTGCTATTGGTTTTAGAGGCTCACAGTCTCATTAGTAGTAGATGTCCAAAAGAACAAAAAAAAAAAAAGAAATAAAAGACAAAAGAGAACAAGATGCTCCAGAATGCACAGTTATTGATCTACAATATTTATTATGTACATTAGAAGGACCCAATTGATCCATCCACTGTGGTGTACAGCCATGAAGTGAAAGCTTGGCATCAGAGACAAAAAGGTAAAGGTGATGAAGAATACCAGATGAGCTTTTTCCACAAGGAAATCCCACAAAACCTGTGAGGTTTCTTGTCTGCTTCTTCACAATGTGATCAGCACAAGGATCCCAAGTTTAGATGACCAGAAAGCACAAAGATGGGAAGTTACTCTAAAAAGAAAAGTAAGCAAGGGTAGAAAGAAGGGTTGGAATGCGGCAGCCCAAAGCAACTTTCAATGCCCACCTTGGACATCTTTAAAAACGTATTACATGCGTCCACGCCTGCTCATGATGCTCTCTTCGCTCAGCACATCTCCACCCGTCATCCACGGTCCCATACACTACATATGTATAATTAAATATATATCACTATTTGATTAGTTAAAATTAAAATAATCTAATTAAATAAACTTATTTGGCTAAAGTACATATTTATCATATTACGTGGATACCATCAATTATATTTTTAATTTGCTGACGTGATAAGTTAGGAATATGAAATATTATAAATCATAACTTACGGTTATCACTTATGACTATAAAAATGGGTTATGGTCCCCACGAATGAATATTCTTTTCACCTGTTAAAAAGAAATCAAAATATTCCAAAATAACTCTACCATTGAAAGACCAATATGCCAATCAATCCAAAATACTTTAATGGATTCATCAAGTACATATTTATGTTAATATATTTCATAATTATTGTACGACTTTATGTATATTATTGAGAATTTAATAATATTGATAAAAATATTCTGAAAAGGTTTTGGATTTATAAGGTATGTATGATCCATATTTATTATGATTAAATTTCTAATAATGATATTAGAGTCATCCGACAATGATTACTGAACATATTTTCATGCATTTTAATAGTATTTTAGTACTATTTTATTTTGATTTGATTCTAATGTTGATGGGGAAGATAAAATCATCGATTTTATGAACTATTTGTTGTAGCATAATTATTCACTACGACACCTTTGGATTTTGTCTAATTGGTTTAATTTATGTAAAATTGTTTGTTGATATAAATTGAATAGTTTATATATGTTAAATGTCTGAATCAATAAATTAAGGTTAAACCAATTTGACTAATATAGTTCAAATTAAATTAGTGATTATAAAGTTGTTTAATATTAGATTGAGTAATTTAATACATGAAGTCACCAAAGTGACCTCTCATATGTAACATTTCTCATGAAAATATTAAATATAATGTATATTTATATCTATACAATAATTACTCGACCCAAAGGAAGGTTAATAACTGGTAAAATTTTATACACACTAATAGAAATAAAAGAAAATAACTTTGTATATGAATAAATACTAGCAGACTGTCATGCACAGCGAAATTAAATAAAAATTACAATCAAATGAACACTAAGATTTACATGAAAAACTCTTCCAACTTGAAGGGTAAAAACCACGAGACAAGCCAGAGAAAATTCACTATCAAGATAATGAATAAATAGATTTCAAAGCTTCTTACCCAAACCCGAGCAACAGCCATAAGAGAATCTATAAGGATATAAGGACTATATTTACTATGCATAATATCTAAAACATTCCTAGATTATTACAGTAATAATCAACTATAAACTGATCTAACATGAGATATAGATGATTAAGAATAGTCTTTCTTTGTCCTTGTCTTCTTCCTTTCCAGGATCTCTTGTTTTATGTCATCTACTGTAAACCTGCATCATTCTTTCTCTCTCCTATATTTTCAACCGTCACTGTCATCTTTTTCATAACTCTAGCTCCCAAATCTAGGGTTTAGGTTAAGATATATGAAGATTAAGGCTGTGGACTTCACTAAAGCCCATTATCGGCTGAATCTGGACCATCTGCCCAATAGCCTCTCCCTTCAGCCTATAAAGAAGGTTGTCTCATGACTCCTCAATGTGAAGCCATACTGACCAACCGTCGGCACATCTCCTATCTCTCTTTTGACAAAGTCTTTGTCAATATGTCCACCCCATTATCATCTGTGTGAATTTTCTAAAGCTGTAACTGCTTTTCTTCAAGCACACTTCTGATCTAGTGATATCCGACATCTATATGCTTTGACTTAGAATGAAATGTTGGGTTCTTGCACAAATAGATGACACTCTGGCTGTCATAATACACCATATAGTTTTTCTATTTCAACCTTAATTTTTGTAAGAATCTTTTCATCCATAACATTTCTTTGCAAACCTTTGTAGCAGCAATATATTATGCTTCTATGGTGGAGAGAGCAATACACCTTTGCAATCTGGACTGCCATGATACAGCTCCCCCTATAAAAATAAGCATAAAACCTAATGTGAACTTCCTTGTATCAATATCTCTTGTCATATCTAGATCTGTGTAACCTGTTAATACAGATGGTCCACCTCCAAAGCTTAAACAAACTTTAGAGCTTTCTCTTAGATATCTAAAAATCCATTTCACTATTGTCTAGTGCTCTTTGCTTAGATTAGTAAGAAATCTGCTAGCAACACTCACTGCATATGTGATGTCCGGTCTCGTATATAACATCACATATATTAAACTTTCAACTGCTAAAGCATAAGGAACTTTTTGAATTTTCTTCTTCTCCTCATCACTTGACGAACTCTAATCTGAGCATAACTTGAAGTGACCTGCAAGAGAAGAACCAACTAGCTTTGTATTGCTCATATTGAACCTGTCTAATACCTTCTCAATATATTTCTCCTATGACAACCAAATCTTCTTGTGTCTTCTGTCAAGAAAAATCTGCATGCCCAATATTTCCTTTGTTGGCCCCATGTCCTTTATTGCAAAAGACTCACTTAGTTTCTTCTTCAACCTATCAATCATAGATATATTTTTCCCAAGGATAAGCATGTCATCAACATAAAGTTAAGAGAATAATAAAATCCTCACCAAACCGTTTGATGTACACACAATGATATAAAGTTATTCTTTTGTAGTCATTTTCAATTATAAATGAATCAAACTTTTTATACCACTGTCTTGGAGCTTGCTTCAGCCCATACAAGCTCTTCTTCAACTTGCAGATTAGATTTTCTTTACCTTTGACTCCGAAGTCTTATGGTTGCTCCATATAAATTTCCTACTCCAAATCACCATCAAGGAAAGCCGTCTTCACATTTAACTGTTCAACCTCCAAGTCTAGGTTAACAGCAATACCAAGAGTAACACATATAAAAAATATTTTAATAATAGAAAAAAAATCTTTTCAAAGTCAATACCTTTCTTTTGACTAAAACCTTTCACAACTAATCTAGCTTTGTACTTTGGTTGAGAACAATATTCTTGAGTCTTCAACCTGAAAACTCACTTGTTCTTTAAGGCCTTCTTTCTGGTAGTTGCACCAAATCATATATGTGGTTTTTCTGCAGAGAATTCATTTCTTCATGCATAGTAACAAACCACTTCTTTTTCTGCTCACTTTCAATTGCTTCCTGGCAACTCTCTAGTCCACCTGCATCAGTAAGCATCATATACTCATTTGTATAGTATCTTTTGGAAGGTTGACGTGGTCTAAACGATCTTCTTAACTGAAATTATGTGGGAACTTGCTCTCTTTCTTCTTCCTGCTCAACATATCCTGTAGGTAGATCAACATCTGGCTCTGCACCATCTTCATACACATCTCCCCTATCACCCTGATATACTGGAGGAATAACTGAGTCACAGTCTACAAATTCCTCTACATAAGTCTTAGCTGGTGCCTCCTTCAAATCCTCAATGGTTTGATTCTCAAAAAAGATAACATCTTTGCTTATGAACATCTTCTACTTTTTTGGATCCCAAAGCCTATAACCAAACTGATCATATGAGTAGTTAAGAAAAATACACTCTTTTATCTTATAATCTAGCTTGGACCTCTCATTGTCTGGAACATGTGCAAATGCACAACAACGAAATACTTTTATGTATTTATAAGAGACATCCTTCCTAGACCATACATGCTCTACAACATCACCATCTAGAGCTGTACATAGTGACAAGTTGATCAAATCAATTGCAATCCTCAAACCCTCATCCTAAAATGTTTTGAGTAGCTTGGCCTGTGAAAGCATACATTTAATTTTTTCCATGATAGTGCGATTCATCCTCTCTACAATTACATTATGTTGAGGTGTACCAGGAACTATCAACCCATGATGGATACCATATGACCTGCAATAATCATTAAATAATTTTATATACTCACCACCATTATCTGATCTTATATATTTCAATTGTCTTTTTATCTTCCTTCCAACTCTGGTATAAAACTTCTTGAAGACATTAATAACCTGATCTTTGGTTTTTAAAGCGTAGGCCCAAACTTTCCTAGAAAAGTCATCTATAAAAGTGATAAAATAAACCACTAATATTAGGAATATTAATAGATCCACCAGGAGTTTTTATCCTCAAAGGACTACACGCATGTATTTTTCTAGATAATGTAGGACTAACAAAGGAAACTCTATGTTGTTTGCCAGCCAAACAATTAATATAAGGGTTCAGACGTGTACCTCTGATGTCTGGCAATACATCTCTCTTGGAAAGTGCTTACAGCCTCTTTTCGCTCATGTGTCTTAGTCGTCTATGCCACAACTCTATGCTGAAGTCTTTCTCTATAGCATTCAACTGCTTACCACAAGCTTTAGCCTGCAATTTGTATAAGGTGTGACATTTCTTTCCATTAGCTACAACAAGAGAACCTTACCAAGCTTCCACTGTCCTTTATGAAATCTGACATTAAAGTCTTCATCATCTAGTCTTCTAACTGAAATTAAATTCAACCTTAAGTCAATCATATGCCTCACATTTTGAAGTACCCACTTACAGCTAAAGTTAGTCTTTATATGGATATCACTCATGATAATGATGTATGCTGTGTCATAATTGCCCATCTTGACAACACTAAATTTTCCAAACCTATAAGTAGTAAAAAACTCCCTTCGTGGTGTAGCATGATAGGAAGCACCTGTATCAATTATCCACTCGAGATCCTAGCACACACAAGAAAAAATATCATCAGAAGTAGATAAAATAAATAATTACTACCTTGTACTATAGCTATGGTATTCACTTTCGATTCTGTACGCTCCACTTCTTTCCTCTTTTTCTTGTTCTTCTTAGGTTGCTTGCACTGATTCTTATAATATCCTTTCTCACCATAATTGTAGCAAACAATAACCTTTCTTGATCTTGACTTGCTTCTACCCATGCGTGAACCACTTCTATCATTTGACTTTGACCTTCTTCTATTCTCTGAGATAAGTGCTTGTGAATCAATCTGAGAAGTTGCTGAATTCTTTCTCCTCAACTTCTCATTCAACAAACTGCTTGTTATGGTGATAACACCATCTAGCGCATAATTACTGAGGAAAACTACCAATGTCTCCTAACTTTCTAGCAAAGAACTAAGAAGTAACAATGACTGTAACTCATCAAGAGATATTTTTATAGATGATAACTAGTTAGTAATACTCTACATTTCATTAAAATGTCCAGGAATAGAAGTACCCTCTTTATATATTAAGTTCACAGGTTTTCTGATCAAGAAAGCTTTGTTGCCAACTATGTTTCTTTTATAAAGACCTTCTAACTTTTTCCAAAGAGAGTAAGTATAACTTTCAGTAGAAACATAGTGAAAGACACTATCATCAAGCTATTGACGAATAAATCTAACTATTTTTCAATCTAACCTCTTCCACTCATCATCTATCATAGTTGTTGGTTTTGCACTATCCTCTTGTAAAAGTCTATACAAGTCTTTGCAATACAAGAGATCTTTTATTCTTGATTTACATATCATCCAATTGTTTTTGTTCAAGCTAATTATATGAGAAATATTACTAGCCTCCGTGTTCAAATACAAAAGTTAAATGCCACCAAAACTCTGCTCTTATATCAATTGATGGGAATAAAAGGAAGAAACTTTATATACGAATAAATACTAGCAGACCGTCATACACAGCGGAATCAAACAGAAATCATAATTAAATGAATACCAAGATTTACGTGGAAAACCCCTCTATCTTGAAGGATAAAAATCACACGACAAGTTAGAGAAAATCCACTATCAAGATAATGAATACAGATCTCAAGGCTTCTTGCCCAAACCTAAGCAACAGTTACAAGAGAATCACAGGGATACAAGGACTATATTTACTATGCATAATATTTAAAACCTTCCCAAGTGATTATAGTAAGAATCCACTGTAAACTGATCTAAACTGAGATATAGATGATTGAGAATAGTCTTTCTCTATCATTGTCTTTTTCCCTTTCCTAGATCTCTTGTTTTCTACCCTTTATTGTCAATCTACAACCTTCTTTCTCTCTCCCACATTTTAAGTCATCGCTGCCCTCTTTTTCACAACCCTAGACTTCAAATCTAGGGTTTATGTTAAGATAAATGAAGATTAAAACTATGAACTTTACTAAAGCCCATTATGGGCTGAATCTGGGCCATCTACCCATCTGCCCAATACACACTTATGATGGCAAACATGTTATAATTATAAAATTTTATATGTGAATAATAAATCAATCCAAAGATGAGTTTATTATTTGACATATCTTATTGTCAGTGTTTGATCATTACAACAAGACTACCACTAGCAATTAATATTGAAGTCCAAAGATAAGATATTAATATTGCATTTGGTATCTTGAGATGGGTTATATTATTATTTAAATTTTCTTAACTATATGTATTATAAATATGAGCATAATTTATGGTTGTCTATTATTCTCTTATTTAGATTATCATGCTACAATATCTACTAGCCTTAGTTTAGTATCAGTCTAAATAGAACTAACTTTAAGGTTTAGAAGGAAAATATTTTCATATTTTTTGTTGCATGGATCTGGACCTTGCACTAAGGGAAGACCAACTCGCTTCTCTTACATAATCTAGTACTCCTGATTACTGGTTACAGGTGCCCTGCAAGCCAATCACATGAGTGATGACACGTGTGATACGTTGTGTAATCTTTTTTATTTATGATTAATATTGGTATATTCTCACATTATATTATTTGTTGCATATATATATTGTGATGTTCTTGGTCCTATGCAATGGAAATCGGATCGTAATGAGATCATGATAATGAGATCGATTCACCTTTAAACATAGATCCTAAATAATCACGGTCAAAGGTTACTCGAGAGAGACATCGAGATAACCGGACAGACTGGTGCACTATATACCTATCCATATAATGGAGGCAGTTGGTCTCATAGTCACTTGTATGGAGACACTAATGATATAGTACAGGTGCTCATTGGAGAATGAGTTCACTGATTGATTCGCTTGTGGAATGATGTATAGTTAATAATACCTAATGTCAGATAGCGATTCTATAGTTTCAGTTATGTATCTGGTCCTTAGACTTGAGACACCAAGGATGCCTTGTATGAGCACTTCTTCTTTTGGCGCCAAACTTATAGGTTTGAAAAGTTTCAGATCTGGTACAATTAGTTATCGAGATTGGTAGCCAACATTACAAGGTAATTGAGTGTCAATAGAGGATCATCCACTCTCGGTATCATGAGAGAAATATCTCATATGTGCTTGCTTAGACAAATCCCTGGCCAGGGTCATTCGGATTGAGAGAGAAAGAGTTCTCCGAGAGAATATGGTTAGAGCGAGACTATGACAGATTTCGTATGTGACCTGACAGTACCATGTCCAATATACGATCTCTAGGATATTAGTTGGATGAGTGATTATAGATACACAGTAATTACGAACAGACAGGTCCGATGGATTCGATCCCCCTATACCGTTTACAGACTATGGTATAATGGCCTAGTATGTCCATAGTCGATGAGTCGAGTGAATTATTATAGAGATAATAATTCACTATATCAGAAGGCATTCTGATGGGAGTGACTCACGGCCAGCTTGGTATCAGGCCTAGAGGGTTATACACATATGGTGGATGCTTCAATGAATAGAGAATTGGATGGAGATCCAATTAGCCCCTATTCTTATTAGATGAGTCCCTATGTTGATGGGCTCCTTGATTAAGGCTCAATTAAAGGCCTAAGGAGATTATTGGATAGAGATCCAATAATATAAGGTTAGTGGATAATTAGATAGAGATCCAATACCCACTAAGGTAGGAGCCCTAGGGTTTTTTGGTGGCTCTTTATAAATAGGAGGGGAGACTCATGGTTGATAGGCTGTAGCTTTAGCCACTACCTCATATTCTCCTAAGCAAGAGTTATAAGATCAGATTGGAGGAGTTTTGCTGTAGAAGTTCATCATGTGGATACTGCTATGGATATACGATCTCCCTAGATAAAATCAATCTCTCACACATCACGGTTTTTCGATTTTTATGATTTTTCTCACAACCCCAATCTTTTGTACGATAATTTAATCTGCATGGGAAATTGGTTTTTTGTTTTGATTTCCGCTGTGCATGTGATGCTCTCGCTGATGTTTCCCAATAGTAGTATCAGAGCCAAGATTTTTGTACGAAAGAGTGGTTTTAAACTGTGTGTGATGAGATTAGATCGCATAGAATCGTTCTATGCATTCTTGCTGCATTTTCGCAGCAAAGGTAACAAGGAAGAGAGGCGGCCAGCCACGACCAACCCCTATGCAGGGTCGACCACCCACGGCTAGGCCGACTGCAAAGTGCAGCTAGCTGCGGCCAAGGCCCCCTATAAAGGGGCGATCGGCCATGGCCAAAGCCCCTTGCAAGGGCAGCCGCCAGCATGCGTGGTCGCCTATGGGCATGGCTGGCGGCGGCTTGCAGTGTTGGCGACTGCGACCACGCCAACACCGCGCTGCCGCAAGGGGCAGCGGCCAAGCCACAAGGGTCAGCCGCCCGGCCATGCCGCAAGGGGCAGCCCTACGGCTAGGGCTGCCGCCTGCAAGGGTGGCCACTCCTGCAGGGGTAGTGCCCGCACAAGGTGGCATCGCCCACCCGCGAGGTGCCGCCCGAGGGCAGCAACGCCTGCGTAGGGCAACTATGGTGGCATAGTGAGGGTAAGGGAAGAGGGCTAGGGCATCCTTTTGAGAAAAGGATGATCATACCCCTCTGAATTAGGAAAATTCTGAGGATTGTCCTTGTGTACAGAATTCCCAAAATACCCTCAATAATTTTAAAAATTCCAAGGACTGTCCTAGATCTAGAATTATGAAAATGCCCTTGACAATTCTGGAAATTCTAAACATGTCTTGATTTTTAAAAAATAATTAATTAAATAATTTAATTAATTATTATATATCTAGTAATCCTATATATGATGTGATGTATAATGTGGATAGATGATCATAAGCCATGTGTTGTGATGTGTGTAATTGTGATTATTATTATTATTAGGACCTGCATGCCTTTGTTTTTCTAGTTTATTATCGGGTCAGCATGCTTGTGATTATTTGTAATTACATGGAGAGGCGTGTCGGGAGCGTGGAGATGACAGAACCGATGATGATGAGATCAACAATCACAGGGCATGGAGATGCGCCGATGCACACAGATCTTATTGTGAGTGATTAGGCCTATTGGCTCGGGCTTAATCATATTATGTGATGGCTCATGATCATCCGATGCGGCTTACATGTGTGATATGTTATACACCTACTAGATATATATATATATATATACATATATATTTGCATGTGATGTAGATATATATTAAATATGTATGTGTGTGACGCGACATATTAGGAGACCGATAGAAAACAAATACCCCTCCTACGATAATATTAAGTCGGTAAACGTGAGGCAATAAGATTGACCCATGTGGCCTTCCATCATTATAGGAAGAATTTGAATCCCGACATAGGTTGAGTTGGTCGAGTCACTCGAGGCTCACCTATCTACGTGATCGAGTTCTTGCCTACGATATATATATGTCACTGGTGACTTGAGGACATGGTATGACTTGATCGAGCAGTCAAGAGCATATCCATTGAATCAGACTCATCTTGTAACGATGGTGATGACTTAACTAAACTTTATAGTTGGTCGAGCAGTCGAGATCATGATGATTTGGAGGTCGAACATGACGGGAATCACAAGGAGTTATGATTGATAAGAGTTGTCTACCTTTTAGGCTTAGTGTAGTTGGTCGAGTCCCTCGGGATTGTACTAAGACGCCAGTTGGATCCTGATCCCCACTAGGAGTCTGTCGGAGACTTTCGTCTCACGCGTCGACGGTGTCGCATGGTTTGCTAGGAAAATAGTGGGAGTACATTAAGATAGAAGTCCATATTTTAATTAGTATTTTCTATAAAGTATGCACGTTATTTATTTTTTACTATATCTTGTTTTTCAGAAACATGTCACTCACAAACCCCCTACGTGGTATACTTGATGTCAACTGCCTCACTGGTCCAAACTATATAGATTAGCTCCATAATTTGAGAATTATTCTTACAGTTGAGAAAATCGCATACGCCCTTGATACAATTATGCCCACGCTAGAAGAAGGGGCAAGCGAGGATAAGATCGCTCGCTATATGAAGTATATAGATGATTCCACATTAGCAAAATGTTATATATTGGCCTTCATAACTCCTGAGTTACAGAGGTAACATGAGAGCATAGATGCAGATTCTATCCTTCTTCATCTCCGCCAACTGTTTGAGAAACAAGGAATAACTCAAAGATATGAGATATCTAAGAGACTCTTCCAAGCTAGGATGACAGAAGGGACATCAGTTGAGAACCATGTCCTAAAGATAATATAGTGGATCGAGAAACTCACAGGTCTAGGAATCTTAGAGGACAACCTGTCCGTTGATCTTATACTTCAGTCCCTACCAGATTTCTTTTCTCACTTCATCATGAACTTTAACATGAGCAAATTTGAGGTGACTCTCCCTGAGCTCCTCAATATGTTGATGGAAGCTGAGAGTGCCATCAAGAAGGAGAAGCCAATTCTCTATATTGGTGAGACAAAAAAGAAAAAGAATGCTAGCAAGATCCTTAAGAAGGCCAAGGGCAAAGAAAGACCAGGTAAGGCAAAAGTTGCCAAGAAATACCCAAGAAATGATAAAAGATAATGCTTCCATTGTGGCCAAGGCAGGCATTGGAAGAGGAACTGTAAGGACTACCTTGTAGAGAAGGCAAGACAGAAGCTTGGAGAAGCTTCAGATATATTCATGATCAGTCTCCACTTGTCAAATTTTCATAATAACACGTGGGTATTGGATACCGAGAGTACTTATCATATCTGTAATTCGTTACAGGTTCTGACAAGACCTAGGAGATTGGCCAGAGGTGAGATGGACCTCAAGATAGGCAATAGAGTAAGAGTTGCTACAATTGCATTGGAGAGGCCACCCTACATCTGCTTGGTAGAGCTATTATTACATTAGATGTATACTATTTTGTTCTCTCTATTATCAAAAATATTATTTTTATCTCTAATTTGATAATTAGTAGATATAAATTAATTTTTAAGAATAATAATTGTTCAATAATTATGGATGATGAGATCATCACTAAAGAGACCCTTACAAATGCCTTATATGTGTTAGACACTTCTCACATATCATGAATATAAACATGTCTAAGAGGAAAAGAGATGAGGTGAATAATACATACCTATGACATTGTAGGCTAGGTCATATACATGATGAAAAGATTCAAAAGTTGCTGAAAGATGGATACTTATATCCATTTGACTATGAGTCATATGCAACTTATGAACATTGCCTTCGTGGAAAAATGACCAACTCTCCTTTTAGTGGAACTGGAGAGAGAGCTACTGAGTTATTGGAACTCATATATAATGATGTATATGGTCCCATGTCGACTCAAGCTATAGGTGGTTACTCTTACTTCATTATATTCACTAATGATTTCTCTAGGTATGGACACGTGTACTTAATGAAGTACAAATCTGAGGCTTTTGAGAAATTTAGGAAATTTAAGAATGAGGTAGAGAACCAAATTAGAAAGAGTATTAAAACTCTTCGATCAGATCGAGGAGGAGAGTACTTGAGTATAAAGTTCACTCATTTCCTCAGGGACAATGAGATTCTATCTCAGTGGACACCTCCTTATACACCTCAGCTCAATGGTGTAACAGAAAGAAGGAATGACACGCTGTTAGACATGATGCGGTCCATGATAAGTTTCGCTGATCTACCCATCTCGTTCTGGGGGTACGCCCTAGAGACTACAGCTTACATTCTGAATAGAGTTTCATTAAAGTCAGTAGTATCTACACCATATGAGATATGGAAAAGAAAGAAGCCCGATCTTAAGGTGGTTAAGATTTTGGGCTGTCTTGCCCACGTTAAAAGATACAACCCTTACAAGTTGGAATTAAGGACGAAATGGTGCACATTCGTGAGATACCCTAAAGAGACTTTGGAGCATTATTTCTATCATCCCGAGGATCGAAAAGTCTTTATTGCCAAGAGAGTTGTGTTCCTCGAGAGGGAACATATTCTTGGTGGAAACAGTGGGAGCAAGATAGAATTAAGCGAGGTTGGAGAACCTAGCACCATTCTAGAGCCAAAGTCTGTTCAGGTACCTAATACACAAGTTCCAACTTTGCGTAGGACTAATAGAGGATCTCACCCTCCTGAAAGATATGTGGGATATATTAGTGGAGATGACTCTCAGGATGTTGATCCTCAGGCCTATGAGGAGGCTATTATGAGTATAGACTCCGGGAAGTGACAAGAAGCTATGAATTCTGAGATGGATTTCATATACTCTAATAAGGTTGGGAACCTTGTGGATGCACTTGAGGATATTATACCCATTGGCTACAAATGGATCTTCAAGAAGAAGATCGGAGTGGATGGAAAGGTAGAGACCTATAAAGTAAGGTTGGTAGCTAAAGGATATTGTTAAAGACAAGGAGTTGACTATGATGAAACCTTTTTCACCTGTAGTCATGCTTAAGTCCATTAGAATTATTTGGGCCATTGTAACACACTATGACTATGAGATCTAGCAGATGGATGTCAAAATAGCATTCCTCAATGGCAACTCGAGGATGAGGTGTATATGATACGGCTAGAGGGATTTGTATCCAAATAGAGTCCATATAAAGTGTGCAGGTTGCTTAGATCTATTTATGGATTGAAGCAAGCTTCCCGAAGTTGGAACATAAGATTTGATGAGGTGATCAGATCTTATGACTTCGTTAAGAACGAAAATGTGTCTTGTGTGTATAGAAAGATAAGTAGAAGCGCTATCACTTTTTTGGTGCTATATGTGGCTAACATCCTAATCATTGGGAATAATGTAGGAATACTCTCCATAGTTAAGGCTTGGCTATCCAAAAATTTCTCCATGAAAAACTTAGGAGAAATATCCTGTATTTTGGGGATCCGAATCTATAGAGATAGATCCAAAAGGATGCTTAGCTTGTCCCAGTCTAGTTACATAGACTCTATTATCAAAAGGTTTGGCATGGAGAATTCCAAGAGAGGTCTCATACCGATGAGACATGAAATATCACTTTCTAGGAGTATGTCCCTAAAGACTTCTAAAGAAAGGGCAAACATGGATACGATACTTTATGCCTCAGCGATAGGGTCTATCATATATGCGATGCTATGTACCAGGCCTGATATAGCACATGCTCTGAATGTCATGAGCAGGTATAAGGCAGATCCAGGTTTAGAACATTATAAGGCAGTAAAGTGTATCTTTAATTACTTGAGAAGCACTAAGGATCTTTTACTAATATATGGAGAAGGTAGCCTCTAAGTTAAGGGCTATACAGACTCGAGTTTTCAGTCCAATATTGATGATAGCAAGTCAAATTCAGGGTTTGTTTTCACCCTGAATAAAGGAGCAGTAAGTTGGAAAAGTTTTATGCGAGGTACTACTGCTGACTTAACTATAGAGGCGAAATACATTGCTGCAGCAGAAGCAGTAAAGGAAGGGGTGTGGATGAAGAAGTTCATTAAAGATTTGAGAGTCGTACCAAGCAGCGTGAAACTAATTCTCATACACTACGATAACAACGGGGCGATTGCTCAAGCGAATAAATCAATGTCTCATCAGAAGTCTAAGCATATTCTGAGGAGGTTCCATATAATAAGAGAGATCATAGCCCGTAAAGATATAGCAATTGAAAGAGTTCTATCCGAAGATAACATTGCATATCCATTGACGAAGCCATTGGCTCATATTGTATTTGAGCGTCACCAGGGTCTGATAGGGATCAGACACATAGGTGATTGACTTTAAGTCAAGCGGGAGATTGCTGGTTACAGGTGTCCTGCAAGCCAATCACGTGAGTGATGGCACGTGTGACACTTGTGTGATCTTTTTTGCTTATAATTAATATTGGTATATTCTCACATTATATTATATGTTACATATATATATATATATATATATATATATATATATATATATATATATATATATATATATATATATATATATATATATATATATATATATATAAAATTATGATGTCCTTGGTCCTGTGCAATGGGAATCGGATCGTGATGAGATCATGATAATGAGATCGATTCATCTTTAAACACATATCCTAAATAATCTCGGTCATATGATGGAGGCGGCTGGTCTCATAGTCACTTATGTGGAGACACTAAAGATATAGTACAGGTGCTCATTGGAGAATGAGTTCACTGATTGATCCGCTTATGGAATGCTATATGGTTAATGATACCTAATGTCATATAGCAATTCCATAGTCCCAATTGTATATCTGTTCCTTAGACTTGAGACACCAAAAATGCCTTGTATGAGTGCTCATTTATTTGACGTCATACTTACACATTTGAAAAGTTTCAGATCTGGTACAACTAGTTATCGAGATTGGTAGCCAACTTTACGAAGACAATTGAGTATCAATAGAGGATCATCCACTCTCGGTATCACAAGAGAAATATCCCACATGTGCTTGCTCAAACAAATCCTTGGCCAAGGTCATTTGGATTAAGAGAGAAAGAGTTCTCCAGGAGAATCCGATTAGAGCGAGACTACGACGAATTTCGTATGTGACCTGATAGTACCATGTCCAATATATGGTATCTGGGATATTAGTTGGATGAGAGATTATAGATACATGATAATTATGGACAGATAGGTCTGATGGATTCGATCCCCTTGTACCGTTTAAGGACTATGGCCTAGTAGTCGATAAGTCGAGTGAATTATTGTGGAGATAATAATTTACTATATCAGACGGAGTTCTAATGAGAGTGACTCATGGCCAGCTCGGTATCAGGCCTAGAGGGTCACACACATATGGTGGATGCTTTAGCGAATAGAGGATTGGATGGAGATCCAATTAGCCTCTATTCTTATTAGATGAGACTGTATGCTGATGGGCTCCTTGATTAAGGCCCAATTAGAGGCCTAAGGAGATTATTGGATAGTGATCCAATAATACAATGTTAGTGGATAATTGGATGGAGATCCAATACCCACTAAGGTAGGAGTCCTAAGGTTTTTTGGTGGCTCTCTATAAATAGGAGGGGAGACTCATGGTTGATAGACTGTAGCATTAGCGACCACCTCCTATTCTCGTCCCTCCCTCTGAGCAAGAGTTGTAAGATCAGATTGGAGGAGTTTCGCTATAGAGATCCATCATGTGGATACTACTAGAGAGAAGGACGCTTGACCTCCTTCATCTTCTCCATCCGGATCTGAAATATAGGGATATATGATCTCCCTAGGTAAAATCAATCTCTCACACATTGCGATTTTTTTATTTTTGTGATTTTTCTCGCGACCCCAATCTTTTGCACGACGATTTAATCTGCGTGGAAAACTGGTTTTTTATTTTAATTTTCACTGCACATGTGATTCTCCCACTAAGGTTTCCCAACACTGATGAAGGGAGACTATTTGAGAAGTGGGACAAGTCTAATCATATGAGTCTTATGGTCGTTAAGCATGACATTCCGGAGACCTTTAGGGGTGCAGTATCTGAAGGGATTACCAAGGCTAAAGATTTTCTTACCGAAATAGAATAACGTTTTCTTAAAAATGATAAGGTAGAAAAAAGCTTTATGCTTCATAACTTGATTTCCGTGAGGTATATCGACAAAGAAAATATAAGAGAGTATATCATGAAGATATCTAATCTTGCTTCAATGCTTAAAATATTAAAGCTTAACTTATCAAAGGGCTTACTTGTCCATTTGGTTCTGATCTCTTCCTACATAATTCAGTTAATTTAAGGTTAGTTATAATTGTTAAAAAGACAAATGGTCTCTTAATGAGCTTATTTCATATTGTGTGTAAGAAGTAGAAAGGTTGAAGCAAGAAAAGACTAAAAGTGCCAACTTGGCCAACACCTCTAAAGACAAGGGCAAGAAAAGAAAATATTTAAATCTCATTCTTTTCAGATTTAAATATAAATCTGAAAAGAATGAGATTTATATTTAAATCTGAAAATATAAATCTGAAAGTGCCAACTTGGCCAACACCTTTATGGAAGTGTCTTAAACTAAAGCTTAGTTTAAGACACTTCCATAAAGGGTCCAATATAGAAGAAACAAAATAAGATTAATATTTGTGTCTTCTATAAGAAACCTGGGCATTCGAAGAAGGACTGTACCAAATATCATGTCTGGAGTGCTAAAAAGGATACGTTCTTTACTTTAATTTATTCCGAATCAAATTTAACTTCAACACCTAGAAACACTTTGTGGTTAGACTAAGGTGCAACTACTAACATCAATGTTTCAATGCAGGGTTGCTTGAGCTACCGAAGGTCCAATGATACTGAAAGATGCATTTATGTGGGTGACGAAAAATCAATAGATGTAGAAGCTATAGGCATATTTAGATTGTTATTATGTACTGGATACTATTTGGATTTAAAAGACACTTTTGTTATACTGTCATTTAGATGAAATTTTATTTATATTTCTTATTTAGATAAATATGGCTATTTTTGTTCATTTGAAAATAATCAGTTTATTTTATCTTTAAATTCAAATATGATTCGAACTGGTTCACTGCTGGCTTATGACAATCTATATTTGCTTGATATTATAGCGCCTTGTCATGAATCCCTGAATGCAAAATTATAAGGTACTAAACATAAAATTAAAAATCCAGGCATACTAAACACAAACGTTTGAGACACATTTCTAAAAATAGAATTAAAAGACTTATGTCAGAGGGGATTCTTGATCTCATTAATTTATCAAGTTTAGATGTTTGTGTTGAATGCATTAAAAGTAAACAAACTAAACTTAAGAGATCAGGTACATAAAGAGCTACGAACATCTTAGAATTAATACATACATATATTTGTGGGTCACTTCCTATTGTTTCATGGAATGGTCAATAATATTTTATATCATTCATAGACGATTACTCTAGATATGGATACTTATATCTAATACATGAAAAGTCTTAATCGTTGGATGTGTTCAAATCATTTAAAGCTAAAGTTGAAAATCAACTTAACAAAAGGATAAAAAGATGTAGATCTGATCGTGGAGGGGAATATTACGGTAGAAATGACGCTTCTGGTGAACAATGTTCAAGACCATTTGCTTTATACCTAGAGGAGTGTGGAATTGTCCCTTATTATATAATGATAGGCTCACCTACTATGAATGATGTAGATGAAAGATTAAATCATACACTCAAGGATATGATAAGAATTATGATTTCTCAATCTACTTTACCAGAGTCACTCTGGGTAGAAGACTGCAACTTACATTTTTAATAGAGTACCAACTAAAGCAATTGCAAAAACACCTTATAAGCTTTCCACTAGAAGAAAGCTTAGTTTAAGACACTTCCATATATGGGTTTGTCTAGTTGAGGCAAAAACTTATAGGCCTAGTAAAAGGAAATTGAAACCCCGAACAGTAAGTAGTTACTTTATTGATTATTCTAAGCATTCTAAGGGGTATAAATTTTATGATCCAAAATCAAAAAGTATTTTTGAGACGAGTATTGTAATATTTTTTTAGGATATTGAATTTGGAGGGAGAAATAAAGTTCAAGACTTTACCTTTGAGGAAGAATTGGTTTAATCTAATCCAATTCATATAGTTGTTACTGATGTATCAAATTTGGTACCTCAAAAGGATACAGTCATTTCAACTCCCATATAGTGTGAGGAAATTATTTATGAGGAACAAACTCAATATCCTCAAGAACCCGTGCCACAAGAGCCAATACCTTTGTAACAATCCACTAGAGAAAGGAGGAATGCTATTTCAGATGATTATATAGTATTTCTTTAGGAACATGAAGAAAGTAGTGGTGTGATGGAAGATGATCCAATCAACTTTTATCAAGCCATGGATGATTCTAATTCAGATAAGTGGATTGAAGCAATGAATCAAGAGTATAAGTCTATGCAAGATAACAAAGTTTGGGAACTTATCCTCTTACCAGAAGAGGAGAAACCAATTGGTTGTAAATAGATTTTTAAAACCAAAAGATATTCTAATATAGAGAGGTATAAGACACGTCTTGTCGTAAAAGGTTATAATCAAAAGGAAGGGATTAACTTTAAAGAGACATTCTCTCTGATTTTAATGAATGATTCTTTTATAACAATTATGACTCTAGTTACACATTTTAATTTGGAGCTTTATCAGATAGATGTCAAAACAATGTTTCTCTATGGAAATATTGATAAAAAAATTTATATGGTACAACCAGAAAAATTTATATTAAGAGACCCTAAGAAAATAGTTTATAAATTGATAAAATCCATTTATAGGCTAAAACAAGCATCCCATTAGTGGTATTATAAATTTCATCAATTAATTCTCTCATTTAGTTTTGAGGTGAATATTTGTCGATAATTGTGTGTATTACAAGTTCAGTGGGAGCAAATTTATTTTCCTAATATTATATATTGATGACATTATGCTTACCACAAATGTATATGCATATTGCATGAAACCAAGAGAGTTCTATTAAGAAATTTTGAGATGAAAGATCTTGATGATGGCTCTTTTGTATTAGAAATCCATATACATCAGGATAGATTTCGAGGTATTTTATGATCATCACAAAGGAGCTATATTGATAAGGTACTTCAAAGATTTAACATGCAGAATTGCAAACTAGGAAATACCCCTATTGCAAAGGGAGACGAGTTCAGTCTCAATCAATACCCTAAAGGAAATATGAAAACTCATGAAATACATAAGATTCCCTATGCATCAACTATAGGGAGTCTAATGTATACACAAGTTTATACGCATTCGTATATAGTGTACATTGTTATGGTGTTAGGTAGATATTTAAACAATCCTAGAATGGATCATTGGAGGGCAGCTAAAAGAGTTATGAAATATTTGAAGATGACAAAAGATCATATGCTCACATATAGAAGATCAGATCATTCGAAGATCATTGGATATTCTGACTCTGATTTTGCTGGATGCCAAGACAGTAGAAAATCCATTTCAGGCTATGTTTATATGTTGGCTAGTGGGGCAATTTCTTGACATAGTGTCAAGCAATCTTTTATTGTTTCTTCTACTATGGTAATAGAATTTATAACATATTTCGAGGTATTAAATCATAGAATTTGGCTTAGAAATTTTGTCATAGGCTATAAATATTACAAGGAGTTGAAAGACCGCTAAGAATATATTATGATAATAAATTAGTTGTTTTATACTTGAACAACAATTGGAGCTCGACTAAGTTAAAGCACATTGACATCAAGTTCTTAGTTATGAAAGAAAAGATACAAAGTGAACAAATTTCTATAGAACATTTAGGGATAAACTTTATTTTGGCAGATCCTCTCACAAAAGGTGTATCACCTATGGTCTTTCATAAGCATACTGCTCATATGGGTGTATTAGAATTTGAAGAAATTTCAGTTTAGTGGGAGTTTATAAGATGTTTATTATATATTCTATGTCATATTTTATATTTGTATATCGATATTTTCTAATCAAAAATAAAGCTATAATTTATTACATTTTATATATTATGGCTATTAATGATCTCATAAAGAAAAGTTGAAAAAAGAAAAGTTGGACCAGTTAAAAATTGACATGTATAGATCACATTCATGTAATTTTCATAT
Organism: Ensete glaucum; assembly: GCA_021527575.1. NCBI lineage: Eukaryota > Viridiplantae > Streptophyta > Magnoliopsida > Zingiberales > Musaceae > Ensete > Ensete glaucum. The sequence goes on from CM038552.1 coordinate 40,438,387, forward strand.
CACACATTTCATGATTGATATATGTGTTATGTTAATATTAGTGATCATTGGTGAATTTAGCTATGATTGATATAACAAAAATCGCTTTGGTCCATATTGCCATTTCTCGCCAGGTTGATCCCGATGCCGGTGAAGTTCTTCTCATTTGGATCGCTCCCGGTGGTGAAATGTTGGCCTATGAAGGAGTTCCTGATAAAGGTCTCATGCTCGGACTTGACGGAGACGCCGTCGGATGTGAAATGGACAATGTAACAATTGTCGATGCTGGTCCGGAGGGAGTTGACAACGGCGACACCACCACCTCTATAGTTGGAGTCCAGCATCAAGTCCCTCAGCATGACGTACTCGTAGTCGTAGCTGGAAGAGCTGGCTCTATCACCGACACTGGAGTCATGCATGACCCAAAGCTCGATCAGATACCTATCTGTTGGGAAGTCGTCGGCTGCCCGCAGGCTTCCCCCGTGAATATGTTCACCCATCCATAAGTACTTACTCATCTTCAACACAATTGAAACGTACCTTCATATTGATGTCGTTGGCCGATAAGGTTAGGAGGGAAGTGACCATGTATAATTAAATATGTACCATTATTTAGTTAGCCAAAATTAAAATGATCTAATTAAGATGAAGTTATTTAGTTGAGAGGCATATTTATCATGAAAATTAATTGTGTGGATAACATCAATTACATTTCTAACTTGGTGACGTGATAAGTTAGGAATATAAAATATCATGAGCTACAACTTATGGTTATGAGTTATAAATATAAAAAGGGGTTATGGTCCCAGATTACATAATAAGGAATGAACATTCTCTTTAGTCATCAAACAAAAGATTCCGAAAGAAAACTCTGTAATTAGAAGGTCAATATATCAATCAATCCAAAATATTTTAATGAATTCACAAGGCACTCACTTATGTTAATAATTATTATATAATTTTATATATTATTAAAATTTTAATAATACTGATGAAAATATTTTCAAAATATTTTGAATCTATAATATACGTATATTCCATATTTGTTATGATTAAATTCTCAACAGTAGGAACTCCTCACCACCCTTCCTCTTTTATTCTCCTCTCGTCCTCTCGTTTCAACGCATAAAAGGGGACGAGAAAGAGTGGAGAGAAGGTGGGTCAGAGGATATCATAGCTGATAAAGATGGTGGCGAGAGGAGGAGCTCAGCTGAGCTGTGTGTTGATGATCGTTAGCCTTGTCATCGCCGTCGCTCCGCTCGGGTTCTCCGATGGCGGAGTACACAGCCACCGGGACCGCATGATCCGCCGCTTGGAGAACCTCATTGCTCCGTCGCCCGCCGCCGATGCTCCGTCTGTGAGTCACTGTTTTCTTCTCCCTTCCTTTCTCTTTCATGTTGGGGCTTTCGACGAACCCAATGTCGGATACGTGTCGGGCACCCGTTTCATTGTGAACCGTCTGGATTTGGTGTCTCAAAAGCCTCGGCCCTAACTCGGCTGGCTGTTCCCAACATCTTGATTCTTGCACGCAACTTAATCCATGGATTTCTCGGCTCTCTCTTCCCCAAAGATCGTTTCCTTATCTTGTTCATCGGAGCTCGCGGATGATTGATTACAGATGTGCTCTATGAATGGTGCAGATCTCACCGGCGAAGTCCGGTTCGCGTGTATACCATGTGATAGACTACGGCGCCGATCCGACGGGAGTTGCCGATTCCTTCGCGGCAATCTCGAAGGCCATCTCCGACGCCTTCGCTGACGTCGCGTCCGGGCTTTCGCTGATCGCCGGAATCTCCAACCTTGGTGGTGTGGAGGTACACCTTGATGGCGGCGTGTACAATATCACTTCCCCCCTAACCTTACCAGCCAACGGCGGCAATGTGAAGGTACGTTTCAATTATGTTGAAGATGAGTAAGTACTTCTGAAGAACAAGAAGAAGAATAAGAATGCTGAGTCCAGTATGGATGGGCGAACAGATTCACGGGGGAAGCCTGCGGGCGGCCGACAACTTCCCGACGGATAGGTATCTGATCGAGCTTTGGGCCGCGCATGACTCCAGCGCCGGTGATAGAGCCAGCTCTTCCGGCTACGACTACGAGTACGTCACGCTGAGGGACCTGATGCTGGACTCCAACTACAGAGGCGGCGGCGTCGCCGTCGTCAACTCCCTCCGGACCAGCATCGACAACTGCTACATTGTCCATTTCACATCCGACGGCGTCTTCGTCAAGTCCGGGCACGAGACCTTAGTCAGGAACTCCTTCATAGGCCAGCACATCACCGCCGGGAGCGATCCCGGCGAGAAGGACTTCACCGGCACCGGGATCAACCTGGCGGGAAACGACAATGCGGTCACAGACGTCGTCATTTTCTCTGCGGCCATCGGCATCCTCGTCGCCGGCCAGGCCAACATCCTGACCGGAGTGCACTGCTACAACAAGGCGGCCGGGTGGGGCGGTACGGGGATCTACTTGAAGCTGCCCGGACTAACCCAGACCCGAATCATCAACTGCTACATGGACTACACCGGCATCGTCTCCGAGGACCCCGTCCAGCTGCACATCTCCGGCTCCTTCTTTCTGGGCGACGCCAACGTGGTGCTCAAGTCGGTCAATGGCGTGGTCAAGGGCGTCGACATCGTCGACAACATATTCTCAGGCGGCGGCGGAGGCGTCGACATCGTCCACTTGGATGAATCCAAGGGGAAGTTCGTCAACGTCGACCAGGTGACCGTGCGGCGGAACACCGTGAGCGGCATGACGGTGCGGTCGACGACAGCGAGGGCGACGGTGGAGGGCAACGGGACGACGTGGACGGTGGACTTCTCGCCGGTGCTCCTATTTCCGGGCCGCATCGGGCACGTGCAGTACACGCTGTTGGCTGACTCGGCGTTTCCGAGCCACGCATTGAGGAACGTGTCCGGGAACACGGTGGTCATCGAGTCTGACGTGGCGGTTAAGGCTACACTCCACGTGGAGGTCCACCAGGGCTTGGGCAGCATGGATGGTGTCTTCTGAACACGCCCATTTATTATTTTACAGAATTGAAGTTATTGTTTTGTTTCTTCATACGTAAACTATTTCTATAAGAAATTATTTAGTTATAATAACTCTCAAGAGTTTGACCATTCGGTTACAACAACTTTATCCTTTAATATACCCCCACAAGATCAAACTCCTACAAAGGACGTCGATCTTGGATCGATGAACTTAAAATAACTTTCGAGAGAGTGACTTCCTGAGGCAGTCCGTCAATTGATTTGTCGTGTGAACATGAGAAACTCGTAATTGATGATTCATCACTTGATCTCATACAAAGTGAAAGTTGATTATTATATGTTTCATACGAGAGTGGAACACTGGATTGGCACATAATTAGGCAACACCAACATTATCACAGTATATTGTAGGAGTAATAGAAGAGCAGAAGCCAAGTTCTGTGAGCAGATTCATTACCCAATTAAGTTCGATAATTGTAGTTGCAATAGAGCGATACTCAGCCTCAATGGTTGACCGAGCAACTGTCTTTTGTTTCTTGGAACTCCAACTGATTGGATTGGCTCCTAGAAAAATAATATACTCAGATGTTGATGTTCTATTATCAAAGTTCCCAGCCCAATCAGTGTCAACATAAGCATGAAGTTGAAGTGGAGAGTTTTTGTAGAGAAAGACGCCATAATCATGAGTACCTTTAAGATATCATAATACGCGTTTAACAGCTGACCAATGCGTCACAGATGGTCGATGCATGAATTGTGATAGCTTGTTAACAGTAAATAAGATATCTGGGCGTTGTAAGAGCTAAATATTATGAGGAACCAATTACTTGCTAATATTATGTAGGATCTATAGCAGGATTGCCATCATTTAACCGAAGCGATTCACTAGTGGAGAGAGAAGTCGAAACAGCATTGGCATCCTTCATGTTTGTCTTTACTAATAAGTCCTGAGTATACTTTCATTGAGAGAGGAAGAGTCCAGAAGATGTAGACGTTGCTTCCACATCTAGAAAATAATTCAACGAACCGAGATCCTTGAGGGAAAATCTAGCAGCCAACTTGTTAATGAACATTGTGCCCTCCATAGAGTTATTGCCTGTCACAATAATATCATCAACATATATCAGAAGATATATTGTACTACTAGGTTGTTGACGGAGACATAAGGAGGTATCAGACTTAGAGTTAGAGAAGCCAACCGACATAAAAAATCAGCCAAATTCTTTGTACCAGGCCCATGGAGCTTGCCGAAGATCATAAATAGCCTTGTAGAGTTTGCAGACATGTTTCGAATACTAAGGATGAAGAAAATCAGGAGGTTGCTCCATAAAGACATCATCAGTTAATGTTCCTTGTAAGAATGCATTGTTCACATCAAGTTATCACAGGTGCCATCCTTTTGAAACGACTAAACTCAGAATCAGTCGGATTATTGTGGACTTAACAATAGGACTGAAAGTCTCTGTAAAATCAACACCAGGACATTGATGGAAGCCTTTGGCCACTAAGCGGGCCTTATACCTGGCAAGGACTCATCAGGGTTTCGCTTAACTCGAAATACCCACTTACATCCGATGACATTTTGTGCGGGATGAAATGGAACAATGGTCCAGGTAGAGTTATGAAGTAGGGCGTCATATTCATCATACATAGCCTAACGCCAATGGGAGGATTTTTGGGCCTGAGTAACCGTGGTAGGTTTACAGGTCTCAATAGAGGGAGACAACCGTGTTGAGATCGAGAACTTGACATGGTTTGAAAATATCACTCTTAGAGCATGTTCTCATAGGAATACTAGTGGTAGTAAGCTGGGGTGAGGGAAGTGGTTGAGTGTCTTCATTGAAGAATGACATATGCCACTGATGCAAATTCACCGAAGTGGGTGATACAGTAGTAGGTTTGTATTGTTGAAATGGAAAGGAAGACTCCATAAAGACAACATAACAAGACACAGTCCAACTCACCCCAGTGGACAACGGCGGATGAATCAAAGATGATGGGTACCAGTGGCTGCTTTGCTCTACTTCTATGGTTGAAGGGGACACTCGGCTGTGAGGGAGCATCGAGGGTCATAGTTGGAGAGGAGGCGCTGGCTATAGGCAGCGAAGTGATGGGCAGTGGCTCTTAAGAGTTCTCTCGGTGGAGAAGTCGGTGGTGGTGTGGGATGTTGCTATCATTTGACAGCGAAGAAAGGAGAGCACTGCTCTATTTATATAAGAAATCACAATCGGCAAGGGCTACGGTTGGGGCTGGTGAGGGTTACGGCAATGATCGATGGAGGGTGGAGCCCGAATCTTCGGATCCTCAAACGACGGTAGCAATGCTTTGTTTTATCGTGAAACAGAGGTTGCAGCTTGAGAAGACGATCAGTGGCTATGGCTTCATAGAAAGAGGCTAGCGGTTGGGAATCAACGACAGTAGGGTGGAGACGACGCGGTTGGACAACATCGCCGTTGTTGTGGCCAGCCGAGGGATGTTGTTGCTGTACTGCCATGCTTAAGGGTTACTCTAAGATAAACGGCTCTAATACCATAATAGAAATAGAAAGTTATTTTACAAAAGTGAAGTTATTGCTTTATTCCTTTATAGTAAACAATGTTGGAGAATTAATTCTATGAAGCAACTACTTGGGTTTCATATTTGCAAAAAGTAATAGAAAATTTGATAGCATCAATGGTGGACTGGAATCACAGTGTCCACACGGGCAGTAGGAGTAGGTAAAAGTTGCAGGGTGACTTTGGTGACGGGTTTGAATGATATCAGCAGGCAGGCACCCAACCCAAACAAAGAAAAAGATTGTGCAAGATTAGCACCTACAGATGTGTGGAGGAGCAGGTACCAAAATGCACTGACCTTGTCATCCATGAGATGTGGTTCATATCGCTTTCTGCTTTCAGAGGTGCTTTACTGACTCTGTCAAGTTCTAAGTTGTTGCCATTGACTTGCAACAGTGCAAAGAATTATAATTGCAGGGGGGAGTAGAAGAACTAGCATCATGAATAAACACGCAATTTCGGCAGCAACCACATGATAAATCATCCATTTGTTCAATTTTCCTTCTGATGTAGATAGCCCAGCGTGATGGCGGTCAAACCTGTTAACTTAAGCGAACAAGAAAACTTGAGTTTACGGAGTTGGTAAACAATATCCAGAGGTGGATTACATGGGTTTAGTATGAATTTTCCAGTAAAAACAAACCAAACGGATGACAATGAGAGGGAAACAATGTGCATCGTTAACTCACAAGCGTTGAACTAATTCATATTCATCTTCAAACACATGGAAGTTATGTCATCCTGTGGTCGCTGGTCTCATATCCGTATGTAGAACATGCAAATGTTAAGAGCTTGTACCGGTGATCAGGCAATCACAAAGGCAAAGGCAATTGGAGTTTGCAGAAGTCAAATGTGTCCTAACCCTGTTCTGAAGCCTAAAACCTCCAAGAACAAGATGTCAAAAAGGATTGTTGCTCCACCTCATATAATTTTCTTTCTCCTTCTGGATGGTGTAGTCAGTATCACAATGTAGGCAGATAGATAAGTATTAGTTGTATATATATATATATATATATATATATATATATATATATATATATATATATATATATATATATATATAAAGAGAGAGAGAGAGAGAGAAAAAAAAGTAGATTTAAGTTAGTTAAAAATAGAACCTGGTAAAAAAAGCAGGCAGACAGCACAAGCACAAAATATCCATCACCCACTCTCATGGTTGGTGAACAAACACAAGGCAATTAATATAACAAACCAACTGATAGAGCCCAATGTTAGCTTACCTACAAACCTTGTGAAGTCAAAGGAGTCTCAAGCAAAGCCACTGCCTCTCTCTCTCCAATCCAATGTCTCAACCACTTTGGGGACATAAAAAGAAGCACTTGTAACTGTGGATTGGCTGGTCTACTTCTTAATCCAAGGATCTCAGACCAATTAAGTTATTCCTCTGAGATTAGTAGAGAACTCCTAGATCCCTAAGCATTAGCTTTCAGAGCTAACCCTAGTTACATGAAATTTTATTTCTTTCAGGAGTTGGCGTTCTGAGGTTAATTAAGATGGTGTGTATATGAATTTCCATGAAAGGTTTGGTTTCTACCAACATTGGTGTTCTCCAAAACATTTGGAACAATCAAGATTTGGGATCAATAGAAAGATTTAAAGCACCACATTCAACTGTGTATATACCTTCATGTTTCTCATTAGAACATTAAGTAGCAGTTGCTTGGTAAGTGATTGTAAGCACAATTTCTCATTGTAATTGCTATGATTTTGACATTTGAAGTAAGAAACAAATACAAACTATTCATTATAGATATTAGCAATAATGAATAAACCTCAAGAAGCACTCTGTCAATTGTAGTAGATATTAAACTATAGCAAATGAATCAGATCTTAAACTATGGAATTATTCTCTTATTACAAATAACATAAATCTCTAGGGCTTCAACAAGCATTCAACGTATTAAAAATGGGAGACCTATTTTGCTCACTTCCTATACATATAATAGATGTGAGGTTTTGTGATGCTTACTAAACTATAAAATTTATATATAACCAACCTAATTGACTATCCACTTTGATGAGGGAAAGAACTCTATTCAGTTAGTACTGGTTACAGGTGCCCTGCAAGCCAATCACGTGAGTGATGACACGTGTGACACGCTGCATAATCTTTTTATTTATAATTAATATTGGCATATTTCCACATTATCTGTTACATATATATTGTGATGTCCTTGGTTCTGTACAATAAGAGTCGGATCGTGATGAGATCACGATAATAAGATTAATTCAATTTTAAACACAGATCCTAAATAATCCTGATCATAGGTTACTCAAGAGGAATATTGAGATAACTGGACAGATCGATGTACTATATACCCGTCCATATGATGGAGACGACTGATCTCATAGCCACTTATGTGGAGACACTAAGGATACAGTACATGTGCTCATTAGAGAATGAGTTCACTGATTGATCTGCTTATAGAATACTGTATGGTTAATGATACCTAATATCAAACAGTGATTTCATAGTCCCAGTTGTGTATCTGGTCCTTAGACTTAAGATACCAAGGATGCCTTGTATGAGTACTCTTTTCTTTGATGCCAGACTTATAGGTTTGGAAAGCTCCAGATCTAGTATAATTGGTTATCGAGATTGGTAGCCAACCTTACGAAGACAATTGAGTGTCAATAGAGGATCATCCACTCTTGATATCACAAGAGGAATATCTTATATGTGCTTGCTCAGATAAATCCTTTGTCATAGTCATTCGAATTGAGAGAGAAGAAGTTCTCTGGTAGAATCCGATTAGAGCAAGACAAACTAATTCTGTATGTGACATGACAATACCATGTCCAATATACAGTCTTTGGGATATTATTTGGATGAGGGATTATAGATACATAGTAACTGTGGACAGATAGATCTGATGGATTTGATCCCCCCTGTACCGTCTGGGGACTATGGTGTAGTGGCCTAGTACGTCTTTAATCGATAAGTCGAGTGAATTATTATGGGGATAATAATTCATTATATCAGAAGGAGTTCTGATGGGAGTGACTCACGATCAGCTCGGTATCGGGCCTAGAGGGTCACACATATATGGTGGATGCTTCAGCGAATAGAGGATTAGATGAGGATCCAATTGGGCCATATTCTCATTAGATGAGACCCTATATTGATGGGCTCCTTGATTAAGGCCCAATTATAGGCCTAAGGAGATTATTGGGTAGAGATCGAATAATGCAAGGTTAGTGGGTTATTGAATGGAGATCGAATATCCACTAAGGAAGGAGCCCTAGGATTTTGGTGACTCTCTATAAATAAGAGGGGAGACTCATGGTTGATAGGCTGCAGCTTTAGCCATCACCTCCTATTCTCCTCCCTCTCTTTGAGCAAGAGTTGTAAGATCAGATTGGAGGAGTTTCGCTATAGAGATCTGGAATACAGGGATATACGATCTCCCTAGGTAAAATCAATCTCTCACACATCGCGATTTTCTGGTTTTTACAATTTTTCTCGTGACCCCAGTCTTCTGCACAACAATTTGATCTACATGGGAAACCGGTTTTTGTTTTGATTTCCACTACGTATGTGATGCACCCGCTGAGGTTTCCCTACAGTTATATCAGAGCCAAGGTTTTCGTATGAAAGATTGGTTTTAAATTGTGTGTGATGAGATTGTATCGCGTAGAATCGTTCTACACGTTTTTGCTACGTTTTCATAGCGAACATAGCGAGGAGGGTGGCTAGCGCCTAGCCCCATGCAGGCCGACCACCACCCGCCGGGCCGCGGGCGCGCCACCGTGGCGGCCGCCCGTGAGCACGGCGGCGCCGGGGCGGCGGCACGCCTCACATGGCCTGCAAAGGGGGGGCCGCAAGGGGCGCCAGGGGGCGCGCCAGAGGGTGGTCGCCTTGGCAAGGCGGCGGCCGCCGCGAGGGGCAACGGCGACGTATAGAGGGCAAGGAGAGGGCTAGGGCATCCTTTTGAGAAAAGGATGATCCTGCCCCTCTGAATTTTAAAATTTTCAAGAACTGTCCTTATGTAGAGAATTTTGAAAATGCCCCCAATAATTCTGAAAATTTCGAGAGCTGTCCTCTCATTTAGAATTATGAAAATGCCCTTGATAATTCTGAAAATTTTGAGCATATCCTGATTTCTAAAAAAATAATTAATTAAATAATTTAATTAATTATTATATATATCTAGTAATCCTACATATGATATGATGTATATGTGATGCATAATATGGATGGATGATCATGAGTCATGTATTGTGATGTGTGTAATTATAATTATTATTATTATTGGGGCATGCGAGCCTCTGTTTTTCTCATTTATTATCGGGCCTGCATGTCTGTGATTATTTGTAATTACATGGAGAGGCGCGTCGGGAGCGTGGAGATGACAATGGGACCCATGATGTCGTGGCAGGAGATTACGACGCATGATGATGCGACGATCCAACGGATTTGATGATGATGAGATCAATAATCAGGGCATGGAGATGCGCTGATACACACATAGATCCTATTGTGAGTGATTAGGCCCATTGGCTTGGGCTTAATCATATTAGGTGACGACTCATAATCATCTGGTATAGCTTGCAGGTTTGATGTGTTATACACCTACTAGATATGTATGTATATATATATATTTGCATGCGATGTAAATATATATTAAATATGTATGTGTGTGACACGACATATTAGGAGACCAGTAGAAAACAAAAACCCCTCCTACGATAATATTAAGTCGATAAGCGTGAGGCAATAAGATTGACCCATATGGCCTTCCATCGTTATAGGAAGAAATTGAATCCCGACATAAGTTGAGTTGGTTGAGACACTTGAGGCTCACCTATCTACATGATCGAGTTCTTGCCTACGACATATATATGTCACTGGTGACTTGAGGACATGATATGACTTGGTCGAGCAATCGAGAGCATATCCATCGAATCAGACTCATCTTGTAATGATGGTGTAACTGAACTTCATGGTTGGTCGAGCAGTCGAGACCATGATGATTCGGAGGCCGAACATGACGGGAATCACAAGGAGTTGTGATTGACAAGAGTTGTCTATCTTTTGGGCTTAGTGTAGTTGGTCGAGTCCCTCAAGATTGCACTAAGACACTAATTGGATCCCGATCCCCACTAGGAGCCTGCCGGAGACTTTCGTCTCACGCGTCGAGGGTGTCGCATGATTCGCTAGGAAAATAGTGGGAGTAAATTAAGATAGAAGTCCATATCTTAATTAGTATTTTTTTACAAAATCTGTATGTTATGTAATTTATGTTATGTCTTGCTTGTCGCTTGCAAAACCCTACGTGGCATACTTGATGCCAACCGCCTCATAGTCCAAAAGCTCCGCATTTTGAGAATTGTTCTCGTGCAAGATAAAATCGTATATGTCCTTAACATGATTATGCTCATGGTGGAGGAAAGGATAAGCAAGGATGAGATCGTTCACTTTGTGAAGTATATAGATAGTCCTAGAGGATAACCTATGTGTTGATCTTATACTTCAGTCCCTACCGGATTCCTTTTCACAGTTCATTATTAACTTTAATATGAACAAGTTTGAGGTAACTCTCCCTGAGCTCCTCAATATGTTGAGGGAAGCTGAGAGTGCCATCAAGAAGGAGAAGTCAGTTCTCTACATTAGTGAGACCAAAAAAAAAAAGGAAGGCCAGCAAGACCCTTAAGAAGGGCAAGGGCAAAGAAAGATCAGGTAAGGCAAAGGTTGCCAAGAGAGACCTGGCTAAGGACAAAGGACAATGCTTCCACTACAGCCAAGACGGGCATTGAAAGAGGAACTGTAAGGACTACCTTGTAGATAAGGCGAAACAAAAGCTTAGAGAAGCTTCAGGTACATTCATGATCAGTCTTCACTTGTTAGAATTTCATGATAACACATGAATATTGGATACCGAGAGTGCTTATCACATCTGCAATTCGTTGCAAGTTCTGCCAAGACCTAGGAGACTGGCCAGAGGCAAGATGGACCTCAAGATGGGCAATGGAGCAAGAGTTTTTGTAATTACCGTCGGGGAGGTCACCCTACATCTGCTTAGTGGAGCAATCATTACAATGGATGTATGTTATTTTGTTCTCTCTATTATCAAAAACATTATATCCATCTCTTGTTTGACAATAAGTGGATATAAATTAGATTTTGAGAACAATAGTTATTCAATAATTATGGATGATAAAATCATCACTAGAGAGACTCTTATAAATGGCTTATATGTGTTAAACACCTCTATATATCATGAATATAAATATGTCTAAGAGGAAAAGAGATGAGGTGAATAATATATACTTATGGCATTGTAGGCTAGGTTATATACATGAGGGAATGATTCAAAAGTTGCTGAAAGATGGATACTTAGATCCATTTGACTATGAGAAATATACAACTTGCGAACCTTGCCTTCATGAGAACATAACCAACTCTCCTTTTTGTGGAACTAGAAAGAGAGCCACTGAGTTATTGGAACTCATATATAATGATGTATGTGGTCCCATGTCGACTCAAGTTATAGGTGGTTACTCATACTTCATTATATTCACTGATGATTTCTCTAAGTATGTACACGTGTACTTAATGAAGTATAAATCTGAGGCTTTTGAGAAATTCAGAGAATATAAGAATGAGGTAGATAACTAAATTGGAAAGAGTATTAAAACTCTTCGATCAGATCGAGGAGGAGTACTTGAGTACATAGTTCACCCATTTCCTCAGGCACAATAGGATTCTGTCCCAGTGGACACCTCCTTATACACCTCAGCTCAATGGTATATCAGAAAGGAGGAATCATACGCTGTTAGACATGGTGCGGTCTATGATAAGTTTCGCTAATCTACCCATCTCATTCTAGGGGTACGCCCTAGAGACCACAGCTTACATTCTGCACAGAGTTTCATTAAAGTCGGTAGTGTCTACACCATATGAGATATGGAAAGAAAAGAAGCCCGATCTTAAGGTGGTTAAGATTTGGGGCTTCCTGCCCACATTAGAAGACACAACCCCGACAAGTTGGAATTAAGGACATAACGATATACGTTCATGGGATACCCTAAGAAGACTTTGGGGTATTATTTCTATCATCCTGAGGACCGAAAGATCTTTGTTGCCAAGAGAGCTGTGTTCCTTGAGAAGGAACACATTCTTGGTAGAAACAGTGGGAGCAAGATAGAATTGAGTAAGGTTGGAGAACCTAGCTCAAGCACCATTCCATAGCCCGAATATGTTCAGGTACCTAACATACAAGTTCCAACTTTACATAGGTCTAGTAGAGTATCTCACCCTCCTAAAAGATATGTGGGACATATCAGTGGAGATGACTATCAGGATGTTGATCCTCAGACCTATGAGGAGGCTATTATGAGTATAGACTCCAGGAAGTGGCAAGAAGCCATGAATTTTGAGATGGATTCTATATACTCTAACAAGGTTTGGAACCTTGTGGATGCACCTGAGGGTATTGTACCCATCAACTGCAAATAGATCTTCAAGAAGAAGATCGGAGTGGATGAAAAGGTAGAGACCTATAAAGCAAGGCTGGTAGCTAAAGGATATCATCAAACATAAGGAGTTAACTATGACGAAACCTTTTCACCTATAGCCATGCTTAAGTCCATTAGAATTATTTTAGCCATGACAGTACACTATGACTATAAGATCTGGCAGATGGATGTCAAACTGGAATTCCTCAATGGCAACCTCGAGGAGATGTATATGATATAGCCAGAGGGATTTGTATCCAAAGAGAGTCCAGATAAAGTATGCAGGTTACGTAGATCCATTTTTGAATTGATGCAATCTTCCCGAAGTTAAAACATAAGATTTGATGAGGTGATCAGATCTTATGACTTCTTTAAGAACGAAGATGAGTCTTGTGTGTACAAAAAGATAAGTGGAAGGGCTATCACCTTTTTGGTGCTATATGTGGATGACATCATAATTATTGAGAATGATGTAGGAATGCTCTCCATAGTAAAGGCTTAGCTATCCAGAAACTTCTCCATGAAAGACTTAGGGGAAGCATCATATATTTTGGGGATCCAGATCTATAGAGATAGATCTAAAAGGATGTTTGGCTTGTCCCAGTCTAGGTACATAGACTCCATTGTCAAAATGCTTGGCATGAAGAATTTAAAGAGAGGTCTTATACAAATGAGACATGGAATATCACTTTCTAGGAGTATGTCCTCAAAGACTCGATAAGATACCTTATGCCTCAGTGATAGGGTCTATCATATATGTGATGCCATGTACCAGGCCTGATATAGCACATGCTCTGAGTGTCACGAGCAAGTATCAGGCAGATCTAGGTTTAGAACACTAGAAGGTAGTAAAGTGTATCCTTAAGTACCTGAGAAGCACTAAGGATCTTTTACTGATATATGGAGAAGGTAGCCTCCAGGTTGAGGGCTACATGGACTCAAATTTTCAGTCCGACATTGATGATAGCAAGTCGAATTCAGGATTTGTTTTCACCCTGAATGGAGGAGCAGTAAGCTGGAAGAGTTTTATGCAAGATACCACTGCTGACTCAACAATAGAGGCAGAATATATTGCTGCAGCAAAGGAAGAGGTTTGAATGAAGAAGTTATCAAGGATTTGGGAGTCATATCAAGCAGCATAGAGCTAACTCTCGTATATTGTGACAGCGACGACGATAACTCTAACAAAGGAACTTAGGTCTCAACATAATTGTTCTGAGGAGGTTCCATCTGATTAGAGCGATCATGACCTGAAAAGATATAGCAATAGAAAGAGTTCCATCCAAAGATAATATTGCAGATCCACTAACAAAGCTGCTGGCTCAGATTGTATTTGAGCGTCACAGGGGTCTAATGGGGATTAGACACATAGGTGATTAGCTTTTGGTCAAGTGGGAGATTGTTGGCTACAGGTGCCCTGCAAGCCAATCACATGAATAATGGCACGTATGACATGTTGCGTGATCTTTTTGCTTATAATTAATATTGGCATATTCTCACATTATCCGTTACATATATATTGTGATGTCCTTGGTTCTATGCAATGGGAGTCAGATCGTGATGAGATCACGATAATAAGATCAATTCACCTTTAAACACAGATCCTAAATAAATCCTGATTATATGTTACTCAAGAGGGACATTGAGATAACCGGACAGATCAGTGTACTATATACCCATCCATATGATGGAGGCAGCTGGTCTCATAGCCACTTGTATGGAGACACTAAGAATATAGTACAAGTGTTCATTAGAGAATGAGTTTACTGGTTGATCCGCTTATGGAATGCTGTATGATTAATGATACCTAATGTCAGACAGTGATTCCATAGTTCCAGTTGTGTATCTGGTCCTTAGACTTGAGACACCAAGGATACCTTGTATGAGTACTCTTTTCTTTGACATCAGACTTACAAGTTTTGAAAGCTACAGATTCGGTACAACTGGTTATCGAGATTGGTAGCTAACCTTACGAAGGCAATTGAGTGTAAATAGAGGACCATCTACTCTCGGTATCACGAGAGGAATATCTCATATGTGCTTGCTTAGACAAATCCCTAGCCAGAGTCATTCAGATTGAGAGAGAATGAGTTCTCTGGTAGAATCCAATTAGAGCAAGACAAACTGATTTCATATGTGATCTGACAGTATCATGTCCAATATATGGTCTCTGGGATATTATTTGGATGAGGGATTATAGGTATATAGTAACTATGGACAAACATGTCCGATGGATTTGATCCCCCTATACCGTCTGGGGACTATGGCATAGTGGCCTAGTGCGTCCATAGTCGATGAGTCGAGTGAATTATTATGGGGATAATGATTTATTGTATCAGAAGGAGTTCTGATAGGAGTGACTCACGACCAGCTCGGTATCGGGCCTAGAGGGTCACACACATATGGTAGATACTTCAGTGAATAGAGGATTGGATGAAGATCCAATTAGCCTATATTATCATTAGATGAGACCCTATATTCATGAGCTCCTTGATTAAGGCCCAATTATAGGCCTAAAGAGATTATTGGATAGAGATCCAATAATGCAAGGTTAGTGAGTTATTGGATGAAGATCCAATACCCACTAAGGAAGGAGCCCCAGGGGTTTAGTGGCTCTTTATAAATATGAGGGGAGACTCATTGTTGATAAGCTGCAGCTTTAGCCACCACCTCCTATTCTCCTCACTCTCTTTGAGCAAGAGTTGCAAGATCAAATTGGAGGAGTTTCGCTGTAGAGATCCATCGTATGGATACCGCTAGAGAGGAGGACGCTTGACCTCCTTCATTTTCTCCATCCGGATCTGGAATACAGGGATATACAATCTCTCTAGGTAAAATCAATCTCTCACACATCATGATTTTTGTGATTTTTCTCACGACCCCAATCTTTTGCACGACGATTTGATCTGCGTGGGAAATCGATTTTTGTTTTGATTTCTGCTGCACATGTGATGCACCCGCTGAGGTTTCCCTATAGTTAGGACTCTCTCAAGGGTTAATTAGGAGTTAAATTAGGAGTTGGAATCTTACTTTACTTGGAGTTGGAGTTACTTCTTAGAGTTGGAGTTGGAGTTGTTGGAAGTAGGAGTTGCTTCTTAGAGTTGGAGTTGGAGTTGTTAAAAGTAAGAGTCATGAGTAGGAGTCCTATTAGGAGTTAGGGTTTAGAAGCTCAATAAATAGCTTGTATTCTCTCCTCTTTTCATCATCAATAGATCAATTATATTTCAACCGTAGTGCAGAATACCAAGGAGGGAGGAACAACTATAGAGTTCCAAGGAGGCTGATCCCCTATAGAAATCACCCTAAGCTTAGAACCTGTAAGGGTCCTAACACTTGGTACCAGAGCAACATTATTGGTGTCTCACTATCCCTCCACAGCCATCCATCATCCCTCCATAGTCGCCCTAGCAATTCTCACAATTGCTTATGACATTGCCTTATGACATTGCCATCATAACCTATTTCGAGAACCCAAACAACACTCAAAATCGTAGCCCAAAATAGCGACCTATCAATGTAGAATTTTGTAGCACTACCTTTCGGTGTTTTTTTGCTGCCACCCAGGTTATCTTTAGGGCACCCGTCTAGCCTTAAGATGCAGTCGTCGTAGCCTATTTCCATAATCCACAGCCAATCCTAACATCCTCCAAAACACCCTAAAATCACAACCTTGATCCATCACCCTTTTGGCCACCAATCCCTACCAAACTAGTTGCCGCCATCAACAGCAACCTAACTCACCCCTCTAGCCTTAAGATGCAGCCATCATAACATATTTCCAGAATCTACAGCCATCTCAAACAGCAGCAGCAACTACAGCAAACAACACCCTACCGCAGACTTTCGCCTTGAGCCATCTAACCTTTTCGGACACCAATCCACCCAACTAATCCATACTATTGATCCAACAATAAGAGAAGAACCTTATTACAATAAATTTGGAGTTTTACATCATGTCATCAGGAGATATATTCAGAGCCAAGTTTGAGGCGCTTGAATCACTCATGGAGGATAAATTACGTGCCTTATTTGCCGAATTAGGATTGGGCCAATCTTCGAGCCCAACAAAATTTTAGCAAGAAAAAAGTTTAGAGATGCCTTTAGAGAAGGAGGGACAACCCTCAGACATGATTCAACCACACATGAGAGTGGACTTCCCTCGATGGGAAGAAAGAAACCTGATGGGATGGATCTCGCGCGTTGAACATTATTTACGCAATTACTTAACACCGAAGGATTCCATGGTGGACATTGTTGTCATCCACTTCAAAGGAGATACAATTCAATAATACAATTCGTCCAACGATTCTGCTTTCACGAGTTTGGGTTCTGCATCCTTCATCCGAGAGCAATGAATCACAATCGAATTCCATGGGAAGAAAATCTAGTCTGGGTGATTGAATTGAATGTGATTACGAGCAAGTCGAGTTAGCGTCTAGGCCAGAGAGACATTGGAACACTTTCACTGCAACCCTAAGAATGATATGACCAAGCGGCGTTGTTCCCATTCAAAGCATCCAAACTAGTAATATGATCTTAGTTGGGCATTCTCCATATACCTTAATAGGTATGCCCTTCTTAAAATTAAAAGAGGTAAAATTTAGAAGCATCATGTCGACGACGTGAAATTGAGATATGAATGAAATAAATCACACATTTCACTGCAATCAATTAAACAAAGTAGGACACCAAAACATTAAAAATGCAAAACCCCACAACGGTGACGGTGTCTAGAAGAAGAAATCCGAACAGAGCAAGCATGGCTTCTAATCATTGAAACAAATGGAAGAAATTAATTACGGAAATCAAAAGCAGCGCTTGAATAGAAACCAAATTTTACATGTAAACACATGATACGAGACAGCTCAGAATTCTATCAAGGATATGGCATACTGTGATGGTGTACTTCAGTTAAAAGATAAGACATGCAAAAGCTATAGATACAGGTAAAAAGGGAGACAACAAAATGGTTCTCTCTCTCGACCTCAAACCACATGGATGAATAGGCCGGAGTTCCATGAAAATGTGAGCAATTAGGAAACCTTGCGAGAGTGCACTTATTTTCTTGCAAGCGATTCGGACTTGTGATCACTGCCAGTTGTGACAACATAACCAGCACCAACCTGATGGCACAAGACAATGGAACAACCAGAGTAAATCAAACAAACAAGTAGGTAATAACATTATGTGAAGCTAATAGTTACAGCAGTGTTAAGTTCCAGATCATTCAGAAACACAGCTTGCAGAAAGCATGCAAGCTTAACAAAGTTTAAGCAGCAGGGGGAAGTGGAGGGCTTTTAATTTCCAGAACAAACTTAGAGACCTCTACTTGAGATCACCAAAAGCAATTCATTCTCATTCTGTTCAGCTGGAAGTATCATATAGAACATTACACGCAAGGCGCAAATTATCAAAGCAATACTCAGGTTTTGATACCAGAGCCCAAAAAAACTCGGTTTCTTAGTCTGCACATAGGTTTTATATGAACATTTCAAATACAAACTTGGTTGGCTGCTGGTAGGGATGCACCCTCTATAGTGTGCTTGGTGTCGGAAGCTGACGAGTTAATCTCTAGAGTTGGTTGTTTCTAAATGCACATAATAATCTCAGCACAATTTTGAGTCTTTTTGGGCATCCCAACACTGTTCATAGTTTACTGGCAAACGATGGGAGCTTGTCTGGAAAGGAAAATGACAAAAAAGGATGCAGGATTCGTGAATGTAAATGTACTCATCCTAAGGAAATTCACTGTGAAAAGGTGGTCTTCCTTTTCTTGAAAACATCAGGATTGCCTGTGATGGCAGCCGATTATAGATTCCAACCCTTTCGACTTCCCTTCTCCTAATCTCTTCAAATAGAAAAAGCAATCCTCAGTTTGATATTTCAAATGGGCAAAATCAACCAAGCAAGTCCATTCATGAAGGGCGAGATGTGTAATGTAACAGTACTTAAGCAAGTTAAATCATGAATGCAGCTATAGGTGCAATTTTGATTAGATTCTATAGTTGTATAAGAACAAGATGGTCCTTAAAAGGCTGCACAAGCTCAGCTGTTCAACAATGGGTCAGGAAGGTGCTCGTGTTGCTACAGAGAGCTGAAGGTGCAAACTCAAATATGATGATAAAATTCTTAGTGGCATAATAATAGCCCGAGACTCAGGGTGACAGGAAATGATAGTACTCATTAAAAAAGAGATTAAAAATTAGGTCAACATGAAGATTGTAATAAGTTGGTCTTAAGATTCTAATCACTAAAGAAATTGGAGATCATTGGTAATTTGAATTCAATTTTAGATCACTTGCATCTGGTGTGAAAAATGGGATAAGAGACCAAAGCCAACTCCTTTTAGATCTGAACTTAGGTTAATCATAATCATAAATGAAAAGCCATTAAGGACTACAAGACTCATCTGGGCAACTCACATATGATGTTCGATGTGGATTCCTTCCTTAGGAGTTATTTCTGATTCTAAGACCACGGCTAGTGAACTTATGTCTAATCCTTCCAGGCACAAGTTCAAAATTTCAGAACTATAAGCTGTAGGTCTGTGAAGTATCACAAATGGGTTGTTCCATTAATGAGTTGTACATACACATGTAACTTGCTTCCTTGCATGTCTGTACATTTCACAAAGTGGTTAGGCTCATTAATAAGAGAGGGTTAGGACTGGTTTGTACCTGTAATTACAGAAGCTCTATTGTATACTTTGGCATTATAGACATTCGGTTCCTTTTTCCTAGATAACATAATATTTATCACACATATATTGTTCAGTGAGGTGATCAGAGTGAGATTTCCTGCAGAGGTTCTTGTTACAAGTGTTGGAGGTTCCACATGCACTACTTAGGCTTTAAACTTCAGGTAAACATCATGTCAGAGGTTATAATTCTTGTACCCACGATAGAAATATTCTCATACTCTCTCCATGGAATTTGACTACTGAGACAAAACAACATATCTCTGTCTTCCTGTATGACTTGCACTTCATTGTAATGTAATCAGGAAGAGATCTTTGTCATAATCCTTTTTTTTCTCATTCACAAATTGTAAGTTAGAGAAACAGAGAAGGAAAAATAATAGTGCACCTGACAGTCCTTTAGAACAACAC
The DNA here is from genome assembly GCA_021527575.1 of Ensete glaucum. Lineage (NCBI taxonomy): Eukaryota > Viridiplantae > Streptophyta > Magnoliopsida > Zingiberales > Musaceae > Ensete > Ensete glaucum. Next base: position 40,458,507 of record CM038552.1, read on the forward strand.
GCTCTTGAAGCTGCACATTACTGCATACAACAGAACCTTGAATGGAACAACCATCTTCAATGGTGACATGATTCATCACAATAGAATTGACGATCTGCAGTACCAAACACAAACCATTAATATGATAAATTGTAGTGTCTTCCCGCAGCATATACATGAATTTCATATATAACTGCAAGAATTACACTTTTGATAATAACACATCAGAATTGGCTTGAGATAAGGTTTACTGTGGTGTCTATGTACCTTAACATTTGAACCAATCCTGCAGTGGCGACCAATGACAGATCGTTTCACACTACATTTATCACCTAATTTTGAGCCTTCTGCGAGCATGCATTGTGGACCAACCTATATCGCTAAGTTACATGAGTCATGTGGATAATAAAAAACAACACATGATTTTACAAAGGATAACAAAAAATCGAGTACCAAAATGCATTGAAAATAAAATGTAGTACAACAAGGTTCTTCTTACCAAGCGGTAAGGCCCCATACGACCCGGTACATACCGGTCCGGCAACCGACCGGTACGCGGATCGGCCGCTACCGGGCGGTAGCGCTAAAATCGGCCATCGGCGATCGATTTCGGCCGTCGATGGTCGATTTCGGCTATCGGCGGTTGATTTCGGCCATCGGTGGTCGGTTTAGGGAGAAATCGACAACCGAAATCGATCATCGGTGGTCGATTGAAGAAGAAAAAGGGAAGAAGAAGAAGAGGAAAAGAAGAAAGAAGAAGAAGAGGAGGAGAAGTACCTCACCCCGTCCGCCCGAAGCGCCGTCCGTCGATGGTCGATTTCGACTGTCGACGGTCGATTTCGACCATCGGTGGTCGATTGAGGGAGAAATCGACAGCCGAAATCGATCATCGGTGGTCGATTGAAGAAAAAAAAGGGAAGAAGAAGAAGAGGAAAAGAAGAAAGAAGAAGAAGAGGAGAAGAAGTACCTCACGCCGTCTCGCCGCCGCCAAGCCGTCCGCCGCCTGGTGGCGACTTTTGTCCCCGCACGGGGAGATGTGACGTCGCCCCTTTATTTCTTTTTAATATATTTTTAATATTTTTAATATTATATTATATAATATTATACTATATAATATTATAATATATACGGTATGGACCGGTAAGTAAAACGTTACATCAGAGAAAACTCAGTACAGAACATAACTCCAACGAACTTCACTTAAAATAAAGATTGCAAGGGCATTAATACATGAAAAGGTAATAGCAAAATTGATTTTTTAGGTGGCACTAAGTTAACAATTAAACCCTATTGGTTAAACAAGGTAACTTCTGGGGTTTTATATGGACTGATTTCTATTATACCATTAATCATGCATAAGAAAGTGACTCGATGATCATCTATGCCATACGAGAAGTATGAGGACATTTAGCTTACCTTTCTAATAAAATGCATGCATGAAAAATCAAATATATTTATTGAAAAATCAAATATATACTATACGCACCATAGGTAGAACGAAATGATACTAAGAATGTGCAATGGCTCACCGTAGTTTTAGATCCCAGCTCAGCAGATGGATGAATGATGTTGTTTTGTGCAGAGAAGGAATACCCAGAAAGGTGACTAGCCTCTCCTACCACCTATTTGCCATATGAAAATTTATTAGCTGTTACAATAAAAAGTTATTCAGCTGCAACATCATGATTGTATTCTAGGTTTCTAGATTCTTACATCACGATTAATGTCACTATATGCCTGAATAGAGTTTAAACGAGCACAATACTTGCTTTCACTGGAAATATAAACACAGCATTTATGGGTTCTTCGAGCATCAGGTAGCGACTTAAGACTAAAAGCATGGGGCTCCTGGAAAGCAGAAGAAGCAATTTCTCGGTGTTGAGACAACCATCTCAGGTCATTTTGTGAAGATATATTATCCATCCCAGATTCAGATTTAACAACTCCAGTATCTGATACTTCTGAATTCTGATGACAATGATGTAATTGTAATGTTAGCTAATGGTAGCAAAAATAAAAAATTACTAAGAAGTATATATATTAGCATACCAGCTGGGTTCTGATCAGATACGGTACAATATCCTGTCTAATGCTATGAAATTTATCCTTTTGATCCAAAATGTCCTGCAGAACACTCCTGATATATGATAACTTCTTAGAGGACAAAGAAATGGATTTAGTCGTCAAAAGCATAAGAAAGAAGATTATATAAAAAATATATATAATAGTCACCACAATTAAAGGAAATGTCAGACCTTTTAAACGCATACATGTGTGCATCCATGAGGTCAGCTCGAATTTCAATCTAAAAGCAGCCAAAAAAATCTTGACATGAGAACAATAAGTGAATTAAATAGAGGATCTATAATTCTTTGAAACCCAAGATCAGATTGAGCACAAAAGGCAAAAGGTGGCAGCAACAAATGACCTTCATATCGCTTCCTAGATTGAACATGCAATGACTAGAAAGCCAAATTAACTAATAAAAACACCACTTGACAAGAAATTCAACAGAATCTTGATGAGATTCACCTGTACAAAAAAGCATATGATGGAGGTGTCATTTACATGCTAGTGAGAATTAGTTGGTGGCATCTGATCGTACAGGCAATTGTTTTAACTGAAAAGTTAGAATATTTTCTATATCAACTCCACATGATTTGCATGAGTATGTGGTAAAAAATCACTAAAAAACTGAACCAAGAAAAAAGGATGCAACATGTCATAAAAATCAAGAGGTTAAAATATTATTATCCATATGAAAAATTATGAAACAGATTTAATACCTGTCCCACTGCCCGAAGAATGCTCTTTTGAACTCGAATATCCTTTTCAACTTCAGCCCCTGACGAGGTATTATGTTACATAAAGTAACCAAAAAAGACGCTAGGTAATTTATACTTGGCATGATAAATTTAACAACCTGTTGCCATGTGTAATAAATATTGTCTTGTTGGATCCAGCCCCACAATATTGCAGCGGACTGGTTTTTTAGCCTTTTCCTTTCCTCCAGAAGTTCCTGTATCAGATGGACCACTAACAGGAGCTGGACACAGCAATGCGGTCACTACTGCACTATGTCTCCGGTGTGTTGCAGCCACAGCCCCAGGAGGCACATCAGTAACAAGGTCACCGCTTATAATCTACAAAAAAACTGAATTAATACAAAGGAAATCTTTTTCTCCTTCAAAATCACCAAGGAATTTAGATGACTACCAGAACATCATTGGCAGTGAGGTAAGATGCCACAGCTCGCAAAGCTCCTGCAGTGCCAACACCCTCGGGCACAGCCGCCACCTATAACAGAATAAATAGATGCTTTCATAGAGCCTCAATGAAAGTTAACCTTCACTTCAAGTAGTTGATCAAGTTTGGTGCGTATATAACTGCAGCAGTCATTCCAAATAAGTAGTATTTTCTTACTTCTTTTTTAGCTAGCTATGATGTTCACTATATAAAATCTTTACTTCTACATCATGTCCTGGAACCTGACATCTAAAGTTACTTAAGTCTGTAATTGTCTAAACTTCAACCTTTAATTTGATTATAAAGTATCATATATATAACTAACATTGTTTTTCTGAATCCACGGCTTACCAACAGAACATATGAATAAAGTAAATAAACACATAATTCAAATGCACTCATCCCTGTGCCTTTTGCTAAGACATTTAAACACTGTCTATGGTAGTCCTAAGCCCAGATAAAAAGAGTGGACGGTTGTGTTAGGCCATTGACAACCAATGGTTTACAAAGGATCGCATGAACATGGGTCTACCAATTTTACTCAATGATAGCAAAAGATCATTGTAGCCGATGCAGCTAAATAGTTGGGTGAGAAATTAAACTCCAACATTTGGATAGTCTGTGACATATCAGAAATAACTATTAAGAGGCATAACTCAAAAAACATACAACATCCATAATACTTGACTGTGATAGCAAAAAAAATCAGCAAATGGGACCGCTTTTAAAATCAGCATGTTTAAGGCAGGAGGCCAAATGGGTCTGATACAAGATACAATATTCAAATTGCCATTGATTTCAGACTTCCATAATTAGTAAATCTTATAGTTGTGAATGCATGATTGAGGAAAGGCATCAAATAGAACGCACCAATCCACAGAGCACAGTCGGTCATATAGCGAACAGTGGGCAGTAAGCACTAGCTGGATAAAATTTGACTACACTGTATGGTTAAACATAATGTATTCATTTGCATCAGAAAATGACATAAAAAGAAAAAAAGTAGAAAGATTACCTACATTATATTGTCACGGACAAATCTGTACACAGGGTATTTGATATAATGTTTGCGTATGTCCATGTCTTTCGATTTTGTTTATGCTTTGGACAACATGGGCTTGCAGTATGTTTGACAGACCTATTTTGGTTAGCTTTTGTGGTTGTTTCAATCTTGTAAACACAGGTTGTGTGCAGTCATCGCATAGAGGAAAAACTGCCTAAAAACAAGAGATCTAGACAGTTATTTTAGGAGTTTTCTAGCTCTGCAAAGTGGTGTGGTGTGTCAACCGGCACAACACCCAGGAGCTATCCGAGTGGCACATAACTGGATGGGCCTTTGGGTAGTGTTTAGAACTAGTTTGTTGCTTTGTTCCACAGCATTATCATGTGAGCACTTGTGGGGACTTTTGACCGTGGCAGACCACCTTGGACCCCTTGTCACATTCCCGTTTAGAGCTTATGAAGTCTATGCTTGTAATTTGCATTGTCTATCAAGTGTTTGTTAAAATGTCTATTTGTGGGATCTCGAGTTCAATGCTTCCTCTAAGCATCTTCTCTTTTACAGGTCCTCAAGGGATCATAAGAGGTTTCAGAAAGGCTGACCCTTTGCGGACGAACACGCAAGGGTGCTGCACGATTTAAGCAAAACCAACTAAGCCTGTGACAGATGGTATTAGAGCGAGACAAAAACACTTAGAAACACTTGGCATATAAGCGTAAGGGACCTAGCGGGGCTGCGTTGAGGGCAGCCAACACACACGACCGTTTGAGGGAAATGGACGTAGACACCACGGGGACAAGTGAGCTGAAAAGAACGCGTAGCGCACAAAAGCTAAGATGGTTGAGTTCGAGCTACGACTCAAAGTTGGCAACCAAACTTGATAATGCTCAAGGCAAACGGGGCACTTAGCAAAGGATGAGACCATGCAAGGAGGGATGAGTTGTTCGGCGACTGAAAGGGTTGTGCAAAACTCACAAAGGAGAGGGGATTGCTAACTCGAAAAATATCGTACTCATAAGGGTTTGTATATGGACTACGTATTATCCATGGCCATCCTAAGGTGGCTGAAACTCATCATCATGAAGCATGAAAACTTTCTCTTCGACATGGGAATGATATGTCCGTAAGAGGCTGAAGTGAATAGTAAGTTTAGCATGTTGCTAAGCCTTGTGGGACGCAACGGGAGCTGGAGTTGTATTAGTGAAGAGTCACAATCTAGTAAGTGTGTTCACGGTGGCGAAACAGTACACAGTTTGTTCGGCAAGGCGGAGTAGTCTAAGGGGATGATGGTCTCCGAAACTACCTAAGGGAAGGATGTGAAGACAAAAATTTGTTCCAACAGGATAAATATCCAAGAGAAATAAGTCTCTATTATCCTGAGGGAGAATCATGTGCAACGGATCGCACATGTTGAGGAGGATATTTCAAGATAACAGCTCCATAAAGCTCAACGGATCGAGCGAGTGATAAGGAATCGCATGATCTCGCATGAGGTAATGCAACGGTGGACGTATTGCTAGATCAAGTGGGGAACGATCCTAGGCAACACCAAATGAAGACACACTTAGAGCCGATGCGAAAATCGGACTCAACAACGGGCTGACCCGTGGAATGGTGGACATGAGAACCACCATCAACTCAATGCAAACTGAGGAGCGAAACAACTTGGGTGGCATTTGATGACGTGCCCAAGTCGTATGAAGGAATGCGATATAGAAGATGGAATATGGAGCGAAGGCACAAAACTTTCCTTAGACGGAGGTAAAGGGCATGAAATTTTGTAGAAGCAAGAGCGAGATTATACCATTCCACGGGTCCCTCGTTCTGATGGAGCAGACTCATCTTGCATGGTGCCAAAGTCGAGGGAGACTTCGAGGCACATGCACCTTATCTTGACAAAGCAATTGACAGGGGGAATAAGATGGCTCAACTAACGAAAGTGAAGTTCAAGTCAGAATGCCTTGACATAGGGTAAGAGGATACAAAGGCAAGTACTCTTGAAGAATACATTGTAGTGCGTGGGGTGGGTGGTGATGGATTGCCCTAAATAGCCAAAATTTCAACGAAATCGATGGACTTCGAGAGTTGTTGGGTGATGGATTGCCCTAGAGTTGTGCTTCATCTACATGTGACCCGAGAGCAGATGGACGAAGGTCGATTGCCAAAGGAGCGAACATAATCAGAGGTGGCAAAGGCCCTACGATGTATTGACAGAAGGTACACATGGAGAGATCGCAATCCGAGTTCATCCCACAAAGATCACAGTGTAATGAAGATGTCACTGGGAGGCGACAAGGTGTAGCGGATCAAGGTGGAATAGTCTGAGGCAATGCGACACACGAGAGAAGTCCCGTGGGAGACTTAATCATACAGAGGTATGATCGAGAGCTACTACGAGCTCCACTTCGGTGAACAACACGATGGAAAGAAGGTTATGGATTCAAAGAGTGGATTCCATGGTACCATAGAGATGAGTCTTCTATTCGTGTATTAAATTTTACATCAGATGAAAGCCTTTGTCATCAACATAAAAGGGGTGTGTACCATAGGGAGATTTTGAGTGCAAGTACCAGTGAGTCCCATGGGGAGGACTTGATCATATAATAGTATGATTGGAGCGATTGGAGAGTTAAACTGCTCTAATGCTCGTATTCGCTTGAGGGAGTACAACAAGTCAAGAGGACAAGGCCGAGTGAATGAACGTTGATACCAAGGACACATAGGAGAATAAAATGGACGCAAAGCCTACAACATGATGGCAAAGGCTATGAATAGGAGTTACAGTTTATTTTTCCATCGACTAAGGGGAATTGCTCGAAGAACACAAAGGTGATGAAGTAGGTGGTCGAAAAGGGCAAGGAAGCGATGACGAGTCCAGAAAGACTTAGCTACCTAAAAACTAAGCATCGATTAGGATGGAGGTAGAGTCGGAGGAGTAACACAATGTCACAATGCTACAGAGGGGTACCTATCGATCACAAAAAAAGGGGTGCAGATGCGAGGCGATGGATAGTTGGGCCATAGGCATGGCAACGCCATGGTACTATAAAGGCGGGACTTTGATGAAGTCATCGATCCCTTGCTCTCATGGAGGGAGAGCACATGGACATGAAAGGGATCGAAGAGGTGGAGAATGTAGAGGTAAACACCAAGTACCAAAACAAGGCCAAAGGGCAAATGCCAGAGAACTTCATAAGACCGGTATCGATGGGCTTCTCATTAAAATAGCCAAAAATGGGGGATTTTGGGTTGATACAAGAGTGCTCGACCAAGGAATGGAGTAGGCAATACACAATGTTCTGTCTTTTCTACTCAGAAGAGTAGGCAGCAAAAATGATGGAGAAAATAGTACAATCTCAAAGATGACCAAAACTATCAGAGACTTGCTCTAAGTTACGACAAAATTTTGCTCCTTTCGGGGAAAACTTCTTGCATTCACGAAAATTTATGGCTATGGGGAGGCGAATTAAAGTAGTTAACTCAACACAAGGAGTGTAAACACTTCAGGTGCTTCATAAGTGTGAGCAAAGAGCAGACAAAAGCTAATAACATGCTTGATGCATGACATACAACCCTCGAGGAGGCGATTGAAGTACCCAGTTCTCTTATTTATCTAGCAGAAGAGCTCTACACTTTTAAAGACCTTTCAAAGAAACTTAGTGGGAGACAACGGTTGTCAAATCCTCACCAATGATAATCGGTTATACCGTGAGTATTCATTTTTTGACAGAAAACCAACTAAAAGCGAAAGTGATGGGAACCTACTTTGAGGTGATAATTAAGTAGAAGAGGAATCGATGGACAAATTTACGAAGGAAAGACCTCAAAAAACTTCAAAGTCTGTAAGGCAATGCTCATTAAAGTTCCCATAGGCATCCACCTAGTTTAAGTGACACAAGACTTTTGAGAGACTAGCACACAAGGTCTTTTCCTTCATCTTAGGGATTCGTAGTAGCCAAGAAAGATTTCTACAACTCGATCAACGCCACACTAGAGCAGAGTCATTGACGAGTTGAAGTAGCATTAGCAGAATAATGTTTGACTACTCAACAACAACGATGGAGAGCAACTAGGAACCAAGAGGCGCATAGCAACTGGAGTAAAAGATTGAATATTTAGCAAAGACAAGGACATATCGCATCCGCAAAAGCTTCGACGAGGACGTCGAAGGAATAAGTAGGGGAGAATGTCATAAACAAATCTATACACAAAGTGTTTGATGTAATTTATATATATGTCTGTGTGTTTTTGTTTTGTCCATGCTTTGCACAATATATAAAGGGCTCACAGTAGGCATGACAGTCCCGTTTTGGTTGGCTTTTGTAGCTGTTTTAGTGTTGTAAATGTAGATTGTGTGTAGTTGTCATACAAAGGCAAAACTACACAAAAACAAGCCATCCATACAATCATTTTGAGGATTTTTTAGCTCCGCAAGGTGGTACAAAGGAAAAACTATGCAAAAACAAGCCATCCATACAATCATTTTGAGGGTTTTCTCACTCCGCAGGGTGGTGCAAAGTGTCAACCAGTATAGCACCCTAGAGTTACCCGGGTGGCATATAGCTGGATGGGCTTTTGGGGTATTGCCTAAGGTTGATTTGTTGTCTTATTCCGTAGTAGTGTCATGTGAGCACTCGTGAGAACTTCTGGCCACGGAGGACCCTTTGTCATGCGACCATTCATAGCTTACGAAGTCTATGTTTGTAATTTGCATTACCCATCAAGTGTTTGATGAAATGTCTGTTTGTGGGATCTCGAGTTAGACGCTTCTTCTAACCCGATTACCTATTAAACGACTATATGAGGTTTCAAGGAGGCTAACCCTTTGCAGACGGACACACAAGGGTACCGCACGACTTAGGCAAAACCATCTAAGTTTGTAACAATATGATGCAAGGTAAAAAGGAGAAAGCAACATGAAACAAGAACAATGGTAACCACAAAGTCATAAAAATAGGAACATGAATATGAAATTATATTGTAATATTTATAAAAGAGGTAATAATTAAAATTATGTGTATATCATCAACTAATTGAGAAGATGTGGTTTAAATCTAACAAAAATAGCATCTTGGGTTGGTTAGTTACACTAGAAACCTGGGTCTTAACGAACTAAAGTATCCACATTAGCACAAAAAAATCAGTCCCGGAATCTGGCTCCATCTAATATGAAGACCAACAATAGGACACAATCATGAAAATTCCAATTAATTCAGATAGAGACTAACCTCAACATGAAGACGGTCAACATAAGCACCCGATATCCATCCACCAATGCGGAGTGCAGCATCTTCTCCCTCAACCACCTGCGTGCATTTGACAGTCAATTCAGAAACACTATGAAAGCTACAAAAATCCGAGTTTTGATACCTCAACATGTAAAATAAGGGGAAAAAATCGACTTTATTCAAGCTGAAGTCACTTGGATAAACGGGACAAAACAACGCATCAACGCATCCGTTTGCATCTTTAAAAGCCGAATCGTTCGTAGTATCGAAGAGAATAAAAGCATGGAAAAGAACAAAAATTTCAAACAACTTCGTAATAAAGCAAAAGCCCTAAAGAACTAAACTTCAGCCTTCCAAGGCAAAGGGGAAAGTAAAAGATCAGAGAACCCGAGGCATCTCACTGTCAAATTTTCAGAAAGGAAAATCGGTGGGGAAAAGGAACTCACCACAATGAGATCCTTGAGGTTGCTGGCTTCGAGGAGCTCGAGGACGTAAGACAGGACGGGGCGGTTGGCGACAGGGAGCAACGCCTTGGGTACCTCCTGTGATCGAAGCAAAAAGCCCAGATTAAGCGCACGAGATGGAGATCGAGAGACCGAGAGCGAGAGGATGGACCTGGGAGACGAGGGGGTTGAGCTTGCGGGAGGTGCCGCCGGCGAGGACGACGACTTCGAAATCCATCCTGGCCATCGGCACGAGACGGGTCGAATTCGAACTCGAGAACTGCCGGTTCGGAGCGGCGAGGGTTTACTGCCTTCTAATGGAACCGTAGGAGTGCCCCAATTAATGGGTTAATCCGGACCCGTCAATCTCGATGAGCGACCCTACTAAAATAGGGATTCCGATCGAGCTTAAGTCAGACCCATTACTGTCAACTGTTACAATTTCGAGTCGCGATGAGCATATATTAAATTGATTCGAGCCAATTCATCAATAATAAGAGTAACCGGTTGAATCGAACCAAGTTAAGGAATTGAGTACGCACATGCGCGGCACATTCCATTCGTTATGTTGGTAATCAATTCAATCCTAGTCTGATGAAAGCTTTAGCCAATGAACGAATCCACGGGAGAGCTACGAAATCTAAGCATCAAAGAAACGTGACGGTGGAATTTTCAACCTCATGACTCCGACACTTTGCTGTGCAAAAATGTTGACTTTGCAATGGAGTGTCAATCGTGTCACCTTTTTCCCTTTTACACCCGACCCATTCAAGCGGCAAACAGCTTGTCCACTTGGAGACCAAACAATACTATAACCTCTATCTGATTCGATATGTATTGCATATGACTAGTAGAGATGTGATGACAATGTATATATAATATGCACATGCGTTGTCGCCCCTCTCGCTCTCTTTCTTCCCCATACACACCTTACGTACATACAAGCATCGAAAGTGCTTCTCTCATCCCCAATCCCACCCCCCACCCCCCCCTCGTCCTGTCTCAAGAAAAGTACCCATGAGCCCTGTGGTCAATGGAGGTTGGCCTTGGCATCATTTGGCTGTACGTGCCATCGTAGAAAAAGTCATCGCCCACCTCCAAGGCAGTGCCGGAGTTGTTGAACCCTTGAAGAAGAAGACCAGCATCGTTGCTGTTGTTGCTCCGACAAGCGTCACCGGCTGCAGCAAAGATAGTACCATCAGATGACTGATACTGCTGTTGCTCCTCCTGTGGGTACTGCAAGCTCTGCCCCTGGTACTGGTACTGCTGGAGGTGGCCGAAGGACGTGAAGGTTGTCTGGTTGAGTGGCTCACGCGATCTATAACCGCCGCCCAGGTTGGAGATCGGGCAGCCGCCAGGCCGGTACTCGGCCGAGTACGGTTCCGAAGGGACGCCGGTGAATTGCTGGACCATGGCGCGGAAATTGGTGGTGTCGGTGTTGAGCATGGTGGTCGTAGCCCTCCGGGTGGCTCTCGACCGCCGCGTCACCGGCTTCCCCACCCGGCCCTCGATCTGTTGGTGGGTGGCCTTGGCCGGCAGCCCATCGACGGTCGGGTTCGAGTCCGATGTGGCGGGCGTGGCCGAGGTGTTCGGCAGGGCGCTGCCGCCGAGTTGAGCCCACTGCGCCGGGCCGGAGATGGTGTCACCCATGGCCATGGATAGATGGAGTAAGCGGGCGAGGGTGGGCATATATAGGAGAGGACTTGGGGGGGTCAATGCTTGACTAAGATTAGGACGTCAGCCATCCGATTCTGATGTATGAATCATGGATGGCTGCCACGTCCGGGCTGTCGCACCCGCAGCGTCGGCGTTCCGATCTAGATAGAAAGGATGGTTCCCGGAAGCATCCTCCCGAATTGTTTGGTTGAGAAAGAGGGGGATGTTGACTCGGTCGGTCGACCAAAGTGGGGCTTCAGCGTCAAAGCATCCATCCCATCCCGCATTGTCCTCACAATACCAAGCATCACTGTTCATCATTTCACGTCTCCAAAAGATCACACAGTATGATGCAGGAAGATGAGCCACCTGCACCCAACGCTTCTTCCCAATCCGGTGAAATTAATAGCCCTTTGTTGAGAATACAATCAAATCATTCATGAAGCTTTGATCCAACTGGAACGAACCTGTGAAGCTTATTTTCTACGAAGACCTGTCAAAGAGGGTCGAAGAGATTAATCTTATGTACATCACTAGTTTTGAATCGTCATCATCCTTCTTTCAGCTTCTTACTTTGAATCTTTCAACTTCGACACAGTAACTCCCAACCCTATTTTGTGTCCACTGCAGACACAAAAGTGGGGGGAGAGAGAGAGAGAGAGAGAGAGGCTTTGTCCGGAAAGAATACACTAGGAGTGTGGCACTTCAAGAAGTAAAGACTAAGACGCGTGTGAATTGACCGCATGTTCCAAAGATCCAAACCTACACCACATCACGTTGTTTCTAAGTGGCCACAGACACCCACTTGTGTTGTCAGCTGCGGATGCTGGAGAGGCCGAGGAAGAACGAGTCAACAGACGACGTTATTATATTTAAAGACATTAATGTGAGAGAGAGAGAGAGAGAGAGAAACCCACTTGGTTTTCGGTGGGCGGGAAATGGGACCCACCAGACGAAGAATTAGAATTGGTCAACAAAGAAAAGGGACCCATGTAGACGTGGACTTTTATCTATAATGGTCTGTCTACTGCTACTAAATTAGATTAAAGCATTTTGAGCTAATTATACTATGAGGTCGAATTATGATACATAGTATTTTTCATATTAAAAATAGGTTAAGGCTTAATTTGACTTATAAAAGATCTTAAGACACAAACTTAATTATTTTCACCGAGTTAAAATTGACATGTCTCTTTTGTTTGTCTGATACATAAATAATAAATCTTTTAATCAACTTAATATTTTCACCTAGTAAACTTTATATCACTCAAATTTTTTTTATAAGAACTAAATCGATTTTGAAGATTTGAATTCGAACTATTAGTTGTGATTAATAAAAAACAAATTATTTCGTAAAAATTTAAAATCAAATTATTAGATTTTAAAATTGAAGTGTTAATCACTATATCATGGAATCCACTTATTTTATTTTTTTGGTTAGTTAGTTCGGAATCTTTATATCACTAAAAAAAAAATTTATAAGAACTAAATCGGTTCTAGCGGTTCCGATTTGAATTCAAACTATTAGTTGTGATTAATAAAAAACAAATTATTTCATCAAAATTTAAAATCAAATTATTAGATTTTAAATTCGAAGTGTTAATCACTATATCATGGAATCCGCTTCTTTTTTTTTTTTTTTGTTAGTTGGTTTGGAATCAAATCAGACTCGTAGGTCTCATTTTCACTTCAATTTGAAATAATCGAATTATTGATCCGATTCAATTCGTAAACATCAAACTATTAACTCAATATTTTTGGATCGATTCAACACTCTAAACACTTAAAATAATAATAATTCTATCACTGGGAAGAAGTGTTGGTCAAAGATACGAGTAATGAATCTTTATGGGTCTGTTTATTGCCCACATGAAGGCTGCTGAATCACTGTGCACGAGTCAGTAGTACGCGTGGAGACAATGGTGATCATTATTACATCCATGTCAACACATAGCTGAGCAGTATATATATATATATATATATATATATATGTGGACAGATATAGATGCATCATCCCATGACACTGATACAAAACTGGTGGGCACAACTCTGAGCCACAGCCTCATCATCAACCATGGCCCATCGTCTCCACCTTGTCAGTAGTGGAAATGCTCAGCCACAGACTCATCATCAACCGTGGCCCATCGTCTCCACCTTGTCAGTAATGGAAATGCAAGAGTCCTCTCGAACCAGTAAGCCACACTGCCCCTACGGCTCTTTCACCCTCTTCTACAGATGACAACTCGTAAGAAGCTAAACCTATATGCTTAGTCCTCTGGTAACATTTAAGCTGCAGCATGACACTAAGAGAGAGGTGATCTATGCGGGGCTCCCTTCCGCCGGTTGTTCAGGGACAGTACTATCCGAGGGAAGAACCTGCTCTTCCTCGTTCCTGAGCTGCCGCTGCCACCGCCGCCGCCGCCGCCATGGCTCGGCGGCAGGCGCTCCTCCTTGCTCTGCGCTGGCTGTTCCAAGGTTGCATTAGCGGCGATCGGACCGTCATCCTCGTCCACCTGGAGACTCTCGAATCGAGAGAAGGCGAAGTCGGAGTCTTCGAACCTGAACAGGATGCTCGATAGATCCTCCCCACGTAGCAGAACATGGTCCACCTGCAATCACAAACTCTGTGCATCGTCATCTATCTTGGGTCGGGGTTCATCATGCGGATAGCTCTCCGCAAGTTGTGAGAGTTGCTACCTTGCAAGAGAGGGAGCAGAAGTGGAAGGGCTCTTGGAGGATTCTGTCGCAGGTCAAGCAGATGTTGCCGGAGCCCTTGGAAGGCCGGGATTGTGGCCTTGGCTTCAGGAACACCACTTTGGCACTGTTGATGGTGTAAGGCTGCCAACAAGAAAGATGAAGCATCATCAAAGAATCAATCACATATGCCAGGTCCAATTCAAATGCTCTAAGATTTTTACTGGAGCACCTGCACAAAGCAACAGTCCACAAGCTTCTCGAGATCATCCAGTCGAACCACATCGTTGTAGACGTAGCGGCGCACCTAAACAAGATCAAGACGGGTTGCTGTCATCGGTGACAGATCCAACTGTGTGCAGTAATTTTTGCAAGGGAACAATTGGCAAAGGGTTTCAGACAGATTTGGCCTCATTTGCTAGCGGAGCATCAGAACTGATGAACTGGTACTCTCGACATCAAAGCAACAGGTAATACTGCAATGAATGCGAAGTTAAAGGAGCGTGGTAACGCTTTGACGCGATTGACCACATGATACTTATCAGAGGAAGAAGCCACGAAGGAAGAGAGAGAGAGAGAGAGAGAGGACGGGAGATGGAAGACAACGTAGCAGAGCATTCCTTGGAGAAAGGCAGACTACAACTGGTAAATGTAGGAGGATTTGGAGGGTGAAAAGGGCCACCACCATTGATTGGGACTCAGCATGGCTAATGGCTTGTGGTCAAAAAAGTTACCATAGTAAAAAAAAAAAGACAAACGGCAGGCAACTGGTGGAAGGAGGAGTGAGAATGAGAGGTGTGTTTGTGGGGAGGGGAAAGCTCATACTTTTGTGGTAAAAGCTGCAAGTTATCAAAAGGAATCAGAAAGCTAAGGAGAAAAAGGAGCCAACCATTTCTCCTTAGAAAAGGCAAGTCCAGACAGGCCTCGATGAACAGAGAGAAGTGGTTTTGCTTGCTGGAGAAGTAGATCAAGGCACGCTCAAACAAAGATGAAGAACAAGTGGGATTTAGAGCAGAGTTCAAGATTAGTTTGGATGAAGTGTCTAAAATCTACAAAAGATGTTGGTGTCTAAATCAAGAATGATGATGACCTAAAGAGAAACCAAGTGATATTTCAACTAGCATGTGAGCTTCTGCAGATGGGGCCATTACTACCACCACCACCATTCAGGAAAGCAATGCCTACAAATCCCATTTCTGACAGTTACTATACCCATATGCATTCATCTCTCTCTCTCTCTCTTTATCTGGAATAGATGTTGTGGAGAAAATTATTGGCATTGCAAGTATCAGAAGAAGGAAGAGAGAGAGAGAGAGAGAGAGAGAGAGAGAGTGCTGCCGCGGCTATTCCCACCACTGTTCAAGCTGCAACAACTACTGCTTCTCTGATGCCAAACAAAAGCCTGACCAGGATGGTAGTAATTTCCACCTTTTCCAAATAAGATATCCTAGAAAATGAATTGATCAGGGAATTCAATTGCACAAACATGTGGAATTCTTTCCAAACAGTGTCTTTTTCTTTCCTATGACTAAACTTGAAAATAAAGAGAAAGTAGAACACAAAAGAGAGAGAGATACCACTGCTAGCATCGAAGGATTAGTGTTGCTATCAGTAATATCCAATCAATTAATTCCTGGAATGATCATTTGGAAGAATAATCTAATTAAGAGAGAGATAGAGAGAGAGAGAGAGTTTTTCTCACAGAAACTTCCTCTGTGCTTTGCAGGGATGATTCTATATCTCAACCACCGCGCTGCTAACATTAGTAGTAACAAAAGAGGAGCAGAGAAGATGGAAGAGCTGGGAGAAGAATAAGGAGGAAGATGGGCACATCATGCAGAGGGAGAAGGAGCATCATCACCTGGAGGAGCGGGTGCGAGCGGTGGGCTGGAGCGCAGTGGGTGCAGATGCTGGTGCAGCAGCCGAGGCAGAAGATGTTCTTCTCGTTCTTCCTCCTGCTCTCGTGGGCCTCGCACCCAACAAAGAAGCTCTCCTCCACCAGTCCCCCCAGCCACCCCGGCATTCCTCCCCCTCCTCCTTCGTACTCCCTTCTCCCCATGTACGCGCGACGGCGCACACACACACACTTGTTCTCTCTCTCTCTCTCTCGATATAAATATCTATATAGAAGAAGAACAGTTCTTTACCACTGGTCTACGCAGAACTGAGAAGAGGAGAGGAAAGAAGGAAGGCAGTGGTGCAGCAGGGAAGGCTAACGAACTTGCAGCGCCTATATATAGAGGAAGGTGACAAGATTAAAAAGATGAAGACGGGAAGAATAGAGAAATGAGTAAAGCAAGGCAAGAGAGAAGATGATGGGCCCAACCAGACGAGCAACTATGTATGTATTCATATAAAATGGAATAATGGGAGGGTTTTTGTGACTAGCTTTGTCATGTCACGCTATTTTTATTTGGGAAGGGGAGTGGAGGAATTGGTGGCTTTATCTTAGGGTATTCACAAATCACGCTACTATTTCTTTGTACTTTTCTGTGCTATCCTGCATGACTTATTCTTCTTCCCCCAATAAATACTAAGAATGGATTGTTAAATAAATATATACATATAATATAATATTATATTATATAAACCACCACCACCATCTCCTGATACTCCATGCAAGCAGTCGTTTCTGTTTTCTTCCTGCACACAGCAAGTAATTTGCTACCACCACCAAATCATCTCAGATTTCCGATAAAAATGGTCGAAAACACAGATAAAAATTACATCATCCCATAGACTTCGTCATCGAGAGTTTGCCACCCCCTTAGCTGTTGGACCCTCTGACTTCACAATGAAGCAGCTGCTGCCACAAGACATCGCCAGGAGTTCACATGGTTGCACTTCAACCCATTGTTTCTTCAGCTGGTGGACAGTCCATCCCCATCGCCATCCCCATCCCCATCCCCAACCGAGGCTTTTCAAGTGACAACCACTCGCCTCCTCCACCCGAGAATGCAGATTGCAGTACCTGCAGAGATGTGATGTCTCTTATGTTGACGCATTATTTCCTGGGAAAAGGTAGACTTGGTTAAGATGGTTGGATGACAGAGGTCAGCTATCTTTTAAGTGCGGCAGCAGGTAGAACTCGAGTTAGTCTAACCTATCATGGAGTAAAGGCGAGCTACCACACCTATTTCTCGAGGCACGGCCTCCGAGAGGCGGCCACTCTGGTTTACATCCCATTATCTGACTCACAAAGCTCTTAACAGGAGACAAAAAAGAAGAGCCGATTTCCAAAACCATGCACAAGGAATTGGCACCATGTCAGGAGGCAATAACTCTAACCGTGTGGAAGTACATACAACACAGGAACTCCACTGGAACAGTAGTGATAAGCCCATTTGCCTTGACCTGGAGAACTGGACTCGCTGCTTCCATTGCTAACTCGTGTTTCAGCTTCAACCGTGGCTCCTAAGGAGGCATCACCCCGTGCTGTACACCTCGTCATCTCCTACTGCTGGATTCCTGCCAAGAGTAAAGATCATGACAACATGATGATGAGTTGGATCGAAAACTTTTGTCACCCACAGAAGATGAAACAGTTCAACAATACCCCTTGAGCCGTAGATCGAGTATAATAATAATATTAAGGTTTATGGGAAAAATATAGAGAAACAAAACACACATCAAGTTTCAGATGTATATTGCAATCAGAACTCCTATGTATCTTTGTTTTTTCTGTTCTCCTTGTCTTTGTCAACTTATAAAGATTTTACCCATGGAAATAAGGCCTACATTAGCTACATTTTATTTTCAACACCAGGAACAAATCACAAATGACTGGCATCAAAATTGCATCAATTACAGTTGAAAAACTCCAAGCCCAAGTACGCGGGGCCATCTCTCTAGGTAGTTTCTCAGCACATCTCAGTGTTTGGCACTCACTAGAGCAATGTGTTCTATGAGGTCCAGCACCTGACTACTGAAGTGAAATTTACAAGTATCAGGTGGAAATTTCTAATATTGAAAGAAAAATGGATAGTGTAGTGGATTCTAACCTGTAACCCCACTCAGTTGTCATACCATGAGACTAGCTTCATGAAAGAGGCACTCAATCCAATACCAGCCTTAGCATCAAAGATGCTAGACCTGGAAAGGAAACAAATGAACAGAATATAATCCATATAATCATGCAGTACCTCTCGTAGTTGCAATTACATGCCAAAACAGACTTACCTCAAGTCACCAATGAAGTCATTGGAGACATCATCCTCATCAGTGTAGCCAAGAATTCCCTTCAGTGAACCCTCTGAGGCACACTTGAATGATAATCAAAGAATATATATGCATCATAGAAAAGCAAAAGCTTCATCAATCTTCACGTAGTTTCAGTGAAGTAACTGTAATGTGGTAGAGACAAAAAAAATCAAACATGACGAGATACAACAGAAAATAGCTATCAAGGTTAATTCAAAAGGATAAGGCAAAACAGGCTCCAGATGGTACAATATATCAGCCAATGAAAATATATGGAATATAAGTGAGACAAGGGAAAGGTTTGCATACTTAGTTGTTGTTTTTACCATATATGATGCACTTTTCTCATGTCGGCAAGTTAAGTCCACAACAAACACATTAGGTGTAGGAACTCTGAAAGCCATCCCAGTGAGCTTCCCATTCAGTTCTGGAAGTACTTCTCCAACAGTCTATAATCCATGATAAAAATCATTTTCATTTAGATAAATTGGAAGCACATAACGTCTCACATATCAGTTCAACCTCACCTTTGCTGCACCAGTCTGGGGATGATGTTCTGTCCAGCACCACAGCCCCCACGCCAATCTTTCATTGAAGTGCCATCAACAGTCTTCTGTGTGGCTGAAATATAACGAGCAAAACTAAATTAAAAGAACAGTATAAGCAATATGATATGATGATAAATGGAATAGCAAACTTGCAAAACATATTCTGGAAAATGTGTTCATATTTTATCTACAGTTGATATAAAAGAAGAAACCTGTTGTTGCATGAACGGTGGTCATAAGGTTTTCGGCAATGCCAAACTCCTCATAAACAACCTACAAGATATGAAATGGTCAATCATGTAGTAGCATAGTGATGTAGAAACTTGGGATCCTAAAAGACAGAAGGAGAGGCACACTAGAAACTCCTAAAAAGTCAGATGGTAGGGGCCATGCATAATTATAAACTACAAAGTATCACGTGTCTCTAACAGTTATGAAATTGCAGGTCATGCCAGGCAATCAGAGGAGAAAAAGACACATGATTGATAAAACAATAAATTCAAAGGAACAATCTTGGCTAGAGGAGCAAGACAGTTTGTTGTGCAGCTTGCATTAGAAACAATATTCATGCTTGGCTTGTTTGCGTTCTCATTTACACCTACCACAAACATGGTTGCATCAGCAGATGGAGCTGATATTATCACCTTTTTTGCACCACCCTGCAGAAACATTTAAGAGATAGCCCCTAAATGTTTCGTAGACATAAAACGAAAAGCTAAACGTAATAATTGAGCATATGAAAAAGATGCATGCCTTCAAGTGAGCTGATGCCTTTTCCATTGTTGTAAAAACACCAGAAGATTCAACAACAAATTCAGCCCCAAAATTACCCCATGGAATATCAGCTGGATTTCTGGTAAACGGGTGCATTTAGTCATTTGTTACTTCAAACTGAAAGTATTCATGTATCAGCAATATATGGAGCGAAGCTGGTAAAACTTGAATTCCACTATTAAATCAAAACAAACAGTAATTTTCCTTTATATCACAAAACAAACAGAAATAAACCTGCAAATTCAGTTTAGCTCCTCCATTGCAGATAGTGTCTCTTAATAAATGTAGCACGAAATGGTAAAGAAAAAGTTTTGAATAATAGGCTAAGCAGATGATGTATAGCAATCCAAACCTTATATTCATGTGCTATACATACATCCATCCATACATATGTAGATATATTGATTCAATGCACAACAATCAAATAAAGAGGCAAAAGAGTATACTGCAAATACCATCAAGATATCCAATAAAAATTTACATGCTGCTAAAATTTGAGTATAATTGCAATACTTTTTGCTTGTGACTGCAATCCTTTTACCATTGATCTCTAAGTTGGATTCATCCAAAACCTTAATGGTTCCCTTGAAGATTCCATGAGTTGAATCATACTTAAACATGTACGCCCAGAGAAAGTGATATGATCATTATTTTAAAAAAGAAGAAATAGTAAGAACCATTTTGTGTAAATGAGCAGATAGGTATGATATAGAGTAGACAAAAGCACTTCCAAATGAAAAATCAATACAACAAGGATTTAAACTACAAGTATATTTAAGATATTAACTAAATAAACAAACACCTAAAGACACTAGATGGTTGATGATTTGGTTTGAGAAAGGTGAAATGTACCACTATTTATTATCAGACTGAAATTTAACTGGACGACTTTAGAGAAATCAGAATTCTGTGCATCTCAGCGGTTGCTCCTCTTTGTTAATTGTTTAATTTACTTACTGAATACTTTTGCATTCAAATTGATTTAATTTGTGAACCGATTTTAGCTATAGAATATATTTCTCTGGATAAAAATCTTTGGAGCCCATATAATTATACATATAAATACCAATTATTTTCCATTTGCATGGGTGTTCATTTAGACCAAGATAAGTTGGCAGTCATTAAGGCAGTAAAGTGTGTACACAACAGAAGGATTCTGTTGATAATTTCAACTTCCATTAATACCAGATACAAGTAGTCCATAAAAATAATCAAGTAAATAAAGTTGGATAATCCTTTGACATAACTGTTTCATTGAGGCCTTCTCGTGGTCAACTATAATTAATATCATTCATATAACAAGTGATAAGTACTAGCTAAACTAAGTACTACGAGGATTACTGACTAGTTAAATCCTAGGTACAACTTATAATCAGCTACATTATAAATAACTGAAACAATCTAAATTAACAGGTGATTACAAATTTATAAAACTAGAAATAAAAAAATCATCAAAAGTTATAGCACAGTACTACTTGTACTATTGGCATAAAAGATACTTTTATCCTTATTGATTTACTTAACAAAAAGCAAGCAAATTTTAGTTCTATGCAAATTATGAGTATCATTATGTGAATAAGAATAATAATGATTCCTAGTTTCCTACCATATACTTGGTAACAATGAAGGGATCATTAACAGCTACTGCTTCAATGTGATCTCTGGTTGTTACTATGCACATTACAAGCCTTCCAAAATGCCCAAAACCTATAATGTGAGTTTCCTACCATATACTTGGCATCAATGAAGGGGTCATTGACAGCTACTACTTCAATGTCATCTCTGGTTGTTGCCATGTGCATTACAAGCCTTCCAGTATGCCCAAAACCTATAATATAATAACTTGCAAGATACAGTTACATTTAGCTTTGATAAAATAAATAAATCTTAAATCATTAAAGATATTATAAATATACAAATTTAAGGCAAAGAAAAGTGCACTCATATAGTTTAAAGATCCTGAACAACTTGTATAACTATTCCTATGAAAGGACCTTAATCTTTACAAGATCTAGCAGATAGCAATCTTGCACATGAAAATGTTACAGACACAGATTGCACTAGTTCGGCACTTTTAAACTCTTTGGTAGTCCGTTGACTTTTGAGTATCCTGATATACACAAAATGTCAGCACTTATCTAACCAACCGTTTTGACTGCAAGCATGCTCTCAAAAGCTTATTCAAAAACTAGTGTACTATATTAGTATATTCTTCTACATTGTACAGCTATCTAGGATAAAAGGGTGAAATTAGATAAGGCATGCATTTTTCTGTTAGTCCTGGTTCATATAACTGGACACTCCATTTAAGTGAACAGTGGAGGAAAACTTTAAGATAAGAACATATTTTGGCAGCTAACATCAGAATCATATATATACACAGACTAAAAAGAAAAATGCACACCAGAATAACAGTGCATAAGCAATAAGCCACCATCAAATGTCCTAGGAAAAGCAGTGATTAGTTCAGCTAAATGGCTCTCAAATGTGGAGTTAAAAGTGATGCAAGATGTGATGCCTGCTGTCGGTCAAAATAGGCCAACCCAACCTTTACAACAATGGACCAGATAGCGTATTGTTGCCACTTTAGCATTCAAAGAAGTAGATTTTCCATTACTTCAATATCCTTCAGTCGATGCAAGTAAAGAAAAAGTACTATTTGCCATCATAGAAATATGTGACAGTCAATAGCATCAATCACATACAATTCATAAAATATGAACAAGCTGAACAGTGCAATGAGAAAGGTTGTAAGGGGATCACCATTTATGCCAATCTTTGTCTTTCCCCCACTTTTAGAACTTATAGAAAGCAAGTATGAAGCCAACGCCATAAAAAAGCCCTCACCATAAGCAAGTTACAAGCAGAGAAATAAGTGAGTCCTATTCTATTTTTAACTCCTCCTGGGAAGGATTACTTTTAACGAAAGGAGGAGCTACAGTCACTGTCGCTTTAACTGGCTGAACATTTCTCCTCGCATCACAGTTACTGCCCAATTCGCAAAAAGGAGAAAAATGGATGGTTGTTTAGCGAAGTCATAGTTCAGATCACTAAACACATAGCTGCTAATCACTACTTAACGGGGACGAGCATGCTTCCAGGGAGCTGAGGGCAGAACCGAAAAAGTCTGAGCCATGTTAAGACTCCGGATGAGCAAGAAAAGACTGTGAATGCAAAATATGGAATCGTCGAGTCAATTACAGAGCATGAGCGATGAATACAGAGACCATTTAGCGAAGACTCGATCGAAGTGGAAATGGAACGGAGATGGGCCAAATAAGAGAATTCGGGACAGATCGAACGGACCTTGGAGGACCCGGGGGGGAAGCAGGAATCGCGGATCCGAGGAGGGTTGAGAACGCCATCGGAGACCGTCCCTTCTCTCCCGCGAAGCGAGAAAACCCTAGAGGCGAACGAAATGGCGCAAATGGGGGAGAGCAGAAGGGATTTTGGCTACTTCCTCGTTTTCTCGGGTGGGCGGTCTAGTCGATGCTTGTAACCTGCCGCAGCCTCGTAACGTGCTTTAGCCGTCGTCTCCCCGAAGGTGGGGCCCGGATCCTGGTCCAATAACAAAGCAGGTAACCAGGAGGAACACGCGGGCGACACAAACGGGCACGGCCGGTGGCGCCGTCCACAGGTGAGGTGGCTCGGCTAGGCTCCAAAAACAGCGAACAGGAATTCCTAATCACAGTACCTGTGGGTCCCACTTCTCCGTGCAATGGCCTAAGGTCGGATCCTGGATCCTGGATCCTGAATCCTGTCGAAACCATCGAGAGGAGCGTCCAATTATGTTATTTGGTTTGTGGGGGTTAGTATATAATTGATGAATTGTCTCTTAATGAGAATTATTATAAGCTATTCCTCAGAAACAGTCTCTTTTTTCCTTTGAATTGAATCTCAATAAAAATCCAGTTTCTTTCTTCACAGATTTGCTTCTCCATTTGATCGAATGACATCAATCGGTTGTATGGTGCTTTCCTCGGATGTAACAATTCCGAAATGTTAAAGCAGATCGTTCAGTATCTGTCCGAGTGACGTCAACTCAAGGATGATTCGATGGGGCGAGGAAATGCGAAAAGTGATGATTTTTGTTATCCGCTCTTATACTGAGGTAGAATATAATATTTTAATAATAAAATTAATTGATAAATTTATGGACTAATAAATTTTTAAATATGAGTGATATAAGAAAATTTTTAATTATGAACATAAATGATGATTAAATGATAAATTATCGAAGTAAGAGAATTAAACGTTGGGTCTAAAAAGTACCGTGTCAAAAATAGGACATCATATTGAAGAATTAGTTAATGTGTCAAAGGTTGGACTTTGTATCATGAGTTCGGGCATCGGATAGAAAAGATCGGGTATTACACCAAAATATTAGATATTATGAAAAGTTAACATGTCGATGGATCAGGTGATACGCCGAAGGAAATGACGATGCGCCGGAGGTTTGGACGATATGTCAAATGATCAAGTGACATGTCGGAATGTTGGATAACGTAGTGATTGATTCGTGATTGTGCTAGACATGTAATTAGAATAGTTAAGTCTTGATCGTAATAGTTTCGAGTCAAATTGAGTTGATATTAGTTGAAACCATGCTAACTTGACTTGAAACCTATTGGGCTTGAACCATGAGTTGATATTTCTGAATGAAGGATCTTTTGCCGGGGGGGTTGTTGGGTTACGTGAGATAGGTGAATTAGTACTATCACAAAAAGATCTAATTTTTCAAAGTTCGATTGATAAATTCGTATTGGAAATACATTTAACCAAAAGTGTAAGTAAGAATAGTGAGTGAAGTAAATCAGTAAGTAATAATAGAGTAAAGCAAGAGAAGAATACAAATCGATTTATAGTACTTCGATCATCTTGACCTACATTCACTTTCGATTCTTCTTCTCTCAAGGCCACCAGCTTTCACTACTGATCTTCTTTCCAATGGGCAAAGATTAACTAGCCTTGTTATATCCTTTCTCCTTTTAATAGATTTAGGAAGAACCTTTATACCTCTTCTACTTTTAATAGGCTTAGGAGAGAACATTTATACCTCTCTTTTACAAGAGACCTCAACCCTCCTATAACTTAGAAATACTTCTAAACTCAAGGAGGAAGAAACTCAAATACTACTTAAGAAAAGTTTACAACCCTTAAGTACTCAAGATTTCATTCTTGCATCAAGCAAGCACGAGTGGGGTATTTATAGACTCCAAAGGCTTCAGAATTTGAGCTAAAAATTTAAATCTTTGAGATTTCGAGGTGCTAGCAGTATTACTGTTGGTGTCGATCGATATTACCATTGAACAAAACCTAAGAATCTGGACTCTAATAATACCACCATTAGCCTAGGTGGTACCACCATCACCTGGGTGGTACCACTACCAGCAAAGGGCGATACAATCATCGACATTCTAAAAAAAAGCATAAATATTATTTTCCAACTCTTAAGTGTACCACCACCTGAGCCTAACATTACTACCACCTAGGGCAACTTGAGGTCACTAAATTAGCCTTCCAACAAGTCCATTCGGCCTTGGTTCAGGCCCACTAAGCTTCTAATTAAGTTGACATACTTTCAGCATAATACTAACTTAATTTGACCTCAGATAACCTCGATTAAGACTTAACCACTCAATCACATATCTAGTATAATCACAAAGTCTTTAATATATTTCTAGCATTTCAATATATCATCTAATCATTCGACACTTCGTTTGAACTTTCAATGTATCATCCTTTCTTTTAGCTTATCATCAAATCTATCAACATGTTGACTCTCACAACATCTGATCTTTTAGCGCAATACCCGATTCTTTTGGCCCGATGCTTGAACTCATGACACAATGTCTATCTTTTGGCACATCAATAATCCTTCGGCTCGATGTCTAATCTCTAACATGATACTTCTTCTTCCCAATATCTGATTATCCTACTTCAACAATTTACCATGTGATGGTTCTTGTCCATGATTGAAGTTTTTCTTATGTCATTTATCTCAAAAGCTTATTAGTCCATAATCTCATCAATTGATTTCATCATTAAAATATAGGATTTAACAATCTCCCATTTTTTATGATAATAATCAATTAATAATAGAGCTTTAACCAAGTTCTCCATGTTTATATGTCATTCTCAAATATTATAATGTACTCAAATTCAATTGATAATATATTATTTTAAATGCATGCATTGAATTCAAGTTGAAAGAAATCTGATTATGATTCAAGCTAAAAAATCAATGTTCAATTTGTTGAAAATAAAAAGAAGCTGTTGAAAATGCCCAATTGATTCATTGATTCATCGTTTATTTATACATAATGAAAAGGAGGATTTTCCTCAACTAACATACGAGATTTCCTCATTCAGTTGGGGAAATCATATCTAAATCCTAACTAAATCATATCTTTTATCATGCCCCCGTAAGATCGAGCTCCTGTAAGGACGGCGAACGCGGCCACGTGGCAACAGAGTGGCAGCGAGAGAAGCGCTAAGATCGTAGATTTACTATCATTTGACAGAAAGAACTTGTTGTGCCCTCTCAGAGAGCACCGAGACGATAAGCGACGACCCGCATGTACTCTCAAAGAAAGAGGACAGCAATAGAGGCAGGAGGGATGGCGCCGCGGTGTAAAGCCATCGCTCATCTGCAGATAAGGTAGGCAAGGTGTCGTTGCTTGTTGGAGCTTATGCGATAGTAGTGGTGCACAAGGAAGATGACCTCGTGCAGAAGAATGCCTCGATTAAGAAAGCCAACAAGGTCCAACGGAGGAAGAGAAAGCCGATGCACTAGAAATCTCCACCGACATCGACGAGACTGCTTGACAAGAAGAAGAGATAGATCTGCACCGATCAGGAGAAAGTTACCTTCGGAGCAAAGGAAGCAAAGGATGTCCGAGAGGATGGCGGTGGATGACCCCTGAGTATCTGTGGTTTCACAGCGGAGTTGTCCACGAACAAATGATAATAGAAGCTGTCGTTTGACAGTGAATAAAAAAAAGAAAGGTAATCTCTCTTATAGAGAGAGGGGCTCTGATACCATGTTGAAAATAAAAAGAAGCTGTTGAAAATGCCCAATTGATTCATTGATTCATCGTTTATTTATACATAATGAAAAGGAGGATTTCCCTCAACTAACATACGAGATTTCCTCATTCAGTTGGGGAAATCATATCTAAATCCTAACTAAATCATATCTTTTATCACGATTAAGTCTTAAAAATTATAATCATTTCAAGTTTCAAATTTCAACGGATATCAATATATAATATCAAACTAAACTATAAGTTAACTATTTGTATAACAAAGAATCATAAGCAAGATATCATGATTCTTTCTCCACTTTATTAATAACATACATGGGCTATCGCTTCTCTCTTCCCCTTTATCATCATCAAAACTAAAAGAAAAATATCATTGTATTACTTATCTCCATTTATATCAATATTTCAATTATAAAAATAAAAACTACTTTGATATCATAACTTTAAGGATATTAATATCAAAGATAAGTTCAATTATGAGAGAGCAATTTATGATGAGGTATTAACAAAACTCTCTATATCTATAGGTAATCTTAAAAATGTAATGAACTTGAATTTCAAAAAAATATATATATTTTAATAGTACTCTTGAACTCAAGTTGAGATAAAATTAGATCTTAATATTATCATTTCAAGGGGAGATCTTAAATCAAGCTTCAAATAATAAAAGTTAGACATGAGTCACTTCTAATAAAAAAATATAAAAATATCATAAATCTCCTTGTTCAACACATAAGCTAAGCATGACTTGCTAATTCTGTTTATATCATCAAGAAATACAAGTTAATTTCTCTTTTTCAAAATAGAGTACACAAGTCATGAAAATAAAAGTCATATAGAATAAATTTTAAGTTGTAAATATCGAAAGATTATGATTCATTTGGATAAATTTTCTCCTGAGTCATTAGCCAAAAGAAAAAGTCATAAGAGAGAAAAAATAGTAGATTCATACAAAATAAATTTCAAATTGTAAATACTAAAAAGTTAAGTGAAATATCATCATTCATTTGGATAAGTCTCCTTTTTAGTAAATAATAAAAAAAATAATCACAGGAGAATAAATAGTAAAAGTTCTTAAGTCATATAAAATAAATCTCAAGTTATAAATAATTTAGAGGTCAAGTGAAAGATCATGATTTGTTGAAATAAATATCCTCTTTTTAAATCATATATGAACAAATAGTAAAATATCTTGATTCATGCATTGGAATAAATATTTTTTATTTTTTTTAATGAAGAATGAGTTTAAATATCTTTTAATGTATCTTCAATAATTAGCTCTTTATGATATATATCTACATACTTCCATTTCTTGGATAATGTGATGTATTCAAGTTACTTTGGAAAAAAGAATTCTCATTTAAATTTAATTAATAAAATTTAAAATTATTATCAAAGTTATTTTTCTTACCTTCAAAAAATTCAATGAAAACAACATATATATATATTATTATAAAATTAAAAAAATAACTAAAGTTCTTTATTTCTCATTTATGGGATTACTTTCGTACTTCCATGTCCTAATCTTTTATGCTAAAGCCATACATCATCGTTTAAAAATAAAAAATAATTTTTATTATGAAAATTATCAAGATCAATAGTATAAATATTATCGCTTCTTAAAGCAATCATAAATTTATCATTACTTAGTATTTCTATGATTTAAGTGTTAGATTTAAATTTAATATTATATCCCTTATCATAAAACTGATTAATAGTTAATAAGTTATGTTTTAAACCATATATTTAAAAAATATCTTCAATGAAAAGAATTGATTTGCTACCAATATTTCTAATATTAATAAGTTTCCCTTTATAATTGTCTTCGAAGGTGACATATCATCCATCTTAGCTAGTGAGCTTTGGAAAATGTGTTGGATCTTCAGTCATATGTCTTGATCATTATCCACTATCAAGATATCATCTTTTGCACCTAACTCTTGTTTGGAGATCTATCTACAAGAAAGATGAGTTTGCTTTTGGCACCCATTTAACTTTGGGTCATTTATAGTTACATCTTCATTTCTTTACCTTTGGCATCAAATCGTTTGTGGTTCATTTAAGAATCCAAATTAATTTATGAGACCTATATTTTTTAAAAGAGCATGTATAAGCATAATGACTAAATCCTTTACAACAAATATATTAAACTTTAAGGAGAATATGTAGTGTGGGTCCTCTTATAAATTTTGTTAGCTTTTATTGAGTGTTACTACTTAAGAAGCTAATTCCTTCCATTCTATGTATATAACATTATTTAACAAGAATCATATTTAATAATTTTTTTATAATTTTAAAATATTCTAATATTTGTTGTAATAATATATTTTTCTTTTTGAGTAAGTCGGACTCTTCATAATTAGAGCAAGGAGTATAAGATTTTGATGTTTCATGCATAATTTTTAATATATCAAATTTATTAGTAAGTAATGCATGATCCATTCTTAGTGAATTACCAATCTTTTTGAGTTCATTATATAAATCATAAAATGCATCAAATAATTCATCATAAGATAAATATGCTTCAAAAGAGTTACACCCCATCATTGAAGGCCATCAATGTGTAGTTTATCACTTCATTTTTATTGATTTACTCTTTGCCTGTGATGTACTGGATTCATCTCATATTACCTTAAATGTTTTCTTCTACTTTTTGGTTGGCAACTTCTTCTTCAGTTATGGACACTCATTTTTTAAGTGTCTTGACTTTTTGCATTCATAACATATTATTGTTTCCTTTCTATATTCAATTTTATTCTTATATTCTTGCCTTACAGAATTAATTTTGATCCTTTTCATAAACTTTTTCGGTCTTCTTGCAAAGAGTGTAATGTTATCATCATCATCACTTAAGCTTTTGCTCGAGTAGACTTATTTGGTTTTAAGTGTAATATCCTTCTTATTTTTTAAAAGGTTTTCCTCTTGTTCATTATGTGCTTTGTAGGTCATTTTATAGGTTACTAAAGATCCTATGAGTTCTTCAAGAGGAAAGTTGTTCAAGTATTTTATTTATTGATAGTAGTTACTTTTGGATCCCAACTTTTTAAAAGAGAACTTAAAATCTTATTCACCATTTCAAGATTACTATAGCTTTTACCAAGAGCTTTTAAAACCATTGGTAATTATATACGTAAAATGAGTGTATATGTCACTAATGATTTTTATTACCTTCATTTTAAATAATTCATAACCATATACTAAAAGATTGATTCTAGATTCCTTTTGCTTTATTTGTACTTTAATGAGTAATTTCAAGTGTGTACCAAATATAATATGCAGTGTCACAAGTAGAAACATGATTAAACTTATTTTTTCTTAAAGCACACAATAAAACATATATAGTTTTAGCATTTACGTAAAATATTTTTTTTAATTATTACATTTATTCGTTGGTTTAGAATATTTTTGAAAATCATAATAACGACATTACACAATTCAAAATCCATAAAAATAAAAAAAATCCTCATTCGTATTTTTCAATAAGTACAGTCCATCCCATTGAATATAGGAGGATGAGTGATAGAGTGACCCTCTTGTTTGTTAGAAAAGTCATTAAATCTCTCATGGATATTAATCTAACTGAGAGAACTAAGCTCTGATACCAACTGTTAGGATCGTAATGACACTAAGAGAGAGAGAGTGAATTGGGGCTATCACAAAAAGATCTAATTTCTCAAAGTTTGATCGATAAATCTGTATCAAAAATATGTTTAACCAAAAGTACACGTAAAAATAGTGAGTTAAGTAAATCAATAAGTAATAACAAAGCAAAGCAAGATAAGTATGCCAACTTATTTAATGGTTTGATCATCCCGACCTACATCCACTCCCGATTCTTTTCCCTCGAGACCATCGGGTTTCACTATCGATCTTTTTTCCAATATGTGAAGATCAACTACCCTTGTTATAACCCTTCTCCTTCTAACAGACTCAGGAGAGAACCTTTATATCTCTTCTCTTTTTAACAACCTCAAGAGAGAAACTTTACACCTTTCTTTTACAAGAGACCTCAACAATCCTATAACCTAAAAATTGTTGAATCCCGAATTTTGATAATAAGATCAATTTATGTGTGTTGATCTAATATATGTGTTAGAAGAAATATTACAGATCTAATTATGGCAGGATCAATGAAGTTACAATTAGATGATGGACTAAGATACAGCTTAGGCATCGGGCCAAGTTCCGACAATGTAGTGGGATCTCGCCGGAAGTTCGCTAGGAAATTCGTCGAAGGAATCGGGAAGCTCGCTGGGAACGCGAAGGGAGATCATCGAGAAGAAGACCAGATGACTTGCTATAAGATTGCATGAGGTTGCTGGAGTATATGGGAGTAAGGTCTTAATTAAACTTAATTGGTCATTAAGTGTTGTAATCATTGAGTTGTAGTTAGAAGTTAGAGTCCTAATTAAGTTGGATTTGGAAGGAATCCAAATCAACTCAATAAGACAACCAGATCCACTACTGGGTTTGGTAGAGCTCAAGTTGAGCTCAATCAATTGACCAAAGAGCTAGTCAATATAAAAGTCAAGCCGAAATTTGAAAAGTGGAGGGAACCACTTTTGCAAAAATTTCGATGAGTAAACCATCGGTGAGTGGTGGTTGGACCGCCCGTACTACAGATTATGAGCAGTGGCCAATGGTTGATGGCGGGTAAACCGCCCGTACTTAGTTTTCCTAGGTATGTTTGATTTTTGGCTCTAAAAATCTAAAACTACTTAGGGTCTATAAATACTCAAGTATTCTTACATTCACCAACAACTCTTTTGGGCAATTAAATTCCGTGAAAAAGAAAGTGTGTGTGATTTATAAGAAAAAGAAAAGGGAATGGAGAGAGCCTAGAGATGGTAACTTCTTAAGTCTTCCTTGTGAAGTAGTGTAAGGGTTTGATCTTCACCCAAAGAAGATTGATAGTGGATGTCGGTATGCCTCAAGAAGGAGGACTCGGAAGTGGACGTAGACCGTTGGCGTCAAACCACTATAAAATTATATATGTTTTATACTTGCATTGCTTGAATGTTGTTGAATTGATGCTTCCAATTTAACTAAACTTCTTGAAAGCAAGATGATAAGTTTTTTTCCTCAAACATGATTATCTTTCCGGCTTCTTATTTTTAATCACTCACTTATTTTATTAAAAATAAAAAGCTTCAGATTTCCTATTCTATCTTATTCAAAAATCTTTTGCTTTAAGAAGAAAAATCTTAACTTGCACTAATTCGCGCCCCCCCCCCCCCTTTCCCCTCTTAGTGCCAATTGATCCTAATAATTGGTATCAGAGCAAAGTTATTACTCTTTGGATTAATGCTCACTTGAGTAAATGACTTATTTTAGCATGAATAAGAGACATTCTATTTTATGTCCACCCATGTTCACTGGGACGGATTATATATATTGGAAAATATGGATGCATATTTTCCTCATCTCTTTGTACTTTGATTTATGGAATATAATTGAGAATGGATTTGAAAAAATCTTCTAAACCAATGAATGAGTTAAATAATTTAAAAAGGAAGAATCTTTTTCTAAATGAAAAGGCTATGAATACCTTGTTTTGTGCACTTGATAAAAAATGAGTTTAATCGTGTTTCGGTTTACGAATCCACTTTTGATATTTGGCACACACTATAAATCACATATGAGGAGACTAGTAGAGTAAAAAAATCATAGATAAATATTCTAGTTCATAACTATGAGTTGTTTCGAATGAAACCAAGCGAGTCTATTGGAGATATGTACACCCGTTTCACGGATGTCGTCAATGGACTTAAAGCACTTGAAAAATATTTTTCGAATTTTGAACTTATGAGTAAGATTTTACGATCTTTGCCTAAATATTAGGATCCTAAAGTAATTGCTATTCAAGAGGTCAAAGATTTGAATAACCTGACTCTTAAAGAATTGATGGGCTCCCTTGACTTATGAACTAAACTGTAAAGCTCATGATGAGCTTAATAACCCCTTCTAAAGAATAGGAAGGATGTAGCACTTCGAACAATGAATGACTATTCAAGTGAAACCTCGAGTGATGAAGACCATGACATTGCACTTATGTCAAGAAATTTTAAAAAATTTATAAAAAGGAATAAAAACTATAAAAATAAAAAGGAACTAAAGAAAGACAACATTATTTGCTATGAATGCAAAAAACCGGGACACTTCAAAAGTAAATGTCCTCAATTGAAGAAGAAACTGACGCTAAAAAAGAAGGCACTCTTCGCCACTTGGGATGATTAAAGTTCCTCCGAGGATGAAGACCAATCCGAAGAAGAGGTGGCTAACTATGCCTTAATGGCATTTGAAGATGAAGTTAGTGAGTCTTTAGATTTTTTATTTTTAGAATTATCAAGCATATTTAATGATTTATTTAATGAGTTTAGAAAACTTAGCAAGTCCTTTAAACTGCTTAAAGTTGATCATGATTTGATAGTTAAAAGACTTGATAAAATGCATGACTCCTTAGCTTCACCTAAATCATGTACAAAATGTGATATACTAGATAATGTTAAAGTAGAGAATTGTATGCTTAAAACTATATTAGAGAAATTTGAGATATGAAATAAATTATTACATATGATCCTTGCCAATAAGGGTCATAATAATAATAGACATGACATAGGCTTTGTTGGAAATATTCAACAAAAGCCAACCATATTTATAAGAGGACCTACATTGAATGTGCCACCAAGATTTAAGTATAATTTTTATGACAAATTAGGACATAAGGCAAACAAATGACTTTTTAGAAAATGTACACCACATCTTGTATGGGTTTCAAAGAAAACTCTGTATAATGAAAATCGATTAGAAAAGAAAGATAAAAATCTTTATGAAGGACCCAATATAAAATGGGTACATAAACTGAAAATATCTTTCTTATAGGTTTGTCTCCAAACTAAAGCTAGGAGCACCAAGTGGTATCTTGATAGTAGATGCTCAAGGCATATAACTGAAGATCCATCTCACTTTTCCAAGCTCTCTAGCTTAAGTAATGAGTTATCACCTTCGGAGATAATAACAAGGGTAAAATCATTGGAAAAGAAACAATAGGTAAAACATCAAACTTTTTGAT
Source organism: Ensete glaucum (assembly GCA_021527575.1). Lineage (NCBI taxonomy): Eukaryota > Viridiplantae > Streptophyta > Magnoliopsida > Zingiberales > Musaceae > Ensete > Ensete glaucum. The sequence goes on from CM038552.1 coordinate 40,492,393, forward strand.
TGAAGATGTATTGTTAGTTGATGGCTTGAAACATAACTTACTTAGTATTAGTCAATTATGTGATAAAGGTATATAATTAAATTTTAACCTAATGCTTGCATAATTGAGTTGTCACATAAAAATAAATTTTTAATTACTTTAAGAAATAATAATGTATACACTATAGATAGTGAGAAATTTTATAATGAAACTTGTTTTTCGACTTTGAATGATGATGCTTGGATTTGGCATAAAAGACTAGGTCATGCTAGTATAAAACTTTTAAATAAAATCCCTACTAAGGAACTAGTGAAAGGTTTACCTAATCTTAAGTTTATTAAAGATAAAGTATATGACACTTGTCAATTAGAAAAACAAGTTAAGAGTAGCTTTAAATTAAAAAATCAAATTAGTACCTCTAGACCACTCCAATTGATTCATATAGATCTTAGACTAATTAATATTACAAGTTTAGGAGGTAGCAAATATGCATTTATTTTAGTAGATGACTTTAGTAGATACACTTGGACCTATTTCCTAGCATAAAAAAGTGATACATTTAAATATTTTGAAAAGTTTTGTAAAATCATTCAAAATGAAAAAGAATGCATAATCTCTTCACTACAAAGTGATCATGGTGGAGAATTTTAAAATAAAAATTTTTAAAATTTTTGTGATTCAAATGGGTATATCTATAATTTTTCTACTCCATGAAATCTACAACAAAATAGAGTTGTAGAAAGAAAAAAATAGGAGCTTATAAGAAATAGCTAGAATAATGTTGAATAAATATAGATTACCCAAATATTTTTGGGTCGAAGCTGTTAATACGGTATACTATGTTTTAAATAGGGTTCTTGTAAGACAATTAATCATTAAAACTCCTTATGAATTATGTAATGGTAAAAACACAATATTTTCTATTTTAAAATATTTGGATGCAAATGTTTTATTTTGAATGAAAAGGATGCTTTAGGTAAATTTGATGTAAAATCCGATGAAGGCATTTTTATTAGTTACTCTTCTATTTCAAAAGCTTATTATGTCTTTAATAAAAGAACATTAGTAATAGAAGAATCCATTCATGTTATCTTTAATGAGTTTTTTTAATTTAAAAAGATTAATTTTGATGATGATATTGATCTTGATATTGTAAATTTAAATGATAACACTCCTAAAAGCAACTTAGATGTATCTACTTCCAATGTCTTACCCAAGGAATGGAAGTATGTGAACATCCTAAGGAACTTATAATAGAATAAACATCAAAAGTAATTCAAACTCGGTCTTCTTTTAAAGATTTTTATGCAAATGCTATATTTCTTTCTGAAATCAAGCCAAAATGCATTAATGAAGCCCTAAGAGATGATTTTTGGGTTAATACAATGCATGAAAAGCTTAATCAATTTGAGAGAAATGAGATATAGGAGCTTGTTCCTAGACCTAATGACCATTTAGTAATTGGTACTAAATGAGTATTTAGAAATAAGCAAAATGAAGATGGTATCATGGTTAGAAACAAGGCTAGATTAGTGATCAAAAGTTTCAACTAAGAAGAAGGAATCGATTATGATGAAACCTTCACTCCCGTAGCTAGACTTGAAGTCATAAGGATGCCCCTTGCCTTTGCTTCAAAAATTTTAAGCTATTTCAAATGGATGTTAAAAGTGCTTTTCTAAATGATTTTATTTTTGAAGAAGTTTGTGTTGAACAACCCTATAGTTTTGAAAATAATCTTCTTCCTAATCATGTTTTCAAACTTACGAAAACTTTTTATAGATTGAAACAAGCCTCTCGGGCTTGGTATGAAAAACTTAGTTCTTTTCTCATTTCAAATAATTTTTCTAAATGTAAGGTTGATACCACATTATTTTTTAAGTATTTTGAAAATGATCTTCTTGTTATTCAAATTTATGATGATGATATCATTTTTGGATCTATAAATGAATCTTTATATGAGTTATTTGCTAAAGAAATAAGCCAAGAGTTCGAAATGAGTCTAATGGGTGAGTTGACATTCTTCCTAGGATTACAAATAAAACAACTAGATGATAGTATTTTTATTTATCAATCTAAATACACCCTAAACTTGATAAAAAGATTTGGGATGGAAAATACTAAGACATTAAACACTCTCATGAGCACCACTACTAAGTTGGACTTAGATAATGAAGGTGCAAACTTTAATAAAAAAACTTATAGAGGTATAATAAGAAGTTTGCTATACTTAACTACAACTAGACCTAATATAATGTTTAGTGTTAGATTGTGTTCAAGATATCAATCTAACCCGAAACTTTCTCATTTAAAAGTGGTTAAGCGAATCTTTAGATACTTAAAAGGAATATCTAAATCAGGTTTATGGTATCTAAAATCAAAAAAACTTTGACTTGATTGCCTATTCTAATGCTGATTTTGGTGGATGTAGAATAGATAGAAAAAGTACTACTGGAACATGTCAATCTTTGGGGCATGCACTTGTTTCGTGGACTTCTAAAAAATAAAATTCAGTAGCTTTATCTACTGTGGACGCACAATACATTGCAGCTAGTGCATATTGTACCCAAGTCATTTGGATGAAAAACACACTAGAAGACTATAGATTAAATTTAAAAATATTCCTATAAAATATGATAATACAAGTACTATTTGTCTAACCAAAAATCCTATTTAACACTCAAGAACGAAACATATTGATATTAGATATTATTTTATAAGAGATCATGTAAATTGTCAAGATATCTCATTGGAATTTATTGACACTAAGCATCAATTAGCAGATATCTTTACAAAACCCTTAAATGAAGAGCAATATGATTTTCTAAGAAGGGAACTTGGAATGGTAAATCATGATAATTTATAAATTCATGAAATTAACCTATTTATCTTTGTGATTAATTCAATTGATGTTTACTTACAAAAAGAATTACATGATGTTTTAAATACATGAGTAGCTCTTTTCTTTATATATCTCTTAAATTTTTGAATCTTCCAAAAAATTCTATTTTTACATTTGACGATGTTTTAAAACTCCTCCTCTATTCTTTTTCCTTTTTGATTTACAAGAGAAAAAAATTTATTTATTGTATTTTACAAAGGGGAGAATAAAAACTCATTTGCTAAAATGTTTAACCCCACTCTTCACTTTTTTTTGTTGATGACAAAGGGGGAGAAAGGTATGGTTGATGGCTAGAGTTTAATTTTTAAATATATTAAATTTATTGAGAAAGGTATGGTTGATGACTAAAGATTAATTTTTAAATATATTAAATTGAGAAAGGTATGGTTGATGACTAGAGATTAATTTTTAAATATATTAAATTTATTGAGAAAGGTATGCTTAATGACTTGAAATTTTCTATGCTCTATGACTTGAAAATTTTATATGCTCAATGACTTGAAAATCCTTTATACTCTATGACTTGAAAATATTATATACTTATTGATTTGAAAATTTTTTATGCTTGATGATTTGAAGAAAATTTTTTAAATATTTTCAACTTCATGACAATAATTGAAAATTCTTGATAAGTTGAAAAGTTTTAAAATCATTCTTTGTTATACTTGAAAGGTTAAATAATTAAAATGCTTATTGCTTTGATTTACTTGAATTCAAGAGGATGTGACTCTCTTGAATTTAAGTCTTCTATATGATGGCACAAATTTGGGGGAGTTAGAATTAACTCCCGTCATCAATTGATTATCATCATCAAAAAGGAAGAGATTATTGAATATCAGATTTTGATGATAAAATCAATTGATGTGTGTTGATCTAACATATGTGTTAGAAGAAATATTACAAGTCTAACTATGGCAGGATCAACGAAGCTACAACCATATGATGGGCTAAGATACAGCCTAGGTAGCGGGCCAAGTTCGGACGATGTAGTGGGATCTCACCGGAAGTTCACTAGGAAATTTGCTGAATGAATCGGGAAGCTCGCTGGGAACACGAAGGGAGATCGCTGGGAAGAAGACTGGAGGACTTGCCATAAGATTGCCAAAGGTTACCAGAGTATACGAGAGTTAGGTCTTAATTAGGCTTAATTGGTCATTAAGTATTATAATCATTGAGTCGTAATTAGAAGTTAGAATCCTAATTGAGTTATATTTGGAAGGAATCTAAATTAACTCAATGAGACAGTTGGATCCACTACTAGGTTTAGTTAAGCTTAATCAGTTGATGAAAGACTGGTCAATGTAAAAGTCAAGCTGGAATTCGAAAAGTGGAGGGAACCACTTTTACGAAAATTTCGATAGGTAAACCATTAGTGAGCAGCGGTTAGACCACTCGTACCATAGAATCCGAGTGGCGGCCAGCAGGTGTCGATAGGTAAACTGCCCAGATGGTAGTTGAACCACCCGTGCTAAGTGGCGATCAGCAGGTGTCAGTGGGTAAACTGCCCAGATGGTGGTTGGATCACCCGTACCACAGATTACGGGTGGCGACCAACAGCTGACGGTGGGTAAACCGCCAGAATAGCAGGTAAACCGCTTATACCTGATTTTTTAGGTATATTTGATTTTTGGCTCAAAAAATCTAAAGCTACTTGGGGTCTATAAATACCAAAGTATTCTTACATTCACCAACAACTCTTTTGGGCAATTAAATTCTGTGAAAAAGAAAGTGTATGTGCTTTATAAGAAAAAGAAAAAGGAAGGGAGAGAGCTTAGAGATAGTAACTTCTTAATCTCCCTTGTAAGCAAGTGTAAGAGTTTGATCTTCACCCAAAGAAGATGTCAGTGTGCCTCAAGAAGAAGGACTCAGAAGTAGACATAGGTCATTGGCGCCGAACCACTATAAAATTATAAGTGTTTCATACTTGCATTTCTTGAATGTTATTGAATTGATGTTCCAACTTAGCTAAACTCCTTGAAAGTAAGATGATAAGTTCTTTTCCTCAAATGTGATTATCTTTCTAGCTTCTTACTTTTAATCACTCACTTGTTTTATTAAAAACGAAAAACTTCAGATTTCATATTCTATCTTATTCGAAAAGCTTTTACTTTAGAAAGAAAAATCTTAGCTTGCACTAATTCATCCCCCCCCCTAGTCCCAATTGATCATGACAGAAACACTTCTAAACTCAAGAAGGAGAAAGAGACTCAAACACTACTCGATGAGAGTTTATAACTCTTCAATCCTGTAGATTTTGTTCTTGCATCAAATAAGCATGAGTAGGGTATTTATAGACCCCAAAAGGCTTCACAAATAAATCCAAAAATTTAAATCATCGAGATTTTTGGGTATTAGCGAGACTACAACCAACGTCGAATAGTACTACTATCGAACATATCCTAGGAATTTGGACTCTAGTGATACTACTATCAACCTAGGTGGTACTACCATCACTTGGGCGGTACGACTATTTACATTCCCAAAAAAGTATAAACAATGCTTTCCGACTCTCAAGTGGTACCACCCTCTGGGCTTGGTGGCACCATCGCCTGAACCAGACGGTACCACCACCTAGGCCAACTTCAGGTCATCGAATTAACCTTTCAATCGGCCTAATTCGACTTTGGTTTCAGCCCAACAGGCTTCTAAGTAAGTTGGTTTCGATTCAATACTGACTCAATTTGACCCCAAACAATCTCGATCAAGATTTAACCACCCAATCACATATATAGCATAATCATGAAGCTTTCAGCACATTATCTAACATTCCGACATGTCATCTAATCATCCAACACTTCATCCGAATCTCCTACACATCATCCTTTCCTTCGACGTATCACCCAATTTATTGATATGTTGACTCACACAACATCATATCTTTTGGCATAATACTCAATTTTTCTAGTCTGATGCTTAAATTCATGGCACAAAGTCCATCCTTTGGCTCATCGACCAATCCTTTGGCCCGACATTTATTCTTTGACATGATACTTCTCTGACCTAATGTTTAATTATCTTACTTTGATAATTTGCCCTATGATGGTTCGTGTCTATGATCAAAATTTTTTCTGCATCATTTATCTCAAAAGCTTATTAGTCTATAATCTCATTAATTGATTTTATTATCAAAATTTAGGATTCAACACAAGGGGCCCAACAACCCATGTACAACACCAACCATGTGCTGAATGGTTATGAGGAGTGCTATCCCCCCATCGAAAGGTTGACACTCACACTAGTATTAGCGGCAATGGTGTTGCACCCCTATTTCCAGGTGCACCTAATTCGACATCTTGGGGTGGATGTTGACGTGGTCAGTGGAGCTTAGAGAATTTGATATTTGGTATGTCTTGAGGACAGCCATCAATGCCCAAGTGTTAGTGAACTTCATATCAGAGCTAACACCCCCTCCTGAAGTCGATGAAGGAAAGCTTGCCACCTCGACATGGACCTTATTTGGTGATAGATCAACCACTTCAAAAAGATACAGAGTAGGACTCGTCTTGAAGGGCCCAAGCAATAAGATCTATGAGCACACCCTTTGGTTTAAGTTCACGATTATCAAATAATTAAGTTGAATATGAAGCACTCCTTTTTGAGCTTCACCTTACTTATGAACTCCATCTACAAGAGTTGGAAGTGTTCAGCTCCAGACACGATCATGGCAAGATACTTGGCCGAGGTACATCAACTTGCACATTAATTCCTCTGACTCACCATGCAGAGGATCCCACGAGTGGAGAATGCTCAAGAGAACGCATTAGTAATGCCAAGTTGGGTTTAGCTTGACCAATAGAAAGAAGCCACCCAGTGGTTGAGGTGGTCCCTGCCCAAACCATCAAAGCACGGGACTTCACCACCAAGGAGTTGGGGTCAAGCTAGATGGTTGAGATCTAACATTATAAAAAGAATGAAACACTACCTAACGATCCTGATATGCCTGCCCAAGCATGGTTGTAACACCCCTCATTTCCGAATTTTCGTATAAATTTCTGGTGATAATGTAAGCATTCATTTTAAATTGATAAAAGAAATAGAGTATGAATCAGAGGTAACTTATTTGTAAGATTTGGGTGATCTGTTCAAAAAAAAAAAAAAAGAATCTGAGGACCTATATGTAAACCCTGAGGACCTAATCCTAAATGTACTAAATGCAAGGACTAAATTGCAAAATATATAAAATGACAAATTCCACCGTTTAAGTCTCTCTGCCTTCGTTCTTAAGGAAGCAGAGAAGGCAGCTGCGTGGATGATCAGGGAAAAAAAAAGAAGAAAGAAAGAAAGAAGAAGAAGAAGAAGAAGAAGAAGAAGAAGAAGAAGAAGAAGAAGAAAATTGGGGCTTTAAGGGTTCTTGCTCAAATCTTTTCACTTAGGGTCAAAATTATCAAAGGCAAGTATTCTAACCCCATCCTACAGAATCTTTAGTCTCTGTTTTTATGTGGATTTAAAATAAATTGAAGGATTTCTATTTAGAAACTGATATGTCTCTCTTTGGACATAGAACCATGGATTCTGAAGTTTTTCGGTAAACTGATCCCTATACACTGTTTCAGCTACAAGTTTCAGTACAAAATGTGAATTCAGGCAGGAACTATTTTGTTTGAAATTAGACTCTTATATCTTCCTTTTGACACTAATTTTGTAGATTTTGGACACCGAATACTTACCCAAACATCTGTTTCAAATCAGCCTATAGACGCTATAAAACAGGGTTCAAGATTTCTGACCTATCAATACTAAAATGCCTATAACTCCCTGTTGTAAATTCTGATTTGTACTAAACTAATTTTATTTGAAACTAGACTTGAAAATATTTCTTTTGACATATAGTTTGAAAATTTTGGAATTCAATTTCCTACTCTATTATCTGTTGAATCCGACCCTATAAATTCTGCAAAACAGTGATTGTGTTTTTGCCCTTGGGTTACCAAATCAAAAGTAACTATGTGTTGGGAACCCTGTTTCATACAAAATTTGTTCCATCAAAATATAGATTGATATATGGTTCGACCATAGCTTTCTTATGGGTATTGAAGCATAATTGATATTCGGAAATATTTGTTTGTGTACATCGAATTCTGTCCAAATCGAGCTTTGGTCGATTTCGATTTCCATTCCTTTGGATATTTGAATTCGTCTAACCTTCTTATTGGAATTGAGCTAAATATGATTGCTTAGAATCCCTGTACACTCTTGTTTTCATTTCATTCCAAATCTGAATACATTTGTGAGAGATTTGTTCTTTGTTTCGTATTGTCTCGAAAAGGCACATGCACGTTTTGTTGTTCCGCGTGTGCTTCCGACTTATGCTACTTATTGTTAAACCGCCTCTTGTACTGGGTGTGGGATTGTCGGACCTTTGCGAAATGGTAAAGGGTATGCGCTATTGCCCGCTATATGGGGTCCCGCCTTGGGATATTCGGACCTTTGCGAAATGGTAAAGGGTATGTGTTTAGAGCTGCGATGCTCGCCCCCTCGACTTCACCTAGACGTGGGTGGATGGAGCTCCCAAACGTGGGAGACATTTGTCCGGTGGTCATTCAGAAATGGATGGATCACATTCTGACTGAGATCCCACTACACCTTCTATATGTTTGATATGACATCCAGAGTTTTGGTGAGTTGTTTCTATTCATGCTCTGGATAAGAATGATATGATTACGTCAAGGACAACGTTTGAGCTTCCGATATTTATTTTTGATATGCTCAAATGCTTCATTCATCGATGATTTTTCTTGAAATATTTCATATGCCGTTGATATGCTTCGTAACATTTCGTATGCCACCGATAAGCTCGATATGTTTCCTTTATTCTTGAGATGCTCCAATTACTCTATGCCCCATCCGTCAGAACCAAATATGTAAGATTGAAAAGACAATTATGTTTCGCTCCTAACGATATTATGTCTACGAAATCGTATATTCGCCTTGTAATTTGAAACCGTATCCCTTTGGAAATTGTATTATTTTGATATGGATATGTTAGTCACTTGTCGAGCTCCTTATGCTTACCACTTATTGATAAATTTTTCAGGATAGCGTATCGCTTGCTTAATTGTTAAGATTGAGGCGATGGAAAGTTTAGAAGATTTTGGCGATCTTTGTTAGCATATGTGTTTTTGTTGTATAAGCTACTCTGCATCTTATGAAATGTGACGATGAATCTAAACCTATGGATTTTGTGTAAGACAAAGGATCCCCCATATATAGGATTTTGGAATGTTAAGTTAAATTCATATAATGATATGAATTTATGGTAATCGTTGATTTGGTGACTGCATAGACTTCCCCACTTATGAGTTTATGTGTGGTTATTATTTTGAAGAGTTGAGTTCAGATTATATGAATTATCGAGTGATGTGTGGTATGTTTATGAACTGCACAGGGTGATGAATTTGTAGACTATAGAGGTGAAAATTTGATCTGAATGTTTTCTTAGTGACCTCAAAATGTGTGTTTGGATCCTGGATTAGTTGTGAGGAAAATTTTAAATATTGTCGATATTTTGGAGGGGTGTGACAGAGGTGGTATCATAGCATGATTTGAGAATCACTAAGAATATTCTCTTTTTGAGGTTTATTGACTATCATTTAGAGATTGATCAAAGAAAATGTTTTTTGATGTTGTAGGAAGCGAGGATGACGAGATCATCTGGTTCTCCTGTTGCATCTACTGCTGATCAATTGAGTGGTATCATGCGGACTTTGGAGACTATGGCACAAGTGATGCAACAACAACAACCTGTCCATCAAGGAAGTAATGATGGAACAGAGACATCAAACCAGACGGGGTTGGGAAGTTTAAGAAGCTTAGTCCTCCCAGTTTTAGTGGTGAGTCTGATCCAATGGTGGCAGAACGATGGATGATGCAGATAGAGAAAATATTTGATGCTTTAAATTACCCTGATGATCGAAAGGTTTTTTCTTGCCACCTTTATGCTGGAAGGAGAAGTAACACGGTGGAGAATGATTAAGAGGATGTCGAAATCAAACATGAGCCAATGACATGGAAGTTATTCCAAGAAAAGTTTAACGATAAATATTTTCCAGTTGTATGAGAGAGCAAAAGAATTGGAGTTCTTGAATCTTATCCAGAAAGTATGATTACAAAGTATGAATCAAAATTCACCGAGCTCTCGGGTTTGCCACACATATGATGATGATGAATCTAGAAAAGCAAGAAGGTTTGAAAGGGATTACAGAATAAGAAGCTGAATGTCGACTTTAAAATTACGAACATATGCTGATACTAGAACGAGCTTTGAAAATTGAAAGAGACATGGTGGAAATTCAAGAAATCATTGGCAAGAACAAAAGGGACAAATGGCAAAAGCAGGAGAGAAAATGAATATGAAGCTAGTAACAAGAGGTTTAAGACATCTGGATTTGAGAAAAGGAAACCATTGGGAGGACTCGATTATGTGCAAAATGTGGATTAAATCATGAAACAAGTAAGTGTTTTCGGGTGGAGCATGTTTTGGTTGTGGAAAGCTAGATCATCAATTAAGAGATTGCCCACTGAAAAGGAAGAAAGAGCCACTGTCTCTTAGACCCTCAGCCCATGCTAGAGTGTACGCTATCACTGAACAAGATTCTAAGGCTTCCAAATTAGTGGTGGAAGGTATTCTTCATGTTTCTAAAAGAAATGCAAAAGTTTTGTTTGATCTCGGCTCCAACTTATCATTTGTTTCATAATACTTTGCTTGTCACTTGGATATTCTACCTAAACCCCTGGATTATATGTTATATGTAACAACTGCTGTTGGAGATTCATTAGCAACAAACTTGGTCTACCCATCTTGTTTGATCTCTATTGGAGACCGCGAACTCCTTGCTGATTTGATTCTCCTAGAGATCCAGGGCTTTGATATTATACTTGGTATGGATTGGTTATCTTCTCATCACGCTAGTATTGATTGTTACAAAAAAATAATTACTTTCTGCATACCAGATCAGCCTATATTTTTCTTTGAGGGCATTAGGCATGATTTACCTCCTTGCTTGATATCAGCACTTCAAGTTTATCGTCTTATGCGAAAGGTTATTTTGTTATATGTGTGTAAAGGAGCATTCAGATCGGAAACCCACCTAGATGAAATTGTAGTGGTCAAAGAATTTCTGATGTATTCCCGGATGACTTGCTGGTTTACCTCTAGATAGAGAGGGTGAATTTGCTATTGATCTAGTCCCCAAGACAACCCCAATATCTAAGCCTCCCTACAGAATGGCACCACTCGAGCTAGAGGAGTTAAAGAAGCAAATACAAGAATTATTAGATAAGGGTTTTATACGACCCAGTGTATCCCCATGGGGTGCTCCGGTACTATTAGTGAAGAAGAAGGATGGAACATTGAGGCTTTGTATTGATTATAGACAGTTGAATCAGGTGACCATCAAAAATAAGTATCCCATACCTAGAATTGATGATTTGTTTGATCAATTGCAGGGTGCACAAATATTCTCTAAGATTGACCTGAGGTCAGGTTACTATCAGTTGAAGATCAAGGAGGAGGATATTTCAAAAACAGCTTTCAGAACTCGATATGGTCATTATGAATTCTTGGTGATGCCTTTTGGTTTGACAAATGACCCTGCAACTTTTATGGAACTAATGAATAGGATATTTCAACCACTCTTGGATATCTGTGTAATTGTATTTATTGATGACATATTGGTGTATTCAAAGAGTAATCAGGAGCATGAGGAACACTTGAGAGATGTATTGTCCATACTAAGAGAAAAGAAGTTATATGCGAAGTTCAGCAAATGTGAATTTTGGTTGAATGAAGTTGCTTTCTTAGGCCATGTGATTTCAGGGAATGGTATATCTGTTGATCCAAGGAAAATAGAAGCTGTAGTTGAATGGGAAGTCCCAACAAATGTAACAAAAGTTAGAAGTTTCTTGAGCATGGCAGGTTATTACAGGAGATTTGTGGAGGGATTCTCTCAAATTGCACAACCTCTCACCAAACTCACTAAAAAGAACATGAAATTTGTATGGGGTGATGATTGTGAGCAAAGTTTTCAAGAGTTAAAAAGAAGGTTGACTAGTGCCCCTATTCTCACTATTCCAAGTGGTAGTGAGGGATTTATAGTTTATACTGATGCTTCAAGAAAAGGCCTAGGATGTGTTTTGATGCAGGAAGGGAGAGTAATTGCTTATGCTTCTAGGCAACTTAAAGGTTATGAATTGAATTATCCGACTCATGATTTGGAGTTAGCAGCAATTATTTTTGCTCTAAAGATTTAGAGACATTATTTGTATGGTCGACAGTTTGAAATCTTCACTGATCACAAGAGTTTAAAATATATTTTCACTCGGAAAGAGTTAAATATGAGGCAGCGAAGATGGATAGAACTTCTGAAGGATTATGATTGTACCATCCGTTATCACCCAGGCAAAGCCAATGTTATAGCTGATGCACTTAGTAGGAAATCTACAAGTTTTATGGCTAGTCTGGTCGTGAAGCAATGGAAGTTAATAGAAGAAAATTTTGATTTGAAAGCTTTGAGGAAAGAGCAAGACTCGATGATATTGATGGCCTCCATTCAAGTGCAATCTGATCTTATTCAACAAATTAAGGAAGCACAATTACGAGATCCACATTTAATCTACTTGAGGAATGAAGTAGAAAAGGAATTGAAGCCACAATTTCAAGTTTCAAAGGATGGCCTATTGAGATTTGGGGAGAGAGTATGTGTACCAAATGAACCAGATATCAAGAATCAAATCCTAAAGGAAAGTCATACTTCAAAGTACACCATACATTCTGGGAGCACCGAGATGTATAGAGATCTTCAAAGTCATTATTGGTGGGAAGGCATGAAGAAGGAAATTGCAATGTATGTTTCAAAATGTTTGACTTGTCGAAATCAAAGTAGAACACCAAAGACACGGAGGGTTGTTGTAACCTTTAGATATCCACGAATGGAAATGGGAATGTATTACTATGGATTTTGTTTCGTGATTACCGAACCTCTAGGAAGCATGATGCTATTTGGGTTATCATTGATAGGTTAACAAAATCTGCACACTTCCTACCGATTAATATGACTTATTCGCTTGATAAACTTGCGATTTATATGTCAATGAAATAGTAAGACTTCATGGTATTCCAAAGGAGATTATCTCGATAGAGACTCCATTTCTCTCTAGATTCGGAGAAGATTGCAGAGTCGATGGGCACTAAAGTTAAGTTTAGTCAGATATCATCCTCGGTGATGGTCGTCGAAAGAACAATTCAAACACTTGAGGATTTGCTTAGAGCCTATGTTATGGATTGGAAAGGTGAATGCGATAAGGATATTTCACTTGTTGAGTTCACGTATAATAATAGTTATCATTCAAGTATTCAGATGGCTCCTTATGAAGCTTTATATGGGCGAAAGTGCATAACACCTATATGTTGGGAGGAAGTTGGTGACGAAGTTAGGACAAGGTACAAGAAACTACCGAGAAAATTCAAGTTATAAGGAAAAGGTTAAAGATCGCTCAGAGTCGTCAAAAGAGTTATGCCGACAATAGAAGACGAGATATTGAGTTTGAAATCGGAGATTTTGTATTCTTAAAAGTCTCCCCTTCCAAAGGCATTATAAGGTTTGGGAAGAAAAGAAAATTAAGCCCAAGATTTATTGGACCTTTTGAGGTTCTTGAGAGGGTTGGTTTTGTCGCATACAAGATTGCCTTGCCACCAGCATTGTGCCATGTCCATGATATATTTCATGTCTCGATGATTAGAAAGTATATATATGACCCTTCTCACATCATTAAGTATGAGTTGGTGGAGATCGATAAAGATTTATCTTATGTGGAAGAGCCTATTCAGATTGTTGATAAGAAAGAAAAAGTCCTAAGGAATCGGGTCATCCCACTGGTTCAAGTAAATTGGAGACATCATTCTGGAGAGGAGACAACTTGGGAGCTAGAGGAGGAAATGAAAAAGGTGTATCCCAGTCTTTTCATCGATAGAGGTACGATAAATTTAGAGGACTAAAGTTTTCTTTTAAGGGGGGGAGAGTGTAACACCCCTCATTTCCGAATTTTCGTATAAATTTCTGGTGATAATGTAAGCATTCATTTTAAATTGACAAAAGAAATAGAGTATGAATCAGAGGTAACTTATTTGTAAGATTTGGGTGATCTGTTCAAAAAAAAAAAAAGAATCTGAGGACCTATATGTAAACCCTGAGGACCTAATCCTAAATGTACTAAATGCAAGGACTAAATTATAAAATATATAAAATGACAAATTCCACCGTTTAAGCCTCTCTGCCTTCGTTCTTAAGGAAGCAGAGAAGGCAACTGCATGGATGATCAGGGAAAAAAAAAAAAGAAAGAAAGAAAGAAGAAGAAGAAGAAGAAGAAGAAGAAGAAGAAGAAGAAGAAGAAGAAAATTGGGGCTTTAAGGGTTCTTGCTCAAATCTTTTCACTTAGGGTCAAAATTATCAAAGGCAAGTATTCTAATCCCATCCTACAGAATCTTTAGTCTCTGTTTTTATGTGGATTCAAAATAAATTGAAGGATTTCTATTTAGAAACTGATATGTCTCTCTTTGGACATAGAACCATGGATTCTGAAGTTTTTCGATAAACTGACCCCTATACACTGTTTCAGCTACAAGTTTCAGTACAAAATATGAATTCAGGCAAGAACTATTTTGTTTGAAATTAGACTCTTATATCTTCCTTTTGACACTAATTTTGTAGATTTTGGACACCGAATACTTACCCAAACATCTGTTTCAAATGAGCCTATAGACGCTGTAAAATAGGGTTCAAGATTTCTGACCTATCAATACTAAAATGCCTATAACTCCCTGTTGTAAATTCTGATTTGTACTAAACTAATTTTATTTGAAACTAGACTTGAAAATCTTTCTTTTGACATATAGTTTGAAAATTTTGGAATTCAATTTCCTACTCTATTATCTGTTGAATCCGACCCTATAAATTCTTCAAAACAGTGATTGTGTTTTTGCCCTTGGGTTACCAAATCAAAAGTAACTCCGTGTTGGGAACCCTGTTTCATACGAAATTTATTCCATCAAAATATAGATTGATATATGGTTCGACCACAGCTTTCTTATGGGTGTTGGAGCATAATTGATATTCGAAAATATTTGTTTGTTGTGCCACTGGAATTCTGTCCGAAATCGAGCTTTGGTCGATTTCGCGTATTCTGTTCCATTCCTTTGGATATTTGAATTCGTCTAACCTTCTTATTGGAATTGAGCTAAATATGATTGCTTGGAATCCCTGTACACTCTTGTTTTCATTTCATTCCAAATCTGAATACATTTGTGAGAGATTTGTTCTTTGTTTCGTATTGTCTCGAAAAGGCACATGCACGTTTTGTTGTTCCGCGTGTGCTTCCGACATATGCTACTTATTGTTAAAACTGCCCTCTTGTACTCTGGGGTGTGGGATTGTCTGGACC
Source organism: Ensete glaucum (assembly GCA_021527575.1). NCBI lineage: Eukaryota > Viridiplantae > Streptophyta > Magnoliopsida > Zingiberales > Musaceae > Ensete > Ensete glaucum. Next base: position 40,507,706 of record CM038552.1, read on the forward strand.
TTTGCCAGAAATGGTAAAGGGTGTGCGCTTATTGCCCACTATGTGGGGTCCCGCTCTGTGGGATATTCTGGACCTTTGCCAGAAATGGTAAAGGGTATGTGCTTAGAGCCTGCGATGCTCTGCCGGCCCCCTCTAACTTCACCTAGACGTGGGTGGATGGAGCTCCCAAACGTGGGAGACATTTGTCAGGTGGTCATTCAGAAATGGATGGATCACATTCTGACTGAGATCCCACTACACCTTCTATATGTTTGATATGACATCCAGAGTTTTGGTGAGTTGTTTCTGTTCATGCTCTGGATAAGAATGATATGATTGTGACGTCAAGGACGACGTTTGAGCTTCTGTACGATATTTGTTTTTGATATGCTCTGAAATGCTTCATTCACTGATGATTTTGCTTCGAAATATTCCATATGTTGTTGATAAGCTTCGTAACATTTCGTATGCCACTGATAAGCTCCGATATGTTTCCTTTGTTACTGAGATGCTCCAATTACTCTATGCCCCATCTGTCAGGAACCAAATATGTAAGATTGAAAAGACAATTATGTTTCTGCTCCTAACGATATTATGTCTACGAAATCGTATATTCTGCCTTGTAATTTGAAACTGTTTCCATTTAGAAATTGTATTATTTTGATATGGATATGTTAGTCACTTGCTGAGCTCCTTATGCTCACCCCGTTTGTTGATAAATTTTTTAGGATAGCGTATCGCTTGCTTAATTGTTAAGATTGGGCTGAGGCGGTGGAAAGTTTAGAAGATTTTGGGCAGATCTTTGTTAGCATGTGTTTTTGTTGTATAAGCTACTCTGCATTTTATGAAATGTGACGATGAATCTAAACCTGTAGATTTTGTGTAAGACAAAGGATCCCCCATGTATAGGATTTTAGAATGTTAAGTTAAGTTCATGTAATGATATGAATTTATGGTAATCGTTGATTTGGTGACTGCATAGACTTCCCCACTTATGAGTTTATGTGTGGTTATTATTTTGAAGAGTTGAGTTCAGATTATATGAATTATCGTGGTATGTTTATGAACTGCAGGTGATGAATTTGTAGACTATAGAGGTGAAAATTTGATCTGAATGTTTTCTTAGTGACCTCAAAATGTGTGTTTGGATCCTGGATTAGTTGTGAGAAAAATTTTAAATATTGTCGATATTTTGGAGGGGCGTGACAATGGTATTGCATAGTCAATGACTGGTAGTACCTTAGGTCACTCAACGAGCCTATCCTCTAGTGCCTATTACAGCTTGAGGCCATAAGGGTATTGGTCGAGGTACATTAAGGAATCTATGGAGAGCACATCGAGCGATGTACACTAGCCTTCAAAGTTCTCTGACAAAGCTATTTATTGGTCGGCCATGTGAAAGGACACAATTGCCTATGTGTAGAAGTGCTAAGAATGCTAGAGGCATGCTCTGGACCTCTCAGGACCTTTTCCACCCACATCTAGCTAGTGAAAATTCTTCATCATCAGAGTGAATTACTTCACAAAATGAGTGGAGGCCAAGCCCCTACCATTAATCTCTAAGAAGTAGGTGGAGGGATTCATTTAGAGAAATATAATCACCAGGTTTGGAATCCTAAGTGCCCTCATCACTAATAACAGAACACAATTTAATAACTCAAAATTCAAGGAGTTCGTCTAATCTTACGGTTTTAGCTAAGGATTAGCTTGGTGGCCCATCCTCAGACCAACAGCTTGGCCGAAGTCACCAATTGAGCCATCCTGAAAGGGTTGAAAAAGAGGGTTATGGTGACAAAAGGCACTTAGATTGATTAGCTTCCGAGTATATTATAGGCATCTCGGACCACTCCGAAGATCAATACAGGCGAATCATCCTTTAGCATGATATATAATTCTAAGACAGTCCTTCTAACCGAGATCAGCTTCCTGAAACTTCGAGTAGAGAACATGTTCCAAAACCTCATAAGATCATTATATGTATAGTGAAAAACAAAACAAAAAGGGTCTCCCACTTTGGTCAAATCATCATGTGATGATTGGTGCACTAAATATCGTAAAACTGAAAAACTATATAACACATGTTAGATATTTTACATATAGATATCATATATTCCTAAAAAGCTTGATCCAATAGGAGATGATGAAGGATGTCAGATGTCCTCCTCTAATAGCAGTATCCATATGATGGATCGATACAGCGATATTCCTCCAATCATAATGCAAAAACTCACAACTTTTGTGCACCGCCTTGTAGCGAACATGGAAGAACTTATTTCTTCTTCACTATTTTCATACACTAGGGAGAGGGGTAGTCGACTAAGAAGAGGAGGGAGGGAGGAGAATAAGAGGGGGTGGGTAAAGGTGCAGCCTATCCCCTTTCTTAGCTGTCTTGCCTCCTATTTATAGAGAACCTCTTTAAACCCTAATAGATCATGCCTTAGTAGGTATTTGATATCTATCAAATTACTCTCACCAATTGGATTACAGGATTTTTATCCAATAATTTTAATTTATCTCTAAGTGGGCCTCATACAAGGAATCTATTAATGTTAGGTCTCATCTAATGAAACAAGTGCTTATTAGATAACTCATATATAATCATCCACTCGTCATAACATTCATTATATGTGTGTGACCCTCTATGCTCAATACTGAGCTGGCCATGAGTTGCACCTACTAGAACTCCTTCCGACTCAAAACTTTATTTGACTCAATGAATTGTTATCCCATAACAATTCGCTCAACTCATCGACTATGGATATACTAAGCCACTATGTTATAGTCCCTAGACGGTACAAGGGATCTAATCTAGTGGACTTATCTATCCTCGATTACTATGTATCTATAATCCTTTATCCATCTAATATCTCAGAGATTATATATTGGGTATGGTACTGTTATGCTTCATACAACATCTATTTGAGTCTCACTCTAATCGGATTCTCTCAGAGACCTCCTTCTTTTTAATCCGATTAACCCTGGCCAGGGATTTGCTTGAGCGAGGGCATACATGATATCGAGAATGAATGATCCTCTATTGATACTCAATTACCTTCGTAAGGTTAGCTACCAATCCCGATAACTGGTTGTACCATATCTATAACTTCCAGACTTGTAAGTCTGATGTTAAAGAAAGGAGTACTCAATAAGGCATCATTTGTGTCTCAAGTTTAAGGACCAAACATACAACTAAGACTATGAAATCGCTATCTGACATCATGTATCATTAACTATCCAACATTCAGTAAGCGGATTAATCAGTGAACTCATTCTCTAATGAGCACCTATATTATACCCTTAGTGTCCGTACACGAGTGGCTATGACCAGTCACCTCCATCATATAGATGGGATAAAGTATATTCGTCTGTCCGATTATCTCAATGTCCCTCTCGAATAACTTATAACTAGGACTATTTAAGATATATGTTTAAAGGTGAATTGGTCTCATTATCATGATCTAATCATAATCCAATTACCATTACACAAATCCAAGAATATCATAATATATGCAACAGGCAACATAAAGTGAGAATATACTAATAATACTATAAAACGATCACGTAGCATATTATACGTGCCATCACTTATTTGATTGGCTTGTAAAGCACATATAACCAATAATCTCCCACTTGTCCTAAAGTCAATCACCCGTGTCTGATCTATATCAAACTCATGTGATGCTCAAAGATAATATAAGATAGCAACTTTATCAATGGATATACAATATTATCTTCGGATGAAACTCTTTCTATTATATATCTTTACAGGCTACGATCTCTTTGATCACGTGGAATCTCCTTCGAATATATTGGGATTTTTGATAAGATATGGGTTCCTTTACTTGAGCAATTAGCTCGTTATTATTGCATTATATGGGAATCAACTCCTCGCTACTTGATGAGACTCCCAAATCTGCAATGAACTTCTTCATTTGAACTCCCTCCTTTACTGCTTTTGTCATAGCAATATACTCCACCTTTATGGTCGAGTCAACAGGAGTATCTTATCTGGAACTCTTCCAACTTACTGCTCCCTAATTCAAGGTGAAGATATACCTTGAGTTTAACTTATTATTATCGATATCAGATTAGAAACTTGAGTTTATGTAGCCCTCAACCTGGAGGCTACCTCCTGCATATACCAGTAAAGGTCCTTAGTCCTCAAGTACTTAAGTATCACTTTACTACCTTTTAGTGTTCCAAATCTGAATCTGCTTGATACCTGCTCATGACACTTAGAGAATACGTTATATCAGACCTAGTATATATCATATCATACATGATATATCCTATCACTGAGGTATATGATATCATATCTATATCTATAATTTCTCCATGAGTCTTTGGGGATATACTCTTATAAAGTGATATTCCGTGCCTCATCAGTATAAGGCTTCTCTTATACTGGAGTTTATATACCTGAATAAGGATAAGCCAAGCATTATCTTGGATCTATCGCTATAGATATGAATCCTCAATATGTATGATGCTTCCCCTAGTTACTTCATGGAGAAGTGTCTAGATAGTCAAGCCTTAATTATGGAGAACATTCCTACATCATTCCCAATGATTAGGATGTCATCCACATATAGCACCAAGAAGGTGATAGCACTCTCGCTTACCTTCCTGTACACACAAGGCTTATATTTATTCTTAACAAAGTCATAAGATCTTATTGTCTGATCAAATCTTATGTTCCAATTTTGGGAAGCTTGATTCAGTTCATAGATGGACCTGAGCAATTGTACACCTTATCTAGACTCTCCTTGGATATGAATCTCTCAGGTTGTATCATATACACCTTTTGCTTGAGATTGCCATTGAGGAATGTGATTTTCACATCTATTTGTCATATCTCATAGTCACAGTGTATTATAATAACCAAAAGAATTCTGATAGATTTTAACATAGCTACAGGTAAGAAGGTTTTGTCAAAGTTAACTTCTTGTTTTTAACGATATCCTTTGGCCACTAGCCTTGCCTTACAGGTCTCTCTACCTTTTCATTTACTCTGATCTTCTTCTTAAATATCTACTTGTAACCAATATATACAATACTCTCAAGTGCATCAATAAGGTTTCAAATCTTCTTGGAGTACATAGAATCCATCTTAAAATTTATGACTTCTTACCACTTCCCAGAGTCTATACTCATAATAGCCTCTTCGTAGATCTGAAGATCAACATCTTGAGTATTGTCTCCAGTGATATGTCCCATATATCTTTCAGGAGGATGAGATACCCTACCAAACCTACGTAAAGTTAGAACTTATGTGTTAGGTACCTGAACAAACTTAGTCTCTGGAATGATGCTTAAGTTAAGTTCTCTAACATCACTCAACTCTATCATACTCCTACTATTTCCACCAAGAATATGTTCCTTCTTAAGAAACAATGCCCTCTTGGCAATAAAAATCTTATGATCCTCGAGATGATAGAAATAGTACCAATATATAGTCTTGAGGTATCTCATGAACTTGCATCACTTCGCCCTTTACTCCACCTTGTTAGGATTGTGTCTTTTAATATGGGCAAGGCAACCCCAAATCTGAACAACCTTAAGATCAGGTTTTTTTTTCATATACCATATGGTGTAGATACTACCGACCTATATAGAACTTTGTTCAGAAAATAAGCTGTAGTCTCCAAAGCATATCCCTAAAATAAGATGGGTAGGCTAGTAAAACTCATCATGGATCATACTATGTCTAACAACGTGTGATTCCTCCTTTCTAATACACCATTGAGCTAAGACGTATAATAAAGTATTTATTGGGACAAAATCTCATAGTCCCTGAGGAAATTGATGAACTATATACTCAAGCACTCTCCTCATCGATCCGATCAAAGAGTTTTATTACTCTTTCCAATCTGGTTCTCTGCTTCATTCTTAAATTTCCTGAATTTCTCGAAGCCTTGGACTTATGCTTCATCAAGTACACGTGTCTGTACCTAGAGAAATTATTAGTGAAAGTAATGAAGTATGAGTAACCACCTATGGCCTGAGTCAACATGGGACCATACACATCACTATGTATGAATTCCAACAACTCAGTGGTTCTCTCTCCAGTTTCACTAAATAAAGAGTTGATCAACTTTCTGTGAAGGTGGTATTCATAAGTTACATATGACTCATAGTCGAATGGATTTAGGTATCCATCTTTCAAAAGTTTTGAATCATTCCCTCATGAATATGACCTAGCCTATAATACCACAGGTATGCACTGTTCTTCTTATCTTATTTCCTCTTAGACATACTTATATTTATGATGTATAGAGCAATGTCTAGTATATATAAACCATTATGCAACATTCCTCTAGTGATGATCTTATAATCCAAAATCAATGAACAACTATTGTTCTAAAAAATTAATTTATATCCACTAACTATCGAACATGAAATGAAAATAATATTTTTGATAATATGAGCATAATAACATACATATAATATAATAGTAGCTCCACTAGGTAGATGTATGGTGACCTCGCCTATGGCTATTGGGGGAGTATATTAGTGCAAAAATAAATTAACATTTTAAATAAAAATTTTTCACTTGAAGTAAGATAGAAAATCCGAAGCTTTTCATTTAAGTTAAGCAAGTGAATCTTATAGAGAAGTGGTAAGCTTCTTGCTTAAAAATGACTTAAAAGAACAAGTAAATCTAAATAAGGAGATAAACAATATCGTAAGTAAAGTGATTGATTTCAAAGTCTTAATTTTAAAATATAAATATAAATATAAATAAAAAAGTCTATTGGTGTTTTGAAATCAATTAAGAATCCGATAATTGTAAGCAATAAATCGAATAAGTAAGAACACTTATAATTATAGTAGTTCGACACTAACCGGCTTACGTCCACTTCCGAGTCTTCCTCCTTGAGGCACATTGGCATCCACTACTGATCTTCTTTAGGTGAATATCAAACCCTTACACTCTAGCTTACAAGGGAGATAAGATGAGAACTCTTTGATTACTCCCTTACCCCTTTTCTTTTTCTTATAATTAATACAAATTTTTCATAGAATTTTATTTCCCAAATTATTATATGGAATGTAAGAAAACTTGAGATATTTATAGACCCCAAGTGGCTTCAGATTTTTAGAGCCAAAAATCAAACTTACTCGAAAAATTTAGGTATGGGCGGTTTACCCACTGACCTAGGTAGCTCAACCACTCAGATACCAGGGTACGGGCAGTTTACCCACTGGCCCTAGGTGGTTTACCTGTCGCTTATCGACTATTTACCCGTCGGAAACTCTACAAAAGTGGTTCCCTCCACTTTTCAAATTTTGGCTAGAACTTGATATTGACCAACTCTTTAGTCAACCAATTAAGTTCAACCTAAGCTTAATCAAACCTCATAGTGGACCCAGTTGCATTTTTGAGTTGATTTGGATTATATCCAAATCACATTCATTTAAGACTCAATCTTAACTTATAACTTAAAATTACAATTAAAACATGACCACCAAGATTAATGACTTTACTCCCATAAACCGACAACCTCCAGCTTCTCTAACAGCGAGTCTCATGGTCTTCCTCTGGTGATCTCCCGACATGTTCCTAGTGATCTTCTCGATACCTTTGGTGAAGTCCTAGCAAACGCCTGGTGAGCTATCACTGTATCGTCCAATCCTTGGCCCAATGCCTAAGCTTGATCCTAGGTTCATGTCTGATATGTAACTCATCCCGTCATGGTTAAACCTGCATGATGCTAAATACAACTTAATTAAATACATCCATTACAAGATCATCCCAACTCCCGGTAAGCTTTTTACTACCCCCGATAATATTTCGGTGAGTCTCAGTCTTCTTCTAGCAAACTCCCTTATGTCATCCTGGCAAGCTCCCGATACCCTCGGCGAGCTCCTGATGCACTCTTGGCGAGTTCCCAATCGCATTGTCTGAACCCCGACCCAATGCATAGACTTGACCTTGGCCAATCCTGATTGTAATAATATTTCTATCATAATTAATCTTGTATCAATTAAATCTAACAATATATATTAGATCAATAACTCATTAAATGATTTCATTATCAAAATCCAAGATTCAACATATATCACCTCTCGCTAGTCTTTTAGGCCTTACCAGAACTTGCAATGACTTGTAGATATGATAAGCACTCTCGGCATCTAATACCATATGTTAGCATATAAATCTGACAAATGGAGACTGATCATGAATATACTTGAAGAGTATCCAAGTTTCTGTTTCACCTTTTCTATAAGGTATTCTTTGCAGTTCCTCTTCCAATGTCTATCTTTGCTGTAGTGGAAGTACTGACCTTTATTCTTTCCTGGTCTTTGTTGGCAACTTTTGCCTTACCTAGTTTGCCCTTGCTCTTGCCCTTCTTAAGAGATTTATCAATCTTTCTTTTCTTTTTGGTCTCACCAATATAGAGAACTGGCTTCTCTTTCTTGATAGTGTTCTCAGTCTCTCTCAATATATTAAGAAGTTCAATGAACGTTACCTCAAACTTATTCACATTAGAATTCATAATGAACTGAGAAAAGAAATCTGGTAGGAACTAAAGTATAACATCAACACATAGGTTATCCCCTAGAACCATTCATAGACTTATGAGTTTCTCAATCTACTTAATCATCACTAGGATATGATTTTAAACCAATATCTCCTTTGTCATCATAGCGCAGAAGAGACTCTTGGATATTTCATATCTCTGAGTTCTTGTTCCTTAAACAGCTGGCGAAGATGAAGAAGGATGAAGTTGACATCTATGCTCTCATGATGCCTTTGTAGCTCATAAGTCATAGAGGCTAATATATAGCACTTAGCCAAAGTAAAATCATCTATATACTTTATATAGCAAGCGATCTCATCATCGCTTGTCCCTTCCTCTAGCATGAGCAAAATTATGTCAAGGGCATACATGATTTTCTTCGTCATGAGAAAAATTTTCAAGTTGTGGAACCAATCCATGTAGTTTGGACCAGTGAGGTGGTTGGCATCAAGTATACCACGTAGGGGGTTTATAAGTATATATTTATGACAAACAAGATGTAGCATAAATGAATTACATGCAGATTTTATAGAAAATTAAATAATTAAGATACATACTTCTATTTTAATATACTCTCACTATTTTTTTAACGAATCATGCGACACACTTGACATGTGAAATAGAAGTCTTTGGTAGACTTCTAGTGAGGATCGAGATCCAACAAACGTCTTAGTGTAACCTCGAGGGACCCGACTAATTATACTAAGCCTAAAAGATAGGCAACTCTTATCAATCACAACTCCTTATATTCTTATTTTGTTCGATCTCTAAACCATCATGGTTTCGATGTACTCAATCAACCATGATGTTCAGTTAAGTCATCACTATCGTTACAAGATTGAGTCTAATTTGATAATATTTCCTCAAGGGACTTGACCAAGCATATAATGTCCTTATGTCACCAGTGACACCTTTATGTCGTAGGCAATATATCGAACCATGAAAATAGGTGATCCTTAAGGGAGTCGACCAACTCAACCAATGTCAGGATTCAATTTCTTCCTATAATAAAGAAAGGCCATATGGGTCAATCTAATTATCTCATCCTTATTGACTTAATATTATTGTAGAAGGGATTTCATTTTGATCTCCTAATATGTTGTGTCACTACACCTTTTGCATATATATATATATATATATATATATATATATATATATCATCTATGTATAATCACACCGGATGATCATTATCCATCACCTAATGTGATCAGGCCTGAACTAGTGGGCTTAATCATTCATCGCGATCATTTGTCTCGGCATCATTGGTCCTACTGGAACCTTGATGTTCCTGTTGCACCTCTTCATATAATTATAATATAGTCACAAGCACGTAGGCCCGATAATAAATAAGAAAATTTTGAAGTTCGTTGGCCCCAATAATAATAATAATCACACATATACACATCACATCATATAATCTAGGATCATCCGTCTATATCATACATAATAATAATAATTAATTAAATTATTTAATTAATTATATTAGTAAGAATTATTGGATACCCTACCATAGGGTGCCCCACATAGCAGGAAAATGGACCCCTACGTGACTAGGAAACCCTAGCCGCTAGGGTTTCCCATTTGGCTAGGACTCTTGGGCACATGGGAGATCTCAACCATGGTCGAGAGCTTGCTACTCTCGGTCAGGCAGCCCTTGGCCATGCCAAGAGCAACAACCTATTCTCTTGGCCAAGGCTACAAGCAGCCTTCGGCTATATTGTAGGGTAACAATAGTTGCTGCCCTTTTTTCTCTCTTTTCGTGTCAACGATTTTGATGCCAAAGGGACTCTCTACAACATCTCTCAACATCGAGAAAGAGTGTTATCTAGATCTGAAAACTATGACAAAATCACAGCAAGAATATGTAAAACAATTCTACGTGATTTAACACAACATACACAATTTATAAACTAGTCATCGCACGATGAACCTGGCTCTAATACCACTATTGGGAATCCTCATTATAGCATCATATGCACAATGAAAAATTAAAACAAAAAGGGTCTCCCACATTGATCAAATCATTGTGTGATGATTATTGTATAAAAAATCATAAAACCAAAAAACTACATAACACATGTTAGATATTTTACCTAGAGAGATCGTATATCTCTGAATATCCAGATCTAATAGGAGAGGATGAAGGAGGTCAATTGTCCTCATCTCTAATGATATCCACATGGTGGATCAATGCAATGATGCTTCTCGAGTCGCAGTGTAAAAACTCGTAGCTTTTGTGCACCACCTTATAGTGAATGTGGAAGAACTCATTTCTTCTTTGCTGTCCTCCTACACCAAGGAGAGGGGTGGTCAGCTAAGAAGAGAAGGAAGAGAGGAGAATAGGAGGGGGCGACCAAAGGTGCAGCCTATCTCCTTTCTTGGCCGCCTCTGCCTCCTATTTATAGAGAGTCTCTTTAAACTCCAATTGATCCTACCTTCTTAGTTATTATATTTTTATCTAATAATCTCAATTTACCTCTAAATGAGCCTTATGTAAGGAATATATTAATACTAGGCCTCATCCAATGTAACTGGTGCCTACAAGCCCATCAGGTTAAGTGATGACACGTGTGACACACTACATGATCTTTTTGCTTATTATTATTGGCATGTTCTCACATTATATTATCTGTTATATATATATATATATATATATATATATATATATATATATATATATATATATATATATATATATTGATGTCTTTGATTCTATGCAATATGAATTGGATTGTGATATGATCACGATAATAGGAGTGATTCACCTTTAAACACAGATACTAAATAATATCAGTCATAGATTAGTTGAGAGGGATATCGAGATAACTGAACAGACTGGTTTACTATATACCCATCCATATATTGGAGATGGTTGATCTCTTAGCCACTTGTGTGAAAATACTAATGATATAAGACAGATGCTTATTGGAGAATGAGTTCACTATTTGATTTGCTTATGGGATGCTATTTGGTTAATGATACCTAATATTAGATAGTGATTTTGTAGTCCCAGTTATATATCTAGACCTTAGACTTGAGATACTAAGGATACATTATTTGAGTACTCCTTTCTTTGATATCGGACTTACAAATTTAGAAAGTTTCAGATCTTATACAATTGGTTATCGGGATTGGTACCTAACCTTACAAAGGTAATTATGTGTTAATAAAGGGTCATCCATTCTTAGTATCATAAGAGGAATATTTCATATATGCTTGCTTAGACAAACCCCTGACCAGATTCAATCGGATTGAGAGAGAATGAGTTCTCTAGGAGAATCCGATTAGAGTAAGACTCAGATGGATCTGTATGTGGCTTGATAGTACCATGTCCAATATACAGCCTCCGGGATATTAGCTGGATGAGAGACTATTGATACACGGTAACTGTGGACAGATATGTCCGATAGATTTGATTCTCCTATATCATCTCGGGACTATGACTCAATGGCCTAATACGTCTATAGTCGATGAGTCGAGTGATAATAATTCACTATATCAAAAGGAGTTTTGATGAGAGCAACTTATAACCAGCTCAGTATCTGGCCTAGAGAGTCATACACATATGGTGGATGCTTCAGCGAATAGAGGATTGGATAGAGATCCAATTAGCCCATATTCTCATTAGATGAGACCCTACACTAATGGGCTCCTAGCATGAGGCTCAATTAAAGGCCAAAGTAGATTATTGGATATAGATCCAATAATATAAGATTAGTGGGTAAATAGATGGAGATCCAATACCCAATAAGATAGGACCCATAGGTTTTCTGGTAACGCTCTTTATAAATAGGAGGCAGGGGCGGCACATAGATGATAGGGCTGCACCTTTGGCCACTTCCTCCTGTTCTCCTCCCTCCTTTTGTGTAAGAGTTATGAGTTTTGTGACTGTGATTGGAGGATTATCGCTACAGCAATCCATCATGTGGATACCATTAGAGAGGAGGACGTTTGACCTCCTTCATTCTCTTCATCCGGATCTAAAAAATAGTGACATATGATCTCTTAGATAAACAATCTCTCACATGATGTGGTTTTCGATTTTGTGACTTTTTCTCGTAATCCAATCTTTTGTATGATGATTTGATCTACGTGGTAAACCTATTTGTTTTAATCTTTCCTTGTGCATGTGATTCTCTCGCTTAGTTTCCTAGCACTAATATCCAATCCTCTACTCGTCATAATACCCACCATATATGTATGACCCTCTAGGCCTAATCCTGAGTTGGTCATAAGTTGCATCTGTCAGAACCTCTTCTGACTTAATGAATTGTTATCCCATAACAATTTACTCAACTCATCAATTATGGACGTACTAGGCCACTATGTCATAGTCCCCGGAAGGTATAAGGGATCTAATCCATTGAACTTGTCTATCCTTAATTATCGTGTATCTATAGTCTCTCATCCATTTAATATCCTAGAACCCATATATTGGGTATGGTACTGTCAAACCTTATACAAAATCCATCCGAGTCTAGCTCTAATCAGATCCTCTTAGAGAATTCTTTGTTCCTCAATATGAATGGCCCTGGCCAAAGATTTGCCTGAGCGAGAGCATACAAGATATTGCTCTTGTGATACTGATAGTGGATGATCCTCTATTGACACTCAATTGTCTTTATATAGTTGGCTACAATCCGGATAACCAATTATACTAGATCTGAAACTTTCAGACCTGTAAGTTCGGTGTCAAAGAAAGGAGTACTCATATAAGACATTTTTGGTGTATCAAGTCTTAGGACCACAATCAAGACTATGGAATCACTATCTAATGTCAAGTATCATTGACCATCCAACATTCCATAAGTAGAGCAATTAGTGAACTCATTCCAATGAGTACCTATACTGTACCCTTAGTGTCTCTACACAAGTGGCTATAAGACCAGTCACCATCATCATATGGACAAGTATACAGTACACTAGTCTGTCCAGTTATCTTGATACATCTCTCAAGTAACCAATGACTGAGATTATTTAAGATATGTGTAAATATGAATTAGTCTTATTATCATGATCTCATCATGACCTAATTATCATTCTATAGATCCAAGGATATCATAATATATGTAACATACAACATAAAGTGATAATAGGCTAATAATAATAAAATATAAAAAATTAGACAGCTTGTCACATGTGCCATCACTTACGTGATTGGCTTGCTGGGCACCTATAACTAGCAAAACATAAATGAAGCAACATCTACACCAAGCCAGGATAGACCTGGTTGATGAACTCGAAGACGAGGTGTACCTATAAGCTTTGAGGTACAAGCAAGCAGTAGCTAAGCTTGATAACCACCAAGTCCGACCATGACAAGTCAGAGTAGGGATCCTATACTTCGAAAGGTTGAGGTTAGTAATCCAATTGGCTCAAGAAGAAAGCTAGTATCAAGCTAGGAAGGGTCATATCGAGTAACTGAGATAGTCTGAGAAGAGACTTATCATCTCAAGACCACGAAGGGCAAAACACTACCGAGGACTTGGCATATTGCCAACTTGAAGAAAATTTATCCTTCATGTGATGCTAGCAAGAGGTTGAGCATAGCACAACCCAAGGATCCCCAACACATGCTTCGATAGAGCTACATACTAAAAGGGAAAGTTTTATTAAATAGATAAAAGCATTACACCTAAATGGGAGCCCACAACAAAACCTAGGCTTCAACCCCCCAGCCAAAAATAAACTATTTGAAGAAAAAAAAATAAGACTAAGTAGATGGCCGAGGAGGCGAGTTAGGGTCATTGTTGAAGGGGACCTTTATCGCCATCGGCACATTGTCATCCTTGGGGTGGTCTGTGAAAGGATCTTCCTAGACCTCTAGTCATGGATACTTTGCCTTGAAGTGCTCGAGGGTAATAAGATGTATGTACTAATATGAGGCTTGCCCCGGGCTATCACGCCCCCCGAATAATATCGCATTCGAAAGGCGTAAACCCATCGTAAATCAGAAATACATTATAATTTATCAACAATCGGTCTAAACTAACATTTAAGGACATTGATTAAACATTTAAATATCATTCATATCTATTCATAAAACCCGTGTAATTTATAAATCTTACACTATATTACTCGATAATCTACAAAACTCAATGTTAACCAAAAATATTAACCACACTTATAAAACCATCAGTCTAAGAAATCTATACGAATACAAAACCAATCATTTTCTACCACTTCATATGATTGTAAAACTTAACATGCAAAGATTCAACACTGAAAGGTATTATAACCTTTTTACAAGATACATCAGTTCATATTTATCTATAATATTTCATTACATACAAAATATTCTTATACAATATTTCCCAACAAGACTTACCCAAAATCTACATAGCTTTTCACTGTCTCAGCTCAGTTCTAACTTTTCTATAAGTGACAAGCTAACCTGTAAAATTTATATAGTAACAGAGTGAGTATATAGAGTTTAACAAGTGACTAACATATCTAAGAATAAGAAGGATAGTTTTCAAAACAAACTTGATATCAAATAGCAAGGCAAAGGTATAAGAATCCATAGGTAGCATCTCGTAAAATATATAATCATAAATTATTTCATTAGAAATATATTTTAATCATAATAGTAGAGGAAGAGTAGTTGGAGCATATCATTAGTGTAAAATATCTTGAAACATGTCATTGCCATATGAAATATCTAGGAGTATCTCAACGGAATGTGAAATGATTCAGAGCATATCAAAGGCATAAGAATGTCAGGTTGTATATAATGAGAATACGAAATATTTCAGAGTATATCAAAGATATTTGAAGTGTTTCAGAACATATCAAAGGGAATATAAAACATTTCAGAGTATATCAAAGATGCATAGGATATTTCAAAATATATCAATGGCGAATGAAATATTTCGGAGCTTATCAAAGATGTATATGATATTTTAGAACATATCAATAGCATGTGAAATGTTTTGGAATATATCAATTGCAAATGAAATATTTCGGAGCATATCAAAGACATAAACATATTGCGAAGTATATCAATGGTGAATAGATAATCTCAAAGCTTATCAAGTGAACAAATGAGGAACATAAGCTTAATATCATATCAGAGATAATATTCATTTCATTCTTATCCAAAGCGCAAAAATAAACTCATAAGCAATGCTTTGGATATCATATCAAAGACATAGAGGGTGAAGTGCGATCAGACAAAATATAGTACATCCATTTCTGGATGACTAACATGCAGAAATCTCCCACGTCTGGGAGCTCCATCCACCCATGCCTAGGTGAAGTCAATGGAGGTCGACAGAGCATCACGAGCTCTAAGTACAATACCATTTACCGTTTCTGGTAGAGGTCCAGAATTATCCCACAAACACTAGAGTATAAAAGGACAAGAGCAACAAAATTATCATATATCATAAGCACATGCGGAATAACTAAATATACATATGCCAAATATGAAATAATATAATGAATATATAAACATTCATAATATGCATTTAGATAGGCAAGTAATAAGGAATAAGAGTATGCAAGATTTCAAAGCAATTATATAAGGCTCCAAAGAAAAAAGACTTTAGCTAGATCACAGACAGAATATAATTCGATATCATATCAAAAACATAGATGGTGATGTGGGATCACATACATAATATGATCCATCTATTTCTAGATGACCATCAGATAGAAGTAGAGCATTATAGGCTCTAAGCATAATACCCTTTATCATTTCTAGCAAAGGTCCAAAATATCCCACAAATACTAGAGTACAAAAGGATATGAGCAATAAATTTGACATATATCAAAAGCACATATGGAACAATAAATCATACATGTGCCTAAACAAAATAATATGATGTAACACTGATTAATACATAACATATTCAGATATATAAGGAAATCAAAGGTAAGAATATCAAAGAGTTCAGTTTTGAAATGGATGAAGCAAGAATGGGCAAAACTGATACGATCACTGTTCTAGCATAATTAAGAAGACACATCTCGAAGTGATTTTGAATAATCTAATATACTCTAAATTATTTAAAAAGGTATCTTTGGAAATCTAAATCAATATAGTTTCAAATAAAATAGGTTTCATACAAATCGAAAGTCTGTACAAAAAGTTATAGATGATTTGGTAGCCAAAGGCCAGGAATTATAATCCCTATTTTATAGAAGCTATAAGGTCTGACAAAATAGAAATTTTGATAGTCATTTGGACTCTAAATTTTTCAATCTTAGTACTAAATGAAAGACCTATGAGCCTATTTTCTTAAAAATCTAATTTTACATAAATTAGAGACTCCAATACAAAGATATGAGCAATAACCGTTTAGGTTAGCTACATACTCTATTTTGCATATTTCATATGCTCAATTGAAATAACCATTTGGGCTAGCAAATGAACTCCAAATTCTTCAAACTCATTTGAAAAGAAAGATATATAAATCTATTTTTGAAGAAACTAAGTTTTGCCAAATCAGAAGTTTGTACTAAAAGTTACAACTTGACAGGTCATAATCTCGAAAATATTAGAGATTTCAGATTTGTCCCAAATTTTCCTCATAATCAAAGTAAGAACAAGGATAAAAATCAGTAAAAAAAAGGATAGAAGACATTATAAAGGATGGGGTTAGAACACTTACCTTTGAAAATTTTGAATCCAAATATAGATTTGATCAAATTGTTAAAACCCCCAAATCTTGTCTTCTCCTCTTCCTTCCTTCTCTTCTTCTTATTCTTCTCCTTCACAAGTTTGCGTTGCAGCCAAAGCTCTTTCTTCTCTTTGCTATTTGTTTAAGATTACATATGGTTTATTAGGTGGCAAGTATGCATGCAAGGTGCATATGTGTCACCTAAGCACATGCATAAGTGACACCACTTTAAACTAGGTAATAACACATGTCATCACCTATTTTTTTTATAACTTAATGTGAATCTTACATAATTCATATCAAACTTTTAAGTTTTATATTTATAACCCTAGCAATAAGTTTTTAAATAAATTATTATATTTACAAATAGATCCTTACAAATAATCTATTATTAAATAAATTTTCATCAACAATTTAAAATAGATCATTATAAATATTTTAAAAATAAGGGATATTGCATGACCTCTACTGGTTACAAGTGCCCTACAAGCCAATCACGTGAGTGATGGCACATGTGATATACTGCATAGTCTTTTTATATTATTATTATTGATATATTCTTATATTATATTATCTATTGAATATATATTATGATGTCCTTGGTTTTGTGCAATAAGAATCAGATCATGATGAGATCACGATAATGAGATCGATTCATCTTTAAACACAAATCCTAAATAATCTCGGTTATAGATTACTCCAGAGAGATATCGAGATAACCGAATAGACCGGTGTATTATATACCTATCTATATGATAGAGATAGTTGATCTTATAATCACTTGTGTGGGGACACTAAGGATACAGTATATATGCTCATTGGAGAATGAGTTCACTGATTGATTCACTTTCAAAATGCTAGATAGTTAATGATATCTATCATCAGAGAGTGATTTCATAATTCTAGTTGTATGTTTGGTCCTTAAAATTGAGACATAAAGAATGTATTATTCGAGTACTCCTTTCTTGGATGTTAAACTTACAGGTCTCGAAAGTTTCAACTCTAATATAGTCGGTTATCGGGATTGGTACCTAATATTAAGAAGACAATTGAATGTCAATAGAGGATCATCCATAATCGGTATCATAAGAGGAATATTTTATATTTTATCTCTTGGACAAATCCTCAATCGGGGTTGTTCGGATTGAGAGATGAGTTATCTGGGAAAATCCTATTAGAACGAAACCTTGATGGATTTTGTATGAGGCCTAATACTATCATGCCTAATATATAGTCTATAAGATATAAGATAGTTGAGGAACTATAGATATATGATAATTGAGAACAGATAGGTCCAATGGATAATATCTCTTGTACCGTATTGAGATTATGGCATAGTGGCCTAGTACGTCCATATTCAATGAGTCGAGTGAATTATCATGAGATAATAATTTACTAAGTCAGAAGGAGTTCTGACAGATAAAACTCATGACCAGCTCGGTATTGGGCCTAGAAGGTCACACATATATGGTGAATATTTTAGTAAGTAGAGGATTGGATATGAGTTATCCCTTAGCATATGTTCTTATTGGATGAGACCCAACATTGATGGGCTCCTTGCATGAGACCCAGTAATAGGCCAATTGAGATTATTAGATAGAGATCCAATAATCTAATATTAGTGGGTAATTGGATGAAGATCCAATACCCATTAAGATAAATCCATTAGGGTTTTATGCTGGCTCTCTATAAATAGGAGATGGGGGCAGCACAACAATGATAGGCTATACCTTTGGATGCCCCTCCTATTCTCCTCCCTCTCTCGTCTTCTTAGTCGACCAGCCTCTCCCTGCTCTAAGGAGGTAATGAAAAAGATATGTGATCTTTTTCCATGAGTGCTACGAGAAGGTACGCAAGAGTTACAAGTTTTAAGTTGAGATTGGAGGAGGATCGCTGGAACGATCCATCATATGGATACCACTAGAGATGAGGACATTTGACCTTCTTCTTCATCTCTATCTAGATCTGGAATCTCAAGGATATATGATCTCCCTAGGTAATTAATTTATCATATATCATAGTTTTTGATTTTATGATTTTTTTCACATACCAATCTTTGCATGACAACTTGATATACATGAGAAACATGTTTTATTTTCTTTCTTCTACTACATATGTGATGCTCCCGATGGGTTTCCCAACAACCTCAATAGCCCTCGTCGGAAATCGTCCAACTTCTTGTAGGTGGTGATCGCCCCTTTTTACAGGGCATAACGTCACTCCTCCTCCAAGGCCTACTTGGCTTCTTGGGCCTCAGTTCTGATCACCACCAGCTCATTAGAGATGAGCATCAGTTGATCTTCCATCAAGTGGCTCTTCTCCCGGGCATCTTTTAACTTCTCGTCAAAATCTGGCAAACGTTGCTCATCGTCTTCCACGTCTCAAGCAGCCTCTTGCTCAACATCGTCTAGCTTCCACTGAGCATCTTCAAGTCTTCACTGGAAGTCCTCGAGCTATGACCGAGCCTGCTCCAATTAATAGGCTAGTTCACTGATCCGAGCCTTCGCGGTTGTCAGTGTTGACCACTCTTCCAACTCTATAACCTTCATCCAGAAGTCCTCATTGGCTTGAAGCAACTAGTTGACCACCACTCTGGTGTCTCACACTTGGTTGACCAAACCCATCATATAATGGTGGTGCTGCAAACACAATCGGGTTAATGTCAAGGAGGTAGTAAAAGTGAAGCTCAGATCCAGAAACTCACCAAAATTTTATTCCAGAAGCAATAGTCAATCACAACTGCTAAGGTGGGACAGTACACCTACTTGGGTAAAACCCTCCCAGTGGGCCTTCAGGGGAAGGCTAGGAATCAGGGTGGGTATGTCGGCCATTTTGAAGGCCATGAAGGACTTCACTTGGCTAAGGCATATGCCGTGTATGGACTTGGGGTACAACGTTCCCGGATGCCACTAGACACCATGGTATTCAGTAGTCGATATATGTGCCTCCTCCCGAGCAAGCCCCTTGAACTATGCTGGGCCACATGACTGACCAGTTGATGCCCCGATGTAGGTCAGGCTATCCCTGAGGCACTCCTCGATCGGCAGGGCCATTTGAGAGAATGGCACCTTCCTCACCACACCCTTACGCTTCTTCCGAGGTGGCTCCAAGTCATCATGGTCTGACTGAGGTGGATCGATGAGCTCCGTAGATGGTCCTCAGGAAGGATATGTAAACAGTCCTCAAGAGGGCTCCGCAGATGGTCTTGGGGCAGCCTCCATGAACAATTCTCAAACAACCACCTGAGTGCCTCTGAACCCAAAAGCTACCACCAAGGGACCATGCCCCTTCAAGTCCTAAAGATCCATACCTTCAAGGTGGAGGATATCCAAACACAAGGTCGATAACAACATTGAAAAGCAAGTAGGAGGAGACCAGTTCATACCCTTAGGGGGTGGCTTGAGGCCGACCTTAATCAGCTAGTCCTTGTCCAAGGAATCATAGGATAGGCATAACAGGAGGCATAACCCCACCTCCAAGGAATCACAGGATAGGTAGAAGCCCCATGGATCAAGTTGTAGGGATGCTACCTAGTTCAAGAGATAGTCAACTTATACTAAGCCAAGATGTAGTAATGGAATCAAAGTCGATCCAATTGAAATGCAATCATGATTGAATCACAATCGTGAGCATCATGTATAGACTCTAAGTTGCGTAGGATCTTTTGATCCACTAGAGATTCATCCCTGGAAGAAGAAAAATTCACTTGCACCACCCTTGGCTCACGCAAAGGTGAAGAAGGAACCTTGGCAGAATGGTGACTCAACAAATCAAAACTAGAGGAGGAAAGTGAAGACATCTGAACCTGATTGGAAATATTGGAGGATTGTTGTAGGTGAGGAAAAGATGAGTGACCCCTCAAATGCAATGACAAAAAACCCAAGCGAAGACTCAAGGAACACAGGAGAGCAGACTTTGAGGGAAATGCTAAGGTGTAGAATGAGCCATTCCGGAAGGAGCAAGATGAGTTTGAAGGGGTCGTCACCCACTCATCTTTTATAGGCTGACAACTGTCGCATGCTTGGAGGCTTTGGGATGGCATGAGATCTCTGCCTCGATATCATCTCAAGGGAACCCCAATGATGATGGGGTTTGAACCCGATCATAATGAGGCAAAACCTCAAGACTCATGAGGAAGGCGTGGGCCTCGAGGTCAATAGCACCTCTGATAGGGTGGGAAATATCTTTCCATAATTGGAGCAAGCTAAAGGAAGCCTGCCACATCTGATGCATGCCATCCCGTCATCCTTGTCATGACGTGACACAATGGAAATCTAGGAACTACTAATTGACACCTGAACCTACTCTAGGAAAGTGTGTTATGATGGAGTTCCTAGCCTGATACCGTGGAGCCCTCAATTCACTATGAAATAAGGACAACCCGTTATAATAGAGATTGAAGGTTACTACGATGAAGCTTCCAACCCACTCTGATGGAGCCCTCAACCTGCTACGACAGAAGGACTTGGTTCAACAAAGGTTAAAGTTTGTCATGATGAAAGGAAGACCTATTATGGTAGAGCTCCTAGCCTACTACGATAGAACCATTAACCTACTATGGTCTAAGGAAGACTTGCTATGGCAAAGGTTGATCCCACTACGATGGATGAAGCCCTCTACCCGTTATAGTGGAAGGAAGACCCGCTACGATGAAGATTAAACCCTCTATGGTGGAGCTCCTAGCCCGCTACAATGGAGCCCTCAACCCAATACTACAAGGAAGAATACCCATTGTAGTGGGGATCAAGGTCTCCTATGGCAGGGATGAATGCAGCAAGAATAGGCAACTTAAGTACGATACACCCAAGATATATAGGTCGAAAAACCTAACCTATACCGTATTTGAATGACTTATTATGGGCACACCAAATAAGATATGCCCAAAATATAAAAATCGAGGAACTCGACCAAGTTGACCCTAACAAAATGAAATGGTTGAATGACATTCCTCAAGCCCCCTCATTGAAGTCCCAAAGCATGCCTTCCCGAACGGACGAATGATGGGGAGTAAGATGATATCAGGATTGACATGCTATTCCACCTAACAACCCATCGCCACTTAGACAAAGACATGGGCAGAATAACCATGTCTCTTCCTTTTTCAATAGCTAACGGTAGGGTTGCAATCTTCCACTCATGACTAGCCACAATTTTAAGAAAGGAACTACATGGAACATTAACCCCTAATGGAAAAGCCTATTCCCCCTTTTCTAGTCACTTAGTGTAGGTGACTATTGTCCGCTTATCCTAGGGAGGTGTCAGCCCTAACAAATGGCACTCCTGCAATCGTCCTTCACTAATGACGTGCCACAAAGCTTGAATGATGGACAGACGGAGAATCCCCCCGACATTGGCCTCTTGTGCAGGATCCTCGCTTAAGCCAAGGCCCATCTCAGCTTATCTCTGGAATCCCAAGGAGCCTAGAGATTACATCAATGCTGATAGGGGGCACTTAAGTCATGTAACCACCACCTCAAGACCACCTCGGACGGACATTTCCCGGCTCCAGCCATCCTATCAAATCACCATAAGGGATGTACATCTTTGTGCTTTCAGGATAGAACCAAGCCATGTCAATTCCCGGTTGATAGCATCAAAGCAACAATAGTATCTAAAGTCCCTAGTATGATGGTATTTTGAGATTAGTGCATAATGTTATGAGTGTCTCAATCTGTACTCAGAATCCTTTATTTTCTGAAAATGTATTCTATTCGAGTTGAATTGATATGTATGTTTTAAAATGTTCCTTAGAGTATAATAGGATTTGAAATTGTGTAAATCTCATCTCTATGCACCAAAATATGAAGTTTATAAGTTTAGATGGTCCTAACCAAATATCAATAAAATATAATAAGTGTTAGTAATGAATTAAGATGGTAACTTAGCCTCCAAATAATTTTATTTTAAGCTAAAAAATATGTATATTTAGTTTATATGTCTCATAGTTTCTTATAAATTTCATAATAATTTAAGATAGTTTTGTTAGTTAAAAGAGTGAAGTAAAATTTTTTATAGAATTATATGATGGTTTGACTAATTGTAATTGGTTTATTTGATTATATGGTGGAATTTAGATAAATTTTTAGGTTGAGTATAGTCTCTTTTATTAGAGATTTTATCCATTTTGTATAAATTATTACTATAATTTATTATAAATTAATAAATTAAGAAGTAGGATTCTTAATTAAGACATTTCACAATAATATGCTCCCAATTATATATATAATATGTGAGATTACATTTTTTTTCTATGATAGCTGGTGTAAGAGTACACATATATATGACGTATATGCTATAACGTGCAGTATAAGCATATTGAATTATTTTGATATAGAATTTTATCTTTTTATTTTATATATGCTATGTTGTAGGCTTATGCTTACTAAAGAAGTCATAGAATGAGAGTATCTACCATTAGATGCCATATTATAACATGTAATGATACATGCTCACCTAAATAATATTATACTTACTAAGTAACTACTCATTATATATCATATTTTGTAAGTAAAGATATTAGTTTAAAAGGTGAGTATTTGCAAGTCTATGCTAAGGTGGATTTTGATGATGACCTGTGGGCATTTGTATGTATATAACTTTTGAACATGATGTATAGATATACATATTTCTTTGGTTAGTAGTTATAGTTATGTGCAAGTGCCAAAATCAATATACACAGGTAGCCACAAATGTCACGACCTGGGTTGATGAGTTAACTATCATGATAGCTTCATGTTTGAGTTGAGAGTTAACAATAATACACTCATCAACCCTTATAAGGCATTTATATGTTCCCACATTTTCAATGTGGGACTAAGGGGTGTTACATTAATTGCTTCTCTTCAAGCACATTTCTAATTCAGTGATATCTGACATCTATATGTTTTGACTTAGAATAAAATATTAGATTTTCGCATAAATGGATGGCACTCTAGCTGTCACAATACACCATATAGTTTTCCTGTTTCAACCTCAATTCTTGTAAGAATCCTTTCATCTATAATATTTCTTTGTAAACCCCCGTAGCAACAATATATTCTGCTTCTATGGTGGAGAGAGCAATACACCTTTGCAATCTAGATTGTCATGACACAGCTCCCCCTGTAAAAGTAAGTACAAAACCTGATGTGGACTTTCTTGTGTCAATATCTCTTGCCATATCTGCATCTGTGTAACTTATCAATACAAGTGATCCACCTCTAAAGCTCAGATAAACTTTAAAACTTCTTTTGAGATATCTAAAAATCTACTCTACTGTTGTCCAATACTCTTTACCTAGATCTGCAAGAAATCTGCTAGCAACACCCACTACATATACGATGTCCGGCCTCGTACTTACCATCACATATATTAAACTTCCAACTGCTGAAGCATAAGGAACCTTTTGCATTTTCTCCTTCTCCTCATCACTTGATAGACTCTGCTCTAAGCACAACTTGAAGTGACTTATAAGAGGAGAACCAACTGGCTTTGCATTGCTCAAACTGAACTTATCCAATACATTCTCAATATATTTCTCTTGTGACAATTAAACTTTCTTGTTTCTTCTATCACGAGAAATCTACATGCCCATTATTTGCTTTGTTGGCCCTATATCCTTCATTCCAAAAGACTCACTTAGGTTTTTTTTCAACCTGTCAATCATAGACATATTTTTTCTAAGGATAAGCATATCATCAACATACAGTAAGAGAATAATAAAATCCTCACCAAACCATTTGATGTACATACAGTGATATGAAGCTATTCTTTTTTATTTATTTTCAATCATAAATGAATCAAACCTTTTATACCACTATCTAGGAGCTTGTTTTAGTCCATACAAGCTCTTCTTTAACTTGTAGATAAGATTTTCTTTACCTTTGATTTTGAAGCCTTCTAGTTGCTCCATATAAAATTTCTCCTCCAAATCATTATGACGGAAAGCTATTTTCACATCTAACTGCTCAATCTCCAAGTCTAGGTTAGTAGCAATATCAAGAATAACATGGATAGAAGACATTTTAACAATAGGAGAAAAAATCTCTTCAAAATCAATACCTTTCTTTTGACCAAAGCCTTTACAACCAATCTAGCTTTATACTTTAGTTGAGAATAGTATTCTTGAGTCTTCAACCTGAAACCCCATTTGTTCTTCAAGGCTTTACTTCCTTCTGGTAGTTGTACCAAATCATATGTGTGGTTCTTTCGTAGAGAATCCATATCTTCCTACATAGCAATAAACCATTTCTTTTTCTACTCATTTTCAACTACTTCTTGGTAACTCTCTGGTTCACTTACATCAGTAAGCATCACATACTCATCTGTAGAGTATCTCCTAAAAGGTTGACGTAGTCTAGAAGATCTTCTTAACTAAGGTTCTATGGGAACTTGCTCTCTTTCTTCTTCTTCCTCAACATGTCCTGCAGGTAGATCAACATTTGGCTCTGCACCATCTTCCTGCATATCTCCCCCATCACCCTGATATACTGGAGGAATAACTGAGTCACAGTTTACAAATCCCTCTACAGAAGTCTTAACTGGTGTCTCCTTCTTCGAATCCTCAATAGTTTGATCCTCAAAGAAGACAACATCTCTGCTTCTGAATACCTTCTGCTTTTTTGGATCCCAAAGCCTATAACCAAACTGATCAGATGAGTAACCTAGAAAAATACACTCTTTTGTCTTACCATTCGGCTTGGACCTCTCATTGTCTGGAACATGTGCAAATGCATGATAACCAAACACTCTTAAATGCCTATAGGAGATATCTTTCCCTGACCATATATGCTCTGTAACATCACCATCTAGAGTTGTACATTGTGATAAGTTGATTACATCAACTGTAGTCCTCAAAGCCTCATCCCAAAACCTTTTGGGTAGCTTAACATGTGAAAGTATACATCTGATCTTTTCGATGATTATGTGATTCATCCTCTCTACAATTGCATTATACTGAGGTATACCAAGAACTGTCAACTCATGCTGAATGTCATGTAACCTACAATAATCATTAAACAATCCTGTGTACTCACCACCATTATCTGATCTTATGCATTTCAATTATCTTTATATCTCTCTTTCAGCTCTTGGATGAAACTCCTTGAAGACATTAATAACCTGATCTTTGGTCTTCAAAGCATAGGCCCAAACTTTTCTGAAAAAGTCATCTATAAAAGTAATAAAATAAAGTGCACCACTGATACTAGGAACATTAACAGATCCACCAGGAGTTTTTGTCCTCAAAGGACCACACACATCTGTATAGACACAGTCCAAGGCATATATTTTTCTAGATAAGGCAGGACTAATAAAGGAAACTCTATGTTGTTTACCAGCTAAACAATCAATACAAGGGTTCAAACATGTACCTTTGAGGTCTGGCAATACCTCTCTCTTGGAAAGTTCTTGCAGCCCCTTCTCACTCATGTGTCACATTCGCCTATGTCACAACTCCATGCTAAAGTCTTTCTCTATAGTATTTAATTGCTCACTATAAGCTTTCCCATTAGCTACAATAAGAGAATTATTACTGAGCTTCCACTGCCCTCTATGAAATCTAACATCAAAGTCTTCATCATTTAGCCTTCCAACTGAAATTAAATTCAGTCTTAAGTCAACCATATGCCTCACATTCTTAAGCACCAACTTGCAGCTAATGTTAGTCTTTATATGGATATCTCTCATGCCAATGATATCTGCTGTGCCATAGTTGCCCATCTTGACAACACCAAAATTTCTAAACCTGTAAGTAGCAAATAACTCCCTCCGTGGTGTAGCATGATAAGAAATACCTGTGTTGATTATCTACTCGAGATCCTAGCATACATAAGAAAAAATATCATCAGAAATAGACAAAATCAAATAATCATTACTTTACATTGTAGTTGTGATAATCTCTTTTGACTCTATATGCTCCATATCTTTCTTTTTTTTTTATTCTTCTTAGGTTGCTTGCACTGATTCTTATAATGTCATTTCTCACCATAATTGTAGCAAACAATATCTTTCCTTGATCTTGACTTACTTCTATCTATGCGTGAATTACTTCTGTCCTTTGACTTTGACCTTCCTCTGTTCTATAAGACAAGTGCCTGTGAATCAATCTGAGAAGTTGTTGAATTTTTTCTCTTCAACTCCTCAGTCAATAAACTGCTTGTTACTTGACTCATGGTGACAACACCATCTGGTGCAGAATTACTGAGGGAAACCACCAGTGTCTCCCAACTTTCTGGCAAAGAACTGAGAAATAGCAATGTTTGTATCTCATCATCAAGAGACATTTTCATAGAGGATAATTGGTTAGTAATAATCTCCATTTTATTCAAATGCTTAGGAATAGAAGTACCCTCTTTATATTTCAAGCTCATAAGTTTTCTGATCAAGAAAGCTTTATTGTCAGTCATTTTTCTTTCATAAAGACTTTCTAACTTTTTCTAAAGAGAGTAAGCAGAACTTTTAGTAGAAATATGGTGAAAGACACTATCATCAAGCTACTGACGAATAAATCTAACTATTTTTTAATCTAACCTCTTCCACTCATCATCTATCATAGTTGTGAGTTTTGCACTATCTCCTTGCAAAGGTTCATACAAATCTTTGCAATACAAGAGATCTTCTATTATTGGTTTCCATATCATCCAATTGTTTCCATTTAAACTAATTATGCGAGAAACATTATCAACCTCTATGTTCAAATACAAAAGATTAAATGCCACCAAAAACTTGCTCTGATACTAATTAATGGGAATAAAATAAAAATAAACTTTGTATACGAACAAATACTAGCAGGCCGTCACACATAACAGAATCAAATAGAAATCACAATCAAATAAACACTAAGATTTATGTGAAAAATCCCTCAACTCGAAGGGTAAAAATCACGGAATAAGCTAGAGAAAATCCACTATCAAAATAATGAATATATAGATCTAAATGCTTCTTGCCCAAACCAAAACAATAGACACAAGAGAATCATAAGGATTTAAGGACTATAGTACTAAGCACAATATCTAAAACCTTCTGAAGAGATCATAGTAAGAATCCACTAGATCTAACTTGAGATATAAATATTTGAGAATAGTCTTTTCTTGTCCTTGTCTTCTTTCCTTTCCTGGATCTCTTATTTTTTGGCCTCTACTATTAATCTGCAGTCTTCTTTCTGTCTCTCATATTTTCAACTGTCGTTGTTCTCTTAATTTCAATCCTAACCTCCTAATCTAGGGTTTAGGTTAATATAAGTAAAATTATAAATTGTAGACTTTACTAAAATCTATTATAAATTAAATCTAGACCATTTAGCCAATATATAGGGCTAAGAGTAGAATGTTATGGATTAGCTTACTTTCAACACTAGAGTTAGTTGAGTTCTCTCTCTTTTTTCTTTATTCCTATCTAACCTATCTTTGATCAGAGCCGCTTTATCACCGATGCATATGCTTTAAAAGTATGATCTTTGAGCTAATAATCATGAAATCTCCTAGCTGTGTCCTCTCATTTATGAACGGACTACGAATGCAATTCCGAATGTCAATAATTAAAATTTGACTTTTTACCAACACTATGACTAAGAGCTGATGGAAACCATTCGTCACTATCTGAATTGTGACTTAGGAGAGGCAAGATTGCTTGGATTCGAGTGTAACTTCATTTTTGACTATCTGAAAGATCACAAACGAAACCATTGGACACTTGCCTAAAACCACCTTTGGGTGTTGCTGATCAAATTTGCAGCACCTTATTATATAATGGAGTAATGGGATTCTCTCCTTAAAAAAAAAAAAAAAAAGACTCGCTGACGCTACAACGACTTTGGTATTAAAAACACTTGTACTTTCTTGAGTCTACGGTATAGAAAACCAAATCTATAAAGAGTTTTCGAAATCGGTGCTACACTAAAGCATCAATTTGAATGAAGCGAGAAAACATACGGGCGAACATGGCCCTTACCGTACGTCAATCATTGATCTCCTTATTTATATACTATTACACTTTTGGATTAGAAAATTGTGTTTACAGCTCAAAACTTCTTTTAAAAAAAGATTGGAAGCATAATATATAAATGAAATGCATAATTTTTTTTATCATTACTAAGTTCTTTGCCTATATTATGATCCCATGGATTTTTATTTTTTTATTTTTTTCAACAATTTCACCTGATTGTTAGAATGATAAAATAACATAAATAAGTAGGCTAATAATAGCATGAACAAACATATATATATATATATATATATATATGCCATGTGGCTAGATTCCATCACCTTTATTATTTTGATATTCATGATCGACTTGTCCTCTTTGGCTAGATTTCATCACCTTTATTATTTTGGGATTCATGATCGATTTGATTTTTGCGCATGATCTCTTTATTTTTGAGATTTTGATTCATTTTTGCTCTAAGTATAAACTTAGTTTATACTTCTAAAACATATTAGTTCTTATGGAGATAATTATTCTAAATCTTTATATGTTATTTTTATAATTCACTTACAGAATATTATTGAACTAATATGAATAGCTCTACTATAGAATGTCATAACCAAGGATAGGCTAATTGGCCTATCCATTTTGTTTGGTTTAAATTATTGATCAAAATAATTAAATTGAAATTAATAATAATATATACATCATATTTTTATAAGTTAATTTTAGTCTTATTCATTTTCGACATAATTTTATAACTTTAATTATTCATATGCACAGAACAAACAAGGGCGAAAGAATAAGAAATGGGACAAGACGCTGTGCGTTAGGGAGTTGAGGCTCAAGGCTGTAAACGCTTCTTTCTTTCCCACTTCCTATATATATATATATATATATATATATATAGGCTTAGATTATTGTCTTGTTGATATGACAACTTGAAACCGTACTCTACTACTACAAGGAGCTGCAGCAGCCCCCTACATCTACTGTTTTCTTTCGTTCCTATGGAATGGGCTAAACTAAGCATTTGCAATCTTGATTCTTGACATGACTACAACAGAGATTTCCTAGCCTGCCTAAACGATAGATACCACTTATGAGAGGGTGCGAAAGAATTCAACGAGCCAGATGGTAACAAAGCAACGGAATAATTCAACGAGCCAGGGCTGCTACTTACTGCCTTCTGCCCGGTGGACAAGAGCTTTTGGAACTTTACTTCAGAATGAGACTCGATAACTAAACCAAGCAAGGGCACAAGAATAAGCAAACCAGTAATGGCTAGATAGATAAAATAAAAATATAAATATAAATGCACATACGATATAAGTCAGATAGTAACAAAACACTGCTTATGAATAATATAGGTGAAATATTCTATAAAAAGTTTGATATTATATAAATAATAGTAGTCGCCACTGTGTTAATGCTTGCTTTCAAGGCACTAACGCTTATTGTTTCGGGGTGCGTTAGTGAGTTCGAATAAGAATATAGGGTAGCTTCAAACTGGTCCTATTGTTGTTGCGAGAGAAGTGGAAAGTGAAGTTGTGATTCCATTCTTAAAAGTTTGGATATAATATCACTTTTCTGGTGCCTAACTCCTATTACCATTGATGATATCAGCATAGTTCTGTACAATCAATAATCGGTGGCACCTTCACTGAACCGACTATGTTGTTTTAGAACCCTTATTTCTTTATCGTGAGGTGCCCTATCGATAGTTTTAATGTATTTGAGCCATATAAGATTTAGCTCTGAGACTGTACCTGAAAGCTGTGGTGCACTAAAAAACTCGACAAGCAAGGGCAATAATTTTTTACTTGAGACTAGGGATAGCGGTAAGTGATTAAAGTAATAAATGAGCTTAAAGTTGAGTGAGTCAGGAAGCAAAAGGAAAGCAATGCTGTTAGGTGTTCCACGCTTATAGCATGTATAAAACACTCAAATGAACAAACAAGTGAGCAAGCCCCAAGAGTAAGCGATAGCACTCGACCAGAACACGAACTCTACTTCACTACTTGGTGCTGAAGACAGAAGGCCATAATGTCGATAAAGCCAATAATCTCTCTCTACGATGTCAAGCCAACAAATAGCTATTATGCACTTCAGAAGGCGATGAGGTTTGGGCAATCAAGCAGTTCTCATCGTTTAACCTTTGTGTAGCTAATCAAATTTTGAATCACCCATTGAAGTACCAGAAAGGCTGTTGGAATTCTTTTAGCTGAATAAGATAGCGTGAAAGCATATACCTGAAAGTTATGTTGCACTAAATTCAACAATAAATGGCGTAATAATTAAGTACTTGAAAGCAAGGAGTACTTCAGTCTAGCGTTCTTAAGACAGACTTAGTGGAAGTAGTGTTGTTACTATAATTGTATTAGTTGTGCACTCACATTTAACAAGTCTCGAAACAAATATAAGCTAAGACGTCCCGAGAGTAAGTAGTGAGTCAGCTGTGTTGTTACTAAATTATATAAGAAGCGCACTCGATTCTATTCTTCTTCCGTTTGCTTATTAATTTCTATACTCGATTAATTCAATTCTTAAAGCAAAAGCATTAGCGCCCCAAGAAAATAAGTAGTGAACAAAATAAGCAATGGCGAAAGCAAGCATAGATAATTGTTAATGTAATTTATGTCGTAGCCGATGAGTCAGTATGACTTGATCCGATCTGAGTGTGTAAGAATATCAACCGTAGTTCCGAACCAGGGAACGAGAATTTAGGAGAGACCTAGTCACGAGAACTTCAAGCTGACATCTTGTGATGCGGAAGACGATCGCTACCTCCTCCTCCTCTTCCTAAGACGTTGTTCCTTTGTTGCAGAGTTGGGCGAGGGGGCTCTTCGACTCGGCCCTATCGAATCTCATATTTTGATGATGAAATCAATTGATAGGTGCTTGATCTAATAAGATTGTTAGAGTTGATTGATACAGGATTAACTATGATTGAGAGATTATTACAATCAGAGGTTTGGCCAAAGACAAGTCCAATCATCGGGTCGGGGTTCGGACGATGTGGTTGGGAACTCACCTGGAGTGCGTCGGGAGCTCGCCAAGGATATCAGGAGCTTGTCAGGATGACACAAGGAAATTCACCAGAAGAAGACTAAGACTTGCCAAAAGATTGTTAGGGGTAGCCGAAAGGCTTGTTATGAGTTGGGAAGGTTTTAAATTGGATTTGTGGCTATGATGATTATAATTAATCAAGCTATAGTTAGCATCATACAAGTTTAACCATGATAGTGAAAAGGAGTTACAGATCATATATGGGTCCAGGATCAAGTTTAGGCATCGGGCCAAGTTTTGGATGATGCAGTAGGAGGAGCTCATCGGGAGTTCACTAGGATTTCGTTGAAGGAATCGAAAAAATCACTAGGAACACACTGGGAGATCATCAGAGGAAGACCATGAGACTCATCGCAGGGAATGTCAAAAGTTGTCGGGTTATGTGAGTAAGGTCGTAAGCTTGGTGGTCATGTTTGATTGTAATATTTAAGTCATAGGTTAAGATTGAATAATAATTTAGTGTGATTTAGAAGGTATTCAAATCAACTCAAAGAGGCATCCGGGTCCATTATAGGGTTTGATTGAGCTCAGATTGAGCTCAATTAGTTAACCAAAGAATTAGTTAACATCAGGTTCAAGTCAGAATTCAAAAAATAGAGGGAATAACTTTTTCGAATATTTCAACGGTTGAACCATCGGTGAGTGGCAAGTGTACCGCCACAACCTAGATTTCGGGTGACTATCAGCAGTTGAACTGCGCAGGTTGGACAGCTGAACAGTCCATACCCGAATTTTCTAGGTATGTTTGAATGTTGGCTTTAAAATTCTGAAGTCATTTTGGGATATAAATATCTCAAGTTTTCTTGCATTTCATATAATACTTTTGGGATAAAAATTCTGAGAAAAACTTTTGTGAAGTGTAAAAAAAAGAAAAGGGGAGAGGAGTGAGCTAAGAATTGTAAAGTTCTTGTCCCTTGTAAAATTATAAGGGTCTAATCTTCACCCAA
Source organism: Ensete glaucum (assembly GCA_021527575.1). Lineage (NCBI taxonomy): Eukaryota > Viridiplantae > Streptophyta > Magnoliopsida > Zingiberales > Musaceae > Ensete > Ensete glaucum. The sequence goes on from CM038552.1 coordinate 40,540,751, forward strand.
AGGAGATCAATAGCGGACGCTGGTGAGCCTCAAGGAGGAGGACTCGGGAAGTGAATGTAGGCCAAGGTTGAGGCTGAACCACTATAAATTGTAAGTATTCCTTACTTGTTTTATTTATTACTTATAGTTATCGGGTTCTTAATTGTGTTCAACAAAATAACAAGTGACGCTTTCGATCTTATTTACTCCTTGAAAGCAAGGTTTCAAGTCAAGCACTTCCCAGAAACTTAGTATTTTATTTTGAATCATTCACTTATTTTACTTGAACAAAAAGCTTCCAATTTTTCTATCTTGCTTCAAGCGAAAAGTTTTTATTAACAAGAGAATTTACACAAGCGAAAAGTTTTGAATCATTCACTTAGTGCCAATTGATCATAACAATTGGTATCAGATCAAGGTAGTTACTCATTGGATTAACACACACTTGAGTAAATGGCTTATTCGGCATGAATGAGGAACATTCCATTTTACGTCCTCCCATATTCAATGGGACATATTACATATATTAGAAGGTAATGATATGTATCTTTCTTATTTCTTTAGATCTTGATTTATAGAACATCGTAAAAAATAGATTTAAAAGGTCTTCTCTTCCGATAAATGATTGGAATGATTTGGAGAAGAAGACTTTCTCTTTAAATCCTGAGGCTATGAGTGCTTTATTTTGTGCTCTTGATAAGAATGAGTTTATCATGTTTCCACTTGTGATTCGGCTTTCGATATTTGGCATATATTGAAAATCACATATAAAAGCATAATTAATCTAAATGAATCATTAAATGAAGATACTTCTAAAAATAAACAAGAAGAATATTTTCCTAAGAATTTGACATTGAAAACCCAAGAACACCTTCCAAAGAACAGGAAGAACTGAAAAGAACATATAACTCCTCGAGTGATGAAGACCTTGAACCTTTGACACATGAACCAAATAAATTAATGAACATGAACCTTAAAAATGATCTTAAAATAGAGAAAGCTTATTGCTATAAACGCAAGAAGCTGAGGCACTCCAAATATGAAGTGCACAACCAAGAAGTGGAGAATCTCATGCTTATGGCGATCCAAGACGAGGTTAGTGATTCATTAAATATTTATTTTTTAGAGTTATTAAATATGTTTTATGATTTATTTGATGAGTTTAGAAAACTTAGCAAATCTTTTAAGTTGCTTAAGAATGATCATGATTTGTTAATTAGTAGACGTGATGAAATGCATGATTCATTAGTGTCACATAACCTATGTTTTAAATGTGATATGCTAGATAATGTTAAAGAAGAGAATGTCATGCTTAAGACAACATTAAAAATTTTTAAAATTAGAAACAAATCTCTAAATATGATCCTTTCCAATAAGGATCATATTAATAAAAGATATGACATAGGTTTTATTAGTAACATTCAACAAAAACCAACCATTTTTGTTAAAGAATCTACCTTAAATTTGCCACCAAGAATCAAGTGTAATTTTTATAAAAAATTAGGACATAGAGTTTAAAAATATTCATTTAAAAATTATAGTCCAATTAAATTAATTTGGAATCCTAAAGAAATCATAAACAGCTTTAAGCCATTAAAAAAAATGGGAAGAACATATCATGAAGGACCCAGACTCAAATGCGTACCTAAATCAAAACCTCCCATAATATAAAGTTACCTCAAAACAAGGCTACGAGCACTAAGGAATATTTTGAAGTAGATGCTCAAGACACATGACTTGAGATCTAATACTCTTTCAAAGCTCACCAGCTAAGTAATAATAAAAATTATTGAAATAAGATCATTGGTAATGAATATTTGGATAACTTATTAATCTTGATTACCTTAATTTTGGTATGCTAGTATACAAATGAATTAAAAATTTTATCTAAACTCAAATTTATGAAGAAAATTTTTATGATAGGTTCAAATTCATTGGCTTGAATAGTTGTTGATTTAAATGCAAAGGCTATTAAATATTAGGATATTTTTGGCTAAATAAAATATCCTTGTTGAATGATTGAATTAAATGTTACATGATTTAAATGCTATGATAGTGTATGGGTAGAAAGGGGAGAGAAAAATCATGCTTCATTTTCTAGTGATTTTAATTGATCATAAAAACTACATGTTTTTTAATAAAGAAATAAAATATTAGACTTAAATCTAATGCTTAAGATAAATCCTTTGTATGATTTTAAGAAACAATAATATATATCTTGATTATTTTCATATTATTTTTTTATTTTGATTGAAGATGCTTTATGTTCAATGAAATCATGTTTGATAATTTAATGATACATAGTGATAATGCTTAATAAGTTTATATGTCAAAATTATGTACAATAATTTTTATGATTTATGGCTTATTGATCTTTGTTATAATGAAAGTTCTTTTTCGATTTTAAATGATGATGCTTATTTTTATTTGGCTTAAAAGATAAAGACATGCTTGTATGAAATAAAAAGGGAATACATTTTTTTGAAAATTTTTTATCTAATAATTTATTAAAAAAGAAATTAAAGAATCGATTATATTATTTTTTATGAATCTCTTGAACTATGAAAGTGATTTTGATGATAATAACTTGAATAAGTTATTATCATGATTTTTCATAAGTTTAGAAAATAAAACTTAAAATTTTTATATAAATATTTTAATTATGAACTTTACATAAACTTCCTAATTGCTGCTTTGATAATGAATAAGGGAGAGACAAAAGTGATATTTTGCAATAACGAAGTTAAATACTTTGATTATGAAAATTTTTTATTATGAGCGATTTGCTAAAAAAAAATTATAAATTTTAAATGCATGAGATTTGTATGTTTAGATTTCTATTTTACTTGAAGTTTTGAATACATAAGATTTCTTGATTACTTTTGTTGAAATTCACAAACAATAAGGAGGGGTAAATTTATTAATTTAAATCATGTATTTTGGTACTTAAAGATTTTATTTCATGACATGATCTCCTTTTATTTTTGGGCGTAATTTAAATATGGATGTTAAGAAAAAATTATACAATCATATTTCTTTCTTGATAGTGACAAAAAGTGGGAGATAAAATTATCAATATGGTTATAAGAAATTAGATATGATAACATTGAATGAGAAAAATTTGCTTATAAAAAAATTTTAAATTTTAAATTTTCTAAATACATGCAAAAATAAATTGCATGGGTAGCTCTTGATTTATTTCTTAGATTTTGAAATTTACATCTATAAAATTAAGTATTTTTGTAATATTTTTTAATTCTCTACCTTGATTCTACCTTTTTAATCACACAAAGTAGAGAAATGAAATCACTAGCATTTTAAAAGACCTATAAGTCTATTAATTTTATTTTAAATCTCTTTAAAGTGATCTTGATGATTTTAAAATTGAATGAGTTCTTTACCTATATCATAATTTTGATTCCTCTAAATTATAACTTGAAATCATTTATGAATCAAAATCTCTTATTATGTTTTCTCATACTATTTAAAAAAAGATTTTTTTATGTAAATCATGATTTTGATAACTTGATTTCTTATGCATTGAATCAAGATATTTTATTTGTTTCTCCTATGATTTGTCTCTTGATATTCATAATTTGTCTTCATATCTCTTCTTGATATATTTAATATGATGATTTGAAAAATGATGTAATGGGAAAAATTTTACACAATTGTAATCATCCCTTATTTTTTATAATAACAAAGAGGAAGAAAAACTTGCTAACTTACTCATCTCAAAAGAGAAGCAAGAAGTGATATCTTAAGAGAATCAAAAATTTTACTTAATCTCACATTTTAAAAAAAATATATGTTAAGAGAAGTAACACTTGCCAACTTGTTAGCTTGCATAATATAAAATTATTAGCTTAGAACATTACAAACGAATTGTTAGCTTGCACTTCTCAAAAGAGAAGAAATAACTCACTAGCTTGCATGTTCTAAAGTGATAAAAAATTTACTAATTTGCTAAGCTTTTATATCTAAAAAACTTGCTAATTGCACTTCTCCTTTTTATTAATGATAAATGAGGAGAAGATATGATGATGTGAAATCATATATGATGATAATGCATATTGATTTTGAAAATATATATGATGATTTAGAATAATAATCATGATTTTATTATGATGATATGATGTATTACACGTGATATAATTAAAATAATTTTAACTTGACTTTTGAGCTCATCTTAATATTCTTTTTGAAATTTATTAAGAGCTCATCTTAATGATACTTTCACAACTCATTCTTTGTTTCTCTCCTTATTAATCATAAAGGGAAAGAAAATTTTATAATGCATATTTTATTTTACTAAGGGATAGTAATGTTATCATGTGCTTTGAAATTATTAGCTATATATTTCACCTTTTTGTTAATGACAAAAGGGGAGAAATATATATTGATGACATACGATATTAATGATATACATTAATAACACATGATATTGATGATATACTTGAATATCTTGGATATGGATGCATAATTCTTTTTGAAATTCATGATTCGATGATTTGATGGAAATTCGTGTTAAAATTTGCTTAGAATATGATTTGTTTCATGATACTTGAATTCAAGATGGTGTGGTTCTCTTGAAATTAAGTTTTCTTTATTAATGCATGGATTTATGGGAAGTTAGGATTAACTCCTATCATCAATTGATTGTCATTATCAAAAAGGGAGAGATTATTAAATCTCAAATTTTGATGATAAAATCAATTGATGAGTATTTGATATAACAAGGTTGTCAGAGTTGATTGATGCAAGATTAATTATGACAGAGAGATTATTACAATCAGAGGTGTAGCCAGATACAAGTTTAAGCATCAGGTCGGGTTCAGACGATGCGGTTGGAAACTCGCCTGGAGTGCATCAGGAGCTCGCCAAGGGTATCGGGAGCTTGCCAAGATAGCACAAGGGAGTTCACTAGATCATAATCAAGTTGATTTATGGCCATGTCGGTTATAATTAATCAAGTTATAGTTAGCATCATACAGGTTTAACCACGACAGTGAAAAGGAGTTACAGATCATACATGGACCCAAGATCAAGCTTAAGTATCGGGCCAAGGTTTGGATGATGCGGTGGGAGCTCGTTGTGAGTTCGCTATGATTTCGCTAAAAGTATTAGAAAGATCGCAAGGAACATGCCGGGAGATCACCGGAGGAAGACCGTGAGACTCACCGCAGGGAATGCCGGAGGTTGCCGGATTGTGTGAGTAAGGTCGTAAGCTTGATGGTCATGTTTGATTATAATCTTTAAGTCATAGATTAAGATTGAGTCCTAAATGAATGTGATTTAGAAATTATCCAAATCAACTCAAAGAGGCAACCGGGTCTACTATGGGGTTTGATTGAGCTCAGGTTGAGCTCAATCAGTTAACCAAAGAATTGGTCAATATCAGGTTCAAGTCAAAATTTGAAAAGTGGAGGGAACCACTTTTCCGGAGATTATGGCGGCTGAATCAACGGTGAGCAACGGGTGTACTTTCATCGTCCAGGATTTTGGGTGGTTGTCAGCGACTACACCGCCTAAGCTAGGTGGCTGAACCACCCATACCCTGGATTCTGGGTACTTTCGACGGTTGACCCACCCAGGCCAGCAACTTAATCGTAAGTACCCGAATTTTCTAGGTATATTTAAATTTTGGCTTGAAAATTCTAAAGTCATTTGGGGCTATAAATATCCCAAGTTTTATTGCATTCCATACAATACTTTTGGGATAAAGATTTTGAGAAAAACTTTTGTGAATCGTAAGAAAAGGAAAAGGGGAAGGGAGTGAGGTAAGAGTTGTAAAGTTATTATCTCCCTTGTAAGACTATAAGGATTTGATCTTCACCCAAAGGAGATCAATATTGGACGCTGATATGACTCAAGGAGGAGGACTCGAAAAGTGGACGTAAGTCAAGATTAAGGTCAAACCACTATAAATTATAAGTGTTCCTTTCTTATTCCATTTAATACTTACAATTATTGGATTCTTAATTATGTTTAATAAAATATCAAGTGTCACTTTATATCTTATTTACTCCTTCAAAACAGGTTTCAAGTGATACACTTTCAAAAAACTTAAACATTTTATTTTGAATCGTTAACTTGTTTTACTTAAATAAAAAACTTTTGATCTTCCCATCTTTCTTCAATAATAAGGCTTTGTTTTACTTGTTTACTGGTATGGTAATCAAATCAATGCAGTGGCAGGTTCCAAAAGAATAAATAGCCTTATTTACTGGGAACATGAGCTATATATAGAACATCTGCCCTACATTCAACAGGCTCTCATGGGGAACATTAAAGATCACACTGTTTTCCCTGCACACCCTCCTAAGGAAAGCGTAGATGTAATCGACAGCAATCTTGTTAACAATCCCAGAGTTCCTACGTGCCCTCACAATTGTATTCCCAAGTATATGCACCACCCCAGCCTCCTTGCACCTGTTCAAGAACTCTAGTTCATCACTCGTCGTCTTGCTCGTTTGCCCCGACGACCCCACCGTACTAGTGTTGTCTCTACATGGAGATCGAGCAGGTACGATACCATGGTGACAATTTCCATTCTGGATCGCTGTTAAAGCTATGGATTTGTCCGTTGCCTGTGTAGCTTGGGGGCTGTACTCGTCCGAATCCGAGTGTCCTTCCATCATGCTCTCCAGTCGAACGAAGAGGGACAGGCTATCAAAGAGCATCTTCTCAAAGTCGTCGTCTTTCTTGTGGAGATCCTTGTATCCGTATCTGGTGACGCAGCGGAACATATGGAAGCTCTTTGGCCCTATCCGCTTCACCAGGAACCGCTCTTCCAGTGGCACGGTGTAGACCGGGAGGTACTTGATGCAGATGAAGACGACGACGGAGTGGATAGCAGGAAGGTTGGTGATGAAGTGGGAGAAGATGTGGGGGACGCCGCTGGCCAGCTCCGTGTACACAAAACCTATCCCGGGAACCCGGACTAAGCCCAGGCTGGGGCCAAGGCCTAACATCCATGCCATGGAGACTCTGCTGTGCACCTCAAGCTCGTACCGCTTGACCGTACAATAATGCCAAACATGCATGACGACGAGGAATGCTGCAGCAATGACGAGAGGTACCCAGCCACCTTGATCTACCTTAAACAGCACGGCGGACAAGTACGGGAGCTCCACCGACAGGGACAGAGTGATGAAGATGGAGACGAGGATCCAATGGCTTCGCCAGACCAACAGCATAATTGGGATCATCAGAAACGTTGTCACCACCATAACTATCACAACTGCAGTTCCTGTTATCAAAAGGAAGCAAACTGTTGTTCAGTAATTTTTGGAAGCGATGGATTCGAAATGAACACAAACACCGGTCTCTGTTCTTCGAGATGCACACATAGCCCAGGTAGTCAAGATCGATCAAGCTTACCATACGCATTTCCAATCTGACTTTGATTTTTGAATCCAACAGTTACTGCTATGCAAAGAATCATGAGGACCCAATTGATATCTGGAATATATATCTGACCAAGAAACTTCCTTGATGTGTGCACAACTTTGATCCTGGGAAAACATCCAAGTGCGTGGGCTTGGTTGATAATAGAAAATGTGGCAGATATGGTGGCTTGGCTAGCGACAATTGCTGCTGCTGTCGCAACAATGAGCATGGGCCAGTACACACCATCTAGAACAACAGAAAAGAAATGTCTGTCATCTCTCGGAAATCAGTTTAAGCAATCCAAGTAATGCCCATATTAGAAGAGTGAGAAAGAACCTGGAATGGATCGATAGAATGCATCAGAGACATGCTCACTGTGGTGAATAATGTATGCAGCTTGCCCGGTGTATGCCAAAAGAAGACAAGGGAACACAATCAGAGTGAAAGAAATCTGCTCCAAAAGATAACGTTAGTGCAGGAGGAACTCAGATCGATCATGATCATGACAAGGGATTACTGTGTACCTGAACGGCTAGGACAGGAAAATGACACAGATCAGCGAATAATGCTTCTGTCCCTGAAAAACCAAGAACACTGTGATCCTGTCGATGGCCAGAAAATATACAAAATGATATTACACCAATGCGTATCATAATTATTAGTCTAAAGATTAGCCAACCTGTTATACTAAGCAAAATTCCTCCAAGTGAGATCCAACTATCACGCTTCCGTCGTCTAAAATATCGGTATATGTAGATTGGATAAAAAGCCTTCAGGACCGAGCTATCATATTTCCATATGTTCAGAGCACCGATAGCTCCGATCAACAGAAACCAGAGGAGAACAATGGGAGCAAAAAGCCATCCAACTTTATCGGTACCGCAGTGTTGCAAGCTGAACAAACCAATCAATATGACCACCGCAACGAGCACAACCACATCTGAAATATTGGGAGGGGGCAAAAAAAAAAAAAAAGGCAATTATTCACAATGATACAGAGATCTCGACATCAACAAGGACAAAAGACACTAAATCTAAAATAACTTGTTACACCGCTAACTATTCATTAGGTCCCATAAAATGGAACGTACTGTCATAGTCTGTTTGGAACTAACTAAAGAGTAAATTGTTTCCTCATATGCATCCATGCAAATAAAGGCACAGAGAAACCAAAAAAGAAAGAAAGGAGTCCAGTCTCAAGGTCATAGACATACCATTACTCATCTTTGGATGGTTAACCTTTATGCCGCCCGACGCAGAAAGAACTGTATTGACATAAACTGCATAGGTTAGAAGATCAAATCACAGATATGTAAGAGACAATCATCCTGGTAGGCCGGATAAGCATTTGCCCAGACATATAGTTATGCAGAGAAAATTTAAAATATAATAAGCTCTGGATAACAAGAATTTATGCCCACACTTTGATGAGATGTAGAGATGCCTGATCAAATTGTGTCCCTGCCAATAAACTTCAGGAGAGCCTTTTCTTCTTTTTATATGAATTTATAAGATGTTGCATGCTTTCATTAATAGAACAATATAAACCGAGGAAACTGCCACAAGATACTCCAGATGCTTAGGGAAAAGAAGGAACTGATGTCAATACAAGACAGACAAAAAAAAAAAAAGTTACTTACCAAACAGAAATATAGAAAAAAGAAAAGAGTTCACCTGAGATGACAGGGGTGAGAATGCCATCACCGATTGCCATACAAGTGCCGACGAGTACTAGAATAAGAAGAGCATTCTTTTTATAGGCATGCGACTCTAACCATCTCTGGACTTTTGCTGCCAGTGAGCTCTCATCATATGTATGACAACTATATGTTGTCAGTTGTTCATCAGTTCTATGTTGGTTAGGAATGGTGCTTACTCTTGCATGCCGGCAAAGCAGGGAATACAGAGCAAACGTGCCACCTGCATATAACAAAGATGTAGGTATTTCAAACTTCATTTTAATTGGAATATGTCAATTGTCTCTGATGACACAATCAATCGACAGTACATTGATGAGAACTCCTGCTCATCTATGTATGCAGCATCCATGTTATGTCTGAAATCAAAAACTGTCACCAGACAGTATTAACATGTTTGCTTCAACCTTCAATTACATACAGACTACAACCTGATTGGCATCCACATGAATACTACAAATAATTCTCAAATAATTTTTTTTTTTTTTTTGAAGACCAATTCCATGTGCCTGAATTTTTTTTATTGTATGAAAATTTTTTTCTTTTTTTAGCTTTCCTCCAAACCACCATGTCCATACTTTATGTGCATTACCTTCTTTATTAAACAACACATTCTGCTAGAAGCCTGTTTTCACATTTTTGAAAATAAAATGATTTTTGATATGCAATATACAGTAACAAGATTTTTTTCCCAAAGTAAAAAAATATATATATATACCTAGAATTGTGCATATGGTATTAGATCATTCAACTTCATAACTAAAATTTTCAGAGTGATGGCTTACCCTGACCATTGTCATTTGCTCTCAGAACAACAAAAACATATTTTACAAGCGGTATGAGCGTCAGCGAGTATATGATCAAACAAAGAGCTCCGACTACATCTTCTGCATCTTCAACCCCATGAGGAAACGTATTATAGAACACATACAATGGTGATGTGCCCAAGTCTCCGAAGACAACACCCAGACTCTGAAATGCAAGTCGCATAACCAAAATGGCTGAGAATTTCTGCAGAAAAGAACACAATCAGCTTAGATGACAACATTATGAGCACTAGTGATGTAGACCAGAAAGAGAAGTAGAGAGAAAGAAAGCGAAAGAGAAGAGTGAGATTAGAAATGAGAGCAAGAGATTAAAAGAAAGAAGATGCAATTCTTTCTTATTCAAATTCTCCTCAACTGTTTCATCCAAACTCCACTATTTATAAAGGTTTTAAAGTCTTAGTATAATGAATGAAAACAATGATTCATAAAAGTAACCAAACCTCCTATACTTTCTCCTTTGACTTCTCTGAAACTTGTATGCCCCTTTAAAAATCTAAAATGTGACCTTTGGGAGAACTAAATAGCCTTATTTAAACACTTATCATAATCGAGAAGAAAAAAAAGTACACTTAATACAAAAGTAGAGTCCAGAGGTTAATAATACCTAGAAAGACCAAAAGGACTCTTCATTTCTTCACACTGACTCTTAGAGTTTTTAAGCTTGCTAATTGATGCCTTTTTGCTGATTTCTTTGCCTAGAATAAACTTTTCTAAAAACCCTTCCTAAACGTAGGTGGTTCTCCATCAATTAGCTCAAACAGATGGAGGAAAACCTTAATCCAAAAGATGTGATCATTTTCTGCTGATTCCAGATTGTCCATATTTCTAATTTCCAAAAGAAGTGCATATGCTGAAAAAACCAGCAGCTCTAAAATCCAAACACCAGTTTTTCCCCCAAAAGAAAATGAAAATGAGAACCTTTTTCGCAAAAAGATTGAAAAGGCAAACAGAGCAGTAAATCCTCACAATGAAAAGTTAGTAGTTGCCAAATTACCCAAATCAGTTTAAAGCACCTGCGTTTTACTTCACATGAATTCGACATGAATTATGAAGAAAAGATCAGGACTAAAACATCTCAGTTATTATAAACCTCGATCAAGACGTACTAAAATTTAATCCAAAAAGGTGGAAATGATTTCCAAGAAAATGCACATTATTTCGGAAGCGTAATATTCTACAAGGAAACCCAATGCAAAACCACGGTAGATGATCAATATGATTGAAAATTTTATCTTTCTTATCCCCGTTACCGAAGGTACAAAAGAAAGAACAACAAAGGAGTATAAAACCTTTGAATAAATTACATTTGAGTCCTCAGAGCAATCGAATCACACCTTTTCTCTGTACATACTTCTCAATCTGCCAGCCTCTTCATCCATGGGCTGATCAAGATTCTGGTCCAGTTCCCACATACTCCCCCTGTTCGTCCCCTCATTTACAGGTCCGGACGCCATGAGACACCACCGAGTTCGGCAAGCCGGTTCGCTTTAACTGTGACCCCAACCAATATCGAGGATCTCAATCTTGGATCTGAGCGAAAAGAAGATGCCACAAACGAACATAAGAATCGAACCTAGATAACGAGACAGCTCAAACTCGAGATGCCCAGCACCCGGACCAACAGAGAGAGCTTCCAGTTGGACACCGAGATTATAACCCTTTGAGATGAAACCTCGAGGTCCTTCAACTTCACAGAGACAACGAAGGCAGTGGCACAGACACCAGTGGAGCGATCGACTGAGGGAAAGGCGGCGCCTTGCGGAACCCGACGAGCCCAGGCGAGGGTTTGGGATTGGAGGGAAGACACGGAGGAGGGAATTCCCTTGCCGTTTCTCGGCCGTCAGCTTTAGAGATTGCAGAAAGAGAAAGAGAGAGAGAGAGAGCGAGAGGTGGTTTTTTTTGGGTACCACAGCTACTCCATGGTGTCGGATTCCTCTTCCCTTCGAAGAGATCAAATAGCATTCTACTTCTTTGCCTTTCCTACTCACCGTCTTCGGTGGAACGTGAGACCTACGTATGCTATTTACGTACACCGGTCCCGACGTACTTCTCTGTTCCGTCAGGCGAGTACGCTGGCCGACCATGAACACGTGACTGGGTCCCACCAGGTAACCCAAGTCGCATTGTACGGAGACCACGTGCCGCGTGCGGACTGCAGCGGTTGGGAGTTCGCTGTCGCGAAGTACATACTTCTAACGTGCACACTTCGCGCGGTCCATCATCTATCATTAAGATCATCATTCGCAGCCGCCACGTGTCCAAGAATCGTAAACGTGGCCTCCCTTCTCTTGTGCGATTAGCTGCAATGGTCTCCGTGACAGCTCACAGCAGCCGTAGAAAAGAACATTTGGTTTAGGATACTTATCATGTGTGGGCGAGTCAAAGGATGTCGAGATTAATGGCAGGAACGTTAGCTTTCGACTTCTCTCACCCACCTTCGTCGTGTTTTATTTGGTCATACATTTTGAAGGAAAAAAAAAATGGATCTATCACTTATCTCCAAAATAGCACACAAAAATTTAATGAATAATAAGTACCATGCATGCATGCAACGGGCTTCACAATTTACTTTTGTTTCTCGATTGCAATCATTTGAATGGGTTTATTAGGTAGGGTCAATTTTGGTGTTAATGTAATCAATAAGAACATATATATATATATATATATATATATATATATTCCTTAATATGTAGGAATGTGACGCCAAGCTGCAGCAGATGAGATCTGATGTGATAAAGAGTGTCCAACAAGGATCATGTCCGTTGACCGGGACATGAGATTGACGGCGAAAGGGAAGGGGGGTCGGTCCTTGTGGTAGTACTACGCTGCTTAATTTGCTGTGGACCAGGGGTTGGGTGCCGGGTCAAAGATCACGTGGATTTGTAATTAGCTTGTGGAGAGCTGCTAATTCTTACTATGATGTCTCGTTGATGATGATGCAAACCAGCAAAAAAAATTCCGAGTACCTGTTTTAATCAATCTCCTTCTCTTTTTCTTTGATTATTAGTTAGATGGATGTTCTTAATATTTTAGTTTACTCAAGAAATTTTAATTTTTACAGCCATCATCGCATATTCTTCATGTTTCAGACTATTTCAAACAGTTATGATTACATGAAATAATAGATAACAAAAGAAAATTATGATGAATTTCTTCATTATTTTTAAAATCTTGTACTCTATCTTTAAATATATGCTCTTGGATGAATCCAAAGAGAATCTATTTATAAATAGATCGTTAAACTGAGAATTCTATTTATTTCATAAGATTGTGGAATTTGGTTGATAACTCTAAGGATGACAAAAAAATAAAATATTTTTTTATTATTTTTTGGATTTCTCCGTTGGTACTATTACTTATGAAGCGACATGCAATCCGAAGAGACCACGGATAATAAATAACGTGGAGAAAAGAAAGAGAATAAAGAGGTGATCATGAAAGAATATGAAAAGATTAAGAAAGAAAAATAAAACGCCTTACTTGCAATGAAGTCTGGGGAGAGAAAGGTCAAAATTGATAAGGATTTACAATCTATGCAACACCTATCTACCAAAAACACAATGACCCTATCTCTTTTACGTTTGGATTCTGACAAGGAAACAAACATTGATCGTGATGATTGAAGCAAAAAATTATTAAGCATCAATAAATTCATAAAGGTAGCCAAAAATGTTATTACATACATCAACTCTCAATTATTACATCCATGAATATGTAAAAGATTTTAAGTTGTATTCATAGTGGTTGGGTTAGTTGTATAGATGATAAAAAAAGCAATTAATGATTTATGATTGACATTAGCTATTGTGGTTATAAGTTACGACATATCAAACAATTTAGCTTTGAAAAATTCTAGCAAATTTAGAAAAAAAAAGATGAACCAATTAAAATCTATTATAACAACAAGTCTACTATTGCAATAACAAAGAATTATGGCTTGCACAAGCACACCAAAAACATTGAATTCAACATCATTTCATTCATAAACTGATTGATAAAGGAGGACTATTGAAGCATCGAAGATTAATTTGTCGATATCTTTATAAAAGCTTTGGCAAAAGAAAATTTTTATTTTTTACAAAGGCAACTTCAAGTTATAACAATTTTGAATTAAGGGGGTGTGATAACAATAATTCAAATAGTTAGTATTAGATAAAATAAAAAAATAAAAAAATAGATTAAGATAAATAGATGAGGATTAAAAAATATTAAGATATGATAGCTTTTTTCATTGATTTAAAAATTTATATTTTATCTTTTATTTAATGTAAATAGATATTTTTGGATGAATCAAAAGCGCTTGCTATCTTCTTCCCCTTCTCCATAAAGTTATTGCTGAAAGCACCGCACCTTTCCTCACCCAAACCACATCAATTTTCCCACTCCTCTTTCTGCCCTGTCGTAACTCCAATACGAAGGAAGAATTAGAATTCGGCTGGAAAAATGGTGTTTGATGTTGGCCGCCCAAACCATCCTCGCCAAGTTCCGCAAGGCGAAGATGGTGGAGGACGTCGTCTTTGGCAGCTACAAGCATGTGATGTAGAACTATAGGCAGAACATGATTCACTTTCTTGGAACATGAAGCTATCAAAATTTGCTACTCGTCACTGGCGCACACACCCATGCACGCAAAACATGCAAGAGGAAGCGAGATTTCCTGTGTTCTGGGGAAGCCCCGGCCGGCCCTTGCGTTTTAAATGTGAGTGCTATTTGTGCAGTGTGCATGGAACTGCATGCAGCCGGGAAGGAGAAAGAAATGATGGCGTGGTTGTTGAGGTGTTTGGCGGGAGATGGCGAGGGTGGCTGCTGCATGATTCCACGAAATGGCCACCTTCTGGAACGCAGAGAAGCAGAGGACATAAAACCCTAGGTTTAATCAACACCTTAACACACCGAGGACACTCATCATCACATACATCACGACAAAGAGAATAGAATTACCTTCTTTGACATCGATATCTCTCGATACACACACTTCATGCATGGGGTCAGTGAAATGGAGAAGTATATATGGGGAAACCCTAGTGGGTCACTTGCTACTAAAGGAGGAAGAGTGTTGGGAGTGCTGAAGCACCATTGGCCAAGACCGCTCCATGTGCTCATGCTCCGCCTGAGAAACTTAGCCCACCTACCTGCTTCCATCTCCTCCACTTTCCAGTGTAGGCAAATCCTTGGTTTGCTACCACTTGCAAGAGTTTCCATATACGAGCTGAACAGAAGAGGAAGAAGAGTTGCAAGGAGCAGCGCAGGTTGGGGGCAGTTAGCAGTCCATATCACCAACTTTCTCTTTCATCCCCCCATTTGGAGGACAGGCGGAGAGGAGTTTGATTTTGATGAGGGATAACTACAAGCTCCACAAACAATTGAGATGTTAGCATCCCTTCCTTCGATCTCAAGCAAAGATCCAAAGTGGCAACTGCGTTGGAGAAAGTTGCATGCTTCATGCGTGTTCTGGATAAAGATTTCTAACTCATCCTTTTCTCTCTCTCTCTCTTAAACACATGAATGCACTCATTCTCCTCTAGCTGATCGGTTGGGATGCAGAACACTGTATCAAATATGTTTTAGTTTCATTGCCAAAAGTTACCAAGAATAGGCAGCCATTATTCATGCCAGCATTCTCTCGCTCTCTCTTGTGCAGATATGTATTATAGTATTGTTCTGTTGTGAGGGAAGGAAGAGAAAGTTATTAGGTAGAGCTCAGAGTCTTGTTTTTGTTAATATACCGGAAATTATAGGTTGTTTTGAGTATTGTGGTCTTCTTTGTTAACTGCAAGAGGCTATGCATCATAATGGCCTGACATTACTCACTCTTTCTCATCAGACTGCAAGAAAAATAAACATGTAGAAAAATCAATCTATTCCTTCAGCTCTCTCTCTCTCTCTCTCTCTCTATATATATATATACCACATTGGTTCGAAGAAAAAGAAAGAAGTATCATTTGGATGCTTTTCATTTCTACTTACTGATGACAGTAATTGTCTACTAATCCCTTATAAAACCTGATCCTGTTTGACGAGCTTATTCAAATGCATCCGAGGCGTATAAAATAAGGTCTTTCTAGTTCATTTAGTCACTTAACTCATTCAGACAAAAGCCGGTAGTTTCCCCTTTTCTCGCCAAGGGGAAGAGTGGGAGACAGAGTTCGACAACACTGGTGGCGATGGGTCGTGGAAAAATAGAGATCAAGAGGATCGAGAACCCGACGAACCGCCAAGTGACCTTCTCCAAGAGGCGGGGAGGGCTGCTCAAGAAGGCCAATGAGCTTGCGGTCCTTTGTGATGCACAGGTGGGGGTCATCATCTTCTCCAGCCGTGGAAAGTTGTTTGAGTACTGCAGTCCTCATTCGAGGTTTGCCGGTTCATAGCTCCTTTAACTCTTTTTAGCAGATTCACAAAAAATTCTCGTTGTCTTATCATGTTCATTTGGTGTGTCCTCCCATCTACATTTCGTAATATAGCTGGTTTAATTCTGTTCTCATGCGGATAAGGTTTAGTTCTGCTTCTTTTTCGTTTTTCTTTTTTCCCCTGCTAATGGATAATCTTATGAGCTTCCATTTTGCTCACCAAAAGAAATGATCTATTCGATTATACAATGAATGTCCATTCCCTTCATAAGAAATTTGCAATGATCATTTATGGCATGGCAGATCTGATGAATACTATTCTGTTTTTGTTAGTAATTGTTACCAGCTATGCCAGTGTGGTGAATTCTTCATGTTTGACTTGTCTTATTTCATTAAGATATGCCTTCTTGTTCAAATACACCTATGCATAAAAATAGGGTTCATGAATATGATCAGCAAACATGTGATGCGAGGTGCATTTTCTGTGGCTGTTATGATCATGAACCCTAATTTTAGAGTAACCTATATGCGAGTAGAAGCTTAAGAAGTTGATATTGGGCGAAATAAATCTACCAATTTATCCTGTAATATTCACTTTTAACTCCAACAAATCATATTTACTCTCCATATTTACATTGGAGAACAACATTAGAGCTCTTTCTACAATTCATTAAAATGACCATCTCCGCAAGGATCTAAAGAGATCTGGCAGCTTAATATTCTCGTGGCGTAAGTTCTTTGAAGAACAAATTCTTTTTATTATCAGCTGATTTGTGGTGCAGTATGAGGCAAATCATGGATAGCTACCAGAGAGTCACAAACACTCACTTTGAGGAGATTAATATTGATCAGGTACATATGACATTTAAATAACTCTTCACAGCCGCTCATAAAAAAGTTGCAGCTTATCTGAAATTTTTGTACTGTGTTTTCCACTTCAGCTAATATTTTACGAGATAGCGAGGATAAAGGATGAGAAGGATAAGCTGCAGGAAAGCATGAAGCAGTATGTCGGCGAGAACTTGACTTGTTTAACTTTGAATGAGTTGAGTCAACTCGAAGAACAGCTCGAATCCTCCGTAAACAAGGTCAGAGTGAGGAAGGTAATGGGACTTGCTTTCGTCTCGAATCGTCATTGCCATTGTAACTACATCTATTTTGAAGCTGACTACTGATTGATGAAGCTGTCAAATCAAAAAGAAAGTACTCCAAAAGAAGCTTACAGAACAAGAATTCTGAATTAGAACTTAGCTTATGACGGTTTCTCCAATCCAATTAGCTCCATGAATTGCCTGATTGATACTCATCACATTACTTTAAGATCCAACACTGATCACCAACTACAAATTTTTGATCCGTATCGTCTTCAGCACCAGCTGCTGCACCAGCAACTGGACAATCTACGTCGCAAGGTAAACATCCAGCACCGGAAGGCTCAATTGTTCATATACGTGATGCATACATATAACGCTTTCTTGTGATATTGCTCAGGAGCACATCTTAGAGGACCAGAACAGCTACCTATGCCGCATCGTAAGTTACCATACATACCACATCTTAGTCTCATGGCTTCATTTTTGCTTGGAGTTCATGCATGCCGTGGTTGTGTAGCTGTCGGAGCACCAGGCAGCACTGGAACACACGCAGGCTGCCATGGAGCACAAGGTGGGTGATATGCCGATGCTGGAACACTTGGAAAACTACTACTCCGGGGAGCCATCAGGGAGCTTGCTGCAGCTTTCACCTCAAACGCATGCTTTCCGGCTGCAGCCAACACAGCCCAACCTGCAGGAGGACAGCCTCCAGGGCCATAACCTGCAGCTCTGGTAAGACCACATCTCCTCTATCGCAACCCTAACTTGATGGAGTTCCAGAATCATATGTGAACCAAATAATATTGGTTTTCATGTCATAAGCCTAGTAGTTGTCGGACCTTCGTGTTGCTTTCTACATCTTTTCTTTCCAGCCTTTTTTTTTTTCTTTAATGTAATTCTACTGATAGTTCTGGCAATACAATCTTTATAATCATCAAAAGCACTGTGACATGTATGATGATGCTCTGGTGATCGAGTCTTTTGCTACATAAATCTATGTAAAGAATGGTTCTTGTGCAGTCAAGTTATGCACTAATTTCTTATCTTTATAGGCTCTTGACTTTCTCCATTGACTTCAATAGATTCCAAACTCCAGGAGAAGAAACAAGCAGCAGGAAAAGAGAAAGGATACTGAGTCATCACTCTCCTGAAAACATCTCATTTTTAGATTAATATACTTCTTCTTTTCTATTTATCTGTTGGAAATGATGCTTGCAAGCATGCTTCCATGGACATAGTTCAGGCGTCTATGGTGTTGTTATGCGTCTGTGTGGCTATCTATCCATATATGTGAGATATCATCCAGTTAATATTGTTGGTATGTATACGTGATGCCATCAAATATGATGGCATGTTGTATAGCGTGCTAATCCAGCTAATTTAGATGATGCTGAGTTCTTATATGATCTTTGTTAGAATAATTTATATAGTTAAGATTAGATAAAATATTATATTTAGATAAATAGATGATAAGATTTATTGGGATATGATATATTTTTTTTAGTATTTTAAAATATTTATACTTCATCTTTTAGTCAATATAAATAATTACTTAATCCAAAGCACTGCACATTTCTTCTATTATTTTCTTTTTCTCTTGTCTAAAGTTCTATAAAAAAATTCAATATTGGTATAAGAATCTAGTACAAAGAAGATCAAATAGAGTACATCGATTAAAGAGAAGGGAAGACTAATAGATCTAAAAAATCTAAAAAAAGATGATAGACATTAGAGTAAGTGTTCCTTATCAACTTCTTAAGGTAATAATTATCAATTTGAACTGTTAAAATGATAACTATATTTATTGTATATGGACTATGGAATTTGGTTGAGAATGGTTTTGGTCAGTATAATCTACATGATCATAATATTACTAAAGATAAAAATAATAATAATATGCATAAAGATGCAAAAGCCCTCTATTATGATAGCATTAACATTGACATAAGTTTGAAAAATATTAAAATGTATGTTTGAAGTCACATAAAAAGTAAAATTTTCAAATCTTTAAATGTTTTAACATGAATTTAAAACTTTTATGATGAAAGATTTTGAATCTATCGCTAATTTCTTTTCAAAAGTCTGTTCTATCGTGAATCAAATGAGATCTTATGGTGAAAATCTAAAAGATCAAACTATAGTAGAAAAGATTTTACGAAATTTATCTTCAAAATTTGATATAATCTCTATAGGAAGAAGCTAAAGATACAAGTACATCATGATGAATTAATAGATTATCTTTTAGTTTATGAATAAAAAATAGATAGATCTTCGTACTTCAGAATAGATCTTCGTACAAAGGATGAGGTTGATCAAATGAATATAACAAAAAAACTCAACAATGTTTTTGTTATACAAAAATTAGATATATTAAAAAAAATACTAGTATAAAAATAAAAAAATCAAATATTCTTCTATGCTTTTATTGCAAAAAATATAACCATCTTGAAAAGGCTTTATAATATCTGATAAAAAATTTTCTAGATCTGTAGGATTTTTGGATAGTGGATGCAATAATAATATTAAATGGTATAAATTTTTTTTGAGAGACTTGATGACTCAGATCTATTATAAATATGAGAAACAACAATAATATTCAAGTGAAATGAAAATGAACAATTGATTTTAGTAAAAAAATAATTAATGATGTGATGTTTATTCTTGATGTAAAATAAAATCTCATTACCATAGGACAAATGATGAGAAAAAGATATTATGCTATCATATCCTTAGAGATAGCTGCCAAGGAAAAAAATTTCAGGTAATAAACCTAAGAGAAAAAAATAAAAAAAATAAAAAAGATAGATAAAAGATTCTAAAGAATATATGGATGAGAAGATGCATAACACAACTACTACAGTATCAAGGATCAGTTTACCAATATCTTCACAAAGCTTTAGCAAAAGAAATTTTTATTTCAAACATAATTTTAAATTATAACTATTTGAATTAAAGGGATATGTTAGAATAATTCAAATAGTTAAGATTAGATAAAATAAAAAAAATATTAGATGTAGATAAATAGATTATGGTGAGATTTTTTCGAGATATGATATATTTTTTAGGATTTTAAAATATCTATATTTTATCTTTTAATTAATATAAAAAATATTTTTGGATTGATTCCAAATATTACATATTCAAAAGTAATTTTAGTTTCTTGTTAGTTATTAAGAAAAATAAATATGTTAGTTGTTTTGTTCTTTTCTGCTTGACCTGTGTTGACCAGAGAAAACTTCCACTGTGCCCTCTATGGGGTCTCCTCTCTGTCTCTCTTTCACGCGATCGATCTGAGGGAGTCGTCCTCTCAATCACGGTGAGGCGCCATGGTTGGCAGCTTTCTGCACATGCCTTGCACGCACTCTTCTAAAGATTTCCTGGACACTCTTTTATGTTTGCCTCCATAACTACACCGAGAAATGGCGGCTTTCGCTATTATCTGTTTTCGATACCCATGGATCTTTCAGTTTGTGTGACCATATAACGCAGATTTGACCTCATTTTTGTTGATGTCAACTCATTCTATCAACAAAATATGTTGATAGCTATGTGAAAATATTAGAAGACCACAATCAATAACCACTGAAACTGATGTCAACTCATTCTATCGTTGATGTTTCTGGTCCAGCGTTCTTCAGTTCTCACGAGTTTTTTACGAGCCTCGTTCTATCGTTGATGTTTCAGGTCCAGCGTTCTTCAGTTCTCACGAGTTCTTTACGAGCCTCACCTACTCAAATAGAAGAATATTTTGCTTCACACTCAGCAAATAAGAGATACAAGCACTCCATCAACCTACGAGAATCATAAAAAGCACAGGAGATCAGTCAATTTGACTGATAGAAACAACTAAATTTTCCAATCTGAAGATCAATCATCAACAAGGACTAGAACGGATCACAAGAATGGATAGATGTAAGGGGTAGGGAATCACCAAATGGCCCGTGAGGACGATGATCCTGGCGCCGGTGCTCGATCAAGTAATTGATCGTCTGTACTGCATGCAGCACGGATTCGAGCGTCGTCCGTGATCTTTCTGGTCGGGAACACTAAGACCTGCTCTTACGAACATCCTCTTGCCCTTGAGATCGGCTTCCTTCAAACCGCCAACGCTCCTCTTCGTCGCCATTCTTCCACCCGATCAACCTCCGATCGACAGAAGCAGCGGAATCGGTGAAGGGTGACGCTACCGTTGGCTGGATTTGGACGGCTCGGATGATCTAAACGGAGGATCGGACGGTCACAACAGTGCCGTCGTTCGTGTTGACCGCCGCGAAGGCGGGTGACTCATGACACGTGATGTGCACGTGATCTTCATCGAGACCTTTTTCCTGCTCTCGCACTAAATAGTTGCCCGTCGCTGTCTCCAAACCACGAAATAAAGGAAAACGAGAGAGAGAGAGAGAGAGATCGACTGCGAGGAATCAATAGGGAGAAAGGAATCCGTCATCGATCATTCGATTGGCCCAAGGCAAGCCCCTCTCTCTCTCTCTCTCTCCCTCCCTCCCTCTCTTATTGAATCCAGTTCTAGTGCCTAGTTTTTTGGTACCTTGATTCGGCCTCTCCTGGGCTCTTTTATACTCTAAGATCTTTGTGGGGGATCCGATCGACAGTCAAATCGATCTTTCAGATACAAGTTTTGGTTTCTATTGGACGAATGGCTGTAAAGATCGGATGTTTCTTCCGGTTTTCCGTTTCTTCAAAGCGTTTCTTTTCGGATCTGTCACTGAAGTGATCTCTTTCGGTTCTTGATGCCAACCGGAATGCTTTGCGTGAGCAGGCGCACGCTTCTCATTGATGAAGCCTTTGCAATCACAGATGACTTTGTTCGTGCGAGTGTCAGATAGCTGTGTTCGGTTTAGTCTCCTTCCTCGTTACGATCGATCACCGAAGATTGGATTACCATAGAACCCTAATTTGGTTCTGCGGCCAGCGATCTATCAATGTTTCATGGTTTCTAATTCACTTCATCCTTCAGCATATTGCATGTGACTTGCTTAGACTTGCAGGGTACGCATGAAAGCAAAAGGATGTGGAACTCGATGAATTGAGAGTCAAACTGTTGAAATGGAGAAGAAGAATAGCAGAACTCGAGAATGCTGCATTGCATTTGGCTCGTGCAAGAGTTTGGGGGGACGATGAAGACCAAGACAAGGAAGTTTCCTACTCAGCGGTATTAAGCGTATTGCTGCTTACTAGTAGGATATGTTACTTCATCACTGCAAGTTTGGGAGGTTGATAAAATGTTTTGCTTTATTGATCTCGTTAATGCCAAAAGCTTAATTCGATAGCAAAAAGCCTTATATAAACTTAACACACATGCAAAATTAGTCTAGACGGCGTGTAAGCAGAATCAAAATTCATGATATAAGTCGAACAGAAGAAAAAAAAAGGTAGGGGCATTGCATAAATATTAATTAACAACACATCCTAAAAGCTGACGTTGACTTAATGTATTTAGAATCCTTAATAGGGTCTATGAGAATTATGGACAATAATTAGACACGTGACGAAAAGGGCGATCCATGGGTGATGCTGAGTCAACATACCTCATCAAACCTCACAATAAGATGACCAAAAGGTTCCTCCCGAGAGAGGATGAGAGCATCACCGAGACGGAGATATAGGACATAAAAAAATATTAGGCCAATGTCCACAATGCATGTGATCCATGGTTCAAGGTCCTAGGAACATACATCGATGGTGGCCGTGCAATCTATGGTACTTGCATTCCAACACCTCATGATTCACTTGCATGTTTGTGAGCCAACAATTTCCATCTAATTTATTTTCTTCAATTACTTTGTCTTTATTTCAATTACTGATTTGTTTTTATATATATATATTATATTATTATTATTGCTAACCGTGGTGGTCTCCTCTTCTGCCTTCTTTCCCCCACCCCCGGAAACAAAGGTGTGGTTTTTTTGGCCCATTACTGCTCTCTTTATAAGCCTCTCCTGGTGTGGGGTTTGGAGTCTACTACCGTCTCCTCTCCGATTCCTCTTCTCTGCCACCGCCCCTGCAACCAGGGGGTCCCTCTGCCGCGCGAAATGCACCAACGATGACGCCGCCCTCCCCCAATTCGGTGGGAAGCTTTCCCCCGCAGCCACGGTCCCCGAAACCCCCTCCATTGCGCTGGATCCTAAGGTGAGTCCTCCCCCTTCTATTTCTTCTGTTTCCTCTGTGAAACCCTCTAGATGTTGCTCGTGAGGGAAAGAAGTCATCTAGATACCGCTCGAGGCTTCCGGACATACCGTTAGTTTACAGGTAAAATATTTGGTTTTGGGGGGACTACCGGATACTTTTGTGTCCGGTATTATGCGCGATAGGGAGGGGAAGGTTGGACTTGAGTTCGATCGCTTCTTCTGCTGTCCTCGGGGTGTTGTGTGAGAGGAATCCATTTAAAGATGCTTTCTTTTGGGCTTGGAATACTTTGATTCCGGGATTGTTGATCTAGGTTCCTTTGGTTTCTCTTTTGCCATCATGTACAAGGTTCCATTCTCTGAAGAAAAGGTCTCTCTTTTTCTCACACACTCTTTACTTTTAATTGTTGTATTTTTGTAGAGTTCCAACTGTAGATTCTAACTCTTCAATTCCATTGATGTGTATCCGGGATTTTTCTACCATTTTCTAACCTGTTACTTGATACGATCTATAAATTATACAACTCTTTTTAGCTTAAAGTCAATGCTGTTTAGGCAATTTGTAGTCTGTCGATGTGCTTTTAGTGTGACTGTTGAGCAATGTTGTTGTAGTTCCTTTTCTGTCCACAAACTATTTTCAGTTCTAACTTGAGTTTTTTCATCCAAGTGCAGATTAAGGAACTTACACTATGGGAAACCAAGAAACATATTCATTTTTGTTTCTTCACTTTCTACATGATGTTAAATTTTGCATATGTGCAGATTTCCTATTGTATGTTGCCTTTGGCTCCATTATTCTAAATTACTCACATTTTGTTCCTTAGGGGTGTCCATTTTCTCGCCTGGTACTTGACGTTTTCATTTTATAATTCTGCTGAAAATAGAATGTCCTTGTCAGACATGTTTTTCTTCACTTAAATTTATTTGCCATGTCAAAGTTTCATTCGCCTTCTCGGTCTATAGTGTACTTGTTGTCTCTTCTAGAAAAGAGATAAACAGGGATTAGCAATTAGGAACCCATGGTGTCATATTTGTATTTTCATTAATGTTTTTGATGTCCAATACGATACTTATGAATCTGTCATTCCTTATGCTTTAATCCATCACTTGCTGGCTGTTGTCGTTGGAACAAGGAGATTCTGATGTGACCAACACGCCTTCTTACCTCACAATTGCTTTTTAAGTCCCCAACCTGTTTCTCATGTGTCCATATTAGATGTCAAATTTTGATTTTTCGTAGACAAAAGTTTACAAGTAAATGCATTTTTATATCTGATCCCTCTTATGTGTAAAATTCTTCTCTTATCTCTGTTGATTTCCCCATTCAGGATATCTTTTCTACTTATTTTTTTATCATTTGTGACAAAAATGCCACTTTTTATGAATTGGGCATTTTTAAAGGTTACAATGTGTTGTTTGAAGATCCTATCCAGAGATAAAAATAATGGGGCCTTATTTTCTGGTTATCAGGATTTGCTCTCTGCAACCATTAGCTTATTAATTTTCAATGGTTCAGAGATCAGTTTGATGTGGGCCTGGTAAACAGCTTTCGAGGTAAACCATTTTGTGTGATGAGGCTTTCAGACAATCAGGACAATCGCTTGGGATCAACACAATCAGAGGAGTCAGCCTTGGACACAGAGAGAAATTTATGCAGTCATTTGCCTTATAATCGATCTCCTCTCCAACTAATTGCATCAGCTGGTCAGCACTCTGAAAATAGTGCCGCTTACTTTTTTTGGCCTACCTCTACCCTAATGCATGGTGCTTCTGAAGGACGATCTAATTACTTTGAGAACCTTCAGAAAGGAGTTCTGCCAGGACATCTTGGCCATCTGCCAACTGGGCAGCAAGCAACAACACTTCTTGATCTGATGACTATAAGAGCATTCCACAGCAAGAGCCTGCGTCGTTTCAGTCTTGGTACAGCGATAGGTCATCGAATCAGAAGGGGAACATTGACTAACGTTCCAGCAATTCTAGTTTTTGTTGCTCGAAAAGTTCACAGGAAATGGCTTAGCCACAACCAGTGTCTCCCATCTGCCCTTGAGGTAAATAATGGTTTCTTTTCTAGCAGCCTGGTTTTATAATACCAAGGATATAGTTTGTTACATGCAAGTTGGACCCCACAATGCTGCTTTTGTTGGGCTTAAATAATTTTGTCAAAAATATTAATAAGCATAAATTAGGTCCTAAGGAAAGAAGCTATACCATAAGGTTGACAATCTTGGTTACTGCCTTTAAAAAAGATGCAATGGGCTTGTTTAATTCACAAGACATCAGATGTAGCTTATAAATACTGCTGTCCCAAAAACCATTTTACTAGTAAAATGTAATCAATAGGTCCAAGCTCTCTGAAAAGAAGAAGATTAGTAACAAGAGGATATGCATAAGCTCTATTGAACTAGGGAGATCTAAGCGATAAAAGATCTATGCCATCAAACTATTAGTCGTTAGCTTATGCATGAGCCTTAGCTGTGAAATCAATCGATAAGAGGTTGACTCAAAATGAAGCTAAAGCATAAAAGGTTGGCTCATGAATTTGAAGCCAAACAATAAAAATTACATTATGCATGAAAAGGTAGGCTATTTTTAGTAGAAGGGGCGGTCAAACCATGAGTGAAGTCAAGCCACCGAGCTGAGGCACGAAACTAGACCATGAGATTGAATTATGCATAAGAGCCAAGCAATATGAGGTTGTCATCTGAACTGTGCTTGTTCATCAAGCCAAAGCCACAAGTGGTTGGCTTAAGCTGAAGTCATAAGACGTTGGCATAACTAAAGCCATCAAACCAAGACACAAGTGGTTGGCTTATGCATAAAAAACTACTAAGCCAAGCCATGAGAATTTAGCTTATGAACATTACCCTCATGGTTCTGTATTAGTATTATGTAATTATTTAATTATTCTTCCATACTTCATCTTTGAGGTTACTATGACACATTTGCTTACCGCCTTAATGGTTTCAGATGCATCCTTGCCTTATTCATATACACTTGTTTTAAATTGAGCAGGGACCAGGGGGTGTATGGTGTGATTTGGATGTGGTAGAATTCTCTTATTATGGTGCACCAGCACCGACTCCAAAGGAACAATTGTACAGTGAGCTTGTGGATGGGTTACGAGGAACTGATCCATGCATAGGTTCAGGCTCTCAGGTACTTCTAATAGAAATAAGACTTTTTTTTGTCTTTTTATGTACCAGTATGACGGTTGGCTAGCTGTTAGTTAATTGCATTCGTAGAGAGTTTTGAGCATTGAAACATATGCTTACCAATTTTATAAAAACTTATCGATGTTGAATTAACCATGCAAATGGTAGAGGAGATGCACTCACGGAAGGTTTTTTGCTTACGTAGAGAGTTACAAGCATTAAAGCAGATGCTTACCATATTTTCATATGCTTTGTATGACTTTGGGGTTGGATTTACCATGCAAATGATAGGAAGGATGCACTTTTAGAAGTCTTGCCAAAGGAAATGACCTTTGCTGAGAGACAGTGAAGCTGTCAGTGATTGAAGGGACACCAATTTAACTAGCGACCTTGCTGAAGATCATGCAGTTGAAAATGGAGCAGCAATTTAGTTTGCCAAATCCAAATTGTCAATTTGCTGTTATCCTCTTTCTCTAGAACAGCATCCAGCTATCATGGCCCGATAGTCAAGGTCTTTTAATCAAGTGACCGTCATATGACCCTGTTCAAGAATGTGCTGCATAACCCAATCATACTTGGAGCAAAACAGACAAATTCTAGAATGAATCTAGTTGTATATCACTATGTTGCTGCCATCTTGTTCAAACATAATCCTTGAAATGAAGGGTTAGCCGCACTAAATACCCAAATCTAGATTCTACCTTTCAGTACAACACGATACCTCTTTGTTCAAGTTTAATTACTGGAATTGATGTTATTGCCACACTATTACTTTTTCTTCTGTTTCCAAACATTACATCCACCCAGGATTTCTCCATAGCTGCAGATTTCTGCCCCAAGTCAGCATCAGTGTTCCAATTAATTTGCGAGATATCCTCTGGTATCCTCCCTACCTATTCAGAATTCAATCTTGTACCATGTTTCAGATACAGCTACTCAGAATTGTTGGAAAGAAATCCTCATGACATCATATCAAGAAGGATTGCCTTCCTCTCCTGGACACCATCAGATTCCCCTTGATGGGAATGCAAATCAAGTCTACAATCTTTCCATCAATTCTAGCAAACTGAACAGAATGTTATGAGAAATGGTATGATCAATCATTAGATCTATGGTATCTTTTCCTCCTTGTGCCAAAACCTCTCTCCAAGATCCGAGTTTTCACAAAAAAGGATCAAACACAGATGAATTCTTCTTTTGCATGTGGAAATCTGTTTGTGCTCTCTATTGGTGCAAGATGAGCTTTTTTTTCTTCTTTTGTTCTTGAAATTCTTTGCTCTTACTATCAGGTTGCGAGCCAAGGGACATATGGCACTTTAAGTGCCATTGTGAAAAGTCGAACAGGCAACAAACAGGTTGGTTTCCTGACAAACCGTCATGTTGCAGTTGATCTGGATTATCCTAACCAGAAGATGTTTCATCCATTGCCACCCAACCTTGGACCTGGTGTGTACCTGGGGGCTGTTGAGAGGGCAACATCATTCATCACTGATGATGTTTGGTATGGAATATATGCAGGAACAAACCCAGGTAATCAAGTTCAAGATCGTGCTGCTGTTATATTGAGGTAGCATGCATATCATATGGGTTCCAGAGCCATGTTGCTTAGTTCTGAAAAGCTACCTATTACTGAGAGATGCTTCTATTCTGCCTCGTTTATATGCAATCCTACTGAGATAGGTATAATTGTGCGATAAAAATTCTAAGAGGACAAAACTCATGTACTGACATAGGATTAATTGGGAGTTACATTTTTGGTTATTTACTTTATTTTCCTTCTTTCAGGATTTAATGTGTTCATTGTTTCTTGTACCCATTGTGATGTTCTGATTCCCAAAAGTACCTTTTATGATGCACCTGCAGAAACTTTTGTGCGAGCTGATGGTGCATTTATACCCTTTGCCAATGACTTTGATATGTCCTGCATTACCACTGCAGTGAAGGGACTGGGTGAGATTGGAGATGTTAAGGTTATAGACTTGCAATCACCAATCAACAGGCTTGTCGGGAGACAAGTGGTGAAGGTGGGAAGGAGCTCTGGTTTGACAACTGGAACTGTAATGGCTTATGCACTAGAGTACAATGATGAGAAAGGAATATGCTTCTTGACAGATTTTCTTGTTGTGGGTGAGGACCAACAAACCTTCGATCTGGAAGGTGATAGTGGGAGCCTGATTATTCTAACAGGACAAGATGGTGAGAAACCTAAACCTATAGGTATCATCTGGGGTGGGATTGCTAATAGGGGAAGGCTGAAGCTCAAAAATGTCCATGAACCAGAAAATTGGACCAGTGGAGTTGATCTGGGTCGCCTTCTCGATCTTTTGGAACTTGATCTTATAACAACAAGTGAAGGACTAAAAGGTTTGCTATCTCACTTATTTAGAGGCTGTAGAAGATTTCATATTGCAGTGCAATAATGTTTCCACTATCTTTCTCTCATTTATCTTTTGTCTTTCATTGTGGTTAAAGATGCACTACAGGAGCAAAGATTTGCCTTAACAGCTGCTATCAATTCTGCAGTTGGTGAATCATCTCGAATAGTAGGGAGCCTTCCAGCTGATGAGATATTTGAACCTCTAGGCATTAACCTTCAACGGTACCCTCCCGAAGGTAGTTCTGGTTCAGGAAAGAATGTACCTTTTACAGATATGGCGTTTCATGTGGATACAGCTGAGGTTGCAAACAATGTGGAAGAGCATCAGTTCATTCCGAATCTAATTAGCATGTCGCCGATGCATCACAGAGAAGAGAACCTGGAAAGGAAGAATCTAGCTGCACCAACTAACCTATCTGACGAAGATCTTTGTGTTTCGCTGCAACTGGGGGACCGAGAACCGAAGAGGCAGTGTTCTGGTCAAAATGAAGATTAGTTTCTGTCAAAGTGATGCAGCTATTTCATAATGTCGGAGCTACTTCTCTATTTACAGCTTCATGCAAGATATATCCATGTGACATGGATATGACAAAAAAGGGTCACGGGTAACTTTGCATTTTGTGAAGAGAATTTTGAAGGCTTTGAAAGGGAAGCCTCGGTCTTCTTTGAACCGAAGAATAGCCTCCGCTTGGAGAATCTTCTCTTTTTAGAAGTTATGATCTGGAACTAAGCATAGTTGAAAGGTCGGTCAATCAAATTTTGATTGCTAGGACTTTTTACAAAAAGATGTAGAAGAAAGACCATTTATTGGAAAGATTTCAGTCAATTTGCCCAGCTTAAGCCCATTCTGGGGTATTTAAATTTGAGAAAGTACTTTGGGGTTATTCATCAAGTTTTATCCCCACATCATGAAAATGTCAAACAAAAATGTACTTTTGAAATGTGAAATTATCCCAATTTACTTTGGTAATTTGAAGATTTACAAAACACCTTATCAACTATGTCAAATTGATGGTTCATATGCCATGACAGGGTGTAGCCATGGTGTTATGTTGTAATTTCTTCTAGCTCAATGGTGTTACTTTGTTCATGAACAGACTTTTGCACACCAAAAGTCAACCGCATGTTACTACCATACAGGAAAGGCTTGCATAAGGTTATTTTATTTGGGAAGGGATTTCCCAAGATAAGAT
The DNA here is from genome assembly GCA_021527575.1 of Ensete glaucum. Taxonomy (NCBI): domain Eukaryota; kingdom Viridiplantae; phylum Streptophyta; class Magnoliopsida; order Zingiberales; family Musaceae; genus Ensete; species Ensete glaucum. Next base: position 40,570,955 of record CM038552.1, read on the forward strand.
GAATCATTGTTTCAAAGCCTCTGAGAAGGAAAGGAACAGAGTTTAATTGCAATGACATTACAGAAATATGACTAATCTCATAGACAAATAAATCAATATGTCTCGTGCTAATATCTTAGCACACAAATCAACATGAATACTGTCGCGTGAACACACGAGAGCCAACATTTTTATGTAGAACCTAAAATAACAACAGAACACAGAAGGATGACAAGGCGATGGTGACGACAGGTCTCGCCATCTCCCTTTCCAGCTTCAGAAGCACATGTCCAGAACGCAGCAGCAACACAAGGCAGCACAGCTGCAAGACACAAAGAAGCAGAGCAGTACAAACCAAATAAGCACCAGCTGATCGAAAGTGAAGCTGATAAAAAAGTCACAAGGAAAAAGGCTGCAGCAGGCTCACCATCCCTTCCAAAAGCCATCACCGCGACTCTTCGTCTCCACGGGAACTTGTTGTGAATTCACAGCACCGCCATCCCCGGTGGGATAGCCTGCAGGAGGAGGCGCGACGTAAGCTGGTGGTGGATAGGCCTGCCCGGGTGGAGGATAAGCTGAACCAAGGCAAAGTTCATCATGAAGAAGGTAGAAAGCTGAAGGGGAGAAACCCTATACGGAAAAGATAAGAACATTTATATACCTTGAGAAGGAGCCTGCTGCTGAGCATAGTAACTCATCTTGAAAACCAAACCAAATGGACGAGAGGAACAAAGGAGGCAGAACAAGAGGTGCCAACGTATGTAGAATGACAATCAATGCGGAGGTGAGAAGAAGACAACCTGAGAGAAGCAGTACTTATAGTGACAGGATTGCTTCGGGCATGGGGTTTCCTGGATCGACGCGTTGTGATCGGAGAGGTCAAAAGAGACGTGTGCTTCGATGATGCCAAATTAGAAGTTGCCAAACTCCGGTCGAGCGTTGCGACTGATGACGCTGACAGGCGACGACGAAACGCGGTTTCTGGATGGTCTAATGCCGCGTTGTTTTTATTTATTTATTTATTTATTTATTTATTTGGCTGTGCCGCGTTGGAAATGGTGCGGAAGGAGGGCCGCACCGAGCTGCTCCGGTACGGACAAATGGCATGGGGACAAGAGTTGGACGGCCAATCATGACCAAAGTGGCGGAAGGGTCAACGCATGTGCCCAAAAAGGTCTACGTACATAACATACATCTACGAAGGCACAGGGCAATTAATGCTGAATGGATCATCATAATAAGGTGGGTAATTTATTAAAAAATAAAACTGTTACTAATAAGTTTCTAATCAGATGATGCCAAAAATATTTTTTTTTTTAATTTTTAATAATATTCTTGAATCGGAGTATCTCAAACCCAATTGATCTATGGATCAATTCGATTCAGATCTTTCTTTATAAACTTATTCTAAACCAATGCGCGCAAAAAGATCAACGTGACAATTAATTGTTGAATGGACATTAAGAGAAGATAAGGTGGGTCATTTATTAAAAATAAAAATAAAAAAAGCTCCTAGTAATAAGTTTTTAATAAGATGATGCCTCATATTTAATTGTTATTAAAGATATTTTTTTTAATTTTGATAATATCTTTGAATCGGACTACCTCAAGCCCAATTGATCCATGAATTACTTCGGTTTAGATCCCTTATATTCAAGCTACAGTTAGGTTACAGTCAAATTATACTCAGCACCTAATAAAAAAAAAAAATTTTTATATAAACTTATTCTAAATTTATCATAAAATAAAAATTAGTATGTTTTTTTTAGAATCATATTCTACTAAAATTCTTGAAGTTTTGATATCAATTATCCTAAAAATATCTTAATATAAAAATTATTAATTTTAAAATAGGTTAGGTAATCGAGTTTAACTTATTTTCATTTAGAGTGCAACTAAGTCAATATAAGAAGTGGGAAATAGGAAATAAAGAATTTTATAAATAATTTTATGATGAATTTAAGATCATTTTATATAAAAATTAACATGTTCTATGAATGTGTGTCCCCAAATGTAACTTTCAGTGTAATGATTTTCTTGATAATTTAAGATAATTTTATATAAAAAATATATATTTTTTAGGATAACTCGAGTTTCTTTTAGTTTTAGGAAGAATTTATGATAATTTGTATCAAAACCAATATTTTCTTATTATATTGTGTGATTGAGTGTAACTCAAAGCATAATAATTCTTTAGATAATTTTATATAAAAATATTATATATTTTTTAATATATTTCGTGAATGACAGTAACTCATGTAACAATTTTTTTAGGTAAACTGTGACGAGAATGAGGTGGAGGAGGGGACGAAGGAGGAATAGAATGAACAAAATAAAGAAGGAAAGGGTGAGAGAGGTAGATGAAGGAGAGGGGGAGAACAAGTGGGAGAAGACGGAGGTAGAGGAGGAAGTTAAGATGGAGGGGTAGAAGGCGACGACGAAAGCGAAGTGGGAGGAGGAGGTGGTGGAGATGGAGTGCGAGGAGAATAAGGAAGAGTGGAGGAGGAAGCCAAGGGGGAGGATGAAGAGAAGGAGGCTAATGGGGGAGGGAAAGGATGCAATAGAGTGGGAGGAAGAGGAGGCGAAGGGAAGATGGAGGTGAGAGATAATTTGAAAAAAATTAAGATGTAATCTAGGGCTTAATTAAGTCAAATTAAATAGTTGAGATTCATTGAATCAGTTCAATTCATCTAAAACAAATTAATTCAGTCCAAAAAAAAAATTGAGTCAAACTTAGTCAGAGAGTAATAATCTTTTTTATGATCTTATTAAGAATATTAATGCCCTTGGTGAAACCAAATAGGAGTTTACTAGATCCAACCCTTTACTATTTATAATCATTTAAATATTAATATAAATAATATTTTACTATATATAACCTCTCTAATTTAGTATTCATAATTTTTTATTAATTTTTTTAATCCCATGACCCTTGCTTACAAACTCTACTATTGTTGACTCTCTTCGTTGCTCGTTACTAATCATCACTCCAAACCTATCCTCTATCGTTTCTTCTAACTTATCCACTCATGCATCCTACCCATTTATACACCTTGCAAACTCTCTCTAGTGCTCGTCCCTCTCTGACCCATGTTTTCTATTGTCAATGCTCCCTCCCCCCTTTATCACCATCGATTCTAATGGCTATAGAGGTCGTTGTCTCGCTTGTCTCATCTGACATAGAAGAAAAAAAAAAAGAAAAATAGGTTGTAGGTAAGAAATAAAAAGATTTTATTAGTATTAAATTATAAATTAAAAACATATACGTTTGTTTACAAATGGATAACTTAGGGTTATTTAAAGTTAAAAAAAAAATCATGATTGTGAATAATAATCTCCAACTAAACATGAGAGTATCATCTGTTAAAAACCTATTATCAAAGGATTTTTTTCCGGTAAATTACTCAGAAAAGATATTGCTATCGATCTAAATTCGTATGAGTTTTCAATATTTCCACAAAGTGCTATGAAAATACACCAAAGTAACGAATGATACATACACATAAATGACTCCCATCGCATGCCAATCGTCTTCTCGAAATAGGAACTCAGATGTGAGAGCATCTCCATCGCTTCTTTGCAGCCCAAATATTATCCCATCATCGACTCCAGTTTTAATCGATCAACAGCTAGCTATCAACCAAGTTTAGTAGTATCTCAGAAGAAACAAGTCAAAGATGGGGAGACTGTTTCAAGTGACTAAACTGATCTCCTTTTCCGAATATTATGTGAAAAATATACCTAAGAAATGAGGAATCAAATCTAAGTTTGGATCTCGAGAGAAGAAAAATTAACGAGTAAGAAAATAACTCATATTAATATAAGATACTTAGTGTATCCAACATATTTCTAGGACAGAAATGTATGTTTGGCATATATGTTGCATGTTGCAAACAAGAATCGGCAGGCAGGCAGGCAGACTGATCTGATCGGAGGCATAACATGTCAGATGAAGAAGACATTCAAAATGGCGGCCACCAGCAGCACGCCAACGAGACAAAACATGATCTTTATGCTCAATCTTCCCCTGCCCACCGGCGTCAGCACCGCCACTAGCATCTGGCTCTGAATGCATAGGAAAGCCGTAGCACATAGAAACATGAAGCTTTTAATGGCGAATGCTTCGCTCCCCAGATGCAGTAGGCGGACCACCATCATCAGCGAAAAGGCAAAGGTCCCTACGTTCTTCCATGTATCGTCCAGCTGAGACACCTCATTTTCTGGCGTGTCTGTTCCTGTCCTCCGGATAGAGTAGTACAGAACGCCGCCGATGGCAAAGAGCGTAGTGAACAAGACGTGGGGGAGAGCAAGCGACTCGGACGCGACCATCAGCGTCCACAGCGTTGACAGGACAAATGAAGCGTAGGTGAAGAAGCTAGCAATTGCGATCAGGCGTTCCCGGCGGTCGGCGGAGTAACTAATCATCAAAGTGAATAGCAGAAGCAGCATGGCGAAGAAGCCTACTATGTTGTTGATGAAGAGCAAAACCGTGGATGATTCGAGGAGGTAGTGATAGGCTGACGAGGAGAAGTTCTTCATGTAAGCGATGACCGTGGTTATGATGCCCCCAGAAGTGATGGTCGTGACATAAGATGACAAGTTCAGTAGCTTCAATTCCCGTGCTTGGGAAAGTGCGGGGTCGTCGCCATGGATTTCATCTTGTAGAGTTCCTCCGCGAAGGAGCACGACGAGGGTGATCCCCAGAAGGAGGAGCAGAGGAACCATGGCCAGCACGTAGAGCTTTTTGAGGATCAGCAGGAACAGGTAGGTAGTCAGCACCAGCAGGACGACGGAGGAGATGAATAGACTTGTGCCAACACGAAGCTGGAAGCGTGTGATCATGCGTCGTTGAGTGAAGCTGATGATGTAAGTGGAGAAGAACATCAAGATGATGGAGGAAATTATGGTGAACATGTTGAAGGCGATACAGCTCTGGAGGATGGCTGTACTCGCATCTGCTGCCAAATCCTTTTCCCCGGGTAAGATCTGTAGCAATGATCCCGAAGAAATGGCGAAGGAGCAAAAGGAGAACCAGAGGGTACGTTTGAAGTAGGCAACAAAGCCTGATTCCGCATCTCGTCCATCTTCTGGCATCTGCTCACGACAACATGTGTTGAGATATCATCATCGCAAGGTTGCAGACAGATGCAGAAGTAAAAGCAAGCAAATCAAGGCACGGAGTTCAGAGCAGCGAAACCCATAACCTGCCCTGTTTTCGTAAGCTTCGATGATTAGAGAACACAAGCAATCGGAGTCCATTGTTCTCATCTCTCAAAGCAGAACTGAGTACAAGCTCATAAGGGCCAACTGAATCGATACGGCTTCAAGTTAATTAGAACATCAAAATCGATGGGGAGAGAGAGAGAGAGATGTTGGAAATTATGAGCTGTGTCTGAGTTCTCTCTTTTTTCTTTTTTTCGTGAATTTTCTCCTGAATTTGATTCATCATAAAGATCGATTTATCCATGCATGTGACACAGACAACATGAAATAAAGAAGAGCTCAGGTGAGTTTAGCATGTACCGTGATGATCGTCGACGAGCTGAGACACCGTCTTAGATGAACGACCTCCTCCGGTGGGTGTGATATCCCACGAGGAACGGTGAGCAACGCAGCAGATGATCATACCCTACATCGAAGCGTTTACTTTTCCAAGTAAACGGGGGGGTCATTGGAACTTACGTCGGTAGTTTTTGGCTTCGTTTCCCTTTTGGAGTGCGGAATAGCTGACGATGGATTTCATTTATAAGTACGTATAGCAATCGGATGAGTGACGATTAAACCAAAATGTATCTATCACTTAGTCACCACAAATATAAGTGATGAAGGTTAGTCGGTAAGAGAATACCAATTATAAAGGCTTCCAACCGTGTGTGGTGGGGTTACTAATGGGTGTCGATATATTCTTAGTGGCCAGCTCGAGCAAAATAATTGAGATGTGACTTTTCTTTATTTTTTTTGTTTTAATTATTTTATGGTAGGCGAGACTTGACTTATTCTGTCACCTTCTCATATTATAATCTACGAAGACTTGACTCTGCGTGCGATTAGCCGCTTCAATCTATATTCCACACTACAGCAGCCGAGGAAGATTCCCGGTTGCTTTCTATTCTGCTACTTCTCTCCTTTTTTCTTCTCTTTTTTCTTTAAAAACCTCCTTTTTTTTCTGCATAATTATTTGATCTTATCTTTCAATCATCGGTATCAACTTGGATTTTCTCTAATTAAAAAGATAATACAAGAAGTGCTTTTTTTTTTTTTGGAGATTTAAAGAGGAAAAAAAAATAAAGTGAGGAAACGTTATCCCATGCAAGATTTAGTGCAAAATGTCATTCTACAGATTTTGTATAACGAGACTTCGAAGGATCAATATAAAGTTTCAAAATTTTCATCTACTTGCTTTGACTTACCTTATATTATCGGGAACATCGAAGGTTTAAGTCTAATCCAGATCCAACATCGGAGTCTATCGTAAATTTGGTGTCGAAAAAATTGGATGGATAAAGTTTAATGTACCCAATGAAAAGCTGTAGACTAATCTTCTTGTGACGCACCTAATTAATGATACCTACTTTATAGTCAATCAGCATCAATCTCCTTTGCCATTTATTCCCATGCATAAAAAATACATTTCTTTTTATAGTCTATCTATCAGGCTTTCTATCTATTATTCTGCATGATAAAGTGCCTAAACTTTGACTACGTTAATCTCACGACTCCATTGCACTCCGCTCCACATTAGGCCGACTGTTCTCTGCAAGTACTTGAGATATATATATATATATATATATATATATATATATATATATCGAGGAGAAAGTTAATCGAGTCAACCTTTGGATTCGATCCAAAGAATGGCATCCGAAAAGACCAAACGGTTTTAAGTTGATGGCTTTGAGAGTTCGGATCCGTAGATGTTTGAATTCTTCTACTGGCGATGCATAAATCTCTCCTTACGCAATGATGCCATTTGTCTCCCACAGCCGCACCTCAAATACAACACGATTCATCTCGATGGGGTTCTCTTCCCTATCTACGTCGATTATGGAACAGAGATCCTCTGTTGAGAACAAGCCATCTTTATACGATTGATCTCCTGGTGATAGTAACTCTTTTATTTTTCTGGATGATTTCATTCTGCGATTTTAAGAATTTGGTTCTCTTTCAGCCGCTTCTCTTCTTTTGATTAAACGCTTCGCTTCCATCACAAATCGTTTGTGTTAGATTTATATTCTTCTCCATCTCCTTAGGGCACATTCACAACGCTGGAGGATGGAGACGATGTTCCTCGGCGATATCAAGAAGAAAGCCTCCTCTTATATTCAAGAGAAGTACAAAACAGCTCTTCTGGCTCTCACTGATATAACGGCAGCAGAACTGTAAGTGTTGCACTGAAATATATGGCATTGCAGGTCAACTACTCATGTCTCCGGTGTGTTACTGTTTTAGATTGGCTGAAGAAGCTACGAACAATGACTCAACCGGTCCCGACGCCAAGACGATGACTCGGTTGTCGGAGGCAGCGCAAGACGTGGATGACTACCGCAGAATAGTTGATGTCCTGCACAAGAGGTACGACATCAAATGGAACTCTGCCATGGACCGCCCTGCTTCATCTGCAAGTATCTTGTAGGTTCTGCACCATCGATTTCAAGGAATGGAGGCCATCGTACAAGGCATTAGCGCTCCTGGAATTCCTGTTAACGCATGGCCCCGAAGGCATGTCGGAAGAGTTCCACTGCGACGTCAACGTCATTCGTCAGCTGGGCGACTTCCGCTACACCGACGACAAAGGGTAATCATGTCGACCGACCGACCGATCGATCGGAGCGCCTAAAACGTGTAGTGTTCTTGATCCGCTACGTCTCCTTGACTTGTGGCAGCTTCGACTGGGGCGCATGCATGCGGAGCAAATCCAAGAGGATACTGCGGCTGCTAGGGGATGAAGAGGAACTCAAAGACGCGCGCGCGGAAGCCCTCCGGATCTCGAGAGAGATCCAAGGCTTCGGGAACCTGATCGTGTCTCCCTCCGCCTCTTCCTCGCCGTCGTCGTCGTCCTCTTCGAGGGCATCGAGAACTTGGTCCTTCGGCTCCTCCTACTCCTGGGATTGCCCGAGCTGGAGCGGACCGGATGAGCCAGACAAGCGAGAGGAGGCTCATCATGTATCAGGTGATTCAGTCGATCTCAAGGTGGCGGAGATGCAACTCTGGGACGCGCCTGTGCAGGAGAGCAGCTGCCTGCTGATATCGAAGAAGGAAGGCCGAGAAGGAAGCCCGGACGGTTGGTCCTCTAGATTACGTCTGCGGCTTTTTGGGAGAGATGACAAGCGAGTAGCATTTCGAAGCCTGTCCAACGTGGGGAAGGAGCCCAAGAAGAAGTTTGAGCGGCAGTCTTCGCTAGGGTTTTGATCGGCCACCACCATACCATATTCACGATATGTTTCTGTAACAAAGAACAACTTTGATATAGAACATATTGTGGCACCATCATGCCTTTCCACCTTAAATTTATATTATCGACTCCATCACTTGCGTTCTTTTATGTTCATGTATCAATTTTTGTTACGACCTGAGGATGCTCTACTGCTTGTAATTTTTCTTGCATTCGTTTCGATCTCATTTGCTGTCTTGCTTTGCAATTGTTCCTTGATGATGAAAGTAATATATGTAGAATTAACTTTTATAAATTGTCAATCTAATTATGAGGTCTAGAGGTAAAGACGATACTGATAAGTCTAGATATCAATGATTTATTCATACGATTATAATAGAGGTAACGATAGCTTCAACAAGAGCATAAGTCTTGCTCACATCACAATTAAGAGTCTGTTAATTATAGATTATCTGTTGTACTCCAACTCTAAAAGCATTGTAGATACTATACTTAAAAAATTTTCAACTAGATTTCTATAATTTTGAAAATAAAAAAATAACTTCATTGGATACCATGTATTGGATTCACACAAAAATAATAAGCAAACAAATAATTCTAATAATATCTCAAGCTAAAAATAGAAGATATATTGAAATTAATTTTTTATCCATGTTACATTGATTCAACATGTGTTATCACTATTAGGATCGATATATTGAAATTAATTTTTCACCCATTTTACATAGATTCAACATGTGTTATCACTATTAGGATCAATTGGCACTAAGCAAACAAATAATTCTAATATCTCTTTTGTTTCTAATGAAATTATCGATAAAAATGTGATTTCAAAGCTAAAAATAGAGGATATATTGAAATTAATTTTTTATCCATGTTATTCAACATGTGTTATCACTATTAGGATAGATATATTGAAATTAATTTGTCACCCATTTTACATAGATTCAACATGTGTTATCACTATTAGGATCAATTGGCACTAAGCAAACAAATAATTCTAATATCTCTTTTGTTTCTAGTGAAATTATCGATAAAAATGTGATTTCAAGCTAAAAATAGAAGATATATTGAAATTAATTTTTTATCCATGTTACATCGATTCAACATGTGTTATCACTATTAGGATCGATATATTTAAATTAATTTTTCACCCATTTTACATAGATTCAACATATGTATCACTATTAGGATCATTATCACTATAGTGGTTCGGCTATAACTTAGCCTATATCCACTTCTCGAGTCCCCTTTGTTGAGGCCCATTGGTATCCACTACCGATCTTCTTCGGGTGAAGATCAAACCCTTACACTTCTCACTCTTCTTTTTAGGCTCAGGAGAGGAACTTTACAAGTTTTACACTTACAACTTACAAAGAAGACCTTTATAAAAATTACAATACTTTTGCTCACTCCCTTGCCCCCTTTATGTTTCTTGCATAATTTTAGCCTACTATTTTTCTTAGAATTCTAGCTTAATATCCTGTGCTTAATGCAAGAAAATTTAGGGTAATTATATACCCCAATTAGCTTTAGAAAATAGAGCAAAAAATTCAAACATATTTGGAAAATCCGGGTATGGGTGATACAACCGCCAACACCAATGGTACAATCACCAAAAGCCACCTTAAAAATAGAGCGATGGTGGTACAATCATCGACCTGGGCGATCCAATTATCACCTAAGCGATATGACAATCGCCCACCGGTGGTACAACTATCGAAAATCCTGTAAAAATATTTTTTTTATATTTTTGCATGCTCGACTTGTACCTTCAACTGATCCCTTCCTAGGTTAACCAAATGAGCTCAACCTGAGCTCAATCTAAATCCAAAGTGGACCCGGTTAACCTCACCTGAGTGAATTTTGATTCCTTCCAAATCTAACTCAATTTGGACTTTAATCTAAACCGATGCTAACTATGATATATTAAGGTATATAAATATAATCAATTTGACAAACATGTCAAGTGACCTTCCCAACCTCGGCAATCTTCCCGATAACCTCCGACGAACTCTCGGTGAGTCTTGGTCATCTTCTGGCGAACACCCGATGACGCATCCTAACAAGCTCCTGATCAACTTTGGCGAGCTCCTGACGAACTCCCGGCAAACTCTTGAAACCTTCGACGAACTCTTAACAAGCCCACGAAACCTTTGCTGAGCTTCTGATGATCTCCCAACAAGTTCCTACTGCATTATCCGAATCCTGGCTCGATGTCGAAACTTGACTCTGGCCTAATATCTAATTGTATTGTCTTGTCGTAGTTAATCATGGATCATTCATCTCTAACATACATGTTAGATCAATAAATCCATCAATTAATTTTATCATCAAAATCTGAGATTCAATAATCTCCCCATTTTTTATGATGACAACCAATTGATAATGAGAGTTAACTTTAACTCCCTCTATATCTATGCCATCGTTCAAATAAAGTAAACTTAAATTCAAGAGAACCAAACATTCTTGAATTCAAGTATTGTGATATAATATTTCAATAAATTTTTATCAATATGTCAAAAATTTTACATTACATCAATTTCACAAAATTTTGACCTTAACTTATCAACTATCAATATATAAAAGACTTTCAATATATATCTCTGTTTATCATGAAACAACATTAATTTCAAATTCATACATTAATTTCAAATTATTCCCCTTAAGTCGTCAATCATTTTTCCCCCTTTGTTATTAACAAAATGGAGAAATGCCTATTTTTATCATTTTTCAATCTATATTTGTCATCAATAAAATATTTCTCTTCCTTTGTCATTAACAAAAAGGTAAAATATCAAGCAAATAATTTCAAGACAAATATTCATTATATTTCAAGTATTTCAAGTTTATCTCAATTTGTTATCAATAAAAAGGAATAATTGATTACATATCTAAACATTGAATATATACAAATTTATTTTGTTGCTCCCCTTTGTAAAATATGATGAAAGGTAGAATTTTCTCATCAAAAATTTTTCTACCCTTTGTGAATAAAATAGAAGAAGAAACGATTGGGTGGGAGGGGGGCCCGCATAGCGGTGGGTGTGAAAACAATGATCACATCATAATGAAATACTTTTAATCTAAATCTTATAAACATAAATTTTAAAATTATTTTAAAGATAAGCTAAAAAATGTGAGAAATCCAAGTTCCATTTATGCATTCATCTTATCTAAAATTTCAAACATAATAACAAATCAAGAAAAATGAAATATAGCAAATTATGCATTTTGAATATCATATAAATTTTGATAAGAGGTACAATTTGTAAATGTTAAGAAATTCAAAAGAAAATATGATGGTAAATCAAGTTTAATTTGTAAATCATGCATTTCGCATGTATTTAGAAAATTTAAAATTTAAAACTTTTTCTAAGAAAATTGTTACTCATCCAATGTTATAAGATTCTTCATATCCAATTTTCTTTCAATCATATTGATAATTTTATTTATTTCCTTTGGTCATTATCAAGAAAAGGAATATCATAGTATAAAATTTTCTTTTGCACCCATGTTCTAATTATACTAAAAAATACAAGGGGATCATGTCCTTAAATATGAAAAATCAAATCTTTAAGTACCAAAAGATATGATTTTTTTAATAAATCTCTCTTCATTTTTTATAAATAATAAAAATGAGCTTTAGGGGATTATATATTCTTAATTTATTTAAGATAAATCTCAAGATATATAATTCATTTAGATAATTCTTCTTAATAATATGGAAGAACGATCTTGATGAAAAGTCTTAACTTATAATTATCAAGATCATAAATCTCCTTTTTATTAAAGAAGAAATTATAGAGATTAAACATGATTCCCAAACATGATAAGTCAAGTCAATAAATCCAGAGAATACTATGGTAAAACAAATCTCAATTAATTTTTAAATTATCATAAATTTAAGAAATATTATTATGGTGATAAGGTATATCATTCATAAGCCAAGAATAAATCATGACATTAAGGATATCAAATCGTGAATATCAAAGGTTATGATTTAATTTGACAAATCTTCTTCTAGATAACAAAAAGGAATTTTAGGAGATCAAGTAATAATAAAGATCTTGGTTTATGTAAAAATAATCAAGTAACAAACATCAAGAAGTCAAAATCATGAATAGAATAAAAACTTTTCTTTTCAAGTTGCAAGGGAGAAAAGATAAAAGATCATGATTGATATGCATGAAATTTCAAATTGTCAAGATCGTGGTTCATAATAAAAAATCTCATGTTATAATTTCAAAAGTTTAAAAATATAAATAATAATTTATTTAGATATTTTACTTTAATAAAACGTAAGAATGATGATAAACTATCTTGATTTATATGAAGATCTCAAGTTACAATTTCAAAATGTCAAGATCACGATTTGGACAATAAATTTTTTAAATTTAAATAATCAAATTAATTTTATGGTTTAAAAGATTCAATAATAATAGTATCATTTTATCTCTAGTTGAAGGCTTGATAGGATAAAAATATTTTCAAGAATAATTATCCTCCTTATTAGTTGTTTCATATGATTTATTTCAAAATTAATTTTTAAATCAATCAATTATCATTTAACACCAAAAACCAAATTTCATTCTAAAAGAAATCATCAGTTATTACTATAACACATCAAAATAATAAAAAGTCTTCAAAATAAAAATTCAACCTATCTAAATTCTAAAATTTAAATGAGTCTAACTTGTTACCAAGAAATTTTTCTTCTAAAAAAAATTACTTTTTCAATGATATTAGAAAATAAAGCATGATTATATATATATATAGTTCAAATTCAATATTTAATTATTCCATTCAATCTTATCTCAAAACAACGAATACTCATTTAATCACTACAAATCAATACAAGCATACAAGCATAATCATCATCAAAATCTCGTTTCTATAAATTTCAACTTAGATAATTTTATATTAAAAACAACTAAAATTTATTTGTTCTAATTTTAGCATGCTATAGCTAGGCAAAATTCATGCACCATTGAAAGCAATCAAGATTAATTATAATAATGAATCATCTAAAGATTTATTATCAATAATTTTTCTTATTATTACTTAGGCTAGTGAGGTTGAAAAAGTATTAGATCTCAAGTCAGAGTATCTCAAGTCAAGTAATGATCCTAGCCTTGTTAGGAGACAACTCTACAAGATAAAGAGTTTTATTTTAGGTACCCATTTGAGTTTGGGTTATTCATGAAAGATTCTTCCAATTTTCTCTAATAACTTTTAATTGGGCTACTTACCTCATCATGATTGGCCACGAATGTAAAATTTTTCACTTCTTCTTGATTGTGCTCTTTATTTTCGAAGTGCCTCTGCTTCTTGCATTCATAGTAAAAGGTTTTGTATATTTTAAGTTTATTTTTATATTTTTTATTCATATTCATTAATTTTTTTGATTCTTTTGTCAAAAGTTCAAGTTCAAAGTTAAAATCACTCGAGGTTTTACTCGAGGAGTCAGTCACATGTCATTCTCTGTTCAAATTCTTTTCTGTTCTTTGGAAGTTCTTCTTCTTATATTTTCAAAGTAATTTCATTCATGTTCTTTGGAAGGTGTTCTTTAAATTAATTTTTATAAGTTTTTTATTTAATAATTTATTTAGATTAAGTGCGCTGTTATGTATCATTTCTAATGTATGTCAAATCTCAAAAGTTGAATCACATATAGAAACCCGATCAAACTTATTTTTATCAATGGCACAAAATAAATCATTCATAGGTTTGACATTTAAAGAAAACATGTATTTTTCATGATCATTCCAATCATTTATTTGATTGGATAAATTCTGAAAACTATTTTCGCTAATACACCATAAATCAAAATATAGTGAAATTAATAAAATATATATTCAAATTTTCCAAGAGGTGTAGTTAATCCCATTGAACATAGGAGGACTTCTGATGTATTAACCCTTATTAATGTTATAATAAGTTATTTACTCACTTGGATGTTAATCTAATGAGTACAACATGGTTCTGATACCAATTATTAGGATTAATTAGCACTAAGAGAAGGGGAGGGGGTGGGTGAATTAGTGCAAGTGCTAAAATTTTGATTTAAAGAAAATTTTTATTTGAAGCAAAACAAAAAATCAGAAGTGTTTCATTATGTAAGTGAGCAATAAGTTACTCAACGAAGCTAAGTTATGATTTTGCTAAAGGAAAACTTTATATAAGAACATGTATAATAAAAAAGGTAAAGTAAAATGCTCACAATTTATAATGGTTCAGCTACAACTTGGCCTACGTTCACTTCTCGAGTCCCCTTCATCGAGGTCTATTGGTGTCCATTACCGATCTTCTTCGAGTGAAGTCCAAACTTTTACACTTCCCACTCTCCTTTTCACAGGCTCAGAAGAGGAACCTTACAAACTTTACACTTATAACTCACAAGGGAGACCTTTATAAAAATTACAATACTTTTATTTACTCCCTTACCCTCTTTCTTTTTTTACATAATTTTAATATACTATTTTTCTGAGAATTATAGCCCAATATCTTGTGCTTAATGTAAGAAAACTTGGGATATTTATAGATCCAATTGACTTCAGAAAATGAAGTAAAAAAATTTAAACGTATCTAGAAAATCCGAATATGGCGGTACAACCACCGAAAGCCACCTTAAAAACAGGGTGACGGTAGTACAACCACTGACATAGGCGATCCAACAGCTGCTTGGGTCGTACAACCACTGCCCACCAGTGATACAACCGTCGGGAATCCCGCATAAGTACTTTTTTCATACTTTTGCATACCTAATTTGTACCTTCAGTTGACCCTTTCCCAAGTTAACCAAATGAGTATAACCTGAGCTCAATTCAAACCCAAAGTGGACTCGGTTTAATTCACTTGAGTTAATTTAGATTCCTTCCAAATCTTACTCAATTTGGACTCTAAACCAAACCGATGCTAACTATTACATACTAAGATATACAAATGCAATCAATTTGACTAATATGTAAATTGACCTTCCCAATCCTCAACTATCTTCTCAATAACCTTCGATGAACTTCCGGTGAGTCTCGATCATCTTCTAGTGAACCCCTGGCACATCCCAGCAAGCTCCTGATTACATTCGACGAACTCCTAGCAAGCCCTTGATACATTCGGCGAACTTCTTGCAAACTCCCGGCATGCCCCCAAAACCTTCGACGAGCTTCCGGTGAGTTCCCACTGCATTGTCTGAACCCTGGCCCGATGCTCGAATTTGACTCTGACCCAACATATGATTATATTGTCTTGTCATAGTTAATTTTGCATCATTCATCTCTAACACATATGTTATATCAATAAACTAATCAATTGATTTCATTATCAAAATCTAGGATTTAACAATCATTATGTATTTTGTTAATACAACTAGCCACGCTAGAATAAATAAGATTATTTATTTTATTTTCAAAATTGTAGAGATCCAAAGTATAAATTTTTAAAATGGAGAAATCATAATATTAATAAGGTTCAAGTATAAAGGATAATAAATAATTAGCTCTATATGGTACCAGATCCTTAATATGCAGGTAACAATAAATTTTTTCAAAAATAGAATATATTAACTACATAGCTAAGGTAAGGTACAACAGAAGAGGTATGCCAACTAGGAGGATCACTCCCCTTATCAAATAGAAATTTTAGTTAGCCTACCATGTTTAGCTAATCAATTATTAGGTTCGTTTCCTTATATATATATAGGGAAATCAACAAGCCCCTGTTGGTCCGTGAAGAACTACCGGAGAACTATTTTTTTCTTAGAATTGTTCATGGTGTTACGTGTCCTACATTTGATAGATACTTTAAAGAATATAACACAAGAAATTATATGGAAGACATCTTATATCTTTATGATAACGACATCAAAATATCGCAACAGATAAAAGTTAGGTTTCATTTGCCAGCATCTCAATGTCAAAACTTATTATACATAAAGATTATGAAGCTGAGAGTGCATGCGTCTACAAATATGTATATTCTTTATTCTGCTGCTGCAACTACTAGTGAGAGGAAGTAATAGAACAAGCGGAGTCATCTGCAGAGAGCTTGCTAATTTGTGACACCAACCCTCATGAGGCCCAGATAAGCAGCAAGCCTGTACAAGAAGAGCATCAGCAGCAAGGCAAGCACGGCGAAAGCTTTGTGGTCGAAACCCACCAGTTTGATGGAGGGGAAATCTGCAATCTGGCATCTTATACTGGGAGTGCACTGGTACGTGTCGCTAGGAGAGTACTGTGTAGCTATCTGGAGCTTGAAGGTGTAGTAGCTGGGGGAGATATACTTGATCCACGCAATAAACGATGGGATGTTCTGGACGTAGTATCCGCCGGCAAGCATGAAAGATAGTGTGAGAACGGAGGCGAACGTGGTGGCAGTCTTGAGGTCCATGACGAGCGCCCCCAATGCAAGTCCCAGGCCCTGCGCCACCAGCACGCCCAGGAGCAAGACGGCAAGGTTCATGAAGAAGTTTGCTGCAACAGGTTTTAGGCCACCCATCCAGTACGTGATGGTGACGAAGATGATAGGAAGGATGAGTTCCATGGGCAGGTCGCCCACCAATTTAGCGGCGAAGTACGATGACAGCCTATACATTCCGGAGGATCTCTCCTTTGTCAGCATCGTGCGCTCTTGCGGGAAGGTAAATATGGCTTCGAACACAGGGTAGAATGACCAGAATGAAGCGACGAAGAAAAGAAGGCCGACCTGCGTGAATTAAAGATCATGGAAACTACTAAATGGAGATTGGAGACGAATCGAGAGAGAGAGAGAGAGAGTGAGAACCTGATCTTGGACGTAGCCTCCTGAGTGAAGCCACAGGAACCCTGCAAGAAGAGATACTATGAGCACTTGCGAGATCTTTAGCCCAGAGAAGGACTCATGCTTTCTTTCCTTGAGATCCCTCTGCAGTAGCACTGTGAACTGTTCCCACCAACTGGTGCACCACTGAGTTTCAATTTTGTCGGGCTCGCACTCATTGAATTGTTTGCTCAAAGCTAAAACCTCCTCTGACACCTTATCATGTAAATGTAATCTATAAGCAGACACTAGAGCTTCTTTGGTCCATGCTCTATCTTCTGATGTTTCATCCGAAGATACACCTGCACTTTTACAACCAGCTCACCCTCAACCAGTGTTAAACAGAGATCTATCATATATATAAACACCAGTAGTACTCCTTCCAAATTTATAGAAGCCTATGACACTAGAAAAATTCTCCAAATTTAAATGTTATCAGTGTTTTTTGTGTGTGTGTGTGTGTGTGTGTGTGTTGAACATGCTTTTAAGCTTTTCCATCATTGAGAATTATGGTCCATTGTTAGAAATATTCTTTGGACTGCAAAAGAAAGATTTGCAACCATTACACCACAATCTTATATTGCGTTGGCATCGAAGGTAGATAGATGTCGTGCTAACCACTACCTAAAGCTAAAACAAGAGATGCTCCATTTTCCTTCAGGAGAAAATCTTCTGTGCCAGAATCAAGGATAGGAATAAAGAACAACTCCTATACCGGAAAATAAAACACAGAGCACAGAAGCATAAGATGTAAAATCTCTCTAAGGTCACTTGGGCTTGTAAATGATAGATACAGATGTTCCTTAGGAATCTAGCATATAGAATTAGCTTCCTGTTCTTCATGTGGGCTTGAATATTCTCAAGCATCAGATCCAAATCTCTAGTAGTTGGTCATGTCGCATTCTCAACCATCGCAGTGTAATCCAGACACCATGTTTAGGAATCAAGAAGAGAGAATAACAAATGTCAAGGGCGCGTACCATTGGCGAGGTCGAGCAGGAAATCAGCAGGATTCATGGGCACGGTCGGAGCGTAGCCGACGCTGGCGAAGTAGTCCATGGCATCGGAGCCTTTGCCGTAGTAAATTGAGTTACCATCCGACAGGAGCAGGACCTTGTGGAACATATAGAAAAGACGACTCGAGGGCTGGTGGATGGTCATGATCACCGTCTTGCCTCCCTTGGTGAGATCCCACAGGGTGGACACAATTCGTCCGGCGATGGTGGAGTCGAGTCCGGAGGTTGGTTCGTCGAGGAACAGCAGGCTCGGGTCGATGAGCATCTCCTGGCCGATGCTGACTCGCTTGCGCTCCCCGCCGGACACCCCGCGCACGAGAGGGCCGCCAATGATGCTGCTGCGGCACGCGGTGAGGCCGAGCTGCGCCATGACGGCTTCCGCCTGCGCGGTCTTCTCCTGCCGAGAGAGGGTGCTGGGAAGGCGGAGGAGCGCGGTGTAGACGAGGGTCTCCGTGACGGTGAGGTGCGGGTAGAGGACGTCGTCCTGCGTGACGAAGCCCGTTCTTCGCTTGAGCGAGTTGGTGAAGGGCTTACCGTTGTAGGTGATGCTGCCGGTGAGGAGGCGGGTGCCGCCAATGCGGCCGCCGAGCACGGTCAACAAGGTCGTCTTCCCACTTCCCGAGGGGCCGAGCATGGCCAGCATCTCACCTGGCAACACTGCACCCGAGACTCCCTTCAGGATCACCCTCTCGCCCTGCTTTGCTTTCCCCTTCCCCTTCGTCTTGATCTTGTACACCACATCTTCGAACTGCATACGACACGACAAAGATTGGTTCGACAATATCAAAGGGATGGAGGCAGATCGCGGCAAAGATGTCGTGTACCTTGAGAGTAACAGGACGTCGGACTCTGGCAAGGTTAGAATCACGGCCATCGCCGGTTCCACGGTTTGGTTGCGGTTCCATCACCGTCTCCATCCTCCTACCTTAAAAGATCTTTACGCATGCGCGAGTATGGACTTTAAAAACCTTCCCCTAATCCAATTTCCACCGGGGACATCCTTTCCTCAACGGAGAAGGGAGAAATGAAGGAATTACGGGACACGAGGGGACGGACACCACCACAATAAGAAAGCGGTACATTCCACCCACCCTCAACAGCGAAGGAGCCAATAAAGGCTGCGTTGTGATCGCGTCGTCACCCTTTTTACCTCCACATTTAATGCTGATCTGATGCTGGAATGATATGTGGCAGTGGCTCAAACCATCTCTCTCTTAAAACCCTTACCCTAATCCGACTTGCACCATAGACATCCCTTCCTCAATGGAGAAGAGATCGATGAAGCAGGAAGGAATTCGGGGCAGGAAGGGACGGACACCACCACACTCCTCCGCAGTATAAAAAGCGGTACATCCCACCCTCGCCCCTGCACCGAAGGGGGCCAATAAAGGCTGCGTTGTGATCGAGTCTTCTCTCCCTCTTTACCTCCACATTTAATGCTGATCTGGTGCTGGTGAATGATATGTGGCAGTGGCTCACACCATCTCTCTCTGCCGGAGGAGGATTGAATCGGCTCTTCCTGCTCCCCTTCGGAATCGGAGTTCGATACGTTCTTGCTACCGGATCCCCGACTCGGGATGGACTCGGAGTCGCCCCTGGGAACAACTCGGATTCCACATATGTGATACTACCGAACTCAGTGCCTTGGAAGCCGGAGATCAACTGAGATATGAGTTCGCAAACGGGTGTAATTACGCCCGATCGAGGGTTCGTTTGCGGGATTCCGAAGCACATTTGAAACATACACAATGCGAATACAGCATAATGGATGTGATTGATCCACGATATTGCATTATATCAACAATAAAAATAAATATTCTTCTGATAATAAATCAAAGAAGTATAAATGCTTATGTGATTAATAAAAAACTTAATGCATGTTAAAATGGCTTTTCTAATTGGTGACAAGTAAGTGGAATATAATGCAAGAATCTGAGACAGGATTTAAACCATAAGTTGCAGTCTGAAATGGAAGTATAAACTGATGCAATCTCGGTTGCCTACGTCGGTTTAGTGTAATAAACGCACTAATATACGTTTGGTTGTGTACCACTAATTAGGGGAGCAATCATCGTTTTCTTCGTTTGAACTTGCATCATACTTTTAGGTTTATTTCATATCTCAAGACTTCGTGAGAGGGGACTTTTGAATCTAATATACATTGCATCATTTCCTAACCAGTTAAGGATCGTTGGTAATTGATCCGAATATTGCATCTATCCCTCTTTATTTAACCTATCATTTAATTAAAAATAAATATGCAATACCCTTCTTTATTTGAGTTTACATCTGGTTCATACGTTAAAATTATTCTAATCCAACTTACGAATGAAATGATGTTAAAATTTATAAATATATTGATCAAAATTATTATTTATCCTTCGTATTATGTCTCATAATCAAAATCACATTCCGTACTTTAAAACTTATCTAAGTGACTTTCGTACTAAGATTTCAAATTAAAATCACTATCTGTACTTTAAAACTTTGTACTACGATTTTACATCAAAGTCACCCTCCGTATTATACCTCAAAATTAAAATCACCTTCCGTACTTTAAAATTTGTTTAAGTGACCTCTCATACTATGTCTCAAAATCAAACTCACCCTCCGTACTTTAAAACTCATCTAATGAGATCAATTGATAAGTTTTTGATCTAACATGTGTGTTAGAGAAAGTAATATAGGATTAACTATGATAAAAAAATAAATTAAAATCAGATGTTGGGCTAGAATCAAATTCGGGCATCGGACCAAGATTCGAACGATGCAATGGGAGCTCTTCAAAAGTTCGCTAGGAGGTCGTTGAAGAGATCGAGAGGTTCACTGGGAACACACCGAGAGATTGCCAGAAGAAAACCATAAGACTTACCAGAAGATTACTGGAGTTTGTCGGATTACTGGGGGTTAGGTCGATTGTTGAACTTAATGGTCTTGTATAGCTGTAATCAGTGAGTCATAATTAGTTTTGAGTCCTAATTAAGTTAATTTTGGAAGGAATCCAAATTAACTCAAGTGAAGCAAATTAGGTCCAATTTTAGGTTTGGGTTGAGCTCATGTTGAGCTAATTTGGTTGACCTATAAAAGAGTCAACTAAAGGTATAAGTCGAGAATTATTAAGTGTAGAAAATACCTTTCTTGGATTCCCTATGGTAGTACCGCCAGTGGGCAATAGTAGTACCGCCCAGGTCGAGGAATGTACCATCTAGCTTAGCGATTATACCGCTACCACCCTATTGTCAGGGTAATTTTTGGTGGTAGTACCGTTGGCACCGACGTTAGTACCTCCTATACCCAAAATTTTAAGATACGTTTAATTTTTTGGCTTCATTTTCTGAAGCCAATTGGGGTCTATAAATACTCCAAGTTTTATTGCATTGAGGGTAAGAAAATTGGCAAAAAACTGAGAAGAAAAGTATGCAAGAAATTAAGAAAGAAGGGGGGCAAGGGAGTGAGCAACAAAGTGTTGTAATCTTTAGAAAAGTCTTTAGAATCTCCCTTGTGAATTGTAAGTGAAATACTAGTAAGGTTCCTTTCCTTAACTTGTGAAAATGAGAGAGTGAGTACTGTAAGGGTTTGACCTTCACCCGAAGGTCATTAGTGGACACCAATGGGCCTCAAGGAGAAGGACTCTAAAAAGTAGACGTAGGCCAAGTTTTGACCAAACTGTTAAATCTTAGATTTTGATGATGAAATCAATTGATGAGTCTTTAATCTAACATGTGTGTGTTAGAGGAAGTATTGTAGGTTTAACGATAGTGAAAAAGAGTTACAAACTAGATATGGACCAAGGATCAAGCTTAGGCATCGGGCCAAGGTTCAGATGATGCAGTGAGACCTCATCAAGAGTTCACTAGAGGTTTACTGAAGGGATCAGGAAGCTTGTTGGGAATATGCCGAGAGATCATTGTAAGAAGACCGTAAGACTCACCGTAAAATGTCGGGCTCTTTGGGGGCGATATAGTTAAGTTTGTTTAGCTGATGATGATTTATGGTTGTAATCATTGAGAGTCGTAGTTATATTAAGTAATAATTGAGTTTTTAGAAGAAATCTAAATCAACTCAATGAGGCAACCGGGTCCACTAAAGGGGTTTGATTGAGCTCAAGTTGAGTTCAATTAGTTGACCAGAGAATTAGCAACATAAGGTTTAAGTTGAAATTCGAAAAGTGGAGGGAACCACTTTTCCAAAAATTTCAATGGCTGAATCGCAGCCTGACACGGGAGTATCTAATTTTTTAAAATTTTTAACCTAGCCCACTCAATTTACAGCTCATGAGCATATTCTTTGGATAAAGTTATAGCTATTTCAATATGCTTTTCTTTATGACCAAGGAATACATAAAGGGGTTAGTTGGCAGATGTGAAGCATTTAATGTTATAGTTCATTATGTATGAAGGGATAATTCATGCTCTAGTACTTATTTTGATATTCTAGGGTGGAAAACAACTTTTCAGATCATTGATTATATTTGCAGAAGTGCTTTGGAATCTCTAAAACTCCGTATCTCTTGGATGTGTACTTGGGTGGTGAGTCTTTTGATTTTAGTTCTGTATCTCAGTTTAATTTCCTTAAGGTGGTGAACTTTCTATATCCTTTTATGATTTTAAACTTGGTGGTGAACTATCTTTAACTATTTTGTGCAAGTTATGTTTTGAGTTTGTTGGTTTCCTACAACTTCCTATAACTCAACTTTCGGGTATTGTCGTTTCTTTCCGAATTTCATTCATCTTTCTCCCTTCCCGGTATCACGCCGTCCAGGTTTTTGGGCATCTGATGGTGGATGAACTGCCTAGGCCAACAGCTGAACCACCCGTACCCTATTTTCAAGGTTCTTTTGGTGGGTGCACCATTGGCGTTGACAAGTGAACCGCTTGTACTTGGATTTTTTAGATATGTTTAAATTTTGGCTTCAAATTTTGAAGTCATTTGGGGCCTATAAATATTCTAAGTTTTCTTACATTCCATATAATAGTTTTAGAGATTAAATCTCTATGAAAAACTTACGTGAATTGTAAGAAAAAGAAAAGGGAGGGAGTGAGCTTAGAGTTAAAAAAATTCTTGTAAAGAGTCTCCCTTGTAAGCTTATATTGTAAGAGTTTGATCTTCCTTGTAAGCTAATCTTCACCCAAAAGAGATTAATAGTGAATGTCAGTGTGCATGAAGGAGGGGGACTCGGGAAGTGGACATAGGCAAAGGTTAAGGCCAAACCAATATAAATTGTAAGTGTTCCTTACTTGCTTATTTACCACTTACAATTGTTCGTAATTAGAAAAAGCAAGAGCATCATCTTTCGATTGTGTTTTTAAAACATCTACTTACTCGCCTTCAGGTTTAAGATACGCTTTCGATTTACGGTTTTGCTCTAAATGAAAGTTTTTGTTATAATATCATTTTATACTTACACCAATTTGTTAGGATCGATTGGCACTAAGAGGGGGGAGTTAATTAGTGCAAGAGTAAATTCTTATTTTAACTTAAAACTTTTCGCTTGAAGCAAGAAAGAAAAATATATGAAGCTTTTAGTTCAAGTAAAGTAATTTCATCTTATAGAGAATTGCTAAGCTTCTTACTTTAAGATGACTAAAAAAAGAATAAGCAAATCTAGATAAGGAGATAGACAATGTCATAAGTGAAGTACTTGATTTTGAAGTCTTGCTTTCAAAATATAAATAAAATCAAAAGTGTCAATACAAAAGTAGTAAGCAAGGTAAGCAAAAATGAACTCACAGTTTTATAGTGATTCGCCACTAACCGGCCTACGTCCACTCCCGAGTCCTCCTCCTTGAGGCACACTAGCGTCCACTACCGACTTTCTTTGGGTGAAGACCAAACCCTTACAATTGAGCTTATAAGGGAGACTTCAAGAATTTTTCTAACTCTAAACTCACTCTCTTCTCCTTTTTTTTTCTTATAATTCACACATAATTTTTATCATAGAATATAATTCCCAAAATTATTATGTAGAATACAAGAAAATTTGGAGTATTTATAAGCCCCAAATAGCTTTAGAAAGTGGAGCCAAAATTTAAATATACCCAAAAAATTCAATTACAAGCGGTTCAGTCATTGGCCTAGGCGGGTCAACCGCCGAAACTACCCTGATTCCATGGTACGGGCGCTTCAACCGCCCAACCTAAGCGGTTTAGCAGCCAACAGTCATCGAAAATCTAGAGCGGTGGTGGTACACCCACCGCTCACCGGTGGTTCAGCCGCTAGGAATCTTGGAAAAGTGATTTTCTTTATTTTTATAATCCCGACTTGAACCACATATTTTTTTTGAAGCTTTTAGTTCAAGTAAAGCAATTTACTCTTATGGAGAAATGCTAAGCTTCTTGCTTAAAGATGACTAAAAAAAGAACAAAAAAAATCTAGAAAATGAAATATGCAATGTCGTAAGTGAAGTTTTTGATTTTTAATCATTGCTTTAAAAACATAAATAAAATCGGAAGTGTCAATATAAAAGTAGTAAGCAAGGTAAACAAAAAGGAACTCATAGTTTTATAGTGGTTTGGCACTAACCGACCTACGTCCACTCCCGAGTCCTCCTCCTTGGGCACACCGGCGTCTACTACTGATCTTTTTTGGGTAAAGACCAAACCCTTACACTTGAGCTTACAAGTGAGACTACAAGAATTTTTCTAACTCTAAGCTCACTCCCTTCCCTTTTTCTTTTTTTTACAATTCACATATAATTTTTATCATAAAATATAATCCTTATAATTATTGTATAGAATGTAAAAAAACTTAGGATATTTATAGGGCCTAAATGACTTCAAAAATTAGAGCCAAAATTCAAACATACCTAGAAGATCCAAGTATGGGCTATTCAACAATCAGCTTGGGCGGGTTAATTGTCGAAAGTACCCTGATTCTAGGGTATAGGCGATTTAGTCGCCCAGCCTGCGCGGTTCATGTAACACCCCTTAGTCCCACATTGAAAAAGTGGGAACATATGTATGCCTTATAAGGGTTGATGAGTGTACTATTGGTAACTTCCGACTCGAGTGTTTTGGCTGTGGTTGAGGCTAAAATTAAAGCTGTCGAGATAGTTAGTTCATCAATCCGAGTCGTGACATTTAAAATATTTTTTGATGTTTTAGGAAGCGAGGATGACGAGATCATCTGGTTCTCCTGTTGCATCTACTGCTGATCAATTGACTGGTATCATACGAACTTTGGAGACTATGGCACAAGTGATGTAACAACAACAACAACCTGTCCATCAAGGAAGTAATGATGGAACAGAGACATCAAACCAGACGGGGTTGGGAATTGGACAGTTTAAGAAGCTTAGTCCTCCCAGTTTTAATGGTGAGTCTGATCCAATAGTGGCAGAACGATGGATGATGCAGATAGAGAAAATATTTGATGCTTTAAATTACCCTGATGATCGAAAGGTTTTTCTTGCCACCTTTATGCTGGAAGGAGAAGCTGAACACTGGTGGAGAATGATTAAGAGGATGTCTGAAATCAAACATGAGCCAATGACATAGAAGTTATTCCAAGAAAAGTTTAACGATAAATATTTTCCAGATTGTATGAGAGAGCAAAAAGAATTGGAGTTCTTGAATCTTATCTAGGGAAGTATGACGGTTACACAGTATGAATCTAAATTCACTGAGGTCTCCAGGTTTGCCACACATATGACTGATGATGAATCTAGAAAAGCAAGAAGGTTTGAAAGGGGATTACGACCAGCAATAAGAAGC
Source organism: Ensete glaucum (assembly GCA_021527575.1). NCBI lineage: Eukaryota > Viridiplantae > Streptophyta > Magnoliopsida > Zingiberales > Musaceae > Ensete > Ensete glaucum. The sequence goes on from CM038552.1 coordinate 40,596,850, forward strand.
CGAATGTCAGCTTTAAAATTACAAACATATGCTGATACGGTAGAAAGAGCTTTGAAAATTGAAAGAGACATGGAGGAAATTCAAGAAATCATTGGCAAGAACAAAAGGGACAAATTCTTGGCAAAAGCAGAGAGAAAATGAATATGAAGCTAGTAACAAGAGGTTCAAGACATCCGGATTTGAGAAAAGGAAACCATTGGGGAGGACTCTTATGTGCAAAATGTGGATTAAATCATGAAACAAGTCGGTGTTTTGACTGGAGCATGTTTTGGTTGTGGAAAGCTAGATCATCAATTAAGAGATTGCCCACGAAAAGGAAGAAAGAGCCATCGCCTCCTAGACCCTCACCCATGCTAGAGTGTACGGTATCGAACAAGATTCTAAGGCTTCCAAATCGTGGTGGAAGGTATTCTTTATGTTTCTAAAAGAAATGCAAAAGTTTTGTTTGATCCGGCTCCAACTTATCGTTTGTTTCACAATACTTTGCTTGTCACTTGGATATTCTACCTAAACCCCTGGATTATATGTTATATGTAACAATCATTGGAGATTCATTGGCAACAAACATGGTCTACCCATCTTGTTTGATCTCTATTGAGACCGCGAACTCCTTGCTCATTTGATTCTCCTAGAGATCCGTGGCTTTGATATTATACTTGGCATGGATTGGTTATCTTCTCATCATGCTAGTATTGATTGTTACAAAAATAATTACGCATACCATTAGCCTATATTTTTCTTTGAGGGCATTAGGCATGATTTCCTCCTTGCTTGATATCGCACTTCAAGTTTATCGTCTTATGCGAAAGGTTATTTTTGTTATAGGGTGTGTGTAAAGAGCATTCAGATCGGAAACCCACCTAGATGAAATTGTAGTGGTCAAAGAATTTCGATGTATTCCCGGATGACTTGCCTGGTTTACCTCTAGTTAGAGAGGGTGAATTTGCTATTGTTCTAGTCCCCAGTACAACCCCAATATCTAAGCCTCCCTACAGAATGACACCACTCGAGCTAGAGGAGTTAAAGAAGCAAATACAAGAATTATTAGATAAGGGTTTCATACGACCCAGTGTATCCCCATGGGGTGCTCGACTATTAGTGAAGAAGAAGGATGGAACATTGAGGCTTTGTATAGATTATAGGCAGTTGAATCGGTGACCATCAAAAATAAGTATCCCATACCTAGAATTGATGATTTGTTTGATCAATTGCGGTGCACAAATATTCTCTAAAATTGACCGAGGTCGTTACTATCGATTGAAGATCAAGGAGGAGGATATTTCAAAAACTTTAACTCGATATGGTCATTATGAATTCTTGGTGATGCCTTTTGGTTTGATAAATGCCTCAGCTTTTATGGAACTAATGAATAGGATATTTCAACCACTCTTGGATATCTGTAATTGTATTTATTGATGACATATTGGTGTATTCAAAGAGTAATCAGAGCATGAGGAACACTTGAGAGATGTGTTGTCCATACTAAGAGAAAAGAAGTTGTATGCGAAGTTCAGCAAATGTGAATTTTGGTTGAATGAAGTTGCTTTCTTAGGCCATGCGATTTCGTGGAAGGGTATATCTGTTGATCCAAGGAAAATAGAAGCCGTAGTTGAATGGGAAGTACCAACAAATGTAAGTTAGAAGCTTCTTGGGCATGACAGTTATTACAGGAGATTTGTGGAGGATTCTCTCGAATTGCACAACCTCTCACCAAACTCACTAAAAAGAACATGAAATTTGTATGGGGTGATGATTGTGAGCAAAGTTTTCAAGAGTTAAAAAGAAGGTTGACTAGTGCCCTATTCTCACTATTCCAAGTGGTAGTGAGGGATTTGTAGTTTATCGATGCTTCAAGAAAAGGCCTAGGATGTGTTTTGATGCGGGAAGGAGAGTAATTGCTTATGCTTCTAGGCAACTTAAAGGTTATGAATTGAATTATCCGACTCATGATTTGGAGTTAGCAATTATTTTTGCTCTAAAGATTTGGAGACATTATTTGTATGGTCGCTTTGAAATCTTCACCGATCACAAGAGTTTAAAATATATTTTACTCGTAAAGAGTTAAACATGAGGCAAGATGGATAGAACTTCAAGGATTATGATTGTGCCATCCGTTATCACCCGCAAAGCCAATGTTGTGGTAGGAAATCTACAAGTTTTATGGCTAGTCTGGTTGTGAAGCAATGGAAGTTATTAGAAGAAAATTTTGATTTGAAAGCTTTGAGGAAAGAGCAAGACTCGATGATATTGATGGCCTCCATTCAAGTGCAATCTGATCTTATTCAACAAATTAAGAAAGCACAATTACGAGATCCACATTTAATCTACTTGAGGAATGAAGTAGAAAAGGGATTGAAGCCACAATTTCAAGTTTCAAAGGATGGCCTATTGAGATTTGGGAAGAGAGTATGTGTACCAAATGAACCATATATCAAGAATCAAATCCTAAAGGAAAGTCATACTTCAAAGTACACCATACATCCTGGGAGCACTAAGATGTATAGAGATCTTCAAAGTCATTATTGGTGGGAAGGCATGAAGAAGGAAATTGCAATGTATGTTTCAAAATGTTTGACTTGTCAGCAAATCAAAGTAGAACACCAAAGACCTGGAGGGTTGTTGCAACCTTTAGATATCCCTGAATGGAAATGGGAATGTATTACTATGGATTTTGTTTCGTGATTACCCGAACCTCTAGGAAGCATGATGCTATTTGGGTTATCATTGATAGGTTAATAAAATCTGCACACTTCCTACCGATTAATATGACTTATTCGCTTGATAAACTTGCAGATTTATATGTCAATGAAATAGTAAGACTTCATGGTATTCCAAAGGAGATCATCTCGATAGAGACTCCATTTCTCTAGATTCGGAGAAGATTGCAGAGTCGATGGGCACTAAAGTTAAGTTTAGTAGCATATCATCCTCGGACTTATGGTCGGAAAGAACAATTCAAACACTTGAGGATTTGCTTAGAGCCTATGTTATGGATTGGAAAGGTGAATGGGATAAGGATATTTCACTTGTTGAGTTCACGTATAATAATAGTTATCATTCAAGTATTCAGATGGCTCCTTATGAAGCTTTATATGGGCGAAAGTGCATAACACCTATATGTTGGGAGGAAGTTGGTGACAGAAAGCTGTTAGCACTGGACAAGGTACAAGAAACTACCGAGAAAATTCAAGTTATAAGGAAAAGGTTAAAGACTGCTCATAGTCGTCAAAAGAGTTATGCCGACAATAGAAGATGAGATATTGAGTTTGAAATCGGAGATTTTGTATTCTTAAAAGTCTCCCCTTCCAAAGGCATTATAAGGTTTGGGAAGAAAGGAAAATTAAGCCCAAGATTTATTGGACCTTTTGAGGTTCTTGAGAGGGTTGGTTCTGTCGCATACAGGATTGCCTTGCCACCAGCATTGTGCCATGTCCATGATATATTTCATGTCTCGATGATTAGAAAGTATATATGACCCTTCTCACATCATTAAGTATGAGCTGGTGGAGATCGATAAAGATTTATCTTATGTGGAAGAGCCTATTCAGATTGTTGATAAGAAAGAAAAAGTCCTAAGGAATCGGGTCATCCCACTGGTTCAAGTAAATTGGAGACATCATTCGGAGAGGAGACAACTTGGGAGCTAGAGGAGGAAATGAAAAGGTGTATCCGGTCTTTTCATCGATAGAGGTACGATAAATTTAGAGGACTAAATTTTTCTTTTAAGGGGAGAGTGTAACACCCTTCATTTCCGAATTTTCGTATAAATTTCTGGTGATAATGTAAGCATTCATTTTAAATTGATAAAGAAAATAGAGTATGAATCAGAAGTACTTATTTATAAGATTTGGGTAATCTGTTCAAAACAAAAAAAAAAAAAATCTGAGGACCTATATGTAAACCCCGAGGACCTAATCGTAAATGTACTAAATACAAGGACTAAATTGCAAAATATAAAAAATGACAAATTCCACCGTTTAAGCCTCTCTGCCTTCATTCTTAAGGAAGCAGAGAAGGCAGCGTGGGTGATCTGTTCAAAAAAAAAAAAAGAAAGAAAGAAAGAAAGAAGAAGAAGATTTGGGGCTTTAAGGGTTCTTGCTCAAATCTTTTCACTTAGGGTCAAAATTATCAAAGGCAAGTGTTCTATCCTAATTTTTTTGCCTTCTGATACTTTATCCTTGCTGTTTTGCCTTGCTTTCCAAAATTAATTGCTGAATTCAAGACCTGCAAAGCTGAAATCTCTCTTGTTGCTTATAAGATCTGAATCTGGAAAATTATCAAAGTCCTGACCCTTCTGCCTTGTTCCGGCTGTAGATTATTGTACTGATTTTGGATTTAGGTTAAACTTATTTTATATGAATCTAGACTGATAGATTTGACACTAAAATTGAAAACTTTGAAGTTCAATAGCATGTCAAAACATTTGTTTTAATTGATACTATGTAATCAGAAAAGAGTTTGCGCTTTCTAACCGTGTGTCACTAAATTATGTATAACTCCCTGTTGGAGTCTCTGATTTAGAAAAACTTAATTCTTTATAAACTAGACTTGAAAATCTTTCTTTTGACATATAGTTTGAAAATTTTGGAATTCAATTGCCTACCCTATTATCTGTTGAATCCGACCCTATAAATTCTGCAAAACAGTGATTGTGTTTTTGCCCTTGGGTTACCAAATCAAAAGTAACTCCATGTTGGGAACCCTGTTTCATACGAAATTTGTTCCATCAAAATATAGATTGATATAGGGTTCGACCATAACTTTCTTATGGGTATTGGAGCATAATTGATATTCTGAAATATTTGTTTGCTATGCCATTGGAAATCTGTCCGAAATCAAGCTTTGGTCGATTTCGCGTATTTTGTTCTATTCCTTTGGATATTTGAATTCGTCTAACCTTCTTATTGGAATTGAGCTAAATATGATTGCTTGGAATCCCTGTACATTCTTGTTTTCATTTCATTCCAAATCTGAATATATTTGTGAGAGATTTGTTCTTTGTTTCGTATTATCTCGAAAAGACACATGCACGTTTTGTTGTTCCGCGTGTGTTTCCGACATATGCTACTTATTGTTAAACCGCCTCTTGTACTGGTGTGTGGGATTGTCCGGACCTTTGCGAAATGGTAAAGGGTATGTGCTTATTACCCGCTATGTGGGGTCCCGCCTGGGATATTCGGACCTTTGCCAAAAATGGTAAAGGGTATGTGCTAGAGCTGCGATGCTCCGGCCTTCCGACTTCACCTAGACGTGGGTGGATGGAGCTCCCACGTGGGAGACATTTGTCGGTGGTCATTCGAAATGGATGGATCACATTCGATTGAGATTCCACTACACCTTCTATATGTTTGATATGACATCCGAGTTTTGGTGAGTTGTTTCGCTCATGCTCGGATAAGAATAATATGATTGACGTCAAGGACGACGTTTGAGCTTCTGTCGATATTTGTTTTGATATGCTCAAATGCTTCATTCATCGATGATTTTGCTTGAAATATTCCATATGCCGTTGATATGCTTCGTAACATTTCGTATGCCACCGATAAGCTTCGATATGTTTCCTTTGATCGAGATGCTCCAATTACTCTATGCCCCATCCGTGAACCAAATATGTAAGATTGAAAAGACAATTATGTTTCGCTCCTAACAATTTTATGTCTACGAAATCGTATATTCGCCTTGTACTTTGCAACCGTATCCCTTTGGAAATTGTATTATTTTGATATGGATATGTTAGTCACTTGCTGAGCTCCTTATGCTCACCCCGTTTGTTGATAAATTTTTCAGGATAGCGTATCGCTTGCTTAATTGTTAAGATTGGGTTGAGGCGGTGGAAAGTTTAGAAGATTTTGGGCAGATCTTTGTTAGCATATGTGTTTTTGTTGTATAAGCTACTCTGCATCTTATGAAATGTGACGATGAATCTAAACTTGTGGATTTTGTGTAAGATAAAGGATCCCTCATGTATAGGATTTTGGAATGTTAAGTTAAATGCATGTAATGATATGAATTTATGGTAATCGTTGTTTTGGTGACTGCATAGACTTCCCCACTTATGAGTTTATGTGTGGTTATTATTTTGAAGAGTTGGGTTCAGATTATATGAATTATCGAGTGATGCGTGGTATGTTTATGAACTGCACAGGGTGTTGAATTTGTAGACTATAGAGGTGAAAATTTGATCTGAATGTTTTCTTAGTGACCTCAAAATGTGTGTTTGGATCCTGGATTAGTTGTTGTGACAAAATTTTAAATATTGTCGATATTTTGGAGGGGCGTGACAAAGGTGGTATCAGAGCCGACCTAGTATTCGGGCATGGTGAGGGAACCCGAGTAGGAAAGCGCTACCTGTGGTTACGTCACAGCGTGGAGCCACCACTGGACTAAGCCTCATATGCTCCATGCTAGGGTTCGATCTGGGATATGTACGACCTTGACGAGGACGTCAAGTATCTGAGTGGGGGAGAGTGTAACACCCCTTAGTCCCACATTGGAAAAGTGGGAACATATGTATGCCTTATAAGGGTTGATGAGTGTATTATTGGTAACTCCCGGCTCGAGCGTTTTGGCCGTGGTTGAGGCCAAAACTGAAGCTATCGGGATAGTTAGCTCATCAACCCGGGTCGTGACAGTTCAGCCACTGACAATCGCCCCAAATCCTAGGTGATGATGGTACACCCATTGCTCATTGGCGGTTCAACCGTCAAGAATCTTTCCTCTAGCGATTTCCCGTCATGTTTCTAGCGATCTTCTTGATAACTCTCGACAAGCTCCTTTTCACTATCATGATTAAACCTGCATGATGCTAACTATAACTTCGAGTCTAGATCTTCTTCCAGCGAACTCTCTTGATACCATCAGCGAGCTCTTGATGCACTCTAGGCAAGTTCCCAATCGTATTGTCCGAACTCCGACCCGATGCTTGGACTCGACTCTAACCAAACCTACATCAATCAACTCTAACAACCTTGTTAGATCAAGCACTAATTAATTGATTTCATCATTAAAATCTAAGATTTAATATAATTCACCTGCCCCACCCCCACCGCCACCACCACCCTCCTTGGCCCCCCCACAAACCACTATAAACTGTGAGCCTTCTAATTTTACCATTGAGTTAATCTATTTCTACTTAAGTTTTCTTTTGTTCAAGTTTAGTTGCTTATATATAACTTAAACAAAATAATTTTGATTTTACTTTAAACAAAATTTTCTTTAAACCGAGATTTACACTTGCACTAATTCACCCCCTCTAATCTAGTTCTAGTATATGATAGTTTTTGATCTTGTAAATGAGGATTAGAGACTCGTTCAGTTTGGTTTTAGTTAAAATAAACTGAATGAGCTAAGGTTCTAGTCAATTAAGACTAGTTAATATTATTTTATATTGATGATATTTGAAAGATAAATTGAGCTATTTTAATATATTATTTTATCTTGATATAGATATGACAACTATGAGAATTTTGTTTTCTTACTAAAAGCAAGTAGGGTGATTCTAGTCATTAAATGTGACGGTTGGATGGTTCCCACTTTAAGAATAATGGATCATCAGATTGTTGGGAGGAACGTGACCCCACGTTGACGGATAAGAGATATCACTCCATACTCTATTAGGATTACAATATGAATTTACTTTTATCTGCTATTGGGATAATATAAACTCATCTCGTAAGATAAAATTTCTTCATTCGTTATTGGGAGAGTGCTCATTCAGGCATTCAATATATGCTAGTATTATGATTGACTTTTAAATATATATTTATTTTATAAATAATTTATTAGGGTTTTTATTAATATATGCTAATTTTTATATTTTATTTTTATTTTCAAAGTAACTTCCCAATGGCACTAAATTGAATTTTAATAGAGTGCAGACCTTTCTCTACCTTTAAATAGAGGATACTCATAATCACAATGCTATTAGCCTACCCACTCGGAGATGTGTTCAAGCAAATCCTAATTTGGAAGTTCCAAACATTTTAGAGCAAATGCAGTCCTCATATACACCTATCACTAATTATGCGATCGCTTTCTCGATATTGTAGAATGTACCTCATGCTCCAACACTTATTGATTCTCTGTATAATGTATATATAGTCCTTAATACTATTAGAGACTACTTTGAGTATCAAGAGGAGTGAGATTGAACTCAATGGGATGAAAATAATACTTTGGATCACTTTCAAAAATTAAGACTACCCGTTTTTGAAGGTAACTCAGATCTAATATTTGCTAACATAAGATCTGTCAAGTAGAGAAAACATTTAAAGCTATTGAATGTATAGAAAATTAGAAGATGTTTTTTTGCTTATTTCAATTTGGAACAGAAGACATACACTTGGTGGATCTAAAAAAAGAGGATACTAGATGTAGGAGGCTATGTGGAGAAAATCTTTGCCAAAATGAGATCTAATAAGTAGAAAAAATATTTAAAGCTATTAAATGCAATGATAAAAGATGTCTTTTTCCTATTTCATTTTTGATTGAAAGAGATGCACTTGGTGGACCTTAAAATGGAGGATGTTAGAGGTAGGAGTCTATATGGTGACTTGGGATCAATTTAAAAATACATTCTATAAGCAATTCTTTCCTGATTCAATATGCTTAAATAAACAATAGGAATTCCTTGGCATCCACCTAGGAAGCAGTACTATGATAAAATATGATTATTATTTTATTTAGCTAGCCCAGTTTTCTCTATATGTTGTCTTTGATGAATATCATAGAGCTCATCACTTTGGGAGAAGACTTTGTCCATCAATTAGAAAGTCTGTTACTTTATTGATTTTACTAGCAAATGTTGAAGTAGGCAATCAAGCGTTGATAGTGAAAAAATTAGATAATGAATTATAATAGGCAAAGGATCGAACATGACCTTTTAATGCTACACCATATGCAAATAGAGGATCATATTATGGACCTTCAAAGAATGGTAAACGTAGATAGTCTGAACATTAACAAGCAAGAGCTAATAGTAATCAAGTTACCATAAGATGTTATTTCTGTGGAAAGATTGATCATGTTTCCACCTTATACCTAGTGGGAATATGTGTATGATTCTTTTTTTAATGACTAGGCACATGTTGAAAGACTACCCACGAAAAGGGAATATGTGTATGATTCTTTTTTTAATGACTAGGCACATGTTGAAAGACTACCCACGAAAACAACACTGAGCTTCACTATAAACATCTAGACAATAACAATCTACATAGAGGAGGAGGTTAGGTGAGAGTCTATAGAATCACCCATCATGATGCTGAAGTCTCAGGATCTATTGTTCAAAATATAATCACTCCATGGTATGCCTGTATTATGCTTAAAAATTATGGTTCTATATATCTTTTCTTAACACATCATTTTGCTATAAGACTATATAAGAGTTCTAAGATAATAAGTAATACATTAATGGTAGCAACATTAGTTACAAACTCTATAATAGCTAAACAGATATTTGAAAACTGTGTTATTACTATTGGTGTTGGGAAATCTCAAATTGAGTATCACTTATCTAGTGGAGAAAATAAAAACAAAACTAATTTATCGTTATTGGGAACAAGAGTGTGCAGTGGAAGAAAGAAAACAAAATAGGTTTCCCACGTATATCGAATCATCATACAAAGACTGGTACGTAAAAAATTCACAAAAATAAAAAATATATTATGTGAGAGATTAATTACCTAGGGACATCGTATATCCTTGAAAATCGAGATTCTGATAGAGAGGAAGAAGAAGGTCAAACATCATCCTCTCTAGCAATATCCACACGATGGATTAAAAGCTTGCAACTCTTACGTAGAGGGAAAGAGGAGAATATGAGGGGACGACCAAAGGTGTAGCCCATCACTAATGTGTCGCCCCTGCCTTATATTTATAAAGAGCCATCCAAAAACTCTAATTAATCCTATCTTAGTGGGTATTAGATCTCCATCCAATTGCCTACTAATCTTGGATTATTGGATCCCTATCCAATAATCATAATTGGTCTATAACCGGGCCTAATGTAAGGAGCCCTTCAATGTTAAGTCTCATCTAATAAGAACATGGGTTAATTGGATAACTCATATTCAATCATCTAATCACTAAAACATTCATCATATGTGTGTGACTCTCTAGGACTAATACCGAGCTGGCTGTCAGTCCTACCTATCAAAACTCCTTCAGACTCGATGAATTATTATCTTATAATAGTTCACTCGACTCATCGACTATAGACGTATTAGGCTTCTATGCCATAGTCCCCAAATGGTATAGAAAATATTATCCATTGGACTTACTTATCCTAAATTACTATGTATTTATAGTTCCTCATTCATCTAATATCTCGAAGACCATATATTGGGCATGGTATTATCAGGCCTCATATGAAATTCGTTTGAGTATCGCTCTTATCAGATTATCATCTCTTAATCTAAACGACCCCGGTCGAGGACTTATCTGAGCGATAACACATAGATATTCCTCTCGTAATACTAAGAGTGGATAATCCTCTATTGACACTTAATGGTTTATATAAGGTTGGCTACCAATCATGATAACCAATCATACTAGATCCGAAACTTTGTAAACCTATAAGTCTGACATCAAAGAAATGAGTACTCAAACAAGGCATCATTGGTGTCTCAAGTCTAAAGATCAAATACACAATTGAGACTACAGAATCACTGTCTGATGTTATATATCATTAACTATCCAGGATCCCATAAGCGGATTAATCAGTGAATTCATTCTTCAATAAGCATCTGTATTGTACCCTTAATGTCCCTACACAAGTGGCGATGAGACCAGCCGCCTCCATCATATGGATAGTATATAGTACATCGATCTGTCTGGTTATCTCGATATTTCTCTCAAGTAACCTATGATCAAGATTATTTAAGATTTATGTTTAAAGGCAAATCAGTCTCATTATTATGATCTCATCATGATTTGATTCCCATTGCATAGAACCAAGGACATCACAATATATATATATATATATATATATATATATATATATATATATATATATATATATATATATATATATATAACAGATAATATAATATGAGAATATACCAATAATAATAATGTAAAAATATTATATAATGCATCATACGTACCATCACTCACATGATTGGCTTGCAGGGCATCTATAACCAATAATCTCTCACTTCACCTAAATTTAATCATATATGTGTCTGATCCTCATTAGACATCTGTGATGCTTAAAGATAATCTTAGCCAACAGCTTTGTTAGTGGATCTACAATGTTATCTTTAAATAGAACTCTTTTCATTGCTACATCTTTTCAGGCTATGATTTCTCTTATCAGATAAAACCTCCTCGCTTAGACTTTTGATAAGACATGGGTTCTTTTACTTGAGCGATCTACCTGTTATTGTTGTAGTATATGGGAGTTGGCTTCACATTGCTTAGTACGATTCCTAAATATCTAATGAACTTCTTTATTTACACCCCTTCCTTTGCTACTTTTACTGTATCAATCTACTCCGCCTTTGTGATCAAATCAGTAGTAGTATCTTGCTTGGAACTCTTCCAGCTTGCTGCTCCTTTATTCAGGGTAAATACATACCCTGAGTTTGACTTGCTATCATCAATGTTAGACTAGAAACTCGAGTCTATGTAGCCCTCAACCTCGAGGCTATATCCTCCCTATACTAGTAAAAAATCATTAGTCCTCAAATACTTAAGGATACAGTTTACTATATTCTAGTGTTCTAAACCTGTATCCGCTTGATACCTGCTCGTGACACTTAGAGCATATGTTATATCAAGTCTAGTATATAGTACACATGATAGATCTCATCACTGAGGCATAGGGTATCTTATCCATGTTTGCCCTTTCTTCAGGAGTCTTTGGAGACATACTCCTAAAAAGTGATATTTTATGTCTCATCGGTATGAGACCTCTCTTGAAATTTTCCATGCTAAACTTTTTGATAATGGAGTCTATGTACCTAGATTGTGACAAGCCAAACATTCTCTTGATCTATCTCTATAGATCTAAATCTCTAAAATATAGGATGCTTCCCCTAAGTCCTTCATGAAGAAGTTTCTAGATAGCCAAGTCTTAACTATGAAGAGTATTCTTACATTATTCCCAATAATTAGGATGTCATCCACATATAGCACCAAAAAGGTAAAATAACACTCCCACTTACCTTTCTATACACACAAGGTTTATCTTTATTCTTAACGAATCATAAGATCTGATCGCCTCATCAAATCTTATGTTCTAACTTCGAGAAGCTTGTTTCAGTCTATAAATGGAGCTAAGCAACCTGCACACCTTATATGGACTCTCTCTAGATATAAATCTCTCTGTCTGTATCATATATACCTCATCTTTGAGGTTACCATTAAGAAATACAATTTTTATATCAATATGTCAGATCGCATAATCATAGTGTGTTGCAATGGCTAAAAAATTTTTGATTAATTTTAGCATAGCTATTGGTGAGAAGGTCTTGTCATAATCAACTTCTTACCTTTAATGATATCCTTTGGCCACCAGTCTTGCCTTATAGGTCTTCACCTTTCCATATACTCATATCTTCTTCTTGAAGATCCACTTGCAGTTGACGGGTATGATAACCTTAGGTGCATCTACAAAGTTCCAAACCTTGTTTGAGTACATAGAATACACCTCACAATTCATTGCTTCTTGCCACTTCGTAGAGTCTATACTCATAATAGCCTCCTCGTACATATGAGGATTAATATCTTAAGAATCTTCTCTATTGATATGTCCCACATATCTTTCAGGAGGGTGAGATACTTTACTAGACCTGCGCAAAGTTGGAACTTGTATGTTAAGTTCCTGAATAGACTCAGACTCTTGAATAGTGCTTGACCTAGGTTCTCCAGACTCGCTCAACTCTATCACACTCTCACTATTTCCCCCAAGAAGATATTCTTTTTCAAGAAACACAACTCTCTTGACAACATAGACCTTATAGTCCTTGTGATGATAGAAGTAATGCTCCCAATTTTTCTTAGAGTATCCTATAAATTTGTATTGTTCCATCCTTAATTCCAACTTATCGGGGTTGTGTCTCCTAATGTGGGTAGGGCAGTTCCAAATCTTAATAACCTTAAGATCAGACTTATTCTATTTTCATATCTCATATGATGTAGACCCTATCGACCTAGATGGAACTCTATTCAGAAGATAAGCCGCGGTCTCTAGAGCATATTTCCAAAATGAGATGAGTAGATCAGCGAAACTCATTATGGATTGTACCAAGTCTAACAGTGTGTGATTCCTCCTTTCTGATACACTATTGAGCTAAGGTGTATAAGGAGGTGTCCATTGGGATAGAATCCCATGGTTTATGAGGAAATATGTGAACTATACACTCAGGCACTCTCCTGTTAGAACCCTAGTTGAGTTGGGTCCTAGTCGATTGAGTCGAATCATTAGATTAACTTTGTTAGCAAGCTTAGACCTGACATTAGGTTGGTTAAGAGGAGATTTGAGTCCATTGTAATAAATCAGCTCAAATCCTGGTAGGGTTAGGATTCGACTGAACTGAAGTATAATTAAGAGTCGGAGTTGGATTCAGGTAAGAGTCAACCAAGCCAAGCTTGTAATCAACCCAATTGGCTGCCCACCTTGATGAGGAAAAGTCAGCTAGGACTAAGAGGAGGCAGCTAGGGTCTGAGATGAACGTGTTTCACTTGAAGTAGGAGTTTGATTTGGAGTTGGAGTCTTAATTTACTTGGAGTAGGAGTTTGATTAGGAGTTAGAGCCTTAGTTTACTTAGAGCAGGAGTCCTATTATGAATTAAGATTTTGAGATCCTATATAAATCATGTAGCCACCACTTTTTTTATAAGCAATAAATACATCTTTTTCAGCCATTATGGCCGACTACCAAAGAGGGAAAAACCCATATGAGTTCCAAGGAGGGTCGATGCCCTATAGAGGTCAACCCAAGCTTAAAATCCTATGAGATTCTAACATCTCCTCGATATAATCAAAGAGTCTTAATACTTTTTCCAATCTGATTCTCCATTTTATTTTTATATTCTTTAAATTTCTCGAAGGCCTTCGACTTATACTTCATCAAGTACATATATTTATACTTAGAGAAATGGTCAGTGAATATAATAAAATAGGAGTAACCACCTATAGCTTGAGTTGACATAGGACCATATATATCACTATGTATGAGTTCCACTAACTTAGTGGCTCTCTCTCCAGTTTCGCTAAAAGGGGAGTTGGTCAACTTTCTACAAAGGTAATGTTCACAAGTTGCATATGACTTGTGATCGAATAAATCCAAGTATCCATCTTTTAGTAACATTTGAATCCTTCCCTTATGGATATGACCTAGCTTATAATGCCATTGGTATGCCTTGTTCACTTCGTCTCATTTCCACTTTGACAATTTACATTCATGATGTGTGGAGAAGTGTCTAACATATATAATCTATTAATCAAGGTCTCTCTTGTGATGATCTCATCATCCAAAATTATTGAATAACTATTTTTCTAAAAAACTAGTTTATATCCACTAATTGATAAATAAGAAATAAAAATAATATTTTTAATAATCGAGGAAACATAATAGCATATATCAAATGCAATAGTAGCTCCACCAGACAGATGTAAGGTGACCTCTCCAAGGACAACTATAGCAACTCTTGATCTATTGCCCATCTTGAGGTCTATCTTGCCTCTGGCTAGTCTCTTAGGTCTTACTAGATGCTGTAATGAATTCCATATATGGTAAGTACTCACGATATCTAATACTCATATGTTATCATGAAAATATGATAAATGAAGGCTGATCATAAATGTACTTGAAGCTTCTCCAAGCTTCTGTTTCACATTTTATGCAAGGTAATCCCTACAGTTCCTCTTCCAGTGCTTGTCTTTACCGTAGTGGTAGCACTGGCCTTTGTCCTTGGCCGGATCTTTTTTGGTAATATTTGTCTTACCCGATTTGCCCTTGCCCATGCCCTTCTTAAGGGTCTTATTAGCCTTCCTTTTCTTATTAGTCTCACTAATATAGAGAACTAGCTTCTCTTTCTTGATAGTACTCTCAGCTTCCACAACATATTAAGGAGCTCAGGTAGAGTCACCTCAAACTTGCTCATATTGAAGTTCATGATGAACTGTGAAAAGGAATCTAGCAGGAATTGAAGTAAAAGATCAACACACATGTTATCCTCTAGGATTATTCCTAGACCTATGAGTTTCTCGATCTACTCTATTATCTTTAGGACATGGTTATGAACTGATGCCCCTTCTGTCATCTTAGCTTAGCTCGAAAGAGATTCTTGGATATTTCATATCTTTGAGTTCTTCCCTACTCCTCAAACAACTGGCGAAGATGAAAGATATAATTGACATCCATGCTCTCATATTGCCTCTATAACTCAGGAGTCATAGAGGCTAACATATAGTACTTTGCTAAGGTAGAATCATTTATATACTTTACATAGCGAGTGATCTCATCTATGTTTGTCCCTTCTTTTGGCATCAACATAATCATATCAATGATGTATACGATTTTCTCTGCTGTGAGAATAGTTGTCAAATTACAGAACCAATATGTATAGTTTGGACTAGTAAGACAGTTAGCATCAAGTGTGCTATGTAGGAGTTTTGCAAGCAACATATTTTTAATAAATTAGATATAATGTGATTTAATAACATGTAGATTTTATAGAAAATTAATTAAGATATAGACTTTTATCTTAATATACTCCTACTATTTTTCTTGTGAATCATGAGACACCCTCGGCATATAAAACATAAGTCTCCGAAAGACTTATAGTGGGGATCGAGATACAATTGGTGTCTTAGTGTAATCTCGAGAGACCCGACTAATCAATTTAAGCCTAAAAAGGTAGGCAACTCTTGCTAATCAAAACTCCTTGTTATTTTCATCATATTCAGCCTTCGAATCATCATGGTTTGGACCTCTTAGCCAACCATGATGTTTAGTTAAGTCATCACCATCATTACAAGATGAGTCTAATTTGATGATATGCCCTTGAAGGAGTCGACAAAGCATATCACATCCTTAGGTCATCGATGACATCTCTATGTCATAGGCAAGATCTTGATCATGTAGATATATAAGCTCGAGGGACTCGACCAACTCAACCTATATCGTGATTCAATTTTTTCCTATAACGATGGAAGACCACGTGGATCAATTTTATTATCTCACTGTCACCGACTTAATATTATCGTAAGAGGGGTTTTTGTTGTGTCGGCCTCCTAATATGTTGTGTCACACACATACATATTTAATATATATCTACATCGTATGTAATATATATATATATATATATATATATATATGCCACACTGGATGATAATGAATCGTCACCTAATATGATTAGGCCTGAGCTAGTGGGCTCAATCACTCATAATAGGATCTATGTATGTATTGGTACATCTTTATGTCTTGTGATCATCCTTCTTATCATCATCGATTCCGTCGGATCCTCGACGCATCACCATGTATCACAATCGCCCGTCAGAAAATCGTGGATCTCGTTGGTACCTCCAAGCTCCTACTGTGTCTCTTCGTGTAATTACAACATAATTAGAGATACACATACTCGACAATAAATGAAAATAACGAAAGTTTATAGGCCCCAATAATAATAATATTTACATATACACATCGACATCCATAAAATATGTTATCATTGTGTGAAAAAAAAAACCATACATGATTACCTATTTTATGGAAAAAAAAAAATCCAAAACGTGTTGTGAAAGCATTCTATTAAAGGTAAAAGTGTTTGGAAGTCTATTAAAGCCTAAGTTTAAGCTTGGATCAAAAGTCATCAACTAATCATGAATAAAACATACTTGTGATTTGGATAGATAATTAAACTACAACTATAAAGAGTACATGAAAGCAAATGAGGTGACGCTTAGACTTGAGAAGAGTATACTAAAGTCTTTCTTTTTCATTTCTATTTGATTTACTTAAGTCATTTTGATACTTATAAATGTGGATGGTTATGAAATCGATATTTGAACTAAAATTTGCATGCATTGAAGATCTAGGTAGCTAATTGTATTTATATTTATAATAGAATGATGCTAGAAACGTAAACTATTATGTCAAAATTAGTTATTCGAAATGGATATCTATTTGGAGTCATTCGAACCTATATTTTATATCTGTCTCTTATTAATATTAGAAATAGGTGAATCCAGAAGATATCATCAACTCTTACAAAATTATATCGGGGGTGTGTCTGACAAAACTTCTCTAATGCTTAAATTAATTTAAGAGTTGGAAGTATTGATGGTGTGTCGAGAGTGATAAGATTAAAAATACTAATTGAGTGAAAGCTTTTATATATAAGAAGGCACCCAAGATGAGTTTTTATAGTATATCTCTAGAACCTTAATACTAGTAATTATGCATTGATATTAGAACGCATCTTTCAATCCTGGTGGAGTCATGCTGCACCGTATCTTGGATACATGTGATAGGCATAACATGATCGGTAATATCTGTAAAACGATGTCATATCAATCATACACGATGAGAATATCGATCGTTTAATATCAAGGTATTATCTATATAATTTTGAGGTGTTGATAGGATCGGAGCATCCACCACATCATTATTTTTCTATAAAAAATAAAATATAAGAAAAAATTCTTAGACTATAACTTTTATAAAAGAAAAAAAATTCATCGTTTGAGAAGAAACTATGATAGAAAATTTGGTGATGTCTTGGCTAAATTTATAAAATAGAGCACACGCTTCCTTTGGCACGAAGAATGAGAGAACTGGGGCAGTGCTCAAGCTATCCATCTAAAATGAACCGACCACCTTGATTTAGTCCCACGTGCTAAGTGAGTTGAGGAGTCGACTAAATTTTAAAGACACAATGAATACAATAAATATTTTGAACAATTAATTTTAATTTAATAAATTAATGAATGAATTATATCATTATTTTAGTCGTGAATCATTTAAATCTATGATTTACTAGTGTATAAAATAATCTTTATATTTTCAAATATGTAACATATAAGTCTCTCCTATCTGATCTAAATTAATAGACGTTAAAATCTATTTACGTAGTATACTGACTCATAATAAATTATTAATATAATAATATATATAATTTATATTAAAAAAATTCATTTTAGCCCTTGTTATTTTGGTCATGAACCACTTAAACCATTATAGTTTTACTTGTGTTTAAAATAATCCATATATTTTTTTAAAAAATATAGCGTATAAGCCCCTTCCGTCAAATCTAAATTGACAGACGTTAAAGTCGTGGTATGTTGACTTACAATAAATTATTAATATAATAATATATAATTTAAGTATAAAAAAATATCTATCTTGTCGAGGAGGATGAAACAATGGATGAAGACAGAGAGATAGAGGTAAAAGAGGTCAAAGACGGAGGTGAAGGAAAATTATACCATTATATCATAAGCGTGACGAGTGAGGGCATAAAAAAAGATTAATTGAGAGACAGTATGGACGAAAATTGTGTACGACGCTATGCTAGGCAGCAATGGCTCGATGCTATTGGTGGTGGTCGGTTTCATGACAATGCCTCCCCTTATCATTGATGATGATATCAATTTTTTAATTTAAATTATATATATTATTATATTAATAATTTTTCATGAATCAATTTGTCACGTAAAATAAACCCTAACATTTGTTGACTCATCGAAGGGGTCTTTATACTATATTTTTAAAAATATAGGAGTTATTTCATATATGAATAAATTATAAAGGTTTAAGTGATTTATGGTCATAATCACATGAGCTAAAATGTATATTTTTTAAAATTTAAATTATATGTATCATTATATTAATAATTTATTATAAAAAACTTATATATTATATTTTTTAAAATATAAAAATATATTTTATATAAATCAGAAAAATCAAAATAATTCATACTTAAAATCACATTAATCCATATTATATCAATATCAATAATGATGTCGTCTTCCACCAGCCCACCTAGGCCCAAGTTTTTACTCGGTCGCAGGCCTCTGTCCCTTGTCATCCGCCACACCGTATACTGTGACATCATTGTCCAACCCTTTCGGTTACTTTCCGTCTGCACCCGCCCTTGCTTTCCTCTTCCTCGATCTCCAGATCTGCAAAATGGCGTCACACGAATCCTACAACGGCGTCGATAGGCGAAAGGAGAAACGCGACTCCGACGGTGGATCCGTGGCGACCAGCGTGGTACCGCGGCCGATTCCGGGGGAGCGGCGCAAGGTGGCCCTGATCACCGGCATCACGGGGCAGGACGGATCGTACTTGACGGAGTTCCTGTTGGGTAAGGGATACGATGTGCACGGCCTCATCCGGCGCTCCTCCAATTTCAACACCGCCCGCCTCGACCACCTCTACGTCGACCCCCATAACGCCGCCAAGGCCCGGATGAAGCTCCACTACGCTGACCTCTCCGACGCCTCTTCCCTTCGCCGCTGGGTCGACGCCCTCCTTCCCGACGAGGTCTACAACCTAGCTGCCCAATCCCACGTTGCCGTCTCCTTTGAGATCCCGGACTACACCGCCGACGTCGTCGCCACCGGCGCTCTCCGCCTCCTCGAGGCCGTCCGCTGCGCCCCCAAGCCCGTCCGCTACTACCAGGCCGGCTCCTCCGAGATGTTCGGCTCCACGCCGCCGCCCCAGTCGGAGGCGTCCCCGTTCCACCCCCGCTCTCCATACGCTGCCGCCAAGGTCGCCGCGCACTGGTACACCGTCAACTACCGTGAGGCCTACGGCCTGTTCGCCTGCAACGGCATCCTGTTCAACCACGAGAGCCCCCGCCGTGGCGAGAACTTCGTCACCCGCAAGATCACCCGCGCCGTCGGCCGTATCCGCCTCGGCCTACAAACCAAGGTCTTCCTGGGCAACCTGTCCGCCTCCCGCGACTGGGGCTTTGCCGGGGACTACGTCGAGGCCATGTGGATGATGCTGCAGCAGGAGGAGGCCGGAGACTACGTGGTCGCCACGGAGGAGTCCCACACGGTGGAGGAGTTCCTCCAGGCCGCATTCAGCTACGTCGGACTAAACTGGAAAGACCATGTGGTCATCGATCCCCGGTACTTCCGCCCCGCCGAGGTGGACAGCCTCAAGGGCGACTCCACCAAGGCGAGAAAGGCGCTCGGATGGAAGCCTAAGGTGGGATTCCAGGATCTGGTGAAGATAATGGTGGATCATGACATCGAGATCGCCAAGAGGGAGAAGGTGCTGGTGGATGCCGGATACATCGCTGCCCAGCAGCAGCCATAGAATAGAATCAAGTAGAACTCGATCCCTTTTAATACGGAATTCTTCTTCTTCTCTTCTATCTTCACACGCTATTTGGTTTATCTCATTCAGATACCCAAAATTTTTCCAGTACTTGTTATCTTCTACTTTTCCTCCTCTGTCGGTAATATATTACTAATTAAGTAATGTGCTACACTGGATTCTGGAACTTCATTTATGTTCTACTTACTATGTGATCGGAATATAATGTTATTATTAGTTGCTTCGTCTTATGTGTTATCACTCAGCCTGCTCGATCATTCTGGCTCTTATACAAATATCCAGATACTGTTGATGTTATTAACATAGATAAGTCAAGAAGTTGATGTACTGTAATGTAATTGAAAGGTTTCATTCATATTGGAATTCATGTTGGATACAGTTTAATATAATACTTATAAATCAAATTAAATTTGTTACAAAAAAAAGTTTGATGATTTCACTGTTAGTGTGTTATTATAAAAATTGTAATTTTAGTATTATTAGTGTGTGCACTAGCGTCAAGAACAAGAATTCAGGACCACTGAGAACCCCAAGAAGATATGATACTTATAAATTGCTAGCAGTTGCAAGTTCAAAGACCGGGAGGAATAGAGAGGTTTAGCAATAAAATCGTATTAATGATATAAATCGGGCCACTTAATTAAAAAAAAAAATCTCCTTTTCTTTTCTCAGAAGTATTTGCTGTTTTTATTTTTCATAATAGAATCATAACCTTGACAAAATTAATTCAAAAATAAAAAAAAACTTGATATCCTAATGATGATAATGACAATCAAAGATGTACAATATAATACCACTTCTAATATTTTTTAATAATCATATTATTTTTTTAATATCTCAACAAAAATACTATAATGTTATTCAAAAATATCATAAGTGAGTGAAATGAAATCAAAACATAATAGAAACTATTTAATATATCGTAAATGAATTCTTACAGTGTTTTGATCATCATAACAAAAATACTATAAAACATACCTGAAAACATTATAATGATCTAAATAGAGTTATGATCTTAATCAAACTAATTGCAAGTCTAAAATTATGATATCCTAATGATCTACGATTAATGATAATCAAAGAGGCATAATATGATGTTATTTGTAATGCACAACTTTATAGTATTTTCAATACATCAACAAAATTATGATAATATTATTATAAAATATTATGAATAAGTTAAATAAAAATACTGTACCGGTTGGTGAAGGTATTTTCGATATCATTGAAAACAAAATGAAAATTGACACACTTCTTAGGGAGAAGAGAAAAAAAAAAAAAAGGCAAAAGGGGGTGTACATATAAATTTTATCAAAAGTGAATAAATTGTCGATTAATTCAGTTGTCGGCGATATTGATTCTTATTAGCAAGATGTTCGATGAAATCGTGTTATCTTGCCAGATCTTTGGATCAATGTTTCATATTTTGACATGCTAAGTTGAGTCATTTGTCATCGATGAGGTATGCTAAGAATATATAAATCAATAGATCGTGTCCCATTCATGAATTTAAGTTGTTAAATGAACTGACATTTATAAAAAAACATAAGATGGTCTCATTTATCATACATACCATCTGTGAAAAATATATTCAACATTTATCATTTGGAAAGGAAAATAAAAAAAGAAAAAAACAAAGTTGAATGATAGATATAACATCTTAGTATGGGAATAGGAGCTTTTCAAAAAGTACAGTTAATTCATCATTTATTTAGGCTTATGAATTCACAAACTGGTGACTCCTGCGAAATGATTTAGACGACATGCGCTTTACATTGTACCCAAGTCCGACCAAGGCACAACCTAACCTAAACCTGAAGGGCTCGCATGCATCAGACCCCTACCCGAACAGATCCAACCCCATCACCCGCCTCGAATTCTTGCCCCCTCCAGGAAGAACTTCCCAATCGTCGTCGCCGCCGCCGCCGCCGCCTCCTCAGGTACCGCGCTAAGGCTGTGGCCCAACGATTTCCTTCTCTATTGGTAAAAGCGGCCTTAAGCGGACCACCGCTTATCGCGCTTCGCTTCGTTCGATCACTTCCCCACCTCTCCTGTTTAGCAGGAACAGGATGCTGAAGTTTCTGTCGAAGGTGCGGGTGGAGTACAACGCTCTGGACCCGCGGAAAGCGGCGTGCGTCGAGATCCTGGCGCAGTGCAATGCCCGTAAGGCTAAGGAATCCAACCCCTCCTGCCAGGTTGAGCTGCAGCGCCGCACCGACGATAGCCCCCCGCGGATCGCTGTGACCTACGTCAATGGCATCGAGGAGATCATAGATGCCACCGGAATCCCCGCACAGACCATCCGCCAGCGCATCTTCGACCGCGGCCAGCTCCTCGAGACCGAACAGATGTTCCGCGAAGCTGGCGAGCCGTGGCCCGTACTCATCCCCGAGGAGGAGATCCACCAATCGTTCCCCGGTACTAAGGTGCGTGTATACTTCATTCTTTCTCTACTTTTTCAGCGAGGCATTTCTTCATACAGATCCCGTGCGACTTGTTGATGTTTATGTTGTTTGTGCTGGCATGTTTCCCTTCTTGGATGTCGATCTCAGTATTAGTTTCCTTTTCTTTTAACTGATTAGACGTCGTTATTATACATTTAGTAGTGATAACTCCATGAGTAACAAAAGCTGGACAATCCTTTCAGATTTGAAGTCCAGTATACATACATCGTTCCCTTTATTAGAGGACTTCTTTCTAGAGAGTTTGACTCCTAACAGGGACAAGGAATTTACATATCCAACTTTATTTCAGTTATTCATAGCAGTATGCTCTGTCTAGTTAGCTGAAATAGCTTTAGTTATACTAGATTCTTACAATTAAATTGCAGATTGTAGGTCCTGATCTATATGGGGATGTAGAATAATTCTATGACCGATGGCCATTCAAGTCCTATATGTCCTTGTAGAATTGATAATTGCTTGTCAAAATCCCATGGTCTATCATTCTGAATGAATTATCAACCCCTTTATCAAGGAATTGGAAGACAAACATATTTTTGGGTGCTTCTCTTATCTCTAACCATTTAAAAGGTTGTCAATCCTTCTCGTGTTTTTTATTGTTGTTGTCATGTTGTACCTTCTTCATCTGCAACATACCAATCAAATAAAGTATCATCTTATTTTTCAAGACCTCCTTATCTTCACCTGAGAGATTTACTACTTAGATTACTTCAGATGCTGGAAATCACCAAGTTTCATCATCTGTTGGGGGTGGAAAAGAACCCGTTGCCTATCATGATTTTTGTGTGGGTAGAGAATGATATAATATTTTTTTAAACATCATCTAGAATTGGGATATGGGCAGGGTGAGTAGTATCAATCCCACCTCGCCTGACCATCATTAGTCAGGATTCTATGTTCTCAAATATTAAAAAAAGCTTCATAAAAATAGATTCTTGTAGTGACTCTAAAAGATTAACAAATTGCATTAATTGATTCCCGAATAGGCACATATTGTCCCTAGAAGACCCAAGTTATATAAGAATGCTTTACTCAATTGCATCCACTCAGACACAGCGTAGCCCGTTCTATTTGTCAGTTGAATCAAACTAAAGATGTAAACTTAAAATTAGTCCAAATCATGGCTCAATTGACTCTGTAACTGAAACAAAATTAAATGTCAGATTAATTTTTTTCATTGGCTGAATTGAGCTATTTGAACTTGCTTCCTATCTGGTAAACTATGACTTGTACTCAATCCCTTTATCTTATTCATGAGGATCTTTCATTACAGGCCTTTGAAAAGTTTGAATCATATTAGGATGCTTGTAATGACTTTTACTAATGTAACTCGTTATGTATATGTAGGGCACTTATTTCATTTATGCACATCTGCTAAACATATTGAATATTGTGCAATATGTATATTGAATCATGTGCAATATGTCTGTATTTTGTACTTCTCACTTACTGTGATATGAATAATCTCTTTAATGTTTTGCATGTGTTTGAAGTATATATGTGAATGCTATTTAAAATGACATATCAATGATCATAGGTTATGTAAATCTTATATGTTTTTAAGATACAAAGTTTCTATCAATATATAGGACATGTATACTTACTGATTTCAGTGTTCTCGCCATGTTGTCCTACTTAACAAAGATTTACCGTGTCACTATGTTGTTGTAGTCCGTGCCAATCCAAAGATTACAATTTTGATTCGAGCTTATGAGAATGTATTGCAAATAGTAGATCAGTAATCCATTTTTGTTAGTGATGGCACATGGATAGACGATTATGTGATACAAACTAAAGGCAGACGAAATAGAAAGAGCTTAATGCAAACTAAAGATGAGCACGGTAGTAAGAGATCTTAGATCCATATGAGGTCTGGTTTGAGCATTTAATTGCTTTACCATAGGGCCTCAGAATTGGGATTGATTGATTTCTAAATATTGTAAATTAGGTTCACTGCTTTGAGTTAATTTCTATGAGTTATATAGGTCCAGCTTGGATCGGTTTGCGTGTCAATTTTAGGCAATTTGAGTTCAGATTTAATCCAGTTTTGAAAGTCATCATACATTATTAGTCTAGATTAGCATGGCAACTTCCAGCCAATTAGTAGCTGACATATGGTGAGAGACAACTTTACTGCATGCCTAAGAAGACATTCAGTAGATGTTTTGCAGTTGTTCCAGGTCCTGTATCTGTTGGTTTAAGAAAGCCTGGAAAGGTATGTTGCTCTGGATTTGAAAGGGCCCTACGTGGCCTAAGATACCAGCCAAGAACATAATTAAATGGACTAAAGGCTGGTAGGTGGGTTTCATAGAATAGAAATTATGATATTCTTCCAAAAAGCATTATTAACAGGAGACTCTTGTAATAAATAAAAGCAGTCCTTGAGAAGGAAACATAGTGCTTTTAATCAATTATGTTTATGAAGCATAATCAGGTTTCATTCTTACATTAGTGATAATCATGAGAAATCAGGTTTTTTCACGCTAGTAGATCCTACCAAGGTGGCAGTTCATCATCTCCATTCCATTCGTCTTGCATCAGATGTTATATGGTGTAATTGTGGTTTGTTTCTGGCATTCTCGGTTACTTAGTAGGCCTAATAGTTAGAGACACCAGTCTTGTGAAGCTTTTTAATATTTTCTCTACTTACTGCTTTTATGTAATAATTTATAATGACATGGTACCTCAACACGTGCCACAAACTTTTTGAAGATTTGAAAATACATGGTGTTAGGAGGCATATACTACAATTTGTCCTGCTGAACCAATGAGCCATTTGACGAGTACGTGCTGGTCCGGCCAAAACATAGAAGCATTCTTCCATGTTGGCATTAGGTTACATATGAACTATCAATTAAATTGGATACATGTTTATCATATGAGCTATGTTATGAATTTATTTATTCAAATATTTCGAGTGAAGATTCCTTTTTGTTGCCCCAGTTGTTGAGGAGTCATGTAAAAGATGGTTGGTAGCATTCTTTTTGTCCTTCGTTGATTTACAGTTATCTAATTCTTTGCAAAAGTTTAGATTGTGTACTCAAGATTCAGTCGAATATGATGTTTCTCTTGAGATTCAAAATCGTCTGTGTTATTCCATTAATAGCTTTGCTTGATTGGATGTTATCTGATACTAGAATTTAATTGAAGTTTTTATTCGTATGTTCTCTGATTATCGTGAGAATCAGTGTGAGATGTGCATTTACTTTTACAGCCAAAGAAAGCTGAGGAACAGAAGCAGTGACAAGGACACTGGATCCAGATTTTTCTTGAGATCTTCATTTTCTTTAGATCTTTTATGTCAGACTTGATGTTTTATGCCTGTTTGAGTTTCTGACTTGATAGCATTTGTACGTGTGTGGTCCTAACTGGTGATTTCAACATTTGGGCTCAGTTTTTGATGTGGTGTCCTTTGTGTATGGTAAGACAGGTTTGTGAATCTAATAAATAATCCACATAAGTGATAATTTCTTGGGCCATTTTTTGGCTAATATCAGTAAACATGTCCATGGTTGTGAGCTTATAGTATTATGCAATATCATCTTCGTCTATATCATGTTGAATTCTAAGCTTCATTCATGTGATTCATTGGTCTCGTATGAGGGGTTTTTTTTACTCCATCTTGTTTGATGTCAAATCATGTTTAAATTTAAGATAGAAATCAATAGAAAGGGTATTCTAGCGAATGGTGTTGGCTGTGTGTAATAATGTGAATGAGAATTTTTACTGTCGTTTTGTGAAAGTGTGGCTATCATCTGTAACATACATATAAAGGTCAAAAATAGTTGGACTAAACTTGGCATCTATATTAGCAGGGGAGACTACTCTCCAGGACTTGGCATCTATCATAGGCTTGTTTGTATTGGACAATAGGGTTCTTGGGATCAAAAACAAAATGGTGTGACACCCTCGCCCTTCATATTGCTTAAAACTAATAGCTTAACCTGACCTTATAATTAGTTTCTTCTCCTTTGTATATATATGTTCACCATTTCTGTTCTTGTGCATTATAAAATGGTTATAATAGTATATATACGTGGAGCGATCAGTCAAACGAGAACTAAATTGTTACATCTATTAACTAGTCTTCTGCCGGATATATTTGCAGAGGAGGAGCAACGTTTGCAGCCTTGGATCTAGTCCTGCTGCAGGCTCAGCTAAGAGTGCTCGGAAGAACAAGGTGTAGGATAAGCCACAGGCATTATTGAGATTACACTGCATGTTTGGAAACGGGATAGTGTTCGGGTTGGCAATCGAACGTCTGACTGCAGAGGGAAACCAAGGGAAGGTGGCAAACTAAGAGCTTTGTATAATGATTGCGAAATTATTAGAACAGAAAGATCCGGAATATAAAATAGGGCAATAAATATCATCAACAGATGACAAAAACTCCGGAGATTTTAGGCATTTCATCGAACATTCCATGTGGATGAGTTAAACCAAGCAGGGAGGATAGGGACTATTTTAGGATTCCCAGCGACCAAGCTCTATTGGATTCTATTCTATGGCTGCTGCTGGGCGTCGATGTATCCGGCATCCACGAGCACTTTCTCCCTCTTGGCAGTCTCGATGTCATGATCCACCATCATCTTCACCAGATCCTGGAACCCCACCTTAGGCTTCCATCCGAGCGCCTTTCTCGCCTTGGTGGAGTCTCCCTTGAGGCTGTCCACCTCAGCGGGCCGGAAGTACCGGGGATCGATGACCACATGGTCCTTCCAGTTTAGTCCGACGTAGCTGAATGCGGCCTGCAGGAACTCCTCCACCGTGTGGGACTCCTCGGTGGCGACCACGTAGTCTCCGGCCTCCTCCTGCTGCAGCATCATCCACATGGCCTCGACGTAGTCCCCGGCGAAGCCCCAGTCGCGGGCGGCGGACAGGTTGCCCAGGAAGACCTTGGTCTGTAGGCCGAGGCGGATGCGGCCGACGGCCCGGGTGATCTTGCGGGTGACGAAGTTCTCGCCACGGCGGGGGCTCTCGTGGTTGAACAGGATGCCGTTGCAGGCGAACAGGCCGTAGGCCTCGCGGTAGTTGACGGTGTACCAGTGGGCGGCGACCTTGGCGGCAGCGTATGGAGAACGGGGGTGGAACGGGGACGCCTCCGACTGGGGCGGCGGCGTGGAGCCGAACATCTCAGAGGAGCCGGCCTGGTAGTAGCGGGCCGGCTTGGGGGCGCAGCGGACGGCCTCAAGGAGGCGGAGAGCGCCGGTGGCGACGACATCGGCGGTGTAGTCGGGGATCTCAAAGGAGACGGCAACGTGGGATTGGGCGGCGAGGTTGTAGACCTCATCGGGGAGGAGAGAGTCGACCCAGCGGCGGAGGGAGGATGCATCGGAGAGATCGGCATAGTGGAGCTTCATGCGGGCCTTGACGGCGTTGTGGGGGTCGACGTAGAGGTGGTCGAGGCGAGCGGTGTTGAAATTGGAGGAGCGTCGGATGAGGCCGTGCACCTCGTAACCCTTCTCCAGTAAGAACTCCGTCAGGTACGATCCATCCTGCCCCGTGATGCCCGTGATCAGGGCCACCTTGCGCCGCTCCCCCGGCATCGGCCGCGGCACCTCCCCGACACAGCTCCCCATCTGGATCTGGGACGACGCCGGCTGCGACTCCCCGTCACCAGCTAAGGAGCCGGCGGCGTCGACTTTGGCCTCGCTCTTGCCGATGCCGTTGTTGGATTCATGGGTCGCCATTTTCAGATCTGGCGATGAAGCTGAGGAAGAGGGGAGGAAATAAAGCATGTAGTGGAGACCCGTGATGGTGTCTAAAACTTGGACCCGTAACGGAATCGTGGTTTCGTGGCATGAGGGAAGATGATTGATTACATGTTTGATTGAAGCCAAAGGAACCGGTAGCGGTAGGATAAAAATAAATAGAAAACAAATGAAGAGGTGTTTGTAACTTGAGCTCAGCTCAAGTGCTATAGTTAATCATTTCAGTCTCTATATTTAAAAAAAATAGTATTAAAATTTTTATACTTATCAAGATAAAACATTTAATTTCAATTCTCCTTACGTCATTAATTTTGTCTCAAGTCTCTTTACGTCATTAACTTTGTCGATGAAAAAATCGTGCGTATTATCACGTGAAAAAAAACATAAATAAAAAAGATAAAAATATAATTTTATTATTTTTTAAATTATTAATTTTATATAAACTTTTCGCTCATGATCGATTTCCCCTTCTCTTTCCAAATTGCTCGTTCGTCGCACCTGCTCGCCCGTGGCACTTGCTCAATTATCGCTCGCTCATCACACTATACCCACATGACCTTCTTCTAGGCAAGAACTCGGAGATCCTCTTCACAAATTGGCCCAACACTAGAGGCAACATGTATGCCCTCGCTCTTGTCGTCATCTTCGCATTCGCCTTTTCCTTCCTCTATAAATAGTTCCACCACTACCGCCTCATCAGGTTGAGAGTTGGTTATATCAGCGAGGGGCTCACCTAGATTGTGCTGCAAGCACTATGTGTCGGCCTCACCTACCTCGTGATTCTTACGATCATGTCATTCAATGGTGGTGTGCTAATCGTCGTCATCGCCAAGCATGCCCTAAGGTTATTGCTCTTCATAATGGGATGTGTTGAAAGATGTTGTTAGCAGTCGATTGGCAGCATGAAGGGTAATCTTCTGCCCATGACTTGCCGACATTATGTGTGTGGTGTGAGTTTGAAGTATCATGAAGTCATGCATCTTAATAAGTCTTTTAACCTTTCTTGGCATTGGAATTCATATATCGGAAATCTCTGTGTAACCATTATGCATTTGTGCTGAAGAAGAATGGTTGGTGCCTTGTGACCAATTAAGACAGCAACAACATTCATGCATGATTCTGAAATAACACAGGCCATTACATTTTGTCGAAATATGCAAATACTGTGATTGCTTCATAATCAAATATTTTGCTACTATTTGTCTACAATCATCAGACAAAAAAGGGTGTTAATCTCCCTTTACTTCAGAGTAGATTCCTAACACTGGGATCATATTTCATGTCATGTAGTCCAATCGAGAGACGTGACCAATGTTACTTCTGAGATGATTCTATCACCCACTTTTCAGCTTGACTGCACAATTAACAAGTCGGCTTTTGTCTCTGGATTGCTTTTTGATTTGTTAGATGCGACTCTCTTAGGATCTTACTGATCTTATATTTATTAAGTTATAGGAGTCATAAATCCTAAATTAACCGTCATTTTCTTAATTAAAAAAGACTAATTAGAATTAGAAAGAAATTTAATTAGAGTAGGAGTTTTTTATAATCACACCTTTGATAAAAGTTAGCTAGGAGTTAGGAGTTAAGTTAGGAGATGAAATTTATTAGAAGTATGAGTTATATTAGGAGTTAGGGTTTTGATACCCTATATAACCACTTGTAGCCATCATATTTTCATCATGAATAGATCAGTCTATTATGACCAACAACTAAGGAGGGAGGAACCCCTATAGAGTTCCAAGGAAGGCTAATCCCCTATAGAGATCAATCCAAGCTTAGAATCTTATGGGGTTCTAATACTTAGTATTAGAGTAATGTTCCTTGGTGCTTTGTTGCCCTTCCATAGCCATCCATCATCTTCATCCAACCGCCCAAGCAATTCCCAAAATTATTAAGATCGTCGTCAACTCTATCGTCATCACCACTACCATATATCTCCCTTGCAATCCCCACAAAAATTACATCAGGTTCTGATAATCTACCTTACTGGTGCTGTAATTTAGTTATCATAAATCCAAAATCCAAAAAAGTGTTATCCTATTACGCTGCACAAACTTGTTGTCACAAAGTTACTATCTTTACGATGAAAGTTAAGTTACAAATTTTAGACACATACTACTACCCTATCTTTGATCTTGTCGCCGCTATTTTACTGTCATATCTTCTACATATTTTATGACGGCTTTGGCATTTCTCATAAGTGGATTTTCTTTGGGTTCTGCGTAAAAGTTCTTGATACAAACCACTGAAACTTTTACGTCTAAACTGCTAAACTTTAAATGTAAAAATCTACTTCAGCACCTTGTACTCCTTGATCTTGCCGAATTATGGCTACCATATTCTCCTATGAATTTTATGATGGCATTAGCTTTTCTTAGAAGCAGATCATATTGAGTTCTACATTAAATTCCTGATATGAACTGCTAAAAACTTTATGTTCAAACTATTGAAATTTTTGAAGTAAAATTCTACCACTATACCTTTTGTCATTCTTTTCCACGTAACCCCTTAGATCCTACCAAATTTGCTGCTACCAACCATATTATCTTTAAGGTACCCCTCTAGCCTTAAGACATAGTAGTTGTAGCCTATTTCTAAACTTTATACCAACCTAAATAGTAGAATAAACTGTAGCCCAAACAGTGGTCTATCACAGCCATAATCGTCCATCACCAATCTTTACCTTTCGCAACAACTTATCCCTCAATGAACCTATGCCCTTGACCCATCAATAAAAGAAAGATCGTAATATCTTAGATCTGAAGATGCACGCAATGGCATTAGAGGATTTAATCGATGCCAAGTTGAAGGCGTTTGAATCACGCATGGAGGACAAATTACATGCCTTATTCTCAGAATTTAGAATTGGACGATCTTCAAGTTCGATGAAATCACAGCAAGGTGAAAGTTTAAATCATAAAGAGAGGACTCCCTAGGAAGTACAAACCATGGATTCAGTGCAACCATGCATGTGGGTGGACTTCCCTCGATGGGAAGACGGAGACCCGACGGGATGGCTTTCACACGCAAACCGTAACTTCTGCTATCACTGGACACCAGAGACTTCCATGGTGGATGCCACTGCCATTCATCTCAAGGGAGATGCAATACAATGGTACAATTGGCTTGAGCACACCCAAGGAGTTCCAACGTGGAGACAATTAGAGAGTGGCTTGCCGATCCACTTTAGACCATCCAAATACGAGAATATCGACGGTCAACTCGCGAAGATCCTATAAACCTCCACAATCCAAGAATACAAAACCAAGTTTGAGAAATTATCTAACCAAGCAATTATTAGGGACATTCATCAAAGGACTAAAGCCATAAATAAGAGGAGAAGTAAAAGTGTGGTAACCCTACACCTTAATGACCGCAATCTCCTTTGCCCGAATCCAAGAAGAGCGACTCAACCAAGTTGTTCGAAGGACGAGAACCACACCACGACTAGCAGCGTATAAACCTCCAGCACCGTATACTTTAAGTTGTCTCTCTCAGCCGAAGAAATTGACAAGAGAAGAACTTTGCAACAGATCGACAAAGGGCTTATGTTTTATTACAACGAACCGTAGAGCCACAACCATCGCTGTAAAAGGGGATGATTTATTCTGATGGAACCCATTGATGATTCAAAACATGAAAAGGAGGACCTCAAGCATGAGGAGGAAGATTCACAGCTAGTCGATAGCATGGTGCCCGCAGACGATGAAAGTTTGAGGATTTCTCAAACAACAGCCAATCACCATCCTCATCGACACTGAAAGCACCAATGATTTCATGAACAACAAGTGTGCTTCTAGATGCTACTTCGTATTGAAGATTGCAGCAAGTTCGACATCAAGGTCACCAACGGTCGAATTTTGAAGTGTGGTCAAAGATGCCCGCATGTCAAGTTGATGTTGCAAGAATAGGAAATCATTGTTGACTTCTTCCTCCTCCACTCGATGATTATGAGGTGGTGCTCAGCATCGAATAATTGACTATGCTAGGTGATGTTTACTGAAATTTTTTGAAGTTAATTATGAAAGTTTTTAGCAAAGGTAAATAAGTGATCCTATGTAGGATATGCAGGAGCGACATGACAACGATTTTAATGCAACGCATGAAGAAAGTTTTGTAAAAAGTGCATAATGGTTTCCTAATGCAACTTCAGCATCAACATATGAGGGAGCCAATAAAAATCGAAGACTCAAATCTTCTCTAATTGTTAGCTAAATTTTTAGATGCCTTCGTTTAACCGTGTAGTCTACCCCCTACTTGACTGCACGATCATCGGATTCTGATCCTACTGGGTAAACCACCATCAAATACTTAGCCATATCACTATCCTCACCTTTAGAAGGCCGAAATAGAGAAGATTTTAACAGAATGTGGCAAATGTGCATAGACTACTAAGCCCTTAATGACATAATGGTCAAGGACAAGTACCCTATTCCTATGATGGATAAATTACTTGACGAATTAAAGGGAGCACAAGTCTTCATGAAGTTGGATTTAAGGTCTGGATATCATCAAATTTGGGTGCGTGAAGAAGACATACTGAAGACTGCCTTTCGAATGCACAATAACTACTACGAATTTTTGGTAATTCCCTTCAGTCTCACCAATGATCTCTCCACATTTCAGAGCCTCATGAATGATATTTTCTAAAGTTATCTTCATAAGTTCATGTTGGTTTTCTTTGATGACATCCTTATTTATAGCCCTTCACTTGAAAATCACCTCCATCACTTACGACTTGTTTTGATGATTCTTCGAGAGCATACTCTTTTTGCCAAACAATTGAAATGCAGCTTTCTTCAGCATAATGTGGAGTATCTTGGGCACATCATCTCGGAGGAAGGTGTAGTGGTGGACCCTTCAAAGATCAAGGCAATGTAAAGCTAGTCGACACTTAAAAACGTAAAGGCGCTGCGTGGGTTTCTCGGACCGGCAGGCTACTATCGCAAGTTCGTCAAGGATTGTGAAAAGAGCAGTGTCCTCCTCATATCCTTGCTAAAAAAGAATGCTTTTTAGTGGTCAGACAAATCCTCTACTGCCTTTGACACTCTCAAAGCAATAATGATGTCTCACTCACGCTAGCACTACCCAACTTCGACAAGATGTTCATCATTGAAGCGGATGCATCCGGAGTAGGGATCGATGTCATCCTCATGCAAGAAGGTTGACCCCTCATCTACACTAGTAAAGCATTATCTCCTTTCCACCTAAAAATGTTCATCTATGACTAGGAGATGCTTGCGATTGTGCACGTGGTAATAAAATGGAGACCTTACCTAATCTGCTGATGTTTTCAAAAAAAGATCAACTATAAGAGTCTCAAATACTCTTTGGAGCAGAAGATATCATCCCCCGAGCAATAAAAATGGGTAACAAAATTTCTCGGATATGATTATGAAATCATTTATGAAAAAGGGAAAGAGAATATGGTTGTAGATATGCTCTCCCGATTACCCAAGCAAGCTGAAATTTCGACCATCTATCTTCCGATTAGCAACTTCCTTGAAGACATCAAGAAAGAATGATGAGAGGATCCTGAAGTAAAGAAAACCATCAAAAAATTAGAAGATTAACTAGGCTTCGTGGCGCACTTCAGTTGGGATTCGAAGGACTTACGCTATAAGGAATGCATAATACTCGTGCCGAATTCTCCTTGCATAAAGATCATCCTATAAGAGATACATTCCACACCAACGGTAGAGCACTCCAGATTCCTTCAAACTTATAAGAGGATTAAACAAAACTTTTATTGGAAAAGAATGAAGGACGTTATTGCTGAATTTGTAGCGTTATGCGACACATGCCAATGACATAAAAGTGAAATAGTGGCAAGCCCCGGGAAGTTGTAACCTCTACCCATACTAGACTCGGTGTGGATCGATATATCAATGAACTTCATCGAAAGCCTGCCCCCATATCAAGGAAAAGAAACAATCTTCATTATGGTCGACCGTCTCACAAAGTATGCTCACTTTTGTGTCGTTCGCAACACTTATGCTACCACCAGCATTGCTTGGATTTTTATGGATAATATTATAAAATTATATGGGATACTTGGATCTATTGTGAGCAATCATGATAGGGTCTTCACTAGTAAATTTTAGATAGAGCTTTTCTAGATGCAGGGCACCAAACTGAAGATGAGCACAACATACCATCCTCAGATCGACGACCATACTGAAATGATGAACAAGTGCTTGGAGACATACCTCATATGTTTCACTAGTGACCGGCCAAAAAAATGGATAAAGTGGCTCCATTGGGTTGAGTGGTGGCGTAATACGACTTCTCATTCTTCCACTAAATATACTCCTTATGAAGCAGTGTATGGCCGACCGCCCTATCTAATCCTAAAATATGTAATCGACTTAACCAAAATAGACCAGGTGGATAAGGAACTCATGGACAAGGATCAAGTTCTGAAATTAAAGGATAATCTTTTAACGGCCCAAGCAAGGATAAAGCAATAGTATGATATGCACAAAAGTGAGAGGGAATTCTCAATAGGAGATTGGGTCTTTCTTCAGCTCTAGCTCTACAAA
This sequence comes from Ensete glaucum, assembly GCA_021527575.1. Taxonomy (NCBI): domain Eukaryota; kingdom Viridiplantae; phylum Streptophyta; class Magnoliopsida; order Zingiberales; family Musaceae; genus Ensete; species Ensete glaucum. The sequence goes on from CM038552.1 coordinate 40,631,867, forward strand.
CAGACATTCATCTACACTAGAGTATCTATGAAGCTATCACCTTGCTTCTACAGGCCATATCAGATCATAAAGCACATTGGAGTAGTGGCATACAAGCTGGACCTACCTATAGACTTCAAGATCCATCTAGTCTTCCATGTATCATGCATGAAGCCCAAGCTTAGAGAAAATGAGATGGCCCAAAGTCACTTATCGGATATAACTACCTATGGTGAAACCCAAATCCAACTGACGTCCAACAACTGAGGTGTTGGTATAATGGGTAAGTCTATCTGCCGAAGATGCCACATGGGAGGACTATGAAGACTTGAAGATAAAATTTTCGAAGTTCATGAAGCCTCAACCTTAAGGACAAGGCTGACTTGAAGAGGGTGGGTCTGTTAGGACCTTAGCCGAATCAGGTCCTACATTTATTAACTCATAGGAGTCATGAGTCATGTAAACCCTAAACTGGCCGTCACTCCCTTTAGTTAAAGAGGTCAGCTAGGGTTAGGGAGAAATTTAATTAGAGTATGAGTCCTCTATTAGCCACCGGCCACACCCTTGGTAAAAGTCAACTAGGAGTTAGAAGTTGGTGAGGAGATAGAGTCTATTCGAAGTAAGAGTCCTATTGTGAATTAGGATTTTTATACCCTATATAAGAACTTGTAGCCACCACCTTTTCATCATGAATATAGATTAATCTTTTTCGGCCATTGTGGCAGACTACCAAGGAAGGAAGAACCCTTATAGAGTTTCAAATAGGGCCGATCCCCTATAGAGATCAACCCAAGTTTAAAATCCTATGGGGTTCTAACATACCCTTTCGCTTAAGATGAACTCAATGATCAAACACTTTAAAATATTACACACCATGCATGATCTTTAAACTTCCATGTAAAAGCTTTCTCCTTATGGTATTTTAAGTAAGCAAATGCAATCGACGAGCTGCTACGAATAAAGCTATAAATAAGGTATTTGATGTAATGCTAATATATGTTCATATCTTTTGATTTTGTTCTTGCTTTCCATAATATGTAGAGGTCTTATAATAGACTTAGTAGTCCCAGTTTGGTGGGCTTCTATGATTATTTTAGGCTTTTTATAAACAAATATTACGTCATGTAGGCATTTATGGATATTTTGGTCTATAGTGGACCATCTTAGACCCTTTCTTATGCAATCGTTTAGAGCTTGTAAAGTCTATGTTTGTAATTTACATTGGCTATAAAGTGTTTTCTCTAACTCATCTTTTCTTTTGTAGGTCCTAAGGGATCATGAGAGGTTTCGGGGAGACTAATCCTTTATGGGCAGACATGCAAGGATGTCGCATGACTTAAGCAAAACCAACTAAGTTCGTGATAGTTGGTATTAGAGTAGGATAATCACACATAGAAACAATTGGTATACAAATATGAGTGACCTAACAAGGCTATGTTGAGGGCAGCCAACATGGGTGACTGTTTACGAGAAATAAGCGTTGAGATGTAAGAAAAGGAGTCCTTCAAAAGAGTGAGCATCCGAGATTAGCATTCAGAGGAATAGTCAACCCTTTGTGTATGAGGCACCATGAGGACAAGCAAGCTGGGAAGAATGCCTATATAGTACACAGAAGTTAGGATAGTTGAGTTTGAGCTATGGCTCGATATTGGCAATCAAACTTGATAGCCCTTAAGGCAAGCGGGATGCTTGGTAAAGGATGAAACTATGTAAGGTGGGATGGGTTGCTCAGCGACCGAGAGAGTTGTGTAAAACTCAAAGAGGTGAGGGGAATTACTATCTGAAAGAATTCGGTACTTATACAAAGACTTATGTACAGATAATAGATTATTCATAGCTATCCCAAGGCAACCTAAACTTGGTGCCATGGAGTATTGAAACTTTCTTTTTAGCATAATAATGATACATTCATAAGAGGTGAAGTATACAACAAGTTTAACATGTTGCTAAGCTTAGAAGGGTGCAACAGAGTCATAATCTAGAAAATGTGTTTGTGAGGGCAGAATAATTCATAATTTGTTTAGCAAGGTGGAGTAGTCCAAGGGGATGTTGGTCTCAAAAACTTCCAGAGGGAAGGATGTGAAGAGAAAAGTTACTCCAACGGGACATATATCTAGGAGAGATAAATCTCAATTCTCCAGATAGAGAATCATGTGCAATGAACCTCACATGTTGAGAAGGAATATCTCAAGACAATAACTCCATAAATTTCAATAGACCGAACGAGCGGTGAAAAGTCATCGTATGATCTCGCATGAAAAAATACATTGGTGAATGCATTACGAGATCAACTAGGGGAGCAACTCAATACAATATCAAATGAAGGCACACTTAGGGTTAATATGGAAATCAGACTATACAAAGGGCTAAATCATGGAATGGTGGATGCGAGGGCCACCATCAACTCATGGAATGGTGGAACATGGTGAAGTGCCCAAGCCACATGAAGAGAGTCAATATAGGAGATAAAATATAAAATGGAGGCATAAAGATTTTCTTGGATAGAGGTCAAGGATAAAAACTCTTGTAAAGGCAAGAGCGGGATCATGTCATTCAATGAGTTCTTCATTCTGATAGAGGGGATTCATCCTGCATAGTGCTAAAGACGAAGGGAGCTTCAAGCACATGCACCTTATCTCAAAGAAGTATTTGACGGAGGAATTAAGGTGACTCAACTTGCAAAAGTGAAGCTAGGGTTAGAAGGCCTTGGTACAGGGCAAGAGGACATGACGACGAGTACTCTTAAATAATATGCTGTAGCACTACTATTCAGGTTGTCCCAAAGGAAGCGATATGCAGTAGAGATTATACTGGGGAGCAAGGGCTCACGATGAAAATAATGGTGCACTAATTTTAACAAAACCAGTATACTTCGAGAGCTACTAGGAGACTAACTATCCTAGAGCTATACTTCATTTAGGTGTGACTTGAGAGTGGGTGGACGAAGATCGATTGTCAAATGAGTGAACACAATTGGAGGTGGCAGGGTCCTTATGATGTATTGATAGAGACCACATATGGATATATCAGTGTCTGAGTTTATCATACGAAAATCTAAATGTAATGGAAATGTCATTATGAGATTGCATTGTGCAGCATATCATAGTGGAACAGTTCGAGACAATATAACATATACAGGAGAGGTCCCACGAGGGACTTGATCATGCAAATGTATTATCAAGAGTTATCGAGAGCTTCACTTTAGTGAATATGATGACAAGAAAGGACTATAGATTTAATGAGTGAATGCTATGGTACCACAGAGGTGGGTCTTACATGCATGCATCAAATTTTACATTAGATGAAAACCTTAGTCATTAACATATGGGGGCTGTGCATGACCGAGAAGAATTATGAGTGCAGGTACTAGTAAGTATCATAGAGGGACTTAATCATACAAATATATAATCAAAGCGATTGGAGAGTTGGACTGCTCTAGGGCTCATATTCACTTAAGGAAGCTTAGCAAGTTAAAAGATAAGGTCAGGTAATTTAACATTGCTACTAAGGAAGCAAAGAAGAACAAAAGTGACGCAAGACCTGCAATATGATGGCAGAGGCCGTGTATGAGAGTTGTAATTTATCTTTCCATCAACTAAGGGGAACTGCTCGGAGAATATAGAGGTGTTAAAACAAGTGGTCGAAAGAGGCAATGAAGCAATGATGAGTCTAGAGGGACTCAGCTATTTAAAAATCAAGTGTCAGTTAGAATGAAGGTGGACTTAGAGTAGTGTCATAATGTCGTAGAGGAGTTTCTATCGATCATAAAAAAAGGGACATAGATACGAGGCAACAAATAGTAGGGTCATAGGCATAGAAGCGCCATGGTATCATGGAGATAAGACTTCCGTGGAGTCATCGATCCCTTGCTCTCATATAGGGAGAGTGTTGGTTGTAAAAGGGGCCAAGGAGGTGGAGAATACAGAGATAAACTCCAAGTATCGATACAAGGCCAATGGGAAAAGAATAGGGTACTTCGTAAGACCAATGTTAATAGGCTTCTCATCATGATAATTGAAAGTTCAGGACTTCAGGTTGATGCAAGAGTATTCAACTAAGGAATGAAATATATAGTATACAATATTATACTTTTTCTACTCAAAGGAGTAGGCGGTAGAGATGATGTAAAAGATAATACAATCCTGGAAGCAACCAATCCTATTAGAGATTAGCTCCAAGTTGAGGCAAAAATTTACTTTTTTCGGGCAAAACTTTTTACATTCCGGAAGGTCGATGATAATGAGAAGGTGAATCACAATAGCTAACTCAATGTAAGGAGTGTAAATAATTTGAGTACTTTAGAAGTGTGAGCAAAGAGTAAGCGAAGGCTAATAACTAGCTTAATGTATGAAGTACAACCCTAAATGAAGCGGGAGAAGTCGAGTAACCTTTATCTTCTCAATCCTCAAGAAATTGGATGAAATCGAGTTCCTTAATCTCTTATTTATCTAGCAGTGGAGCTCTGCATAAGTTTAATAATCCTTCAAAGAAACTTAGCATAAGACAATAATTGTTAAATCTATACCAATGGTGATCGATGCCATTGGGAGAAGAATGTCTGCTTTCTTTTACAATAGAATATCAATCAAAAGTGTAAGTAATACAAACCTACTTAGAGATAACAAATAAGTTGAAGAGGAATGATAGACAAATTTTATAAAGGAAAGACCCAAAGAATATTAAAGTTGTAAGGCGATGCTCGTAAAGTTCCAATAAGCATTTATCTAGTTCAAGTGGCATGAGATGTTTAAGATATCAGTGCATAATAATGAAAGTCTTTTCCTTCATTAAAGGATCGGTAGGAATTGACAAGGATCAGCACAATAATTATTCAATGATCGTTCGAAGAAACTTAGCATAAGACAATAATTGTTAAATCTATACCAATTGTGATCGATGCCATTGGGAGAAGAATGTCTGCTTTGTTTTATAATAGAATGTCAATCAAAAGTGTAAGTAATACAAACCTACTTAAAGATAACAAATAAGTTGAAGAGGAACGATAGACAAATTTTATGGAGGAAAGACCCAAAGAATATTAAAGTTGTAAGGCGATGCTCGTAAAGCTCCAACAAGCATTCATCTAGTTCAAGTGGCATGAGACATTTAAGAGATCGATGCATAACAATGAAAGTCTTTTTCTTCATTAAAGGATCGGTAGGAACTGACAAGGATCAGCACAACTCAATCGACTCCACACTTGAGTCAAAGTCATTGGCGAGTTAAAGCAGCATGACAGATCAAAGTTCAACTACTCAACAACAACGACGGAGAGCAGTTGGGAGCCAATATGTGAATTGCATTTGGAGCAAAAAATTAAAAATTTAACAAAAGTAAGGAGATGCAGCATTCACAAAAGCTTCGACAAAGATGTCAAAGGAATAAGTGAGGGAGATTATTACGAATAAAGCTATAAGCATGGTGTTTGATATAATGTTTATGTATGTCTGTGTCTTTTGATTTTATTCATGATTTGCACAACATGTAAAGAGCTTATAGTAGGCTTGGTAACCCTAGTATGGTGGGATTTTATAGTTGTTTTAGGCTTATAAACAAAGGTTGTGTCATATGAGCACTTGTAAGGATTTTAATCTATAATGGACCATCTTAGACCTTTTATTATACGACCCTTCAGAGTTTGCAAAGTCCATGTTTATAATTTGCATTGGCTATAAAGTATTCTCTAAAATGGTTGCTTATGGATCTCAAGTGGAATGTTGTAGGTCATAAGGGATCATACGAGTAGGTCATAAGAGATTGACCTTTTGTGGACGAACACATAAGAGTATCACACGATTTAGGCAAAAACAATTAAGTCCGTGACAAAGTGGCAAATGAGCAAAATCGATTAGAAAGAGGAGGTGCGGTAGGCGACAAGCGAGCAGTTTAGAAAGAGGAGGAGAAGACAAAATCGATTATGGATAAAATGTTATATAAAATTAATGATTTAAAAAATAATAAAATTATATTTTTATTCTCTCTATTTACATTTTTGTGATAATATATGTAAGTTTTTCATCGACAAAGTTAACAAGATAAGGAGAATTTGGATTAAATTTTCACCTTAGTAAGTGTAAGGAGAATTTGGATTAAATTTTCACCTTAGTAAGTGTAAGTTTTCATATACTGCTTTTAAAGTATAAGGACTGAAATAATAATCATGATTAACTATAATATATAATTACCCCTCATTTGGATCCAAAATATGTTAAAAGGTCAGTCTAAGTGGCCACACAACTAAATTTGGGGAGATAGTCGATAGTTCTCTCCTGAGCTCGAGAATTTTTCGCGTGCTCCGATTCAATAAATAGTTCCTCCAAGTGGGAATTAAAAAAATACGAAGGCATTTTAGCGTTTGCTGATAAATCTGTTCTAATGCTTAAATTAAAAGGTGTTTCGTGATGGGACAGTGAATTTTCTGAATTTGAAATAGAGAAGAAAAAGAATTTATTAGTGGAGTAAGAGGGAGAGGTTTTTCTATCTACATCTCTTACGAGTTTCTCTTGAGATGGGTTGAACCTTCAGTATATTTAGTTTCACCTTTTTTTTTGTTCTTGGAGTGAGTATAAATTTTAAATATAGCGATAAACATTATAAAAATAAAGACTAAGCGAATCATGGTTCATAGTAAAACAAAAATTCTTACGAACCTTTCTAACGTCGGAAGATGTCTTCATAACTCCTGTCATGAAAATTTTGAGCAGTTGCAAAAAAGTTACAGTGGATATGTGATAAACAATATATATATATATAAAGAATGACTAATCTCTTTTGGCATTAAGAATTAGACTTGTGTGGTCTTGTTATTGCTCTAAACATGGGTTAGGTGGATTAGAGGCCAATTGCAAAGTCATAATGGATCAGGGAGGTGTTAGCTCTATCAAAATGTCATAAGTGTGTTATGTATGCTTTATTCTTTAAGAGTTGTTATGCTAATGTGATATCAAAATGGAGCCCACCAAAAAAAAAAAAAAATAGTGATGCCAACATAGGGAATTCAAGATGAGTGTGGATGGTCTCCTAGACGATGATCACTGAGGTTGCCATACGTAAATATTTGGTTGGTGTCAAACATTCTTACATCGTATTTCGTACTAAAATAATATTATACTGATTTGATTTAATAAAAATCTACATCATAATAATTTGACTTAACAAATATGATCTTATTTGTGGAATTATAACATTTTAATCAGATATTATGATTAAAGTTCTTTTTTATTATTTTCAAGGATTCTGCTGACAAGAAATTTTTATTTTTAATTTTAATTGATGGATTAATATAAAGTAGAATAATTATAACATCTGTGGGTCGCCGGTAGGGTTCGCTATCCTCCACCCCGACGGGTAGGCAAATCGACGTACGCGTATCATACCTAATTGGTGTGACATGCTCGTAGGAATCGGCCATCAAGAATGTACGTAATGTGGATATAGTGGAATTGCAGATATCTTTGGAAAATCCAGCTATATAAGTGTGATCATTTACAAGAGCAATTAAGAGATTTGAGGTATGTGCCATCAAGAATGTAGCAGCAGTCACTGTGTTTCTAATACTAAACACTCGTTAAAACTTGCACATAAAAATGTTTTACTCCCAAGTATAAATAGAAGCTTCTGAAGGTAACTCAGAGGTCAAAATGGATCTGAAATCTGATGGTTCCTCCAAAAGCATTCTGATTTCCTTCATGAAATACATGATAAATCCTTCGTTTTTATAAATCGCTGGAGCGATTAAAAAATACATCTCGCAAGACTGGTTGATGATACATCAGAAAGAAGAATCCTTCGTATTCAAAACTTTTACTACCATCGCATCTGTCTCGATTATAATTCTGGAAATATCCTCTTAAGAGCATCATCCATCACCCACTTCTCTCTCTCTCTCCCTCTCCCTCTCCCTCTCCTCTCTCTCAACGAACTCTCCATATCCCACGCAGGAAACTAAATTAAAATTTAAAATATAACTTAGCTTCGAAGAAACCCTAATAAACATTCAAGAAAAAAAAAAAAAAAACTCCAAAACCATCAAACCATCACGAGAAAAAATAGCAACTTTGGCCCATTTTCTCGGTCGTTGGCAGCCATGCGTTTAAAAGTTCAACGTTGAAAGGGACTGACTGTACCAGAAGAACTTTTGGTTAGATACACTGGCATATTCCAATCTCTTCACGTCAAGATTTAATGGGAGATGTTATCTATCTAACATGAAATTGCCGGGAAAGGCTGAGATAAGTGAACAGGTGAGTGTGTTGGCCCAAAACACCGTTGGTTGCCGCGTGCTCAACGACATTAAGAAGGTTCGGTATGCGCGTGCCACTACGCCCTCCGTTCATCCTCCATCGCTACCATCTTCTAGAACGCATTGGTTTCTGTGCACGCAGCGACTTCCGAGAGGGACAGGAAACCGATGGTGGTAGCTGACACCAGTGGTAGATGGGAGCTACCATTCATCCCCTCTGCCCCTCGTTAAATGCACTTGGAGATGCCTCCCCATCCCAATCCAGCTTAAAGTGAAGGTAGCACCAGAGATCGAAGATGGCTCCCGGCACCCCAGTCCTTCCCACCAACGAGCAGACCCTGAGGGCGAGCTTCGTCCGGGACGAGGACGAGCGTCCCAAGGTGGCTTACAACCACTTCAGCCGTGACATCCCCGTGATCTCGCTCTCCGGGATTGATGACGACGCCGCGGGCGGCAAGAGGGCGGAGATCCGCCGCAAGATCGTGGAGGCCTGCGAGGACTGGGGTATATTCCAGGTGGTGGACCACGGGGTGGACGCGGGCCTTATCTCCGACATGACTAGGCTGGCCAAAGAGTTCTTCGCGCTGACCCCCGAGGAGAAGCTCCTGTTCGACATGTCCGGCGGGAAGAAGGGAGGGTTCATCGTCTCCAGCCACCTCCAGGTACACCAGTCACCGCTCTTGGATACTCGATCACATGCATACGAATGAGGCTGTTTACTTGATGTGTTGCTCAGGGCGAGGCAGTTCAGGACTGGAGGGAGATCGTGACGTACTTCTCATACCCACTTCGGGCTCGGGACTACTCACGGTGGCCGGACAAGCCGGAAGGGTGGAGATCCGTGGTGGAGTCGTATAGCGAGAAGCTGATGGGCTTGGCGTGCAAGCTCTTGGAGGTGTTGTCTGAGGCCATGGGGCTCGACAAGGAGGCCCTCACCGAGGCCTGCGTCGACATGGATCAGAAGGTGGTCGTCAACTACTACCCCAAGTGCCCCCAGCCGGACCTCACTCTTGGCCTCAAACGACACACCGATCCCGGCACCATCACCCTCCTCCTCCAGGACCAAGTTGGTGGCCTCCAAGCTACCAAGGATGGCGGCAAGACATGGATCACGGTTCAGCCTGTGGAGGGAGCTTTTGTGGTCAACCTCGGGGACCATGGCCATGTGAGTGCCGCTCCTCATCAAGTCAACTGACTCTTGTCTCTTTATGGTCTCTTCAAAGAAGAGCCAGAATCTAAATCCCCTTTCTCTGAGGCAGTTTCTGAGCAATGGGAGGTTCAAGAATGCAGACCACCAGGCTGTGGTGAACTCAAACTGCAGCAGGCTCTCCATTGCCACGTTTCAGAACCCCGCGCCGGAGGCAATCGTGTATCCGCTGGCAGTAAGGGAGGGAGAGAAGCCGATTCTGGAGGAGCCCATGACGTTTGCCGAGATGTACCGCAGGAAGATGAGCCGAGACCTCGAGCTCGCCAAGCTCAAGAAATTGGCCAAGACGGAGCAGCAGCAGCAGCAGCCGGAGCTACTGGAGAAGACTAAGGACATCAACTTGGCCAAGGCTAAAGGCCTCGATGAGATCCTGGCTTAATACATATGGGTAGAGGTCTTTATCATCTTCCATGTCTGTCCTACTTTGGCTTACTTGTCTGGTTTGTTGGTCGATTCTGTAATAAGTTTTCCCGTTATATGGACTATGAATCCATCATCCTTTGTCGGTTCACTGTCTGATAAGATCTCCTGTGTCTTTCTACATCTTCCTACATAGAAAACATTCAAGGAAAACTGAAGGAATTCTTTCTGAATCAAGGTAAGAACTCTTATGTAATTCGAGCATATATATAGGAAGGTGTTTGGATCTTTGAAGCATACATTTTTTTGATGTTTTTACTATGTAACGATTTAGAAATCAAGTGAACAGAAAATAGATATTGAATTTTGATTCCTTTCAATGATGGTGCTCATCGTGCTCTGTTTTTGAATGCTTATATTTATTGTCTTATTAATATAGCCTGTACCTGTCCTACTCATGTTTGAAGATTCTCAAGAGATCAATCATCTTATAATTAAATTGGGGAAAAAAAACCCATCTGTTGGGTGGCATAAGATCAATTGTAATAGGTGTGATGGAGGTGTTATTATTCAGCATGATGGTGGTAATTGTGCCTCGTAATTGCCACCATTAAGAAAGGTTTAAGAGCTGCACATGTGGAATTAGATTCAAAGTCCTTCCTCCTTGGAATGTTATAAATATGACTTGGAGGATATTTCTTCTTTGCTTTCTTTTGTTTTGTTTTTTTTTGGGAAGTTAGAATATCTAATATGTTTAGAAAATATAATAGAGTGATCCTTCCAGCTTTTGTGTTGTTATCCTATCATGTAAAAAAGAGGATTTTGTAAGTGCTTATCAAGTAATATATTATTAAAAATAAAAAAATTAAAATTTTAGACCAACCAATTTGAGAGGATATTTATATTTCAGAAAATTGGTATTGACAATCTGGGGTCAAAAATCTAAAGAACAACATCTCAAAGAGGTACTTTATGAAACATAATCATGAAACTTGATTTTTTTTTTTTTTTTACTTAAAGAGAAAGAATGTATGTTGCCTTTGGCCTCTTGTTATATGATTATGTTTTTTTGGATTTTAAAGTAAAACTAAAAAATTATCTGATTTCCCACACACAACCAAGTTTTTTTTTTTTTTTTTTGTATCAACCTTCTTTTTTTATGGATAAAATTAAGGATAACCAAGTTGAGATCAACTTAGGACTTCATGAGACCTATTTCCACATCAAACCATCTAATCATACAATTTTGGAGCTTAAGATAAATTAATATAACTATCTATTATTTAATTAATTTAGTAATGACTTGATCATCGTATCAAATAGAATTTATTCTGATGGAGGAACCTCCTCTCAATACATTCTCATCGTTGTTGCATGATGAAAAACCTAGAGGTTCTTCTATCATAATATCCTAACTTATATAAAAGTCCTGTAAAGATTGCTTAAGCACTACTTGAATTACTAATATGATCACTATGAAAGAGATAAATACTATATATCTTCCCAAGTAGATTAACAAAACTGAGACGATGTTAAGAGAGAGAGAGAGAGGAGTCTGAACGTGTTGTAAGAGAAGATTTCTTAGATTCAAAATATTCAACATCTTAATTAAAATAGATTATATTATTATAATTTGATGGTTATATAGTCAGAATAAAGTAAATTATTTATTTTGGTGGTATTTGTTAGGCTAGTGTGGGATCCATCATGAATTAAAAATTGGGTTAGTTCGACCTTGATCTTGTTGAGGTGCCTCTGTCTAAGCCAAGTTGCTTATCAATCTGTATTGTATCGCTTTGAGTTGTATCGACTTATACAAGAAACCTTGGAATTCAAATAGAAAAAGGATGGTGTTATCCACATGTCAACATTTATTTTCTAAGAATTAGCAAGTAAAAAAAAATGCAAAAACGTAAACTTGATCGTTAATTTTTCTCACAAATATGTATAATAATAATAATTATTATTTTTAATCTTATGACATTGGTTTAGGGTGCTTTTTTTACGATAGTAAAAGGTTAATAAAATATATTACAAAACCAAGTTTATTTGGATATATTGTGATTAGGTTGGAAGTGAGTTTAGATAGGGAAATAGTTGGATTAGAATAGCTCTGCAGGTTTCCCATTTGTGTTGGAAGCGGCCGTTATCCCCAACATCACCCGCAAGTATGGCTCGATCCTATTAGAATTCCTCTTCTTAAGCGCGTTCGACTCGATTAAAGTCGGTTGTTAGAGTCGGTTGAGTGAGAGGGAAAGGTAGGAGGGGGAAGAGAGGGCGGCGTGATGAGGCAGCGGAGGGCGATCCTGGTGGGCTTTGCCGTCGCCCTCTTCCTTGGTGTCGCCGTGTACTTCCGGCTGTGGGCCATCGACCGCCAAGACGACTCCACCGCCACGGCCGATGACCGCGAAGCCCTTCGGTCTGCAACCGTGTCCCTGGCTTTTGCTCTTTTTCTTGTGGCACGTGCTTTCCATCTCGATGCATCGATCTACTGACATCATCTTGATGCTTTCGTTCCTCGATCTTTAGTTTTTATGTGATTGCTCCCAATCTTATGGCTCGATGTAGATATACTCTGCCTTATTCTTGTTGTTGTTGTTGTTGTTGTTGTTTCGTGTCGATCTGTCCTTAACTATGCAGTTCTAGTAGGTTAACGAGTTGTAGAGTTATAGACATTATGAACTCTACTGCATCCATGGCACATTTGAGCCGCACCATACCTGCTTATAGAGGGCTAGTTGTTGGCGGTGATTGCCATCAGATCTGGATTCAGTAAGACCTGATTAGGAGCCTTGATCCGGTTGTTTTCTGCTATTTCTCCACTCAACTTGGAATAGAGTATTAATATCATTTGCCTTTGCCTCACTATAGGGGATGTTGGTGAAGATCTCTTCTTGCTTCAGTTCCACTTTCACTAGCCTTCCCATTGCTCTCCCACTTCAATCTTATAGGAAAGTATATCAAGTTTTGCTTCTTATCCGCATCACTTCGCTTGTTATGCTGCATTTTGGTTTCATGTAATTGTGCATATATTATATTTGCTTTAAAGATTTTAAAGATAATGGATGAGTTGGAACGATATTGCAGCTGGGAGACAAATCAAGTTTTGTTTTCGATACATGTGATCTGAATGTATGCAGTTGCATGCTCTGTTGAATATTTGCTGCATTCACATATCAAATGCTTTTTACCAATAGGATCGTGTTATCCTTTCCTTCGGAAGTTGTTGGGAACAAGAAATTTTGAAGGTTGTTAATTGCCTTATCTTTTGTGTTTGTTAACCAATCTTACTTTAAAGTGGAATGACAATAGATTTTCCTTGGTATGTGCTTTACGTAAACACCTTTATTTTACAATACTATTGCACGAGAATTCCTTTATTGGGTTTGCTGTTTGGGATTTTATTAACTTGAATTCTTCATCAGATTGGAGTTGATTGAGGTTGTAGAGAAGACCAATGCTTCATGTACACTAGTAAAGCGGAAACATTTTTAATATTTGGAAATTAATTAATTCATCTTCTTTACAATATTGTTATTACTATCTGATTTTATGATGTATTGGATCTTTTCTGATTCCTTAAAGTTCCAAGAATGTTTATTAACTTGTATCTTTAGTACTCAATGCATCAATTTTTTTTTTTGTTTTTGTTCACCACAGGAGACAATTTGAACGTGCCAACATGGAAGCAATGGATGAATCTGCCGAATGGAGGATGAAATATGATGGGGAGGTGGAGAGGAATAAACAGGTGCAGGATGAGCTCGAAAAGGTGCATCCCTTGTTTGTTTTAACTCTTGTTACTTTGCTGCATTTGCTCGTGATTGTCGACTCTGACATTTGAACTATTGCAGTATACTTTTGAGACTGCCCAAGGAGTCATCATTATCAAACACGAAATGATATTGGATAAATTGAGATGGATGTATAAATCTGTTTTGTCATTGAAATATGAATTAATTTAATTATCATTTTGTTGGTTAAATACTCTATAGAAAACTAGATGCATGCAGTTTGATGTTTCTGTAGTAATAATTTTGCATATGTAATTATATAATTCTCATGTACTGATTGAACTTAAAATATTTATCTTCAACCTCAAATGTTTATATTTTTTCTAATGTAAACATATGCCTTTGCTCGGACTAATGTCTAGCACCTCAGATGAGACCTTGGCTCCTTGCAGCGCCTAAAACTTTTGACAATATTGCGTGATATGACTTTTTGTGATTTAAATTCAATATCTTCTACTGTTGATAAGACTTTTGCTTCTTGAGTCCCCGGTCCAATGATAAGGATCATAGATCATAGTATTTTTCGTATGCAGCATCCAAGTTTTGATGGGTATTTTGGAAAGAACCCACCTTCATGATAAAACCTTAATTGCTCCAAAATCTTTATTTTGTCAGGAAAGATAATGTTTAAGCGATTATTAAATGCCCATGGGCCTTCTAGAGATGGTGTACTTTGTTAAAACAAAAGTTAAAGACTTACGTTATGCATTCAACACCAGAAATCTTCCTATATTAACTGCAAGAAGGATGCTTTATCTGGATTTCAGTTTGTGCTATGTTGTATGGCCTCCAATTAATAGGTTCAGATGTTGCTGGCATAATAAGACATTTTAAGTTTGATAGTCTTCCTTGGCTTTCAGTTTGTGCTATGTTGTACTTGAAGGTTAAGGATGTTCTTTGAAAAGACAATGTGAGCTAATGTGAGCTCGGATTTATTTGCAATGTTAAGAACTAATAAAGATTGCATCGATGATTCTCCGGTCGATGCCTGGATATATTAAATTCACCCAAACAAGAATCAGAACTTGAAGATGGGATGTGAGATATGTTCTCCAAGTTTCATAGTGTAATCTTGATGGATGGCTTACTCGTGTATCCTTATTCATTTGTTGGTTGTGTATTCTATTGCACATCTCATTTATTTGCAGGCCAAGGCATCATTATCAAGTGCCACTAAGAGGTTTGACATACTGCAGAAGGTATCAACTTCAACATGCAGCCTCGTCTTCTTTATCCACCACTTTGTGCATTTTGCTTAAATTTATGTCTCTTTTCCAGGAAACTATGAATCTGCAGAAGCAGATTGAGTCATTGAAACAACAAATTGAAGATAAGAGGCAGCACTGCAATTGCAGTCAATCATCAAGCCAGCTGTGATAAAGATGCACGTTGTTCACCCAATCCTACATGCTGGAGATCATACCATAACCTCTGGTGACTAATTTATACCATCCTTCTATGAAATCATCATTTGCATTTCTTTTCTTCAATCCTCTTTTGGTTTTTGATGGTGAAGATTTCATTACCTACAAGTTGTTGTCTATAGCAGGAATCTCCTTTTATGCGTGGGAGAACTCAAAACTGATGTATCTTTTATCTGAAATCCTTGCACATCTCACACCAGCATCATCATAATATACAAATTACAGCAACGGGAAGTCAACCATCAACAACAAGAAAAGAAAAAGAACTTCCAAGGCCACACCCAAATAGACAGTAATGAGTAGCCATTTCTTCTCGTCTCTCACCTGCATGCCAATGACCACAAATTCAAGAGAAAAGATGGAGAGACTGCAAACCAACCGATGAAGGCCATAGCTGCAGCAGTCTCAAAGCTTGTGCAGTGGTTCTCTGAGCATAAGTCGAGATCATTACTAATCAGTACCGTAATGCCAGCAGATGCACAAGCAGAAGCAAACGTCAATGTGGCTGTGATCTGCATCACAAGTCACATTATAATTTGTCAGAGGTAAAAACAAAAAACAGAAAAAAAAATAGAACACACGCATTTACAATTCTAAATCAAATTAAGTGATAAACTTCCTACGTCCGATAAACTTCGTGCATGATGTAGCTTTAGACGACAGGTTCTCAAGATATAAAGTTGCTTTTGTAAAGTTCACTCGGTGTGTGAATTTTATGGCAAAACGTCACTGCGTCCAAGTGGTTATTTCCATACGAAAAGCCACAAACTTATTTGAAATCAAAACATGAAACTGATGTGTTCTTAATTCTTTTGGTCAGTTATTTACCCCATCCCCAATAGCAAACCAACACAGAGCTCGGCGATTCCGCAAGCAGCGCCTCACTAGTAGAGCGTATACATCCAGAAAAGCTAATGAGATACTCCACAAGCTCTGTAAGATGGCTGCTGCCACCAGATGGCTGCACAAACACAATAAATTTGTTAGAATGTTACAAAGATATTAAAGAGATCTAACTATTATCTCTTCTCTTGTCTGTAGTTAGTCTTCTTTTGCATTTCTATCTTTTAAGTTTGAAAAATTTACATTGGAGTTTCTATAGTTAGATTGTTCTAATATCTTACTCCTTAGATTTAAAAAATTTATATTGAAATCTATATAGTTATGAAAGTTAAATATTTATTTTTATTTATCTTAACGTCATTGAGTTTATCGACGAAATGTATAGATTGAGTCAAAAATATCTTTTTGCTCATCATTTTTGTACATTAACAAAGTCGACCATCGTGTTATTTTCGTTGATCACTACCAAAATAGCTATCCACGATATCATCATATTTTTGTATCATTTATGTATGTGTTATCACGTGCTATATCTTCTATTAATAAGACCGACGATATTATAATAAATAGAGTTAAATGTTTTACTTTTATAATTATAAGAATTTTAATATAAATTTTTTGATCTAAGAATTGAGATGCTATAAAGATTTTAATTTAATTTTTTTAAATCTAAAGATTGAAATACTAAAAAACTTAGTAATCTATAATTAACCCGTTGTACAATTGCTTTGTAGGTGGAAAAGCATAACCTTCAACGACATCAGAGTGAAGCACTATCACACTGTCTACAGAAGCATCAACAAGCCCAGTGGTGTAACAGTCTTGTCTTCTCAAGGAAGTAAGTATCAAAGCCAAAGGAACAAGAATCCATCAGGTTATTAAACTGAAAATGACTGCTTTTAAAAAAAAAAAAAAAAAAATCCCTCCTTGCGCTTATGATCATTTTACAAAGCATATCCGTGCACATGTCATGAGGCAATTGTAACAAAATACCAGGATTTCAAATTATCATCAAGAGAAAACTTTATAACCGGTACAAGTTATTTAAACTGATGAGGTAATTTAACGAAGAACAGCCAAAATACCAGGATTTCAAATTATCATCAAGAGAAAACTTTATAACCGGTACAACTTATTTAAACTGATTAGGTAATTTAACGAAGAACAGCCCCCTTTTGTTCCTTGTGTCCAAAGTGCAGTTCAAAAGCTTTACATCTATCAGATAATGGTTGGTTAGTAGTAACACTGATTATTATTAGAGGTACTGATGAAGAGACATATCGAACCAAAACAAATTTTCTATTATCAGCAATTATGCGTTCTGATCATTCATGGCATAAATCGAAGTGTTTCAGAAAAGAAAACCACTACCCATGAATTGAAATTTCAAAATCATGGCATCAGCACCACATGGTAACACTGCAACGGCGACAAGGAGGATACGACACAAGTATTTAAATGAGTGCTGATCAATGTATGATAACACACTCAATTTTGCCAGTGCCCCCATAAATCATTTTATTGCTAACCCAGATACCCTGAAAGATTTATCTCCGTGAGGCCATAAAGCTACTACTAATGACCGATGAAGGGTTAAATGAACGATGCGTTCAATCACCTAGTTCTGCAAATGACAAGTTCCACAAAGAAAAAAGAAGGCCCAAAAGAAAACGACAGGACTGATGATAACTTATCTAAGATCTTAAACTAAATGAAAATTAGATGAAAGAGAGAATCCAGTTAGCAGGACCTAGCACATAAAAAAGAATACCAACTTAAAAATTCCTTATCAGTCTAACATTACAAAATTACCATCTATATATTCGGTAGCCACCAATAAAAAAAAAACATAAATTCCTAAGTTAAGCATAAAAAACCAGCATTTTGTTATGCGAAAAATTTTAATATCAAAATCTTAAGAATAGCAATATATCTAAATTTATGATATGTATCTTTCAATATCATTCAGAAAGTTTTTATCTAAGCTACGAGCATATCATCGTTAGTTCTGACAGATATAATAATACCAATCTATAAGGAGAATTAGACTCACCTTATCCTTTCTTTCTATCCTTGATAGAGCTATTATAAGCAATGAATTAGGAACCAAGATAAGATAAGGTAAGATATGTAATCTCTTATTTACTAGTTTACATGAGTAAGGAGAGGTGAGACACGATCAGTAATCTCTCAATAATGTCACATATATATACATCCGCATATTGTGTGCTTTGTCCTGAAGAGATCTTATCTATTTATAGGCGAGAGTAGAGAGTTTAAGATAAGTAATTTAAAAAAATCTTATTATAATTGAACATTCTTTCTATTGACCGATAACCATGATCAGAATCCAATCATATCTATAATACATATTACCTCGTTAGATATGATCATATAATCTTACACTCTCCAACTTGATCCATTAATTAGTAAAATATAAAAAATAAAAATAAAAATAAAAATATTAAAAAATAATTTTATTTAATTAGATTCTGAAAATTTTAAAAAAATATTTTACACATGTACATGAATTTTATAAAATAAACTAATAAATCTAATAAGCATAACATCATACTAAATCTAACTACTTATAACGATTGTATG
This sequence comes from Ensete glaucum, assembly GCA_021527575.1. Taxonomy (NCBI): domain Eukaryota; kingdom Viridiplantae; phylum Streptophyta; class Magnoliopsida; order Zingiberales; family Musaceae; genus Ensete; species Ensete glaucum. The sequence continues at coordinate 40,650,320 of CM038552.1, forward strand.
TAATCAATGTCATACATACTTCTATGTACCATAATACTATTAATAATTCTTAATATAGTCCAAAATGACTTTTACAATTTATCTTATCATCATAATCTTGTTAGCAAATTCAATTATTATATGTGCATACATAAACATGAACATGATAGTAAAAATAAATAAATTTAATTACTTAAATAATAATATCAATTATAATTAATCTTCACTCGAATATGTATTATCTTATCTTTTATGGATTGCTCACAAACTCAATCATAAGAATATATAATTTCAAATACTTTCAAAGTGAATTAACAATCAATATAATAGAACTTAAAGTTGTTAATTAATATTAATTCTTTTTAACTCTTTTTCTTTGATCATTAAGTACTTTATACCATAATGCATAGAATTGCAATAGTACTTACCATTTTTAGAGAATAAAACTACTACCATATGTCATAAAGTATATACAACGACTTATCAATTGAGTCTGACCACAGCATATCTTGAGATAAAATTTTAGTCATAAAGCTTTTTTAGTGGCCTCAAAGCATGTCATAAAATTAGTTTCTATTTCTGGACTTTGTTTCTCTAACCATCAAGTACTTTATATCATGATGTATAAAGCTATAATAATACTTACATATGTTACAACGTATCTAACTTAGAAATTGAATCTAACCACACTAAATCCTGAAATAAAAGTTTACAATCATAAAGTTTGATTAGTGACTTCATGCCATAAAATCAGTTTTTATTATTAATAATATATAATATATGACTTTATTTTTTTCTTGTAAATTTATCCTCTAATTGATATAGATATAAATTATAAAGTGGACTTCTTATTATCAAGACAATTTACAAAATCAATACATACAAAATATTATCATTTCAAGTTGATCTAATTTAATATATATGACTATATAATCATTCATCTCGTTCAAATATCTTATTACTTTTTATAGTCTTTTAGTGTTTTTATTCTTGGATAACTATAATATATACCTAGTATTTTAATTGTAAAATTGATATATGATCTCGTATAAGCTTTAGCATATAATAGACTTTCAACTACGCATCCATAAAAAATATTTATTTTAACCATTTTTTTACTTTTATCATTTGTTGAACAAATTTATAAACTAAATATCTCCAAGACTCAATCAATATATCATTTTCTAAGATAGTCGTAGTAATATTTGAGATCTATCTCTGAATATCTAAATAATGATAAAATAAAACATCTTTTTCATATCAATCATTTTAGAATTCTTAATAATTTTTTTTAATTCAGTACAATAAACTAAGATCACTACTATTAAGCCAAATATTATTCATATATAAGACTAATATAATAAAATTAATCACACTAATCGTTAGATATAAATACTAATTAACAATATTTTTCTTAAGTTTTAAGGAGTATAATATCAAAAAAATTTATATATCATTGTCTAAAAGTTTGTTTAAGGTCATAAATAGATTTTCTAAATTTGCATATCAAATTTTATATTTTTTATTTTCTATGTGAATCATTTAGGTTAAACCATATAAATCTAGATATCTATTCATAAAACTTATATTCACATCTATATGGTCTGACTCAAAATCATAATAAGCCACTGTTGTCATGATAATTCTTAATGAGTTTATTTAAAAATAAATAAATCTTGTTATGGTTGGCACATTCTTTATTAGTAAAATCTTTTACCATATACTTGGCTTTTATATCATTCGATATTGTTCTTTAAGTCATTTTATGTAATAGACTCTTTTATAATTATTAAAAAATTTGATGAGTTCTCCAACATTATTCTAGTCATTGATTTCAACTTTTCTTTATTACATCATATCACTTTTCAGAATCGTTATTTTCTATAATTTGTGAAAATAATAAGAGATCTTTTTTATTCCTATATCATTATTTGATTCTTATTGATATATCATATAATAATCAGAAATGATACGTCTATTTTCCCTTTAAGATATTCTCAAAAACATCAATTGTAATTATTCTATAAATTAATCAATAACATATTAATATTATATTAGAGTTTACTAATGTTCTTTTATTGTTCGCTTTTATCAAATCATTTAGTAAATTTGAGGAATAACTATCTTTTTAATATACAATGATATCAATATGTATTTTCTCAATATCAAAAATTAAAATTTTAAGATTTTTTAATCCCACTAATTATTATTTTTTATGAATCCTATAGAATCAACTATCCTTTAGAGCAATAGAATTTATATTTTTTTTAAAATGTCCTTGAATAACTAATAAAATTATATAATTTTAAAAAAGTTTATCTCTATAAAACAATCTCAAATATATAAATGTCTAAAGTCAAGTTTTGTACTAATCCATAATTCAAGGGAGTTGATGTAATTTATTAGGAATATTATTCAAGATATACATAATCGTCCTTAGAGCTTCTTACATTAGTTTAGGTACAAAAGAATAATCCATCATGCTGGTAACCATATTCATAAGAATATGATTTCACCTTTCAATAATCCTATTATATTGTGACATGTTTGATAAATCATATTGAATGTAAATACTCTATTTTTTCAAAAATCTAACAAAAGAACTATAATTATAATCAGGTTCATCATAAACTACTATAAAATTTTATTATCGAATTTGTTAATTTTTAATTTTTTTATCGAATTATCTTTTACATTCATTTTATTAGAATTGAGTTCGCACTAAGAGAAGGGGGTGGGGTGGGTTTGTGGATTAGTGCAAGTGCTAAAAAAACTCGGTTTGAAAAATATTGCTCAAAGTGAAACCGAAATTGTAAGTTCTTTTCTTAGAAGTAGTTGAACGACAAAGTTCGAGAACAATAGTAAAGAGAAAACTGAAAGAATATGCTTGTGCTTTTCGTAGGACTAATTAAGAATAATTAAATTTGAATGCAATACTACAAATTTTATAGTGGTTATTTCAAAACTTTGACCTACATCTACTTCCGATCCCTCTTCACTCAAGGCCTACTGATGTCCACTATCGATCTTCTTATGTGGGCGAAGATCAAACACCCTTTACACCTTTCTCCTTTTCACATTCATAGGAGAAAAATCTTTATAATATCATTTTCTTACGATCATGAGATCAACATTTTCAATTCAATTTCACCCCTTCCCTTACACAATTCACTCTTGAAAGCGAAATGGGAGCTCTCAACCTAATTAAATATAATTTATCAAAATTTTCTTTCACATTCTTGCTTTTTCATATAAGAATACTTGGGGTATTTATAGACCCCAAATAAGTTAAAAATTATAGCCAAAATTTGACCTTCTTCGAAAAGTCCAAGTACGAGCGATACTACCGACGGTACCACCATCAAAAGTTGCTTGAAAACCTGGGCGACAGTGATACTACCATCACCTAGGTGGTACCACTGTCGCCTGGACGATACTACCACCGCCCAGATACTTGGAATAGTACTTTTTAATATTGTTTTATACCCTAGTTGTATCTTATTTTGACCCTTTTTCAGATTAATGAAATGACCTCTTTCATGAGCTAAAATCTAACCTAAAATGGACCTGATTGGTCCTAATTGAGTTAGTAGGATTTCTCCAAAACTAACTCAAATTAGGATTCAAATCAAGATATTAACTATGACACTTAAGATAAATAATTACAACACACAATCTTCATTGTCCGGCATGTCAATCGATAGTTCGACGAACTCCCAATGAACTCTCGGCGAACTTGCAGTAAGCTCCCAACCAACTATCGGCAAACTCCCAACAACCTCCAGCGAATTCCTGGCGAGCTCCCACAGCATCATCCAATCCCTGGTCCGATGCTTGATCTTGACTCCGGCCCAACGATAGATTCTTCCTTAATTGCTTTGACTTTTGTCAATCGTAGTTAATCTTACATTACTTCTCTCCCATACACGGGTTAGATCATAAATACACCAATTGGTTTCATCATCAAAATTCAAAATTCAACAATCTTCTTATTTTTTATGATGACAACCAATTGATGACGGAGTTAACTATAACTCCCCCTATCTATATGCCATATATAAAATAGAATAATCTTGAATTCAAAAGAAATAATTATCTTTAAATTTAATGTAGCAATTTGATCATTTTGACTAAATATTAAAACTTTAACAATTTAATCATTAATCACCATAATACCATACATGATAAAATTTTCAATAACATTCATCTTTTTTTGGTATCACATGATAAAAAATTAGAACAACATATATTTCACATTATAAATATTTCAAAATAAGAGACATCAATATAAAATTTCTCCCCCTTTGTCATTAATAAAAAATAGAAATATTCACCACATATTTGAACACTAAGTGTTCAACACATATTTCATCATATAAAGAGAGGAATTTATTCTATTTCTCCCCTTTTGTAAAATAAGAAGAAGAATAAAGAAATAATTTTATTCATCATAAATATTGTATCAAATTTCTTTCTCCCCCTTTGTAAATAAAATAGAAGAAGAAGAAAAAGAAGAAGAAGAAGGAGAGGGTGTCAAATATATCAAAGAGTCCAACAGTCGAAGATCAAGTATTCAAAAAAAACAAAAATCAAATATCAAGAGAGGGGGATACATTTGAAAGCACTGCATCAAAGATTTATGAATCCAAAAATCAAAATATTTTTACTTAAGAGGGAGGATTCGAAAAAGAGCTCATATATCAAGCATCACAAAAAGTTCTTAAATCACATTTTTTTTCTTTTGTAAATTTTTGGAGGAAAGAATTATGTGAAATCATTTTGAAAGAGAGTTCAATTTGCAAAGGCTAAGAAATTCGAGAAAAATATAAGAGCTACTAATGCATTCAAAAGATTAAAATCATTTCATATAGATTTCAAGAAGAGGCTCAAAACGAGAAATCCGAAAAAATAATATGATAGCAAATTATGTATTTGGAAGGTTTAATATTCCTAGTTGTCTTCTAAACAATTTTCTATCCCTTAGTTATTGTCAAAAAAGAAAATGATAGTATAATTTTTCTTTTACATCGATATTTTAATTACAACCATAAGTATAAATGGGTTATATGATGAAAATCATGTCATAAAAGATATAATATAAAAGATTAATTCACAAGTACCAAAAGACATGATTTATTTTAATAAATCTCCCATTTTTAGTTAATAACAAAAGTGAGTCTTAGAAGATCAAATAAAAAATAATTTTAATTTATTTAAATAATTTTTTAATAAAGAGAAAAGAATCATACTGAACGACCTTGATTTATATAAAGATTTCAAGTTATAATTTTTAAAATATCAAGATCATGATTTGGATAATAACTTATTTAAGTTCATCAAATCATCAAAATCTCTTTCATAGTTTAAGAGATTCATAGATAATGATACACATATATTTATCACTTTTATCTCTTATTGAAAACTTTATAGGATAGAGACATTTTAAAAAATATTTTTTTTTTACTTTTGTGTTTTAATTTATATAATTTATTTCATTCAAGAATGTCTTTTATCTTTTATGCCAAATCCATGAATTGTCATTTAAAATTGGGACCCAAGTATCCTTTCAAAAGAAATCATTAAGATCAACAATAAAACATTTTTAGACAAGAGCTTCAATTTATTCTTAAGTCTTTACACTTAGTGCAAAGAGTTAACATGCAATTGTTATTCTCATTTAACAAAAATATTAATTTTCAAAAACATTAGGAAGAGAAGTATGATTTTTTTTATTTCAAGCCTCAATTTAAGAATAATCAAATATTGAATCATACCACCCATCTAATTTTCAAATCAATCATTCAATAGCAATATATACAATGTACAATCTATTTTAAATCAACCCGTCAATATAACATTTGAATCATTTAATAATAACATTTGCATTTAAATCAACCAACATCCAAGCCAATAATTTTTAACCTATCAATCCTATCTAACATACAACCCATCTATCATTTAATCATCATCAAAATCCCTTTTTTGAAAAATTTCAATGCAGATAATTTATCATTAAAAATAGCTAAGATTCTTTAGTTCTAATTCATTTTTGTACATGCTCTAGTTATGCATAAGCTATGCATCATCGAAAAGCAATCAAGATTAATTGTATAACTATAAATCATTAAAAGATTTGTTGTCAATAATTTTAGTTCCAATAAATTATTATTGTTGTTTAGGCTAGTGAGCTTAAAAAGTATTTTAGATCTCAAGTCATGTATCTTGAGCATCCACTATCATGATACTATTTTGTGCTCTTAACCTTTATTTGGAGACAAAACTACAATGAAGGGGGTTTTGGTTTAGGTACTCATTTGACTTAGGGTCCCTCATGAAAATTTCTACCCATTATTACTAATGGTTTTGAGTTGTTTATGGTTCCCTTAGGAACCCAAACTAAATTATATGGAATATACCTTCTAAATGAGCATCTATAGGTAAACTATCGAAGTCTACGTCTATCACAAAAGTTACATTTGTTTTCGGGTGAAGAGTGTAATGTTGGTCCTTTGTTAAAGATAGTTAATTTTTAATGAGTATTATCCATAAAGCTAATACCTTCTTATGAACATGACCCTTATTAACAAGGATCATGTTTACAAATTTGTTGTCTATTTTAAACTTTTCGAAGGTTTATTCTAATATGACATTTTCCTTTTAATTTTATCTAGCATTTCATATTTCGAGCAAGAAGTACACAGTATTGATGTATCATGCAAAGTTTTAAGTTTATTAGAAACTAATGTATAATTCTTTTTGAGAGATTTATAAGTTTTGCTAATCTTTTTATACTCATTAAATAATTAATAAAAGGCATTTAACAACTCTTCAAAAGTAAAGAAGGCTTCAGAAGAGTTACTTACCTTATCATGGATGGCTATTAGCGCATAATTTGCCACTTCTTATTGGTTGTCCTCTTGATCTTTCGAGTGTATTAGCTTCTCATAGTAAGAGGTTGTGTCATTTTCAAGTTTATTTTTATATTTTTTATTTTTTCATAAATTTTTTAGGTTCTTTTGTCATAAGTTCAAAGTCATAGTCCTCATCACTCGATGAGTCATCTATTGTTATCAATTCAATATCCTTCATATTCCTTAGGAGGTGTTCTTTTTATGTTCTCAGTATCAAATCCTTCCTATTTTTTGGAAGATTATTCTTATGTTATTCTTTGTAAGTTATTTTATTTATTTTTTATTATTTTAATTTACTTATGCTTTCGTGTGTAACTTCTAATGTGTACCATATATCAAAAGCTGAATCACAAGTAGACACCCGATTAAATTTATTTTTGTTTAAAGTACAAAACAAAATATTTATAAGTTTGGCATTTAAAGAAAACATATTTCTTTCATGATCAGATCAATCATTATAATATTGGATGACTTCTAAAATCTATTTTTAATAATATTCTATAATTTAAAATCCATCGAAATTAAAAAAATTATATTCTAGTTTTTCAATATATGTAGTCTGTTCCATTAAACATAAGAGGATGTGTGATGAAATGACTCTCGTTTATACCAAAAATAACTATTAAACTTGCTTAGATGTTAATCTAATTGAGTCGAACATGGCTCTGATACTAACTATTAGGATCAAATTGGTACTAAAAGAGGGGTGAATTAGTGCAAGTGCTAAAACACTCGGTTTGAAAAATATTGCTTGAAATAAAATCAAAATTATAAGTTTTTTCTTAGAAGTAGTTGAGAGTGACAAAGTTCTAGAACAATAGTAAACGGAAAATCAAAAGAAGATACTTGTGTTTTTCTTAGAACTAACTAAGAATAATCAAATTCGAATACAATAGTAAATAGAAGCAAGGGTAGAGATGCTCACAAATTTTATAATGGTTCGGTTAAAACTTTGACCTATGTCTACTCTCGATCCCTCTTCACTCGAGGCCAACCGGTATCCACTATTGATCTTCTTTCATGGGCGAAGATTAAACACCCCTTACATCTTTCTCCTTTTCACAGGCTTAGGAGAACAACATTCACACTCTCCTTTTCTCAAGATCAGGAGATCAAACTTTTCAACTCAATTTTAGCCCTTCCCTTACACAATTCACTCTTGAAAGAAAAAGGGAAGCTCTAAACCCAATCCAACATAATTCTACTAAAATTTTCTTTCATATTCTTGCTTTTCCATGCAAGAATACTTGGGATATTTATATACTCTAATTAGCTTCAAAATTAAAACAAAATTTTAACCTTCTCTAGAAAATCTAGGTACCAGCAGTACTACTTCCGACACCAGTGGTACTACCACCGAAAGTTGCCCAAAAACATATACCATCGGGTGAATACTCAGAATAGCACTTTTTAATACTGCTTTATACTTAAGCTATACCTTACTTTGACTCCTTTCCAGGTCAACGAAATGAGCTATATCACGAGCTCAAATCTAATCCAAAGTAGACATGGTTGACTCCTAATTGAGTTAATAGGATTTTCCCAAAACTAACTCAAATTAAAATGTTGATTATGACACTTAAGATAAATAATTACAACATACAATCTTTGTTGTGTGGCACGTCAATCGATCTTTCGACGAACTCTCGACATCCTTCCAGCGAACCCTCGATGAGCTCCTGATCTCCTATCGGTAAACTCATGGCAAGCTCCCAACAAACCTCTGCCGAACTCCCAGTAAGCTCCCGACCACCTAACGACGAACTCCCGACGACCTCCAGTGAATTCCCGGTGAGCTCCCGCCACATCGTCCGAACCTCGGCCCGATGCTAGATCTTGACTCTAGCTCAATGATAGATTCTTCCTTAATTGCTTTACCTTTTCCTAGTTATAGTTAATCATGCTTCACTTCTCTTTAACAAATGGGTTAGATCATAAACACACCAATTGGTTTCATCATCAAAATCCAAGATTCAACACATTTATGTATATCTAAAGGTGCCACGAGCTTGAGATCTTACATAGTCATATCTCAACATATAATCTATAAATGTGATAAAATATCTCTCTCTACTAAAACAGGGAATATAGAGCGGTCCACAAATATAAGTATATAAAATATCAAAGAGTTTATGAAACTATATTTCATTCTAATATTTGATTACAATATCGTTGTAAACTCAATATTCATATTAATTTTATAAAGACTATCATATATAATTTAAAAGTTAAATTTTATTAAATCATAAAATATTGAATTTTTAATCACTAAGAGTGAAACAATATCTTGACAATTCCATATAATGAACCAAAATTTCTAGACTTATAGGAACATAATATCCATCATCAAAATCCATCAAATGAATCATCTCTAGGCATAGACGATAGGTACTAATCACTATCATTTTCCCTTCAAAATGATTTTTTATAATAATAAATATTTTATTCTTTAGTTTTGATGATAAATTGAATATCTATTATTAATAATATATGTTGAAACATCATAATCAATCTACCAAGTATGTAATATTTAATTTGAAACATACAAAAGTGAGACTTATACCTTTCCCTTTAGAACCAACCTTATAGTCATTCTTCACATGACCTTTCATGCCACAAAATAGTAATTCACTATGACTTTTCTCTTATAAGTTTATATAGTATTTTTTGACTCAAGCGATATATTTTTATTATTTTCACTCCTTGAGCAATATTCAAAATATTATAAGTCTTTCCTATTTTAACCTTAATTCTTTCCAAACATATATAATATTTGACTCATTTAAGTTTTACTTATTATTAATTTTATTATAATAAATTTTAAATAAGTCAAACTAAGAAGAAATAAAGTTAAAAATAAATTATAAGAGAAATTACTCATCTACAATGTTCTTGAGCTTATAATAAACTTTGTCAATCATATGAAGGATATAATCTTGAATTCCTCAAATATTATCAATCTAAATTTCAATCAATTCTTTTATTAATATATCAATCATTGCCTTATCAATAAATTTAAATTAATTTTAAATATTTTAATACATTGGTTATATACAATAATGAAGTCTAAGTACTGTTAATAATTATCTTAAAACTGAGTATTTTATTTTTTCTGATCATTTATCGTAATTATTTGTTCAATAGAACTTTTAATAGTCAAGTCTGTGATCCATTCAACTAGTTTGATCATGGTCTAATATATCCAGTGTAAATTACATATGCTTAGGCTATTATAAGAATTTAATCTAAAAAATATAAGAATATATATCAAAATAGAATAAATGAAGTACCACTATAATAAAAAATATAATATTCATGTTTTTAATTTTTTAATAAATATTAAACTTTTGATATTATCTCTATTTGATATATCTAGTGTTTATATAAAAATATTTAGAGATAACTGATACCATTCTCATGAAATAGTATTATTGCTTTTAAGTATATAACTCTAAATTACAAGAATATCTGAAACAACATCTTCTTACCTCATCACATAATTATTTAAAGTAGATTCTCTTTAGGATTTCTTAATTATATGTGTCATTCTCAATATTATATTTTAATATCATTTAGAATTAATTTATTAATATAATTTTATAAGTTATACTATAATATAGTCTAGATCACTTTGGTGAGTATATAATCAATATAATAATATAAAATATAATTTAATATATCTTATAAATGATAATTTTTTATTAAAATTCACACTCCATAAGTTTATCATCTCATGCCACTTTGGCAATTATCAATCAGATAAAACTTAGGGATATATATTATAAATAATATTCACTAAATTTCTTCAATTTAATTTATACTGAAATAGTTTAATAATAATTATTATTAAATATTAATTAATATAAAAAACTCATATGATAACTCTAATCATGATGAAACATAAATTATGCTTCTATATAAAAAATAAATATTATTTCATAATTTTATACATATGTATATAAAAAATAAGCAAATATCTAAGAATAATAATTAAATTTTTATTTATCATATATAAAATTTTATTAATATGTCATATAAGAAAGCTATCAAAGAAAATCATAATTTATATATTTTTAAAATTTCGCATATAACCCTTATACCAGTCAACCCTATTTAATTGAGTAGACTCAAAATTAGGCTACCAAAGTTGGGTTGATAAATTTAGGTCCACCATTCATCCAATTAGGCTCTTATAGATTAAAGTTGATCATAATAAAAAATATCAATATTGACTTTTCTCCCAATTACATCAAGACTTAGATTGATCAAATCTAAAATTCAATAAAAGTCACAATATATATAATCAAGTTTGATCAAAATATTCGATTAAAATATATTAAAATTAATTAATTTTATAATCAATGATATGATTTTAAAAAATTATTTTAAAAAGGATAAAATTATAATTTTATCTTAGATGTATAATGAAAATATCTAATATATGAAGTGTTGAAGGGTAAAAATATCTTTTTCTCTAAAAACCCTAACTCTGCTTTACAACTATTGTTGTACCCACACACATAGATCAATGATGCAACTATTGAATCTCATATTTTGATGATAAAATTAATTGATAAAGTTATAATCTAATTTGTGTTTGAGTGACGCAGGACTAGCTTTGATCAAAAAGAGGCAAATTAATTAAAGTAGATAGAATCAAATTATTGGGTCGGAGTGAAATATGTCAGAAGATTGATTGATGTGTCGGCATAAGGTTTCGTGTCATGAGTTCAAGCGTCAAGCAGAAGGATCGGACATTGCACCAAAGAGATCGGGTGTTATGGAGGTCAACAACCAATTATATAATATGTCATAAGTTTGAGGACAATGCGCTGAAGAATTGGACGAAGCGCTGGATGAACCAATGACATGTCAGATAACATGTGATTTATACTTTGTAATAATTTGTCTAGATCAAAGTATTTTAGAGTCGAATTAAGCTAGTATCAGGTCGAAACCATGCTACTTGATTTGGGGCCCATTGGGCTTGAAACAGGACTGAGTTTGGCCTGATGAAAGGCCAACTCGGTGTTCTGGAAGTGACCTAAGTGGTGGTACCACCAGGTTCAGGCGGTGGTACCGCTAGAGTGTCGAAAAGCACCATTTGTGTTTTTTCAAACTTTTCAATGGTGGTATTGCCACTTGTCAGTGGTAGTACCACCTTTCCCAAGTGATGGTATCACTAGAGCCCAGAATCCTTGACTATCTGCGGTCGGTGGAAGTACCGCACGTACCCTAAAATCATGGGATGTTTGATTTTTTAGCTCCAATTTGTGAAGCCAATTGTGGTCTATAAATACCCTGGATACTCTTACTTGGGAAAGCAAGAAAGTAGAAGAAAAACTTGTCAAATTGTTGTTTTAATTCTTTAAGAGTTCTGTTTCTCTTCTCTAAGTGTGAATTTTGTTTAAGGAGAGCTTAAAGAATTGTAAAAGTTATCTCTTAAACCTGTGAAAAGGAGAATAAAGCTGTAAGAGGGTAGTTGATCTTTGCCCATTGAAGGACCATCAATAGCAAAAACTGGTGGACTCGACAAAAGAGGAATCGAGAGTGGACGCAGGTCACGTGGACCGAAACACTACAAAATTGGTATGCTTCCTCTTCTTTGTTGTTTACCTTCATTACTTTCTTATTTAACTATCTACTACTTTTGCTTGCACTCTTCAAAATGTCTCTACATTTAAATGCATTTCTAATATGAATTTTATTGAATGAATTTTTAAATCAATGTCGTTTTAGCAAAATCACTAATTCACCCCCAACACCCCTGCTGTTTTAATAGTTGGCTTTTTCTAACTATCAAGAGGATTTTTTTTATCACTCGTCATTCTATATTTAATGGGATGGACTACATGTATTAGAAAACTAGAATGAGAATTTTCTTACTTTATATGGATTTCAGTTTATGGAATATCATTGAAAATAGTTTTCAAAAGTATTCTAAACCAATGAACGAATGGAATGATTAGGAGAATAAGACTTTCTCTTTAAATACTAAAGTGAAAAATACTTTATTTTATACTCTAGATAAAAATAAATTTAATCATATTATGACTAGTGAGGCTGCACATGAGATTTGGCACATTCTTGAAATCACACGGCACAAGTAGAATTAAAGTTTCTAAAATTAATCTTTTGTTGCATAGTTTTAAATTGTTTCGAATGGAACCAAGCAAAACTATTGGAGACATGTAACCCATTTTATAGATGTCGTCAATGGTTTAAAAGCACTTGACAAAAGTTTTTTTAAATTTTAAACTTATTAATAAAATACTAAGATCCCTTCCAAAAGTTGGATCCTAAAGTAATGACAAAATAAGAAGCAAATAATCTAAATAATTTTCTGCTTGAAGGACTCACCGGTATTTTATGACCTATGAAATGACATGTATATCATATGATGGACATAAAAACTATCTTCCAAAGAATATGAAGGACTTGGAACTTAGAACAAAGGAAGACCACTTAAGCATAAGCTTAAGTGATAATGATGACCTTGAACTCCTTATAAGAAAATTTAAAAGGTTTGTAAAACATGAATATAAGAATAAAAATAAATTAAAGAAGAATGTGTCAAAAAAGAAGAATGCACTCAAGGAGACATGGGTCGAATTGAGTATATCCGAAGACAAGGAGCAAACCAACAAAGATGAGATTACGAACTACACTTTGATAGCTTTCGACGAAGAGGTATATAACTCACCCAAAATGCCTTTACTTTACTATGAAATTATTTGATGCATTTAATGAGTTATTTTTAAATTGGTAAGAAATATAAAATATTAAAAAAGGATTATCTTATCTTTCTAGTGATTTTAAAAAATAAAAAAAATTGAGCATGACAATTGCACTAAGTGCAAAGAGTTAGACTCACTTAAGAAGAAAAATATATTATTATTAGAATTAAAATAAATCGATCTTTTGTTTGAAGATGGTTTATTGTATTAATGTGTTATAGTAATGATCTTGATGATTTCCTTAGTGATAAAACTTGTCTTTAGGTTTTAAATAATAATGCATGGTTTTGGCATAAAAGTCTTGAGCATGCTTGTATGAAATCAATCAAAACTAAAAAGGAAATACATTTTTGTTAAAAATGTCTCTATCTCTAAGGCTTTTCGATTTTCTAACAAGAGATACTTAGTCATTGTTGAGTCTATTATTTTAAATCTCTTACAGTTATTTTGATGACTTGATGATAAGACCCTGATAGGGTCGAGTCCATGGGTTCACATCTATTTCATGATTAAGTCATATTGATCAGTCTAGTCGAGTCAATTATCAGTTTGGTTGAGTCTGCTATGAGTTTTATTTAATTTTTATTATGTAATTAAGAGTCCAAGTTCTAGAAAACTCTAGGTGAAAGAGTCCAAGTTCAGAGGGACTCTCGGTAGACTCTATAAATAGAGCTGTAACTATTTATTTTGAAGTAATCAATGATGAAAGTCTTGTTTTCGCCAATAGGCCAAAACCCTAAGAGGGTCGGTCCCATATAGAGATCAAGGAGGTCGATCCTCTCAAAGTGATCAAAGAGGCTCGATCCCCTCAAAATGATCGTTTATTCCCTCTTCCTTTGCAGTAGAAACCTAAGGGTTCCTGTCAATCTGGTATTAGAGCGATGACCCTAGATTATAGCTGCCCCTTCATCTCTATGCTGCTATTGTTGCTGCCATCTAGCCCAAGTTGCAACCATCTCTCTCGTCCTCTTGCTACTACTATCTAAACCTTAGATAATGCAGTCACCCCTCTCATCCTCTTGCTACTTCTATCTAAACCCTAGATCGTAGCCACCCCCTTCATCCTCTTGCTGCTATCACTGCTACCATCTAGCCCAAGTTGAAGTCGCCCCTCTTATCCTCTTACTGCTACTATCTAAATACTAGATTGTAGCCGCTCCTTAACATTGTGTTGTCATCGCTGTTGCCTCCTAACCTCAGATCGCAGCTGCTAATAGCACCGTTATCGCCCTATCATCTCCTTATCTTATACTGTCATTGTTGCTATCTTCTAATCTCATATCACAACCACCAACAACATCCCATCGCCCTATCTTTCTCTCATATTACAAAATTCAGAAGAGGGATCACGAGTAGACGTAGGTCAGGTGGATCGAACTACTATAAAATTGGTATACTTCCTCTCCTTTGTAGTTTACCTTTATTTCTTTCTTACTTAACTGTCTACTACCTTTGGTTGCATTTTTCCAAATGTCTCTACATTTAAATGCATTTACTATATAGGTTTTATCAGATGAATTTTTAAATCGATGTCATTTTCTCAAAAGCACTAATTCCCTCCCCCTTCTTAGTGCCTATTTCGGTCCTAACAACAACAACCATCTGCTACTTGCATATCGTTGTTGCTTGTGGTGGGGTGGCTATCGTCACATGGTCAATCGACTATCTTATCAATTGTCGTGCCCTATCGTCGTGTTCCATGCACACGAGTGGAACGCTCCTACCGTTAATCGACGACCTCCACGGTTATCAAAGTGTGTTCTCTACCCATGCAACCTGCTACGAAGCTGTTGAAAATTATGGCATTTGGCGTCCAATTGACACCGACTGTAGCCAACAAGTGTCATCGTAGCTGCCACTAGTAGTAGTGCCATCGCAGTCATCGAATGCAACAACGTCGTCATAGCTGCCATGGGTAGTGGCACTACTACAACCGTCGCATGCAGCAACGCTATGCAGCTATCTCCTTCAACACCGATGGTAAGCTGTCGATAGTGATCCATCGATCAAACATGAGGAATCTTGTATCGTCCGCAAGCAAGCCACAATGAATTGATAGAAATATAAATTAGCAATATAAACGAATCATTCATGCATTATAAATAGATCTAAAGTGCTAACAAATAACATATTTTCATGAGCAAGAAGTGTGAAAAGTGTTAACAAATAGATATGAAATATTTGATTTTATAAACATAAGTATGATACCAATTGTAAGCATAAAAAACCAACAGTATGCTTCTATTATATGAAAAACTTTAATACCAAAATATGAAATTGAATAAAAATAAATCTAAATGTATGATACATATCTTTTGATGTCATTCAGAAAGTTTTTATCAGATCTGCATGTATACTATCATCGAATTTGAAAGTTATGATTATGTCGATCTACAAGGAGAACTAGATGCATCTTGACTTCTCTCCCTATCCTTCGTAGAACCGTTATGAGTGATGGTTTAGAAATAAAGAGGAGATGAGAGAATATCTGTAATATCTCATTGAATAGTTCATATCACTAAGAGCAGATGAAATAAGATTTATTATCTTTCAATAATATCACGTATCTTTACATTAGTGTATTATGTGTTAAATTCTTCGGAGATATGGTTTATTTATAGACGAGACTAAAAGATTTAGGATACGTAATTATGAGAGTTGTTGCTATCAAAATTATCTCTTAAGGAATCCTATCATAATTAATTTTTTTTATTATCAATAATTATAATTAGAATCCAATCATATTCATAATGTATTATACCTAATTAGATAGGATAAGGTAACCTAACAACTAGAACATATTAATTAAACAAAAGAAGTTGCTAATCTAACAAATCCAGTACATGCATGAAATATTCATTTTACAAAAAAAAGTTTAAACAATATTGATAATGCCAAGGTGAATGATTTATAATTAAAGTGTCTTCGAAAAGTAGGCCAAAACAATGTGAAACATGACGGTCACAGTCAAAGTCACAGATTTATCTCCTTCCTTCTTATATTTACCTTGGTTTCTTCAAGTCCCTAGACAAATCTAAGTAATGTAAAACACGAAATGTTTCATGTGGCAACCTATGATACTTGCAAAAAAATACCCCTAAACTAATAAAATTTATTTTCAAAAATTGGATCAACATGCCCTTGCTATTGTTTTCATCCCTTGTCTAATATTGACAACTAAATGAGCCACATTTCCTTCATGGCAACTTGAGGAGCAAAATGCAAACCCCTTCATATTTCTCCTCTCAATACGTATGTAACGAGTTTAATCAGCTAAACATCACATGCCCATATAAGCTGCTCCTCTTTGTAGATATCCACCACTTCGCTACCAGTAAGTTGCATCTTCTATTGAAATGAAATGTTGGCAATCTATGATGCAACCTTGCTTTCTTCATTTTTCCCATTATTATTCAGTGGTGAAATAAATGGTTGTTATCAGTTCTATTTATTTTTATTTTTTATTAGTAAAGGATAAGTTATAAAGGCGGGATCGAGCTCAGGATAAGCTGTCAAAGGTCTTTATCAAATTTTACTTTCTATCAGTCTTTTGTCATTGTATCTCTAATCCTTTCTCAGAGTAAGAAGCAATGCCGCAGCCAGCAAACATAAGAGAGGACCTTTCAAGCCAAGTGATATATAAGAAGTGGTGCGGTAAGTATGCAAGAATGGAGGTATCAAAAATTCCCATAAAAATCATTCCGAAATCGGACCGAGCATAAACAAACAATCCATTTGCCTGCTTTAAAGAAGTCATGGCTTCAGATTCAGCTCAATAAAAGAAGAAAGCAAAGGAAGGGAAGAAACAAAATAGCAAGAGCAAGTTACCAGAAGGCAGTGACGGCGGGGAAATCGCTGGTGGAGGTCATGACGCCGAGCGCGGCGACGGCAAATGCGAACTGGACGAGGCGCAGGGCGAGGCCGCCGGGCGTCCCCGGCATGCCCTGTACGTCCTTCATCCTCACACCCAGCGGGTTCTCGGCCTCATCCGCGAGGGGCGGAGCCTCCACGGGGTGCACCGCCGGCCGGCTCGCGAACATCTCCCTCGAACCTTTTACTCCTCGATCATAAGCAGTTAGCTAAGCACTCTCCTCCGAAGCCTCGTGGACAAGACCCACAAAAACCACCGCCTTCCCCACCATCGAGCTGTCGAGCTCAGGAAAAGGATCTGATATTTCTGGCGAGGAGAACCCGATCGAAACAAGAATCCTACTCCGGTCGCATCGTATGTACACTCCCTCCTCCCACCTCCTCTCCGCCAAGGTACGCGCGATCCGTGACCGCAGAACAGGGTGGGGCCCGCTTGCAGGTCCATCTTCCCCAGTCAAGTAGGAGCGTGGGTAACGCCGGAATATAATTTCTCGTAACCACGAGGTGGGTTCGTAAGCACACACACGTACTGAAACGGACCTTCGCCGGCGGGCGGTTCTCTGCTGAGCCACTGAGAACCTGCGGCTATCTCTCACGAAGATAGATCATCGCTTGGCCTCGGAGGAGAGGCATTTTTGGTGGGACCCAATAAGATCTTCTTGTCATTGTAGAGGTAAAAGATGGGTGAAAATGGGCTAACGAGTAGAAGCGCTGCCCGTGTCTGTTCTACTTGTCCGACACTGTCGGACAGCGAATCCAATGAGAAGGTCGGTCGCGTGTTCGCGGTTGGATTTTGGTAGCGAACATGTTTATGGGGCGACTTTTTCTGGATGAGAAAACCACTTGCACCATTTAGAAGCCTTTTAAAGTGAGCATATTTATTTTGAGGTCATAAAAGATAATTATCCTAGTTTCCAAAAATAGTGTAATGTTGCTAGGAAATATATGTAACTTGTGATGCATTTTAGTAATATTTTGTCACATGTCAAGTCTATACTTAGGTTAATTGTATGATAGAGATAATAGTAGTCCTTTTTTCATATCGGACAATTCGGCCTAAGACAATCAACATGGGGGGCGGGGCCGGTTGACTAAGCTCTTAAATCCGTCCTCTAACACACACGAGCGACATGTCACAAATGAGCTGATAAGCCTAAGATTTGACAGCATCGAGCCTCGCGCAGTCGCCATCGGATCTCATAAGAGCCTGAGGAGACCACACGATAGCGAGGCGACGCAAAGCAACGACGACCCGGTGGTGCGCAACATTAAACAAAGCTAAAAGGCCAGAAGTATAATGAGGTTGTGACATGACTAGTCGATGATGTACAAGTATAAAAGGCCACCCTAGGGGCAGCTCAGGTAGAGGGTTTTTCCCACTTCAATTCCAAAAAGAAGAAGCTCCGGCGTCCGAGGGAGAGACGCTGGACTTCACCCTTTGGCACAATGCTAACTTAATCGTCGGAGGGATCTCTCCAGGGACCCACCACTCGGGCGAAGGTTATTCTTTGCAAGAACAGCTTCACGAGATCGGGAAGAAGAACCGCACCAAAGTAATAGCCCGAGCCGAGTATCCGCGTGCGTCATCTCTGGACTTCACATCACATTGGGCCCCTCTTACACTCGTGATCCGAATCCCGTTGCATTGACTTCCTAGATACGGTGGAGAACTCACAACATTTTGGCACTAGAAGGAGGGCGCGATGTCGCAAGAGCGCCCAACACCTGTCAACCCTAGGGAAGATGTCCCTCCCGCGACGCAACCTCAGGGGGAGCCCTTCAACTCCCGCTTTCACTCCCTTCATTGGGAGATAGGAACCTACCTTCCCACACCCTAGGGTGATATTGGAGTTTACTCAATGACCCTGGGCTAACTCCACCCTCACCGAATCCAAGGACCCCGGTGGTGACTCCCGAGGCTTTTAAGAGGCTTACCAACTAGATCCAGACCATAGCAGGGATGCTTCAAGCGATTATCCCCTATATCTCATAGCTCACCCAACAACCGAGCTCACAGCCTCAAGTAGCCTCCCTACCCCAGACAGGTACAATGCTGCCACAAGAAGGATAATCAAAGCTCAAGCTATTGCTGACTTCTCCTCAGAGTTTATTGCCCCTAAACCCATCCAGGGGAAGCCTACTTGGACCCTCCACATTGATGGATTGATGAATACCTCCAAAGGAGGGGCTGAGATAGTCCTGAGAGATCCCAACGGACAAATCTGGGAACATGTCGTGTGCCTAGAATTTTCAACCACCAACAATGAAGCAGAATATGAGGCATTACTGCTCGGACTACGACTAGTCACCGAGCTGCAAGTTGAACAACTAGAGGTGTTCACTGACTCCCAACTAGTCGCCGGCCAAATCGACGGGAGCTTCGAAGCTCGAAAGCTGAACATGGCATATTATCTCGCTTAGGCCCGCCGGCAGATAGGTATGACCAAGTGCTTCAAAATCTTCTAGATCCTGTACCTTAAGAACTCCAGGGCCGAAGCTCTGGCCCGGTCGACCTCCGCTAACACAGCTGATGAGTTGCTGACCATCCCCAGCTTTCGCTGGCCAACGATCACTACTATCAAAATGACAACCATGGTCACTCATCCCGACTGGAGGGAGGAAATATTACACTACAAGAGGGATACAACTCTCTCGGCGGACAAAGCTGTCGCCCGTCGAATCAAAAGAACTGAAGCATGGTACGACACCATCAATGGGCGCCTCTATAAAAGAGCTTTCAGCCAGCCCCTATTGCGGTGCTTATCAAAATCTGAGGCTAATATTGTGCTTGCTAAGGTCCACAAGGGGATATGCGACAAACATATTAGAGGGCATACTTTGGCTTTCAAAATCCTCTGTCTCGAATATTATTGGCCAACCATGCAAGCAGATGCAAAATCTTACGTCCAGAAGTGTGTGGAGTGTCAGAAGCATGCCCACATTCCTCACCAACCAGCCTTGCCACTCTCCCTGACTCATTGTGCTTGACCTTTTATGCAATAGGGGATGGACCTCCTCGGCCCGTTCCAATAAGCCGCAGGGTAGCTCAAGTTCCTAATCGAGTAGACTATTTTACCAAGTGGATCGAGGCTGAGCCTTTGGCCTCAACCACCGAGAAGTAGATGAAAAATTTTGTCTAGAGAAACATCATAACAAGGTTCGGCATCCCAAAGGTCATAGTCACAGATAATGGGATGCAGTTCAACAATCCTAAGTTCAAGGCTTTCTACCAAGACTACCGGATTCAACTGAAGTTTAGTTCGGTGGCTCACCCCCAGGCCAACGGATGGCTGAAGTAACCAACAGAAGCATACTCGAAGGACTAATAAGATGAGTGGCAGGGACTCTAACAACCTAGGTCGAGGATCTCCCTAGTGTCATATGGGCTCTACGGACAATGTCGAAGACCCCAACAGGGAAGTCACCCTATAGTATGGCCTTCGGCACTAAGGTCGTCCTCTCTCTCGAAGTGATCTTCCTGACCCTAAGGATCGAGAATTTCACCACTGAAGCATCGGAAGCAAGCCTTATGGAAACCCTCGACATGCTCAAGGAACGCAGGGCCAAAGCACACCTAAAGATCCTATACTACCAGAGGGCAGTCACCCAACTCTACAACCGAAGGATCCGACCCCGACCCATCAGTACGGAAGACCTGGTCCTCAGGAAGGCCAAGGTCAATGACCCCAAGTACACCCGAGGAAAACTTGCCCCAAGATAGGAGGGACCGTATCACGTCACCTGAGTTGTCCAAGATGGGACTTACACTCTATCGATAATGGAAGGGAAGGCACTCCCTCGGACTTGGCATGTGTCAAACTTGAAAAAGTTCTATATCTAGATGGCAGCCTAAAGGTTTAATGTCTTAACACAATCCAGATGATAAACATTTCAAAAAGTAATTTCTATTAATGAATGAGAAAACAAAAGACGATCGGCTGACTGAGACAAAGGGGGCTTTGATGCCTGACACACAAGACATAACAAGGTCGACTACTTCTCTGAAGGAGAACGATCATCGAAAGGTTGACTGAGATCCATTCTGACGTTAGCATCCTCAGGGCACTCGGCAAATGGATCTTGCTCAACCTCTATTTCCGGATGCTTACCCCACAACTGCTCGAGCGCCACCTGGTACCCAAACTCGTAGCTAACCTGCCCCATCTTCTCAAGGCCTAACTCAAATCCCCTAGATGCCTTATAGGCAGCCACCTCCTTCGCTCACTCGCCCTTCAGCACGACCTTAAGAAGTGTCGCCGCCTCGGTCAGTGACAACACATCTCCCTCTAGATGGGCTCGGTCATTCCGAGCCCCATCCAAGCTGGAGCGTAAGATCCTAACCTCTTCCTCAAGCCTCCTCCACTGGGTTTTGAGGGACTCCAGTTCCCCCGCAACTTGTTGAGCTTCCCCTCCAGTTCCTTTACACGGAACTCGATAGCAATGACCAAATCCTGGTCGGTCCGACCCTTAAGCTCCTTGTTGGTGGCCCGAAGTGCTAGGATTCTCTCGTGTTGGCTCTGAACCAACTGGTTAGTATCATGCACCCAGTCAATGAGGGCGGTAACAAAGTGAAGCCCCTATAAAAAAAAAAAGCTCAAACAAAAGGAAGGAAAGAAGACGAATGGAAATGAAAGAAAGGGCGATTACCCAGATGGCCAATTTACTAACCCTATTCATGAGCTCCTCGGAGGAGCACTCATACACTTGCTTCGCCAAGACGGGGTGTAAAGCCCTGCGTAGATACTCCCCGGACAACGGACCCTCGGTCCAAAACTTGCTTGACCCAGTGATGGCCGACCACCTTGGCATCAGAGGATCTTCACCCTCGGCGACCTTCAGTTGCGTCATAACAGTGGCGAAGTACTTCGCTCCCATATGGTCTTCCATATTGCACAGCTCCCAGAGGGCATAACCCCATTTCAGAGCCTCCTCAATTGTCATCGACTCTTTCCCCTTTCCCGAGGGGACCCTAGTGGTGCTCCCCAAGGCGTCCGTAAGAGGCTCGGAAGTTTCCTTCTGACTATGCTTCCTCATACTCAACCCCTCATCAACACTGGGGCGCTTCTCAATTGGGGATTCAACAGCCACTGCAGAAGCAGATACATCAATTGTCGATGAGGTCGCCGATCTGCAACCCGACCCACCATCGAACTTCATCTTTCTAAGGTTGAACATTTCTACATGATAAGATACGATCAAAAAAACACTTAACACAATAAGCAGATAGGAGAAACATACCCAGGGGATGAGGCTGAGGCCCACCTCGGCCAACAAGACCTCATTCATGTCCTTCGCCCCCTTGGAAGAAGAAAGGATCCCCCGGAGGATCTCGACCAATTCGGTCTCATCGGTCAAAAGCACTGGGACCGAGTTATTCATCGTCCGAAAAGTCCACTCGATCGGGAAGCTCCAGTTCTGATGACAAGAGACGAAGAAAAACTGTGGCTTCAGACCTTTATTGCTGAAAGGCACACCTCCCACTTCGAATCCGGCATGAGCGGTGAGGTAATAATTGGCTTGTCCCTGACTTAAGCGGAAATAAGCCAAGAATAAATCTCAGGTCACCGTTACGCCTGACCCAAAGCATTCTCATAGGAAAGCTACCAGATAGCACCACGGGTTATGCACCATATGAGAAGGTGAAATCTACCACCCTTCGAGGCACGCCTCAATCATAAGGTGTAGCGAGAACCTTAGACCCGCCTCGAGAGCATCAATCGATAGACTGAAGCCATTCGGAAAGGCATCATAGGGACGCTCCCCGGGCAGGGGCGCATAAAGCTCATACTCCGAAAAAATGAAATAGTTCTTCCTCACTTCGACCAATTGATGAGTCGTCGTTGTCAAGTCTACATCAAAATTGGACAGCATCGCCACTAGGGCATCTGCGATCTCAAAGTCGGTCGGAGTCACACCCCGGACATAGAGACAAGGGCTATCAACCTAGAGTCCCCATAGGGACAACTCAAAGCCCAAGACCTACAGGTCGACATCTCAACCGAGCGAGACTCAAAATAGGAGGAGGTGGAAGACATCCGACCTGCTTAAGAAACTGTCGGGGGAAAGAAAAATGGAGGGAGGCCAAGAATGTTGGCGAAGTCGACACCGGAGATGACAAAGAGCAACAGCGACGATGGGGAAGCAAGCAATAAGCAGAATAAAGGGAGACTACAAAAGAACTGGAGATGATTAATACCTTACTCTTACGCCGACTGGCGCTCCACATCCCCTAAAAAGTGGGATAGCTCATCATGATGCTTCGTGTCCCGTGCTCGGTGAGTTACTATAGGGGAGATGCATCATCTGATGAGGTATCTTAGTCGACAAATGGGTCATTGTCAATCCCGAGGAAAATCTCCCTGCCAAAAGATCACCCAAGGGCTTTTAGTCCCAAACATCAACAAGCGAGCTCTCAACCTCGCCCAAGGGCTTTCAGTCCCGAACATCGACGAGCGAGCTCTCAGCCTCACCCAAGGGCTTCCAGTCCTGACCATCGACTAGCGAGCTCTCAGCCTCACCCAAGTGCTTTTAGTCTCGACCATCGACTAGTGATCTCTCAGCCTCGCCCAAGGGCTTCTAGTCCTGACCATCGACTAGCGAGCTCTTAGCCTCACCCAAGGGCTTTTAATCCCGATCATCGACTAGTAAGCTCTCAGCCTTGCCCAAGGGCTTTCAGTCCCGACTATCGACTAGCGAGCTCTTAGCCTCACCCAAGAGTTTTCAATCCCGACTATCAACTAGCAAGCTCTCAGCCTCGCCCAAGGGCTTTTAGTCCCGACTATTGACTAGCGAGCTCTCAGCCTTAAGTAAGGGCTTCCAATCCTAACCATCGACTAGCGAGCTCTGAGCCTTGCCCAAGGACTTTCAGTCCTAACCAACGACTAGTGAGCTCTCAGCTTCGCCCAAGAGTTTTCAATCTCGAGTATCTCCGAGCAGGCCCTCAGCCTTGTCTAAGGGCTCACCGCCCCTTGGATTTCCTAATCGAAACCTCCCACCTTGAAAGCTTCCAAGAGAAGCTCGATAGTTGCCTGATGGCCACGCTAACAACAAATTGGCCAAGACAGCACAACCTTGAACACACATACAGATCACTCTGTTATGCCAACCCTACACCCAAAGGACCCTTCCCCTCGCCTTCGTGAAGCCTCCTCCCTAGGGGAGGGAGAAATGATAGGGATAATAGTGGTCCCCTTCCCAGACTGGATAACGTGGCCTAAGATAACTGACACTGGGGGGGTCGGGGGGTGAGGGGTGAGGCTAGCTGGCTAAGCTCCCAAATTTGCCCTCTGACACACACGAGCGACATATCACAAACGAGCGGATAAGCCTAAGATTTAGCAGCATCGGGCCATGTGTCGTTATCAGATCTCATAAGAGCTTGAGGAGACCGCACGATAGCAGGGCAGAAGCAACACGCAACCAACAACACAAACAGCCACTAGCGATGCCTACAACACTAAATAGGCTAATAGAGAAGGTCAGAAATATAATGAGATCGTGACATGACCAGTCGACGACGTACAGGTATAAAAGACCACCCTAGGGGCAGCTCGGGTAGAGGCTTTTTCCCACTTCAATTCCAAAAAGAAGAAGCTCTGACGTCCAAGGGGGAGATGCCAGACTTCACCTTTCGGCATAATGCTAAATTAATCTGATAGGACTCCAGTAGGGTTGAGTCCTAATCTCCCTAGAAGTAGTCAATAAAACCTTGTGAGATTATAATAAAACATCACCTAACCACTTCTATCCTATAAAGAAGCGTAGTTAGGGTTTAGATTGGGGCCTTGGGGTTTAGTGGTTGTCGCCCCCTTTACTGGGCTGATCTGCCAGGGTTTCCCCCTGCTTAGGTCTGCTATAGAGCCAACCTAGCCACCACCTATTCCTACTTAGGCAGGTAGGCTATAGAAGGGGCAAAGGGGTAATTTTACTTAGGCAAGCACCTCATGGGCTAGGGTTTAGAACTCTATATAATGATGTAGCCATCCTCTTTCTTTTATCAAGTAATTATCAATTTTTATTCAGCATTGTGCCGAGTCTAAGAGGGAGGAACCCCTATAGCGTACCAAGGGTTGATCCCCCTCAAGCATCAAAATCTATAGAGCTCCTTCTGGGGTTCTATCATATGGTATCAGAGCAACATTCCTGCTGCCCTATAGCCATCTCTGCACCTCCGCCTTCACAAGTAATTTCCATAATTGCTTTTGACATCGCTTCCATCATCGCCTACCAAGTCGCAGATCCATCAATCTGTTGTCGTCCTCTGCATCAACATCTAGAAATCTGGTATATTTTTATCACCTATGCCTCTTTAGTACTACAATATCTTTTACCTTACATGTTAAAGAATTTTCTCAAAATTTATTCGCTACAAATTTAGTTCGTCGCAAATATTATAGTTGTTGCGAAGGCGAAACACTGCATAAATTTTCAGTCGCTTATTTGCCTTTTGAAACTGGTTTATTTCTTCTCCTATTTTTACTGTAATTTTATACAATTTCATAAATTAACTTGGCTTTTATTTAAGATTGATTTATAGAAAAAATTCCTTCTAGAACCAGTTTTATTGTGCATTCTTTCATCATCAAGCAATGTTGGAATTTTATGATGAATAATCTGCCTTCCATCTTTTGCCTTATTTCTCTATTGTTATGCTGCCAAACTTTTGTCAAACTTTTTACTAGTATTGATCACATCTAAACTAAGGGTTTTTATATATTTTATTAAATTTTTCTCTGGAATTTATGTCGAGAATTCATCATTTCTCTGACGTAAAATCTGTTTAGCAAGACAACACATTACAACACCTTTCTTCGTCGAATTCTATCAGATTTGAGCGTTATCTTTTGTGGGATTTTAGACTCTCTTTCTTTCATCTGTAAACCCTACCATCCTCACTAAAAACCTTTCCAAACTGCACCCTAAATCGATCTCAAAGAGCCACCCAAATCAGCCCTAAACTGCAGCCTACTCTTATCTAAATCGATCCACTCATCTAATCGGCCATCCCCTCTCCAAAAATTCTCATGCCACTAACCTGACAACAAAAGAAAGATCTTAATATTATAGATCTAGATGCATATACCATGACATCAGAGGAGGTCATCAACACCAATTTCGAAGCCTTTAAAAGTTGCATGGAGGAGAAGATATGATCCCTTTTCACCAAATTCAGCATAGGCCGACGATCAAGTCTAAGGAAGTCATAGTATGGAGAGATTTCAGATCGGTGAGATGATTCTCAAGAGTATGGACACATTATCCTTAACCAGAATAATCCATACATAAAGATGAACTTCCCAAGATGGGAAGAAGGAGACTCGATCGGATGGATCTCGCGCGTGGAGCGCTATTTTCGGTTCTACCGAACCGCCAACGCTACACAGGTGGAGATTGCTACCATCCACATCGAGAGAGATGCTATTCAGTGGTTCAATTGGTTAAGCACACCCATGGAGAACTCTCTTTGTAGCGATTCAAGGAAGGAGTATTAAACCACTTCAGACCAATCGATTTTGACAACATTGACAGATAATTGGCAAAGATTCGTCAAACCTCTATAATAAAAGAATACCAAACAAGGCTTGAATGTTTATCTAACCAAACTATAGATTAGTCTAAGAAACAACTTTTAGGGACTTTTATTGAGGGTCTAAAGCCAGAGATTCAATAAGAAGTAAAGGTGCGATAATCGTACACTCCTATAGCGGTGATTTCCTTCTCACATATCCAAGAAGAATGATTGAACCATGAGGTATGAAGGACAAGGGTCCCTCCTCGACCAGCCATACTGAGGCCTACAGCCCCCTCTACTACCATCCAAGCCCCCGCACCAAAGAAATTAACAAAAGACGAGCTTCGTGAACGTTCAGCCAAGGGGTTGTGTTGGTACTGTGATGAACCGTGGAGCCGAGAACATCGCTGCAAAAAGGGTCAGCTCCTCATAATTGAACCAATGGAGAAATGAGGACAGTGAACTATCTGAAGAAGACCTCAAACCTGAGGAGGAAGCCATAGAGGAAGAGCCCCAACCGGCTAACTATGTAGTATATGCATTGGTCGGCTACTCAAACCTGTAGATGATGAAAGTTGGTGGACTTCTAAAATAGCAACCCATCACCGTTCTCATTGATACGAGCAACACAAATAACTTTCTCAATAGTAAGGTTATTGCACATATAGCGCTTCAAATCGAAGGTTGTAATAAGTTCGATGGAAAGATCACCGACGGTCGAATCCTCAATTGAGACCAACGGTGCCCGCGGGTGAAACTGCTCCTCCAAGACCAAGAAGTGATAGTCGATTTCTTCCTCATACCCATCGATGATTATAAAGCTATGCTTGGGATCTAATGGCTCACAACGCTAGGTGATATCTCTTGAAATTTTTCTAAACTAATTATGAAGTTTTATTGAAAAGGGAGACATGTCACATTGCGAGGCAAGCGCGAGAGCTATATTTCCATCGTTTCGATGCAACAGATGGAGAAAGTTTTACACAAAGTACATAGAGGATTTTTAATACATATCTAGTAGCCATCCAA
This sequence comes from Ensete glaucum, assembly GCA_021527575.1. Lineage (NCBI taxonomy): Eukaryota > Viridiplantae > Streptophyta > Magnoliopsida > Zingiberales > Musaceae > Ensete > Ensete glaucum. The sequence goes on from CM038552.1 coordinate 40,678,357, forward strand.
GTAGGAGAACATGTAAAATTTAGATCCTAAGCTTGCCCTCTTACTAGACAAATTCGTAGATGTTTTCACGGAGCCGCGATGGCTGCCCCCTAATCGACCGCATGACCACCGCATACCGATTATGTTGAGTAAACCTCCATCCAATTTGAGACCATACTACTTTCCTCACTTACAGAAGGATGGGATTGAGAACATCATCAAGGAGATGTTCGATACTGGAGTAATTCGACCAAGTTGCAGCCCTTACTCTTCGTCGGTGTTGCTAGTGCACAAGAAGGATCGCACGTGATGGATGTGTGTTGATTACCAAGCTTTGAATGCCATTATTATTAAAGATAAATATCCTATACTAGTCGTAGATGAGCTCTTGGATGAATTAAAAGAGCTCGAGTCTTTACAAAATTGGATCTCCATTCTGGTTACCACCATATTTGGGTATATGCTGAAAAAGTCCCGAAAACCATATTCCGCACACATAACAGCCACTACAAGTTTTTGGTAATGCCTTTTGGACTTATAAATACTCATTCCACTTTTTAAATCCTGATGAATGACATCTTCTGGAGTTTTCTATATAAGTTTGTGTTGGTATTTTTTTGATGATATTCTCATTTATAGCCCTACGCTTAATATGCATTTTCAGTACTTATGAATTGTTCTAACGATTCTTTGAGAGAACACCATTAATGTTAAACAGTCAAAGTATAACTTTTTGTAGCATAAAATAGAGTATCTAGGGTATATTATATCAGAGGATGAATTGGTGGTAGACCCGACGAAGATCAAGGCGATGCAAGGATGGTCGAGGCCTATGAACATAAAATCACTGCGCGGCTTCCTTGGACTCATGGGCTACTACCGAAAATTCGTGAAAGATTATAGCAAGATTAGTACCCCACTCATATCCTTACTGAAGAAAGACTCCTTGTGGTTGGATAAAGCCTCCCCAACCTTTGAACGACTCAAGGCAGCTATGATGACGACGTCAGTCCTAGTGTTGCCTGATTTCAGTTGCACCTTCGTCATTGAGGCCGACATGTCAAGAGTTGAAATTGGAGCTATTCTAATGCAAGATGGCCGACCCCTTGCTTACACCATAAAGCTTTATCTCCCTTACATCTCAAAATATTCATATATGATAAAGAAATGTTCGTCATCGTACACGCCGTCATAGAGTGGAGACCCTACCTGATCGGCTGACGCTTCCGGATTAAGACCAACCACCGTAGCCTTAAATATTTTTAGAGTATAAAATATCTTCTCCAGAGTAGCAATGATGGGTAACTAAACTTCTTGGCTTTGATTATAAAACTACTTATCGAAAGGGGAAAGAGAATGTTATTGTAGATGTTCTTTCACGGCTATCGGGATAAGCCAAACTTTCAGTATCTTCCTTTCTTCCACCGACTTCCTCAAAGACAGTAGTAAGGAATGGAAGAATGATTCATATACCTGAGATATCATAGAAAAATTAGAGAAGGATCCGGGTTCTATAAGTCACTACATGTGGGATTCGAAGGACTTACGCTACAAAGACCGAATTATTGTTGTTCCTTCTTCCCCTTACATTCAAGTTATTTTGCATGAGATGCATGCTTTACCTTCGATAGGGCACTCTACATTTTTGAGAACTTATAAGAGGGTGAAACAAAACTTCTTTTGGAAGGACATGAAAAAATTAATTTATGACTATGTATCCAAATATAATGTATGCAAGTAGCAGAAAGGTGAAACGGTGGCAAATCCAGGCAAACTACAACCACTACCTATACCAGACTCAGCATGGACTGACATCTCCATGGATTTTATCAAAGGACTACCATCATCTCAAGGTAGAAGCATGATTTTTGTGGTGATAGATCGTCTAACTAAATATGCTCATTTTTGTGTTATGAGACATCCTTATACCGTTGCTAGCATTGCTCAACTTTTTGTGAAAAATATTATAAAATTACATGGGATGCCAAGGTCAATTGTGAGTAAGTGATAGGGTATTTACAAGTAAATTTTAGACCGAGCTCTTCCAACTACAAGACACCCAACTGAAGATGAGCATAACCTACCACCCACAGACGGACGGCCAAACAGAAGTGGTGAATAGATACCTCGAGACTTACTTATAATGCTTCACTAGTGACCGGTCTAAAGAGTGGATAAAGTGACTTCCTTGGGCCGAATAATGGTATAACACAACTTATTATTCATTAACCAAATATACCCCTTATGAGGCATTGTATGGCCGATCACCCCCTGTAATACCAAAATATGTAATTGGTACGACCAAGGTAGATCAGGTCGACTAAAATTTAACTGACAGGGACAAGCTTCTGCAGTTGCCGAAGGACAACCTAACTATCGCTCAAGCCCGCATGAAGCAACAAGCATATACTCACCATAGCGAGCGAGAATTTTCAATAGGAGATTGGGTCTACCTTCGCCTACAACCGTACAAGCAGTTGTCAATCAACACCAGAGCATCGATGAAGCTATCTCTATGATTCTATGGACCATATCAGATTTTGGAGCGTATTGGAGCCATGACATATAAATTAAGGCTTCTAGATGATGCTAAGATCCATCCCGTCTTCCATGTATCCTTGCTAAAGCCGAAATTGGGAGAACGAGAGTTGGCATATACTCAATTGTCGAACACTACAACTGATGATGAAATCCAAGCCCAACCTGAAGCTATACTTGATCAAAGAATTGTGATGCACCGACGATAACCTTCAACTGAAGTACTTGTGGAGTAACTTACCATTTAAAGATGCAATATGGGAGTCGCATGAGGAGCTGAAGACCCGGTTCCCAGAGTTTATAGACCCTTAGGCTTGAGGACAAGGCTGATTCTAAGAGGACGGGCTTGATAAGACTCTAACATGGTTGAGTCCTAATCTCCCTAGAAGTATTGAATAAAACCCTATGAGATTATAATAAAACCCCACCTAGCCACTTTTGTCCTATAAAGAAGTGTGGTTAGGTTTAGATTAGGCTCTTAGGTTTAGTGGCTGTCGCCCCCTTTACTGAGCTGGTCGGCCAGGGTTTCCCCCTGCTTAGGTCGGCTATAGAGCCAACCTTGCCGCCACCTGTTCCTACTTAGGCAGGTCGGCTATAGAAGGGGCAAAAGGATAATTTTACTTAGGCAGACACTCCATGGGCTAGGGTTTAGAACCCTATATAATGATGTAGTTGTCCTCTCTCTTTTATTAAGCAATTATCAACTTTTATTTAGCCTTGTGCCGAGTATAGGAGGGAGGAACCCCTACAGCATTCCAAGGGTTGATCACCCTCAAGGGTCAAAATCTACAGAGCTCCTTTTGGGTTTCTATCATAATCGTTGGAGGAATCTCCCTGGGGACCCACTACTTGGGTGAAGGTCATTCTTTGCACGAACAACTCAACGAGATCGGGAAGAAGAGCCGCACCAAAGTAACAGTCCGAGCCGAGCATTCGCGTGTGTCATCCTCAGACTTTACACCATGTTGGGCCCCTCTTACACTCATGATCCGAACCTCATTATGCTAACTCCTGGACACGACGGAGAACCCCACAGAGAACCCACAATAGTATAACATCTAACAAAGTTCACGTTCTAAGTCTTAAAAGTCACTGTAGAGGCATATTTAGACATGACACAACACACACACAAAACCAATCACATTTCATTCAGAGTGTATGGAATTTAAACCGAAGATATTTGGCAAAAATCTCTTGCGTTGATATATTTTGATATTATTCAATCTTGAACAATAGGGTTTAGTGTCGAGATTTTGAATAATAAGTACGAAAAAATGGTTCAATTGAAATTTCAATAATAATCATTACATGTCATCTAAGATAAATCCAACTAATCTCATGTCCTAAAGGTTATTGTAGGACCATCACATGAAAAAATCCCAGTTATACTCAAAAAACTTAATGGAAAATCAAAACAAGTAAGATTATTCCAAAATAAATTTACAATTCAAAGATGAACTACATAAAAAATATATAATAATCATGTCCTATAATTTATTATGCCACTACTATCCAAGATATTAGGTCATAACAAATTTGTATGATGGTTGATAATGTAATATCCTATATTTTTGAAATATTTATAATGATATATTTTAAATTATTTTATGATGACCTATTTGTAAATATGAAGATTTGATTAACAATTCTCTTGTTTAAATAACTTTATATTGAAAAGTTTATTATTAAGTATCTAAATATGAATCTTAAAAATCTGATATGAATTGTGAAATATACATAATAATTTTTTTTAAAAAATGACATGTGTCGCTAGCTAACCTAAGGATGGCGCCACTTATGCTTGTTGTATAGGTGACACATAAACTTCTCTATATATGTTTGTCACTTTGTAATCCTTATGATAACAAAACCTAAACAAATTAGAGGAGAAAACTTGCCTAAAACTGAGAAAGATTTGTTGCAAATATAGAGAAGAGAAAGGGAAGAAGAATTGAAGTGGAAGGAGTTTTGCTTTGGTTTGAGTTTAGATAAATTCCTTACACTTACAAATCAAATTTTCTAAGACAACTATTCTAACCTCATCTTAAAAAGTTTTAATCCTTGATTTCATCTCAGTTTAATATGATTTTGAAAGATTTATGGCTTAGAATATGATATCTCTCCCATTCAGTTGTAAATCTATGAATTTAGAAAATTTAAGATTCTGACCTTTCTGCTTTATTCTAGCCATAACTTTCTGCATCGAACTCTGATTTAGGCAAAACCTATTACATCTAAAAGTAGATTCATAAACCTTTTGTTTGATACTAAAATTGAAAATTTTGAAGTTCATATACCTCTCTATCTAAACTATTAATTTGTAAAATAGATTTTATAATTTCTGACCTTTTGATACTAAATTACTTATAACTTCTTATTGGAAACTCTGATTTAAGCAAAATATACTTTATTAGAAACTAGACACCTAGATCTTTCTTTGGATACCTAGTTTGAAAGATTTGGAATACAAATACTTACCCAGTCTCCTTTTGAATTCTATAGATTTTATAAAATAGAGATTTTGTTCACTGACCTTTGGTTACCAAATTATTTGTAACTCTTTGTTAGAAATTTTAATTTATATAAAACTTATTTTATCTAAAATAAAATTGATTTATCTTTCCAATAACACTTTCTTGAATAATTTAGAGTATAATTAGCTATCCAAATAATTCATGCAATATATATCAAATTCTATGAGAATCAAGCTTTTGTCAATTTTAATTATTCTTATTTCATCCCTTTGGAAATTGATTTGAGCTAAAATTTTTTCTTCAATATAGCCTTTTATTATTACTTTAAAATCCTGTTTGCTCTTATCCTTAAATTATTTGTATATCTGAATCAATTATGAAAAATTTATGTTGCTTCATATTATTTCATATTAATAATGTATATTTTGTTGTCTCACATATGCTTTCAATATGTGTCATGTTATTGTTCACAATATCCTTTTTGTACTCTAGTGTTTGTGGGATAATATAAATCTTAGTCAGAAATGGTAATTGGAGTTATGTTTAGAGCCCGTGATGTTCTAACAGCCCCCTATGGCTTCACCCAGACGTGAGTAAATAAAGCTCCCAAACGTGGGAGACTTCTAATTATCATCCAGAAATGGATAGATCATATTTTATCTAATCTCATTTCACTATCTATATTTTTGATATATTATCTAAAGCATTTGCTTATGAGTTTGTCTCTACGCTTTGGATAAGAATTAAATAAATATGACGTAAGATATGATATTTGAGCTTCTACTTCCTATTTATTATTTGATAAATTCTAAAATGATTTAAAATACCATTGACATGCTCTGAAATATGTTTATATCTTTGATATGCTCAGAAATATTTTATATACATTTAATATCTCTAAAATATTTCCTACACCATTGATATGCTTTAAAACATATTTACGCCTTTGATACGCTCCAAAATATTTCATATACCATTGATATGCTCTGAAATATGTTCACGCCTTTGATATACCTTGAAATATTTCATATATCATATGCTCTGAAATATGTTTACACCTTTGATACACTCCAAAATCTTTCATATATCATTGATATACTCTGAAACATTTTATACCTTTGATATGCTCTGAAATATTTATATACTATTAATATACTCCAAAACATGTTTACACCTTTGATTTATCATGAAATATTTCACATATCATGGATATACTCTAAAACATGTTTACGCCTTTATGTGCTTCGAAATATTTCATATGTCATTGACATGCTCCGAAATATTTCATATTCCGTTGATATGCTCTGAGTTGTTTCATACCACATTGATATGTTCCGAGATATTTCATACCATTGATATGCTCCAACTACTCTTCCTCCACTATTATGATCAAAGTATATTTCGAATGAAATGATTTATGATTTTATATCTAATGAGATGCTATCTATGGATTCTTATACCCTTACCTTGCTATTTGATATTAAGATTATTTTGAAAATATCATTGTTTATCTTGGATATATTGGTTATTTGTTGTGCTTTATATGCTCACTCTGTTGCTATATAAAATTTTCAGGTTAGCTTATCACTCACGGGAAAAGTTACAATTGGGCTAATGCAGAGAAAAGCTAAAAGATTTTAGGTGAATCTTTATTGATTGATAAGTTTTGTTGTCTAGTACACTTTGCATCTGATGAAATGTTAATGGTAAATCTAAACTTATATGTTTTATAAAGTTTAAATGACCTATTATTTGTAGGATTTTGGTATGTTAAGTTTAAATTTATATAATGATATAAACTTGTGATAATATTGATTTTATAATTATATAGATTCTCACACCTATGGATTTATAAGTGTGGTTATTGTTTCTGTTAAGTTGGTTTTGAGTTTTGTGAATTATCAAGTAATGTGGTATATGATCATAAACTACATATATTATATAGATGAATGTGATTGATATTTGAATATGTTTTATCAATATACTCAAATGCTATGGATTGGATTATTGATGAATTATAATATTTTCATATTTAAGATAAGTTCACGCCTCTCGAATGTGATAATTCAGGGGCGTGATAGGTAAGTACTTTTAAGAGTTATAATTATATTAAAATTAGTTGATAGAATCTTAACTAAATTAAAATTTTATAATAAATTAAAATTTATTCCTAAAAATATACATTGATCTGTTATAGATGATCTCTAAAGTTTCTAAAGAGGATTGAAAAAAAATTTCTAAAGATTTATACGAGAGATGTATAATAAGAGTTATACTTGAGTAAGTATAACTCAATCTGATATTTGATTTTATATATTAAATAATTTAACTTTTTTTGTAGATATAGGTGGAATTTATCATTTTAGCTTGTTGATCTTTATGTATTCTTTTGGTTTTAAATTTTTTCTTTCCTTCTCTAACAATTGATGCCAAAAACCAAAAGATTTAGTGATTAGAGGAGGGTGAAGGACCTTCTTGTTTAATAAGACTTAATAAGAATGTTGAAAGCACCAGTATACAAATTATAAAAGGATGAGTGATGAAGATTGGGAGGAGGTTAAGGTGAGTACTATGTCTTTACATCATTGATAATATTATCAATAATATTGTCTCGGTCATGATTATTTATGATAAGTTAGAAAAATTTTATCTGACAAAGGTCTTATCTAATTAAGTTATATCTGAAGTGAAAGTTATATAGGATGATGATTGCAAGAAGACTGAGATATATGAACATATTCAAAGAAATATTGGGCCAACTAAAGAAAGTTGGTGTGATTGCAAAGAAGACTGAGATATAGAATCTGAACATATTCAAAGAAATATTGGGCCAACTAAAGAAAGTTGGTGCGAGGATTGATGAAGTTAAGACGCTATTGCTTCTTACATTGCATGCTAACTTCTATGATAACTTTATGAAGATGATATCATACAAAAAAGATATAGTAACTCTAGAACAAGTTTAAAAAGTCTTAGTATCTTATGCTACTAAAAAAATGATAAATCTAAGAATATAAATGGTAAAACATAGGTGGAGGTCAACTATGAGGATTGTTTTACTAGGGTAAATCTGAATGTAGTAGTAGGTCGAGATCATAAATTAAGTCTTTAGATAATATTCAACATATCAAATGAAACTATATAGGGAAAAAGAAACAGGAAGAAGAGATCGATGAATGATCTCTTTTCATGGATGGTGGTCAAGATATCCTTATAATCTTGATGGAATGATGCATACTTTTAAGGATGTTACTTATGTTCCAAAGGTAAGTATGAAGGTTATGGCTATAAGGTTGGAGGTGGAGTTCTAAAAATTACTCTGAGTTATATGATCTTAATAAAAAAAAGATGCAATCAAATGTTTTACCATAAAAAAGGAAGTATAGTAAAACCAGGTTGGAAACTGGTTGCATGTGTAGAGGATGATTATATACCTACAGCAACAAGCTTCGTTCGTAGTATAGAAAATGAAGGATGATCATGGTTTCTAGAATCAAACGATTATAAGGAAAAAAATCCTATTGGTAGGAAGAGATGAAGGTCTCTCTTTGGAATCAAGTGTATCATTGTTTTGGTTTTAGTTACATAGGATGTATTGATAGACTTATTGGAATATTATTGATTCTTAGATTTTGATGATGAAATTAAATGATAAAGTAATGATCTAATCTATATTCAAGAAAATGATGCAGGATTATCTTTGATCATGAAAGGGCAAAACAATTGAAGTAGAAAAATTAAACGTTAGGCCAGAGTCAAAGAATAATCATCGGGCCAGAAATCAAACATTGCGTCAAGATCGGATGTTGCGGGAGTCGATACCGATGGATCGAGCAATACGTCGAAGGAGAACATGATGCGTCGAGGGTTCAGATGAACAAATGACATGCCAGACAACACGATTAACAATTCATAATAATTTATCTAGATCAAAGTAGTTTACATTTATTATTGAATTAGCTTTGCATGTAATATAACCAATTCAATTAAGAGGTCATTATGCCTTAATCAGGGCTGATTTAGGCTTACTAGAAAATTCATTTTAGTGACCCATGATCAGGTAAGACACAATCTTTAAAACTGTGTCAGGCGGTAGTACCGTCGAGACTGGTGGTACTACCATTGGAACATAGTCTCTAAGGATTTGAGATTGCCAAAACCTTGAAATCCCCAAAAATTTGAATTTTAGCTCCACTTTTAAAGTTGTTTGGAGCCTATAAATACCCTCACTAATTCTTACTTGAGTAAGTAAAAAAAGTGAGCAAAAACTTGTGAAAACACTATTGTGATTTCTTAAGATCTTCCCTTCTTTTCTCTAAGTGTAGCTTATGTTTAAGGGAGAGCTAAGAGAACTATAAAGGTTGTCTCCTAAACTTGTAAAAAGTAGAATAGAGCTGTAAGAGGGTAGTTGATCTTCACTCGTTGAAAGAAGATCAATAGTAGAAGTCAATGACCTCAACGGAGGAAGAATCGGGAGTGGACATAGGTTGCGGCACCGAACCACTATAAAATTGGTTTGCTTCCTCTTCTTTACTATTTATCTTCATTGATTTCTTATTTAACTATCTACTACCTTTGCTTATACTCTTACAAACATTTCTATGCTTAAATACATTTCCAATATGAGTTTTACCGAACAAATTCTTAAATCGATGTCGTTTTCTCAAAAGCACTAATTCAACCCCACCCTCTTAGTATCGATTCAATCCTAACAATTGGTATTAAAGTGAGGTCTTTCTATTTGGTTTAAAACCCAAAAGAGATGGCTTTTGCCAATAATCAAGAGGAACTTTCTATCACTCATCCTCCCATGTTTACTAGGACAAACAATATGTATTGGAAAACTCGAATGAGAATTTTTCTATTTTCTATGGATTTCGATTTATGGTATATTATTGAAATTAGTTTTAAAAGTCTTCAAAACCAATAAATGAATGAAATTATTTAGAAAAGAAGACTTTCTCTTTGAATGCTAAAGTAATGAATGTTTTATTTTATGCTCTTGATAAAAATAAATTTAATCTTGTTTCCATATGCAAAACTGTGTACGAGATTTGATACACACTCGAAGGCACTAGTAGAGTCAAAAAGTTAAAAATTAATCTTTTGGTACATAGCTATGAGTTGTTTCGTATGAAACCAAGTGAGGCTATTGGAGAAATATACACTCATTTTATAGAGGTTATTAATGGTTCAAAAGTGCTTAGTAAAAGTTTTTTTAATTTTGAATTTGTTAACAAAATATTAAGATCCCTTCCAAAAAGTTAGGATCCTAAATTAATGGCAAAACAAGAAGCAAAGGACCTAAATAATTTTTCACTTGAAGAACTAATCGGGTCTTTAATAACCTATGAAATGATATGTATAGCATACATAATGAACTCAAGAACAGCCTTCTAAAGAACAGGAATGACAAAGCACTTAGAACTAAGGAAGACCACTTAGAAGATAACTCAAGTGACGATGATGATGATGATGGCTTTGTCCTTCTTACAAGAAAATTAAAAAAATTTAAAAAATGATCAAAAATAAACAAGATGCTAAGAATAAAAGTGAACTTAAAAAGGACTCAATCATACTCTATGAATGCAAGAAGTTGGGACATTTCAAAATGAATGTCCCCGAGTGAAAAAGAAGCAACCAAAGAAGAAGAAGGCGCTCAAAGCTACTTAAGACGACTAAAGTTTATCCGAAGATGAGGAGCCAACCAACATGAAAGAAGTTACAAATTATACATTAATGGTATTTAACAATGAGGTAAGTAACTTAAATAAGTCTTCCTTATCTTCTGATGAATTATTTATTATATTTAATAACTTATTTGATGATTTTAAATTAGTTAGTATAAAATATAAATTATTAATAAAAAGATCATGCTTCTCTTGCTAGTGAATTTAAAAAATTAAAAAATAAGTATGATGAATATATGTTAGCTTCTTACACTATGTGTGAGGAGCTAGATAAACTTAAGAAAGAAAATGTTTCATTACAAGAAACATTAGAAAATTTTAAAATATATAACAAATCTTTAAACATGATCCTTGCTAATAAAGGTTATATTCATAAAAAGGAAGGAATTGGTTTTATGAGTAACACTGAACAAAAGCCAATCATCTTCATTAAAGGACAGACATTACATAGTTCATCCGATAATATATATAACTTTTTGTGATAAATTTGGACATTATGCCTATAAATATTTATTTAAAAGGTATAGTCCACACAAATTAATTTGAATTCCTAAAAGAACCATAAACAACTTGATGTCATTAGTAAAATTAGGTAGAGCTTTTCATGAGGAACCCAAAGTCAAATAGATACCTAAACCAAAATCTCTTTTCTTGTAGGTATGTCTCCAAACAAAGGTTAGAAGCACAAAATGATACCTTGATAGTGGATACTCAAGGCACATGACTAGAAATCCACCTTATTTATCTAAGCTCACTAGCCTAAACGGAGGATTTATCACATTCAAAGATAACAACATAGGAAAAATCATTGGGAAATGAACCATAGGTAATAAATCAAACCCCTTGATTAAAGATGTGTTATTAATTGATAATTTTAAACATAATCTATTAAGCATTAGACAATTGTGCGATAAATAATATATTATCAAATTTGAATCTAATGTTTCTATAATTGATATCATACAAAAATATATCTATGATTGCCTTAAAAAGTAATAATGAGATAAAATATATTTTTCGACCTTGAATGATAATGTATAGATTTGGCATAGGAGACTAGAACATGCTAGCATAAAACTATTAAATCAAATCTCAACTAAAAATCGAGTAAGAGGAATGTCTGATATCAAGTTTGTAAAAGACAATTTATGATACATGACAACTAGGAAAATAAATAAAAAGTAGTTTTAAATCAAAGAATTAAACAATCACTTCAGACCAATACAATTGATTCATATAGATTTATTTAGACCAATTGATACAATAAGTCTAGGAGGTAGTAAATACACATTTGTTATCGTAGTTGATTATAATAGATACACTTGGACATATTTTTTTGACACACAAAAGTGATTACTTTAAATTTTTTTAAAATTTTATAAATTTGTTCAAAACAAAAATGGTAATATGATTTTGTTTGTTTGTAGTGATCATGGTGGTGAGTTTCAAAATCATGATTTTTAAAAATTTTATGAGTTAAATGGGTATAACTATAATTTCTCTATTACAAGAAATCTACAACAAAATAAAGTAGTTGAAAGAAAAAATAGGAGCTCACAAAAGATGTCAAGAGCTATGTTAAACGAACATAGCCTACTCAAATATTTTTGGCCCGAAGCCATTAACACGATATGCTATGTCATGAATAAGATTTTCATATGACTATTACTTTTCAAAACTCATTATGAATTATGAAATAATAAAAAAACCTAATATTTTATATTTCAAAGTGTTTGGTTGTAAATGTTCTATTTTGAATGAAAAAGATGTCTTAGGAAAGTTTAATACAAAATTCAATGAAGATATATTTTTTTGTTATTTCTTAATTTCAAAAGCTTATCGTGTGTTTAATAAAAGAATACTAGTAATTAAAGAATCAATCCATATTATTTTTAATGAGGTTCTCGAAACGAAGAAAATTGATTTTGATGATGATTTTGATTTTGGTACTTTAAATTTGAATGATAAGTCTCTTCACCAAAATAATTTAGATGTATCTACTTTCAATAAATCCTTACCCAAGGAATGGAAGTATATAAATGCTCATCCAAAGGAGCTAATAATATGAGATACATCAAAAGGTGTTCAATCACGTTTGTCATTTAAAAAATTTTATGCAAATTAAACCAAAATGCATTGGTGAAACCCTAAAAGATGATTCATGGGTTATTGCAATGCAAGATGAGTTAAATCAATTTAAGAGAAATAAGGTGTGGAAGCTTTTTCTTGGACCCGGTGACCATTTAGTAATTGGTACTAAGTGGGTCTTTAGAAATAAGCAAGATGAACTTGGTATTATAGTTCAAAATAAGATTATATTAGTAGCCAAAGGTTTTAACCAAGAAGAATGTATTGATTATGAAGAAACATACACTCCTATTACTAGAATTGAAACCATGAGGATGTTAAATCTCAAATTTTGATAATAAAATCAATTGATGGGTTATTGATCTAACATAGGTTATTAGAGTTGATTGATACAGGATTAATTATGATAGAAATATTATTATAATCAGGATTAGCCAAGGTCAAGTCCATGCATCGGGCCAAGGTTCGGACGATGCGATTGGGAACATGCCAGGAGTATGTCATGAGCTCACTGATGGTATCGGGAGCTTGCTAAGATGGCACAAGAGAGTTCACCAAAAGAAGACCGAGACTCGCCAAAAGATTGTCAGGGATAGACGAAAAGCTTGCTAGGAGTTGAGATTATCTTATAATAGATGTATTGGCCATTATGTTGTATTTAATTAAGTCTTATTTAACATCATGCAGGTTTAACCATGACGGGATGAATTATAGATCAGACATGAATCCAGGATCAAACTTAGGCATCGGGCGAAGGATTGGACGATACAGTGGGAGCTCGTCGAGCATCCGTTAGGACTTTGCCGAAGGTATCGAGAAGATCACTAGGAACACACCAGGAGATTATTGAATGAAGACCGTAAGACTCATCGCTGGAGAAGCTGGAGGTTGTCAGTTTGCGAGAATAAGGTCATTAAGCTTGGTGGTCATGATTTGATTGTAATTTTAAGTCATAGGTTAAGATTGAGTCTTAAATGAGTGTAATTTAGATAGAATCCAACTCAACTCAAAGATACAACTAGGTCCACTATGAGGTTTGATTGAGCTCAGGTTGAGCTCAATTGGTTGACCAAAGAGTTGGTCAACATCAAGTTCAAGCCGGAATTCAAAAAGTGGAGGGAACCACTTTTTCGAAGATTACGGCGGGTAAACCGCCAGTGAGCAATGGTTCAACCGGTGTCGCCCAGGATTTCGGGTGGTTGTCAACGATTGAACCGCCCAGGCTGGGTGGTTGAACCGCCAGACGTGAATCTGGCACTTTCGGCGATTGACCGCTGTGTCCGGGTGAACCACCGTATGCATTTTTCGAGTAAGTTTGATTTTTGGCTCTAAAATTCTGAAACCATTTGGGGACTATAAATACCTCAAGTTTTCTTGCATTCTATACAATAATTTGGTGGATAAAATTCTATGAAAAACTTGTGTGGATTGTAAGAAAAAGGAAAGTGGTAAGGGAGAGAGCTTAGAGTTAGAAAATTCTCAAGTCTCCCTTGTAAAGCAAAGTGTAAGTGTTTGGTCTTCACCTAAAGAAGATTGGTAGTGGATGCCGGTGTGCCTCAAGGAGGAGGAATTGAGAGTAGACGTAGGTCGTTGGTGTCGAACTACTAAAAAACTTGTGAGTTCTTTCCTTGCTTTCATTGCTTACGAATTTTATATTGACGCTTCCGATTGAATTCATTTTTTAAAAGTAAAGTTTTCACTTCAAGCATTTCTGTTCAACGATGTTAATCTTTCAGGTTTGCCTATTAACTTAATAATTTTCTCACTTGTTTTACGTGAACGAAAAGCTTTGAATTTCCTATCTTGCTTTAAGCGAAAAGCTTTTGTTTAAAACGAAAAACTTACACTTGCACTAATTCACTAAGTCATAGGTTAAGATTGAGTCTTAAATGAGTATAATTTAGATAGAATCCAAATCAACTCAAAGATACAACCAGGTCCACTATGAGGTTTGATTGAGCTCAGGTTGAACTCAATTGGTTGACCAAAGAGTTGGTCAACATCAAGTTCAAGCCGGAATTCGAAAAGTGGAGGGAACCACTTTTTCGAAGATTACAGCGGGTAAACCGCCAGTGAGCAATGGTTCAACCGGTGTCGCCCAGGATTTTGGGTGGTTGTCAACGACTGAATCGCCCAGGCTGGGTGGTTGAACTGCCAGTACCCAGGAATTTGGCACTTTCTGCAGTTGACCCGCCCAAGTCAACGGGTGAACCACCCGTACCTAGATTTTTCGAGTGAGTTTAATTTTTGGCTCTAAAATTCTGAAGTCATTTGGGGACTATAAATACCTCAAGTTTTCTTGCATTCTATACAACAATTTGGTGGATAAAATTATGTGAAAAAATTGTGTGGATTGTAAGAAAAAGGAAAGTGGCAAGGGAGAGAGCTTAGAGTTAGAAAATTCTCAAGTCTCCCTTGTAAAGCAAAGTATAAGTGTTTGGTCTTCACCTAAAGAAGATTGGTATTGGATGCCGGTGTGTCTCAAGGAGGAAGACTTGAGAGTAGACGTAGGTCGTTGGTGTCGAACTACTATAAAACTTGTGAGTTTTTTCCTTGCTTTCATTGCTTACGAATTTTGTATTAACACTTCCGATTGAATTCATTTTTTAAAAGTAAAGTTTTCACTTCAAGCATTTCCGTTCAACGATGCTAATCTTTCAGGTTTGCTTATTAACTTAATAATTTTCTCACTTGTTTTACATGAATGAAAAGCTTTGAATTTCCTATCTTGCTTTAAGCGAAAAGCTTTTGTTTAAAACGAAAAACTTACAATTGCACTAATTCACAATCGCCCACCCCCCCCAGTGCTAATTGATCTTAACAATTGGTATCAGAGCCACGTTTTTCTCATTTGATTTAACACCCAAGAGAAATGACTCTTTTCGGTATTAATGAGGATTAATGCATCACAAGTCCTCCTATGTTTAATGGGATGGACTACACATATTAAAAATTTTGAATACGTATCTTTTTTATTTCGAGAGATTTCGATTTGTGGTGTATTATTAAAAAAGATTTTCAGAAGTCATCCAAGCCAATAAATTATTAGAATAATTATGAAAAATAAATATTTTTGTTGAATGTAAAAGCCATAAATGCCTTATATTATGCACTTGATAAAAATTTAATTGTGTTTCCACTTGTAATTCGATCTTCGATATTTGGCATACATTAGAAATAAGATATGAAAACACAATTAAATCAAATGAATCAATAAATAAAATATCTTATAAAAATAAACTTGAAAAACACCTTCAAAAGAACTGGAAGGAATGTGAACCGAGAAAAATATATGATTCCTCAAGTGCTAAGGACTTTGAACATTTAACAAATAAACTAGATAAATTAATAAATATAAATCATAAAAATGATCTTAAAATCATCGACAAGAACTCTTGCTTTGAATGCAAGAAGCTAAGATACTCTGAAGATAAAAAGCATAATCAAAAGGAAGTGGAGAATCTCGTGCCTATGGCCATCAACAATGAGGTAAGTGATTCATTCAAAGTCTCATTTACTTTTGATGAATTATCAAATTCTTTTTATGAGCTTTATGATGAATTTAAAATGATTAGCAAATCTTATAAATTACTTAATAAAGAGTATGATTCTTTAGTTAGTAAATTTGAATAAATGTATGATACATCACCATCACACAATTCATACACTAAATATAAAACCTTGAATGATGCATCAACATCATGTTTTTCTTGTTCTAATTATGAGTCATTAAAGGTAATTAAACAAGAAAATGACATACTACAACAAACTCAAAAAGGGCTTAATATAGACAATGAATCTAAAAACATGATCCATGTTGATAAGGGTCATGTTCATAAGGAAAGTATTAGCATTGTGTGTAAGACTCATCAAAAGCCAACTATCCTCATTAGAAGATCCATATTACACTCTTTGTCCAAAAGTAGATGTAATTTTTATGATAAATGTGGACAGTTTGCTTATAAGTATTCATTTAAAAATTATAGTCCATACAAATTAATTTAGATTCCTAAAATAACCATAAAAAAC
The DNA here is from genome assembly GCA_021527575.1 of Ensete glaucum. Taxonomy (NCBI): domain Eukaryota; kingdom Viridiplantae; phylum Streptophyta; class Magnoliopsida; order Zingiberales; family Musaceae; genus Ensete; species Ensete glaucum. The sequence continues at coordinate 40,695,155 of CM038552.1, forward strand.
CTTAAGTCATTAAAGAAAATAGGAAGAACATAAAAGACCTAAACTCAAATGGGTACCTAAATCAAAACCTTCTATAATATAAAGTTGTATCTTAACAAGGCTAGGAGCACTAAGTAATGTTTTGAATGTAGATGCTCAAGGCACATGACTTGAGATCTAATACTCTTTCAAAGCTCATTAGCCTAAGTAATAATAAAAAATTAAAATAAAATTATTATTAATGAATCTTTGGATAACTCATTAATTTTGATCACTCTAACTTTGGTATGCTAGAAACTTTATTTAAATTTAAATTTATGAAAGAAAGATTTTGATGATTATTATGATTAAATGATAGGTTCAAAATCCTTGGCTTGAATATTTATTGATTTAAATGCAAAGGTTATCATTAAATGACTTAAATATTATGGTGTCTTTGGCAACATAAAATATCATTGTTGAGTGATTGATTTAAATATTACATGATTTAAATGTTATGATAGTGTATGGGTTGTATGATAAATGATTATTATTGAATGATAGAATTTAAGTATAGAACAATATAAAAAAGGGAGTGAAAAATCATGCTTCATTTTCTAGTGATTCTAAAAAATTATATTGATGATGAAAATTATATGTCTTATGATAAAGAAACAAAATGTTAGACTTAAGTGCTTAAGATAAATCCTATGTTTGCTTTTAAGAAATAATGTAATGTATATCTTGATGATTTTCATATTACTTTTTTATTTTGATTGAAGATGTTTTATGTTCAATGAAATCATGTTTGATAATGCAATGATACATAATGATTATGCTTAATAAATTTATATTTTAAAATTATATATGATGATTACTGTGATTTATGGCTTATTGATCTTTACCATAATGAAAGTACTTTTTTGTTTTAAATTAAAATGTATATTTTTATTTGGCTTACAAGACAAAGGCATGCTTGTATAAAATAAAAAGGGAATACATTTTTCTTAAAAATTTCTCTATCTTATAAATTTTAAAAAAAAGATTAATAAATCAATTATGTTATTTTTATGAATATCTTGAACTAATTTTGATGATTTGATGATTTAATGATTTGAACTTAAATAAGTTATTATCATGATTTTGGCAAGTTTGGAAAATGAAACTTGAAAATCTTCTTATGAATCATATTCTTGAAAACTTGAAGTTTCATATATATAAATCAAAATCTTCTATTTTTTTCTTCCTTAAAATTAACTCATGATCTTAATATCTATAATATGATATCTTTATAAATGAAGGCTCTTGTGTGATCTCTTAAGAGTCTATTTTATCATCTAAGAAGAGATTTATTTAATTAAATCATATCTTTTAATATTCATGAATATCTTTCGAAATCAATATCTTTCTTGACATGACTTATTTTAAAACTCATGAATGACATAACTTATCACTAAAAGTAGTATTTCTTAAATTTGTGATAAGTTGAAAATTGAAAGAGATTTGTATTATCATAAATATTCTCTTAATTTCTTGATTTAACTTACACATTATAGGAATCACGTTATTAATCTCTATGATTTTCTCTTTTTAACAAAAAGGAGATTTATGATCTTGACAATTATAAGTTGAAACTTTTTATCAAGATCATTCTTCTATTTATTAAAAACAAGAATTTATCTAAATGAATTATATGTCTTAGGAGTTATGAATTAATATTCTTTGATCCCCTAAGACTCATTTCATTATTTACAATCAAAAAGAGTAGAAAGAAAATCACTAGCATTTCAAGAGATCGATAGGTATATTTATTTTATTTCGAATCCCTTGAAATTGATTTTGATGATTTTGAAATTGAATGAGTTCTTTACCTATATCGTGATTTTAATTTCTTAGAATTATAACTTTAAATCTTTTATGAATCAAAATATCTTATTATATATTCTCATATTATTTAAAAGGATATCTTTGTAACTTCAGAATTATTATGCATGAATCAAGATATTTTATGTGTCTCCTATAATTTGTCTCTTGATATTCACAATTTATTCTTATAAATTATATATTTCATCATCATATTAATTTTTCTTGATATATTTCATATGATAATTTAAAAAATGATGTAATGAAAAATTTTGAGAGGGAGCAAAACTTGTTATCTTGCATGACGTAAAATTGCTAGCTTAAACATTGCAAATGAAGTAAAAATTGCTAGCTTGCACTTCTCAAAAGAGAATAAAAAACTCACTAGTTTTATTTGCTATGTTTTCTTGGGATTTACATAAATAAAATTTGTTGAGCTTAGATTCGAAATTTTATATACACAAGATTAAGGTTGAGACCTAGGAAAGCTAGATGAAGCCTTTTTGTGATAACATTTTTGAAAACTTTCTCCATGTTTTTATTGTTTACAAAAAGGGGAGAAAATAGTATGAAGATGAATTGCTACATTTGAAATTCATAAGAGATAATTTTTGGTATCAAGAGATGATTTTTTTTACTACATTTGAAATACATAAGTAGTATTTAAATCGCTTGGACTTTAGAGATCATCTTAATATTGATTTTAAAATTTATTAAAAGCTCTTCTCAATGATGAAATGATTTAACAATACCTCCCTTGTTTACCTCCTTATTAATCATAAAAAAAAAAAAATTATAATGCATATACTAAGGGGGAGTAATGTATCATGTGCTTTGAAATTGTTAACTATACATTTCACCTTTTTGTTTGATGATAAAGGAGGAGAAATGGACATTGATGACATATGATTTGTTGAAATACATGGATATCTTGGATATGAATATGAGTTAGATATATTGGATATGGATATGGATGCATAATTATTAAAATATATGAATATCTTGGATATGGATATAAATTGGATATCTTGGATATGGATATGGATGCATAATTATTTTTGAAATTCATGATTTGATTACTTGATGCAAATTTATGTTTAAATTTACGTTGAATGTTGATTGCTTGAATTAAGAGTGTGTGTTTCTCTTAAATTTAATGACATAGATTTAGAGAGAGTTAGGATTAACTCCTGTCATCAGTTGGTTATCATCATCAAAAAGGGAAAGATTATTAAATCTCGGATTTTGAAGATGAAATCAATTTATGGGTTATTGATCTAACATATGTTGTTAGAGTTGATTGATGTAGGATTAATTATGAAAGAATGATTATTACAATTAGGATTGATCAAGGACAAGTCCATGCATCAGGCCGAGGTCCGAATGTTGCAGTTATGAACTCATCAGGAGTGCGTCGGGAGCTCGCCGAGGGTATCGAGAGCTTGCTAGGAAGGCACAAGGGAATTCACTAGAAGAAGAACGAGACTCATCGGAAGATTATCGGGGATAGCCGAAAAGCTTATCGGGAGTTGGGATGGTCTTATAATGGATGTATTGGTCATTATGATTGTATTTAATTAAGTCATATTCAGCATTGTACAAGTTTAACCATGACAGGATGAGTTATAGAATAGACATAAACCCAGGATCAAGCTTAGACATCGGGCCAAGGATTAGACAATGCGGTGGGAGCTCATCAGGTATCCGTTAAGACTTCATCGAAGGTATCGATAAGATCGCTAGGAACACACCGGTAGATCGTCGGAGGAAGACCGTGAGACTCACTGCTAGAGAAGCTGGAGGTTATCGATTTGTGGGAGTAAGGTTATTAAGCTTGGTGGTCATGTTTTGATTGTAATTTTAAGTTATAGGTTAAGATTGAGTCTTAAATGTGTGTGATTTGGATAAAATCCAAATCAACTAAAAAATGCAATCGGGTCCATTATAGGGTTTGATTGAGCTCAGGTTGAGCTCAATTGGTTGACCAAAGGGTTGGTCAATATCAGGTTCAAGTTGAAATTCGAAAAATGGAGGGAACCACTTTTTTGGAGATTCCAGCGGGTAAACTACCGGTGAGCGATGGTTCAACTGGCGCCGCCCAGGATTTTGGGCATCTGTCAACAGTTGAACTACCTGTACCTAGGAATCTAAGCACTTTCGATAGTTGACCCACCTAGGTCGACGGGTGAACCGCCCGTACCCGGATTTTCTAGATAAGTTTGATTTTTTGCTCTAAAATTATGAAACCATTTGGGGCATATAAATACCCCAAGTTTTCTTACATTTTATACAATAATTTGGTGGATAAAATTATATAAAAAACTTATGTGGATTGTAAGAAAAATAAAAGGAGTAAGGGATAGAGCTTAGAGTTAGAAAATTCTTAAGTCTCTCTTGTAAACAAAGTGTAAGGGTTTGGTCTTTACCCAAAGAAGATCGGTAGTGGACACTGGTGTGTCTCAAGGAGGAGGACGCAGGAGTGGACGTAGGCCATTGGTGTCGAACCGCTATAAAACTTATGAGTTCTTTCTTTGCTTTCATTGCTTATGAATTTTGTATTGACACTTTCGATTGAATTCACTCTTTGAAAATAAAGTTTTCACATCAAGCACTTCACTTCAATGTTGTTAATCTTTCGGATTTACTTATTAACTTAGCAATTTTATCACTTATTTTACTTGAACGAGAAGCTTCGGATTTCCTATCTTACTTTTAAGCAAAAAGGCTTTGTTTAAAATGAAAAACTTATACTTTCACTATTTAAAACAACCCCACCACCACCTCCACCCCCCCTCCCTCTTTCTTAGTGTCAATTTATCCTAACAAAGGATGTTCATTGCCTATGTTTCTTTTAAAATTTTTAAATTATTTCAAATGGATGTCAAAAGTACTTTTCTTAATGGGTTCATTTCGGAAGAAGTTTGTGTTAAACAACCATCCAGATTTGAAAATAATCTTTTTCTAAATCATGTTTTTAAATTATCAAAGACACTTTATAGATTGAAGTAAACCCTTAGGGCTTAGTATGAGAGATTTAGCTCTTTTCATATTCAAAATAATTTTTTGAAAGACAATGTTGATACCATATTATTTATTAAGTATTTTAAAAATAATTTTTATACTATTCAAATTTATGTTGATGACATTATTTTTTGTTCTACTAATAAATCCTTATATGAATCTTTCACCAAAAGTATGAGCTAATAACTTGAAATGAGCTTAATAGACGAATTAATGTTTTTCTTAGGATTATAAATCAAGCAATCGAAGGATGATATTTTTGTAGGTAAAACTAAGTATACTTTGGATTTATTAAAATGATTTAATATGGATAGTGCAAAAACTATAAATACACCTATAAGCAACTCTACAAAATTGGATTTAGATAATGGAGGTGAGGCTGTGAACAAAAACCATATAGAGGAATGATATATAGTTTACTATATCTAACTACAGCTAGACTAGATATTATATTTAGTGTTGCCCTATGTGCAAGATTTCAATCCAATCCTAAACAATCCCATTACAAGGCAATTAAAAGAATATTTTGATACTTAAAAGGAACTCCAAATCTAGGATTATGATATCTAAAATTTAAAAATTTTGATTTAATTGATTATGTTGATGCCGACTTTACAGGATGTAGAATAGATAGACAAAGTACTTATGGAACCTGTCGATTTCAAGGTTATGCACTAGTCTCTTGTGTTGGGAAACTAAAGTAGGAGTATCATATGCATAACGGAATATCAAAATAAAATCAATTTCCCATGTAGATCAAAATCGTTGTGTAAAGATTAGTGTATGAAAAATCATAAAACTGAAAACTACATCGTGTGAGAGATTATTTACCTAGAGAAATCATATATCCATATTTTTCTAGATTCGGATGGAGAGGATGAAGGAGGTCAAACGTCATCCTCTCTAGTGGTATCCACATGATAAATCGTTGTAGCGATATTCCTCCAATCGTAGCCCAAAAACTCGTAACTCTTAGGCAGACGGAAGAAGGAGAATAGGAAGGGACGGCTAAAGATGCAGTATATCATCTATGTATCTCCTTTCCTATTTATAGAAAGCAACTAATGTAACCCTAATGAATCTTGTCTTAGTGGGTATTAGATCTTTATTTAATTACCCGCTAACCCTGGATTATTGGATCTCTGTCCAATAATCTCCTTTGGCATCTAATTAGGCCTTTTGTAAGGAGCTTATCAATGTAGGGTCTCATCTAATGAAAATATGGGCTAATTAAATAACTCATATTCAGTTCTCTATTCGTTGAAGTATTCACCATATGTGTGTGACCCTCTAGGCCTAATACCGAGCTAGTGGTGAGTCCTACGTGTCAGAACTTCTTCTAACTTAGTGAATTATTATCTCATAATAATTCACTCGACTCATCGACTATGGATATACTAGGCCACTACACCATAGTCCCAAATAGTACAGGAGATTTTATTCATTGGACTTGTCTGTCCTCAGTTATCTATAATCCCTTATCCATCTAATATCCAGAGACCGTATATCGAATATAGTACTATCAGGTCACAAACAGAATCCATCTAATTCTCGCTCTGATCAGATTCTCCTGAAGAACTACTCTCTTAATCTAACCAACCTAATTAGAGATTTAGTTGAGTGAGAGCATACAGGATATTCCTCTCATGATACCAAGAATGGATAATCCTCTATTGACACTCAATAGCCTTTGTAAGGTTGGCTACCAATTCCGATAACCAGTTATATCATATCTAAAACTTTTTAATCTGTAAGTCCAACGTCAAAGAAAAGAGTACTCAAACAAGGCATTCTTAATGTCTCAAGCCTAAGGACCATATACACAACTAAGACTACATAATCGTTATATGACATCATGTATAATTAACTATATAGCATTCCATAAATGGATCAATTAGTAAACTCATTCTCCAATGAGCACTTGTATTATATCCTTAGTGTCTCTACACAAGTGGCTATGAGACTAGTCGTCTCCATCAAATAGGTGGGTATATAGTACACTGGTCTATCTGGTTATCTCAAAATCTCTCTCGAGTAACTTATATTCGGGATTATTTAGGATCTGTATTTAAAGGCGAATCAGTCTCATTATCATAATCTCATCACAATCTAATTTTTATTGTATAGAACCAAGGACATCACAATATATATTCAACATATAATATAATATAAGAATATATCAATAATAATAATATAAAAAGACTATGCAGCGAGTCACATGTGTCATCACTCATGTGATTGATTTATAGGGCACCTATAACCAGTAATCTCTCACTTGATCTAAAGCTAATCACCTATCTGTATGATCTCCATTAGACCCCTATGATTCTCAAATATAATCTGAGCAGGTAGCTTAGTTAGTAGATCTGCAATATTATTTTCAGATGGAACTATTTCCATTGTTATATCTTTATGGGCTAGGATCTCTATAGTCAGAAGGAACCTCCTCAGAACACTTCTGATGAGACATGGGTTCCCTTACTAGAGCTATCACCCAATTTGTGTCGCTACATATGGGAATCAGCTCCATCTTACTCAGTACAACTACCAAATCCCTCATAAACTTTTTCATTCATATCTCATCCTTTGATGCTTCTACTGTAGTAATGTATTTCGCCTCTGTGATGGAGTTAGCAGTAGTATCTTGCTTGGAACTCTTCTAGCTTAATGTCCCTTCATTTAGGGTGAAGATATACCTTGAGTTTGACTTGCTATCATCAATGTCGAAATAAAAACTCGAGGTCATATAGCCCTCAACTTGGAGGCTACCTTCTCCATATAGCAGTAAAAGATCCTTAGTCCTTCTCAAGTACTTAAGGATACACTTTACTATCTTCTAATATTTCAAACTTAGATCCGCTTGATACCTGTTTGTGACATTTAGAGCATGCGCTATATCATGCCTTATACATAACATAGCATATATGATATAACCTATCGCATAGGGTATATATTCATGTTTGCCCTTTCTTTAGGAGTTCTCGGAGACATACTCCTAGAAAGTGATATTTCATGTCTCATCAGTATGAAACCTCTCTTGGAATTCTTTATGTCAAATCTTTTGACAATAGAGTCTATGTACCTAGATTGGGACAAGCCAAGCATCCTCTTGGATCTATCTCTATAGATCTAGATCCTCAAAATATAAGATATTTCCCTTAATCCTTCATGGAAAAGTTTTTGGATAGTCAAGTCTTTACTGTAGAAAGTATTCCTACATCATTCCCAATGATTAGGATGTCATTCACAAACAACACCAAGAAAGTCATAGTGATCCTACTTATCTTCTTATAGACACAAGGTTCATCTTTATTCTTAACAAAGTCATAAGATCTTAACACCTCATCAAATATTATTTTTCAACTTCGGGAAGCTTGCTTTGTTGAATATCGGATTTTGATTATGAAATCAATTAATGGATTATTAATCTAACAGGATTGTTAGAGTTGATTGATACAGGATTGATTATGATAGAATGATTATTACAATCAAGATTGGTCAAGGTTAAGTCCATGCATCGAGTCGATGCATATGGAAACTCGCCAGGAGTGTGTCGGAAGCTCACCGAGGGTATCGGGAGTTTGCCAGGATGGCACAAGGGAGTTCGCCAAAAGAAGACCAAGACTCATCTGAAGATTATCGATGTTAGCCAAAAAGCTTACCGAGGGTCGGGATGGTTTTATAATGGATATTTTAGTAATTATAAGTATATTTAATTAAGTCATAATTAGTATCATGCAGGTCTAACTATGGTAGGATTAATAAAGTTACAACCAGATGATGGGTCAAGATACAGCCTAGGTATCAGGCCGAGTTCAGATGATGCAGTGGGATCTCACTGAAAGTTCGCTAGGAGATTCGCCGAAGGAATCGGGAAGCTCGCTGGGAACGCGAAAGGAGATTGCCGGGAAGAAGACCAGAGGACTTGCCGTAAGATTGTTGGAGGTTGCCAGAGTATATGGGAGCTAGGTCTTGATTAGGCTTAATTGGTCATTAAGTATTATAATTATTAAGTCATAGTTAGAAGTTAGAGTCCTAATTGAGTTAGATTTGGAAGGAATCCAAATCAACTCAATGAGGCAACCGGATCCACTACTGGATTTGGTTTAGCTCAATCAGTTGACCAAAGAGCTGGTCAACATAAAAGTCAAGCTAAAATTCGAAAAGTAGAGGGAACCACTTTTGCGAAAATTTCAACGGGTAAACCGTCGGTGAGCGGTGGTTGGAATGCTGTACCATAGAATCTGGGCGGCAGCGACTTTCAACGGGTAAACCACCCATGTGGTGGTGTACCACGGAATCTAGGCGTGACATTGTTGTAACGCCTGCACTGGATTTTTGGATACGGTTAGATTTTGGCTCCGATTTTGAAGCCAATTTAGGGTCTATAAATACCCTAAGTTTTCTTACATTCAGAATAATACTTTTTGAGGATTATATTCTGAGAAAATATTATATAAGAATTGTAAAAAAAAAGAAAATAGGTAAGGAAGAGAGCTTAGAGTTGTAAATCTAGTCTCCCTTGTAAGCTCAAGTGTAAAGGTTTGATCTTCACCCAAAGAAGATTGGTAGTGATATCGATGTACCTCAAGAAGGAAGACTCGGAAGTGGGTATAGATCGTTAGCACCAAACCACTATAAAATTATAAGCGTTTCATATTTGTATTGCTTGAATGTTGTTGAATTGATGCTTCTAACTTAACTAAACTCCTTGAAAACAAGATGATAAGTTCTTTTCCTCAAACGTGATTATCTTTTCGGCTTCCTTAACAACTTATTTTTAATCACTCACTTATTTTATTAAAAACAAAAAACTTTAGATTTCCTATTCTATCTTATTCGAAAAGCTTTTGCTTTAAAAAGAAAAATTTTAATTGGCACTAATTCACCCTCTCCCCCCCACCCCCCCCATTCTTAGTGCCAATTGATCCTAACAATTGGTATTAGAGCAAGGTTATTACTCTTTGGATTAACACCCACTTGAGTAAATGACTTATTTTGGCATGAATGAGAGACATTCTATTTCACGTCCACCCATGTTCAATGGGACAGATTACACATATTGGAAAACATGAATGTGTATTTTCCTCATCTCTTTGAACCTTGATTTATGGAATATAATTGAGAGTAGACTTGAAAAGTCTTCTCTTCCAATGAATAATTGGAATAATTTGGAGAAGACTTTCTCTTTAAACGTAAAGGCTATGAATGTCTTGCTTTGTGCTCTTGATATGAATGAGTTTAATCATATTTCTGCTTGTGATTTGACTTTCGATATTTGGCATACTTTGAAAATCACACATGAAAGCACAAATAATATAAATGAATCAATTAATGAAATATATTATAAAAATAAACTTGAAGAACACCTTCCAAAGAACAGGAAGGATTGTAAACTAAGAATGACATATGACTCCTCGAGTGAAATTTCAAATGATGAGAACCTTGGACATGAACTTTTGAAAAATGAATTGGAAAAATTAATGAACTTGAACCTTATAAAAATTATGGACACAACCTCTTGCTATGAACGCAAGAAAGTCGAGGAGCTCCAAAGATCAAATACTCAATCAAGAAGTGGAGAACCTTGCTTTAATAGTGATTTAAGATGAGGTTAGTGAGTTTTTAGATTTTTATTTTTAGAATTATCAAGCATATTTAATGATTTATTTAATTAGTTTAGAAAACTTAGTAAGTCTTTTAAACTACTTAAAGTTAATTATGATTTGACAGTTAAAAGACTTGATGAAATGCATGACTCCTTAGCTGCACCTAAACCATGCTTAAAATGTGATATGCTAGATAATATTAAAATATAGAATTGTATACTTAAAATTACATTAGAGAAATTTGAGATAGGGAATAAATCCCTAAATATGATCCTTGCCAATAAGGGTCATATCAATAATAGACATGGCATAAGCCTTGTTGGAAATATTCAACAAAAGCCAATCATATTCGTAAAATGACCTACATTAAATGTGCCACCAAGAGTTAAATATAATTCTTATGGAAAATTGGAACATAATACCTACAAATGTTCATTTAGAAATTATAGTCCACATAAATTAATTTGGGTTCCTAAAGGAACCATAAACAACCTTAAGCCATTAGAGAAAATGGAAATAACATATCATGAAGTACCTAATATTAAATGGGTATCTAAATTAAAATATCTCATAATATAAAGTTGTTTCCTAATAAGACTAGGAGCACTAAGTAATGTTTTAAAAGTAGATGTGACTTGAGATCTAATAATCTTTCAAATCTCACTAGCCTATGTAACAATAACAAAAATAATTATTTGAATTAAGATATTTGAAGCTTAATGATCCTTGCTTCTATTATAACAAATCCTTTTATTGAAAATAGTTCATCATTATATAATTAATCTTGATGATGCATAGCTAGAGCATGTTAGAATTAGAAATAAGAAAGTATAGTTAAATAAACGTTATATATATGAAAGAATAATTTTGATGATAATTATTGTATTGATGTGTATTAACTTGTGTTGGTGATTTATGTTGTTTTTGAACCTAAAAATCATATATGAAATTATCATTCTTTAAAAAAAATTTTGATAACATGATAGAATCATTCAATATAGAAAAATCATTGGATTTTAGTTGAAAAATATCTCGTAGTAATGACTCCACTTAAAAATGATTTACTCATTTGGATTTATCTTATCATACCCTTGATTGATAATGATAGCTAGAGCATGCTAAGACTAGAACTAAAAGAACTCAAGTTATTATTAATTAAAAAAATTGCTCATGTTGAAATTTACATAGATGAGATTTTGATGATGATTGAAAAATTGGTTTAAATATAAAAAGTATTGTTCAATAGTTCAAATATTGATAAAGTATATGGAACCATTGATTTAAATGTTACATTGATTGAAATGCTATGATTGATTTGAATGATAGAATTTTAGCATAGAACAATATAGGAAAGGGAGAGAAAGAAATCACATGAAACAACCAAAAGAAGGATAATTAATCTTAAATGTCATTGTATTATTGAAATAAATTTCAAAAAAAGGATAATTCTTCTTAAAAGAATATTTCTATCATATGAATCCTTCAACAAGAGATAAAATGATACTATTGTTAAATCTCTTTAATTGCAAAAATAAATTAAAAAACTTTTAGCAATTTTATTTTGGAAATAATCTATGATAACTTTATTAAAAATTTTCGAAAAGTGATTTTTGATGATTTTAGATATATTTTCAAATAATTTTATTTTAAAGAATGGATATGTTTGAATCTATCTAACTTCATTGATATATTGCTTCTGATTATTTGATAACTTAAATCATGATCTTGAAATTTTAAAAATTATAATTTGAGATCTTTTTATTTACTAAGATTCCTTTAATCCTAAACATGATCTTGACTTCTCAATATTTATAACTTTATATTTCTATAAAAATCAAAATCTTTCTTACATTGTCTCCTAAGATTTCAAAAGCTTTGAAATTTCATTTAGGAAGAAATATGTCAAAATAAATCATGTTCTTGGCATTTATGATTTGATAATAATATTCTTTATGACATAATTACTTATGATTTTCTTTTTAGTATAACTTATCACCAAAATTAGTATTTCTTAACATTGTGATAAGTTGAAAATTAAAAAAGATTTGCATTATCATGAATATTCCCTTAACTTATTGGATTGACTTATATGTTATCGGAATCACATTATTGATCTTTATGATTTTCTTCAAAAGGAGATTTATGATCTTAACAATAATAATTAAAAATTTTATCAAGATCATTCTTCTTTTCTATTAAAAAGATTTATTTTGGATAAATTAAGATTATCTCCTAAGATTCATTTGTAATATTTACAAAAGAGGGAAAAGAAAACTTATTAAACGAAATCATATATTTTAGATTTAAATTTTTAATGACATGATATGTCTTATACTTTATGACATAAATTGAACATGGATGAAAAGAAATTATGCAATCATATTTCTCTCTTGACAATAACAAAAAGTATGAGATAAAATTTTTAATATAATTAGAAGCATTGAATGATGAACAAGTGCTTAGAAGAAAATTAGAACTTTCTAAATGCATACAAAATACTTGATTTACAATTTGAGTTTGATCTACCATCATGTCTTCTTATGAAATTCTTGATATTTTTTATTCAAATTACATGAGATGATTTTAAATGCATGAGTAGCTTTTAAACTTTTGAATCTCCTAAAATATCTTAAAGTTTTGAGCTTAATTTGAAATTCACATCTATAAAATTTACATCTTTAAAATTATATTTTTTGTGATATGATATTTTTCATTTCTTTACCTTGATTCTACCTTTTTATTCACACAAAATAGAGAAAGGAAATTACTAGCATTTCAAGAGACTAATAAGTCTATTAGTTATATTTTAAATATCTTGAAAGTGATTTTGATTATTTTGAAATTAAATGGTATTATGATTTTGATTTCTTAGAATTATAATTTGAAATCTTTTATGAACTAAAATCTTTTGTTATATGTTTTCATATTGTTTAAAAGGAGATTTTTATACAAATCATGAACTTAACAATTTAAGATTTCTTATTGATGAATCAAGAGATTTTATTTTAATTGTTTCTCCTACAAATTTGTCTCTTGATATTCACAATTTACCTTCATGAATTGTACATCTCATCACTATGTTAATCTTTTATGATATATTTCATATGATTATATTGAAAAATGGTGAAATGGGAAAAGTTTTACACTATTTCAACCATCTCCTCTTTTTGACAATGACAAAGGGGGAGCAAAATTTGTTAGCTTGTAAAATTACAAGCTTTAACAATGCAAAGGAAGCAAAAATTTGCTAGCTTCCACTTCCCAAAAGAGAAGAAAAAACTTACTAGATTTATTTATTATATTTTCTTGAAATTTACATGAGAAAAATATGTTGAGCTTATATTCTAATTTTATATATCTACAAGATTGAAGTTGAGATCTAGAAATGCTAAATCATGAAAACATATATATTGTTAATCTAGATTTTATGAGATAAAACTTTTTGTGATAATATTTTTGAAAACTTTCTCCATGATTTGGTATCTTACTGTTTTCAAAAAATGCATGAAGATGTGCCACATTTAAAATTTACAAGAGATGATTTTATACATCAAGAGATGACTTATGCTATATTTGAAATACATAACTATTCTTTAAATCTCTTGGACTTTTGAGTTCATCTGAATATTGCTTTTAAAATTTATTAAGAGCTCTTCTCATGATGAAATGATTCAACAACACCTCTCCTGTTTCTCTCCTTATTAATTATAAAAGGTATGGTTGATGACTAGAGATTAATTTTTAAATATATTAATTTTATTGAGAAATGTATGCTTAATGACTTGAAAATTTTCTATGCTCAATGACTTGAAAATGTTCTATGCTCTATGACTTAAAAATTTTCTATGCTTATTGATTTGAAAATTTTCTATGCTTGATGATTTGAAGAAAAATTCTCAAATTTTTTGAACTTCATGGCAATCCTTGAAAATTCTTGATAAGTTTAAAAGTTTAAAAAGCAAATCTTTATTATACTTGAAAGATTGTATGCTTAAAATGCTTATTGTTTTGATTTACTTGAATTCAAGAGGATATAACTATCTTGAATTTAAGTCTTCTATATTAATGCATATACTAATGGGGAGTAATGTAATCATATATTTTTGAAATTATTAGCTCTATATTTCACCTTTTTGATGATGATAAAGGGGGAGAAATATATATTGATGACACATGATACTGAAAAATATTCATTGATAACACTTGATGATATAATTTAGATATTTTACAATTCATGATTTGATGACTTGATGCAAATTTGTGTTGAAATTTACATTGAATGATTGATTTCTTGAATTTAAGAGTGAGTGCATCTCTTAAATTTAAGTGGTATGATTTTAGGGGGAGTTAGGATTAACTCATGTCATCAATTGATTATCATCATCAAAAAGGGAGAGATTGTTGAATCTCGGATTTTGATGATGATATCAATTGATGGATTATTGATGTAACAGGATTGTTAGAGTTGATTGATGCAGGATTAATTACGATAGAAGTATTATTACAATCATGGTTGGCCAAGGTTAAGTCCATGTATCGAGTCGATGCGTTTGGGAACTCGTCAGGAGTGTGTCGGAAGCTCGCCAAAGGTATCGAGAGTTTGCTAGGATGGTACAAGGGAGTTCGCCAAAAGAAGTCTGAAAATTATCGGGGGTAGTCGAAAAGCTTGTCAGGAGTCGGGATGGTCTTGTAATGGATATTTTGGTAATTATAATTATATATAATTAAATCATAATTAGCATCATGTAGGTCTAACTATAGCAGGATCAATAAGGTTACAACCAAATGATGGGCCAAGATACAGCCTAGGCATCGGGCCGAGTTCGAACGATACAGTGGGATCTCGCCAGAAGTTTGCTAGGAGATTCGCCGAAGGAATCGGGAAGCTCGCTGGGAATGCGAAGGGAGATCGCCGGGAAGAAGACCGGAGGACTTGCCACAAGATTGTTGGAGGTTGTCAAAGTATATGGGAGTTAGGTCTTAATTAGACTTAATTGATCATTAAGTGTTGTGATCATTGAGTCGTAGATAGAAGTTAGAGTCCTAATTGAGTTAGATTTGGAAGGAATCCAAATCAACTCAATGACGCAACCGGATCCACTACTGGGTTTAGTTGAGCTTAGGTTGAGCTCAATTAGTTGACTAAAGAGCTGGTCAATGTAAAAATCAAGTCGGAATTTGAAAAGTGGAGGGAACCACTTTTGCGGAAATTCCAGTAGGTAAACTACCTGTGAGCGGTGGTTGGACCGCCCGTACCATAGAATCTGGATGTAGCACAAAATCTGGGCGACGACCAACTGCTGATGGCGGGTAAACTGCCCAGGTCGACGGGTAAACCGCTCGTACCCAGATTTTTCAGATATGGTTGGATTTTATCTCCTGTTTTGAAGCCAATTTGGGGCCTATAAATACCCCAATCTTTCTTACATTTAGAATAACACTTTTAGGGCGATTATATTCTGAGAAAATATTATATAAGAATTATAAGAAAAAGAAAAGGGGTAAGTGAGAGAGCTTAGAGTTTTAAATCTAGTCTCCCTTGTAAGCTCAAGTGTAAGGGTTTGATCTTCACCCAAAGAAAATTGGTAGTGGATACCGGTGTACCTCAAGAATGAGGACTCGGAAGTGAACGTAGGCAGTTGGCACCGAACCACTATAAAATTGTAAGCATTTCATACTTGCATTACTTGAATGTTATTGAATTGATACTTCTAACTTAACTAAACTCTTTGAAAGCAAGACAATAAGTTCTTTTTCTAAAACATGATTATCTTTCCGACTTCCTTAACAACTTACTTTTAATCACTCACTTCTTTTATTAAAAATAAAAAGCTTCGGATTTCCTATTCTATCTTATTCGAAAAGCTTTTGCTTTAGAAAGAAAAATTTTAGTTGGCACTAATTCACCGCCTCCCCCCCATAGTGTCAATTGATCCTAACATACTTCAGTCCATAAATAGATCTGAACAACTTGTATACTTTATATGGACTCTTTTTGGATACGAATCCCTTTGGCTGTATCATATACACCTCCTCCTCAAGACTGCCATTTAGAAATACAATTTTCACATCCATTTTTCAGATCTCATAATCATAGTGTGTTACAATAGCCAAAAGAATTCTAATGGATTTTAGTATGGTTACAAGTAAGAAGGTTTCATCATAATCAACTCCTTGCCTTTGATGATATCCTTTGGCCACAAATCTTACCTTATAAGTCTCCGCATTTTCAACTACTTTGATTTTCTTCTTGAAGATCTACTTGCAACTAGTGAGTACGATACCCTTATATGCATCCATAAGGTTATAAATCTTGTTGGAATACATGAAATCTATCTCAGACTCATTGCTTCTTACCACTTTCCGGAGTCTATACTCATAATAGCATCCTCGTAGGTCTAAGGATCAATATCCTAAGAGTCCATTTCATTAATATGTCACACATATCTTTCAGGATGGTGAGATACTCTGTTAGATCTATGCAAAGTTGGAACTTATGTGCTAGGTACATGAATAGACTCTGACTCTAGAATGGTGCTTGAGCTAGGTTCTCCAACCTTGCTCAACTATATCTATATCTCACTCTCATTGTTTCCACTAAAAATATGTTTCTTCTTAAGGAACACAACCCTATTGGCAACATAGACCTTTGGGTCCTTGAGATGATAAAAATAATACCCCTAAGTCTCCTTAGGGTATCCCACAAACATGCACCATTTTATATTTGATTCCAAAGTGTTGGGTTATGTCTTCTAATGTGGGCAAGATAGCCCCAAATTTTAACTACCTTAAGATCTGACTTCTTCCCTTTCCATATCTCATATGGTGTAGACACTATCGACCTAGATGAAACTATATTCAAAAGGTAAACTACAGTCTCTATAGCATATATCCATAATGAGATGGGTAGGTTAGCGAATTCATCATGGGCCGTACCATGTCTAACAGTGTGTGATTCCTCCTTTTTGATATACCATTGAGTCGAGGTGTATAAAGAGGTATCCATTAGGATAGAATCCCTTGGTCCTTGAGGAAATGGGTGAACTCTGTACTCAAGTACTCTCTTCCTCGATCTAATTGAAGAGTCTTAATACTATTTTAAAGTTGGTTCTCTACTTTATTCTTATATTCCCTGAATTTCTCAAAGGCCTTAGACTTGTACTTCATCAAGTACATATATCCATACCTAGAGAAATCAACAGTGAGTGTAATGAGGTATGAGTAACTATCTATAGCCTGAGTCGACATGGGATCACATACATCGTGATGTATAAGTTCCATACCTTAGTGGCTCTCTCTCCAGTTTCACTGAAAGGAGAGTTGGTCATTATTCCACGAAGGTAAGGTTCGCAAGTTGCATATGACTTATAGTCGAATGGATCTAAATATCTTTCTTTCAGCAACCTTTGAATCCTTCCCTCATGGATATGTCCTAGCCTACAATGTCATAGGTATGCATTATTCACCTCATCTCATTTTCTCTTGGACGTATTTATATTCATGATGAGTGGAGAAGTGTCTAACATATATAAGTCATTTATTAAGGTCCCTTTAGTGATGATCTCATCATCTAAAATTATTAAATAATTATTATTCTAAAAAACTAATTTATATCCACTAATTATCAAACAAGAAATTAAAATAATATTTTTGATAATAGAGAGAATAAAGTAGCATGTGTCCAATTCAATGATAGCTCTACCAGGTATATGTAGGGTAACCTCCCCAATGGTAACTGCAACAACCCTTATTCTATTGCCTATCTTAAGGTCTATCTCACCTATGGCCAGTCTCGTAGGTCTTGCCAAAATCTGTTATATATTGTAAATATGATAAGCACTCCCGCTATCCAATACTCATGTGTTATTATGAAAATCTAACAAGTGAAGTCTGATTATGAATATACTTGAAGCTTCTATAAGCTTTTGTTTTACCTTGTCTACAAGGTAATCCTTACACTTCCTCTTCCAGTACTCGTTTTTGCCACAGTGAAAGCACTGTCCTTTATCCTTTGTCGGGTCTTTCTTGGCAACCTTTGCCTTAACTAGTCTTTCTTTACCCTTACCCTTCTTAAGGGTCTTATTAGCATTCCTTTTCTTTTTGGTCTCACTAATATAACTTCTCTTTCTTGATGACTCTCAACTTCCCTCAACGTATTGAGGAGCTCAGGGAGATTCACCTTAAATTTTCTCATGTTGAAATTTATAATAAAGTGAGAAAAGGAATCTGGTAAAGACTGGAGTATAAGATCAATACACACGTTATCATCTAGGATTATTCTTAGACCTGTAAGTTTCTCAATCCACTCTATCATCTTCAGGACATTGTTATGAACTGATGCCCCTTATGTCATCCTGGCTCGGAAGAGACTCTTAGATATCTCATATATTTGAGTTCTTCCCTATTCCTTAAACAACTAGCGACGATGAAGAATGATAGAATTGGCATTCATGCTCTCATGTTGTCTCTATAATTTAGGAGTCATAAAGACCAACATATAGCATTTTATCAATATGGAATTATCTATATACTTCACATAGCAAGTGATCTTATTCTCACTTGCCCCTTCTTTTGGCATGGGCATAATTGTCTCAAGGACATATGTGATTTTCTCTACTATAAGAACTATTCTCAAATTATGGAGGCAATCCGTGTAGTTTGGACTAATGAGACAATTAGCATCAAGTATGTCATGTCGGGGGGTTTGCAAGTGACATGTTTCTAACAAACAAGATATAACATAAATATGTAACATATAGATTTTGTAGAAAACTAATTAAGATATGGACTTCTATCTTATTATACTCCTACTATTTTCCTAGTAAATCATGCAAACCCACGGCATGTGAAATGAAAGTTCTCAATGAACTTCTAGTGGGGATCGAGATCTAATAAGTGTCTTAGTGCAACCTCGAGTGACTTGACCAATTACACTAAGCCCAAAATGTAGGCAACTCTTTGCAATCACAACCCTTTGTGATTCCTATTATGTTCAACCTTTGAATCATCATGGTCTCGACTACTCGATCAACCATTAAGTTCAATTAAGCTATCATAATTATTACAAGATAAGTCTGATTCGATGATATACTCTCGAGTGACTCGATCAAGTATATCATGTCCTCAGATCACCGGTGACATCTCACTATCATAGGCAAGATCTCGATCACATAGATATGTGAGCCTTGAATGACTCGACCAACTCATTTTATGTCGTGATTCAATGTCATATTGATCAATCTTATTACCTCATGCTCTTCGACTTAATATTATCGTAGGAGGGGCTTTTGTTTTATATTGGTCTCCTAATATGTCGCCTCACACACATATATATTTAATATATATCTACATCACATGTATATATATATATATCACATATGCAAACTACACCGGATGATATGAGTCGTCACCTAATATGATTAAGCCCGAGCCACTAGGCTTAACCACTTATAATAGGATTTATGTATTCATCAGCACATCTTTATTCCATGTGGTCATTGATCTTGTCATCATCGATTCCATTGGATCCTCGTTGCAACACCATGCATTGTGATCTCCTACTACGACATCGTAGGTTCCGATATTACCTTCATGCTCTCGTTGCGCCTACTAGTGGTAGCCCTAGTAGCGGGCGACTACTCCTTATGGCTTGGTCGCCTTTACAAAGGGTTTACCGCAGGCGACCGCCCTTGCCAACGGCCCTGGCCATGTGTGGTTGCCCTTGCAGGGGCCCTGGCCGCAGTCGACCGCCCTTGCAGGTGGCCTGGCCATGGGTGGCTGCCTCTACTGGCAGCCTGCTCGTAGGTGGCTACCCCCCTCCTTGTTGCATTCGCTGTGAATCACACCAAGAACGTGTAGAATAGTTCTACATGATTCAATCTTATCATATATAATTTAAAAGCCAATCTTTTGTACGAGCAACCTTGGCTCTGATTCCACTATTGCGAAACCAAAGCAGGAGCATCATATGTGTAGCAGAAGATCAAAACAAAACTGGGTTCCCATGTAGATCAAAATTATCATGCAAAGATTGATACATAAAAAATCACAAAATCAAAAATTGTATCATGTGAGAGATTAGTTACATAGAGATATTGTATATCCCTATTTTTTCATATCTGAATGGAGAGGATAAATGAGGTTAAATGTCCTCCTCTCTAGCAGTATCTACATTAAGGATTATTACAGTGATACTCCTTCAATCACAACCCAGAAACTCGTAACTCTTGCACAGAGGGAGGAAGGAGAATAGGAGGTGGCTACCAAAATGTGCAACCTATCATCTATGTGCCTCCCTTCCTATTTATAAAGAGCCACCCATATAACCCTAATGGATCCTACCTTAGTGGGTATTAGATCTTCATCCAATTACCCATTAACCTTAGATTATTGGATCTCTATCTGATAATTTTCTTTGGCCTCTAATTTAGCCTCATACAAAGAGCCTATTAATGTAGGGTCTCATCTAATGAGAACAAGAGCTAATTGGATAACTCATATCTAATCCTTTATTCGTTGAAGTATCTGCCATATGTGTGTGACGCTTTAGGCCTAATATCGAACTGGTCGTGAGTCCTACTTGTTAGAACTCCTTCTGACTCAGTGAATTATTATCTTATAATAATTCACTCAACTCATCGATTATGGATGTACTAGGCCACTATGCCATAGTCCCCAGATAGGATATAAGATTTTATCCATTGAATATGTCTATTCTCAATTATGTATCTGTAATCTCTCATTCATCTAATATCCTAGTGACTGTATATCGAGCATGGTACTCTCAGGCCACAAATAAAATTCATCTAAGTCTCGCTCTAATCGGATTCTCTCGAAGAACTTCTTCTCTCTTAATTTGACCAACCTGATCAGGGATTTACCTGAGCGAGAGTATGAGATATTTCTCTCATGATATCGAGAGTGGATGATCCTATATTGACATTCAATAGCCTTCGTAAGGTTGGCTACCAATCTCGATAAATGGTTGTATAAGATTTGGAACTTTCCAAATCTATAAGTCTGGGTCAAAGAAAATAGTACTCAAACAAGGCATCCTTGGTGTCTCAAGTCTAAGGACTAAATACACAACTAGGATTATGAAATCACTGTTCGACGTCAGATATTATTAACTATACAACATTTCATAAGTGGATCAATCAGTAAACTCATTTTTCAATGAGCACTTATATTGTATCCTTAGTGTTTTCACACAAGTGGCTATGAGATCAGTCACCTTCATCAAATGGACAGGTATATATAGTACACCTATGTCTGGTTATCTTGATATCCCTCTCGAGTAACCTATGACCGAAATTATTTGGGATATATGTTTAAAAGCGAATCAGTCTCATTATCGTGATCTTATCATGATTTGATTCTCATTACATAAAACCAAGGACATAATAATATATATTCAACAGATAATATAATGTAAGAATATGCCAATAATAATAATGTAAAAAGACTTTGTGGTATGTCACATGTGTCATCACTCACGTGATTAGTTTGCAAGACACTTGTAACCATCATCTTGGTCTTCTAAGAAAAAAATATATTATCGCATTATCCACAGCTAAAGCTGAATATGTCGCAGTAGGTACATGTTGGTTACAAATTTTATTTTAAATTTTATATTATCGCATTATAAATTTTATTTTAAAGACATCCCTATAAAGTGTGATAACACAAGCATAATATGATTATTAAAGAATCATATTCAACATTCATGAACCAAGCATACTAATATTAGATATCATTTTATTAGCTATCACGTCAATAACCATTATATATCTTTAAAATTTATTAATACAAAATATCAATTAATTGATATCTTTATAAAGCGAATGAAGAATAATTTGATTTTGTTATGAGAGTGATAGACATGTTGAATCTATCAAATGCATGAACTCTTTATATATATGTTTTGATCATTATCTTGGTTTCTTGGTTTTCATGACTTAAGTTTTTCTTTTGGATCAAGATCGTTTCTTATTATTTATCTTCTTGATATTTACAAAAGGAGAAATTTATTGAAATGATTCATGTTCTTCACAACTTGATCTTTCAAGTGATGACAAATTTTTTGCACTATTGAATCCTTTCTTTTCTTTCTTTTTTACAATGACACAGGGGAGAAAATTTTATAAACTTGAATACCTCAAAAGAGAAGACAAAACTTGCATGTTACACTTTTCTCCTTTTTATTGATGATATAAGGGTAGAAGTTATGACGATTTAATCATGCATATATGATATACTTTAAGGGAGAGAAGTTATGATGATAATCTAAAATTTGAATCGTGCATAACATGATGTAATTTGATGATTTGAAATTATACATGAAATACTTATGATTTTATGATACATGTAATGATATTTCAACTATGATTTAGATTGTTTCGGCTTGAATTCAAAGCTTGTCATTTTTTTTGAATTTGAGTTTTCTTTATTATAATATAATATATAGATATGGGGAGTTTAGTTAAACTCTATCATCAATTGGTTGTCATCATTAAAAAGGGAGAGATTATTGAATCTTATATTTTGATAATTAAATCAATTGATAAAATTATGATCTAATCTATGTTCAAGAAAGTGATACAGGAGTATCTTCGATCATAAAAAGGTAAAACGATTGAAGTAAGAAAATCAGACATTGTGCCAGAGTCAAAGAATGAGCATCAGGCTGAAAATCGAACATTGCATCAAGATTGGATGTTACATGAGTCAACATGTCGATGAATCGAGCAATATGACGAAGGATCATTAAAAAGGGAGAGATTATTGAATCTCATATTTTGATAATAAAATTAATTGATAAAGTTATGATCTAATCTGTATTCAAGAAATTGATACAGGAGTATCTTCGATCATGAAAAGGTAAAACGATTGAAATAAGAAAATCAGACATTGTGTCGAAGTCAAAAAATGAGCATCGGGCCGAAAATTAAACATTGCATCAAGATTGGATGTTGCGAGAGTCAACGTGTTAATGAATCGAGCAATATGCCGAAGGAGAATATGATGCACCGAGGGTTCGAATGAACAAAGGACATGCCGGACAACATGATTAACACTTTGTAATAATTTATATAGATCAAAGTAGTTTAGAATTCTAATTGAGTTGATTTTGAATGTAACATAATCAACTCAATTAAGAGGCTATTAGGCCTTAATTATGGCTGATTTAGGCTTGTTAGAAAGCTCATTTTAGTAACCCAAGATTAGGTAGGTAAGACAGACTCTGAAGACATTCTCCAAGAAGACATAGTCTTCAAAATTGTGTCAAGTGATGATACCAGCCAGGCTGGCAGCACTACTGTCAGAACATAATCTCTAAGGGTATGAGGTTGCCAAAACCTCAAAATCCCTGAAAATTTAATTTTTAGCACCATTTTTGAAGCCATTTGGGGCATATAAATACCCCATCCATTCTTACTTGAGCAAGTAAGAAAAGTGATCAAAACCTTGTGAAATCGCTGTTGTAATTTCTTGAGAGCTCTCCTTCTTTTTTTCTAAGTGTCGTTTATGTTTAAGGGAGAGCTGAGAAAACTGTAAAGGTTGTTTCATAAACCCATGAAAAGAAAAATAGAGCTGTAAGAGGGTGGTTGATCTTCACCCATTGAAATAAGATCAATGGTAAAATCTGATGTCCTCAACGGAGGAGAAATCGGGAGTGGATGTAGGTTACGGGACCGAACCACTACAAGATTGGTTTGCTTCCTCTTCTTTGATGTTTATCTTCATTGCTTTCTTATTTAAATGTCTACTACCTTTGCTTGCACTCTTACAAATGTATCTACGCTTAAACGTATTTTCGATATAAGTTTTATTAAATTAATTCTTAAATAGATGTTATTTTCTTAAAAGCACTAATTCACCCCCTATTAGTGACGATTAGATCCTAACAAATATTGCGTTGGACCATGAACTACTTCAGTTTGTATAATTGTGATAAGCCCGGTTTCAATTTTAGTAAAAGGTATAAAATAAAAATATATTCATCAAGGTGAAGATTATTAGAATTGGTAAATATTTTTAGGAGTTCTAATTATATTTAAAGTAGTTGATAGAATTCTAATTAAATTAGAGCTCCTTAATGAAGTAAGGTTTGTTCCCATAAATATACATTGAGTTTTAGGATTTTGGTGCTCCTAAGAGCAATCTTTAGAATTTCTAGAGAGGGTTGAGATAAATGTCCTTAAAGTTTATATGAGATATCTATAAGAGAAGCTAGGTTAACTCAAGATTTAATTTTCTCTGTAGATATAGATGGAAATTATTAAACCATATTAAATATTGTATTGCCTTTCTAGTATACTTTTTAACTTGTTGGTCTCTGAATTTTTTATTTTAAATTTTTTCTCAAATAAATCCAAGGAGTCTCCTGCAAAAGTGTCATAGCAAGTGTATATGTTTGAAATTTTTGAGGAATGTAATAACGCATAGGTGTACTACAAGCCTCCCTATTGTTCCAACTAAAAAGATCAGCAGTGTTACTATAATTAATACATGTTAATTAAAAATTATTTATTATGAGTAGACATGTGTCATACAATACATACTCTTATTAATCATCTTCATTGATGTTTTATACATGCATATCGTAGATACTTACATTTATTAATATGGGATCAGTGTATTGTTGAATGCACTTTACCCTATTATCTATTGGGCATTTGAACTTAAAAAATATACAAATTTATTGAAGGTAGTATGGTGTTAGACGAGAGAGCAAATGATGATCCGAGGTGAAGATGACTTTAATAATTATAGATATATTAATTTTGAAGAAAAAATATTATTCTGTAAAAGAAATTTGTTCATGCATGCATCGATGTTTGTTTTTGAAATAAAAGAAAATGAATCTGAAGACAGAAAACTCATTCTTGACAGTGATATATGTTGTATATGTGAATCTTACATGTGAAAATAGACATAATTAATCCTTAAAGGGTATAAAGAAAAGATATTGGATTTGAGTTAGGGTATTTCGGTATGTGACAATTATATATGGTAGATAATCATTAGGTCTATATAAATTCCTTATAACATTTTTTTTTTCTCTTTTCTTGCCGACATTTTGAGTAGATTCTTTCAATCATATGAGATCACAATATTTTTGGCGCCTCATGAAGATTTTTCTCCTACATTGAAGATTATTTATGCCTAAGGCATTTGACATAGAACCTATATTACATTTACCTATTAAGATGTGTTTAAAAAGTTAATAAATTTTATTAAGCTAAATGAGAGTCCTATTACAATTATCCTCTATAGTTATCTATTTTTAATATTTTGATCTCTACACTTTAAAAGGTTATATTGATATCCTTATAGTTATGAAAGTAATATATCTTGGTCTAGCTATCCAAGCATCATCGGTTTTACTAACAAAAATATAAAAATAAAAGGTAAATATATAATTTTAATATTTTAGTTAATAATGATGGATGACATCGGTGGTAGCGGACGATGACACTGTTCGAGATCACGGGTAGATGAGAAGAGTGACGAAGAGAGATAAGTGACACTCTATATTTACGTTGATGTCAACATAGTTATCGAGTGATAAAAGGGCTCTTGATGTAAATGTTAAACGATGTTGCTCGACAACTACATCGATATCGATATAGATGCAAAACGATCTTGACTTTTGAACTTCGCTGGACTAGTTATATTGGATGATTTTTTTTTAAAAATATTTCTTAATAAATTATTTGACTCCGATATTAAAGACAATGATTGTACTCATAAAAAAAAAAGACACATTTAAAAGAGAGAGAGATTTATTATCCATTTTGAGTCAAGGTCCCAACAATCTTAAATATACATTATTATTATTATTATTATTCGACTCGAAAAACCGTACTAAGGACTTTAGCTTGCAACAGAAATACCAATGCAACAGAAAACCGTACTAACTTTATTCAATGCGCTGGGACGAAGAGCTGACGTGGTAGGACAGGGCCGGAGAGATGGATATCTTGCAACACCCCAAAATAACGACCGCGTCTCCTTCTACTCGATGAGTTGCTTTGGTTGATTGGGTTCCTCGTGGACGCGCCCCTTTGCAAAGCTCAATCCATCACGAAACTTTCATGCAAAGGGTTGGTAGCTTTCTACCCTTTTCTTTTCCACTCCGCCACACCTGTCATGACAACGGGAGGAGCCTAAAGATAGCACGGACGCACCACGAGCCCCCCCCCTCCACCCCCCGCCCCAAAGCCGATGTCCGTCGCACTCAACCATTTTAGTGGATTACGTATTACTAGAATTATATTTTGCTCCTTAATTTTTTGTGGAACACTTGCGTGTTGGGATTTAATTCCTTTCCCTGAATGGTTCGAGTTACCCGATCGACGTTCGGCCTGCTGCAACAGGTCGGTCAAAGAGAAACTCTTACCCGCGTCGCTCACCACGCGTCCATTGGGGCCGATACTAGGGGCCCCATTTGTGGGCCAACGCTGTCCGTGGGGGAGCGCAGGCAGACGGAAGATGCCTGCGGGGAGAGTTATTTTTGTTTCTGATGCGGAGTGGATCCTGTGTCTCAGCTCAGGGATCACGCATAGAAGGACGTGGGGCCCGCACCTCTTTGCCAACGATAGCGGGGCATTTCTGTGTTTTGTCTTTCGGCTGAGACACATGACCTGTACCACCCAAATTCAAGAGATCCAAATATGGACCGCCACGCGATCCGTTCGATGCTACCTCAATTCATTATAGTTCCTCCTCTTCAAAAGAGAGGCCTCCCTCTTTCTCTTTCTCTTTCTCCTCTCTTCCCCCAAATCTAGGGTTTCCTCTTCATCGTCCCTGTCTTTCCTCCCGCCGTAGCCGCCGCCGCTCCTCGTGCGCTCCGGCCGACGCCCGGGGGCTTCGGTTCCTGGCGTTTGGTTGAGGAATCCCTACTCTGCCGTCGGATCGGTGGGTCTTTGGGCCGCTTGTAGCTCTCAGAGTAGCTAAATCCAAGAACCGAGTCGGAGATGTTCTGGCGGATACCCAATCTCCTTGGAGATTCTCCTGTGAGTAGCGACTTATTGCGGCAATTTCTTTTCTCTGCTGCTTTGAGATGTCATTTTTTGTTTCCTTTGCGTGGTTCATTTCTGTCGCTTTGACTTTACATCTGATGGCTTATGCATCATTTCCTGTGCGGTTTGTTTAATTGTCTGTCGTGCGACCTTGAACCATGTTCGTCTTCTTTGTTGAGTCTCTTTTTTCTCTGGATTAATAATCTTTTCTGTTGGCGACATCCTTCTGATACTCGGTCTACTTCTGTCAACTTACCATTGTCTCCTTCAACATGTTCTAGGCACCTAAGGTGTTTTTTTCAAAGTGGTATTCGTATCGATTATATTAGTATGTGGATGCCATACTCTTTTATGTTTCTTTTTCTTAAAAGGAAAAAGTAAGCAAATATTTCTCCTTTTTTATTTCCAATCTTTGAACGGAACGTGGAATTGCATCCTCCTCTCCTGATATTGATTTGTGTGTTTCCATTATTTAGCATGGTAATAACTGCGAATTCAGCTTATGTTTTCGGTTTGGAAATTTCACAAAACGATGATTGGTGGCATGCACACGGGAGAGTAGATATACATTGATAATCCTTGACAAACTCAGGCAACTCTTGAGAACTTGAGCTACTGGCATCGCCAAAGGACAGTCTGCACATTTGGTGTCTGTCTTACCGACTCACTGGTTAAGATTTATTTTGTATTAATGGTTGTGTCAGAGACTTTTGCTCTCTAGCAATTCGAATATCTTTTTGTTAGTTGTACTTTTGAATGAATAATTATCATTTGAGAACTTTTCCAAGTCAGCTTGTGGACTTACTTTGTGTTTTTGGCTTGTGGTCTTGTTTTTAATTGTGTATAACCTTCTTTGCAGGTGGAGTTTATCTTGGATAAGGAAAGCTTCACCTTGGAAGAGCTTCTTGACGAAGAAGAAATAATCCAAGAATGCAAAGCTTTAAACACACGCCTTATAAATTTGTAATCTTTATCTTTGCATTCATTTGGATATTCTATGGCTCTGTAGTTTAGTAAATGATTACAAAATAACCGTCTTGTGTAATTAAGCACATAAAACTAGTTAGATTTTCTATATTAACTTATAAATTAGAAGGTTGGTAACTTAACTTGGAAGCTTCTCCTTCCATATGGTATCTGATTGGAGATGTTAATTGCATCTGAAATTTAATAAAATGCACTTGATCTAATAGCTTACAGGCATTCTAGACAATACCTGTTCTTACTTGTCTTGGGGAATATGTGTTCTTATCAAAAGTTTTTTTTATTTGTTCATTTAGGAGAAAAATAACAGCCATTAGGTGACTTCTTGTGATGATAACTATCAGGATTTATTCAAATAATGATTCTTTCTCCAGAGAATGAAACCACAATTTGCTTGTACTAGAGTTTTGTGAATCTTACAATTAGAGTCCTCTTAACATCTAATTGCCTCATAGTGTGCTATAATTTGTTTTCAGCCTTAGAGATCATGCTCAGTTAGAACAGTTACTCCAGTATATTATCGAAGATGCTCCTGAAGATGCTGATAGCAAACGGGCCTTCAAGTATGTTTTGTCATTAACAAAAATTGACTTTTGTTTTCAATTGTTACTCTGGAATCGTTTTCAATTCTTTTCCTTTTTTTTTCTTTGCTTACTTTTTGGAGCTATTTTATGGTTGAGGTTTCCCTTTGTGAATGTTGTAGGTTCCCTTTCATTGCCTGTGAGATACTTACGTGTGAAGTTGATGTCATACTGAAAAGCTTGGTGGAGGATGAAGATGTAGGTTATGGCACCAAAATCAGATCCGTTCATTTTACTTGACATATGCAACTTTTGTTTGTTTATTCAGAGATCTGGATTTTCTTACATTTTTGGCCATTGCAGCTGATGAACAAGCTCTTCTCCTTCCTTGAACCAGATCGTGTACATAATTCAACACTAGCTGGTTACTTCAGCAAGGTTTATGATCATGACTACCAAGTTTTTATACTTTAGATGGCCAATCATGGCCCAAAACATCTTGTATTTGGTTACATTAAATGGCTGATTGAAGTTTCTTGCATTATTTATAAGGTTGTAGTGTGCCTGATGTTAAGGAAGACTACTTCACTTATGAACTATGTTCAAGTAAGTCTTGCTTTCACTATTTTCTGTGAAAATATCACTTGGGAAAAAATTGTGTTAATTTATGGTTCCTGGGTGCATTATGGATCTGTCTGGCATGCACCTGCAAACAAAAAAGAATGTTTCTTGGAGGTTATTTCTGTGTTGGGATTTTCCAAGAACATGAATTGGTCTCAGCTATTTCTCCCATCTGATTTCTGAGTTTCTTTTTATCATGTTGTTTTGGTTTATGTTTCAAAAGTAGACATCATTTTCTTTACAGTTTGTAAAAGACTGAAAGCAACAACAAACTTTCATGGAATGAGAAACATCGTTACATGAGATCTTGTTTTTGGTATATTTCCATTCTAAATTATTTATGATGGATTATAAGCTTAACTTCAATATATGGGGCATTAGTCAACTAGGATTGTTATTGGATGCATCCGGATAAGTTCTACATCACATGTTTTGTTTCCAAGCAATTTAAAATGTGATAGTTAGAATTTCCATGTATTTAAACTGTTACTGGTGTATTTGAGGTCTTTAGGTTTGTATTAACACATTACAGTCATTACAAATTCTATGATTATGGTTGAAACTCCAACCTCTGTTGTTCAAAATTTGAACTTGAATAATATTACTAATTGAAAGGCATTCTGCATTATAATTACATTAGTTTTATACTTCATCTGGTTAAATCTTTTGCCATCTTTATTCTGTTTGCATTGACTTATGATTTGAATTATGTTTTTTGGATCAGACTCATGAGGCCATTTTTCACAACTTGGTTGATTTGATAGGCATAACATCGATCATGGAGGTTAGTTCTTAATTCTAAACATAATTTCCTTTGTTGTTTAATATTGATTTTCAACATGTTATATATCTGTGCATTTGAATTACTAAAGCTCATGCTTTTATTGTGAGGTAACTATTGCTTTTTTTCTGCTTTATCACAAGATACATATTGTCTTTATTTATATGTTGTTACCCATATATCTTGACATATTGTATATGTTAACGTGTGAAATACCTCCAATTCGATGCTTTTTTTACTCTACCATCTTAGTCTTAACAAAATCCAATCTTGTTACTTGTTGACCTTTTGTTTTTGCATGTGCGTTTTTCGTATTTTGTTTTTGGTTTTATGGGGGTTGAGGTAGTTAACCCATTTTGTGCCTTGTTTACTTTGGTCAGATCCTGCTTCGACTTGTTGGTGCTGATGATCATACATATCCAAACCATATGGATATCATGCAGTGGTTGGCAGATACTAAACTGCTTGAGATAATTGTGGATAAATTGAGTCCTGCTGTAAGTGCTATACTGTGTGTTCCTTTTCCTTCATAATTGAAGCATCTTGATGGGCACAGTAGACCGTCAGCTATGTGGGTAAACAGGTTCCTCAACGCACATGTTTTTCGGCAATTTGTTTGGTTTGTAACATCATCTGGATCATCAGCTATGTTAATATGAGCACAGTATTATGAAGTGTCCGAACCTTTCAACGTTATCCCTTTAGGCCCCATTTGTTTTTGTCAGCCTGTAACTGATAGACTTTGTTACTGAGTGATAATTTATTTACTAGATTCTTCATCTTCTGTTTTATTGCTATATTGTTTAGCATAATATATATTTAATTTAGTTATAGTTGAAAAGGTACATACTAAGTTTGTTTTATGAAGTTATCTATGCTATCATGAACTTGAGTGACTATGCACTTCTTCACCTTCATTCTTAACAAAGGTTAGCTTATGTTATTGCTCATCGTTTGTTCAATGGTGATTCCTTTGACTGATTCTTGCAATTATGCTCAACAACGGGTTTTGGAATCCACTTTGTATTTGTGTATATTTCCTAGGTTTGATATACATTTTAGACTTTTTAAGCTCGAGTTAGATGGTTATGTTTCTACTGCCATACCACTCATCAGAATTCATTCTATTTACACCTTGGTGGTCCATTTTGAATCACTATATCTTGTCATCAATATTGCTCATATTTCAATTAATTGACTGTTCCATATTTGAAAATTTTTTTGTTTATGATCTAATGAGTTATTATTTATGAATTCACATCATGCAAATTGAGCAGCATTCTGCTGAAGTTAATGCTAATGCGGCTGAGGTTCTAATGGCCATTATTCGAAATACTTCATCAACTTTAGCAACTAAGCTTTCTAGCCAAAGGTACTTGTCTTGTTATTCATGTTATAAAGGTATGGTTGCTTTAATGGTGTTATAGATAGTATTTTGGCAACTCTGACCTTACATCTGTTGTTACTTTTATGTTTTTATGCAGCTTTGTTGCGAGGATATTTTGGCATGCACTGGAAAATTCTTCGTCTAAATCTGCCCTTGTTCACTCTCTATCTGTGTGCATTGCCTTTTTGGATCCTAAAAGATCTGCTTCACCTGCTTCAGTCCATTTCGTCAGAAATCAGCATCTGTATGAGTCATTCAGTCATGTGGATCCAGAGACTTTACATGCTATGTTGACACATTTGGGTATGTAGTTAAAGTATGCCTGTTGATATTTCTATCCTTGATGCTAGTGACCTTTTGTTTCTTAGGGTTAAAATGCTCTTTTGCTTAATGAAATTGAATATTGCAAGAATAACATCTAACAAGTCTGGTATAGGATTTGTCAGGGCATGTAGCTTGGGAAGGTTCTATAAGAGCTACGATTGTCAAGGGATCATAATCTGGAGTGGGAATTTCTTGGATTTCCTGTTTAAGATCAGTTTTCAAATGAAGTATGCTCTATAGATTTATTCAAAAGCTATCTCTACAAATTGTACCAAAATGTTTGAGTCTTTGAGGATGAAATCATGATCAAAAGAGAGCTTAATATATAATTTTAGGCTTAAAATAGTCTGTGAAGAGTCAAGATGGCTGCTGAAAATTTCTGCAAAATCATTGCATTGCATTGGTAGCTTGTTGTACCTGTTTTTTAACCGGTAATGTGACAATTGATTTTCTGTCCACTTAATAGAGGCTTTGTTCACCAACATATCAAGGAATTATTGGTTGCCAACTTGATGGATTTATTTAATTTAGCATGATCTGTAAAGAATTATTCATTTAGTGCTTTTTGGGGCAAACATTTCTTTGTGGTGATCCAATCATACCTGTTGTTTTATGCAGCACTCCTTTCTAACTTGAGGACCCAATGGAGATTCTAATCATATCTGTTGCTTGGCACAAGATTCCTATCTAATTTGTTGACTCACGTGGCTATGTATTTCTTTTGCATATAGATAAAAGCTTACTTTGATAAGATCCTATTCAGATGCCTTGTTACCTTTATACTTCTATTACATCCAGATATTTTACACTGCATTTTTTTTCATGCTTTGAATATTAGTCTTTATTACTTATGTTACACTGTCATTATGATTTTGGTAACAAAAATTATTTGCAGTGAGTATGTATGACTGAAATGAAATTTTAAGAACTGGATCAGGATTGCCATTTGTTGGAATTATCAGGAGATTGGGCTTTAAACTCATAACAATTAAAAATAGAAAATAATATAAAATAAAATAGAGAATATAAAGAAAATTAAGAAAACCATTCTGAACCTTTCTAATTAGGATGGAGTGTGGTTTAAAACTTTATTAAAATTACCGATCATAGGAGTGTAGAAATACATCTGATGATATTTTCTGTCTCATTCAATGTCTTATTTTATGATTTTGTTAATTCATTATGAGCTTGTCTTGCATTTATTCTCTTTTATGAGAACACTTAATCATTGTCTGCTCGAACTTCTAATATATCCTTTAATATAGTCATGGTGGTTTTATGGGTCATTATAATAAATTTCTGGAGTACCAATTCTGTATTGGCATAGAACTAAAAAAAATTAGTCTGCATAACTACGTGTAATCAGTTGTTTCTTCCCCTGGCATTTGAGATGTGAAAGTATTATCTGAGATTTTTGTTTTATTCCATGGCCTTGCTATAGTGATAGTGTCAACATTTTGTGAGCTTGTTCAAGTTGTTATTAGTACTTAATAATCATTTTGACTATTTTGTTTTGCAGATGACTTACTTAAACTATTGAATGTGTCATCTGATGCCAATATTCTTCCTACCACTTATGGTGAACTACGTCCTCCATTTGGGAAGCATCGTCTTAAGGTATGTACATTTTGGAGCAGATTTATTGATAATTTAAAAGAAGGGGTAAAACTTGGAGGATCTAATTATTGAATGACCTGTAGAAAATGGTCGGGATATGATGTTCATGGCTTGTCTTTCCCTCAACTTCGAATAAGATGTTCTAAGTTATACTGTATTTGACTGAAGTGAATGTCATGTAGCATAATGGGGAATATACTTTCTCTTTTTGGATGTTTCAATTACGATACAGATACTTTTGTTTTATTTTGAAAATTCAGAAACTTTTGAATTTCTCTGGTTCCTTTAGCATCTAAAATTTTATGTTAATGATTTTCAGGTAGTGGAGTTTATTGTAGTATTACTAGAAGCTGGTGGTGAAGTTGCTGAGAAGGAATTGATTCGATCTGGTGCCATCCATATAATCCTAGATCTCTTCTTTAAGTAAGCTGCAGCTATTGCTGTTTTGTCTAAATTCTGCATATTGTTCATTCATTAATAATGTGGTTCATGTAGGTATCCTTTCAACAACTCACTGCATCATCTTGTAGAGAAGTTGGTGATCTCATGCCTTGGAAGCAAGAATATTGCAATTGTTGATCATGTATTTTGTGACTGTGGTATAATTTCTAAGTTTCTACAAGCAGATAGAAATCCTTTCCTTTCCCTTGATTTAAATGTGGTAAGAATCATGTTTGATGGGATTCATGATGCTATATTTTGTTGTAAACAGATTAAATTATCTGTTAACTTTTCCACTATAGGAAAGTGTACCAGCCATTGGAAGACAGCCATTTCGGGCTGGAAACATTGGGCATATTACAAGAATTAGTAACAAACTTGAGCAACTTGCGAGCAGTAATGACCATATTCGGTCTTACCTACAGGTTGGTTGCTTATTGATTGATGTATTGGTGTATAAATGAACCTTTTTCATTTAAGCCTGATTATTAGTCCTGTAAGCTCGAAACTATATATGTGCATATAGTGCTCATTGACTTCTGCAATGTGTTAAATTTATGGGCAAGAATAGCTTTTCTATCAATAATCAGAAGTCTGTATATTGGACTTCATTTTAATCAGTAACTATATTTGAATCTCTCTTTTTTGTTTAAAAATTTTCTTACAGTTTTACATAGCTTCATATAATTTTTGGTTGTCACAATAAAGATGTTGAACATGTGATTTGGTTCCTTGTAGAATTCACGTGATAAATTTCTTGGTTGGGTTTTCTATATTGAATGTTAAGTTCTGAATGAAATGGCGAGAAACCTAACCATGGGATGAGGATTGTGGAATATTTTTTAATCTATAAAAAATAATCAATTTCATTTGTTACATCATAGTAATGACAATTATAACATATATATGAGGCAAATTACCTATGTTTCTAGCTCATGCATTTTGTGTTAGCAAAAGGCCTAGATTTTGTGATCCTGTTAGTTACCAAATCCTTATCTATGGTGTTCTTAACCTTTGAATCATCTCTAGGTTCTTGATAAAATGAAATGAAAGAACTTATGCATCATTAATTATCCATATTTTTATCTAGGTCAATATGCCTGCAAGTCTTGCATCTATCACTGAATGATCCTTATGTTTTATTCACGACTCTAAAAATCACAATTAACATTGTTCACAATAATCAATTCAAGCGATCTACTAGTAGAAGATACTTCCAATGCTTGTGATGACCTTGTCCTACATCTATCACCGAAAGAAAATACTTCCAATGCTCGTGAAGATACTTCCATCTATCAGTGAAAGCAAGGTTTTTTGTTTCGTTCTATATCGTCTGGTACAAGTGGTATGTACCAGTCCAACAGTATATCGATACGCGGACCGCCCGGTATCGTCGAAATTGATCGTCGATGATTGATTTCGGCCATCAGCAATCGATTTCGACTATCGGTGGTCGATTAAGGGAGAAGAAGAAAAGGGAGAAAAGAGGGAGATACTTGCTCTTCCCCGGTTCCCCACGCAATCCGTTGCTCGCGGGTGATTCTTCATTGGTGGGCTCCCTTCTCCCTGTGCGGAGAGACGAGGCAAGAAAGGAGAAGGGAACGAGAAGGGAGAACGAGGCGACGCCTTGTCTCCTCACATGGGGAGACGGGAAAACGAGGCGACGCCTCGTCTCCCTGTTTTTATTTTTTTAATATATATTATATTATATTATATTATATTATATTATATTATATTATAATATATCGAGTGTTATGCACAGTATGTACCGCTCAGTACCAGGTATCATACCGTACCGAGATAAACTCAGTACGTCGGTACGGATTGATAAGGCGAACCTTGAGTGAAAGAAAATACTTCCAATGGTCTTGATGACCTTGTCCTACATAACACATTGGAGGTATTTTCTTTTATTTTGGAATAGAAGAGAATGAGAGAGAGGAAGGGAAATATAATAATAGTGACAGATAATGGAAAAAATAGATGATATCAAACTTACTTTTGGCTTATGGAGAAATTTCCAAGGTTGGTTTCAGACCTTGCTGATGAGATTATATACTATTGGGATAAAAATGTGGCCTCACACTGCTAACACATAATGTGGGAAAAGAGGCTGAGTCCTATTCGATCATTTTGTTGTCTTTACTTATTGATCCCATTTTTGCACTTTTTATAAATACCAAGGTTAAGAATAAAAGGAAAATACAGAAATTAGGAAATTTTATAATTAAATCAAAGTAAATGAATCATCTGCTTTTTCCAACTAAAAAAATTTGATTTGGAGAATAATGTTATATTAATGGTATAACTAGTCAAGAGACTATTTTGTAGGATGATGAATCTTCTGTTTACAGAATAATTATTAATCAAGATCTGTGATATTCAATCAAATTAGACTTTTATCTTTGTTTCATTTTTTTCTTCTCTTTCGATAATTTAGGAAACTAAAATAAAAACATGGAAGACGTTGTCATGTGACAATTTATGATTTTTACAGAGTAACATTTAAACTAGTAAAATTTACTGAAATATGAAATAGGTTAAAATGGTTTTGCATCACTTTGTTAGATCTATTGCCTTCAGTAATAATATATTCATACAATTCATTTGGGGTTAGGCTTGATCCATGGGGTGGACGAGACTGATTAGACAGAGAGCAGTTTCAAACTTCCAATCAAATATTTCAGAACCTGCAATTTCCAGTACACACAATTATGTAAAGGAGTAAATTTTTGGTTATAACAAATATATAATTTTATTAATTTATTTGAATGATATGATCAATGAATATTTTTATGTTTTGGAGCATATCAATAGTGTATGAATATTTTGGAGCATATTAAAGGTATATGAAATATTTCAGAGCATATCAATGGTATATATATGAAATCTTTCAAGACAAATCAAAGGTGTAAATATGTTTCGGAGCATATCAATGGTATATGAATATTTTGGAGCATATCAAAGGCGTAAACATGTTTCGGAGTATATCAATGATATATGAAATATTTCGGAACATATCAAAGGCGTAAACATAAAGCATATCAATGGTGCAGAAAATATTTCGGAGCATATCAAAGGTATATGAAAGATTTCGGAGCATATCAAAGGTGTAAGCATGTTTACGCCTTTGATATGCCTTGAAATATTTCATGTACCATTGATATGCTCTGAAAACATTATGGTAATTTCTAATGAATTAATATCTATTATTTTGTTCATTATCTTTCTTAAATTTTTTTTCATCATATTCAAAACTTCATATAACTCTTTGGAGTTTATAATACATCATGATAAAATAATTTTTTGACACTATATTTATTTTTTAAAAAAAACATTTCACCCTTGTTATTTTTAATTATTTTTCTGATTTATCCAATTCAACCAATACTCTCAATTGTATTTTTCCTTGCCAACCTAAGTCTCGTTACAGATCTTATGAACCGTGGTTGCAACTTCATATGAGAAAAGGCATGAAGTGAGAAAAGTGTATGGAGGCTTTGCGAAGAGAGTTAAAATGGCACCTAAACTAGAATTTGCTTAGTGATGGCCTATGATCAGAGGAAGGGTTGTGAACAGTGATCTTAGGAGGAATCATAAGATCAAATCTTGGGGCTATGTGAACTGTACTTGGATAGTTTAGCCTCAGTTTATCAATTACCCTTTTTTAATTAAATTTAACTATCTAAGTTACCATTATGACACATGCATCATTTTCTTTACTGTTATATGGTAGAAGAACCATTGGCCATGTATCTGTTTCAGGACTTGTATTAAATCTATATGTATTTTTTTGCTATTGTAGGAATCCGAGGAATGGATTGATTGGCAAACAAATGTTTTGCGTGAACGTAATGCAGTGGAAAATGTTTTTCACTGGGCCTGTGGGTAAGCATCATGCTGGAATGAACAATGCTTCTTTTCTGATGGTCAATGTAATGATAAATGGATAATAACTGTAAAGACAAAAAATATCAGAACAGGAACTTTTATCCTTGACATTTATGGCTGAAGCTGAACCAGCCTTGCAGTTCATTTATGTGATTTTAACATTTTCACAAATTATTGGTTCATGAAAATCACAATGTTTAGACATCTCATAGCTGCCACGTCATGGTTTAAATTTTTGCTGGAATTT
The DNA here is from genome assembly GCA_021527575.1 of Ensete glaucum. Lineage (NCBI taxonomy): Eukaryota > Viridiplantae > Streptophyta > Magnoliopsida > Zingiberales > Musaceae > Ensete > Ensete glaucum. Next base: position 40,733,447 of record CM038552.1, read on the forward strand.
TTATGCTTTTCTTCTTAAACATGTTTTTGTCTATGCAGTCGCCCAACAACATTACAGGAAAGGACAAGAGATAGTGATGAAGACGAGCTTCATGATAGAGATTATGATATTGCAGCCTTAGTGAACAATACAAACCATGCATTTCGGTACAATGTTTATGAGAATGATAATGTAGATGAGGTAATTAGTAGATCAGAACCAGTACTATCGTTAATTTCTTTGGCGGCAATTTTTTGGTTTCACTTGTGCAAATGATGAAAGACAATTATTCTTTCAGGCCCATGTTTCACTTGACCAAGATGATGAGGTAAACATAATGCTTATTTGTTCAGGATACAATTATTTTTAAATGTCTTTAACTTCATCGCGGTAGTGGTTTCTTATGCTTTGAAAGTCCATAAGCATCTATTGTTTTATTTGCCTATTAAAAGCATTTAAAACATTTTTTAGTTTGTACTCATTAAGAAATATCATGCTTATTTGTTCAGGATACAATTATTTTTAAATGTCTTTAACTTTTTTACTTCACAAGCGAGAAAAAGGAATGAGGGGGGCCTTCATCACGGTAGTGGTTTCTTATGCTTTGAAAGTCCATAAGCATCTATTGTTTTATTTGCTTTTTAAAAGCATTTAAAACATTCTTTTTACTTTTTACTCGTTAAGAAGCATGTTTTTATCTGAAGAAGGGTCTACCGGTAATTGCAATGCAGATGGGCTATCTAAACCATGCATTTTCAGATAGCCCATCTCATAATGTTTATGGGGGCACACAACATGCTGATGTCCCCTTTATCTCTTAGAAGAACCGTTTGCTATCTTTTTGAAGCCAAATTACAAAATCTTACTTTTTTACTTTCTTGGGGTTGCCAAACTTTATCATACTCGATTTAACAATGTTAAGAGACAACCCATTTTTTCAAAATTCCCAACTAATTTTCATATCTGAAGTCTCTCTTGGTTCTCTTTTCTTATTGTATAAGATATTTATTGTTGTAAACTCTTGTATTTGAAGAGTCATACTTCAGTTTTGTGCCTTTCAAGTTTCTGTATTAATACTTGATCTAATGCAAAATAGAAGATTGTTGTAATTCCTATATCATGTAATTTGTTTTTTGAAGAAATAGTAGCTATGCTAGTACAAACGTGCAATGCAGTAATTTATTAATGGGACATTGATTGTTATAAATATTTATCTTGACTTTTTGGAAAAATTGCAGGATGTATACATCGATCAAGGATCTTCTGGACTTGTGATTTCTACTTTGAAGCGTGGTGTCGATAACCAGAGGTACATGTTTCATTAAGCTCTGGGTTCAATAACCAGAGGTACAAGTTTCATTTATTCTTTTGTTGCATGATTCTCATTGGAACTTTTGCTCTGTGTACACTGCAGTCTTTTCACAAATTGCGACTGGTTTGCTTTCGAAGATGAAAGTGCCTTGGAAACCCTGGATAGGATGGATGACGTCAATCTAAATGAGACGTCCGGTGGTGGTAACAGCAGTGATGATGAGGTAGTTGTTGGAGTTGAGGAGCCTACCAAAATTGTGCTGCCTGAAGACAAGTGTACTGTTTCTGACTCAGATTTCAATGCCGACAATACATGCACAGCTGATGAATCCCTCAATGAGCTATCAACAGACGTGATGAAACTAAATGTTGCAGACGTGAATCCTTTCCAGTTTGAAATTGCTGAGAACGTGGACCTTTTTAATGATCAACAGCAGCCTGAATGGGTGGGCTGGCGTGAAGCTTCCGATATTCAGGTGGACGAACCTACTGATTTTTCAACGCAATTGAATTCCAGAGAAACTGCTGCAAGCACATCGGTTAGTACGATTGGTGTGCTTGCTGGTGGCAGTGCTTCTACTGTATCAGAATATGGTGAGTCGGCAAAAGTAGACGAGACCGCCCATTGTTCATTTGAAGAGGACGCAGAGTTTGTTGGTGCTGCAGATATTGAAGTAGGCAGAGCCATGGAAGATGAGGTTACTGCACCCAAGAGAAACTTCCTTCTCAAGGTTCCTGATCTGCTCGAGCCCCGGGACGATGAAACTGCAATTTTGGAGTTCAACAAGAGTCATTGGCGTATCGAACCTGAGGTAGGTGTAGTTCAAGAATAGGGAGTTAAATGTAAGTAGAACAGTTCTTACAGCAGTGGGACGTGTACAGTGGCATTTATTCAGAAGTGCATCTGGCGACAGATGTACGTGTACTGTCCTATTATAATTTTGTCCGCTGAGATTTGCCAGGTAGCTTTTGCGCTTCTGTAATTTGTCTTTTCAATAATGAACACTCGAACAGTACCGTGCTTGTGCGTCAAATTGGCTATTTGTCAAGGGAAATTAATTTGCTCGTCATTCGGTTTTATGTGTTCAATGATCACCGAGGAGCCTCTGCCTTGAGTCGTGCAGTTGGGCTGGTCTACCATTCTGCTCACTATATATATAATCTATCAGTTGCTTTAGTCGGCATTGCTGGCCAACTAATGAAAGCCAAGTTAATAATTGGCTCGATGACATGCTAACCTTTTGCCATACTCATTTGCTGCAACCGTTACCGAGCGGAATCATTGAACCTGTAGCAGTTAATTGCTTGAGCATATATGGTGTACCGATGAATTAGTTTATCGTGCCTTCACATACGGGAAGAAAGCCTTGTGTGTGTCGACTTGCGGCTGGATTCCGGTAGATCGCCCCGGCATTTGAACTTGGGGACAGGGCTCCTGAACCGGACCGGGCCGGGCCGAATGTGGAACCACATAACAATGGCGGTAATATAACGGGTGTGGTGGTGGTGGTTCGGTCGCCAGAGGGACGGAGAGATCGGAAGCATGGCCTTAACATCTCTGGGCCTGTCTCACTCCTCTCCGTCCCCTTCTCTTTCCTCCTCCGCCCTTTCCTCTCCTATGCGCCACAAGACGCTTTCTCTGTTGCTTCCTAGGGTTCTGGTTTCTCCCCCCGGCAGCAGCAGCAGCCACAGCGGTGGGGTTGAACAGCTCCTCCGTGGATCTCCCCATTTCGGAGCGCACTCGACCGCAACAGGTATCTCGCTTACTGATCCCCCTTCTCCATAAGGAAAAGGATCAGAATTCCGTTTTTCTATTAGGAAAAAGATGGGCTTTCTCCTCGGATCGTGTTCTAGATGCCAAGATTATATGTAGCAATTGAGCAGTTGTTCTCTTTTTTTCCCTCCTCCAAATCAACTATTTTCTCGTGAAGTTTCTCAAATCTCGGTTCTATATCTTTATCAAATAGACGCATTGACCTTGAAGCAATTATAACACGATAACTTGGGATGTTTATCCAACTAATTGATTTAATTATATGAAGCTGGGTCTGGCTCTGGCGTCTACCTAGCTCAGTGATAGCAATCGTAGCTGTTCTGTACCTTCTGTTCCCTCTTTTGGTTCCTATCTCAGTTAATTGTACATAAGACGGTTATTAATTTATATCCTGTTTGTTAATAAGAACTGATGCTTGTATGTGCTTAAATTTGATTAATTAATCTAATTAGCTACGAATTTCGTGCTTCCTTGCAAATCATCTTTGTAAGAGGCATTTGTATGACCGGTTGTGGTTATTGCGTTTTGAAACCCTTAAATAACGCTAGCTTAATTTGGCTGTAACTAGGGTTAGCTTAATTTGGTCTTTTTGCATTTTGTTTATCATTTGTCAACTTCGATGCATAAATAGTCCATGATGGCCATTATTTACTGGATTACTTTATCCAAGTAAACTTTCTGTGGGTATGACTTAATTCTTGAACTGGATGACACAGGATAGAATTCTTTGGGGTCAAATTAGAAAAAGAACAGGATATGTTCATATTGGAAAAGTGTTGCTTGTCTCCCTTGCCAATGCCACTTTAAAATATGGAGATTCTGTGTTATAATTAGTTGATTTTGCTGATGCCAACGTGATACATCCGTTTTGAGGATGGTGTATCTTTGTATGGAGTTAATATTATTTAGTGCAAATTCAATTTTGGCTTGGCTTTGTTGTTAAAATTTGGATGGGATTGGTATGAATCAATCGAACTCAGTTGGAGCTGACTGATCTTGGCAAATTCTAGTCAAAGTAACAACTATAGAAAGAATAGAGAGTGGAGCAGAAGTAGAAGAAAAGAAATTTGAGATGGATGAAAGCCCAAAAAGAAACTTGTCACCGTGATTAAGAAATCAAGGAGAAGACACTGCCAATATTGCGTTTGTAATATATTGCGACCAGCATATTTTCATTGTATGATATGACTACTATCTATTTTTAATAAATATATTGTTATTATTTTATAATGGATTAATTTACAATATTTTCATTGTTAGTTTTTATGATTTTTTATGATACGACTACAATATTTTTTTATATTTTATATGTTAATTTCATATTTTTTTAAAGCTTGATATTTTTATAAATACAAAGGTGAAACAATTATGTTATAATATTTTTATTTTTACATGATTTTTATATATTTTCTTTATTTTGAAATTTTGGTTTCTATTAGTGACTCCGAACTGATAAATCTGGCCCAACTGAACTTGTCAATTCTACTCATATTATCTTTAATGAATTCCAATCTTGATACCAATATTATTAATCATGTTTTGTATTGGTTGTCATATCTGTATTGGGTAAATGTTGCATGTGATACTTGTTAGATATTGCTAACATACATGTCAAATACTTCATTGAAATATTGATTTTTATCAATTATTTAAACAGCATATACTGTTAGGATGGCTAGTGAATGTTTCATCCAAGGTTTGACACACCGGAGTGTATCGCTCGGTATGTGCAATATGTATCGGTCTGAAAGAGGATCGGTATGGGCGGTATACTGGTACACCCCATAGTATTATGTATTGGTACGCTTAGTATAGCTTAGTACATACCATACCAATAATTGGTTGGTATACTGGTACAGACCGATAATGCGAACAATGGGTTCATCGATATATGGAAGAATTTTGTCTTCCTCGAGTATTGATTTGACAAGGTAGATTTTCTATTAATACGTGTATGTGTTGTTTTTATCAAACAGTATATTGTTATCAATAAAATTATTTCTAAAAATTAATCATTTTAAATGATGAATAATATTGTTGCTTATATTATTTATCATTGTATGCAACTGTAAATTCTATTTCTAAAACAAATGTTAAGCTTTGTTGTACTTAATACTGGTATTTCTAACAAAAAATTACTGCTGTATATGTGTGTCTTGTCAGTGTTATTGTAACCGCGCTTCATTGGCTGCCAGATGTGGCAATGGATGTGATTGCATATTGGCTGATAAGGCAACTTGGATAGGTTTTATTTATCTGATGTGAACTCCAATTCATTTTAGAAGTCCAATATGGATAATATCTGTCTAATTATTGTGTATGCTGAATAATAACCACACAGCAACAATAATTAATTATTAGATAATACTAATCATATGCTTGTGTGCATGTGTGTACATAGATTCATACCGTTTCTCGACCGAAGACATGATTGCCACTCCTTAGCTACACGTATTAGTTTTTGTTGATAAGTGGCACAGGATGTGTGTTGATACCTTCATAGCAAAGTATAATTTCACATCAGTCAGTTTGCCCTTGTGTTGGATGTGACAGGACTAAATCTTGGCTAGTCATATGTTGACATTCCTAACATGGATTAGCATATGGCATGAATTGACATTTCTAACATCACATGTTTAGCGATGCCAATTTCCTTGACAAGCTTTGCTACATATAATCTTTATACCCTTAGGTGTAGCTCTTTTTTCATTTTCATTTTTTGAACTCATGGACCCCTTAATGAGCCGCTGATTTGGTCATTGGCCCTTCTTGTATGCAAACAAGCCCTGCTTTTGTTCTATAAGCCTATAATGATCTGATGGACTAACTTACACCAGTGAGTACATCTGTCTACTTATACCAGTTTGCTTCATGCTATATGTTATTGACTGTCCAATAACATATTTTGTTGCAGATCAATAAGTTCTGCTGTTCAGAAATAAGCTGAGCTGTCAGCTAGTATCTCTTATTTCACACTTGCTGTCATCTTGGTTCTAAACATGAAAGAAACTTCGTGAGTTATCAAAATAGTGTCTTTAGTACTATAGGATTTTGTTTCTTTCATTGCCACTGTGTTTATTTTTTGTAATTTCATACCTACACTGGTGTAGGTATTTGCAGGGCTAGTCAAGCTGTTGATTTGTTCCCATCTGTGTGGCCCGAAGTTACCGTTCGAGATGCACGGCTGGAGGACTGTTGGGAAGTGGCAGATACCCACTGTAGTTGCTTCTTTCCAGATTATACATTCCCAGTTGATCTTGTTTTGAGGATTGACCGGTTTGTAGGATTGCTCTCTGGGTTCTCAGTTCCTCCAGGTTGCATGAGGACATGTCTCGTTGCTGTCACTGATAGTCCATTAAATGATAAATTATATATTGGATGTGAGGATTTTAAACTTGGAGGTTTTGAAGGAAAATTCAGCATCAACAGAGGATCTGTAGCTGGAATTCTTACAGTTGACACGGTAGCTGATTTCCTTCCTAGGAAAGGTCCGCTTCGACAAAGAAGGTAATTTATAGTTCCCATGGTTAGTTGGGTGGCCAATCATCCAGCAAAAAAAATTACCTTGTACCTTTTGCGTCGTAGCTGCAAAAATATTGACTTGGTTCTAGAATTTTCTTAGCTGCAAAAATATTGAAATGCTTCTCTTTTTTGTCCATATAGAACTGGGATTGCATATATCTCAAATGTTGCAGTTCGGGAGGCAGACAGACGAAAGGGGATTGCCAAGATGCTTGTCACCAAGGCAGAGGCCCGAGCCCGGAATTGGGGATGCCGATCAATGGCATTGCATTGCGATGTAAACAACCTAGCTGCCATGAGATTATACAAAGGCCAGGGCTTCAAATGCATCAAAGTGCCAGAGAATGCAAAATGGCCAGAACCCAAGACCTCGCCGGGCATCCAATTCGACTTCATGATGAAACTCCTGGTCCCTGATGCAACTCCTTGATCAAAGTTTGTGATGGGTCATACACCTGTTCAGATTCTGGTTATAGGTGGGTGGTGCATCCTCTGGGTGTGTAGAACAACAAAACAACACCCGAAACTGCTGTGTACATTGTATTTTCCTGGTTTTAACTGTAGATCTACTGGGAGACTTGAGGTAATCATTGTACCATTAATGATGATGCTAAAATGAGATGTTCTATGATTACTACATTATTCTTAGACCGAAGCTGGTTGGAGGGAGAGAACAGTGAAGTCCAATATCAGTCATGGCTCCCATGTAATACCGTGCAAGTAATAAATGTGCAACAAATGTTTTATGTTCCATTTGATGTAATATAATTAAAAATTCTCTTGCTAAGATTATTTTTGTGTTTTTGCCTTATTGTGTTCTGGATGGAATGTGACGGGATCACTGGTTTTAGGAGTTCGCACATGATATTGGGGCAACATAGCTGGATGAATTGGTGTCCGAGAATGTCATGGCAATCTTCATCTTGGATCACGTAGCCTACTAGCCCCATCCATCCATCCATCCATGTGTAACTTTGATCCATCTCGCAACTTGTCTCTGTCATTTTTGTCTAAAATTGGATGTGTGTTGTGTCCTCCCTTTTATGTTTACTAAGAACTAGTGACAACTGAGTCTTGGGCCCAAACACCCTTAGTACTATATATACTAGGATTTGGCTAATAAAAAACCATTACCTTGATAGATTTCCAAAAAAATCTTAGTTAGTTGGCTTTTAAGAGCTCTAAGGGTCATCTCATGGTCTTCTTCCTTGATTCAATCATCATTCTCCTAGGTTTGTAATGCCACCGGTGCCCTCCTGATGGGAAGCTTGGAATGCCATTTGGGGATAAACATTACTGCACCACAAAGCCACCTGTCTGTGATCTCACCTTTGAATCTATCGATAACTATTTTTGCAACGTCAAATCTCTGTTTCTGTTTGGTCCTTCGCTTCTAACAACGTCAAATCTTATTATTATTATTAGGATTGCTGTACCCGTTTGTGATAGGTAATTAATCACTTTCCACGATCTTTGGCTTTCTTATCCACACATCCCAAGTCTTCTTTAGTTGAATATTTACATCCTTAACGAACCAAGCTTGGGGTCAATGCATCCAACGAAAATAGTCAACATCATGCGATCAGACCGATCGGTCGTTCGATAAATTCGAAATCATGATTCGTTCATCACCAGTTTAAATTGATGGGACTTAACAAGTGTGTGATGGTCTATCGATGGATCGAATTAGGCATGCATCATACAACATGACATGTTTTACATGCGATTGATGCATGATATACTTTCTAGAAACATCTTAATTGGCTCATACCCATGACTTAGGCTTTGCGCTAATTTCCAAGGAAATTAGGCTTATGTTCATCTAATTTTGACCCAAGTTTTAGGCTGGTGTGGGGCCGATGGATGACGTGTTACTTCTCCTAATTACACTTTCTTTATCAATCACCATCAGGTTGAGTCTTCTCATTGTTCGGTTTTGACCTTTGTTTCAAATGGTAGTGGAAAACTCTATCATATACGTAAGTAATATATCCGTGGAGTTCTATCTAATTCATGTGGCCAAACAAATCCAATGCTCGGGTTCTTTAATTAATAGATGTGTATCATGTTTCATAAATTATATTTTTTAATAAATAACTAGTCCAAACCAACTCTTAAGATCCACATTTTTTTTTCATATATGAATCGATATAAATGAAAAATGAAATAATTTAAACATATAAAGTGTCATGTCAAATAGTTTATGAGGGAAGACATTATGTCAGTGCATCAATGCCGTCTCGGTAAAAAGGGATATAGTCCCTCCCTCTTATATCAACATTTCTAAATGTAATCAATATGTTTTGTCAAACATATATTCAAATGATATAAGAAAATATTAGCCGTGATGTCTTGACAATATGGAGTCTGGTCAATCTACCGTGTAGCAATAAAATCTAATCAACACGAACCAAGAATTTTAGTCATCTCAATTTTCATTATATGTCGATCCTATCGTTGTAACTATAGATCAAAATAGTATAAATAATATGAAATCAAACAATAACCACACCAGATCGTTGGAAAATGATTTTAAGCTTAAATCATTCAGTCGTAGATTCCTATCTGTTTTGTAAGAAAATGATTTTAAGCTTAAATCATTCAGTCGTAGATTCCTCCAAACAAACGACACCATCTACAAGAGAGAGAGAGAGAGAAAACAAGTAAAAGTTGACTTATGCTCTAATTGAGAATTCATATCTCCTTCTTCTACCTTTGTCATGCAGCCTAATCTCGAATAATATAATATATTTTTGATATAAAATATTTTAATTTGATACGGGTTTTTTGTGTGTGTATATATATATATATATTTTTTTTTTACTTTGGAGGATGCTATCATGTACACGATCCATGTCGCAATAAAAGAAAACAAGCAAGAAGAATGTGAACGACTCCAGCCACCTGGATTGACTTTTTACAGGAGGAACGACTGCGTTAAAAGTCAATCCAACTCGATGTGATAGATGGAGCACCGTGTCAGGTGGGCCCGTATGCACACTGGCAACAAAGTTCGGCACACCTCAATCTAGAAAACATGGGGTGGGGGGATTAAGATTCGCCCCCTCCCTCCCTCCCTCCCTTTGTAGCGTCAGAGGCAGTGGTGTGGTGTGACGGGGTGGCCCATCTCACCACATCCTCACGTGCCCAATATAACACACCGACACATCTCCGCACCGACGCCCTCTTCCCGGACGCCGCTCTCGCGTGTGCTGGCGGAGCGACCCAACACGAGAAACGACATCTTTTATTGGTTCTCACCTGTGGATCCCACGAGTAACAACTCTGTCGCCACTTTGTCACAGCTTGTCCCATCGTGTTCGGTCACTCGACCGAGACATAGGATCCGCGCCCTGTTTCCGCGGTCTCCGTCCTCCCCCCTTGTCATCTTGTGCCACCGGCTGCCGCCGGTCACCGCTGTCGGCACTGCCCCCAGTCGGCGACCGACGCTGCCCATATATATATCTCTCTCTCTCTCTCTCTCTCTCTCTCTCTCTATATATATATATATATATAATAATAATAATCTCCAAAGATGGATGTGTGGCTGCATGGATAAATGTCGAGACGTCCGCAACCTCGTGTTACCGTCGGTTGCTTGCACGGCTACGTTTGTCACAGTCACGTTAAGAATGGTGGGGTGGGGCAAAGTGGAGAAGCATGCATGTGTTTGCTCTGAGAGGAGGAACATAAGAGCTGGTGGATGGAGACATTGTGAGCCAGTGGTGCGTCTCCATCACCGTCGTTTTGATCACCGTTGCCGTCAGTGGCGATCGAGCTACCGAATCATAGCACAACCGATCCAAGGAGGCGGCAATTATTTGTTTTGACTCCTCCCGGAAGGAGGAGAGCTGCCGCCAGGTTATGTACATTCCAGTATAAAACCGAGGTAGGTCCGTAATAGTGTCAGAATTGATCATCCATCCAATTCTTGAGAAAGAGTCACTCGAAATCTTCTCGATGTGAGAATAGAAAAAGGTTTGATACGTGAGACAAGAGAATAAATATATCCCTGAAATAAACATTTTTTTTTAATAAAAAAAAGTACCCTCCTCCCCAACTCATGTTGGCATGACAAATTTGGCTGACCTAATTCTGTATGTCAAGTTTCGATTAATCCAAAATATTAATCGTGTCAATACCCAACCGAGCCTTCTATTTATTTTTTTATTTATTTTTTTTTTTTGTCATTTTGAGGTATGTGTGCATACAACAAAAGTATGAGTTGCATGTTTGTAACGTGTGGTTTGACTTGTTTCGGTGAAAGGCACGATCTCAACGAGTATGGACCGCTCCTTTGTGAAGGAAGTGCATCTATCAATTTGGCATTCACGTTGCCATTTATCGTGGACACGTAGTAAAATGATCATTCGGCCATATGGGTTGCATCATTGCATTATTTAATCTGTCAAAAATTGGGTCAAACAGTCGCTTGTCTGATGATCTCAAGTTCATAAAGTGTGTGTGTATATATATATATATAGATATAAATAAAGAGAAGTATTACAGCCTAGGTTCTGTTGATCTGAGCTCAAAATAGAATATAGAGAAGAGGTCAGTTGTTCCTCGACAAAATCTCTATCTATCTAACAACATTTTGACATGATTAGCTAACCAATGAGCACACCGACCGATTAGCTTCACTGTGTGCAATGAATCAAATTCCAAGCCTAAAGCATTAATGACTTGTAGCCTAAAGCATTAAAGCCTAAAAGCATTAGTAAACCTCTATAGTGGTTATACTCTCGATTGAGGACTTGTACAGCGATTTCAATTTTCACAAATAAAAAAAATCCCGCGTTGTTTGGAATCTGTACAACATGATACACAGTCATCAGTTAATCATGTCAGGTGCTAAAGCCTTCAATCACCCATTACGAGATCAAAATAGGAGATCCACTCCGATAGTTTGCGAAACTATCGTTAAAAATACAATCAGTATGAATTTTGACCCAACCCCTACAAGGATTCTAATCAAAAATACAATGTATGAATTTTAAACCACCATTCTCAGGTTGTTTTATCTAAATAATTAATATTTACTATAAAATTATAATTATATTATTATTATATAAAAAATTTTAATATCAAAATCTAAAATTAAATTGCAATAAATAAAAAATTAAGATGTATATTTTTAGATATCATTTTGAAAGAACTTATCAAATTCAAAAACATACTTTGTATTCTACTCAGGAGGCAACAATAGTATATATCCATAAGATGAACTAAGTTTTCATTCTCTTTTTTTTTTTTTCTATCCTTCGTCACATCAATATAAATGATGAAATAAGGAGCAAAGGAGATGAGAATAAATCTCGTATTATGCATAACTCTTAGGAGGACCTGTTTATTTATAGATGAGAGTATGGAGTCTAAGACAACTAATAAAAGAGTTCCTCCCATCAAGTTCATCTCCTAGGAAATCCTATCATAAGTGAACTTTATTTTTATTATCTAACAACTCAAATCTATAATTTATCTTACTTAATTAAATAAGCCCATATAATCTAATATTATTCCACTTACCCCCATTAATTAGTAAGATATAAAAAAATTAAAATTAAAATAAATAAAATTAAATTTGTTTAGGTATATTTTTTTTAAAAATTTATACATGTCTATAATTATAAAAATAAGTCAATAAATCCAATAAGTCCAATAATACAATCAATATGAGTTATAGTGGTTGTATATCATCAATATAAAATTTTATTCTATATATTATAATATTATTAATCTTTTCTAATGTAGTTTATAGTAACTTTTATAATTTATTTAGTCAAAACAATTATATTATCACATTCAATTATAATATGTATAACATAAATATAAATAAGATAATATAAATGAATTACTTTAATTAAGCAAGTAAAGAAAAAAAGATAAATAATAATATCCACTTAAACATGCATCATCATATCTTTTATGAGTTATTTACGAGCCCTATTTTAAGAACATATTTCTTATATACTTATGGTTGTAAAGCTTTAGTAAATGAATTAGTAATTATCAAATTAGTGGTCAGGTTCTCAATTGATATTTATTGTTTCTGGACTCTTTCTCTAACTATCAATTATTTTATCTCAACATACTTCAAACTACTTGAGTATTCTTAGAGAAGAAAATTATTATATTATTATCACAAAATACTTATAACAATCTAGCAACTAAGTCGATCATACTAAGTTCTAAGATAAAATTCTATAATCATAAGCATGATTTATGATCTCAAAGTATGTCACAGATTCAACTTTCATTTTTGATGGTGTAATAAGTGATTACTTTATACTTTTTTAAAAATTTTGCCTCTCTAACTAATATGAATATAAATCCTAAAGTGGGTTTGTTATTGTGTATACAATTTATAAAATCACTATTTGAATATCTCGTCATTTTAAATTGATCTGATCACCTATGAATATTTCATCACTTTCATTATAGCTTTCCAATGTTTTATTCATGGATTACTCTAATATTTATATAGCATTCTAACTACAAAAGTGATATATGATCCGTGAAAGTTTGAGTATATAATAGACTTCTAATTATGCATACATTAAGAAATATTATTTATTTATTTTCCTTCTAAGTCATTGTTAGGTCATTGATTTCGATCAAATTTTTTATATATGGTAATAGGTGTCTCATTAACGAAATAATCACCTACTAAATTTATCTAAAACTCGATCAAGATATCCATTTTAAGACAATCCTAGTAATCTTTAAGATTTTGTTCATAAATATCTCAATGACAATACTATAAGATGTCGTATTCATATCAACAATCTTAAAATATTTAGAAAATAACATATCTATTTCGTGTAATAAAAATCAGGATCACTTTTAGTAAGAAAATATCATCCACATATAAGATAATTCTTATAAACTTACTCCAACTTGACTTTAGATATATATACTAATCAATAACATTTTTCTTAAATACGAAAGAAGTATAAGCTTATTTAACACTAAATAGATTTCTTAAATTTACATTTTGAACTTTTCTTTCCCTTCTCTACAAATCCTTTAGATTGTTTAATATAAATTTTCTCATCTAAAAACTTATTTAAAAATATTATTTTTATATTAATCTAATATAACCCAAGATTATAGTGTGTTGTTAATATCATGATGATTATCAATGAGATTTTTTTAAAAACTAGAGAAAATATCTCATTGTAATTGATGCATTCTTCCTCAGAAAAACTTTTGGTCATAACTTTGACTTTATATAGTTTGATATTGCTCTTTGAGTTATGTTTTATCTTAAAAGTCTATTTGTAATCGACTTTTTTTATTAGAGAATCCAATAAGTTCCCAAATATCATATTGGATCATTGATTTTAACTTTTCTTTTATTGCATCGTATTCTTATATATACCACATAATTATTAGAAATGATAGGTTTTCTGTGACTTTAAGATCTTCTAAAAACTATTAGTTGTGTTCTACAAGATCATTAGTGACAAAATCAATATGGTACGAGAGTTCAACGTTATTTTATTATTTATCCTTATTAGTTTGTTTAATAGTTTGAAAAATAATAACCTCTCAAATAAAAATTGATAAAGGAGTATCAACCTATATCTCCTTTATATCAAAATTAATCTTTTAAGATTTTTATCTTAACTTATTTTATTATTTTATAGGAATATTGTATTATCATACTCTACTGCCCTCATCCTCTTATCTCTATAAAATAACCCCTACATATTTTAAATATTTTAAATTAGATTTTTTATTAGTATATAACTCAAATAGAGTTAATAAAATTGGCTTCCTAAGAATTCTGTTTAAGATATACATAGTTGTCCTATGACCTTTGCTCTATATCAACTCAAGTGAAGAGAAATAATTCACCATTGCATCTTTTATTAATATTAATTTACTATGACACACTTGGTAAGTTATATGAGTACAAATATCTTTTTTTTTAAATCTAGAAAAAAGATCATCATTTTTATTTGACTCATCATAGCTATTATGAAATTCATAAACTTTATTATATCTGATAATTTTAAATTTTCTATCTAATTATCTTTCAACTTTATTATGTATACCTCAATAGTGAATAATTTAAGAACTTTTATTTATTAGATATATATAATCATATATTAAGATATCATCTATATATGTGATAAAATCTCTTTCGACTAAAATAGGAAATATAAAGTAGTCCATAAATATTAATATGAATGAGCTCAAGAAATTCTTGTGATATTTTTCTTTATGTGTTTATTTTATTTCTTAATTCAATATATCTAAACATCAAAATCGATAAAGTCTAAATCTTTCAAAATATTATCTTTTATTAATCTATATTTCAAGCCAACATTTGATTGTATTAATATCTTTATAAACTTAAGATTCATATTAATTCTATATAAATTATCTTAAGTCTTTATTTTCCTTCAATTTTTTTCTCTCTTGTACACCAAGTGTTTACTGAATTGCTTGTAAAGATGTCATCTTTGTGAGACGTTAAGATTTGTTTGTTACTCACTTTCAAACTAATCAATTTACTCTTTTACAGGTCCTTCGGAATGTGAACAAGGTTGCAACTAGGCTAACCCTTTGTGAACAAATAACGTAAAGGTGCCTAAGTATGTGACATTGGCGTAATGGTGCCTCACAACTTAGGCAATTCAATCAAGTTTGTGACAGTGTGGTATCAAAGGTAGCGAGATAAGCACACTCACAAACACTTAGCATGTAAACATGGGAGACCTAGTGGGGTTGCGTTGAGGGCAACCAACATGTATGACCATTTGATAGAAATAGGCATTGATATATACGGAAAGAAGTGGCTCAAAGGAGTATGCATTTGAGATTGACATTCATAGGAATGACCAACCCTTCGCGTGACAAGCACCACGAGGACTAGCAAGCTAGGAAGAACATATAGTGTATAAAAGTTAGGATGATTAAGTTCAAACTATGGCTCAATGTTGTCACCTAAACTTGATGGTGCTATAGGAAAGTGGGGCACTTGGCAAAAGATAAACCGTGTAATGTGGGATGAGTTGCTTAGTGACCGTAAGAGTTATGCAAAGCTCACAGAAGTCGAGAAAATTACTAACTTGAAGAATTCAATACTTATTAAAGGGCTTAGATGTGGATGATGGATTATCTATGGCCACCCTAAGGTGACCAAAACTCGACGCTATGGGGCATTGAAAGTTTCTCTTTAGTATATGAATGATATGTCTATATGAGTTTAAATTAGGCAACGAGTTCAACATGTTGCTAGGCCTTAAGGGGCATAGTGGTCTTTGAAACTTCTAGAGGGAAGGATACGAAGAGAGAAATTGTTCCAATACGACAGATATCTAAGAAGAATAAGTTTTAGTTCTTTTGAGGGAGAATTATATACAACAAATAATATATGTTGAGAAGAGATACCTTAAAATAATAACTCTATAACACTTAACAGATCGAGTGAGTGACAATGAGTTATCGCATGATCTTGCATAAGGTAATGCATTAGTGGATGCATTGTGAGGTCAAGTGGGAGAGCAACCCAAGATAATACTCAACAAAGGCACACTTAGAATCAACATGAAGATCAGACTCAACAAAGGGTTAACTCATGGAATGGTAGGCACAAGAGCCACCATCAACTCAATGCAAATCGAGGAGCGAAGTAACTTAGGTGAAAATTTAGTGAAGTAATCAAGTCATATGAAGGGAGTCAACATAGAAGTTAAAATATAGAGTAAAGGTATAAAACTTTTCTTAGATAAAGATCAAGGATATGAACTCTTATATATGTAATAGCGAAATCATGTCATTTTATAAGTCCCTCATTATGATGGAGCAGTCTTAACCTATATAGTGCCAAAATCAAAGAAAACTTTGATGCACATACACCTTATCTCGATAAAATATTTGACGAATAAATTAAGGTGACTTAATTTATAAAGGCGAAGTTGAGGTCAGAAGGCCTTGACATGTGACAAGAGGATGAAAGTAAGTACTCTTGAAGAATATACTACAGTGCTACCATTTAAGTTATTGTGAAGGAAGTGGTCCACAACAAAGATTATGATAAGGGGGTAAAGGCCCAAGATCTAGACAATGACACACCAACATTAGTAAAGTCGATAGACTTTAGTGGCTGCTAGGTGATGGACTATTCGAGAGTTATATTTCATTTGGATTTAGTCTAAGATAGGGTGGACGGAGTCTTGCCAAAGGAGCAATACAATCAGCCTTGTGATATGTTGGTAGAAGCCACACATTGAGAGATAATAGTCTAAGTTTTTTTTTCCATAAAGATCAAAATATAATAAAGATATCATCAAGATACAATATAGTATAACAAATCATGGTGAAACAATTCGAGGCTAGACGACATATACAAGAGAAATCCCATGAGGGACTTGATATACGGAGGTATAATCAGAAGCTACTAGGAGCTCCACTTCAGTGAATAACATGATAGTTAGAAGGGCTATGGATTCAAGGAGTGAATGTTATGATACTGATGCATGCATCAAATTTTGTATCAGATAAAAGCCTTGGTCATCAGCATATGGTAGTTGTGTACCACTAAGGGAGAATTTTAAGTGTAAGATTAGTGAGTTCCATCGGGAGGTCTTGATTATACAAAGGTATAATAAGAGCGGTTAGAGAGTTGGACTGCTCTAGATCTCATATTCTCTTAAGAGAGCCCAACAAATCAGAGGACAAGACTGAGTAATTAAATATTATTACCAAAGAAGCTAAAGATAGTAAAATTGGTGTAAGCCCTTCAATATGATGGTGGAGGCCATACATGAGAATTGTAGTTTATCTTTTTATCGACCAACGAGAACTATTTGAAAACTACATAAGTATTGAAATAGTTAGTCAAAAGGGGTAAGGAAGTGACAATGAGTCTAGAGTGACTAAGTTATCCAAAACCAAGCATAAATTAGAATGAAGGTGAAAAGTGAGTGTCATAGTACTATAGAAGTAGATCTACTTATCGTGAAGAAAGGGACGCATATGCAAAGTGACAGATAATAGGGCCATCAACATGGCAGTGCCATTGTGTCATTTATCTCTTGCTCTAATGAAGGGAGAACACTTGGTCGTAAAAGAGGCCGAGAAGATAGAGAATGCAAAGGTAAACTCTAAGTATCATGACAAAGTTAAAGGGTAAAGACCAAGAAACTTCGTAAGACTGGTGTTAGTGGGATTCTAATCAAAATAGCTAAAAATGAAGACTTCGAGTCCATATAAGAGTGTTCAACCAAAGAATGAAGTATGTAGTATATAGTGCTATATCTTTTCAACTCAGAGGAGTAGGCAACAAAAATATTGGAGAAGATGCTACAATCCTAGATGCGACTAAAACTATCAGAGACTTGCTCCAAGTCGGGGTGAAATTTTACTCTTTTTGGGCAAAACTTCTTGTATTTCAAAAGCAATGCTAGTGAGAAGGTGAATCACAGTAGCTAACTCAACACAATAAGTGTAAAACACTTTGAATGCTTCGAAAGTATAAGTAAGGACTAAGTGAAAGTTAATAACCGGTTCGATGCATAGAGCACAACCTAAGAGGAGGCTGATGAAGTCGAGTAACCTTTGTCTTCTTAACTCTTAAGAGAATGGGTGAAATCAAGTACCTAGTTCTATTATTTACCTAATAGAAAAGCTTTACATAGGTTCAAAGATCTTTCGAAAAAATTTAGTGAAAGATAACAATTATCAAATCCTGACCAGTGGTGATTAGTGCTATCGAGAGTAGACTGTCTACTTCATATCCTAACAAAATATCAGTCAAAAGTGAAAATGATACAAACCTATTTGGAAATGATAATTAAACGGAAGAGGAATTGATGAGCAAATTTTATGGAGGAAAGACCCTAAAAACTTTAAAGTTTGTAAGGTTATACTTGTTAAAGATCTAACGTGTATCCACCTAATTTAAGTGATATTAGATGTTTGTGCATAACAAGAAAGGTCTATTTTATCATCTGAATAATCTGTACTAATAAGAATCAACATAACTTAGTCTAACCTATACTAAAGTCAGAGTCATTGGCGAGTTGAAATAACATGGTAGATCAAAGTTCAACTACTCAACAACAAAGGTGAAGGGCAATTAGGAGCCAAGAGGTGCCTTGCAACTAGAGCATAAAATTGAAGATTCAACAAAGTCAAAAAGATGCACATCCACAAAACCTTCGACAAGAGCGTCGAAGGAATAACTATGGGAGAATGTTACAGGCAAAGGTATAAACAGGGTATTTGATGCATTACTCATGTATGTCTGTATCTTTTGATTTCCTTCATATTTTGCATAACATGTAATGGGCTTAAAATAGGTTTGGTAGCTTTATTTTGGTAATCTTTTATGCTATTTTTAGACTTGTAGATGTAGGTTATATGCAATCATCATCAACAAGTAAAACTATCCATAAATAAACCATTCAGATAGCCATTTTGAAAATTTTTTAGCTTCACAAAGTGATACAGAGTGTCAACCTGCACAACACCCAAGTGCGTGGCACATGGCTGGATAGGCCTTTAGGGTAGTGTCTAGAGTTGGTTTGCTATCTTATTCTGTAACAGTGTTATGTGGGCATTTATAGAGACTCTTGATTATAGTTGACTACCTTTGACCCCTTATTGCATGATCATTTAGAGCATATAAAGTCTATAATTATAATTTATATAAACTATAAGGTGTTTGATAAAATGAATGCTTATGTATTCTAAGTTAAATACTTTCTCTAAATTGTCTTCTCTTCTGTAGGTTCTTAAGGGGTCATAAGCGGTTTTGGGGAGCTTGACCCTTTATGGACGGATACGCAATGGTGCTATAAAACTTAGGTAAAACTAGTTAGTTTGTGATATTATTGTGACTTATCCTCTATGCATGACTGATGCATGTTGCCTCTGCCACTTTTGACCTCACAAGCAACCCTTCATCGGTATGACTACTAATTTTCTAGTGTCGCACCACCATCATCAATGTTATCTTCTATCATCCATGCGCTCAACCATCATTATGCATCGTTGAAACCCAACATTATGGGCCTTGCGACCTTTGATAACGCCATTAACCTTAGCCATAAGTAAGAATATAATTGAGTTCTATCATTGTGATACATGTCCATAATGATCCTACCTGCCATCGGTGGTGACACACGAGTCTTCCTTGGTGCCCCTTTATATGTTATACAAAATATCTCAAATTTTTATATTTTTTAAAAATTATAAAAAATAAAACTTGAGTGCAACATGATCTAATATGATTAATATATACATAGCGAGCACATGCACATACGTGCACACATACACATACATATATTTATATTAATTATTAAAGTTAAGATTTTCTTTATAGTATGCATGTTCAAATTATTATATATTTATAATACATGATAGAGGTTTCTATCAGGGATAAGCAACATCAACTAATATGATTAATAATATATGCACACGAGTGCGCACACTCATATATATTTATATTAATTATTAAAATTAAGATTTTTTTTAATAGTATGCATGTTTAAATCTGATAGAACATAGAGGTTTCTATTGGGGATAACTGATCTCTGTAGGGGATCGACCCTTCTCGATCTCTATAAGGGATCGACCCTCATAGGGTTTTAGACATAAGATTAAAAGGAAACTCAATTTTTCATTTCCTTCCAAAGAGAAATTATATGAGTATTTATAGGATTTACGAAGAGAACCCTTCGATCAGGACTCTTAATTAGAGTCCTAATGAAAATGTAACTCTACTTCCAACTACTACTAATTAAATTTTAACTTATTAAAATCCTAATCCCACTAGGATTTGGGTTAGTTTATTTAAATCAACTCCTAGTCGACTCAATGTCAAGTCTAGGCCAACCAATAGGGCCAATCTACAGACTCAACTTAATAAACTATGATCGGACCCAACTACGGTCCTATCAAAATCATTCGAGTAAGGGTATCTTCATCTAAATAAAAAAATACTCATAAGTGAAAAAGAATATAATCTTACTATCTAGAGCCCCCATATTATAATTCATGATCCCTTAAAAAATTAATAAAATAATATTTTACTATTCATAGCCCCTCAAATTTTGCTTTTATAATTATTTTTGGTCGAAATTCTTATTGACCCTTCGTACTATATCTTAAAATCAAAGTCACCCCCATACTTTAAAACTTGTATAAGTGAACCCCCCACCCCCCTCCTACTATGATTTTGCATCAAGTGACCTCCTATGTTAGAAATAAGGTTACACTGTTAGGTAAAATAATAGTCAAAATTCTTATTGACCTCTCAAAATATGCCTCAACATCAAAATGACTCCTTGTACTACAATTTTATATCAAAATAGCCCCCTTTGTTAGAAATAAGATTACGCCATTAGGTAAAATAATAGTCAAAATTCTTGTTGATTCTTCGTACTATATCTCAAAATCAAAATTACCCCCTTACTAAGATTTCACATCAAAGTAGTCCACTCTATTAGAAATAAGGTTATGTTGTTAGGTAAAATAATTTGAGAGGCTATTTTTTATTTGGGGATTAAAACTAAATAGTCCACAAGCCTTAACTCGTCCTCCGCTCTCTGTCTTTCTTCTCCAATCTCCATTACCCCTGCTTCTGTTCACCTTTAATGGTGTTAGTTTTTGCTATTCCGATCTCGGCTCCCTTGTACCTTTTTACTATGTCTCTCTTCTCCTCTGTTATGACGGTCTCAATTCCTTTACTGCATATTAAGATTTTTAGAAAATTAATTTTTTAATTATTTAAAGTAATTAAGTGTATAACAAATAAAAATCAATCAAGTTTAAAGTGTAAAATAAATTCAAATAATGTTGAAAGTTAAGACGAATTTTTTTATGACTTTTCTATGGGGTGTCTTTGATTTTTTAAGTTATATTCGTATAGTTTAAAAATCAAATAAACCCCCCCTTTCAAAATTTTAAAAACAAACATCGTTATCCTTTTTATTAATAGAAGTAGTTTGTGTAACGTCTACAGAATAGTACGGAGGCTGCCTTGATGCAAAATCATAGTACGGGGGATCACTTATACGAGTTTTAAAGTACGAAAAATGATTTTGATTTTAAGACATATTACGAAGGATCAACAAAAAATTCAACCATCATGTTTTTTTACTTCCCCACAACCCTTCTGACCACTTGCATACTCTATTGAGAAATTTGTAAAAACTTAGAACATGACATCTTTTAGTTTAATGTAATTGTTGTAGAAGATAATTTCTTTTGAGCTATTATAAAATATACATAATCCTAAATATATTAAATCATTATAATAAATATAAAAAACTATTTTTTATATCCCCCTCTTCCATATTTAGTTTGTCTCATTGCATCATTTATCTTTTTCTTCTCATTTTATGTTACCTCGTTTATGAGGAGGGATAGAAGGAAAGAAAAAAATAATATAGATAAGAAATGAAAAGATTTTATTAGAATTAAATTATAAATTAAGGATATGTGTACGTACTTACAAAAAAGATAACTTAGTAATATTTAAAGTTCAGACCGTAAATGATTAAAAACATAAATAGTAATTTTCAAATGAATATGAGAGATAAAAAGTTAATAGAAGGGATTTTTTCCAGTAAAATGTCATTTTTATTTGTGGTCTAAAACATTGACTTAAATCATGGAATACTTTCTGATTCCCAATTATGTTATACTCTCAATATGATTTCTTTATTGAAAAGAACATGTGTCCCTAACATACACGATACCTTTCATACTACCGTAAATACTATTTTAATACAATTTTAGCCCATTTATATAATACAACATTCTTCATTTTATTTTGATATGAAAGGTTCTTAATTCTCAATGGAAACAAAATGAAAATAAGCTGCGTTAATCTTTAACATTCTCAGGAATTAGAAAAACAATTATACGACCCTTACTTTAAAATTTGTCAACCTAAACCGTAGCTTTTTAGGGTGCTTAAACTATTATTATTATTATTATTATTATTATTATTATTATTATTATTATTATTAATTATTATTATAAACTCAGTCAACCGTGATTTCAAAATTTCGAAAGTTGGTGAGATCTATGGAATTCGAAGATCCCTCCCAAAACCTTACACCAAAGCAGCCCATGTGCTGCACCGATCCTGTGATCTGATGCAACTTGGGCGACGCAAGTGGGCGTAGAATATTCCAAGTGCCTCCTTTTCGTACCCGGTCGGGGCGACCTCGTCATTGATTGGAAGACTAAGATGAGGCCATCGTGGGACCCGTGGTTGAAGCCAAAGTGGCCTCCCAATGACGACGCAAGTATTCCGGTCGTGTAAGAGCTGGACGTGGGCTCGAATCCCGAGATCCACGGCGCATGAATGCGACGCATGAGTTGGTGAGCGGGAGGGTGAGATCACGTGAGGGAAACGCGTGGGGTTTTGGCTGTGATCGAGCTGGCGACGTCGTGGGTGCGTGGGTAGACGTGTCGGGGAGTAGCGGAATAAAGGTAAATTTGACCTAGCAGTGTGTGTGGGTCCCTTCCGATATGGACCCACTCACATCTCACAGCAGACGCCCACAACAAAAGAGCCCCGATACAGCGTATAACAAGAGAGAGAGAGAGAGAGAGAGAGATGTATTCCCGCCCTGGGTGGAACGGTACCCATGTGTTTGTGTGCGTTGTGATGGCTCCGTACCAGGGAATTACGCGTCTAATTACATGATCCCACGTTTGTCACTTTGGGTCCCGACCTCCGCCCGCCAATCTCGCCGGATCCCCCGTCTTCCTCCTCATCTCCACCGTCCCTCCCGTGCTCTCCTACATTGACGGCCGCCGATCACATGGTCGCAAAGATCCAAATACCGCCATACATATATACATACATACATACATACACCTCTCTCTCCTCTACTTCACTTTACGTATACGATTATGTGGTTATCAGGAAGACGAGAAACAAAAGAAAGGAAACAAAGGTTGGGACATCTACATCTTACATTACCCTGAGGGCATGTAGGGAACGTGAGGCCTTCGTAGTTGGAGGGACGGCCAAGCGAAAATGAGCTTGCAACCACATGATGCTGAGTGAGGGGAGGTGGGTGTCCAATAAACTACACATCCACACCCCACCACCCTCTCTCTCTCTCTCTCTGGTTAGCCAAACTACATCATGCTTGCTTGCTAAATTGCACAAAATCTTAGTTTAGGGTGGGGAAGCACGTGTGATGTCGCCACTGAATAACAATGATGCTGGCCAGGATCATGAAGTTTTAGACTCTTTCCTGCACGCACTGGATGCCAAAAGCATGATGCTTAAGGTTCTGCTGCACAGGTAGCACTTCGTTCAGTGTACAGTGACACCTTTGTTCCTCTCTGCTTCCCGGGATGGTTATTAAAGCTGCAGTCCTTTCACCGTGAGAAGGAAATGGTTGCTGCTGCTGTGAATATGTTCTTGGCTTGTAAGAAGCAAAAGGAGGCGCGGTACGTATATATATGCACACGGACAAAGAAAGCCTGGTAAATGCAAGTACATGCTAAGCTTGTTTGGCGGAAGAGTTGACACTGCGATTGCTAGTTGTTAATTCGAAGCCTCAGTCGGCGTCACGGTTTCGTCGCTACAACCAGGTGTTGCCAATCATATGGACTACGGCTTTCTTATTGCTTTGCTGAAAGGCACGGAGTAGAATGGAAGGAATCGATGCGAGGAGTACAGTTTAAGTCAATTAAAAGAGGGCGGAGGAAGACGAGAGGAGGGGTCATTATTCTGGGAGGAGCAAACCACCATCGGTTGTGCGGTCACTTTACCCTTGGGTCCTCTTTCCTTTTTCCTTTCTCCTTTCCACTTCACCCTTCCCTTCATTGTATTTTGTGTTGAGGGTGTGTTATTTGTTTGCTCAAAGCCGTCCTGGGTCTTAGGACCGAACCAATGGTTAGTACTTATCAATGAGAAGAACTGTTGATTTGGCACAGTGGAAAAGATTCAAGGGAACAGCCACATAACTTGAAGAATAAAAATGTGCCACTACAATATTAATGCTCTGTCCTCTCACATGGGAGGAGCGAGGATCATGATCCTTTCACATGGATGATCACACCACCCCACCCCAGTTATTACTATTATTATTTATTTAGATTTTTTTTTTCTTCGTTAAGGATCACGTACGTACCCAAGTAAGTCAAGTTAACCTTCTCGTCTGAGATCAAGAGAACTTTAATCTGCATGGTTTGCATCAAATTTGACGTATGGACTCACTAAACGATGGTTAGTGAGTACATTGTTGAATCAACAATACTCATTAAGCATTGTTGATTTGTTCTTCCCGTGTGACACATAGGGAAAAGAGCGTGCAACCGAGGACTTGTTTTGTACGATCATCCGAAGGGAAGAAGCATATTACTGCTAAGATGAGAAGGTGTTTTATATATGTCCGATGTCCAAATCTACCACATGAACGTTACGTGGTTAAAGATGTTCAACGTTGATCACGTACAACCGACACTGTGCCGTAGAGGTAATATAAATGCTTTATTACTGTTCCTGCTTGTACTGCTGCGGCAGTGATATGTCCAAGAGATATTTGCGAGTTGATTCCAACCTGCGTAGTTGATTCCATTACCGTCAGCTAATGATTTCTTGGAATTATACCTTTTTAGCACTTCCCGTATGTTTACTTGGGAATTACCAACGTCTGCATCATTCTTATTTTTATTTCCTATATTTTCTTTATAATACCTTACGTCTTCCATTATATTCCATTAAATAACTGGCCATCAAGACGTAACAGCATAAGTCGCACATAACTCAGAATTAATACTTAGATGAAACATCAAGCATACACTTCTGCTCCATGAAGAATCACAGATCTTTTGTGGCAGGAAGCAACACAAATATGAAGCAACAAAATTAAAGAAGCGGTAGAGTGATTGCTAAGCAAGTCAAGGAAAGTGAAAGGGAGATGGGAGGCCGCGAGGCAAGGGCGCCCGGGATTTGACTGTGTCGATGCCACAGATTCTTGTAATGGAGTTGGCGATGTAGCAGTATCAGCATACTAATTTAGCTGGAGAGTTCTGAAAACCTGAGGTGCAGAAACCGGTCATCGGTCCAGCTTAGGCAGCGGTAGCCGCCACGTTTGTGTGTTCCAATTGCACCATGATGAGAAGAAGAAAAAAAAATCACACCGACCGAGCTCGCCGACAGTTTTGATTTCAGCTGTAAATGCTTTTTCTAAAGGGCTCCCGGATTGCAAGCTCTGGTGCAGACCCACCCATCTTATTTTTCCTTCTTTTTCCTCCATTTTCTTTTTCTGCTATTACAGTATACGTAATTTGCAGCTGTTTCTTTGCTTGGTCTCAAGGCAAAGCTCCCAAATCATGAGTCTGGAAGCAGAAGAAAAAGAGACAAGAGAGAGGACAGAGGGAGAGGGGAATACGAAAGCTACTGCATGAGGGTCAAAACAAGGAGGGGGGGGGGGACTGAAGGCTCCGTGGTGTGCGGCCATGGTGGGGCCCAGGGTGTGGGTCCCGCGCACAAGGAAGCAGAGAGAGAGAGAGAGAGAGAGAAGGGAATGGTGAAGACAGCTAGCACTGAGAGGGGGAAACCTCACCCACCGTGGGTCCGCTGATGCTGCCATGCCAGTAATTAGATTGTATTGCACTAATGTCGTGCGGTGGTGGTGTGTAGCCATCACTCCTCCCACGTTCTCTCTATCAGCTCCCTTTTTAGGTGCCCGGGATTTGGCCCCTCCTTTTCTCTTTCTCCCCGTCCCAAGTCTCCCTCCTCAAAATCCCCCTCCCCGCTCCCTGCTTTCCTCTCTCCTTACTGTGTGTCTCTGCGGGAGTAGCGGCGCTTGCTGAAATAAGAAGCTACTGGTGTGGTGCTGCTGCTGCTTGATCATGGAGTTGGTCCGGTGATTGCTGCTGCAGAATTGAAGCTGTAGAGCAGCTCGTTTGCTCTCCTCTTGCTGCAAACCTTCTTGTTGGTGAGGACTCCTACACAGCCGCATGCAGCACTTGAGCTCTCATTTCTAGTACTTAGTTCCACCCTGCTAATTTTTTCTTTCCCTTTTCGTTGAGTGCTTAGTTGGACACAGACTGCACAGTTGGCTTTCATGCAGAGTACTGGTCCTGTTTCAATTCATCTCCAACCCTCTCTCTGTAGGCACACCACTTCTCCTCTATGTTTGTATCAGGAATTTGTACTCTCCGTCCTGGTTCCTCCTGTGAGTTGAACCAATCAAGCGTGTTGCCGTTTGTTACAGTTAATTGGAGTTAGGGAAGAGAGTCTGAGAATAGAAACAGGGGGTAATCTCTGCAGACAACATTGATCATGGAGGAGATGATGTTTCGCTTTGTTAATTCATCTCCATCCTTCACCTGTCTGTGGCTTCTACCCTCTTCCTGCAGTCAATTCCTTCACACGGAAACAGTCATCATCGTGTGCACAATCATGTTGACTCAGTCGTGTTTTTTCGGCGGGCTGTCTCGGCTTGTATCAAACGTTTGGTCTGATCGTTTCTTCTCGGAAACAGCCCACCTCGCCTGCCCACCCGCTGTCGCTGGGCGTCGTCAGAACCTGACTCAATCAACGAGGCCCCTCCACCCCCGGAATTCTTCTTCCTCCTCAAAAGACTTGACAGCGAAAATGGCCTGTGGAAATTCCTGAATCGTTCACCACCATTTTTCCTTGTCGGTCAACTTGTTTCCCAAAGAATCCTTCCGTTTACTCCGTATTCCTCTGTCTTATCACAACTTGTCCTTGAATTCTAGAGCTACTCGTAAGATACCTACGTGCAAATGCCAAAACATATACATCTTTTGTGAGATTTATTATGAATTTTACCGAACCGAAACAATGATTGTTCTCCAATCGCAAGGGGGAACTATTGCCGATTGGTAAAATTCCACCAGCTGTTAACTGACGTCGAAGATATCGGGCCATGAAGAGGTAAATGACACGTCAAACAAATCACTCGGGGCCACGTCTGCGACAGCTCAGTCCTCCTATGTAGACCTTTTGGTTCTTGGCCATGGAAGCCTTCCCCATTGGTCTCCTCCTGCCTAACACCCTCTGTGCAGTACACAAGAACACCTAACGATGACCGAAAGAACACCTCCTGCGAGTCCGGTGATTTATTTCGTCTTTTCTCTTTCGGATTTCCCGTTGCATTGGATTATTCGTTGTGTTTGCGTGAATCCTTTCTGCCACACGCAGGCTTGCTGATACGCTACGTCGATGTCATGGTGTGTGTGTGCGCGCGCAGGTACGGGAACGGGGCTACTGCGACCACATGGAGGATGTCATGGGAGACCTGTTTGAGCACATTGACGACTTGCTCGACTTCCCCGACGACGTGCTGGGGCTGGTGGAGCCCTGCAACCAGAGCCCGCACCTTTTTCTTCCGGCGCCGCCTGTGCCGGCCTCTGCCGACGGGCTTTTAGGCGGCGTCGGAGAAGACTCGCTCGATGGCTCCAGTAGCAGAAGCAACAAGTCTGGTGCTGCTTTCAGCGCTGCGGAGGACAAGCTCGGCCCAGTAAGTTAATTCTTTAAGCCCATCATCATGGGTAGATTTGATCAATATAGTAGGTAGTAAATGACAACAAAAAAAAAAATGCCAGTAATACGTTTTATAGCACGACTAAAACAATATGTTTGCTGTTAGTTCCGGCTGCACTAATAATTGCAGGCAACTCTTTCAATTCACAGTTCACTTATTAGGAGCCAATGTTTGGTACTGCATCACTAGTCCAATTTTTGTTTGAACTGAATCTGTAACTTCATCAGACTTTTACGCAAGTAAATAAGTAACTCAGTAACAAAACGAGGAGTATACCGAGGAATTGGAATTCTCTCTCCCTACATCATCTCTTCCTTCCTCGAGTATTACTGCTATAATCTTCCAAGTATTAACATTTCTATGTTTATTTTTGGATTGGGCAGTGTGATGAGCTTGATGTTCTGCAACTGGAATGGATGTCCACATTCCTCGACGACTCTGATTCCTTCCCCCTCGACCTTCCAAGCTGCGATGCTGTCCCCAACAATGGCAATGACGAAACAAGCGATGGCCAACCCAAAGCCAAAGCTCACTCTTTCTTCCGCACCTCCAGTCCGGTCTCTGTCCTCGAAGAAAACACTGCGGGCAGCGGCGGCAGCGACGACTCCTCGTCCTCTTCCTCCTCTTCATCCTGGACTTCGGCTACGTACGGCAAGGACGCTAAGGTTCTGCTTCCTTCTATCAGTCCTCCGGAAGCGCCTTCAGTCATGGCCGTCCCCGCCCGCGCGCGCAGCAAGCGCCCGCGACAACCCGCCTTCTCGCTTCGCCCCCACGTCACCATCCCCTACCTCCCGCCCTCCTCCTACGCGGTCACCGAAGTCGACCCACTCTCCGCGGCTGCCAACTCCGACCCTGAGAGCTTCGGCGAATCATGCCCACCGCCGCCTCCACCGAAGAAGAAAAACAGCAAGAGGACTCCGGCCGCCACTGCCGACGGGGAGGAGTCGGGCTCGCCTCCGCCGGTGAGGAAGTGCATGCACTGCGAGATACAGAAGACCCCTCAGTGGAGGGCCGGCCCCATGGGGCCCAAGACTCTCTGCAACGCCTGCGGTGTCCGGTACAAGTCCGGGCGGCTCTTCCCGGAGTACCGCCCGGCCGCCAGCCCCACCTTCGTCCCATCGATCCACTCTAATTCCCACAAGAAGGTGGTGGAGATGCGTATCAAGGCGACCCAGAAGGTCGCCCCGGCTGGCGCCGCCATGTCTTCCTCCTCCGACGGCTGTGATCTCCTCGAGTACATCCGTCGGCGGGAGTGAAACGAAGGCGACATACTTAGCTGCTGCAGTTCTTCTTTCCCCTTGATGTAGAAGTGTAGTATTCCGGGTTTCTGATTTCTCTTGCTTTATTATTATTATTATTAGTAGTAGTAATAGTAGTATTATTCCTGTATTCCCCTTAAATTTTGTACAGAGGAGGAGGGAGAGGAGGGAAGGGAAAGAGAAGATGCTTTTAGAGGAGGGATAGGAAGAGCACCACAGGTAGGAGGTAGCCGAGGAAACAAAGCCTGAGAAGGAAGAGAGACAACTAGCTATTATAGTTAGAAGCAAGGAGACAGGGGGAGGGGAGATTAGAAGGAAGCTACTGAAGGGGAACCCTAGTTTGATTGCTGGAGCTTGGTGTATTAAATTCTTTTTGCTGTTGATTGATTGATGATAATGATGACGATGATTACTAGAGAAGATTTATAAATACATATATATTTGATTTACATCGACATTATTCTTTGTCATTTCATCGTGCCAATGTATAGAAGAGTTGAAAGTCAACAGTGCGTTGACTTCTGACCCCTGATCAGCGGCAGTTTGTGACACGTATGCAGTTGCTGGTTTTACCCCCATTGTTGTGGCACCCACGGGGGGGGGGGGGTTAGGCAACACAAGTTAATGGACAGCGAAAGGTCCCACCCACCCTCGTTGACCGAAGGATTTTGTTTGTAGAAAAAACTGGGGATCTTATCGAATGGTACTTTTTCTACTGGAGTCCTCCGTAAACTTGCATCTCAATCGTAGTCAATGAGAACGAACTATGATCTAATAATGGGTTCACCCACCACTTCATGTGATTTTGACAAAAGGATCGAAGCATTCATTCGTTGTGTGTTCCGCTGCTGCTCCCACTTCTGCATTACCATGTTTAACTGCTTTCATCTTAAGATAATTATGTTTAGTATGTTTCTTCTTCCTATTCTTTCCCATATCTCCTCAATACATACCCTCATTTCAGTTCAATTAGCTTAATTACTTAATGACTTTTACTAAATTTCGTTCATCATTTAGCTTGTACGAAAAATCATCATCGAATTAATAAACACAAGCTTAATTTTCGAACCAATATATATACTTGTAGTTTTATCCCTTTTTATATTTTTCTTTTTCAGATTGGTTCTTAGGAACCCCTCTATTAAGTATTTCAAAATTAATTTGAAATGTTATTCATCAAGTATTCAAACTTGTTAAGATTCCTTTTGATTGTTTGTATTAGGGCTTAATCTTGTTCAATACCACAATCAAATATACTAAAAAAAAGAAAAATCATATCTCAGAGTTGAAGTTGAAGTTGAAGTTGAAGTTGAAGTTGAAGAAAAAAAAAAAGAGTGGTCATATTGGACTTGTAAAAAGACTATAAAATCCCATGCTCAAATTATAAGTGGCAATTTACGAAATTATATAAAAAAAAAAGCTAATTCTCTAGCAAATTTCGACACGAACGTATACTGTCACAACTTGTGCACTCCAAAGATCATCAAAGCTGTAAACATCAAAAAAGATTACACCATTAAACCTTGTCAATCAAATTGCAAGCTCTCCCATAGCACTAACTATTCATCATCCAAGCTTACAAAGTTGAGGAATTAACTTGACAAACTAACGATGGAGTACTACTTTCATTTGCCACTAACATCTTTTTAACTTTCATGAAAATAAAACAACTTGTAATTTTTGCATGAAGACCGAGAACAACAAACCATAACTCAACTATTATCAAACAGTGTGTATCTATATATATTAATGCTTGACCTCCTTTTTCTACATTGAATCCAATCAAAGCAATCCGTGATCCAACCACCATTATTTCGATTATGACATTAGTGCTTCCTCAACCTAAACCTTTGACTAATACAAAATGAACAATTGGAATATACTAAAAACTAAAACGTCAACGCTAATAATCAGTCCCTAACCCTCCAATTTTCTTCCTTGAGACGCCAAATCTGTCTTAATCGAGCCATAATCTAATTGCTTGTGAACGAGAAACAAAACCAATCATCTGATCTATGTTATTACTCATTAGCTGTTGTTGTCAAAATCAAATTATGCTTCCTAACAAATTTAAATAAGTATATGATAACTAGGAAAATAAAATGTAATTTCCATGAATGGATTCATTGATATATCATGCTATCTACAATAGTCATTGATATAATTATTGAGAGTTTTATTATGACATTAACTCAGTAAAACTAATGCTCATAGTACGAGGGAGAGAGTGGTCAGCTTAGAAGATGTGGAAGAGAGGAGAATAGAATAGAATGATCAAAGATGCAGTCGATCACCCTATTGGTCGCCCCTGCCTCCTAATTTTAGAGATCCATAAAAAACCCTAATGGATTCTACCTTAGTGGGTATTGGATCTCTATCCAATAATCTTAATTGACCTCTAATTAGACCTCATACAATAAGTATATTAATATTAAGCCTCATCCAATGAGAATAAAGACTTATTAGATAACTCATATCCGGTCCTCTACTTGCTGCAATCATCCATCATATGTATGTGACCCTCTAGACCCAATATCGAACTGATTGTAAGTTTCACCTGTCAGAATTTCTTCTAACTCCAGTGAATTATTATCTCATAACAATTCTCTTAACTCATTGACTACGGACGTATTAGGCCACTATGCCATAGTCCCAACATGGTACAAGGGATCTAATCCATTAAACCTATCTGTTCTTAGTTACCGTACATCTAAAATCCTCAACCATCTAATATCTCAGAAACCATATATTGTGCATGATATTGTCAGGTCACATACTAGATATACAACTTTCTGGTCCTCTATATCTGGTGCCAAAGAAAGGAGTACTCAAACAAGACATCCTTGGTGTCTCAAGTCTAAGAATGAGACACATAATTGAGACTACGGAATTATCGTCTGATGTTAGGTATCATTAACTATCCAACATTCCTTAAGCGGATCAATCAGTAAACTCATTTTCTAATGAGCACTTGTATTATACCTTTAGTATCCCTACACGAGTGGCTATAAGACTAGCCTCCTCTATCATATGGACGGGTATACAATACATCGGTCTGTCCAATTATCTCGATGTCTCACTTGAGTAATCCATGACCGAGATTATTTAGGGTTCGTATTTAAAGATGAACCGGTCTCATTATGTGATCTCATCATGACCCGATTATCATTGCACAGATCCAAGGACATCACAATATATGCAACATGCAATATAGTACAATTAACAATAGTAAGCAAAAAGATCGTGGATCATATCACACGTATTATCACTCACGATATTGGCTTACATGACACCTTTAACCATTAATCTCTTACTTGACCTAAAGTCAATCACCTATGTGTTTGATCCCCATCAAACCCTTGTGATGCTAAAAAATAGTCTGAGTCAGTGACTTTATCAATGGATTTGTAATGTTATCTTCGGATGTAACTCTTTCTAACTAGTTGAAACCTCCACAGAACAATTTTGATTAGACTTGGGTTTCTTATTATAGCTATCACCTCGTTGGTGTCGCTATATATAATTATATATGAGTATCGAACCCTTGCTGCTTGGTACAACTCCCAAATTTACTATGAATTTCTTCATCTAGACCCCCCTTTTGTTGCTTCTATAATAACAATATACTCTGCCTCTATGATCAAATCAGTAGTAATATCTTACTTAGAACTTTTCTATCTGATTGCTCCTTCATTCAGTGTGACAACATACCCTGAATTTAACTTGCTATCATCGATATCATATTAGAAACTCGAGTCTATGTAGCCTCAACCTGGAGGCTACCTCCTTCATATACTAATAAAAGATATTTAGTCCTTCTCAAGTACTTAAAAATATACTTTATTACCTTCTAAACTTCCAACACTAGATCCGCCTAATACCTACTCATGACACTCAGAGCGTGTATTATATCAGACCTGATATATAGCATATTATACATGATAAACCTTATCGTTGAGGCATAGGATATCCTATACATGTCTATCATTTATTCAGGAGTCTTTAGGGACAAACTCCTATAAAGTGATATTATATGTCTCATCGGTTTGAAATCGCTCTTTTAATTTTTTATACCAAATCTTTTGACAAAGAAGTTTATATCCTTGTACTCGGACAAGTTAAATATCTTTTTGAATCTATCTCTATAGATTCGAATCTCTAAAATGTAGGATGTTTTCCCTAAGTCCTTCATGGAGAAGTTTCTAGATAACCAAGCCTTAAGTGTGAAGAGTATTCTTATATCATTTTCAATGATTACGATGTCATCCACATACAATACCAAGAAAGTGATAACACTCACACTTACCTTCCTGTACACACAAGGCTCATCTTCATTCTTAATAAAGTTATAAGATCTAATCGCCTCATCAAATCTTATGTTCCAACTTCAGAAAGTTTGCTTTAGTCCATAGATCGACCTGAGCAACATACATACTTTATCTAGACTCTCCTTGGATACGAATCCCTTTAGCTATATCATATACACCTCCTCAATGTTACTATTGAGGAATGTGGTTTTCAAATCCATCTCCAGATCTCATAGTCATAGTATGCTACAATGGCCAAAAGAATTATGATAGATTTCAGTATGGTTGGTAAGAAGGTTTTATCATAGTTAATTCCTTACTTTTGATGATATCTTTTGGCCATCAGCCTTGCCTTATAGGTTTTCACATTTTCATCTACCTCGATCTTCTTCTTGAAGATTCATTTGTGGCCGATGTGTATGATACTCTCAAGTGCATCCACAAGGTTCTGAACCTTGTTGGAATACATGGAGTCCATCTCAGGATTCATGGCTTCTTGCCACTTCCTAGAGAGCTATACTCATAATATCTTAAATGTTGTCTCTAATGGTATATCTTATATATCTTTTAGGAATGTGAAACACTCTGCTAGACCTATGTAAAGTTGGAACTTATATGCTAAGTATTTGAACAGACTCGGTCTCTAAAATGGTGTTTGAGATAGGTTGTCCAACCTCTCTCAACTCTATTACACTCTCATTATTTCTACCAAGAATGTGTTCCTTCTCGAGGAATACAACCCTCTAAGCAATAATGACCTTCTGATCTCTGAGATGATAGGAATAGTATCCCCCAAGTTCTCTTAAGGTATCTCATAAACTTGCCTCGTTCCATCTTTGATTCCAACTTATCGGGATTATGTCTTCTAACATGGGTATGACAACCTCAAATCTTAATAAACCTTAAGATTGGACTTCTTCCCTTTTATATATCTCATATGATGTAGACACTACCGACGTAGATAGAATTCTATCCAGAAGATAAACTACGGTCTTTAGGGTATATCCCTAGAATGAGACGTGTAGGTCAGTGAAACTCATTATAGACTGCACCATATATAACAATATGTGATTTCTCATTTTTAGTATACTATTGAGTTGAGGTGTATAAGAAGGTGCCATTGGGATAGAATATCATAGTCTCTGAGGAAATTGTGAACTCTGTACTCAACTTAGATGCACTTTCATTCATCTTCTGTGTACATCTAGCACAAATAAATCATTATGCAACATTCTTTTGTGATGATCTTATCATCTAAAATCAATGAACAACTAATATTCTCAAAAAAATTAATTTATATCGCATAACTGTCAAACATGAAATGGAGATAATATTTTTTATGATAGAATAAATATAATAACATGCATTTAATGCAACAGTAGCTCTATTTAGGCAGATATTGGGAAACCTCATCAATAGCAACTATTATAGTAACTATTGCTCCATTGTTCATCTTGAGGTCCATCTCGCTTATCGTCGGTCTTCTGGGCCTTGTCAAAACCTGCAACGAATTACTAGTATAATAAGCACTATCAGTATCTTATACCCATATGTTATCATCAAAATCTGACAAATGAAGACTGATCATGAATGCACCTAAAGCTTCTTTAAGCTTCTATTTCTCCTTCTCGGTAAGGTACTCTTTACGGTTCCTATTTCAATACTCGTTTTTACCA
Organism: Ensete glaucum; assembly: GCA_021527575.1. Lineage (NCBI taxonomy): Eukaryota > Viridiplantae > Streptophyta > Magnoliopsida > Zingiberales > Musaceae > Ensete > Ensete glaucum. The sequence continues at coordinate 40,768,787 of CM038552.1, forward strand.
TAATGGAAGAACTAGCCTTTATCCTCTATTAGGTCTTTCTTGGCAATCTTTGTCTTACTTGGTTTGCCCTTGCCTATACCCTTCTCAAGGGACTTATCAACCTTCCTTTTCTTCTTGGTCTCACCAATATAGATAGTTGACTTCTCTTTTTTGATGGTGCACTCAGCTTCCCTCAACATATTGAGGAACTCATGAAGAGTCATCTCAAACTTGTTCATATTAAAGTTTATTATGAATTATGAAAAGGAATCTGGTAGGGACTAAAATATTAGATCAATACATAGGTTATCATCTAGGACCGTTCCTAGACGTATGAGTTTCTTGATCCACTCTATCATCTTTATGACATGGTTCTGGATTGATATCGCTTTTGATCCTAGCTTTGAAGAGACTCTTGGATATATCATATCTTTTAGTTCTTCCATGTTCCTCAAATAGCTAGCAAAGATAAAAAAGGATAGAATTGACATCCATCCTCTCATGCTGCCTTTATAGCTCAGGAGTTACAGAGACCAATATATAGCACTTAGCCAAAATGGAATTGTTTGTATATTTTATGTATTGAGTGATCTCATCCTCACTTGCCCCTTCCTCTGGCATGGGCAGAATTGTGTCAAGGATTTACGTAATTTTCTCCATCATGGGAATAATTCTTAAATTACAAAGCAAATCTATGTAGTTTGGACAAGTGAGGTGGTTGACATCAAGTATGCCACGTAGGAGGTTTGCATGCGATATATTTCTGTAAAACAAGATATAGTATAAATGAGTAACATGAAAATTTTATAGAAAACTAAGAATTAAGATACATACTTTTATCTTAATATACTTCATTATTTTTTTGGCGATAGACTTCTATTTGGGATCAGGATCCAATCAGCGTTATAGTATAACCTCGAGGGACTCGACCAATCATACTAAGATAAAAAAAGGTAAGCAATTATTGTCAACCACAACTCTTTATGATTCATATCCGATTCGACCTCTGAATCATCATGACATTAAGGGATTCGACTAACCATGATGTTCAGTTAAGTTATCACTATCATCATAAGATGAGTCTGATTTGATGATATTCCCTCGAAGGACTCGACCAACTCAACCTATATTGTGATTAAAATTTTCTTATAACGATGAAAGACTACGTGGGTCAATCGTATTACCTCATGCTTATCGACTTAATATTATTATAGGATTAGGTTTTATTTTGGTCTCCTAATATGTCGTGTCTTACACATACATATTTAATATATAACTATATATATATATATATATATATATATAATAGGTGTATGATCAATCATATATCACATATGTATATCACACTAGATGATCATGAACTATCGCCTAATGTGACCAGGCCCGAACCAATGAACCCAATCACTCATAATAAGATATATATGTATATTGGTACATCTCCATGCCCTATGATCATCCATCTTATCATCATCGGTTATGTCGGCTCTTCGGTGCATCACCATGCATTGGGATGGCCCGTCTCAGTATCGTGAGTCCTGCTGGCATCTCCACACTCCTATCGTGCCTCTTCATATAAGTACAACATAATCATAAACATGTAGGCCTAACAATAAACGAGAAAAATCGAAAGCTCTCAAGCCCCACTAATAATAATCATACATACACACATCACATTACATGATCCATGATCATCAGTCCATATCATACATCACATGTACACATTATTATGTAGGACTACTAGATTAATGATAATTAATTAAATTATTTAATTAATTATATTCCTAAAATTTGAGATATATAGAAAATTTCTAGAATTGTAAAAAGCATTTTCAAAATTTAGACAAAAAGGACCGACCTTTAGATTTCTCAAATTTAGAAGGGCAAAATCATTCTTTTACCTAAAAAATACTATTTCCCTTTACCCCCTTCCAATGGGCTGTCGTTGCCTAGGCGACCTCGTGGCATGCCACCAGCTGTGGCCCTTGTCCTTGGGCGATCATCCCCATAGGCAGCCTGGCCATGAACGGTCGCCCTTATAGGGGCCCTAGTTGTAGGCAATCACCCATGCAGTTGGCCTACCCACAGTCAGCTGCTTCCGCCCGTAGGCAGTTTGCCCACATGCACTGCCTTCACGGCCAACTGAGCACGCCTCATCTTTGCATGTATCTTCAGGCGTAACAAGAACATGTAGAATAATTCTACGTTATTTAATCTCATTATATGTAGTTAAAAGATAATCATTGAACAAGCAATCTGACTATGATATCACCATTAGGAAACCTCAAGAGCATCACATAAGCAGCAGATAAATAAAATAAAGGTTTTTCACGTTTATCATGTCATCGTACAATAATTAGTGCATAAAAAATATAAAACTCGAAAACTATGACTAGTATGAGATTAATTATCTAGAGAGATCGTATATCCCTGAAACTTTCAGATCCAATTAGAGAGGATGAAGGAGGTGATATGTCCTCCTCTAATGGTATTCATATAGTGGATTGCTACAATGACGCTCCTCAAATCATATCCAAATACTCATAACTTTTGTACACCTTCTTACAGTGAACATGAAAGAATATCTTATATCTTCTTCATTGCCCTCTCGTAGTAGGGAGAGGGTGATCAGCTTAGAAGATATGGGAGGAAGGATAATATGAGAGGGTGACCAAAGATACAACCTATCACCATATTGGCTGCTCCTACCTTCTATTTATAGAAAGCCACCGAAAATCCTAATGGATCATTCCTTAGTGGGTATTAGATCTCTATCTAGTAAACTAAACTGGCCTCTAATTGGGCCTCATGCAAGGAGTTCATTAATATCGGGTCTCATCCAATAAGAAAAGATGCTTATTAGATAACTTATATCTGATTCTCTACTCACTATAATCATTCACTATATGTGTGTAACCCTCTTGATGTCTTTCTTGAATAATTTATGACCGAGATTATTTAGGGTCTCTGTTTAAAGATGAAACATCATAATCTCCACATGATTTGATTTCTATTAAACAGATCGAAAAACATCACATTATATGTAATATGTAATATAAAGTAAGAATATATTAATAATAATAGAAAATATAAAGATCATATAATATATTACACGTATAATCACTCATATTACACGTGTTTAATGTGATCCAATATATTATTTTAGAGGAGGAAAAGAAAGAAAGTCACTAGGACAGAAGAATCTCTCTCTCTCTCTTATTTTTCCATCAACTATTTCTCTTCTTGATTTCTATCTCATTGTATTCTCTTAATCGATTTTTCTTTGTCTCAGGTCTAATGTTCAAAATGAATCAAGTCTCAAATTGTATAGCAGCTAAGGCTTCTTGGCATGCAAGTGGATAAGAAGATGGAAAGAGCAGTTCAAATGCATGAGGAGATGCTTGCGGGACGTAATCACTAAGAAAAGAGGTCAACCAAAGGGGAAAAAAAATTACATTGGAATTATGATTTGGCTGACATTGGGAAAGGAGGTCGCATGGTTGACTGCTCCACTGGAAACTGACATTGGGAAAGGAGGTCGCAAGATTAACATAAATCTTGGACAAACATATTGGTTTCTACGTATGACTTCACTGAGTTCAATGATAGTCTACTGTTACTTTAGTCAGTAAGGTGGTGGTGTTGCCGTGACATCCATTACTGGCCACGAAACTGGCTAATTCTAACTCAAATCTTTTGATCTCTGCTTCCGTTGACTACAATGCGGATGTCTAAGGGTAAAACAAAGTGGAAAGAGATTTTTCCTCCTTGTGCTGTGTTTTGTGCTCTCACAACAACACAAAATTTTGAATGTTATGTATCATCGAGGGTGCCAGCAGATCTTAGGGCAAGAAGAACTAAAGAATGCAGTTTTCAATTCTCTTTGCTAACATATATAAAGATCACATTATAACATTGGGATAGGCGGGATTATCCCAATGTTTAATGTAAAGAGCATATAATATAAAGATCAATTTGAAATCTTTCAAAATATATTTTTAACTCTTTAAACTAATAATTTCTTATCCCTACAACTCTATCTAATCTTATTTAAAATGTACCATATTAATTTATGATCTTTCAAAATATACTTTTTTTAACTTTTGAATACTTTCTTTTAAAGTATACCCTATGACCTCAACGACTTGAAGCACCTTATCCTAGATAAAATGATTTTAATTTTGATATGCTTGGTTGATACATAACAACTTAGATATATAGTCAATTTTAAAGGACTTTGATTGTTACCTTGTAAAATAGTTGGTTTTTTAATTTGATGGCACACCTCATTGATTTGACTTAACCATATACATTCTTCAACCTCAAGTGAGATTGATTATTATTTCTTTCAACACCATGAGATGCAAAGCATGATCATATAAAAAGATGTAGTCAGAAGTAGATACATCATTATCCAAATAATCTCAATCAACATGTATAATCATTCAATTTAATATGTACGTTCTTCTTATTGAATAATCCTAAATCATCAAGGGTAGAATTCACATATTTTAAAATTCTCTTTGCTGTGTATCAAGATGTGGCTTAAGATCTATGATTATCCAAATAACCATAATCATACAATTTAATATGTATGTCTTTCTTATAGAATAATCCCAAATCAATTCACATATTTTAAAATTCTCTTGTTAATGGCTTCCATGGAGATTGCATAAAGCTACTTACAACACTAACTGAAAATGCAATATCTACCAATAAGAGCATCAAAAGATTGAGAGTCAAAAAGAATCTTCCCATTATTGCAATTTAACTTTATATTGGCATAAACCTTCTTGCTTTTATTAATTTTAAAACTCAATAATTTTCTTTACATAACTTATTTTAGAGATAAATATACCTTCTTTTGTATTCATTACCTCTAGACTAATAAAAATATTAATCTCTCCCAATACTTTCTTTTTAAATTGGATAAAAAAAAGATCACTACAAAGCTTTGAAATCTTTATTTCATGATTATTAGTGATGATCATATCATCCACATATAGGAAAATAATAAACAATAATATGTAAGCTTTCTTGCTTTTTAATTAATAAGTTAGGATTTGAATAAAAAGAAAAATAACCATAAGAAATGTAAGTATTGAATAATTTTTTCATACCATGCTCTGAAAGATTGTTTTAACTCATGGAGAGTCTTTCTTGTGCTTGCAAATATAATTTAGTATGAAAATAAAAGTATAACTTAGTGGTTATTCCATATAAATATCCTTAATTTCACTATATAGGTATAGATTCTTCATATTAAGTTACCAAGGCTTCCATTAAAAATTAGTTGCTAAAGCAATCACTATCCCAACGTCTATCATCTTAGCTAAAGCAATCAAATGAGAACTAAAGGTTTCATCCTAATCTTCTTCATAACTTTGAGGAAACCCCATTGCAACAAGTCTTGTATTATAACGGTTTATATTTTTATTTAATTTATACCTCATCTTATAGTCTCATTTGTAAGTAATTAGATTTACATTTATAAGCTTTGACACAAGATCCCAAGTTTTATTTTTATGAAGAGTATTTATTTTTTCATTCATGGCGTCCTCCTACACCTTAATGCCTTTGGCTACATCAAAATAAATAAGCTTAAGATCATTAATTTGTTTAAAAAAGAAACAGTGACATATGCTTACATTTCATCTTTGTAACGTACTAATTTGATAATTATTTTTTGTAATATTAAAATTTTCTCTTCATGAACATCATTACCCTTACTACTTTGCTCTACCATTAGTAATGAAAAAAAAAAATTAAAGTAGATATAGATAAGGAAGAAGAAAAGTCCAAATCTATAAGAGTATTAGATGATAAAGGAACATCAGCCATAGGCTATGATCATATATCACTTTCATTAATTATTATTGATATTTTCGAAAGAAATTACTTTTGAAAGATAATAACAAAAAATTTCATCAAGCACAATATCTCGAGATCCCACCACATACCTATGTGTTTGTGGATCCATACATTTTTTTACCTTTATTCCTTTTATCATAGTTAATAAAGATGATTTCTTGGCCTTAGCGTTAAGCTTGCTTCTTGTTGAGTCTCACATGTGAACATAGCATAAAGAATCAAATACTCTAAAATGTTTAACATTTGGTTTCTCACCAAATATGAGCTCATATGGAGACTTCAGGTTGATTGGACTATGAGGAGTTCGATTAATAACATAAGTTGCACATGTCATACCTTTTGCTCATAAGGCTTTAGGTAAATTCTTTTGTTAAATTGGCTACTCTATCTTATTGTGATGTATTTGCATATGTAAATTTTTTTTTGATGTTGTACTCCTTAAAAAAAGAGAAAAATCTATCATAAATGAACTCTCTACCATTATCAGTGCATCATCTTTTAATTTTTATTTCAATAGGACTTTCAATTTTTAACTTGAACTCTTAAAATTTTGAAAAAAACTTTTTGATTTTTTCTTCATAAAATAGACTCAAGTAAACATAGTAAAATCATCAATAAAGAGAAGCATATAATGAGAATCTAAATAAGGTAATACTTGAGTAAGGTCTATTAGATCATTATGAATAATCTCCGAGGCGAATTTACATCTTAAAAGCAATCTATAGAAAGGTTGACTGTGTGCTTTGCCGTATTGACGATCTTTATAAACTTTATTACTACTAAAAATAGTAAGATTGGGAATAACATTCATTAAACATTGCTATATCATGGTCTTTAATTTAAGAAAATTTATATGACCAAGTCTAGCATGCCAAATTGATGCATCATCATTTGTACTCATCATAAAATATATAATTCTTTGATCCTTTTACCAATATGTACTACATCTACATTTAATTCTTTTATATTACAAAGAAACTTAACTTCATTAGCACCAAAAAGAATATAATTTTCAACCTCAACTACTTAGAATATGATACAACGTAATGGAATCATTATCTTTATTTGAGATTATGATGTTGCCTTCCTTTTCCACATAGTGAATAATGTTATTTATCATGATAATTATATTATTATCTTTATATTGATGAAGATTAGTGAATTTGGTACTATTACCTGAGATGATGATCATATCTTGGATCAATAATCTAGTCATGTTCAAAATTGATAGATATTATGACCTTAGTAGTTTCAGCCATAAAGCGTTTGCCCTGATAATTATTAGCCGTATTATAACACTCTTTTTTATTTATAATATTTTTTTTAATCTTCATATGATAATTTTTCTTGATACGCCATGTCTATATTATTTGATATTCTTTCGATTTACATCGTTGTTCGAAGAAGACTCTTGCTTTTTGTTAGCACCATCATTCTTCTCTTTATCATCATCATGATTATTATTATTATTATTATTATTATTATTATTATTATTATTATTATTATTATATTTGTAAAAAGGGCATCTTCATTTATCCTAAAATAGAAGCTTCCCTTATTTGAGGAGCTAAGGATTCCTAAAGAGCAAGAAGCTTTTTCAACTCTACTAAAGATAATTGTTGAACCCAACCTCGTATAGATTATAAATTCATATTTAGTCTTCTAAAAGAATATATTCATAAGGAATATATTCTTTTCGAAGACTATGTTTGATTCGTATATTAGAAATAGGTTCATCTGAATTTATAAGTAATATCTTTGAATATGAAATTATAATCTTAAAATATACTAAGAAATTGAGAGATCACCTTAGATAGTATTTGCTAAATCATTCTCCAAATAGTAAAATTGAGCCATATATTCTTTTTATCGAGCATCGCATCAAGAGTGATTTAAATCTGGAAGGTTGATTTGTAATGAATAATGTGTTCACAGATATCATGAGAAATATATATCCTTAATTTTGTATGTAAAGCCCTCCATCTCTTCATGACATCTCCATCTGCACCATCTAGTTATGTTGCTGTAGTATCATCAACAACCCTCATAGATCTTCCCCTAATTGATAAGTTCTCCACTAACTCAACTATAATATTCTATAGCCAAAAAATATTATCTTCTTTACCAATGAGATCTTGAAAAAATAGATTATCACACTTGTGACTCTAATGCCATAAGAAGAAAGGAGGGGTCTACAATCCTTTGTGAAATAGTAATAACAAAGTACTACTAGCCCATGATTAAACTAAATAGAAGTAAAAAAAAACTATATAAATTTCTCAAAAAAAATATTTGTATATCCTGAACGATATTTTGACTTTAGCCCTATAGACTTGAATAGTTAAGGCTTAGATGGATCTACACATGTAGATGTCACCTATTTATAGATATAAAATACAATAGTTCATAATATCTATAAATACTATTAATCTTATTTAAAACATAAGATAAATTTTTAAAAAAATTAAAATATATTTTAACTTTTTAAACTAAGAATTCTTTGTTCCTATAACTCCATCTAATCTTATTTAAATGATAATATATAAATTTATTATCTTTCAGAAATATACTACTTTGGAAGATTCCCAGACACAGTGACATTAACGAAAACTAGCCACGTTCATTTGAGGTCTTCGAACAAGAACTGGAAAACGAAATAGCCCCCATGCAGTAACCGGAGCTGAAGCCCACAAGGATCCTTGCCATCGTTTTACGATGGCAGATAAGCTTTTATCTTTGCGGTTTATACAATTAGATCCCCCTCCTCGTAAACAAACCAAAAAATTGTAATAACAAGTAGATCGAGACAAATTTATGGTTCAGAACTTTGTGCAGTTCCTGGGCAAACCAGTGGTGTGATCGACCGCCACGTTCTCTAACTCGTTGCAGCTGATCACATCCTGCCTAAGCTTTGCACCCGCAGCTTTCAAACCTTTCAAAGAGACCGCCTGGTTGAACAGGTTGAGCGCCGGGAGCCTGGAAGCCGGAGGCATCTTCCCCGAAGGCAGGAGCTTGGTGAAGTCATCCCTCATCAATGGCACCTCGAAGTCTTCTTTTTTATGCTTCACCACATTGTCTTTGGCGCTGATATGCGCACCAGGCTCCATGTGGTTGGTGGAGAAGCTTGCCTGGTTGGGGAAGTTGGGGTATAGACTGACGTACCCTCTCAGGTACATCATGTCGATGAGGAACTTCTTCCATGAGGCCTGCCACCCGTTGGTTCTCGACTTTGGGATTTGGACCGGGTTCTGCTTGGCGTCCTCGGTGAACCTGGCGTTCATGTAGGCGTAGAACTCTCGCCAGTGCTTGGGGAAGAACACGGCACCCCAGCTGCAGGGGAGCTGATGGAAGTACGGTGTGTTGGGGTGGATGTTCTTGAAGTACTCGGTGGCGTTCCATTTTGGCCTTTCCTTCACCACCTCGACAAGACGAGGCGTGTACAGAGAGATGGACGAGAGCTCCGGGAGGGAGACTTGGGGGTCATAGTGGTAGGCTAAGAGTGCATATTTGATCCAGAGGTAGTAGTAGGGGGAGACCTCGATGTCGTCTTCAAGAAGGAGGCCGAACTCGTCGTCGGACGAGGGGTACCAGCTCTCGCTCACTGCTCGGATCAACCCACCCTGGATGATTCGACGCCGGATGAACTTTGGCCCTTGTGCCCATTGGAAGGATCCCACAACCTTGAGGGTCTCCTCATCAACCTTGCTGTCCATGTTGAAGCTGAGACGCACCTCATCGCCAAGATAATATGCATTCTGCAGTGATCTGAGGAGTCTCTGTAGAGAGCCGGCCCGGTTTTGAGTGATGATGTTCACATTGATCCGCATCCGGTTCCAATCTGCAAGGAACAAGAACTCGGTGATACTTATTAGTCCTGCATCGGATGTAAGAGACTTGCTAGCTTTGTTGTTTCTCTGGAGATTTTAAAAAAAAAAAAAGTGATCTTGGAGAGAGAAGGATGAAGAAGCTTCTTACTCGGTAGTGCTGTCGGTCGTAGATCAGCCATCCATAGAACCTTTGGCACAGTGGTCCTCGGTAGAAGAACCAGAGCTGTACTGTTTGCACTGCCTTCGGCCGCCATTTGTAGCGCGTTCTTCACATTTTGATCGACATCATCGACTGCGATCAGCAAACTCGGGTTGTGGATCTTGAGAATCCCCTTCAAGCTCGAGTACACTGCCTGTACCACTGGAACCTCCGAGTTGGACACCCCTGAAATGGCTCCGACTTCCAGATCGAAGATCTTGAACCTCCTCTCCTTGCAGACATTCTTTGGCCATCTGAGAACACTAACAGCTGCTTCGCAGGAGCAGAAGCTTCCACCCGACACGACGATGTAGGCTTTCCTCCCTGCAGTCGTACGGAACTTCTCGAGCAGAGGAGCCAAGGTTTTCACTTCACCGAGGGAGTGAGCATAGAAGAGAGCATCAATTTTTTGAGGGTACATGGCAGCCCATTGGGTGACATAACCGGTGGACAAGGCACGCCACCACTGGTCGTCCCGGACTTGGACAACGTCCTTGAAGATGACGGTGGTCTCGGAAACGTATGCAAGTCGGTGCTCACTGTCGCCCCATGTCTCCTTGTCATTTGGATCGACAGGTAGCACATATGATCCTGCATTCCTGTACTTTTGGAGCTGGTAACTGCGCAAAGGTACATATTATGAGAAAGCATTCATTAGAATTTAGATAGAGAATGCTTTGTGTTCGTATGTGCTAAGAACTAGTCCTCACCTGAGATGCAAGTCTTCACCGGTCATAAAAGTGAAAGGTGTCTCCACAAACAATGTCTTGACGAGATCTGCGGATAGAAACCATGAACTCGACAGGAAATCAACCTGCACAATGCTTTCCACGGTGATATCATAAGCAGGATCGGGTAAGTACAGGCCCGCTTCCTTGGACCGGAACTTCCTGTAACTCGGAAACGTGAAGTCCTTTTGCCTGAAGGGCAAGATCCTTCCGATGCTACCCAGAACTGAGTTCTTGTACTTCTCTGTCCCTCCGACATGGGACAGTATCTCCAGCATCTTCTTGCCAGGAATCATGTCGTCGTCAACAATGTACACGAAGTCTGCTTCCGTCTGCAGGGCCATCTGAAATCGTCCGTAGTACTTGAAATCATAGCTCGAACCGATGAAGCTGATCCTGGAATTGTTGTAGCTCTCCACAATCCTTTTCAGCGACAGCTCGTTTGGGCTGCCAAAGGAGAGCACCCAGACATGGTGAAACGGCAGTGTCTGGTTCAGCAACGAATCAAGCTGCGCGCAGAGCGTCTTCCGCTTGAAATGGTTCAGGATCACGGTGATCTTTGGGGCGTTAGGGCCGCTGGGGCTCCACTTGGACTTCATCCTCATAAGCTCCGGGAGTGTCTCGATCCCCGAGCTCGTCTTCTGGAAGGCCAACACTTCGTCGTACAGCTCCCTCTTCAGCTTGATCATCAGCGCATCTTCCGATTTCTTCTGCGAGAAATCGATCTTCTCGTACTCACAGACCTCGGCGGGAGAGCTGATGGCGGGGATTTCCTGGACGCTCGTCAGCGTATTCGGCTGTATGATGAAGTGCTTCCAGTGCTGGGCGATCCGAGTAGCCCACGAGAAGTCGGCTTTGCTGCGCAGGTCGACGGAGGGGCTCATATAGTAGAGGAGGAAGGTTGCGTACATGGCGAAGGCAAACTGAAGGAAGGTGAGCGTGGCAACAAGGCGAGAAGATGCAATCTTAGGAGGCCTCATCTTGGTGGAAGATTTGCCAACGACATAGTCGCTGAGCATCCCTTCCAAGAAGTCGCCACTTCTCACGGTTGGAGCACGGACGAACCCCATCATACAATACAAACTCGAGAGCAGTGGGAGAGAGATCTGCCAGGAAGGCTCAGTTTAGTCAACCATGGGTTGCCAATATCGAGATGCGTAGAATTAGTAACTATTAATTAGCGTATATGAATTCTTCGTCAAAAGATGGGTACACCTATACGTACGTATGCGCCTACATTTATACTTCACTATAACGGAATTATTATGTGCATAATGAGCGATTATGTAAATTGCATTAGTACACTCGTAAATCCATGCTCCGTCTTTTCCTTTATAAGAGCATGTTTAAGGTCATTACGGTCAAAGCAACCCTCGATATTTTTGGGCAATTAACCATGCGAAAAATATAAACGTTACATAGAGAAAAAAACATTCCAAGTCACAAAGAAAGAAATCGAAACGTCAATAGAGGTTTTGACGCAGAATCCCACATAAGGAGAGAAATCAATGATGAATGAATTAGCACAGAATCTGCTAGTTTAATTTCCATCTAAAGAAATGAACAATGATGACTAAAAAAAAGAAGATGTTTGATTTTTAATTAAAAATATATAATAAAAGATTTTAGGAGAGAAATCAATAAACCACCTGAAAGAGAAACTTTACACAGATGCAGGATCAGCAATGAGCTCAAGAAATTGTAGGGAAGAGTCGGATGCTTATTTGGATAGATTAGGAGCATGCAAGTCAACCATTGGTTTTTATTTGAATCTCTCTTGCTGCTCAAGATTCTTGTAAGCAAACAACTAGAATCCAGAATCATACATGACGGAAAAGGAAACTGGAAGGGGGAAGAAGACTAAACATACAAGGGAGAAGGCTACCGCAATAGAACCTGGCTGAGACCACGATGGATGCCTCCAGAATGGGGACGAAGTAGACTTGAGAAAGCTTGTCCAAAAACCCAGAGACTAAACCTGAGGAGCACAAGATGATGAGCCAGAGGGAAAGGTTATATATAGGCCTGAGATGATATGTGGTCAGGCACATGGACGCGGTGGTGGTTTCTTCTTCGTCTTCTTCTTCCTTTTTCCATTGAGAGAATAATATAAGGAATTATTATAAGTTCCAATGATACTGACGCCAGAGGTGGTTCACATGACTTGAATCCTTCGTGCAGAGGCCTAAGGCGTTACCGTCACTTCACATACATTTGCCCACCCCCGACACCATTAAAAAGCCGGTTTTGGAGCCGCGGAGTAGGGGATGCCCAACCATTGACAATTTGCCTCCCTCCCCTCTCCCTCTCTTTACTCTTACAGCTCTCATGCATTGAATGATGCCCTCTCTCTCTCTCTCTCTCTCTCTCAAATGTTTTTGTCTTTAATCTAAGTCTTCTCTTCTGCTTCTCATTCTTTATAGTCTTTTCTTGTCCATGCACTATCGACCGGCCCTTTATTTTCGCATCGGAATCAGAGAGATGCATGCTGTTCAAGATATCACTAGTTCCTTTGACAAATATGAAATTGCAAGCACCAATTTTCGAGAAATTTTCTTTCATGAGGTGCATAAGGATAGCTAGAATGGGATCGCAAATGCATCGAAAACAAGTCCTTCACATCACTCGAGAATAAAATAAACAGATAATTACAGTAAAAGCTGGAATAAATGGCTTCAGTTGGTGCCAAAAACCACCAGGAGAAGACCCTCAAGTCTCACTAAAAGCTCAAATCCCGAGCTGTCCTAAATAAATTTCCTCGCAACGCGCGAATCACACACGAATCAAAGAACACATAGTTTACGAACTCCCAGGAGAATCGGCAATGTCAAATTCTCAAAACATGGAAAAAGAGTAGAAGCTTCAGTAGCGTCGTACCTTAAAAAAGTGAGGATGGAAGACGGAGAAGGAAGCAAAGACCACAAGGCCACCGCCGTTGATGGATCTGAGCGCCCTTAGCTTGTGCTGCAAAGATTTATGGCTCAACGTGACTCAATGTAGGTGGAGGCTACCGATCACATATACACAGTAAATTGATGGGATCATTGACTTCCGGAATGTAATATGCAGACACAAGGGTAATAAAGAAAGGGTCTGTGCATCTCCTCACCCCAGTGCCTTCTGCCAAACACCGCAAGTGGAGGGAGAGAGGAAGAGAAAGAGAGAGAGATTTGGCAGTCCCAACAAGACTTGCAAAGGAGGCTTTAGATCGTGGCTCTTATTGAACGTAGTCAAATGATAATGTAGGTGTGTTCCCACCGGAGCTGCAGACATGCACACACACACACACACCCAGTGACGTGTTGTGTCAGTCAATGCCTGTAAAGTAATCGGCTAAAAGGTTGACCGGAGGTCCCTTGTTTGGTTGCGCCTCGTTTCGGTGGAGACGGATTTGGACCGCACTCGCGACACAATTTTAGTGACACAACTGCATATTTTTTTTCACTTTCAGCGAAATTATTGGGTTGGAGTCGATTTGAATCGGTTGTGATAAATTCCATTGCCAACGTCCCTGTTTGGTAGGGAATTTAAAAACTAGGTGACTCTTAAAAAATGTCAAGTGGGGAATTAGATTTTTAATGGGAATTTTAATCATTTAAATGTTAAACTTCAAAAAGACTTGTTAGGGGTTGTTATTTTTATTTCTAAATCAATATGAATGCCTATTTTAATTTTTCTTTTATAGATGAATTAATTTTCCTTAAAGTTGAGGTCTGAATACATATCACAAATCTAAATATAAAGAGAGAGATATTGGAGGTGGAACTTTGACTATGTTAATTGAAAGCTCTAAAATATTCTCATGTCATAGGAGATCTCTAAAATTTATCATATTAGGAAGTTTACTCTGTTGTTGTATTTTATGATAAAAGATATGATTAAGTTAGGATTTAGATATGATTTAAATAAAATTAAATTAGGATTTAGATATGATTTGTGAATCATGAAATCATGTAAGTTCGTTGAGAAAGATCCTCCTACACCTATATAATAATTGACGATGGATCAATGAGTGAAGGAGCTTTATCTTGCGGGGGTGGAGGTCTGATAGTCTGATCAAATCAGATTGTCCAACAAAATAGTATGTTCTTTTCTTAGTTAAAGATTGATGTATTTACAGGAGTTCGATCTTACGAGAGCATGATAAAAGATAGAATTAAGTTAGGATTTAGATATAATTTAAATAAAATTAAATTAAGATTTAAATATAATTTTTTAAAAGAAACGAAGAAATCAAGTAGATTAATCGAGAAAAATTCTCTTACACCTATATAAATTAACAATAAATCAATTAAAATTTTCATTTCTACCCCTATTTCAACGGTCTAAACCAATTAATTAAAGTGAGTCATCGCCCACGCCGGAAACGCGACTCCATGGCACCGTTTTAGATTAGGCGGCGTGGTGGAGACTAATATCTCCAATTCCATTATTATATAGCTACGAACACTACCCCTAAACGCATTTATTTCATTTCTGGTCAGCACAAGAGTTGATAGGTTACTATTTCTTTCTGTCATGGAAAAGGTGACAAAAGGAGTGCAGGCAAACACTGTTATTATGTCTACATCGATGCCGCGTCATTTGTGTATATACACAGGCTTTGATTTGACGTGACATGCATGTGGATTGCCACGTTAGCGCTTCGTGTATAGATGTATCAATGCCAAAGAGGTACGCAGGAAGATTCGACTTCCTACGTACGTATACATACATACATAAATGCCAACCTCTTGAAGCACGCACACATCTCTCATGGAACGCGGATACCAGTCTTATAAATGTAGTATCCCTGTTCCGAGATGGTATCATTAATCTACGTTCCAGAACACTCACACAGTCCTCCACTATTTTGCTATATATAATTATTTCTCTCTGACAACTTACAAAGATCATATTGTGGAAAATGAAACCCAGGGCATGCTTTTTATCGTTGTTCATGCGGAGTACAGCTTCCAAGTCGTCTTCTGATTCCTGGTCGTTTAAAATTGGTTTGACTTTTCAAGTACTCGGATCTCTCTCTCTATCTCTCTCTCTTATCGGGGGATTAACAAGTCTGAAGTCTGAACATGTAACATATACATATACCAGAATCTGCAGCATTGGTCAGTCACTCACAAGATCTTTATTTCTCATAAAATGGATCTGATGCTGGATGGGGAATAAGTGGATGAGATCAAAGTGATATGGCAATGTTCAGAATGATGGAAAGGTCAACTCCCGGGCCATGGTGGTGCGCAAGGGAAGTGTGAGCATATGGCTGGCTCCTCCTGTTTCAAGCGTGTGTCTTGCGGCACTCGTGAAGGCCTTTAACAATGGCCACCGCGTGCATCTCTCTCTTCTTCCGAATGTTTAAGTTAGGCTGGTGGATTTGTCCCAAAGCCGAGCGGGTCTAAGATCTGGTGATGGGTGCAGCGGTCTGCCTTGGAGTCATGGTGGATCAGTGGAATGGCACCTAAAACATGAAGGACCGTTAGGCACCGCAAGTTGGTCAAACTCTCGTATCGTTTTAGAGTAGTAGTCTTCTGCCTCTACAAGCCGTGTCAGAGATATATTCCAAGTTTGCTCGGTCAGATGCTAAATTATATTAAGGATCTGCAATGTTTTCTTTTTGGGCTTCTTCCGTTTTTTTTTTTTCTTCCAAACTTGAATCTCCTGTTCTTAATTACTATCCCCACTTAAGGCTCCTTATTTACTAATAGTATTAACTTTAAGCGGGAATAATGAGATAAGGGGCCATTTTCAAAGTTACTGCCATTTCTCAACCCGTTTTATCATTTCAAAGGGTGATTTCTCAAGAAACAAATAGTCATCAGTAAAATAAGTGCAAAAGTAGTGTTTGACTTTATACACAGATTGTTCGACAAAAATATTTACTCCCACGAGTCTATGCACAGTTAGTGAGTAGGAACAGACCCGCAGTTAATATTTAGAATATCAACTCAATATAATATATTAATATATATATATATATATATTTGTGGGCTAAACCTATCATAAAAAAAATATATCAAACCACTACAATCGAGATCAATTACTGTTTACTCGAAAGTCTTACTTTTCATCTCGAAACTGTGCATGAGGAAACTTATTTAAGAATCCCACCCGAGGTTGGTATTTGTGCAGGTTGACAATGATTTTGTTCGACCATGTTGGACGTCTTTAATCAAGTTGGATTGATCGAAATATAACTGATATCACAAAATCAAAATAATAATGCAAAGTTAGAAAACTACACGAGAGTGAAAAAGAATCGGTTTTTACGATATCAATCGAATTATATTGATGTTTTATTTTATTTTTATTTTTGGATAAGAAAGGCCCCAAATACTAGTCATACAATACTTTTAAAAACAGCGTTACAAGAACAAAATGACAAACATCATGTAACCTCTTACATTGGTGCGTGCACATCTAATAAAATTGCGAAAGTGTCATTTGCATCGTTTTCTGGCGTTGCTAAGCTGTCATTTGCAGTTTGATTTGATCCTTCACATAGATTATATATACCTTTCATTTCATCTTATTCTTTTTTATTTCTTTTTTTGCATTGATAAAACACATATTTAAGAGGCGCGACAGAGCGAAAGGCTTCGGCTCGGTTCAACCCAGGCGAGCCGAACCGCCAGCCCCCGGGATAAGGACCCAAGCGCGGGCGGCCAGACCGGCCTAGCAGTGCGGTCCAATTCTATCGGGCCGGACCTAATACGATTCGGGTAGACAGGCCGGACCTGTGCGGTCCACCCCCAGACACGTAGACGGGCGAATCCGCAAAATCTGAGGATTCGTAATCTTCTTCTTCTTTTTATTTTATTTTATAATTTGAAGTCTAATTTCGATGATTTATACACCATTGGATTCCTCACGAACTCTATAATCACTTTCTGTAAATAATATATTTTTTCCAAACTTTAACAGTATCTTAGCTGATATTATGATTGTAATTGACTATTTATATTATGAATTTCATCAGAAACATAAGAAAACATGGAATTTTTTTAATTTATGAATTTGATATACGAACGTGACAAATCGGGTTATAATTTTAAATTTTTTTTAATCAAGATTAGAGTACGGATGCTATGAGTTATTCTCACCATCTTGTCGTATGAAAAAAAAAATCATTATCGGCAATTTGATAAAAGTTACTTCACCTATCAGTCTAAAATATGATTAAAGCATACGCATAATATATATATATATATATATATGGAATAGGCAAAACAAATTAGATTGAATCTAATAAGCTTGCCCGGTTTGACTCGTACTCGAGTCAAGATTAGTTTGAATGGGGAAGATTCCTCGTGGTAGCTATCTAATTCGAAACAAATGTTTATGTTGATGGAGTCAATGATCTGCATTAGTAGAAATGATGGGTCAAGCTAATGTTTGTTTGAGACCACTTCGGGTCCATAATGCTTGTTTAAGAAGAAGCAGCCTTCCATATCATAATTACGAAGACATGCGCGCCCTTTGACTCCAAAGCGATGTGAACTCCGGCGATCACACTTCAATTCAGAACAATATATATATATATTTGAGTAAGACTCGTTCGTTTTCTTGACTTGGTGATTACCCTCCGACGATGCATGATATCTCTAATTGTCATCCTCCATATAGAGCGGACTTCGTGTCAGTTGAAATTTCACCGACCCTACATGTCACAAAAATATGGTAGGTTATATATATATATATATATATATATACCTTTCATTTCATCTTATTCTTTTTTATTTCTTTTTTTGCATTGATAAAACACATATTTAAGTTACAATAATATGGTAGGTTAAAGGTGTTAATCAGTCTGGTTGACTAATATCTTATCAGGTCATAGTAAAACCCCAGGATATTTTCTTATAATTTTGAATGATAATAGCTTTATGATGCTAATATGGAACATTCATCAATATTTTTTAGTTAATTTTAATGCATTATTCCAGCACATTCAAAGAGGGGTTATGGTTGCTTTTTTTTGGGAGAGGGGAGAGTGACCTTCTCACTTATATTTTTTTTTAAATTCATTTTAACCTGAGGGATGAATTTTGTGTTCATTTTATTTAGCAATATATATGTAAAAAAAAAAAAGAGAGAGAGGAAGGATTAGAAGGATTTTTATTTTTCTTTTTGGCTTGGGAAGAGAGTGCATGACAACCCTTGATATAGATATACACACATAGTCCTGACACCCTGAAGTCGTTTGCCCGTACCCAATCGGACAAGCCATTGGGAACTTAATTAGAATCCTAAGGATAAAAAATAAAGAGTCCACCACGACATGCTCTACTTGTCAACGGCCACCTTTTCAAACCGACGCTCGCTTTAGGTTTTGATATTTTTGTTGTCGCTAATGGATCTAAATTTCCAAGTTTCAAACCTAATCATGCAACGACTACGCGGAAGTCGCAAGTGGGCAGGAGTTTCCTGCACAACAATCCTAATAAAGCAGAAACTTCGCAGTTATATCAGATATAATACTGTCAGAGCATCAGATCCTGTAATGTGAATCACCGATTGCTCACAGTTTGACTTCTCCAGTCATTAGAAATGCTCGGTGTAATCTTGCAGTCACTAAGCTCAGGTAGTCATTCATATTTAACATCAAGCTCATCGTCTTTGCAGGAGCAGGGATCTGTTTCATCACTCCAGCTGATGAGCAGATCAAGAGAAATGATCCTCTCCATCCTGCTGACACTTGCAGCATCTGCAGCAGTTCATACAGCATCCCAAAACTGCTCCGGGAAGTGCGGCCAAGTTGTCATCCCATACCCCTTCGGCATCGAGCCCGGGTGCTTTAGAGATGGATTCGCAATCACCTGCAACCGGTCCACCGGCGGCTCTCCGAGAGCGTTCCTCGGCGCAAGCGACATCGAGGTGACCGAGATTTCGCTGCCGCAAGGCCAGGTTCGCGTGCAGGTTCCCGTCGCTTGGCAGTGCTACAACGAGTCCGGAACCCAGAGCTACAACTTGCCGGAATTCAACTACAACATCAATGGAGTCTACAAGATTTCCAACGATCGCAACAAGTACACCATCATCGGCTGCAACTCCTTGGTGTTCCTTCAAAGCCAGAAGGACGGTAGCGGTTCCTATCCCTTCCTCTATTACGTCGGTTGTTTATCGTACTGCAGAGACGTCACCAGCGTCATCAACGGGGCTTGCGACGGAATAGTATGTTGCCAGAGCAGCTTCCCTGCAAAACTCAGCGATAGTTCCTTCCTATTCAAAGACTATAGTCATAGTTCTATCTTGGATTTCAGTCCATGTACTTATGCCTTCATTGTGGATCACGACTACTTCAACTTCACCGCTGCCGATCTTTTGATGGATAAGAATACATCCATGCCTTTGTGGCTGGACTGGGCCTTCCGAGCTGTCGCGACATGCGACGAAGCCGAGCGCTCTACGGATTATGCGTGTCGAAGTGAAAACAGTGTGTGCATCAACTCCAGGAACGACGCAGGCTACCTTTGTAACTGTTCACAAGGATACCAAGGCAACCCCTACATCGATAAAGGATGCCAAGGTTGAACCTTCGCCACTTCTCTCTCTCTCTCTCTCTCTCTCAGTGAGTGTTTGATAGAGAAGGAAGTAACGCTATCGTTGTGCAGCAGATATCGATGAGTGCACGCTTCCGGAGAAGTACCCTTGCTATGGAGTTTGTACTAATCTTCCAGGGAGCTACCGATGTGCATGCCGGTCCGGCGAGCGTGGTAACCCATTAGCTGCGCCATGTATCCCCAACACCCCGTCTGCAGTGAAGGTGATCGCGGGTAATTTCTCTACCATAATCCGTTCCTAGCAAAAAGTCCATTCACTAGCTTGACTAACAATTGGCTTTGCTCGCTCATATATGTAGGCATCATCAGCGCCTTCCTCGCTGCGTTGGCTCTTATTTTGGTGCTCTTAGTGTTGCAAAAGAGAAGGCTCGCAATGGAAAAGGAGAAACTTTGCAGAGAAAATTCTGATTGGATATTGTATAAGAAAATGATGTCCAGACAAGTCCATAGGATGAGAATATTTTCACTGCAAGATCTACAACGGGCGACAGACAACTTCCATGAGGATGGAGTCGTTGGACGCGGAGGCCATGGCAGAGTCTACAAAGGGACACTGGAGGACAACAGAGTGGTGGCCATCAAGAGGACTGTGGTGACTGATGAGAGACAAAGTGCAACAGCTTTCGAGTTCAGACAGAAGGAAGCATTTTTGAATGAAATAGACATCCTTTCGCAGATCAACCACAAGAATGTAGTCAGACTGTTTGGCTGCTGTTTAGAGGAGGAGATTCCCATGCTGGTCTATGAATTCGTCCCCAACGGGACCCTTTCTGGCTTCATCCACAACCAAGATTCAGGATCGGCCATCTCCTTGGAAATCCGTCTGAGACTTGCAGCAGAATCGGCGGAAGCACTTGCTCATCTGCATTCATCTACGTCTCATACAGTCATTCACGGGGATGTGAAGTCAAGCAACATACTCCTAGACGAGAACATGATGGCAAAAGTAGCCGACTTCGGCGCATCCACGCTTATGCTAACAGATGAAACCAAGACCGTAAGTTTCGTGCAGGGCACTCCCGGTTACATAGACCCTGTTTACTGTGAAACAAGGAGGCTGACCAAGAAAACTGATGTCTTTAGCTTTGGAGTCGTTCTCTTAGAACTGGTGACGGGGAAGAAGGCGATCTGGAATGATGAGCCATTGGCATTGATGAGCAGGCAACAGCTTCTGGAACTTTTGGATGAGCAAGTTGTGGAAGAAGGAGGAACGGATTTGCTGGGAAAAGTCGTTGACCTTGCGATTCAATGCGTTTGTCGTCAACAGGAAGAGAGGCCGACGATGAAGCGAGTGGCAGATAAACTACAGAAGTTTAGAAAGTCGCTGCAGAAGCAGAGAGGGCAGAGCTCCGGTGATGACATGGCCAGCTTGCTATCTCATGCAACGAATTCCTTCACTGGCTATCATAGTTTGAGGAAGTCAATGGTGCTCGAAGTTGGATCTTAGAGTTGACGGTTGTTCGTCATTTGCCTTGCTCTACTTCTTGTCATCCTGTATACGTGAAGCTTCCAATGTGTTGTCCCGTAGGTTGTCTTTCAAAGACGATGGTAATGTTGCTCTTGGTTCAGTTTTTGTGCAGTCTACTGTCATAAAATTAATTATGATATACACACACCAAAAAAAAAAATAATTATAACAAGACAAGGTTATGATATACATGATACCAGATGGTTATGACATGATAAGCTACCAAATAGACATAAGATTTTTATTTGGTAGCTGTAGTGCATACATAATGATGAATCAATCGGTATCAATTGATATGATTGATTCATTATCAAAGGTATAAGCTTATTCTTATGTATTCTTCATGTTAACGTGATAAATCACATAGGAGATCCACGAGGGAGATAGTTTGTCAAGATCGATTTAGCCTTAGAGCGATGAGGTCGGGACTGCAAGGTCCTCTCTTGACTATCGATCATCTTCAAGTAGTGTTGTTCTCTCTAGGATGTTGATAATCCTGCATAACAGACCAGCGTAGGGGGTTGCCCTGACCCTCTGATGCTTAAGTTAGTGCAAAGACGGAATGAGAGAAAGACAACGATATAAGATGTATAAATGAGAAAGTAAAGAATAGAGAGACTCTTTCCTCCTCGTCCGTTGATGTTTGCTTGGGGATAGTTTTTATATCTTTTATAGAGAGTCGGCTCTTCCTATTTCTATGATTGTTGACACATGTCGATATTTCATGGAGACATTTTATCAGTTCTAGATCCTCCCGATCCCATTTCATGCAGATATTTTATTTTATTTTCCTATAAAATAAGATGACAGGATAAGTGTGATGTAATATGAGCTGTACCTATACGAAAGTGTGATGTAACTATATGAAAGTGTGATGGCCAGAAAATAGATTTTCTATTTATGCTCTTCTCAATGAAATCTAATAAATATGTGGGCAATTAATTCGAATTGTAAAGTCTTATATATATATATATATATATATATATATATATATATATATATATATATATATATATATAATTTGCTGGTATCCTGTAACTTGTTTTATGGTTACAAAATATTGGGAAAAAAAAATAAAGAGTGATCTGAATATGGGGAAGTGATACTTATCAGAATTTTTTATTTTTATATGAATTAAATAAGATATAATTTAATATAAATATATTGGAAAATTTTAATGGTATGGGTCAATAACAAAATACAAAGTAAATCACGAGATAAGATTTATGTGAAAAAAATATTTAACATAAAGAAATAACTATAAAAAAAGAAGATAAGATCTTCTACTATAGAATAACGAGATTATAAAAGTTACTCTCTCTCAATTAATCAGAGGATATCAAATATCATGCAAAACAAAGAAAAAAAAAACTAAGCAGATGAATAAATCTGAGAGATCTACTCTAATCAATTCAGAAAGAATGGTGGCTTGATTAACATATCATAGAATTATGATAATGGGATCTAATTTGACTAAGCAATTATCAAATCTTTTTTTTTTTTTGGAATATCTTAATATCTTCATCTTGAAATTGTCAAGAGATGGATGATTCGTCACGCTTTATAACCTCTGGTTCTTTATAATTTTCTTTATATCAATACCCAATAATATTTTCATCTAAGTCTTCAACTAACAGTTATTCTCCTGTTTTTAAATTTTTATTCATAAAATCATAAAAAGGGCTTTTATACTATTAATAATATAACTTTTTTACTGTAAAAAAAGAACAACTGTGTTGTCGTTTACCTGGTTACTTATTCTTACGAAAAGAACTCGAAAGCATGTCATTACACTTAAATAAAGAGGTCCATTGAATCTAGTCGCTTATAATGGTCTTTAGCTCTCATCAACAAGTCATACACGCTTGATTAGTATGCAAGAAAGCTTTACCTCCAACGGAAGAGTTCTCTAAACATTATTAATCCTTAAAGGATCATAAAATGCTTTGCAGTAATACTGTGGGTAGTCAGATTTATTAGTCGAGTTATATAGCACCCAAAATGCCTTCGGAGTTGCCGAGTGTAGCTCTTTCCATAATTTTGTAACGACTACTGTATCCATCGCTGATGAAAAGCTCCACAAATTCCTTCCCTTCTTAAAGATGTTCTTTTATGTAGCCAATTGAATTTTAGTCGCTGACATCTGGATTCTCTTTCCCTTCGTAAATATAAATTTACTATCAGCATATATTGTATACCAATCGAACAGATTGAGCTATATCAATTAAATGACTTATTATTAATCATCTGATTATTGGATGATGTGACCATGTATGACTTATTATTAATCATCTGATTATTAGATGATGTGATCATGTAAGATATATTACAAATATAATTAAATTTTGATTATAGTTATTGATTAGTGGAAAGAGATTTCCATTATGATAAGATTCTAATCTCATATACTCTTCTAATTATTTATTCTACATCTTCTATTCTTATCTCTAAATAGATATAAAATATAATCTCTTAGAGATTTAATGTAGATATATGACATTATTAAGAGATAATAAATATTATCTTATCTCTCATTTATTATATGAATATCTTATTAAATGATCATAGATCTTCTCTCATATTTTTTTGTCCCTAATCCATTCTTAGTAATGGTCTTGTGAAATATAAGAAAAGAGGAAAAGTTAAGTCTAGCTTTTCTTGCATATTAATATCAGGAGAAGTTAAGTCTATCTTTTTTTGCAGATTGATATTTGGATCTAGATGGTGTATTTACAAATCAAATAAAAGTTTTTTGAGTAGCATTGAAAATATAAGTATTGTAAATCTGGTTTATCGTTATTTGATTTTAATTTTTGACATTAAAATTGTTTATATAACAATAGCATAATCATAGTTTTTATATTTACAATTGATGTTAAAGCTATATTTTGAAATCAAATACTTTATATAGTAAGATATATTTTATATTTAGATCTAGTTGTTGGAATATTTATTTTTGAAAAGTGTTATATAACTTTGATTTATGATGCTTGAATAATCTATTTATGTTGTTGATTTGTTTTCTATCTAGTCCATCATGTCACCTTCTTATAGGCAAAGCGAGGTTCCTTATATTTGATCGATAAACCACTATCGACAGTTTACTATTAACGATAGTATTGCCTTCGATGGTGGCCTCCGGTGGTTACCAGCCAAGTTTTAAGCAGTGGCTACATATACATCAAAAGCACTATACGGTGTGACAACCCTGCGGCGATTGCCCAGTGTTAGGAAACCTTAAAAATCAAAATAAAACCAGGTTTCTCATGCAGATCAAATCATTGTGCAAAGATTGGGTCGCGATAAAATCGTAAAAATTAATAAAATAACATTATGTGATAAATTGATTACCTAGGGAGATCGTATATCCAAGTATTTTCAGATCTGAATGGAGAGGATGAAGGAGGTCTAGCGTCCTCTTCTCTTGCGGTATCCATACGATGAATCTCTACAGCGAAACTCCTCCAATCTGATCTTGCAACTCTTGCACAAAGAGAGGGAGGAGAATAGGAGGTAGTGGCAAAGCTGTAGTCTATCAATCATGAGTCTCCTCTCCTATTTATAGAGATCCACAAAAAAACCTAGGGCTCATACCTTAGTGGGTATTAGAGCTCTATCCAATTATCCATTAACCTTGCATTATTGGATCTTTATCCAATAATCTTCTTAGGCCTCTAATTGAGTCTTAATCAAGAAATCTATCAGCATAGGATCTCATCTAATGAGAATATGGGCTAATTGGATCTCTATCTAATCCTTTATTAGCTGAAGCATCCACCATATATGTGGGACTCTCTATGCTCGATACCGAGCTGGCCGTGAGTCGCTCTCATTAGAACTCCTTCTAAAATCCACCATATGCGATAGATTTCTATAGCGAAACTCCTCTAATCCGATTTATAACTCTTGTAGAGGGAGGGAGGAGAATAAGAGAGGGAGGACAAGACTGTAGCCAATCAACCATGAGTCTCCCCTTTTATTTATAGAGAGCCACCAAAACCCCAGGGGCCTTCCTCCTTAGGCCTATAATTGAGCATTAAGCAAGGAGCCCATCATCATAGGGTCTCATCTAATGAGAATATGAGCTAATTGGATCTCTATCAAATCCTCTATTCGCTGAAGCATCGACCATATGTGTGTGACCCTTTAGGCCCGATACCGAGCTGGTCATGAGTCGCTCCCATTAGAACTCTTTCTGATATAGTGAATTATTATCCCTATAATAATTCACTTGACGCATCGACTATAAACGTACTAGGCTACTACGCCATAGTCCCCAGACGGTACAGGAGGATCAAATCCATCGGACCTGCCTGTCCACAGTTATCGTATATCTATAATCCCTCATCCAACTAATATCCCAGAGATCATATATTCGAATGACCCTGGCCAGGGATTTGTCTGAGCAAACAGATATGAGATATATCTCTCATAATACCGAGAGTGGATGATCCTCTATTGACACTCAATTGTCTTCGTAAGGTTAGCTACCAATCCCAATAACCAACTGTACCAGATCTAGTACTTTCCAAACCTATAAGTCTGGGGTCAAAGAAAGGAGTACTCATACAATGCATCATTGGTGTCTCAAGTCTGGGGTCAAAGAAAGGAGTACTCATACAATGCATCATTGGTGTCTCAAGTCTAGGAACCAAATACACAACTAAGACTATGGAATCGCTGTCTGACATTAGGTATCATTAACTATACAACATTCTATAAGCGGATCAATCAGCAAACTTATTCTCCAATGAGCACCTATATTATATCATTAGTATTTCCACACAAGTGGCTATGAGACCAACCGCCTTCATCATATGGACGGGTATATAGTACACCGGTCTGTCCGGTTATCTCAATGTCCCTCTCGAGTAACCTATGACCGGGATTGTTTAGGATCTGTGTTTAAAGGTGAATCGATCTCATTATCGTGATCTCATCACAATCTGATCCTCATTGGACAGAACCAAAGACATCATAATATATACTACATATCATATAATATGAGAATATATAAATATTAATTATAAATAAAAAGATTATATAGCGTGTCACACGTGTCATCACACACGTGATTGGCTTGCAGGGCATCTTGTCACGGACAACAATGTAAACAAGGTGTTCGATAAAATGCTTGTGTTAGTCTGTGTCCTTCGGTTTAGGTACATATCTTGTACAACAAGAAGCGGGCTTGCAGTAGGCTTGGAAGCCCTAGTTTGATTTGCTTTATGGCCAAGTTTGGCTTGTAAATACAAGTGTGTCTTATAAGCACTTGTGGGGGCTTCGGTCTGTAGTGGACCATTATCCTTTGTGTGCAACCTCTCTGAGTTTGTAATGTCCATGGGT
Source organism: Ensete glaucum (assembly GCA_021527575.1). Lineage (NCBI taxonomy): Eukaryota > Viridiplantae > Streptophyta > Magnoliopsida > Zingiberales > Musaceae > Ensete > Ensete glaucum. The sequence continues at coordinate 40,795,759 of CM038552.1, forward strand.
GTAATTTGTATTTTGGCTTTATAAAGTGTTTTTCTTGAGCAGTTGCTTGTGGATCCCATGGGAGTTGCTTCTTCTAGCCCATTTTCTCTTTTTGTAAGTCTGTGGGATTTTATGAGATCTCGGGGAGGGCTGACCTTTGCGGACGGACACGCATGGGTGCCGCACGGCTTAGGCAAAATCAGCTAAGCCCATAACAGTGTGGTATCAGAGCGGGACAAGCACACACAAAACACTTGCCATACAAATGTGGGGGACCTAGCTAGGCTGCGTGGAGGACAGCCAATATGCACAACTGTTTGGGGGAAACGGACATTGAGATGTAGGGAAAGGAGTCGCTCAAAGGAGCGAGCATCCTGGTTTGGCATTCAAGGAATAGCCAACCCCTTTGCGCGAGAGGCACTACGTGGACAAGCAAGCGAAGAAGAATGCGTAGCACACAAAGATTGGGATGATTGAGTTTGAGCTATAGCTCGACGTTGGCAACCAAACTTGACGGTGCTTAAGGCAAAGCAGGGTGCTTGGTGAAAGATGAGACCGTGCAAGGTGGGAGGTGTTGTGTAACGACCGAAAGAGTTATGCAAAGCTCACAGAGGTGAGAGGAATTGCTAACTCGAAGGATTCAAAACTCATGCATGGGCTTATACACGGATGACAGAGTGTTTGTGGCCATCCCAAGGCGCGATTAGAACTCGGTGCCATGGAGCATCAGAACTTTCTCTTCAACATGGAAAGGATATGTCCGTATGTGGCTGAAATGTGCAACAAATTCAGCATGTTGCTAGACCTTGAAGGGTGCAGTGGAGACTGTATTGGTGAAGGGTCACAATCTAGCAAGTACATTTGTGGGGGCAGAACAAAGCACAAGTTCAGTAAGACGGAGTAGTCCAAAGGGGATGATGGTCTCCGAAACTTCCAATGGGAAGTATATAAAGAGAAAAGTTGCTTCAGCAGGACAGATATCCAGGAGGGATAAGTCCTAGTTCTCTAGTGGGAGAATCATGTGCAACGGACTGCATATATTGAGGAAGAGTTTCTTAGGGTTATCTCTCCATAAAGCTCAATGGACCGAGTGAGCGACGAAGAGTTGTCACATGATCTCGAAGGAGGTAATGCATTGATGGATGCATTTCGAGATCAAGTGGGGGAGCAATCCAAGGCAACATCATATGAAGGCACACTTAGAGTCGAGGCAGAAATCGAACTCAATAGAGGGCTGACCCGTGGAATGGTGGACGTGAGGGCCACTATCAACTCAGTGCAAATCGAGGAGCAGAGCGACTTGGGTGGAACTCGGTGAAGTATCCAAGCCGCATGAAGGGAGTCGACATAGAAGATGGAACATGGAGCGGAGGCACAGAGCTTTCCTTAGACAGAGGTCAAGGGCATGAACTCTTGTAGAGGCAAGAGTGGGATCATGTCGTTCCATGGGTTCTTCATTCTGATGGGACAAACTTATTTTGCATGGTGCCAAATATGAAGGGAGCTTCAAGGCACAAGCAAGCTACCTAAGAGATGCATTTGATAGAGTAACTAAGGTGATTCAACTTGCGGAGGCAAAGTTAGGATCATGAGATCTTAGTATGGGGCAAGAGGACGCAGAGGCGGGTACTCTTGAAGAATATGCCACAGTGTTGCCGTTCAAGTTGTCAGGAATAAGAGGTGCATAGCAAGATTGTGTTGGTAGGGGATAGAGGCCCAAGATCCAGACAATGGTGCACCAACTCTAGCGAAGTCAGGGGACTTCAGGAGCTACTAGGCGACGGACTGTCCTAGAGCTATGCTTCGTCCAGGAGTAACCCAGGAGTGGGGGGGGGGACGAAGGGGAATTGCCAAGGGAGCGAACTAAAAGTCGGAGATGGCAGAGGCCCTACGATGTGTTGGCAGAGGCCACACGTGGAGAAGTTGTAGTCCGAGTTCATCACACGAGAATCTGTATGCAATGGAGATGTCACCAGGAGGCGACATGGTGCAGCGGATCGTGGTGGAATAGTTCGTGGCAATGCAATACAGACAATCTTGTCCCGTGAGGGACAAAATCATGCGGAGGTATGATCAGGAGTTACTGGGAGCTCCACTTTGGTGTACGACACAACAAGAAGAAGGGCTATGGATTCAGGGAGTGAATGTCGTAGTACCGCAGAGGCGGATCTTCATGTGTGCATCAAAGCTTGCATTGGATGAAAGCCTTAGTCATCAGCATATGGGAGTTGTATACCATCGAGGAAGAAATCCAAGTGCACGTACCAGTGAGTCCCATGGAGGGGGACATGATCATATGAATGATCAGGAGCCGATGGAAGCTCCACTTCGGTGAACAATGCAACGGCAAGAAGGGCTGTGGATTCAAGGAGTGAATGCCACAGTACCGCAGAGGCGGGTCTTCCGTGTGTATGCATCGAAACTTACATCAGATGAAAGCCTTGGTCGTCAGCATATGGGGGCTGTGCACCACCGAGGGAGTAGTCGATTGCAAGTACCAGTGAGTCCCATGGAGGGACTTGATTAAGCTGGAGCGCTTGGAGAGTTGGACTTCTTGGCTCACATTCGCTAAGAGAGCCCGGCAAGTCGAGGACAAGGCCGAGTGAACGTTGCTACCAAGGAAGCTAAGGAGAACAGAACGAGCCTGCAACAAGATGGCGGAGGCCATGCATGAGAGTTGCAGTCTGTCTCTCCATCGACCAAGGAGAACTGCTAGGAGGACACAGTGGTGTCGAAGCAGGTGGTCGAAAGGGGCGAGGAAGCGACGACGAGTCCAATGGGGCTCAGCTACCCAAAAGAAAAGCGTTGGTTAGAGAGGAGGTGGACTCGGAGGAGCTCCAGGTCTGCAGGCGATCTACCGATCGCAAAGGAAGGGATGAAGATGCAAGGTAACGGATAGTAGTGCTATGGGCTTGGCAGCGCCATGGTACCACAGATGCGGGACTTCCGTGAAGTCATCGATCCCTTGCCCTTATGAAGGGACAACCTTGGTCGTAAAAGGGGCCAAGGAGGTGGAGAATACAGAGGTAAACTCCAAGTACCAAGACGAGGCAGAAGGGCAGAGGCCAAGAAACTTCATAAGACCGATGTCGATGGGCTTCTCATCCAGATAGCCGAAATTAAGGGACTTGGGTTGATGCAGGAGTGCTCGAGTGGAGCGTAGGCAAGACATGGTACTGCCTTTCTACTCAAGAGGAGTAGGCGGCAAAGGTGATGGAGAAGACGGTACAATCCCAAAGGCGACCAGACCTATCAAAGACTTACTCCAAGTTGGGGGACTCCAAGTTGGGGTAAACTTTTGCTCTTTTCGGGCAAAACTTCTTGCATTCCAGAAGTTCAATGGCAGTGGGAAGGTGAATCGCAGTAGCTAACCCAACGCAAGGAGTGCAACCACTTCAAGTACTTCTGAAGTGTGAGCAAAGGGCAGGCGAATATTAGTAACCAGCTCAATGCCTGAAGCACAAACTTGAGGAGGCAGGCGAAATCAAGTAACCTTTGCCAGGCGAAATTGAGTAACCTTTGCCTTCTCAACTCGAGAGAATGGGCGAAACCGAGTACCCCAATTCTCTTAACTCAAGGAGGTGAGCTAAGTAACCTTACCTTCTCAACTACGAAGAGAATGAGTGAAGTCAAGTATCCCAGTTCTCTTACTTATCTAAGCAGGGGAGCTCACAAGTTAAGTGACCCTTCAAAGAAAGCTTATGGAAGACAATGGTTATCAAATCCTCACCGTTGGTGATCAGTGCTATTGAGAGTAGTTTTTCCACTTCATTTCCCAATTGACTAAGAGGGAATGATGCGAACATACTTGGAAGTGACAACTAACAGCGGAAGAAGGTTCAATGGGCAAACATTATGGAGAAAGGACCTTAAAAATTTCAAAGTCTGTGAGGCGATGCTCGTTAAAGCTCCAACAAGCATCTACCCAGTTCAAGCAATATGAGTATACTGCAATACTAGCACATAATAAGGCAGATCTTTTCCTTCATCAGAGGGACCCGCGAGAACCAACAAGGATCAACACAACTCAGCCAACCCCACACCAGATTCAATCATTGGTGAGTTGAAGCAGCATGGCGGATTGGAGTTCGACTACTCAACAACAGCGGTGGAGAGCGGCTAGGAGCCAAAGGGGCGTGTTGCAGCCAAAGCAGAAGATTAAAGATTCAGCAGAATGCGAGGAGATGCAGCGTTAGTTTGACGAGGACGTCGAAGGAATAAGTGGGGAGAATGTCACGGACAACAATGTAAACAAGGTGTTTGATGAAATGCTTGTGTTAGTCCGTGTCCTTCGGTTTAGGTACATATCTTGTACAACAAGAAGCGGGCTTGCAGTAGGCTTGGAAGCCCTAGTTTGATTTGCTTTATGGCCAAGTTTGGCTTATAAATACAAGTGTGTCTTATAAGCACTTGTGGGGGCTTCGGTCTGTAGTGGACCATTATCCTTTGTGTGCAACCTCTCTGAGTTTGTAATGTCCATGGGTGTAATTTGTATTTTGGCTTTATAAAGTGTTTTTCTTGAGCAGTTACTTGTGGATCCCGTGGGAGTTACTTCTTCTGGCCCGTTTTCTCTTTTTGTAAGTCTGTGGGATTTTAGGAGATCTCGGGGAGGGCTGACCTTTGCGGACGGACACGCATGGGTGCCGCACGGCTTAGGCAAAATCAGCTAAGCCCGTGACAATCTGCAATCAATAATCTCCCACTTGACCAAAAGCCAATCACCTATGTGTCTAATCCTCATCAGACCCTTATAACGCTCAAATACAATCTGAGCCAGCGGCTTCGTTATTGGATCTGCAATGTTATCTTTAGATGGAACTCTTTTCGTGTCATAATCGCTCTAATTAGATAGAACATCCTCAAAATAATTTTGATGAGACCCGAGTTCCCTTGCTAGAGTTATCGTCCTATCGCTGTTATAATATATGGGAGTTAGCTCCACGTTGCTTGGTATGACTCCTAAATCCTTGATGAACATTGTCATCCATACCCGTTTCTTTGCTGCTTCTGCTGCAGCAATATATTCCGCCTTTGTGGTCGAGTCAGCAGTAGTATCTTGCTTGGAACTCTTCCAGCTTACTACTCCTCAATTCAGGGTGAAAACATGCCTTGAATTTGACTTGCTATCATCAATATTGAACTAAAAACTCGAGTCTGTGTGGCCCTCAACCTAAAGGCTACCTCCTCCATATATTAGTAAAAGAGCCCTCAACCTAAAGGCTACCTCCTCCATATATTAGTAAAAGATTCTTAGTCCTTCTCAAGTACTTAAGGATATACTTTACTGCCTTTCAGTGTTCTAAACCTGGATCTGCCTGATACCTGCTCGTGACACTCAGAGTATGTGCTATATCAGACCTGGTACATAGCATCACATATATGATAAACCCTATCGCTGAGGCATAAGGTATCTTATTCATGTCTGCCCTTTCTTCAGGAGTCTTTGGGGACATACTCCTAGAAAGTGATACTCCATGTCTCATCGGTATAAGACCTCTCTTAGAATTCTCCATGTCAAACCTTTTGATAATGGAGTCTATATATTCTAGACTGAGATAAGCCAAACATCCTTTTGGATTTATGTCTATAGATCCGGATCCCCAAAATATAGGATGCTTCCCCTAAGTCTTTCATGGAGAAGTTTCTGGATAGCCAAGCTTTTACTATAGAGAACATTCCTACATCATTTTCAATGATTAGGATGTCATCCACATATAGCACCAAGAAGGTGATAGCGCTCTCACTTACCTTTCTGTATGCACAAGGCTCATCTTCATTCTTAACGAAGTCAATAAGATCTGATCATCTTATCAAACCTTATGTTCCAACTTCAGGAAGCTTGCTTCAATCCATAAATGGATGTAAGCAACCTGCACATTTTATCTGGACTCTCTTTGGATACGAATCCCTCTGGCTGTATTATATACATCTCCTCCTCAAGGTTGCCATTAAGGAATGTCGTTTTGATATCCATTTGCCAAATCTCATAGTTATAGTATGCTGCAATAGCCAAAATAATTCTAATGGACTTAAGCATGGCTACAAGTGAAAAGGTTTTGTCATAGTCAACTCCTTGTCTTTGACGATATCCTTTAGCTACCAGCCTTGCTTTATAGGTCTCTACTTTTTCATCCACTCCGATCTTCTTCTTGAAGATCCATTTACAGCTGATGGGTACAATACCCTTAGGTGCATCCACAAGGTTCTAAACCTTGTTAGAGTATATGGAATCTATCTTAAAATTTATGGCTTCTTATCACTTCCCAGATTCTATACTCATAATAGCCTTGTTATAGGTCTGAGTATCAATATCCTGAGAGTCATCTCCACTAATATGTCCCAAATATCTTTCAGGAGGGTGAGATATTCTATTAGACCTACGAAAAATTAGAATTATGTGTTAGGTACCTGAACAGACTCGGGCTCTAGAATGATGCTCAAGCTAGGTTCTCCAACCTCGCTCAATTCTATCTCACTCCCACTATTTCAACCAAGTATGTGTTCATTCTCAAGGAACACAACTCTCTTAGCAACAAAGACCTTTCGATCCTCGAGATAATAGAAATAATACCCCAAAGTCTCCTTAGGGTATCTCACGAACGTGCACCGTTCCGTCTTTGATTCCAACTTGCCGGGGTTGTGTTTTCTAATGTGGGCAGGATAGCCCCAAACCTTAACCATCTTAAGATCAGACTTCTTTCCTTTCTATATCTCATATGGTATAGACACTATCGATTTTGATGAAACTTTATTCAGAAGGTAAGTTGCGATCTTTAGGGCGTACCCCCAGAATGAGACGGGTAGGTCAATGAAACTCATCATGGACCGCATCATGTCTAACAACGTGTGATTCCTCCTTTCTAATACATCATTGAGTTGAGGTGTATAAGGATGTGTCCACTGGGATAGAATCCCATTGTCCCTGAGAAAATGGGTGAACTCTGTACTCAAGTACTCTTCTCCTCGATCTGATCGAAGAGTTTTGAGACTCTTTCCAATCTGGTTCTCCACCTCATTCTTATATTCTCCGAATTTCTCAAAGGCCACAGATTTGTACTTCATCAAGTATATGTGTCCATACCTAGAGAAATCATCAGTGAATGTAATGAAGTATGAGTAACCACCTGTAACCTGAGTCAACATGGGACTACATACATCATTATGTATGAGTTCCAATAACTCAGTGGCTCTCTCTCCAATTCCACTGAAAGAATAGTTGGTCATTTTTCCACAAAGGCAAGGTTCACAAATTGCATATGACTCATAGTCAAATGGATCTAAGTATCCATCTTTTAGTAATTTTTGAATCATTCCCTCATATATATAACCTAGCCTACAATGTCATAGGTATGCATTTTTTACCTCATCTCTTTTTCTCTTAGATATATTTATATTCATGATATGTGGAGAAGTATTTAACATATATAAGCTATTTATAAGGGTCCCTCTAGTAATGATCTCATCATCCATAATTATTGAACAACTATTATTCTAGAAAACTAATTTATATCCACTAATTATCAAATAAGAAATATAAATAATATTTTTGATAATAAAAGGGATAAAATAATATGCATCTAATGCAATAATAGCTCCACTGGGTAGATGTAGGATGCCCCCCCCAATAGTAACTTTAGCAACTATTGTTCCATTGCCCATTTTGAGGTCTATCTCGCCTCTAGCCAGTCTCCTAGGTCTTGTCAGAATTTACAACAAATTACAGATATGATAAGCACCCCCGGTATCTAATACCCATGTGTTATCATGAAAATCTAACAAGTGGAGACTGTTTATGAATATACTTGAAGCTTCTCCAAGCTTCTATTTCGCCCTATCTGCAAGGTAGTTTTTATAGTTCCTCTTTCAATGCTCATCTTGGTTATAGTGGAAGCACTATCTTTTGTCCTTTACCGAGTATTTCTTAGCAACTTTTGCCTCACCTAGTATTTTTTTGCCCTTGCCCTTCTTAAGGGTCTTGTTGGTCTTCCTTTTCCTTTTGATCTCACCAATATAGAGAACTGTCTTTTCCTTCTTGATGGCACCCTCAGCTTCCCTTAACATATTGAGGAGCTCAGAGAGAGTCACCTCAAACTTGCTCATGTTAAAATTCATGATGAAGTGAGAAAAGGAATTTGGTAGGGACTGAAGTATAAGATCAACACACAGGTTATCCTCTAGAATTATTCCTAGACCTGTGAGTTTCTCAATCCACTCTATCATCTTTAGGACATGGTTCTCAATCGATGTCCCTTCTGTCATCCTGGTTAGTCTCTTAGATATCTCATATCTTTGAGTTATTCCTTCTTTCTAAAACAGCTAGTGGAGATGAAAAAGGATAGAATCTGCATTCATGCTCTCATGTTGCCTTTGTAACTCAGGAGTTATGGAGGCCAACATATAATAATTTGCCACTGTAGAATCATCTATATACTTCACATAGTGAGGGATCTTATCCTCGCTTGCCCCTTCTTCCGGCGTGGGCATAATTGTATCAAGGATGTATGTGATTTTCTTAGTCATGAGAATAATTTTCAAATTAGGGATCCAATCTATATAGTTTGGACTAGTGAGGCGATTGACATCAAGTATGCCACGTAAGAGGTTTGTGAGCAACATGTTTATGAAAATAAGATATAGTAAAAATTAAATAACATGTAGACTTTGTAGAAAATACTAATTAAGATATGGATTTCTATCTTAATGTACTCCCACTATTTTCCTAGCGAATCATGTGACACCCTTGACGCGTGAGACGAACATCTCCGGTAGACTTCTAGTGGGGATCAGAATCCAATTGGTGTCTTAGTGCAATCTCAAGAGACTTGACCAACTACACTAAGCCCAAAAGATAGACAACTCTTGTCAATCACAACTCATTGTGATTCCCGTCATATTCGGCCTCTGAATCATCATGGTCTCGATTGCTCGACCAACTATGAAGTTCAGTTAAGTCATCACTATCATTACAAGATGAGTCTGATTCGATGTATATGCTCTCGACTGCTCGACCAAGTTATACCATATCCTCAGGCCACCGGTGACATATATATGTCATAGGCAAGAACTCGATCACGTAGATAGGTGTGCCTCGAGTGACTTGACAAACTCAATCTATGTCGTGATTCAATTTCTTTCTATAATGATGGAAGGCCATGTGGGTCAATCTTATTACTTCACCCTTACCGACTTAATATTATAATAGGAGGGGTTTTTGTTTTCTATCGGTCTCCTAATATGTCATGTCACACACATACATATTTAATATCTATTTATATCGCATGCAAATATATATATACATATATCTTGCAAATATATATATACATATATCTAGTAAGTGTATAACACATCACACAAGCAAGCCACACCGGATGATCATGAGCCGTCACCTAATATGATTAAACCCGAGCCAATGGACCTAATCACTCACAATATGATCTATGTGTGCATCGACGTATCTCCATGCCCTATGATTGTTGATCTCGTTATCATCAGTTACGTCAGATCGTTGCATCACTATGCGTCGTAATCTCCCACCATGACATCATGGGTCACATTGCCATCTCCACGCTCCCAACAAACCTCTCCGTGTAATTACAAATAATCACAGGCATGTAACCCCGAAAATAAATGAGAAAAGCAGAGGCTCGTAGGCCCCAACGACAATAATAATCATAATTACATACATCATAACACATGGCTCATGATCATTCATCCACATCATACATCACATGTACATTACATCATATGTAGGATTACTAGATATATAATAATTAATTATACTACTTAATTAATTATTTTTCTGAAAATCAAGACATGCTCAGAATTTTTAGAATTATCAAGGGTATTTTTATAATTCTGGATTAGAGGATAGTCCTTAGAATTTCCAAAATTATTGAGGGTATTTTAAAAATTCTGTACACGAGGACAATCCTCATAATTTCCCTAATTCAGAGGGGTATGATCATCATGTTCTCAAAAGATGACCTAGCCCTCTCCCTTACCCTCATCGCACCGCCACACCCACGCCCGCAGTGTTGGCATGGGCAGCCGCCTGCGGTGGCGTCGCCCCGGCACCGCGGTGGGCGGTGGCTTCTATTGGCGCTATCCCTCAGGAGCGGTGCCCTTGCGGCGGCACCGCGCAGACGCCACGCCCATAGGCGCCGCCCCTACAAGTGCCAACCATGCCCACGAGCGATCGCGCATGGTGGCGGTTGCCCCTGCAAGGGGCTTTGACCGTGGCCGGCCGCCCCCTTACATGGGGCCTTGGCGCCGGTTGCCTGTAGTCCGCCATGGGTGGACCGCATGGGGCCGGCCATGGTCCCTCCTCATTGCTGCTTTCACTGCAAAAACGTAGCTAGAATGCGTAGAACGATTCTACATGATTCAATCTCATTAACCAATCTTTTGCACGAAAACCTTGGATTTAATACCACTATTGGGAAACCTCAGCGGGTGCATGACATGTGTAGTAGAAATTAAAACATAAAACTGATTTTCCATGCAGATCAAATCATCATGTAAAAGATTAGGGTCGCGAGAAAAACTATAAAAACTGAAAAACCACGTTGTGTGAGAGATTAATTTTACCTAAGGAGATCATATATCCCTGTATTCTAGATCCGGATGGAGAAAATAAAGGACGTCAAGCATCCACACGATTTATCTCTGCAGCGAAACTCCTCCAATCTGATCTTGCAACTCTTGTACAGAGGGAGGGAGGAGAATCAAAGGTGGTGACTAAAGCTGCAACTTATTAACCATGAGTCTCTCCTTCTATTTATAGAGAGCCACTAAAAAACCCTAGGGCTCCTGCCTTAGTGGGTATTGGATCTCCATCCAATTACCCACTAACCTTACATTATTGTATCTCTATCTAATAATCTCCTTAGGTCTAATTGGGCCTTAATCAAGGAGCCCATCAGTATAGGGTCTCATCTAATGAGAATAGGGGCTAATTGGATCTCTACTCAATCCTCTATTCGCTGAAGCATCCACCATATGTGCGTGACCCTCTAGGCCCGATACTGAGCTGGTCGTGAGTCACTCCCATCAGAACTCCTTCTCATATAATGAATTATTATCTCCATAGTAATTCACTCAACTGATTGACTATGGATATACTAGGCCACTACGCCATAGTCCCCAGACGGTAAGGGGGATCGAATCCATCGGATCTGTTTGTCCACAATTATCATATATCTATATTCTCTCATTCAACTAATATCTCAAAGACCGTATATTGGATATGGTACTGTCATGTCACATACGGAATCCGTCATGTCTCGCTTTAATCAGATTCTCCCGGAGAACTCTTTCTCTCTCAATCCGAATGACCCTGGCAAAGGATTTGTCTAAGCAAGTACATATGGGATATACCTCTCATGATATCGAGAGTGGATGATCCTCTACTAACACTCAATTATATTGGTAAGGTTGGCTACCAATTTTGATAACCAATTGTACAAGATCTGAAACTTTCCAAACCTGTAAGTATGGTATCAAAGAAACGAGTACTCATACAAGGCATCCTTGATGTCTCAAATCTAAGACCAGATACATAACTGAGACTATGGAATCGATGTCTGACATTAGGTATCATTAACCATATAATATTCTATAAGCGGATCAATCACTGAACTCATTCTCCAATGAGTACCTATATTATATCTTTAGTGTCTCCACACAAGTGGCTATGAGACCAACTGCCTCCATCATATGGACGGGTATATAGTACACTGATCTGTCTTGTTATCTCGATGTCTCTCTCGAGTAATCTATGACGAGGATTATTTAGAATCTGTGTTTAAATGTGAATCGATCTCATTATCATGATCTCATTACGATCCAATTCCCATTGCACAGAACCAAGAAAATCACAATATATATGCTACATATAATGTGAGAATATGCCAATATTAATCATAAGCAAAAGGATCAGATAGCATGTCACACGTGCCATTACTCACGTGATTGGCTTGCATGGCACCTGCAACCAGCACTTGCAACTCTTACAGAGGGAGGGAGGAGAATAGGAGGAGGAGGCCAAGGTTGCAGCCTATCAACTATGAGTCTTTCCTCTTATTTATTAAGAGCTACCAAAACCTTAGGAGTCCTCTCTTAGTAGGTATTGGATCTTCATCCAATAACCCACAAACCTTGTATTATTAGATTTTTATATAATAATCTCCTTAGGCCTCTAATTGGGTCTTAAGGAGCACATCATCATAGGGTCGCATCTAATGAGAATAGGGGCTAATTGGTTCTCTATCCAATCCTCTATTTATTGAAGCATCTATGCATGTGTGTGACCCTCTAGGCCTGATACCGAGCTGGCCGTGAGTCGCTCCCATCAGAACTTCTTCTAATATAGTGAACTATTATCTCTATAATAATTCACTCGACTCATCGACTATGGAAGTACTAAGCCACTACGTTATAGTCCCTAGACGGTACAGGGGGATCAAATTCATTGGACCTGTCTGTTCATTGTTACCGTGTATTTATAATCTCTTATCCAAATAATATCCTAGAGATTGTATATTTGAGATGGTACTATTAGGTCATATACGAAATTAGTTTGTCTTACTCTAATCGAATTCTACCGGAGAACTCTTTCTCTCTCAATCTGAATGACCCTGGCCAAAGATCTATCTGAGCAAACACATATGGGATATTCCTCTCGTGATACCGAGAGTGGATGATCCTTTATTGATACTTAATTACCTTCGTAATATTAACTACCAATCCTGATAACTAAATATACCAAATCTAAAACTTTCCAAACCTGCAAGTCTGGCGTCAAAGAGAGGAGTACTCAAACAAGGCATACTTGGTATCTCAAGTTTAAGGACTAGATACATAACTGGGACTATGGAATTACTATATGACATTAGGTATCATTAACCATACAATATTCTATAAATAGATCAATCAGTGAACTTATTTTCTAATGAGCATCAGTCTGTTCGGTTATCTCGATGTCCCTCTTGTGTAGCCTATGACTGAGAATATTTAGGATCTATGTTTAAAGGTGAATCAATCTCATTATTATAATCTCATCACGATCTAATTCTCATTACACAGAACCAAAGACATCATAATATATATGCTATAGATAATATAATATGAGAATATGCTAATATTAATCATAAATAAAAATATCGTACAATTACATACCATCACTCACGTGATTGACTTGCAGGGCACCTGTAACCAGTAATCTCCCACGTAACCTAAAGCCAATAAATACAATCTGAGCCAACAGTTTCGTTAGTGGATCTGCAATGTTATCTTCGGATGAAACTCTTTACATTGCTATATCTTTATGGGTCATAATCGCTTTAATCTATTGGAACCTCCTCAGAACAATTCTAGTGAGACCTAGGTTCCTTTGCTATAGCTATCGCCCTGTCGCTGTCGTAGCATGTGGGAATCAACTTTACGCTACTTGGTATAACTCTTAAATCCCTGATGAACTTCTTCATCCACACCCCTTATTTTGTTGTTTCTATTGCAGCAATGTATTCTACCTCTATAGTCGAGTCAATAGTAGTATCTTGCTTGGAATTCGTCCAGCTTACTGCTCTTTTATTCATGGTGAAAATATACATTGAGTTTGACTTGCTAATATCTATTTCAGACTAAAAACTCGAGTCTGTGTGCCCTCAACCTAAAGGCTACCTCCTCTATATACCAGTAAAAGATCCTTTGTCCTTCTTAAATACTTAAAGATACACTTTAATGCCTTCAAGTGTTCCAAACCTGGATCCGCCTAATACATGCTTGTGACACTCAAAGCATGCACTATATCAGTCTTGGTACATAGCATAGCATACATGATAGACCCTATCACTGAGGCATATGGTATCCTATCTATATCTGCCCTTTCTTTAGGAGTCTTTGGGGATATACTCCTAGAAAGTGATATTTCATATTTCATTGATATTAAATCTCTCTTGGAATTCTCCGTGCCAAACATTTTGATAATGAAGTCTACGTACCTAGATTGGAACAAGCCAAACATCTTCTTGGATCTATCTCTATAGGTCCGAATTCCCAAAATATAGGATGCTTCCCTTAACTCTTTCATGGAGAAGTTTTTGGATAGCCAAACCTTTACCATGGAGAGCATTTCTACATCATTCATAATAATTAGGATGTCATTCACATACAATACTAAGAAGGTGATAGCGCTCTCACTTACCTTTCTGAACACACAAGGCTCATATTTATTCTTAACGAAGTCATAAGATCTGATTATCTCATCAAATCTTATGTTCCAACTTCGAGAAGCTTATTTTAATCCATAAATTGACCTGACTAACCTGTACACTTTATCTAGACCCTCTCTGGATATGAATCTCTTTGGCTATATCATATATACCTCCTCCTCGAGGAATATCATTTTGACATCCATCTACCAGATCTTATAGTCATAGTGTGCTGCAATGATCAAAAGAATTCTAATAGACTTAAGCATGACTACAAGTGAAAATGTTTCATCATAGTCAACTCCTTGTCTTTAATGATATCCTTTAGCTACTAGCATTGCCTTATAGGTCTCCACATTTCCATCTACTCTAATCTTCTTTTTAAAGATCCACTTGCACCCGATGGGTACAATACCCTCAGGTGCATCCACTAGGTTCCAAACCTTATTAGAGTACATAAAATCCACCTCAGAATTCATGGCTTCTTGCCACTTCCCGAAGTTTATACTCATAATAACCTTCTCGTAGGTCTGAGGATCAATATCCTAAGAGTCATCTCTACTGATATGTCCCACATATCTTTCAGGAAGGCGAAATACTTTGTTAGACCTGCACAAAGTTAGATCTTGTGTGTTAGATACCTAAACAAACTAACTCTGGAATGGTGCTTGAGCTAAGTTCTCCAACCTCACTTAATTCTATCTCTCTCCCACTATTTCTATTAATAATATATTTATTCTCAAGGAACATAGCTCTCTTAGTAATAAAGATCTTTCGGCCCTCGGGATGATAAAAATAATATCCACAAGTTTCCTTGAGGTATCTCACGAATGTACACCGTTTTATCTTTGATTCCAACTTATCGAGGTTGTGTCTTCTAACGTGGGCAGGACAGCCCCAAATCTTAACCATCTTAAGATCGAGCTTCTTTTATTTCTATATCTCATATGGTGTAGACACTAACAACTTTGACAAAACTCTGTTCAGAAGGTAAGCTACAGTCTCTATAGCATATCCCCAGAATGAGATGGGTAGGTCAACGAAACTCATCATGGATCATACCATATCTAACTGTGTGTGATTTCTTCTTTCTGAGACACCATTGAACTGTGGTGTATAAGGAGGTATCCATTGTGATAGAATCTCATTGTCCTTAAGAAAATGGGTGAACTCTATACTCAAGTACTATCCTCCTCAATCTGATCGAAGAGTCTTAATACTCTTTACAATTTGGATTCCACCTCATTCTTATATTTCCTAAATTTCTTAAAGGCCTCAGATTTGTAATTCATCAATTAGACGTGTTCATACTTAGAGAAATCATCAGTGAATGTAATGAAGTATGAGTAACTACATATAGCCATCACTATCGAGGTTGTGTCTTCTAACGTGGGCAGGACAGCCCCAAATCTTAACCATCTTAAGATCGAGCTTCTTTTATTTCTATATCTCATATGGTGTAGACACTAACAACTTTGACAAAACTCTGTTCAGAAGGTAAGCTACAGTCTCTATGGCATATCCCCAGAATGAGATGGGTAGGTCAACGAAACTCATCATGGATCGTATCATATCTAACTGTGTGTGATTTCTTCTTTCTGAGACACCATTGAACTGTGGTGTATAAGGAGGTATCCATTGTGATAGAATCTCATTGTCCTTAAGAAAATGGGTGAACTCTATACTCAAGTACTATCCTCCTCAATCTGATCGAAGAGTCTTAATACTCTTTACAATTTGGTTTCCACCTCATTCTTATATTTCCTAAATTTCATAAAGGCCTCAGATTTGTAATTCATCAATTAGACGTGTTCATACTTAGAGAAATCATCAGTGAATGTAATGAAGTATGAGTAACTACATATAGCCATCACTATGTATGAGTTCCAATAACTTAGTGGCTCTCTCTCTAGTTCCACTAAAAGGAGAGTTGGTCATCTTCTCACGAAGGCAAGGTTCACAAGATGCATATGACTCATAGTCAAATAGATCTAAGTATCAATCTTTCAGTAACTTTTGAATCCTTCCATCATGTGTATGACGTAGCCTACAATGTCATATGTATGCATTATTCACCTTATCTCTTTTCCTCTTAGACATATTTATATTCATAATATATGGAGAAGTGTCTAACACATATAAGTTATTTATCAATGTCCCTCTAGTGATGATCTCATCATCCATAATTATTGAACAACTATTGTTCTCAAAACTAATTTATATCTACTAATTATCAAACAAGAGATAAAAATAATATTTTTGATAATAGAGGAAACAAAATAGCATGCATCTAATGCAATGATACTCCATAATGTAGATGTAGGGTGACCTCTCCAATGGTAACTTTAGCAACTCTTGCTCTATTACCCATCTTAAGGTCCATCTCGCCTCTGGCCAATCTCCTAGGTCTTGCTAGAAACTAAAATGAATTGCAGAGATGATAAGTACTCCTGGTATCCAATACCCATGTGTTATCATAAAAATCTGACAAGTGGAGACTGATCATGAATATACCTGAAGCTTCTCCAAGCTTCTATTTCACCTTATATGTAAGGTAATTCCTATTCCAGTCCCATCTTGGCCGCAGTGGATGCACTGTCCTTTGTCCTTTGCTTGGTATTTCTTGGCAATCTTTATCTTACCCAGTCTTTCTTTTCCCTTACCCTTTTTAAGGGTCTTACTAATCTTCCTTTTCCTACTAGTCTCACAAATATAGAAAACTGGCTTCTCCTTCTTGATGGCACTCTCAGCTTCTCTCAACATATTGAGAAGCTCAGGGAGAGTTACATCAAACTTGCTCATATTAAAATTCATGATGAAGTGAAAAAAGGAATCTGGTAAGGACTAAAGTATAAGATCAATGCATAGGTTATCCTCCAGGACTATTCTCAGACCTGTGAGTTTCTCGATTCACTCTATCATCTTTAGGACATGGTTCTCAACCGATGTCCCTTATGTCATATTGTCTTGAAAGAGTCTCTTAGATATCTCATATCTTTTAGTTCTTTCATGTCTCTCAAATAGTTGGCAAAGATGAAGAAGGATAGAATATGCATCTATGCTCTCCTATTGCATCTATAACTCAGGAGTTATGGAGGCCAGCATATAACATTTGGTCAATATGGAATCATCTATATACTTCACATAACGAGCGATCTCATCCTCACTTGCCCCTTCTTCCGGTGTGGGCACAATTGTATCAAAGACGTATATGATTTTCTCCATCCTAAGAATAATTCTCAAATTACAAAGCCAATCCGTGTAGTTTGGACCAATAAGGCGGTTGACATCAAGTATGTCATCCAGGGGGTTTGTAAGCGATATGATTCTGACAAGCAAGATATAGCATAAATAAATAGCATACAAATTTTACAGAAAATACTAATTAAGATATAGACTTCTATCTTAATGTATTTCTACTAATTTCCCAGTGAATCACACGATACCCTCAACATGTGAGACGGAAGTCTCCGGCATACTCATAGTGGGGATCAGGATCTAATTAGCATCTTAGTGTAACTTTGAGAGACTCAACCAATTACACTAAGCCCAAAAGGTAGACAACTCTTGCCAATCACAACTCCTTATGATTCCCGTCATATTCGGCCTCCAAATCATTATGGTCTCGATTGTTTGACTAACTATGAAGTTTAGTTAAGTCATCACCATCATTATAAGATTAGTATGATTCGATGGTTATACTTTCGACTACTTGATCAAGTCATACCATGTCCTTATGTCACCGATGACATATTTATGTCATAGGCAAGAACTCTATCATGTAGATAGGTGAGTCTCAAGGGACTTGACTAACTCAAACTATGTTGTGATTCAATTTCTTCCTATAACGATGAAAGGCTATGTGGGTCAATCTTATTGCCTCATGCTTACCGACTTAATATTATTATAGGAGGGGTTTTTTATTTTGTATCGATCTCGTAATATGTTGTGTCACATATATACATATTTAATATATATCTACATCGCATGCATATATATATATATATATATATATATATATATATATATATAGTAGGTGTATAACACATCAAATATACAAGTCACATTGAACGATCATGAGCCATCACCTAATATGATTAAGCTTGAGCCAATGGGCCTAATCATTCATAATAGGATCTATGTGTGCATCAGTGCATCTCCATGTCCTGTGATCGTTGATATCGTCAGCATCGATTCCATCGGATCCTCATCGCATCACCATGCATCGTGATCTCCCGCCATGGCATCGTGGGTCCCATTGGCACCTCTACGCTCATGTCGTACCTCTTCATATAATTATAAATAATTATAGGTACATAGGCCCGACAATAAACGAGAAAAATAAAGGCTCGCAGACCCTAATAATAATAATCACAATTACACACATCACAACACATAGCTCATGATCATCCATCCACATCATACATCACATGTACATATCATATCATATGTAGGATTATTAGATATATAATAATTAATTAAATTATTTAATTAATTAGTTTTTAAAAATTAAGATATGCTGGAAATTTTTAAAATTATCAAGGGTATTTTTAGAATTCTAGATAAAAAGATAGTCCTTGGGATGTCTAAAATTGTTGAGGGTATTTTAAAAATTCTATATATAAGACAGGCCTTAGAATTTCTTAAATTTTGAGGGACAAGATCATCCTTTTTCACAAAAGATGTCCTAGCCCTCTTCCCTCACCCTCACTGTGCCGCCATCGCCGCCACTGCCCTTGTCCATCGACAGTTGCTATGCCAAGGGGTAGCTGCCACTATGGCCGGCGCCGCTGCCCCTACTGGCAACAACCCCTTGCGGGCTGGTCGCTCCTGCGGGCGTCGCACTGCAAGTGGTCGTGCCCACCGGTGGTTGCCACCCTTGCGTGCTAGTTGTAGTCGATCATCCCTTTGCAAGAGGCCTTAGCCATAGTTGGCTTCCCCTGTAGCTAGCCTGGCTATGAGTGGCCACCCTTGCAAGGTATCTGGCCATGGCTGACCACCCCTGCAAGGGGTCTGGCCATGGCTAGCTACCCCTCCTCACTGTGTTCACTGCAAAAATACAGCAAGAACGCGTAGAACGGTTCTACGTGGTTCAATCTCATCACACGTGGTTTAAAATCAATCTTTCACACAAAAATCTTAGCTCTGATACTACTGTTGGGAAACCTCAATGGGAGCATCACATGCGCAGCTAAAATCAAAAATAAAAAATTGATTTTTTATACAGATTAAATTGTCATGCAAAATATTGAGGTCTCGAGAAAATCGTAAAAATTGATAAAATCACATCATGTGATAGATTGATTACCTAAGGAGATCATATATCCCTGTATTTCCAGATGTGGATGGAGAGGAAGAAGGAGGTTAAGCGTCCTTCTCTCTAGTGGTATCCATGCGATGGATCTCTATAGCGAAACTCCTCCAATCTGATCTTGCAACTCTTACAGAGGGAGGGAGGAGAATAAGAGAGGGAGGACAAGACTACAGCCCATCAACCATGAGTCTCCCCTCCTATTTATAAAGAGCCACCAAAACCCTAGAGGTCTTCCTCCTTAGGCCTCTAATTAGGCCTTAAGCAAGGAGCCCATCATCATAGGGTCTCATCTAATAAGAATATAGGCTAATTGGATCTTCATCAAATCCTTTATTCACTGAAGCATCCACCGTATATGTGTGACCCTCTAGGCCCGATACCGAGATGGTCGTGAGTCGCTCCCATCAGAACTCCTTATGATATAGTGAATTATTATCCCTATAATAATTCACTTAACTCATCGACTATGAATGTACTAGGCCACTAAGCCATAGTCCCCAGATGGTATAGGGGGATTAAATCCATTAGACATACATGTCCGGAGTTACCATGTATCTATAATCTCTCATCCAACTAATATCTCAAAGATCGTATATTCGACATGGTACTGTCAGGTCACATATAAAATTAGTTTATCTTGCTCTAATCGGATTCTACTAGAGAACTCTTTCTCCCTCAATCCGAATGACCTTGGCTAGGGATTTGTCTGAGCAAGCACATACGGGATATTCCTCTTGTGATACGGAGAGTGGATGATCCTTTATTGACACTCAATTTCCTTCGTAAGGTTAACTACTAATCCTGATAACCAGTTGTACCAGATCTAGAACTTTCCAAACCTATAAGTCTAGTGTCAAAGAAAGGAGTACTCAAATAAGGCATCTTTGATGTCTCAAGTCTAAGGACAAGATACACAACTGGGACTATGAAATTGCTACATAACATTAGTTATCATTAACTATACAACATTTCATAAACGGATTAATCAGTGAACTCATTCTCTAATGAGCACCCGTACTATATCCATAGTGTCTCCATAAAAGTGGCTATGAGACTAGTCGCCTCCATCATATAGACATGTATATAGTACACCGATCTATCCGGTTATCTCAGTATCCCTCTCAGGTAGCCTATGAATAGGATTATTTATGATCTATATTTAAAAGTGAATCGATCTTATTATCGTGATCTCATCATGATCTGATTCTCATTATACAAAACCAAGAACATCGCAATATATATGATACAGATTATATAATGTTATAATGTGAGATTATGCCAATATTAATCATAAGCAAAAAGATCATACAAAGTGTCACATGTGTCATCACTCACATGATTGGCTTGCAGGGCACCTGTAACTAGCACCCAATGCCAATAGGTGCAACGATTGTAGCAGCACCATTGCTTGTGATGGCTATAACAACTACAATAATATCACTATGTGCGACAACTACAGCCACTGTTGCCTATAGCTGCTACAACAACTATGGCAGTTACAACAATGTAGCGATGACAAAATCTAATGGCCGTGAACGACATTATTGGACGTCGAAGGCCATTATACCCCATGGTTGCATGGCATCATCATGCACCACAACGATGGTGTGGTCATAAATTAGCTCACAACCACGTGTGGGCATGATGACACAACACAACATAGCGACATAGAGCTGCATGTGGGTGTAACGACATAGCGTGATGACAATGAGGTCTGTTTAACCACATGTGAATAGTTGCGCTCCTATGCATGACACATAAGTGGTGTAAAGCCGATGCACTATCGACATGACTCGTGCTTATGGGTGTGACGATGGTTGCAAAAGATAATTAGGGTTTTTGAGAAAAAAATATTTTTATCCCTCATAAATTTTAAAAATAATCTATATCTTTAAATTCAACTTTGAAAATTGTGCCCTTCATATATTAGATATTTTCATTATATATCTCACATAAAATTATAATTTTGCCCTTCAAAAATTAATTTTTTTAAATTATGTCCTCAATTATGAAATTAATAATTTAATTTATTTAAATCAAATATTTTGATTGGACTTAATCATGTTTCTATTTTGACTTATTCAGATTGGATCAATCAGGTTTTGATCGAATTCGATAAAAGTTAAATTTTGATTAATTTATTATTTTAATTAATATTAATTTTGACGAGCCTAATTGGGTGAATAGTTAGCCCAAATCTATGAGCACAATTTAAATAACTCAATTCTAGGGCTACCTAATTAAATAGGGTTTACTGGCCTAAGGATACTATGCAAAATTAAAAGAAATATAAATTATGATTTTCTTTTATAGGTTACTCATATGAAATATTTCTAAAATTCTACATGTAATAAATAAACATTTAATTATTATTCTTAAATATTTGTTTGGTTATTCACATGCATATCTTTAAATTATGAAATAAGATTTAATTTTTAGATATGATTTATGATTTATCATTATTATAATTATCAAATGAGTTTTTTTATGTTGGTTAATATTTAATAATTATTATCTTATTATTATGAAACTATTTTAGTATATTACATATTAAAAAATTAGTATATATTATTTGTAACTCATTTCTCTAAATTGTATTTAACTAATAGTTGTCAAAGTGGCTTGAGAAGATAGGCCTATAAGATATGAATTTTAATAAATATTTATTTTATATAATATTTTAAATTATATTTTAAATTATTTTATTTGTTTTAGCCTCTAAAGTAGTTTAGACTAATAACTTATAAATTTATATTTAAGAATTAATTTTAAATGATATTAAAAGATATATTCATAATGATATACATAATTAAGAAATTTAGATAATCATAAAAGAGTATCTATTTCAAATAATTATATAATAGGGTAGGATGATACTATTTTGGATATTCTTATAGTTTACAGTTGTATACCCAAATATAGTAATAATATATTCTATAGAGATGACATCAATCATCCATAAATAATTTTGTGTCGGTGCTATATATATTAATATTTTACCTAAAGGTAAAACAGAGATGATATTAATAGTTCAACATTTACCTAAAAATTTAAAATAGTAATAATATTTTATTTTATTATAATGATATTTTTATTATATTTTAATAAATATTTTTATATTTTAAATTTAAATTATTATAAATGATCGGAGTATTTATAATTTATACTATGTGTATTAGACCTTACTCAGACTAGTTGAAAGAATTACAAACATAACTAGTGAAAATTATACGAAATAAATAATTAAGATAAATAATTATAAAAAGTCTAAGAGACTCAAGTCTATATTAATTATTAAATATTATTTTAATCTATGATTAGAATATTGAAATATTTAAAGATTAATTTAAATTTATTGATAAATTATTAGTTGATATTTTAATGAAAGAACTAATTGAAATTTAGTATAATTGTCTCTAACAAATTCAAGATTATATCCTTAATATACATTACAAAGTTATAAACTCAAGAATATTGGGTATGAATACAATTTAGTTTTTATATAATTTATTTTTAATTTTCTTTTTCTTATTTGTTTTTTAAAATTTATTATTATAAAATTAAGGATAAGTGAAACTGAAATGAGCAGACCAATATATGTATTTAAAAATAAGTTAAAATATAAAAGACTTATAATATTTTGGATACTACTTGAGTAATAATAAAAAAATTTTAAAACATAAATCATCCGAGTTTTTAAATACAATATAAATTAAAAAAATTACGATAAAAGATAAAGATCATATAAAGATTAACTATAAAGTTTGGTTCATAAACAAAATAAATAAATCTAACTATATTTTAAATCAAATATTACTAAAATTATTTTTTAATATTTAATAGATTGATACTAACAACCTGTCTTAAACAATTAATACTGTAACTTTCTCCTCTTTTCCTTATTGTTTCATAAGACTATAATAATTGATGATTTAGGGAGATAGAGAATAGTTGTAATTTCTTTAGTATTCTTTCCTATACTATTACATAGCGTATTAGGTTTAGAATAGGTATTGTCTATTTATAGGTGAGAGTAGAGAGTCTATGATTGATTATTAGGAGAGTTACTTTCATCAAACATATCTCCTAAGATATCTTAATATAATAATTTAATATAAAATAATATATATCATTAGAAACTAATTAATATTATTATATATCTCATTCAACTATAAATTATCACGTAATCTTACAACAACCGGTCTTAAATAATGATTGAATCCTTCCTTCTCTAATGGCATGTTAGATGTTTCCGGAAGGATACATATATGTTGACGTTTTGGACGCTGTTCCATCTAACAAACGTGCAGCTTTCCAGAGAAGAAAGAACTCATGAAGACGAAAGGCAACATATAGCTTTCCAGAGAAGAAAGAACTCGTGAAGACTAAAGATCGTATGGCTTGCACTCAATGACTCTGATGCATCTGTCAACATCAACGTCAAACAACTGTGTTGATGTATGTTATTAGTTGTCATATGATTCGAAGTGTTTGGTATATTAAAATTAAAAATTCAAGTCGAAAAGAAGTCTTTAGCGATATAGAATTTTTAGGTTTAATGATCGAAAATTTAAAAGAAAAAATAATTTTACCCTTATAACAAAGGTATCATAATAAATATATTTTTTTGTTAAGCAAGACTTAATAAAAAAGTATGACCTTCAACATAGATAGTGATGGAGAAGCCTTTATTTTTCTAAATTTCTGATATATCTTTTTTAAATTATTCATACTAAGATTTTTGCTCTTAATATTTCGGTTTATTTTATATTTAATGATTTAATGATTAATAATTTAATTTGGATGATCAAAGTCATTAGTATGAGTGTCTATGCAATATAAATTTAAATATTTAATGAAGGGATATATATATATATATATATATATATATATATATATATCGGATGAAGACATATTCCAAAAATAAGAAGGTGTTTTTAGCATTTTAGATTTCTAATTATATAATAAAAATTGGAGACTGAATCTTAAAATATTCTTAATTAAAAAATAATATCTATATCATCTAAAAAAGAAGTATAATAAAAAATATCCAAGATTTATTTTACGATGGAGGCAATAAAAAAAATTATCCATAGTAAATGAGAAAATCGAGATATCTCTTACAATCAATCTTGTATTCGATGTCGTAAATTCATATTTCTTATGAACCATAAATCATGCATTCATGAATATGATCCATAATAGATTCATGATCCATAATAGTGACGACATCGTGTGATGGGTTCCTACCTTCCTACTTATTCTTACACAAAAAAAAAAAACAAGAGCATGCCATTGCACTTAAAATAAAGAGGTCCATTGAGTCCACTCCCTTGTATTGATCTTCGTATTTCATCAACCAGACATATACAATCTTCTCTTACAAAAGGCCAAAAAAAAAAAAAAGGAAAAAAAGAAAGGTTTTTAGCTATACTGAAAGAGTTGTATAAACCTTAAATCTGTATAAAGCATTATAAAATACCTTACGTGTAGCAATCTTGATCTTGATAAAATTATTTGTGTTGTCTATATTTATGAGAATGATGATCGATTATTATTTAAGAAGTTCACTAAATTTCATCGTATATAGGTTTGAGTAGTCGATCAGTGCATGCACTGTATAGTCGGTCGATTGGGGCTCTTCCTATGTTATTTTATCTTTGGATTCGAAGCTTTCTTCAAATGGTTTGTTGTTTTCATCCTCTACTAGTTTAATCACGAGGAGCCGGCATTTTTTGCAGCGATGTTCTCGGCTCCACGGTTCATTACAATGCCAATACAATCCCTTGACCGATCGTTCATGAAGCTCGTCTCTTATTAATTTTTTTGGTGTGGGGGCTCGGATGGTAGTAGAGGGGGTTGAAGGCTTCGGCATGGCTGGTCGGGGAGCGAACCTTGTCCTTTGTACTTCATGGTTCAATTGTTCTTCTTGGATTCTTAAAAAGGAAATTACTATCGTAAGATTGTATGGTTGTCGCGCCTTTACTTCTCAAATCTCCCGCTTTATACCCTTAATAAAAATCTATAAAAGTTACTTTTCAGACCAATTTATAGTTTGGTTAGATAAACATTCAAACCTTGTTTAGTCTTCATGTATTATCGAGGTTTACCGAATCTTCGCTAATTGTCTATTGATGTTGTCAAAATCGGTTGGTCCGAAGCGATTAAGTAGTCTTTCCTTGAATCGCTACCCTGTTGAATCTCGAATTTTGATGATGAAATCAATTGATAGATTATTGATCTAACAAGATTGTTAGAGTTTATTTATGTAGGATTAATTACGATAAAAGGATTATTACAATCAGGGTTGGCTAAGATTAAGTCCATGCATCGAGTCGATATGTTTGGGAACTAGCCAAAAATATGTCGGAAGCTCGTTAAGGGTATCGGGAGTTTGCTAGGATGGCGCAAGGGAGTTCGCTAAAAGAAGACCGAGACTCATCGGAGGATTATCGGGGGTAACCGAAAAGCTTGTCGAGTCGGGATGGTCTTGTAATAGATATTTTGATAATTATAATTATATTTAATTAAGTCATAATTAGCATCATACAGGTCTAACTATGACAGGATCAATGGAGTTACAACCAGATGATAAGCCAAGATAAAGCCTAGGCATCAGTCTAAGTTCGGATGATGCAGTGGGATATCGCCGAAAGTTTCCTAGGAGATTCGCCGAAGGAATCGGGAAGCTCACTGGGAACGCGAAGTGAGATCGTTGAAAAGAAGATCGGAGGACTTACCGCAAGATTACCGGAGGTTGCCAGAGTATGTGGGAGTTAGATCTTAATTAGGTTTAATTGGTCATTAAGTATTAGAATTATTGAGTCATAGTTAGAAGTTAGAGTCCTAATTGAGTTTAATTTGGAAGGAATCCAAATCAACTCAATGAGGCAACCGGATCCACTACTCGGTTTGGTTGAGCTCAATCAGTTGACAAAAGAGCTGGTCAACGTAAAAGTTAAGCTGGAATTCGAAAAGTAGAGGGAACCACTTTTGTGAAAATTTCAACGGATAAACCATCGGTGAGCGGTGGTTGGACCACCCATATCATAGAATCCGAACGACGGGCAATAGCTTTCGGTGGGTAAACAGCCTAGGTGGTAGGTGAATTACCCGTACCACAGAATTGGGCAATGGCCAGCTGCTGACGATGGGTCAATCGCCCGTATCCAAATTTTTCGGATACGATTGGATTTTGGCTCTAATTTTAAAGCCAATTTAAGGCTTATAAATACCCTAAGTTTTCTTACATTCAGAATAACACTTTTGGGGGATTATATTCTAAGAAAATATTGTGTGAGAATTGTAAGAAAAAGAAAAGGAGTAAGGGAGAGAGCTTATAATTGTAAATTTAGTCTCCTTTGTAAGCTTAAGTGTAAGGGTTTGATCTTCACCCAAAGAAGATCAGTAGTGGATACCGGTGTGCCTCAAGAAGGAGGACTCAGAAGTGGATGTAGGCCGTTAGCGCCGAACTACTATAAAATTATAAGTGTTTTATACTTGCGTTGCTTGAATGTTATTGAATTGATGCTTCCAACTTAACTAAACTGCTTGCAAGTAAGACGATAAGTTTTTTTCCTCAAACGTGATTATCTTTCTGGCTTCCTTAACAACTTACTTTTAATCACTCTCTTATTTTGTTAAAAACGAAAAGCTTCATATTTCCTATTCTATCTTATTTGAAAAGTTTTTGTTTTAGAAAAAAAATTTAGTTTACACTAATTCACCCCCCCTCCTCTTAGTACTAATTGATCCTAACATTACCAAAAGAGACCTCTACGGGTGTGCTCATACCAATTAAACTATTGAATAGCATCTCCCTTGAGATGGATGGTAGCAATCTCCACCCTTGTAGCATCCACGGTTCGGTAGAATAAAAAATAGTGTTTCGCATAGGCGAACCATCCGATCGGGTCTCCTTCTTCCCATCTAGGGAAGTCAACCTTCATACATGAAGTGTTTAGGTTAGGGATGATGTGACCATGCTCTTGAGGATCATCTCGCTGGTCTGAAGTTTCTCCTTACTACGATTTCTTTAGGCTAGGTGGTCGGCCCATGTTGAATTTGGGGAAAAGGGATCACATCTTCTCCTCCATATGACTTTCAATGGCTTTGAACTTGGCATTGATGGCCTCCTCTGATGCCATGGTATATGCCTCTAGATCTGTAATATTGAGATTTTTCTTTTGTTGTTGAGTTAGTGGCATGAGAATTTTTGGAGATGTGATGGCTGGTTGGATGGGTGGATCGGTTTAGATGAGAGTAGGCTATGGTTTAGGGCTAATTTGGATGGATGTTTGGGATCAATTTAGAGTGTGCTTTAGGGTTTTTGCATATGAGAGAAAGAAAGTCCAAAAACCCACAAAAGATAGCATCAAATCCTATAGAATTCTACGAAGAAAGGTGCTATGATATGCTATCCTGCCGAATAGATTTTACGTAGGAGAAATAATAAATCCTCGATGTAAATTCAAGAAAAAATTCAAGGAAAATATGTATAAATACTCAAATTAGATTTGGTCAATATCAGGAAAAATTTTGATAGAGTAACAGTATGAAAATAGGGTAAAAGAGGAAAGGCAGATCCTTCATTGTAAAATTCTAGTATTGCGTAATGACAAAAGAAGTCACAATAAAACCGGTTCTAGAAGAATTTTTTTTCAGATATCAATCTTTAATGAAAGCTAAGTTTATCTAGGGAATTATGTAAAAATTTCGGTAAAAAAGGAGGAGTAATAACTGCTTTTAAGCAGTAAATATACGATTGAAAATTTTTGCAGCATTTCGTATTTGCAATAACGATAATGTTTGCGTCGGATGAAATTTGTAATGAATAAAATATAAAAAAATTCTTCAACATGTAAGGTAAAAGATCTTGTAGTATTAAAAAGATGTTGGTAATGAAAATATACCATATTTCTAAATCAAACGTAAGGGGCAGCGGCAGATTGATTTAATCTACGGTTGGGGTGGAAGGTGGAGGTGCGTGTTGTAGCAATTGTGAGAATTGCTTGGGAAGGTGGAGGTGGCAAAGATGACTACAGAGCAGTAGAAACGTGGCTCTGATACCAGATGATAGAACCCCATAAGAAGCCCTATAGATTTTGATCGCTGAGGAGTTTTAACCCTTGGAACGCCGTAGGGGTTTCTCCCTCCTAAAACTCGACACAAGACTGGATAAAAGATTAATATTACTTGGTAAAAGAGAGTGGATGACTATATTATTATATAAAATTCTAAATCCTAGCCAAGGGGTGCTTGTTTAAGTAAAATTACCCCTTCTATAATCAACCTAAGCATGGGGAAACCCTAGCCGACTAGCCTAGTAATGGGGGCGGTGGCCACTAAGCCCTAAGACCCAAATCTAAACCCTAACCACACTTCTTTATAGGATAAAAGTGGCTAGATGAGGTTTTATTACAATCTCACAGGGTTTTTGTAATGCATATAATTTTATAATTATTGATATTTAGTATTATCTTATTAGAAATAATCATGATATATCTTTAAATTTTATTAACACTAAGCATTAATTAGCATATATTTTTTACTAAACCATTAAATAAAGATCAATTTGACATTATTATAAGAGAGCTAGGAATACTAAATCATCAAAATGTATGATTTGCTTTATTACTACTCTTGTTTAAAATCTACATAAAATGAATTAAATTACATGGATAACTCTAAATTTTTTCTTGGATTTTAGAATCTATAAGATTGAGTCCTATTTTTGTGATATAATATTTTTCACTCCCCTCCCTTGTTTCTACTTCTTTCTTATTTATAAAAAATAAAAAAAATATTCATGAGAAAATTATATTTTTATCCTCTTTTACTAAGGGGGAGAAATGAAGTATTAAACATTTAATCAATATTTATTTTGAGTTTATGTATCTTGAAATTACTTGCTCATTATTTCATCTTTTTTTGTTGATGACAAAGGGGGAGAAATAGTGTATTGATGATACAAATATGAAAAATGATACATATATAACAAAGGGGAAGAAATAGCATATTGATGAAAAATGATAAACTGAAACATTTCTTCTTTTTAAAGAGAAAAAAATTTAAATTAATTGTATGACTAATGCATGAATTTTAAAATTATTGAAATATTCTTGAAAATTTAATGATTCATGATTTAATAGGTTGAAATTAATGTTATATCATTCATGATTTGATGATTTTTGAGATATTTGAAATTAATGATATGTCATTTCAAAATTTGATAAATGGATGTTATAATACTTGAATTCAAGAGTATTTGGTTCTCTTGAATTTATGTTTTCCTTATTTGGATTATGGTATGGATTTAGGAGAGTAAAATTTAACTCCAGTTATCAATTGATTGTTATCATAAAAAAGGGAGAGATTGTTGAATCTCATATTTTGATGGTGAAATCAATTGATAGGTTGTTGATTTAACATATGTGTTAGAGATTATTAATGTAAGATTAATTACAATAGATAAAAAAAATTACAATAAGATGTGAGCCAGAGTCAAGTCCGAATATTGGGCCAAGGTTTGGACGATGCAGTGAGAACTCATCGAGAGAGTCGCATAAAGCTTGCCGAAGATATCGATGGCTTGTTAGGAGTTCGTCGAGAGCTCGTCGAAGATGATTGGGAGCTTGCCAGGAAAGCGTCGGGAGTCCCTCAGAAGAAGACCAAGAGACTCATCGGAAGATCATCGGGAGTTACTGAAACGCTCGTCGGGAGTTAGGATGGTCTTGTTGGACTTGATGGTCATAATAGTTATAATTAATTAATCATAGTTAGCATCAATTATGTTTGAGTCATCCTTGAGTTAGATTTGGAAGAAATCCAAATTAACACAAGTGAGACAAACCAGGTCCACACTTGGGTTTGGATTGAGCTCATGTTGAGCTCAATTGGTTGACCTAGAAATGGGTCAACTAAAGGCACAAGTCGGGATTAAAAAATGGAGGAAAATAATTTTTTGGGATTCCTAGCGGTTGTATCATTGGTGGATGATAGTTGTACCACTCAGGTTAATAGTTGTACCACTGTCACCCTGTTTTTTGGGTAGCTTTTGGTAATAGTACCACCGACGCTTGTGGTGGTACCCCCTGTACTTAGATTTTTCGGATACGTTTGAATTTTTTGTTCCAATTTCTAAAGCTAATTGGTATCTATACTAGTATGCTAAAATTGTGCAATTAAAAGAAAAAGGGTAAGGGAGTTTGAAAAAGAGTTGTAATCTTTGTAAAGTCTCCGTTGTGAGTTGTAATCTTTGTAAGTCTCCGTTGTGAGTTGTACTAGTAAAAGTTTGTAAGGTTCCTATTCTGAGCTTATGAAAAGGAGAGTAAGAGATGTAAGAGTTTAGTTTTCACCCAAAGAAGATTGATAGTGGACAGCAGTTGACCTCGGAGAAGAGGACTCGGAGAGTGGACATAGGCAAGTTGTGGCCAAACCACTATAAATCTGTGAACTCTCTACTCTTATCTTGTTTATTACTTTTAATAGCTCTTAACTAGTTTAAAGAAATACACGTGCATCATTTTATGACTTTATGTTAGATCGTTTGTTTATTCATTTCTAACGAAATCCAAGAAATGCTTATGATCTTTCTTCTTTATTTTAAGCAAGTTTTCGAATTGAGGATTTTCACACTTATAATAATTCACCCTCCCTCCTCTCTTAGTATCAATTGATTCTAACAGAGGCAACGTCTTCTCCTCGTTTGTGACATTTGATGAGAGAGGCAATGTCTTCCCCTCTCTATTCTTCTTTCTTCTCCCATGCTACGGCTAGGCCAATACCACCTTTCTTCAGCAAGCATTGACAGTTAAAATTAATCGTTATCGACCTATTTCAGAAAGTAACAGGGGGAAACAACCCCAATTGATGGTATCACCTAATAACGATCAACCAATTAAATATGGTTGATTGGTCTAAAGGTACCATGCAAAATTAAAAGAAATATAAATTATGATTTTCTTTAATAGATTTCTTATATGAAATATTGAGAAAATTTTATATGTGATAAATAAAATGTTAATTATTATTCCTGAATATTTATTTGATTATTCACATGCATATCTTTAAATTATGAAATAATATCTATTTTTATATGATTTATGATTCATCATTATTATAATTATCATATGAGTTATTTATGTTGATTAATATTTAAATTTTATTATTTTATTATTATAAAACTATTTTAGCATATAGTAGATTAAAAGATTTTGCTGAATATTATTTGTAACTCATAATTTAATTAATAGGTGGTCTAGGATGCAGGCTTATGAGATATAAATGTTAATAAATATTTATTTTTATATGATATTTTAAATTATATTTATTGGTCTTATAGTCTCTAAATTTGGTTATATCAATAACTTATAAAATTATATTAAGAATTAATCTTAAATAATATTAAAAATAATATTCATAACAACACATATAATTAAAAAAATTAGATAATCCGAAATGATGATCTATTTCAAATAATCATATGATAGGGTAAGATGATATTATTTTGGATATCTTTGTAGTTGAGGATTGTATACCCAATACTATTCCATATGGATGATTTCAATCGTTCATAAATAATTTTATGTAAATATTAGATATGTCAATATTTCACCCAATGATAAAATAGATATGATATCAATTGTTTAACATTTACCTCAAAATATTAATATTATATTATTTTATTACAATGATACTTTTTTCATTATATTATAATAAATATCCTTATTTTTAATTAAATTAATATAAATAATATAATTATTTATAATTTATACTAGGTGTGTTAGGCCTTAAAAGAATAATAAACATAATTATTAAAATTATATGAAATAAATAATTAAGATATTATGATAATTATTAATAATAATTAAATTTCATTATAATCTATGATTAGTATACTACAATATTTAAAGATTAATTTAAATTTATTGATAAATTATTAATTGATATTTTAATAAAAAATTAACTAAAATTCAGTATAATAATATTTGAAGAATTCACGATTATATCTTTAATATATCTGACTATGTTACAAGCTAAAAAATATTAGGTATGAACATAATTAAATTTTTTATATAATTTATAAAAGTAAAATTTGTCTTCCACATTTGCTTAGTCTTGGGCGCGCGCTGGCCATGAGAATACTTTTAAGTTGAAGAAATAAAAAAATAATAATAAAAGGAGTCCCGAGAGTCAGTCAGACATTGATTCTTTTACGTCAGTCAAATATTTTTTTAATATTTAGTAGATTGATACAAACAGCAACTCTTAAACAATGATTGAATCCTTCTCTAATGACGTATTATTAGATGTTTCCGAAGGATATATATATATATATATATATATGTTGACGTTTTGGAAGCTGTTCCATCCACAACAAATGTGCAGTTTCCCAGAGAAGAAATAACTCATGAAGCTTAAATGACTGTGTGTTGATTCAAACTACTTGGTATATTAAAATAAAAAATTCAAGTGCTTAAAGAAGTATTTAGCGAAATAGAATTTTTAGGTTTAATGATCGAAAATTTAATAGAAAAAATAATTTTACCCTTCTAAGAAAGGTATCATAATAAACAATTTTTTTGTTAAGCAAGACTTAATAAAAAAGTATGATCTTCAAAATAGATAGTTATGGAGAAGCCTTTATTTTTCTAAAATGACTGATAGATAGTGATGGACAAGCCTTCATTTATCGTCAAATAACTGTGTTGACTGCATGTCACGGCACTTAAAACAAAGAGGTCCACTGAATCCACTCCCTTACATTGACCTTCATATTTCATCAACGAGACATTGCTCAGTCAATACAATCTTCGCTTACACCAAAAAAGAAAAAGTGTTTAAAAGCTATAGCGAAAGAGTTGTCTAAACAATAATCTCTAAAGCATCATAAAATGCCATGTTAATGTTTTGAAGTAATGCTGTAGGCGAGTCAAATTTATTAGTTGTGCTGTAGAGCATCCAAAATGCTTTCAGAGTCGTCAAGTGTAGCTGCTTCCATAATTTTGGAACGCTGTTATGTTCATCACCGAAGAAAAGCTCAACAAATTCCTGCCCTTTCTTCTCAAGAATGTGCCTTATGTAGTCAATCGAATCTTCGATACTTGCATCTGCGTTCTCTTTCATATACAGTGGTACCATGTTAAACTTCCCATGCTCCAATTCTCGCTGAAATGGAAATTTACTTGTCAACAAGTATTGTCAAATTCAACAAATACGATACATCAATTGGATGAGTCACTATCTATCACCTGGTAACTCTGGCTGTCATTCAATAAACGAGCGCAGAACATTGCCAACTTAGTTATTTTGCTGTAACGGGATTTTATGCTGTCCTTTGGAACTCCTGAACATGCCAAGCAACATGCAGGAAGAGTCATTACTTGTATGGCTACAGATGTCGTGGCGACTTCCAGGTATTCATCGATTGAAGGTGCATGTTTACTACTACTCCACTTGAATTCCTTCAGCCATGAGTCGAACACATCACGCCACTTCATATTATTTGCAGATCACCATGTCAGTGAGAACCCAAATTATTCTTTGTGGATGTCGATGGAGAAAAAAAAAAAAAAAAGAAAGATCAAACGTTTACCATGTCGTGAAGAGCACCTTTCACACCATTATCATACTGACTGAATGACTTGAAAGCTATATCACGTAAAAGTCCGTCGAGTGCATCAAAAATTACTTTGGCGTCGCCCCACAAGTTTTCTCCTTTCCACCTATCGAATGTAATGGTTTTAGGATATACACTGATAACACGAAAACATTTGGAGAGGTTAAGCGTAGTACCTATGCACAGCTTGAGTTAGACATTCCAGTTCATTTAGAGAACCTTTCTCGTCGAAGAAATCATCTGCAATGGTGACCATGATCGCACACTTTGCGACTATCTTCCGTAGATCGGAATGTAGAGGAAGACATGTCGGAACGGTGGCTAGAAAGTAACAATATGTTGTCTTCTCTCGGCCAAATCCCATTTTAGACAGCCCTGATTCTTCGGACCACCTACTCATATTATTATTCAATGAAAGAGAAACACCGTTTAGATCATATCTGGATACTGTCACTTTAACCTCCAACATGAAGTGTATAATATTATTTATTACCTCTTGAGTTCCTCAAGTTCATTTTTGTAAAGTGATTGGCGGTTTAAGAAGCTTTTAATTGCTAATTTGATGACGAACGGGGAACATGAAAGCCTGCGGTTTGCACAGGTTTGACGTTACTAATTGTTTTGTAGAATTCAAAATCCACTTCTTGCAAAAATCGTGAAAGATAAAAGTGCTTCGAGCATTACTGACTTCAAACATATATAAATTACCTGCAAGTGTTGGTCTTTCCGATCCACGATATATAGCCTTTACTTCTCTCTATGTACATGCGATGCTCAAGATGGTCCATTCGAGCGAGCCATGGGAGTTCCATTTCATGCTCAATCTGTCAAAATTGTGACCAGCATCAATATTACTTGTTAAGTTAAAGCATCAATTCTGCATGGGAGTTAAAGCTTTACTTGTTAAGTTATTATACAGTTTCATTATTATTATTATTATTATTACTAACATAGGTTTTCTAATGATCATGAAGGTATGATCCAAGGATATCTTTATTACCAATTTATTAACTATGCATGCGGTGCAAAAGAAGAAAAATCTTTATAAAGGGTAAGTGATGACTCTATATATATTTTTTTTAATTAAGATAGTGATGAAGGTAGGTTTAGATATAGTAACTTACGATGATTTACGAACTAAGTTATGATTTTTAAAAAATTGATCGAACGAGATAACGAATGCCCAATCTTTATTAAATGTGTCTTGTGTTCCATTAGACTTAAATTGAGATATTATTAACAAATGAACAAATATATATATATATATATATATATGAAAAATTATTAATGATATTGTACCTCTTTCTCAAAACCGGTCAAGTTGGCATTGTTGCCTCGTAAATGCAAACACTTCTGCAATACTTTTACGGCAAAAACTTTGGCATTGTTAAGCTCAACTTCCTCGGGGAACATAAAGTGTGTTGCTCTGTGGACACCAGCCATGGCTCCTAAGAATTCGGTGTAGTTTTCAATGATATGCGTGAGCACATCTTTCTCATCCATAAACCAACAAAACTTCCCTACATACAACCGAAGATTTTAAGTTAGATGAATCATTAATTGCAACAACTGTGCATAGCACAATCTACTTACTATAAAATTGAGATTGTGGTAGCTAAATTTTACTTGGTGTTACACGATATCCATGCGCCCTTAAAAGAGTAAAGGCTAAGGAGTCTCTATATATATATTGTGATATCTCATAATTCTTGTAATCTTCTCGTTGTTGCTTAGCCCAATTCCTGCACGTCGAAAACAGAGCTGAAGTAATTTGTTTCCCAAGAGCAAGAAATGAAAATAAAATTGATGCAAAAAGAGAGAGAGAGAGAGAGAGAGAGAGAGAGAGAGAGAGAGAAATATAAGGTGTCTTTGACATAATTGTCCTTGAGTAGGTGCATGAAGCATCATTCTTCGCACTCTAGCTTTTAAACCGATCTATTTGTCTACAATATTATCTAACAATCTTGATAGGTGGAGTTATGTAGTGGCATGACATAGGAATTAACGTCATTTAAATCTATAACAGAGGCAGCAAATTAGTGGAATTTGGATCTTCAGTTTGAGTGGTATCATATACTCATCCTTCATAGGTGGAGAAGCTCACCATTTTTAGAGAGAGAGAGAGAGAGAGAGAGAGAGAGAGAGAGAGAGAGGTCACTTCGAAAACATTGATCAAAACCCATTGATGTATTATATAAGTAGAAGTTTTTCTTGCCAAGAAAAGATTGTGAACAAAAGACCCATTGAACTGTAGAACATGCAACTGAAATGTCTTTGTATGGGCATTAGACTAGGGAGGAGCTAAAACTAATGTGATCTATAGATCATGGTTGGCTTATTATAAGAAAACTTTCATTTACATGCTAGAAAAAGATTTTGTTATCTCCAATAATAAGATACTTGGAACAAGGCAAGAGTCTTTCTGCATTTTACTCTCGATGGCTCTTCAAATCTGATAAAATTACAAATTAGTAAAAGGCCTTCAAAAGTTTTGAAAATAGGGGAGAAAGACAGATAAAAACCTCACAAAAAAAAAAAAAAGAAAAAGAAAATAATTTGTGTGCAGGAGAAATTCTAGGTCACCTTAACTTGTCTCAGTGTTAGATAAGAAGTAACGTCAGAGAGTACATGAATTAGACGTACCATCCAACATTGGCCACCATGCAAAAGTAATTGCAGTAGCTGTGGATATAGATATATATCTGATAGTAATTAACATCCAGTTGCAGAAGCCAGACACAAAGCCGTACCTGTACGTATGGTCCATAACGCCTCGTATATCTTCTGCAAAATGCTCACCACACCCCAACCTCCTCAAATATTCCACCAGACACAGCTTTATGAGATCTTCGTCCACAGGAAACACGCAAGGAACTGTTTACTCCACACCAATTCTACCTTTTAGAATATGCATCCATCTAACTCGAAATAGACTATTAGTTAGGGGACTTACCCACGTTACTGCATCGTTTCGTCACTGTCTGCAGGTACTCCAAGCAATTCCTATCGCCTGTAATCATGAAAGCACAAGCGGTTGCGGAAGGAGAGTGGAAGAGCGAGCCGTCTTCCATCTGAAGCCTAAGAATCACTTCATGATTTGGCCTGCTGCTTATTGGCAGGGCCTCAAGGAACGACGCCAGCGGGGGGTGGCGATCGTTGCCGGAAGACTTTTCCCTGCCGTATCATAGTAGAATTCACTTGTTTATGAGCAAGAAAACACAGTCGCAGCCTTGCGCGGCTAATATAGACTACCATGACCGACCCTTACATCGCCAATATGGTTTCTCTTCTGTTGAAGACGTTGTTCACTGCTGGCATGCTGCCGCCATCGGGAAGAACAGCTAGGCCTTTGGCCAGTGCCAGCTCAAGCATGCCAGGGAAGACGATGGAGAACCACCGAGGGATGCCACCGCGATGCTCCATCAGAAGTTTCACCATGTTTGCACGAAGAAATCCTAATCCTAATAAAAAATGGAAGCGTATGTCAACACGTACATTATGCTAATCCAAGATCAGAGATGTGAACATCATGTGCATCTTAGGAAGGAAATATGAACATCCCTTGCAACCCCAGCTGCAC
This sequence comes from Ensete glaucum, assembly GCA_021527575.1. Classification (NCBI taxonomy): domain Eukaryota; kingdom Viridiplantae; phylum Streptophyta; class Magnoliopsida; order Zingiberales; family Musaceae; genus Ensete; species Ensete glaucum. The sequence continues at coordinate 40,833,462 of CM038552.1, forward strand.
CATAACAAATCCTTAAAGATCTACCACATGCCATTTAGATCAACATTAACTTTGTCAAAATCTATCAGAGAATTTGACTCAAAGAACCAGATTTAGGAGGTCTAGACTCCAAGCTGCTTTCAGTCCTTGAAGCAAATTAAGAATTCAACTGCCAGCTCAAAGAAAGAAAGCTTCACTCTCCGAATATTGAGTACCCATTCTACAAAGTGATGGTTATGTTGTAATCTCCGATTACTATGTGATTTGTGGAGCTTGTGCATATTTATGTTAAAAGAACTATCATAGTGTACACTAAATCGTGCTTGTTAAAATACCCTACATATGTGTCCGATGTATGATTTGTGGAGCTGCTGCTATTTTGGAAAGATTAAAATCTCTCGTTCGGGTGTCGACTCCGCAGGTTCTATCGAAACTGACTCCTTACTGATAGCATAATACAGTGATGAGGCCATCGTAGGGTAGGGCTTCCTTTCTTTGAATCAGATGTTGCTTTCCGATGCATATAGTGCAATACTTTCGTTTCACTTTTCTGTGCAAGAAATAAAATGGCACTTAGGTACCTGTGCTCAGCTAGATAGCTCCTAGGTTTTGTTATCCATCCAAGCATAACCGGTTTATAAGTATAGCTACAGAATTAATTGTTTGCGTTTGATTTGTCTTCGTGGTCTTTTTTTCAACCAATTCAAATAGCGAAATGTATCTACATATAATTAATGTCCATGTTGTATTTTCTTTATAGTCCAAACTCTGCCGATGTTGTTCCATTCTCTCAGTGGCTCCACAGAGTAGAAGTTGGAGGTTCCATAACAGCTCTTATCATTTTGGAGAATCAGTTCATATGAATATACCGCATAGTTTCCACTAGAAATGAAATCAAACCGTAATTTTTTATTATTTGGTTTGTATAATGATTATAAAAAACTTGAGTTTATCTAAAGAAACATTAATATGTAAAGCTTTGTACACCAAACCAATGAAAAAAAAATGTAGATACTGAAGGTGGTCTAGTATGCCAGTTTTACCTTTCTCGATATTTGAATGGCCGGTGTCCCATGCGTTAAGTGCAACAACACAAGCGAGGGTGGAGGTGAGAGAGTGCATGGGGGTGCCGAGCTCCCCCCAGTGCCCTTCCTCTCTCTGGTGGCGGAGTATCCACTCCAGGCACCGGGGAAACATGGGACGATGAGGAGACTGAGGACCGGCAACCATGGCCACCCATGCAGTTTCGTAGGGCGACGGTGGCAGGAAGGAGAGCATGTCAGCTGAGGGGGAGAACATCTCCTCCTTAATCCTTTCAACAAGGTAAGAAATAGACTCATCCATCTCCTAAACAGTGAATGGATCGGTACATGTTCGAGCTGAGGAGCTCGAGGAGGCTCTATTTATAGAAGCAACTCACAGCGCGCAAAAACATCGATCGAGCAGTTGATGATACACGTTTGTTCATATCATCTGTTATGGGTGAACTTTGTGTGTCGATGAATGATGATTGGCCATAGATCGATTTGGTGTCATTTTCTGTCAATGTCACTTTAGACAAATTGAAGTATAGCTTTGCAACAGGTCGAGATAACGTGAAAAACGAACACCGGCTGCTGGTTTCTCAACTGTGGAACACGCTGCTGTGTACCTCTCTGCAAGCTCGTTTCATTGTTTGTATGAAAGAAGGGCGATGGCCTCGACTTTTCAACAAGAGTTATGTCATGTACAACATTGCTCTTTAAATAAATGCTATCATGCGACAACTTATTATATTTGTAAAATATCTTTAATAAATCAAGTAAATTGCTCTTTACGTGATATAAACATTTTTTTCTAAAGGAAATAATACTAATTGCCACAACAACAAAAAAACAAAAAAAATCCATTCCGAAGAACCACAATTGGACATAACGATGGTTTAATTGATGATTTGACCGCCAACCAACCAGATTGGCGCTAGTCCACCCTTTCTTTCTCCGCAGCTGCCCTTTCACTCTCTCAATTTGTACAACATTCCATGGGAACTTAAGGTTTGGAACACTATGCATCTCACTTCTGGCTCGCTGTACCTGCCAAGCTTCGATGCGAGCGACGATGAATTAATTAAGTTTGAATCACGAAGCCAGGATGAAGAAGCAATCATCGATCAATCCTTGTGGGATTTGTGGAACAAACATTTTATGCCACCCCCAGTTGTGTCACTCACTCTTACGTTATTCCAAGTCAAAATAATGAATTAACGGACATACAAACCCGACAAGTCACAACAATGTTTCTTTCTTATTTGGAATACTGTTAGGTTTCAACTTTGAGTGGCACTATCATCTATTAATCGATATTTTTTTGATAAATCGGACCAAATCAAATAACCATACCTATAATGAACTCAAAAAAATAACGGACATAAAAAACCTGACAAGTTACGACCATGTTTCTCTACTAGGAAATCTTTAATTCCATATTAGAAAGGATATTACAAGTTCTCAACTTTGAGTTCTCCACTATCATCTACCAATCGATATTTATCATTATTTATTTGAATCAAATTGAATCAAATAATTGGACCCAAAAAAATTAGATCATTAATTAATATGATTCAATTATTAGATCGGATATGTTGAGAAAAAAAAAAAATCGAATGAACTGACTGACCCAATCAATATTTAGATAACTCACCCATTTGAACCAACCACGACGTTACATCAAATCGATCCTATTTTATAAGATAATAAAAGATTATTTAAATATACTTAACTAAATAATTTGTGTAAGAAGACGTTTACATCAATCATGAAATTAGGATCCACGTGAGAAATCAATTAAAATTAATCCAATTTACTGTAATCATCATCAATGTTTATGTGTTTTTTATCACTTTCTATACAGTTTACTAAAATTAACTATAATATTTTAGATTTTAACTATGTATAATTTTAAATTATTTAATATAGTTAACAAAGTGCTAATAATTATTTACCAAGTATTATTGCAAGGGTTGGCAGGATGCCAAGTCTGCCCATTGGATTTCAAGGATTTGTGGCTGAAATTTTGATCCCTATACTTGTTGACTAAAGTATTCCTAGATTTACAATGCTAATAAAGCATCGTGTCTCACGTAATTATGCAATCTAAATAATGTGTCGATTAGAGAAGGTAAACATCAATCCGTCCATCGATAATTAAAGATTTTATATTCTATGATTTTTAAATTTTTTATGATAATTAATTATTATAAATCAATCCAAACTTTAACCATTGGATATTTAAACATGGTTCTAAGATGATTAATATTTTTTTTACTTTTTTAAAATTTTTATGATAATTAATTATCAAAGTTAGGGATTTTTAAAATATGATATGTGATCAAGTGTATGTAATTTGGTCAATCTTCACTGAACCAACTAAAACTTCCAGCAGACTAACTAGCCATGTTTCTAAGATAATTAACATTTTTTTAATCAAATTTTATAATAATTAATTACTAAAACTATAGTTTTTTTTTTAATAGGGTGTGTGATCAAGTATAACTCAGTTAAATTCAAATATAACTTAGTCAATTTTCACGAGACCAATTCAAAATTCGATAGAATCACTAGGTCTTGATTGAAGATGATTGGTACCTTTTTTTATTTTTTAAAATATCATAATTCGTTATCAAAATTAGAGTTTTTTAATCTGAGGGACTAGCGATAGCTTCCACGAGCAACGCCACCCATCCCCCTTAAGCTACAGGCCTACTACTAGAAGGAGCGAGGAACCTGTAAGCAGCTTTGGTAGAAACAATCTCTCTAATATTTGACTTCCAAAACCAACAATCCTCATATATAGTCCTAAGAGACAAATCCTCTCGGCCAACTTCTCCCCCCCCCCCCCAAAGGAAGCGTGTTTGTTACTTATCTATATTCCACCTGCCATTTCTCATGAATTCAGACAAGACAGCAAACTCAAGCAGAAACTGAAGAGGAATTGAACAAATCCATACATCGACCAAAACTCGAATCGAAGAACCATCACCCATACTTTTATAGAAACCTTCAACAAGAGCAACAAAAGCTTTTAAGCAAAAAAAAAAAAGTCTCCAACTCCAAGTCCACCATATTTCACCTTCATCTACACCCAAAGGCTATCGAGACTATTCATATTAAGGTTTCTAATTTCATATCATATCAATATACTGAGCTATCATGCGTCACGCTTATATTTATATTTATATTTTATATTTATATAATATAAAAATAAAAAAGATAACATATTTATTATATATAAAAATATAAAAAATTTGCTGCGTTGATGAAGTCACCCCCCTCTTCTCCTCCTCATCTTAAACAAGAGGAAGAATACGGTCTTCTCCTAGTCTGTCGTAGAGTACAAGTAATCTTAGTAACATGAAGATCATTTACACCCAATCCTCCCTTCTCCCTAGGGAGAGTAATCGTATCCAAGACAATCAAATGCAACCCTCTAAATTGACTCCAATTGGCCTACGTAAAATTTATAATATGCTGTAATAACTCATTAAGAACCATATAAGGCATTCACGTAATACTCAAATAATGCAAAGAAATAGAATTCAAAGTAGAATTAATCAATACAATCCTACCTGCTTGAGATAATAGGGATCCTTGCTAATGCCCAAGTCGGTCTATCACCAACTACACAAGACTCTTGACTTTAGTCTTATTAAATTTCAGATTTTGATGATGAAATCAATTGATGGTTTGTTGATCTAACATGTGTATTAAAGAAACTAATGTAGGGTTAACTACAATGGAGGAAAGGGATTATAACCTGATATTGGGCCAGAATCAATTTCGGGCATTAGGCCAAGGTTTAAATGATGCATTGGGAGCTCGTCGGGAGTTCGCTAGGAGTTCGCTAAAGAGATCGAGAAGCTCACTAGGAACACGCTAGGAGATCACCAGAAGAAAATCATAAGATTTGCCGAAAGATTGCAAGAGGTTACCGGATTGCCGGGGGTTAGGTCGATTATTGAAATTGATGGTCTTGTATGGTTGTAATCAAGTGAGTTGTAGTTAGATTTCAGCCCTAATTGAGTTAATTTTGGAAGGAATCCAGACTAACGCAAGTGAGGTAAACCAAGTCCATGTTTGGGTTTGGGTTGAGCTCATTTGGTTGACTTGGAAATGGATCAACTAAAGGTATAAGTCGGGAATATAATAGTGTAGGAAACACTTTTCCGGGATTCCCAATGGTAGTACCGTCAGTGGATGGTGGTTGTACTGCCCAGGTCAATGGTCATACCATCCAGGTCAGTGATCGTACTACCATCACCCTATTTTTAGGGCAGCTTTAGATGATAGTATTGTCGGCGTCGGTGGTAGTACCACTCGTATCCGAATTTTTCGAATACATTTGAATTTTTAACTTTATTTTCTGAAGCTAATTTGGGTTTATAAATACTCTAAATCTTCTTGCATTAAGCATAAAAAATTAGGAAACTGAGAAAAAAGGTGTGCTAAAAGTATGAAAAAAAAAAGAAATGACGCAAGGAAGTGAGCAAGAAAGCATTGTAATTCTTGTAAAGGTTTCCCTTTTGAGTTGTAAGTGAAATATTTATAAGGTTTCTCTCCTGAATATGAAAATGAGAGTGAGAAGTGTAAGGGTTTAGTCTTCACCCGAAGAAGATCAGTAATGGATACCGGCGGGCCTTGATGAAGAGGACTTGGGAAGTGGATGTAGGCCAAGTTGTGGCCGAACCACTATAAACTGTCAGGTTTTCTCGCTTTATTTAATTCCAGTATTCATTAGCTAAATCAAAATTTTTCGATCTTAAGTTTGATTCGCTCACGTATTCAGATTCTAAGAAACGCTTCTGATTTTCTATTTTACTTTAAGTTAAAGTTTTCTTAACCAAAGTTTTTAACTCGCACTAATTTACCCGCCCCCACCCCCCTCTTCGCTCATCCCTCTTAGTGCTAATTGATCCTAACAATTGGTATCAGAGCGAGGTTCTACTCATTGGACTACTACTCAAGTGAGTAAATGGCTTCGTTTGACATGAACGAGGGACATTCCATTGTACGTCCTCCCATATTTAATAGGACGGATTACACATATTGAAAAATAAGGATTCATATTTTTTTTATCTTTATGGATTTTGATTTATGGCACATCGTTGAGAATGATTTTGAAAAGTCTTCAAAACCAATGAATGAATGGAATAATTTGAAAAAGAAGGTTTTTTCTTTAAATGTAAAAAAATGAATAATTTATTTTATGCTCTCGATAAAAATGAGTTTAATCAAGTTTCTGTTTGTGAAACTGCTCACGAGATTTGACACATACTTGAAATCACATATAAAGGCACTAGTAGAGTTAAAGAGTCTAAAATTAATTTTTTAATACATAGTTATAAATTATTTCAAATAAAACCAAGTGAGACTATTGTAGATATGTACACTTAGTTCACGAATGTCGTCATTGGTTTAAGTAAAAGTTTTTCTAATTTTAAACTTATTAGCAAGATATTAAGATTTATTCCAAAAAGTTGGGATCCTAAAGTAACTGCAATTCAAGAAGCTAAAGATCTAAATAATTTTCCTCTTGAAGAACCTATTAGATCACTTATGACTTCTGAACTGAGCTATAAAGTTCATGACGACTTGAAGAATCCCTTCCAAAGAACAAGAAGGACTTGGCACTGAGAACTACAGATGACTCATCAAGTAAAACATCGAGTGATGAGGACAATGACATTGTACTATTGTCAAAAAAAATAAAAAAATCTACCAAAAAATAAAAATCATAAAAATAAAAATAAACCAAAAAGGGACATCATTATATGTTTTGAATGCAAGAAGCCAGGATATTTGAAGCATCCACAATTAAAGCAGAAGACATCATATAAGAAGAAGGCTTCTCGATAACTTGGGATGACTCAAGCTCATCGGATGAAGAAGACCATACTGAGGAAGAGATTGTGAACTATGCTCTCATGACCATCCATGACGGGATAAGCGAGTCTTTTGTTATCTCTTTTACTGAATTACTGAATATTTTTTATGAGCTTTATGATAAATTTAAAAAAATAGTAAGTCATATACTCTACCTAAAAAAGATCATGATTCACTAGTTAGTAAATTTGAAAAAATACATGTAGCGTTACCATCACATAGTTTATGTATAAAATGTGAAACTTTAAAAGAACTTAGAAAGGAAAATATTATATTACAACAAACATTATAAAATAATTAAAATTAAAAATAAATCCCTAAATTACAAATAAAGGCTATGTTCATAAGGAAAGAAGGTATATGCTTTATGAGCAATACTCAACAAAATTCAACTAACTTCATTAAAGGACCCATTCTAAACTTGTCACCAAAAAATAACTGTAACCTTTGTGATAGGTTAGGACATATAGCTTACAAGTGTTCATTTATAAAGTATAGTCTACATAAATTAATTTGGATTCCTAACGGAACCATAAACAACTAAAAACCTCTAGTTAAATTAGGTAGAGCTCTTCATAAGGGACCAAAGTAAAAAAAGGTACATAAATTAAAATCATCTTTTTTATAGGTTTGTCTCCAAACTAAGGCTAGGAATACCAAGTAGTACCTTCGATAGTGGATGCTCAAGACACATGATTGGAGATCCAACTTATTTTTCTAAACTCACTAGCCTAAATGAAGGAGTTATCACCTTGAGAGACAATAACAAAGGAAAAATCATTGGGAAAGTAACTATAGATAACAAATCAAGCCTTCTGATTAAAGATGTACTATTAGTTGATGGTTTGAAACATAACCTACTTAGTATTAGCCAATTATGTGATAAATAATATATTATTAAATTTAAATATAATGCTTGTATAATTAAAATATCACACAAAAATAAATTTTTAATTACCTTAAGAAATAATAATGTGTATACTATTGATATTGAAAATTTTTATGATGAAACATGCTTTCCGTCTTTCAAGGATGATGCTTGGATTTGACATAGGAGACTAAGTTATGCTAGCATAAAATTACTAAACTAAATCTCAACTAAAGATAGTAAGAGGATTACTAGTCTTAAATTCCTTAAAGATAAAATATGTGATGCTTGTCAAATAGGAAATCAAATAAAAAGTGGCTTTAAGTCAAAAAATAAGATAAACATACCTAGGCCACTGCAATTAATCCATATGAATTTATTTGGACCAATTGATACTACAAGTTTGGGAGGAGCAAATATGTCTTTATCTTAATATACAATTATAGTATATATATTTAGACTTATTTCTTGGTACATAAAAGTAATTTTTTAAATATTTTCAAATTTTAATAAATTTTTTAAATATAAAAAAAGGTTTTATGATTTTGTCAATACGTATTGATTATGTTGGTGAATTTCAAAATAATAAGTTTCAAAATTTTTGTGAGTCAAATAGGTATATCCACAACTTCTCTACTCCTAAAAATCCACAATAAAATGGAGTAGTAGAAAGAAAAAATATGAGCTTACAAAAAATGGCTAGAACCATGTTAAACGAACATAACTTACCCAAATATTTTTGGGCCGAAGCCATTAATACGGTATGCTATGTTTTGAATAGGGTTCTTGTAAGACCATTACTCTTGTTTGGTTATAAGACTGTTAACTCCTTATGAACCATGGAATGGTAAAAAACATAATATTTTTTATTTTAAAGTATTTGATTGTAAATATTTTATTTTGAATGAAAAAGATGCCTTAGAAAAATTTGATACAAAATTTTATTAAGGGATTTTTCTCGGTTATTCTTCTATTTCAAAAGCTTATCGTTTACTCAATAAAAGAACTTTAGTAATTAAATAATCTATTTATGCTATTTTAAATGAGATTTTTGAACCTAAGAAAATTTATTTCGATGATGAATTTGATTTTGGTACTTTGAATTTAAATGATAATCCTCCTAAAAGCAACTTGGATGAATCTACTTCCAAATATTTACTCAAGGAATGAAAGTATGTAAATGCTCATCCTAAGGAGCTTATAATAGAAGATACATCAAGAAGTGTTTAAACCCATTTTTCTTTCAAAAATTTTTGTGCTAATGCCACTTTTTTTTTCAAGTTAAAACAAAATGCATTGATGAAGCCCTAAGAGATGACTCTTGGATCATTGCAATGCATGAAGAGTTAAATCAGTTTGAGAGAAATAAGCTATGAGATCTTGTTCCTAGACCTAGTGACCATTCAGTGATTGATACTAAATGAGTCTTTAGAAACAATTAAGATGAAAATGATATCATGATTATAAACAAGGCTAGATTAGTGGCTAAATATTTCAACTAAAAAGAAGAGATTGATTATAAATAAATCTTTGCTCCGTTGGCTAAACTTAAAGTCATAATGATGCTCTTTACCTTTGCATCTTTTAAAGATTTTAAGTTATTTTAAATAGATGTTAAAATTGATTTTCTTAATAATTTTATTTCCAAGAAGTGTATGTTGAACAACCCCCTAGTTTTAGTATTTTTTTCAATCATGTTTTCAAACTTTCTAAAGCTCTTTATAGATTGAAATAAGCTCCTCGGCATGAAAGACTTAGTTTTTTTTCTTATTTTGAATAATTTTTTGAAATACAAGGTTGATACCATATTATTTTTTAAGTATTTTAAAAATAACTTTCTTGTTATTCAAAATTATGTTGATGATATAATTTTTGATTCAATAAATGAATCTTATGTGAATCTTTTGCCAAAAGTATAAGCAAAAAATTTGAGATGAACCTAATGGGTGAATTAATTTTTTTTTCTTAGGGTTGCAAAGAAAACAATTAAATGAGTGTATCTTTATTAATCAAACTAAATATACCTTAGACTTGATAAAATATTTTGGTATGAAAAATGCTAAGACCATAAACACAATCATGAATACTTCTATAAAATTAGACTTAGATAATGAGAGAGAAAATTTTGATCAAAGAACTTATAGATGAATGATAGGTAACTTATTATATTTAATTGCTACTCGACCGAATATAATGTTTGGTGTTGGATTGTGTGTAAGATTTCAATTCAATCCTAAACTTTTACTTTAAGGTAGTTAAATGAATATTTAGATATTTAAAAGGAACCTCTAACTTTTGTTTATAGTATCATAAATCTGAAGACTTTGATTTACTTATTTATGCGAATGACAATTTTGGAGTGTGTAGAATAGATAGAAAAAGTACTATCGGGACATGTCAATTTTTAGGGCATGCTCTTATTTCTTGGTCTTCTAAGAAATAAAATTTGATTACTTTATCTACAGTTGAAGTTGAATATATTACAGCTAGTGCATGTTGTGCACAGGTTATTTGGATGAAAGACACCACAGAAGATTATGAAATTCATTTAAAAAATATCTCTATAAAATGTGACAACACTAGTACAATATGCTTAACTAAAAATCTTGTTCAACACTCAAGAACTAAACATATTGATATTATGCATCACTTAATTAGAGATTATATGAATAATCATGACATATATTTTAAATTTATTGATACTAAGTATCAATTAGTAGACATTTTCACTAAGCCATTAAATGAAGAGCAATTTGACTTTATTAAAAGAGAGTTAGGAATGCTAAACCATCAAATTCATGATTTGCTACTTTTACTTGAAATTTACGTAAGATGAATTTAATTGCATGAGTAGCTATTAATTCTTATGGATTTCTTAGTTCTTTTGTAGCTCTCTTTCAAAATGATTATCCTTGAAATCGATATTACAAGAATGGGATTGGAATTTTTTTATGATGAAATTTATTTTTTTTACAAGAATTATTTTGATTCATGAATCTTGATGTTTACAAAAAAAATATATTACATGAACTTTTATGATACTTGATATGAGATCTTTTTTGTATCATCCTAAAAAATTATTTTGATTCATGGATTTTTTTATTCTTCAATAATGCACTAAATTTTTTAGATATATAATCAATATTTTACAAATAAGTCGACAAAAAAATTTTACAAATGCGAAGAAATTTGACACATGATGAGATTATGCGTCTTAAAATTATTTACTTAATATTTTATCTTTTTGTTAAAATTACATATTGATGATATACGTAGAAAATTGATAAAATGATATATCTCTTTTTTATTGATAAACAAAGCGCGAGAAATGATTGATAACTGAAAAGAGAGATTTTCAAATTATTGTATAAAATTTGAATGTAATGTTGTATACTTAGAATATATTTAATGATTGATGTCTTAAGAATTTTTTTTTGATATATTATTTCTGAAATTGATAAATGAATGTGATGTTGCATCCTTTTATGAAAATTGTTTGAAATATTATATCATGATACTTGAATTCAAGAGTGGTTGGTTCTTTTGAATTTAAGCTTACTCTATTTAGATTATAGTATGGACATAGGAGGAGTTAAGGTTAACTCCTGTCATCAATTGGTTGTCATCATCAAAAAGGGGATACTGTTGAATCTCGGATTCTGATGATGAAATCAATTGATAATTTGTTAATCTAACATATGTGTTAGAGAAAGTAATACAGGGTTAACTACGATGTAGAAAACGAATTACAACCTAATGTTGGGTCAAAATCAAGTTTGGGCATCGCTGGCAGTTCGCTAAAGGAGTCGAGAAGCTCATTGAGAACAAGCCGAGAGATCACCGGAAGAAAACCATAAGACTTACTAGAAGATTGTCAGAGGTTGTCGGGGATTAGGTCGATTGTTGAACTTGATGGTCTTGTATGGTTGTAATCAAGTGAGGCGTAGTTAGGTTTAAGTTATAATTGAGTTAATTTTGGAAGGAATCCAAATTAACTAAAGTGAGGCAAATCGGGTCATTTGGTTGACCTGGAAATGGGTCAACTGAAGATACAAGTTGGGAATATAAAAGTGTAGGAAACACTTTTCCAGGATTCTCGAGTACTGTCAGTGGGCAAGGGTTGTATTGCCCAGGTCGACAGTTGTGCCACCATCGCCCTATTTTAAGGGTAGCTTTTGGTGGTAGTACCACTTGTACCTAAATTTTTTAGATATGTTTAAATTTTTTACTCTATTTTCTAAAGCCAATTGGGGTCTATAATACCCCAAGTCTTCTTGCATAAAACTAAGAAAAAAAGTGTGCTAAAGTGTACAAGAAAAAGAAATGGGGGAAGTGAGTGAGCAAGAAAGTGTTGTAATCATTGTAAAGGTCTCCCTTATGAGTTGTAAGTGAAATAATTATAAGGTTCCTCTCCTTAGCCTATGAAAAGGAGCGTAAAGTATAAGGATTTGGTCTTCACTTGAAGAAGATCAGTAGTGGACATCAACGAGCCTCGATGAAGACGACTCAAGAAGTGGACGTAGGCCAAGTTATGGCCGAACCACTATAAATTATGAGTTTTTCTCTCTTTGTTTAATTTCAGCATTCATTAGTTAAATCAAAATATTTTGATATTAAGTTTCATTACCTCACGTATTAAAATTCCAAAAAATACTTCCAATTTATGATTTTACTTTCAGTGAAAGTTTTCGATCCTAGTGTAAATCCTAAAAAGTCTTAGGAAAAATTAAAAGGCATAAGGATACCTAGATATTTGAACCCCCCTCTTAGTGTCAATCCTAAAATATCTTGCAAATTATTTTAGGGGCAATAAGGATATAATTATTTTATGTACAATAAGGATACCTAGATATTTGAACCAAAACTCTTCCCCTCCCTTCTCCGTATCAATCCTAAAAAGTCCTATAAATTATTTTAGGGGCAATAAGGATACCTAGATATTTGAACCAAGACTTCTCCGTTTAACTCTAAAGCCATCACACATATCACTGTTAACCTTCCTAGGAAATAAAATATCAGGTTTAGAGACATTAAATTTCAAATTCACTATCAATTCAAAAGGCTTAAGGATATGAAGAAAAGTATGATAAAAATGAGGATTGGTACAAAAGCACAATAAAATATCATCAACATACATCAAATAAGACACCTTACATATCCACTTAAAAGAGAAAGGGGTGATAAGGCCTTTATCACATGCATGTTGAATTAAAAAAGATAGGAGCTAGGACACAAAAAATTATAAATAAGGTGAGATTGGGTCCACACAACAAATTCCCCCATCAGCCTTAAATAAATAAATGGGTTGGTTGACCATTGATTAAACATGCATAAGAAGGAGATAAAATATAAGTATATACCTAAGAGATAATTTCTATGGAAATGGCCAATTGCAAGGTGTGAAAAATAACCATCCAAGAGACCTTATCATAAACCTTTTCAAGATCTAGCTTACAAGTAATAAAGGGATTCATACCTTTATAATTGAACAAAGAATGATAAATATCATAAGCAATTATAATATTATGATGAATCGAGTACCTAGGGATAAAAGCAGTTTATTCATAATAAATGAGAGAATCCAAATAAGACTCCAGAACTTTAGTAAGGATACAATAATTAAAATTACATAAATAAATAGGCTGAAAGTTCTTGATATCTCTAGGAGTTCTAATCTTAGGAATAAAAATAATAAAGTTCTTCATTCACTCATCAAGAAGGATAACAAAATCATATAAATATTAAAAGGTCTGAACAAAAGAATCATATATGATATCCAAAGAAAAGTGATGTAACTCTATCATAAGCTCATCCGGACCTTAGGATTTCCTCAATCCTAACGATACAAGAGCATCCCACATCTTACACTTTCTAAAAGACCAAGTCAAATGATAAATCATCCTCCTTAAATAGGCCCCAAATGGGTGAAATTGGAAACTCATGCATCTAACGAGTATGGCTCATTCCCAAACTCTAGGGGTTTAAGCAAAATAAATAAATAAATTCATTTCTAATGATGATAGGATCAATGATGATGATGGAAGATCCAAAAAAAAAAAAAAATGATATATAAAATTATTCCTCCTATAGATAGAGATCAAAGCTTGATAGTTCTAGTATTAGAATAGTCCATTGTGATCCACTTACTTTAAACTATATCCTCCTTGACCTCACTGTATTCAGCTAGGACTAGTGGAACTTAAACAAGGAGGGAGGCTTGTGATGACCCACCACATTTAAATGGTGGGATAATTATCAAAGATAACTCTAGGGAGGTGCTTGATGATAGATCTACCAAAACACTTTGTGATTGGCAAACCCCTTTTCTAACCGAACAAGGATGCGGTCACTACCCCTACCGTTATTATACTAGGTAAATCTAGGACCTACAAAACTCAGATCAGATAAAGTGAATAAAAAAGAAATCGATTTAAATTACTAACCATAGAATAGAATATAAAAGAAAAAAAATTACTTACTTTATATGTTATAGATTGAACTATAACATATAAAACTTGAGAATGGATAGATAATATGTGAGTTCTAATAATAGAGGAGTTCCACAATAATGCTATATACCTTAAGCCGCTTTCATTGGAAATAATAGTTCAATCACCCAGGAATGTCCCAAGCATCTAGCACTTTCCAACAAAGAGTTCAATCGCTTAGGAAAGCCCCCATCATTACACTTGCTCCTCCTTCGAGTGCATCTTCTACAAAAACATAAGACAAATCCGAAGAACACGAACATTGTATAGAATGTAGTTAGTAACAAGTCTTCTTCGTAATCTTTGATAATTCTAACTATGCATATTTAGAAGAATAAGAAAAGAAAAAGGTAGGAACTTTTCGATAGAGAGAACATGATTGAGAGAAGATACCCCTTATTGCGGGGATCACATACCATAATCCCGCCCATGTGAAGGTCTTAGCCACACCATTAAGGCACTAACTTGATCTTTCACTTCTGGCCATCCCCACACTTGTTCCTGGGTACGAGCAGAAGAATAAGGTCCTTCATCCACATCAACTGCTCGACAAGTAGTAGGAGAAGAAGGGAGAGGCATGTTGTTAAAAAGAATCTATGTTGCGGCTTTTATATCACCGAAACTATCTACACCGCCCGCCTACGAAGAAGTCTCTGTCACCACTATAGGAACAAGGAAGATTTCTAGAGAAGAGATGGATGACTCTTAGAGGGGGCCCTAATCTCCTCATCTGATTCATTAGTCCTAACAGCTGAACCGGTTATGCCAGACCATGGACCCACAGTTGTCCCCATCGTAGGTTCAACTAGAATATAGTTGGCTCCACCACACCTTGTTGGACTTGTGCTTGCCTCCATAAGTAGGAGGCTCAAGACTGTTCTTAAGCATCTTTGAGCGCATTGGGCTTGTACATAGATTCACAAACAAGGTAGAGCCGAGTATCGTAACGAGCACCTCCAAACCATCCATACACCATGTCATTAACACCCTCGCTCAGTATTAATAACTTTGAGCCCTAAAATATTTACGTGTTTCCCACATGAGGTAATCAATGTAGATGTCGATGTTGTGTGGCAACCCCTTTTGCCAAATCCCTCACCTCTGCACCTTGATCCAAGGTCCATAAACCTCTTATTCCACTAGCTATCGACCATCTTTTCCAAGAGCTAAGCTGACAGTCTATTAGTTCCTGAATGGGTTACCCCTGTTCCTAGGGATGTCAAATCTCGTGGGAGTGCCACCAAACCTGTTCTTTAACTTAGATGGTCAATCGACTGATCGCTATGAAAGCACACATAAGGGATATTCTTATACGAAAGCACTTGAAAAAAAGATCCACATTCAAGTACATGCATCCACATTCAAATTCTTACAAGTAAACATCCACATTCAAATTTGAAGAACCTTTCATCGATCTTAATCGGATGGCCAAGCACATGCATGATAACCAGTAAAATAATCCATATTCCATTATTAGAAAGGTAAACTGAGAAGTTGAATTAAGGTTTCAATCCAATGGTTGAAGTGTTATAAATTGTTCAAATTAAAAAGAAAAAAAGTGTTTTCTTTTATTTTGGTAGTTATTTTTTAAAGGTTGTATCTTTTGAGAAAATAGTTATTTTTCAAAAGTTGTGTCTTTTGAGAAAATAGTTAATTTTAAAAGGTTGTGTTTTTTGAGAAAATATCTATAAATAGATATTTGAGGGTAAATTACAAAACAAGTGAAAAACTCTTTTATGCTTTTCTTCTTTACTCTCCAAGTGATTGAGTTCTCCAATTCCTCTCTGAAGATTCTTTATTGTTTGCTCAATATAGATCTTCTAAAGGCTTGTCATATCCACTAAAACTATTTGCATCAAACCCATAACAATCTTATTGAGAAGAGGGTGCAAATATCGTTTTTAGGAAAGTGTTTATACACGTTTCAAGCCTAAATATCTTTCCTAAAGTATTCTTGATCTTGTGTTTGTTTTTTGTTTCCATAGTGTTTTTTATCCTCTTCTTTTGTCGTATCCTTTTTTCCCAACAATCTAAAAACGATAATTTGTGAGTTTATACAAATTCACTATGGAGGCTACAAACACCATCAAATTATTGAATCAAGATTTTGTTCGTTTGGATCGTTTTGATGGAACGAATTTTTCCCGTTGGCAAGACAAGATGAAGTTCATGTTGACTGCTTTGAAGATCTTCTATGTGCTTGATCCAAATCTTCAAACAATTCCTGATCCAACCGACGATGACACCAATGAAGTCAAGGCTGAACAAAACAAAAGAAATGAGGATGAAGTCATGTGTAGAAGACACATTCTCAATGCTCTTTCGGACCAGCTTTATGATCTTTATACGGTGGAACCATCTGCAAAAGCAATTTGGAATGCTTTGGAATTCAAATATCATGCCGAGGAAGAAGGTACAAAGAAATTTTTAATTTCTACATATTTTGATTACAAATTTGTGTTAAATCAAAGATGACGAAGAAACCTTTCAAAAGTGTTGAAAGATATACTATTTTATTAGATTTAATACATTCTAATATATGTGAATTAAATGGCATATTAACGAGAGGAGGTAATAGATATTTTATTACTTTTATAGATGATATGTCTAGATTCACATATGTGTACTTATTGAAACATAAAAATGATGCTTTTAATGCTTTTTAGGCATATAAAGCAGAAGTTGAAAATCAATTGGGGAAGAAAATTAAAGCTTTAAGAAGTGATAGAGGAGGAGAATACTTTCCTAATGAATTTAACTTATTTTGTGAACAACATGGCATAATTCATGAATGTTCAGCACCTAGAACACCTGAGCAAAATGGATTAGTAGAAAGAAAAATAGAACTTATCTAGAGATGATTAATGCTATGTTGTTGCATGCTAAATTATCTTATAATTTGTGGGGAGAAGCTTTATTGGCTGCATGTCATATCTTAAATAGAATTCCCTCTAAAAAGAATAAGATCTCTCCATATGAGTTATGGAAAGGAAGACACCCTAACATTGGTTATTTTAAAGTGTGGGGGTGTCTTGCATATTGTAAGAATAATGATCCTCAAAGGACAAAATTGGGACCTAGAGGAATCAAATGTGCATTTATAGGCTATGCCTCAAATAGCAAAGCATATAGACTTCTTAATTTGGAGTCTAATATCATAATAGAATCTCGAGATGTGGAGTTCTTTGAACATTTATTGACTTCTAGTAATAATGTTCATCCTCCAACTAGTGAAGAGTCACTAATGGAGAAATCTCAAAAGGTTGGTGAGCAACCTAAAATTCCTTTGATTGGACATCAATCAAGTTCACAAGAGGTTGGAGAGCAATCTTATGAATTAAGGAGAAGCACTCGTGTACGAAAAGCAAAAACATTAAGATCGGATGAGATTGATTCTCAAAGTATTTCTTTTTACCTTGTAGAAGGAACTAATGAGAGAGTATTAAAAACAATTCCTCTTGTTTTACAAGTGGAAGATGATCCTAAAACATTTAAAGAAGCTATGACTTCTCGTGATGCTGCTTTTTGGAAAGATGCTATTAATGATGAGATGGATTCTATTATGTCAAACCAAACTTGGGAACTTGTCGATTTACCTTTTGCCTCAAAACCTATTAGTTGTAGATGGATATTTTGTAGGAAGTATCATACAAATGGTACTCTCCAAACATTCAAAGCAAGGTTAGTTGCTAAAGGATTTCGACAAAAGGAAGGAATACATTATTTTGACACATATGCTCCTGTGGCTAGGATCACATATATTAGAATTATTTTTGCTTTAGCATCAATTTTTGATCTTTATGTTCATCAAATGGATGTCAAAACGACATTTCTAAACGGAGACCTCGATGAGGAGGTATATATGGAACAACCCGAAGGTTTTGTTTTACCGGGAAATGAACATAAAGTGTGTAAACTTATTAAGTCATTGTATGGTTTAAAGCAGGCTCCAAAACAATGGCATGAGAAATTTGATGCAAATAATTCTTTCTAACGGATTTGTTCATAATATTGCAGATAAATGTGTTTATCTCAAAACTTGTGATGGCTATATGGTGACAGTTTACCTTTATGTTGATGATATGCTAATAGTGAGCAACAACATGAAAGGTATTGTAGAAACAAAGAGGTTTTTATCTTCAACATTTAAGATGAAAGATCTTGGGCAAGTTGATACTATACTAGGTATCAAGGTAAAAAGAAATAGTGGGGGATATGTTTTGAGTCAAACTCATTACATAGAGAAAGTACTGGAGAAATTCAGTCACTTAAAAATCAAAGAAGCAAATACCCCATTTGACCCAAGTATCAAATTAGTCAAGAATGTTGGAAGAACAATGGCCCAATTAGAATATTCAAGTGCTATAGGAAGTATTATGTATGCAACGCAGTGCACAAGACCTGATATAGCATTTGCAGTTAGTAAATTGAGTAGATTTACTAGCAATCCAAATGTAGAGCATTGAAAGAGTTCTTGGGTACCTTAAACGAACCAAAGATTATGGCCTACAATACTCAAAATTTCCTGCTATTTTAGAAGGATATACTGACGCAAGTTGGATATCGAGTTTTGGAGATAACAAATCCACTACTGGTTGAGTGTTCACCTTAGGAGGTGGCGCTGTTTCTTGGAAGAGCAAGAAACAAACGTGTATAACTCACTCAACTATGGAATCAGAATTTGTTGCTCTAGCAGATGCAGGAAAGGAGGCTGAATGGTTGAGGAACTTTCTATTAGAAATTCCATTGACTTCTAAGAGTATGAATTCAATTTCAGTTGTGATAGTCAAGCCACTTTAGCTCGTGCGTATAGTGAAATATATAATGGAAAGTCAAGACATATAAGTCTTAGACATGATTATGTGAGGAAATTAATCAAGAGTGAGATTATTTCACTCACATTTGTGAAAACAAGTGAGAATTTGGCTGATCCATTCACCAAACCTCTTACAAGAGAAGTTGTAAGATCAACATCAAAATGGATGGGACTAAAACTCCTTGAATAAAAGATCCACCAATGATAGCAACCCTACTCAACATTATGAAATGAGTAATGAAGAGTTCAAAGGGTAAAGTCATTGACATGTGGAGTGGTTCAGCACTTTGAAATATTTTACGAGTCCCATCTAAAGATGTTAAAGTGCTGGTTGTCACCGAATGAAGGTTGAGTTAATTATACTCTTAATGAAGTTCAGTCAAGTTATGACAAGTATCTCAAAGAGTGACAAAGATACTATAAGAACTTCACCTATATGAACTTAGAAGTGGTGCCGCTTCGATTGAGAGTTGGAGTTTCTCTCATAAAAGTTCATGAACTTTGATGAGCCCAAGGCCATATTAGGGCTAAGTGAGATTTTATGAGGAATACAAGAATATTGTATTTATGTGTGTGGTATCACTGGTGTTGTCATGAGGAATAACAAATTCAAAGCTTTTATGCTATTTGAGATTTCGACTTCACTTTGTGATGCTTACACTAAGGTAATATTCAAATCGAAAGATATATTACTTTATTCATAAATACTATTTAATCACTTGGAGAAAATTTTAAATTTGAACAAGTGGGGGATTATTATAAATTGTTCAAATTAAAAAGAAAAAAGGTGTTTTCTTTTATTTTGGTAGTTATTTTTTAAAGGTTGTGTCTTTTGAGAAAATAGTTAATTTTCAAAGATTGTGTCTTTTGAGAAAATATCTATAAATAGATATTTGAGGGTAAATTACAAAACAAGTGAAAAACTCTTTTATGATTTTCTTCTTTACTCTCCAAGTGATTGAGTTCTCTAATTCCTCTCTGAAGATTCTTTATTGTTTGCTCAATACAGATCTTCTAAAGGCTTGTCATATCCACTAAAACTATTTGCATCAAACCCATAGCAATCTTATTGAGAAGAGGGTGCAAATATCGTTTTTAGAAAAGTGTTTATACATGTTTCAAGCCTAAATATCTTTCTTAAAGTATTCTTGATCTTGTGTTTGTTTTTTGTTTCCATAGTATTTTTTATCCTCTTCTTTTGTCGTATTCTTTTTTCCCAACATGAAGTTGGGGCGCCATGGAAGCAAAATGAAGAATTGGCCTCTCAAGGTCCACGGTGTAGAAGTAAGAACATAAGTCAGTTCATTTTCAGATTGAAATCTAAATGAGAAGAAACTATTTTGAATATCCGTAATCAGTGGGGAAGCAGTCATCGACACTTCGCTACATATTCTCTCGGAGCCTACAGCAGCGGAGGACGCCCCAAGAAACGACCAGCAAGACTCGAAACCTATGGCTTTACACCATTTCAAAATTTTGCTCAGCAATGATAGGAATAGAGATCACAAAGGAACGTTTAATCGAGTTAAAAACTGCGATCGAAGATGTCCCCTCACCGCTCGATGCTCCTGCTTTGTAAGGCAAAAGGGCCAACTGGTTGAGCCTTCCCGGTTGCCGGAGGTTCTACAAACAGCACAGGGGTCTCAGAAGATAAAGGCTACGTCGGAGGAATAAGAGCTGCAAGAGGGCGAGGCCCTCCTAATCACATAGGAAGACGGAGAAGGTTTCCGGCCTCCTCAGGGAGGAAGAGGGAGCTTCGGCCACGAGGGGATCCTACCATCGGCCAATGAAGGGAAGCTTTCTCTCTCTAAGACTAAGAGTTTCTCAGACTACTCTGTCCGCCTTCCAACCAGTCCTCCTTGAATTGTCTTACATATAGCAAGCACAAAGCACTTTTTGATTACTTCTACGAGGAAACAACTCCTCCTGATACACCCGTCCGCTTCCGTCAGATTCAACTTCGCTTCCCACACATGCATGCATTTACGTCTACAAATAACAGAAACAAAGGGTAGCTGGAGTTTGCATCACATATTAGATTCGACTAAATCTGGATGGAAGGCGTAGGGCACAGCCGAAGAGCCAGGATGATCAGGCGCCGGCGGTGGCCTGTCACTGACACCCTCAGGAGACCAAATACGAGCTGCGTCCTCGGTTCTTGATCGGAGACGGCGGTCCCCGTCTTCGGTTGTTTTCCGCCCACTCGTCCGGATCACCTGCAGTAGCACAGCACAAGGATTAGCTCGAACGCTCACACATATGTAACACAGCACATTCGTAACGTGATATACACCAGATGCCTGGAAGTCGATGGAGAACAGCAGAGAGAGGAGGAGAAAGAGGCTTAGTGAGTATATAAGCAGCCGAAGTTAGAAGATAGAGCGGTTCGCCGGTGGATGCATGCACAACTTCTGCACTGAAGTTGGCTATACATCCACTAGTAATTGTTCGTCCTCGAGAAAAACCAAGTATTTTATCGAAAGTTATTGACCAGTTAGTTGTACACAGCTTTCAAGTATTATATCCAGTGTCATCCATCCCTGGCCCCACGTCTAGGGATGCACAGTATCACTCAGGAGCACAAGTAGTATAAGTGGGGCTCAGTGACGATGCGTACGACATATTTGGAGCAGAGGCAATGAATGATGATGTACTTGATATCACCGGTTCCGTACCCATCAATGAATGGCTGAGATATGGTTCGGGAAGAAGGAGGGAAATGGAACCCGTGCGAATTAGAAGTAGACAGATCGTCACAGTTCCGACCTCGACCATAGAAGGATTACACCCAACGATAGTTGCGCTTCTTCCGCCCCAGTCACCGTTCGACTCCCCCCTCTCTCTACTGTTAGGATCTGATGGCGGGGCGTTATGACCGCGATCCCTTCCAGGAGGAAGACGTTGATCCCTCCGCGGTGAGTTTGCCGATCTCCCCAGTTTCCTGTTCCCATTCCACTTATTATTAGATCAATGTAGTAGGCCTGGTTCATTTGCTTCATTCGCTAAATTACGGCGTCAGATTGTGTCTTCCCTTCTAAGTTTGGACGATTACTTGCTGCTTCTGATTTCGGCCGTGGCATTCGGGTTCTGAAAGACTACTTCTTTTGTAGGTTTCAATGGGTACTAAAATGAGGGCTTACTCCGCATTATTTTGTACTGTATTCTGATCTCGCAAAAGCAAAACCTACCCAGGTTGTCGCAACCTTCTCGTTCTGGTTTTAGTAGAGGAAAAGACGAGGACTTGGATTCTGAAGGCTCTGAATTCCAACAATATTGACTTCCAAAATATTTGCATATAATTGGGATATGCCCTGCCAAACTTGCGTGGGATCAGTCCTAGACCGCCCTGGTCTTATTCTACCCTAAAAGCACATTTGGCTGGCCCGAGCTTAATTGAACCATAAGTATTGCTGTTACTATGATGAAGCCCAAAAAGTAGATCTTGGGTATCATTTGGACTAGGGCAATTTTGGGAGTACAGTAACCTTGCTTCTTCGGTCACTTTTTCATCTTCACATGACATGATTTAATGTCAATACCACAAATCAAAGTCATTAAGGAAATATATTCAGCATATTATACTTTTGTTTCGACGACTTTTAGGAAACTTTATGATCTTGATATTGCCCAAAACTAGTTGATGTTTAACTATGAGCAATTCTGGTATGTGGTTCGCTTCCAGACAGTCTTCTTCAGTTGCACTAGTTGAAATCTTATGATGAATTTGTTTTGACAATTAAATGATGTTTTGAGTTACTAGATGAGGCCTACCCCTGTTCTCACGTTCTTGCGTTAAATTTTTTTTCAGAATGTTGTTTTAAATTGAGTCTGGCAGCCGCCATTTGTCAAAAAAATTGCCCTTTAACAATGTGAAGCTAGTAGGCTGAAACTCAACATGTAATGCAGATGTTCAGTTGCCAGTCTCCGGTTGGCAGCAAAAATATAGCTGTTCGGCTAGAGTTCATACTGCTTAAATATTTAGCATCATTATCCTCATCTTCACAATTGTCTGGTGATTGTTTGTTTAGTGGTAAGATGGCTCTTAATGTGTGTCTTCCAGTGTACTTGCTCATTGGCATGAATCTCTGGGAGTTCCTGACTATATTAATGAGTGATAGTTTCACATTATAATTTCTGGAAATTAGCTTTCATTGTGAATCAATCATATAAGAATAGAAGTTTAAAAATATTGGTCTGATATTGGTTTTGACACCTTATACCACTTGGTACCGATGAAAATAAATAAAAAAATTGAACATCAACTATGCAGACGATGGTCCTTAGTCAGACCCATATTTACCGGCTGGTATGTACCAGGCCAACCGACATTTAAAACTTTGTTTGTAATAGTTGTAGCTTTTTCTTCTACATCAGTTTACTAAGTGATGCACCTCTTGTTTGTCTTTGCAGTATTGACCCATATTCTTCCTCCTTTTTTTTAAGTTATAACCATGCTTTCAATGACAATTGCAAGTTGCTTAATGCATGTCATTGGATGCCATTCTACCTAAAGATGGAACTTCTATTTTTCTCCACATGATAATGGCCATAAAATATAAGCATTCTTGTAAGAATGTTAATCTTAAACAGAAAAAATACCTAATTCTAAAAGCAAGTTTTTTTTTCTTATGGGAGAATTTATTAATTAATATCTAGCATAGTGTCCCATTTGTTTCTTTGATGATACGCGTTTTTTACTCTTAGTTTGTTCTATTTTATTTGATATGTCTACCGTATCATTAATTATTTATGGCAGGAAGCTGGAAGACGTGGAAAAGTAGCTGGATCAAATTATGGAGGAGGTCCACGAAGTTCAGCAGTATGTGTACTTCATAAACCTATCCTTACATTGACACAACCAAGGTTGACTCATGGTTATTCATCTAGTTCTACACAGCATTAGTCCTAAAATCTTGTTTCCAATTATTTTGAAAATTCTGTTGTGCTTTTATGATTTTAAGGTCTGTCATTAGACTTGATTAAGAGTCCTATTGAAGTAGTGACTGCTGAAATCATGGTTTTTCTGTATGGAAGATCTTCATTCCTTAAAAAAATAAAATGAATCCTTAACATGACTCAGAATAATCTTAGAAGGAAGGACACCTGAGTGGGAATTATAAAACAATATGTCTGATTTGCATTCCTTTTAGGTTGGCCCAATATGACCTGAATTATAAGGATCATGAGAGATACGACCAGTTTAGAGGCCTTTTCCACAAGTTTAATGATGAAATTTCTTATCCTTATTTCTATGATTTCTTTTCTTTCGCTCTTTTTTATTTTGCCTTTGTTGTTTTTTTTTTTCTATCTCACCTTTTTCCTGCCTTCCTTGCTCTCTGCTTTCTGTTGCTACAGCAATCATACTATTCTTTATTGGTTTGGGTCTTATACCAGCAGACCTGCCAATGTATATGTTTCAGGGACTTCTAAACAACTATTTTCAGAACTGACATCTAGGGACCACAATCAATTAATGAACCTTATTTTCTTGTGCAAAATTTGGATTAGTGATAGCATCATTCTCTAACCAATTATCTCAACTGAGGAAATTTGGTTGCATCATATGCAGCGTGGGTACTGATATTTCCAGTGATTATGTTTTATCTGTGTTTTTAATGCAGGATTTGAAGAAAAAGGAAAGAGAACTACAAGCCAAGGAGGCCGAATTAGATAAGAGGGAAAAGGTATGCCCTTGAGTTGAGTGCTCATAAACCTAAGTCATTTCTTAGCCTTGGAATTTCATTTTGTTGCTTTACCTGTGCCAAAGTTTTTCAGTTAGATTGGAACTAAATAACAGGAGATATGGTATATTCTTTGCTGTAAATTTCATGTGTATGCTTCATTTGTGAGCCAACCATAATACAAGATCTTGGTTCTCAAGCATGTTGAACACTATGTGATAGGTAACATGTGGTAAATGATACAACAGTGCAATAAATTTATTAACTGTTAAGATCTTTTTAAAGAACAGTATCATGTTTACATGCTTTGCAAAAAATTTAACTTTATTTGGTTCATAAGCTTTTGCTATATTTATAAGATCTATTGTGTACAAGATTTTAAAAAGTGGACTTGGGGTAGGTGATTAGGTGATGGCGTAATGCGTTTGCAATATGTGGCAAGATGTGCAATTGGATTTGCGAGCTCTATTTTACAAAAATATAACTGATTTAAATACAAAAAATAGATTAACTAATGATTTAGCAATGTAAGCAACATATGCATAAAATTACACGCAAATGTTTACTGTTGATCTGAATGTTCTTTTTATAATTTGTCCATATGTGCTTTCTGTTTGTTTTTGTTTATTTGTGGGGTAAGCAGGAACTGAAACGTAAAGAAGAGGCTGCAGCACAAGGTGACTTCTCTTTGTTTTCTTAAAACAAATTGTTAATAATTCTTTTAACTTTGAATTTTAAGAAAGTAAGCTTTCTGTTTTAAGAAAAAGATAAGTTTACTTTTATTTTCTATTAATTTGATTCCCTCATATGTATTTCTTCTCTACAGCTGGCATTGTTATTGATGACAAAAATTGGCCATCTTTTTTTTCCTATTATTCATCATGATATTGCAAGTGAGATACCCATCCACTTGCAAAGATTGCAGTATCTTGCATTTGCTTCATTGTTAGGTATGTTCAGACTTTATTTCTTATCATTGTTGATGTTCCCTTCTGATGTTTAAGGTTCTCAATGCCTTCTTGTTTTCCTTGCTCAAAACATTTTAATTTGGCATCTTTATTAGTGTTCTAACAAAACTAAGGACACAAGAGAGGATCATATTAGTTAGTGTTCCAGTATATGAAATGACAGTAACTCTCTGGATTGTCATTTTAGTTTGGTCTAATTTTAACATCACGGTGCATGATACATTTACATCTGTTTAAAAGATATGCATAGTTCATGGATGTGAAATGTGTATGCTGCATGTAGTTCATTTTTTGGGTTAAGAGGCAGTTTCTTCTGCTGATATGCACTCATATGAGTTCAGGTTCATGTTCAGGTGTAATATGGATCCTACAAAGGTGAAACCAAAATTAGCTTTTTACATCACATATATGGAATTCTGTAACATTTTCGGTATACATTGCTGTCAAGTAGTTTTATGAATCATCATGTATAATTTGCAAGATCTATATGGAATGCATAATCCTCGTAGAACTATTGAACTTTAGGTGTTTGTGAAACAAAGTATGATATTGTTTTCATTGGGTTTTTGGCAGGCTTGACAGCATGCCTCTTTTGGAATGTCATAGCAGTTACAACAGCATGGATTAAAGAGGAACTGAAACTTATTTTACTTTCTTCTTATTTCTAGGTGTCAAGATCTGGTTCCTGGCAATCATCTGCTTCATCTCTGGTGTCCCAGATGCATATGTTTTGTGGTATTGGCCTCTTTATCGTGCCATGAGGTACAAATTCTTGTTGCAATCTGTTTATGTAGATCTGTGACCTTAGAATCTGCCGGATACAAACTTATTATTAAGTTTATGACATTATATTTTCCACGGCACTGTGATGTTTTATAGGACTGAGAGTGCTTTGAATTCTGGAAGGTTTTTCCTGTTTTACTTGGTATGTGCTTTGGTGGTTTATATCTATGCTTAAGGTAATGCTCTATGGTAAATAAATATTCTCCAAGTGACTCTGGTATCTACATTGCAGCTTCACATTGTTTTTGTCATATATTCTGCTGTTGCTCCTCCAATTATTTTCAAAGGAAAATCTTTAACGTAAGTTTTTCTTTTTATGTTTAATACATGGTAAATAGTGAAAGCAATAAATTCTGACGGTGGTAAGCTATCTGTTTGATACATTTTTTAAATCTGATATACAAATTTAAAATGTTTTTTTTTACTTTTTAGAAAATAAATGAGGATTAGTATGTTGGAAGATCAACTTTTTGAACTTTCGGACATTGCTTGAGAGATCATGCTTATGATATGACTTCAAAGAATGCATATTCAATTTTATCTTCTTAAATTCTTATAAGAGTGTTAGCTTGTAATTCTAATTAATTTGTTTCAAGATTGCTTGAATTGTAGGAGAAATTAATGGAGAACTGTGATATTTTTGGAGTCAGTAGATGATAGTTTGTGCATAAATCTAAGGCCTTCTATATCACTTGAAGTTTCACAAATGGGGGAGTTATAGCCTCCACAAAACGGTTCCATTAAAAGAGAATTTTTAGCTGGCATGACATCAGTATTGGTGGGTAGGGTGTATGACATCATACAGCATTTCTTTGCAGAGTAGTGGCAAAGGACTTTCCTCTTAATAGGATACTTATGACTTCTTTCCACTTAGTAGTAACATTCAATATTATCACTTTGTTGGACATGTGTTGGGTTTGCGTTCCATTGGTTTGCGTAAAATAAATTCAGATTGTTTTCTCTATCTGGGTTGCCTAGTATTCCTAGAAGCACTTATATAGTTTATTGTTATTATAGTAATGTAAAGTTATAGCCTAAGCTTATCAATAGAATGTGTTTATTTGTCTTAGTTCTGTAGACAATAGGAAGAATCAGCACATTTGAAAAAATTAGATCCTCTTGTTATTGTTTCATTGAATGCTGACAATCAAAACTTCTTTACTATGCCAAACAAATGCACTTAAATATTGTTGTCTGCTAATTGGTTTCTTTTACATGTTTCCTGTTGCCAGCAGTGGATCTTATCAGCAGTAAGGTTTTGGTTGGGGTGAGTTATAGGTTACTTGGAAAAATGTGTTATAATCTTGCTATATACTCTTGAAATTACTTTACTACATAGACATGAACAAGCTTGTTATATTATGGAGTTAAATTAAAATCTAGTAAATGTACTTGGGCATAACTGGATAGAGATATCTAGATTTAACCTAAGTATTAAGGGCCTATTTGGTTACCTGCAAATAGAGGTACCTTGATGTAGGACAACCCTAAAGGGATGCTTAATATGAAGATAAAGATGATTGGGTGGGTAATAAATAAATAAAAAGGCTAAAACAAAGAGAGAAGGCGAGAGAAACCTGATTTCTAGAATAATTAATTTAAGCAATAAAAAATAAAGCAAAAGTTCAATCATATACCAAGATCATCAAGGAGGAGTTCTTAAACGCCCTTCTGGTTGACTTCGGATGTTGAGACTTGAGATATTGGTTTATGGGTCTTTGTTGCAAGATTGTTAAGGATTAGAAAGAAAAGGAATATAGGGGATAATCTTGGACTCGCTCCAAGTCCTCTAACTTGATCACAAGTTGTGACCCGCACCACTCACATAATTTGTGGGAAGACAAAACTAATATTCATTTAAATATTAATAATCCTATTACAATACTTTGGCCTCTTCATATAAGCTACAAATACAAAAAGAAAAGGAAGTCACAAGTAAGGAAGAAAATAAAAGTCATATCAAGATGATTCAGTACATCGAAAATAAAAGTCATATCTAAAATATTCTCGAGAAATAATTTTCCTTCTTTGTGCATAATGTTCTTCCTTTTCTTTGCAAGAATATGATTCTATAGAATTATCATCCCTCTTTGTGCATCATGCTCTTTATTTCTTCAAGAAGATGATTCTTGCAATATTCTCTCTTATTTATTTCCTTCTACTTTATTATTAATTTAGAAAATAAGATGCTAATTGTGTAGGATGTTACCACATGGCAATCTTGAAGCATCAATCGAACCCAAACCCGAGTTCACTATCAATCCAAAGTAATTCGGTTCGACACTTTTTCTTTATATGTCTTCGAAATATATTTGATTTCCATCAACTCTCCCTGACTTGAAAGCATTTATCTCCAAAGAATCGATGAGGCAATACTGATCTTTGAGTTTAGGGTTGAGTTGGAGTTCTTCTTTTTAGATCTATGTGCAATCTGAGTCTGATCGTCCTTTTCATTTGACAAAGAATCTTTGATATCCCCTGTTATGAGTGGAGACTTGTTGTTCGTCCAGAATATCTTCTATTTCCACTTTTCTCCTTTTATAAGTGGGTATAGGTGGGCAAAGCATTATAGATTGTGGAGGTGAGAAGGTAGAATGTGATAAGGAAGTGAGGTGGAGTATTATCTTGTAGTCCCTTATATGGTGTGAAATCTTCAATATTGATACAACAACAATAACAAAGCCATAAGTCCCAACTATTTGGGGTTGGCTATATGGATCTTTTGCCACTATTACGATTTATAAAATGTCATATGTTTAATTAAGTCCGAAGCACTACTAAATCTTCAATATTGATAACTTGGGTAATACCAAGATTTGGTAGAGGGTCAAGTTCATAGGTAATGGAGCTGATATTTTGTATTATTTTTTAAGGACCAAAGTTTTTGGTATGAAACTTTTTTAGGGTTCCTTATGGATATCTCTTGGGTCTGACTCTCATCATTGCCATGTCTCCCTCCTTGAATTCTCGTGACCTGTGATGAACATCTGCAACAAACTTGTATAATTCATTGCTTAAATTAATCATTCTATGAATTACAGTATATAGGTCTTGTAGGTGTTTAGCAAAGAATTTAGCAAGTTCACTAGGTCTAGTTTATGGAGGATAGGAATGGATCAATAGGTTTCAAGGTTGATGTACAGTGACAACCGCAAAAAGGCTAAGACCAGTGGAACTATTGACAGAACTATTATATGCAAACTGGGATTACTAAGTCCCATGTGGACACATGATCACCAACAAGACAACGCAAAAGGTTACC
This sequence comes from Ensete glaucum, assembly GCA_021527575.1. Taxonomy (NCBI): domain Eukaryota; kingdom Viridiplantae; phylum Streptophyta; class Magnoliopsida; order Zingiberales; family Musaceae; genus Ensete; species Ensete glaucum. The sequence goes on from CM038552.1 coordinate 40,863,224, forward strand.
TAGACACCTGTTAACTACTTCAATTTGCACATCAGTTTAAGGGTGATATGCTGAAGAGAACTGTAACTTTGTGTTCAAGATTTTCCATAAGGTTTTCTGAAAACAACTTGTGAATTTTACATCCCTATCAGAAAAAATAGTCTTTTGGTAGACCATGCAACCTAACAACTTCTTTGATAAACAACCTGGCTGTGTGAAGTATTAGTAGTTTTCTTAGATTGTATAAACTGAAGTGTGCCATCTTGCTAAATCGAACCACCACAACAAAAATGAAATCATGATCTCTGATGGTTGGTGGTAACTGAATGATGAAGTCCATACTAAGGTCCTTCTAAGGGGTATGAGCTACAGAAAAAGGTGTGTATAGTCTTGTGCTATCTTCTTCCTTTAGCCAATTGACAGGTACAATATTGAGATATGATGCGAGCCACATCTCTCGAGGCTAGACCAAAAGAATCTATCCTCAACCATGATACTGTTTTTATCTCGACCAAAATGACTTTCAACTCTCCCAGTATGCATTTCCCAAATAATGAAGTCTCCATAAGAACTATTGGGAATACACAAATGAACACCCTTAAATAAGAATCCGTCACGGATGGTAAAGTGTGTGTTGTCTAATCCTGATCCTTCTAATAATGTTTTATAGGTCTTTTCAAAATCAGGACAAGACATATACTCATCTCGTATGTGTTCAAATCTGATCACTTTAGTGGTCAGAATACAAGACAAGTGTCATTCGACTAAGTGCATCAACAGCTTTATTTTCAACCCCTGGTTGGTGCTTAAGGACAAATGTATATTCTTTGAGGAATTCAACCCATTTAATGTGTCGCAGCCCTAATTTTCTTTGTGATTGAATGTATCACAGGACTTGGTGATCTGAGTATAGGATGAATTCATTTGGTGACAAGTTATGTCACCAATACCTCAAGGCTTGGATAATTGCATAAAACTCCTATCATAGATGGAATATTTTTATTGGGCCTCATTTAATTTTTTGCTAAAAAATGGTATAGGATGTCCTGCTTGACTTAACGCTCCACCTATTCCTACCCCTGAGACATCACAAGTAACCTTAAAGACTTTCAAGAAATTTAGGTCATAAAATAAGTGCTTGTGTCATTCTTTCTTTTATCTCGTCAGAGGCTTTAGTGGTAGCTTTAGTCCATTTAAATTCACCCTTCTTCATATATTTTGTAATAAGGGTTATAATGGTGCTAAAGGACTAAATGAACCTATGATAAAAGGTAGCTAGACCATGAAAACTCCTGACTTCATGCATGTTTATAGGGGGTAGGCCAGTCTTCGATAGCCTTTAATCTTTTCAGGGTTAATCGCAACTCTCTCAAACAAGACAACAAAGCCAAGAAAAATGACATTTGATTATAGAAAAAAAAATATTTCTTTAAATTAATATATAGTTTTTCCTTATAAAGGGCCTTAAGAACTTGGCGAAGGTGAAGGAGATGTTTATCCTTGGCTTTACCATAGATGAGAATGTCATCAAAATAGACGACAATAAAATGACCAATTAAAGGACTAAGTACTTGTGTCATAACTCTCATAAATGTGCTAGGTGCAATTGAATGACCAAAAAGCCTGACTAACTGATGGAGAACCATATAAATTTATAAAGAATTTCAGAAAAGTTTATTCTATGAAAAGAAATCAACAAAAGACCATCAATTAGTTGGCCTAGAAATTCTAAGAGTTGGGTTAAAAATTGAAAAGTCTTTTGGTCTTTCTGGGGATACTTTTTCATATTTAGTACACTTTTGTATTAAGTGCACTCATTTACTATTTAGGTATTATAGAAGTCACATTTTGGATTTCTAGAAGGCATACTAACTCCCTAGGAGATTACTCTTGGGAATCATTGCCTTCAATGATTGTATCATGGCTCCTTAACCCCTATAAATAGTGAAGCTTGTCAATGGATCAAATATTTCATATTTGCATCTTCTGTAGTCTCTTAGTCTTCTCTTATCTCACACTTCTTTTTCTTTCTCTTCCCCTCTCTTCCTCTCTGCTTCCCTACTCTGTTCTACACTAGTTTTGGTATCAGAGCCATCAATAAACTTGCTATGTATCCCATTGGGTTTCAACTAGTAGTAAAAGCTTCAATCAACACTTATGATCTTTTCACCTCAAACATTAACCCCCTTGCGTGTAGAGTTGGACTTTGAGGCAACTATCTCTATGGAATTGGTGGACCACATAACTCTCAATATCAGGTAAATTTTTAAAAAACTTTATTAATATTTTTTATCAAAAAGAAAAATCATATGTTTTATTAAATAGTGGTTATCATCGCTTATCCCCTCATTTTCTCCTTTTCTTTTCTATTTATCACCCTCTCTCCCTCCTTTAGCTGCAACTAAGGTTTTTCGTTTCCAGCTGTATTACTCAGTATGAGTCCGATAGGATACTGATATGCGGACCGTTGCTACCGGACAGTCCATCACTGATCCTGGAAAGAAAGTTTGAGTGTAACTGTCTTGTTTGGCCTCCACCTTCCAACTTATAGCATTCACCAATTCAACTTTCCGTCTCAAAGCATCAGCCATAACATTTGCAGCTTGTACTCCATTACCATGTCGAACTCGGCCAAGAAGTCCTGCCATCGTGCTTGTTTCGGGGAGAATTTCTTTTGAGTCTGGAAGTAATTCAATGCAACATTATCCGTCCTTAGCACGAATGGTGCTCCCAATAGGTATTGTCGCTAGACTCGTAGACAGTGGATCACCATTGTCATCTCCTTCTCATACACTGAATATCGCCGCTTAGTCTCATTGAGCTTGCGACTCTCGTAGGCCACTGGATGACCCTCTTGAATAAGTACTCCCCTAATAGCGAAGTCAGAAGCATCTGTATGGACTTAAAAAGACTTCTCATAGTCTAGTAATCTAAGTATTGGTTCCTCCAATATGGCAGTCTTTAGGTCTTGGAATGTCGCTTCACATTTGTCTGACCATCTCCAAGACTGCTCCTTCTTGAGCAACTCCGTTAGTGGAGCTGCATGCTTCGAATATCCAGCAATGAAGCATCGATAATAGTTGACGAACCCAAGGAAGGATCTCAACTCTGGCACTTTCTTTGGTGTTTGCCATCCTGCCACAGCTTGTACCTTTGATTTATCTATCCGGATAGAACCATCGCCGATTCGATGCCCCAAGAATAGAATCTTCGTCTGAGCAAAGTAACACTTCTCCCTCTTTACAAACAAAGTGTTCTCCTTAAGAACTTTGAGATTTGTCCAAAAGTGCTCAACATGCTCCTCAAGTGTTCAGCTATAGACGACTATATCGTCTAGGTAGATGACCCTAAACTTATCCAAATATTCCTTGAATAATTGGTTCATTAAAGTACAGAATTTGGCTGGAGCGTTGGTTAAGCCGAAAGGTATTACCAAGAACTCAAATGCTTCATATTTATTCAAACAAGTAGTCTTCGCCTCATCACTTTCTGCAATACGCACCTGCCAGTACCCCGACTGAAGGTCGAGTTTGGAAAAGTACTTGGCCTTGCCCAGTTGATCAAACAAATCCGCGATGAGCGGGATGAGTTATTTATTCTTCACCGTCATTTTGTTCAGGGCTCGATAATCGACACATAATCAGAGGCTCTCATCTTGTTTCTTCTAGAAGAGCACTAGAGCTCTGAATGGTGCCTTTGAACTATGGATGAGACCACCGGTCAGTAATTCGTCTAATTACTTTCTGAGTTCTGCCAACTCTGGAGGGGCCATGCAATATAGTGGTCTCGCTGGAGGTTTAACTCCTAGCTCCAGCTCTATATGATGATCCACGCCTCTGCATGGTGGTAGAGTTTTCAGCAACTCAGTCAACATCGCATCTGAAAACTCTTCAGGATGTTCTCCACCGCAGTAGGTTCTTGAATAGCATCCCCGTCAAGTGTTTTTAGCTTTATGGTTGCTACAAAGGTCGATTTACCTTTTTGTACCCCCTTCTTTAACTGTAATGTTGATATTTGTTGTAGATCCTTAGTTCCTCCTCGAGTAACTGGAACCATGCAGGGGTCGTCACATCCCATTAAGCATAGGAAGTTCAAAAACGGCATAGGCACCAACTTTGCTGTGTGCATGAATTTCATTCCAAGAATCACTTAGAAGTCATTCAAGGGCATCGCTATCGTGTTTGTGCTTTCGCTCCATGTTTCGATCTTGATAGGGGGTCCCCTTTGCTAGTCTGGAGATCCGCTTGGCCTCCGAGTTTACGGCTTTAATACGACTTGGATTCTTCTCCAAGATTAGACCAAGTCGCTTAGCTTCTTTATCAACAATAAAATTGTGTGTAGCGCCCATGTCTGTAACATCCCTCATTTTTTAAGAAATCTATTTTTATGTTATTTATAAGACTTAGTTATAAAATTTAAGGACCTATTTGTAAAAGCCAAAGAACCTAACCATAAATATTAATAATAGAAGGACTAAAGTATAAAATATACTAAACAACAAATTTTCACCGCCTCTACATTTCTTACTTCATCCCTTAGGAAAACCTGATAAGGCCTGAGTTGGTGAAGAGAAGAAAAAAAAACATAAATAAAGAGAGAGAAGGAAGAGGAGAAAAATTGATTTGGGGCTTAGGGTTTTGTTTGCTCAAGATCCATTCATTTTAGATCAAAAGATTCTAAGGCAAGTGTTCTATTCTCTCTTTTTTTTCTGATATGTTTTACCTTGATTTCCAAAACAAAATTGTTGAATAATTCAAGACTTGCAAATCCGAAATCTCTCTTGTTGGTTATCAAGTTTGAATTTAGAAAATTATTAAAGTTCTGACCCTTCTGCCTTGTTATGGTTGTAGCTTATTGTACTGATTTCGGATTTAGGTTAAAACTTATTTTATATGAATCTAGACTTAAAGATCTTTCTTTTGACACTAAAATTGAAATATTTGGAGTTCAGTAACCGGTCCAAACATTTGTTTCAATTGATACTATAAAATCTGTAAAACAGAGTTTGCAGTTTCTTCGAATGTGATTTCATTTGGGGGGCGTGATAGTGTCCACCATTGCTCGGGTTGTTATGCTATTTAGCTTGATGTCCACATACATCAGCTCGCTGCTCACTGCCTTTGATGGTTTTGCCTTTATGTTCTCCCCCACTTGACCCCGCAATGCATTCAACAAGCGCATTTCTCCCATTCGGGGTCCTTGCGACTCCTCATCGTCGCTGCTGGATTCTGAACTATTCGAACTAAGGGTAACGGCTTTACCCTTGTTCTACTTATGGGGGTGTATAAATGTCGTTAAAGCATTGAGTGCCTACTTCTGTGGGCACTCCCTCACCATGTGCGGTCCTCTACACAAGAAGCATCCACCAGATTTCGAGGCTTTGCCTTTTGAGCTTAGTCTCTTATGGAAACTTTTCTTCTTTTGTTCGCCCCCAGACTCTTTGTTCGAGAGTATTTTGTTGGGCGATTTCCCAAGGATTGTTCTTCTTTCCCAGGTCCTCTGAAGAAACGAAATCAGTTACCCTTTCCGCGGCTGCAATTGCCCCGACCACATCAATAACATTCCTCTGATGCAGTTCTTGTTACGCCCATGGCTTTAAGCCATTGAGAAAGCTGAATAGTTTGTCCTTTTCGGACATGTCTTGTATATCCAGTATTAATGCCAAAAATTGCTTCGCATAGTCTCAAATGGATGTAGAGTTGTCTCAGTTTTCTTCTTGCGATGAACTATGTGTTCTCGGGCAAAAATTGAGTTCTCAACTCTTGCTTCAAGTCTTCCCATATATCTACTCGGCATCAGTCCTGTTAGATCTCTTCCCAACGGGTTTGCTACCAAAATTTTGCATCTCCATTCAAATACATGGTTACAATAGAGACTTTAGTTTCCTCCGAATTGGGTCTCGTAGCACGAAAATATTATTTCATGTCGAACAGAAAATTCTTAAACTCTTTGGCATCTCTATTGCCCCTGTAGTAATGTGGCTCTAGTGCCCTGAAGCTTTGTGGTGGTGCCGCACGGATATTGTTTCCTCCCGCATTAAGAGTTCTAGTGAGCAATATCACTTTGGCTGTGAGTTCTGCCACAACTTTATGTAGATGTCATATGGAGTCTTTGGTGTCCTTCGTCAGTCGATCGACCAGGGACTCGACCCTGTTGATCCAAGATTTAGCTTCTTCTTACGAGCTCTCTACCCCAAGGATCCTTCCTTGGCCTTGGTAGAGTTCCTCCAAGCTCGCTTTAAGAACATCGAGGTGGGTTTCCACCATTGTAAGTCTCTCTTTGTGGCTCCTTTTCCTAGTTGGCGTACCAAATTGTGCCTCCTCCGCTCGCGGAGAGTACCTAACTCCATGCTCGTCTTGTTCGCTACCGTGCTCCATATGAGTGGCTCCAGTAGCTTGTGAGCGAATTTGCACTTGCAGCTCACCTGCAGCTGCTTGGGGCAAAGGTCCGGCTTGCCCTATTTTGCTCGATTCACCACGGTGCTTCACCATGGCGAGATTGCGAATCCTCTTCGCTTACTTGTTCGAATTGCTTGCCTGCTCTGATACCACAATGTCACGGGCTTAGCTGAATTTGCCTAAGCCGTGCGACACCCTAGCAGCACACTTGAAGACTTAGCTGGAATTGCCTAAGTCACGGAGCAACCTTTGCCCAATGTTCCGGACTTAGCTAAAATTGCCCAAGTCATAAAAACGAAGAAGCGTATTTGCCCGCAAAGGGTCAGCCCACTTGCAACTTTGTGCGGGTCCCGAAGAACCTGCAAAAAGAGAAGTTGATTAGTTTTGAAGACGAGCGACAGACAAGTCCCGACGTCTCACAAAGATGGCATCTTTTACAAGCAATTCATCGAACACCTTATATGCAACAGAAAAAGAAGAGAAAGAGAGCGAAATAAGACTTTAGAGGGCTGAGATGGCTGACATTTTGCACCGCTCGGCCAGGTCACCGCAACATGCGAAAACGGCCCAAAACTGGGTAGTTTTGACCTATTTTGGCTCCGCGCAGTGAACGATTGTTTTGCAGCCTTACAGACTGTTTATTCTCGCATTTCTGAGACAAAATTACATAAAATCAAGGTAAAACATACTGCCAAACATCTGTACAAGCAAACAAAAATGACAAACGATTCGTTGAACGAAGAGTTACGGTTGAGCGACAACCGTTTGTGATAGTGTGCAGTTGATCAAATGCCTGCCAATGTTTCTAAAGCGGCCACAGCTCCATGTGGCATATACATGGTATGTGGAAGCATATGCAGCTCAGTTAAGGTATTCAAGTTAACTTTAATATGTAGATCAAGCATAATACAATCAAGTCTAGATTGTTAGTGACCGAATGTATGCTTAGACCTAATAAAAAATTATAGGATGATTTTATACTCATTTAAGAATTGAAGTGATAAGTTATAAGAAATGAGTAAAGATATAACTGATGTAGTGTCATAATATTTCCACATATGCCAGCCACATACCACATTCCAGAACACATGCCTGCACTACCCAATGGTCATCTATTGTACCATAGCAGCTAAACATTTGCTTTAATTAGATTTTTTTTGTTTCTTTCAGTATGATGCTCCAAGCAAGCACTTTATTTTCAAGAAATAACTAGTTGTCTGATTTGATGGGGAACATTTATATCATCTCTTTATTAAAATTGTAACAGATAAGTGATAAAAATATATTCAAGGTTATACAAGATATCACTCTCACTGTTCAGTCAGTTCCTTATTTTATTCTAGTGTTATCTGAGACTAGAATTTTCTTGTGCTTGCAGATTTTCTATTTAGTTGGGTTTGGCTTGTTCTGCCTCGAGTCACTGCTCAGCGTTTGGGTCATGCAGGTGATATTTCTGTACCGATGGTGGGAGCGCTGGCAATTGACAATTTCCATTTGTCTTTCCTTTTAAAGTTAATTGCGTTTGCTTCATTGATAAAAATATGTTTATATAAGGTTTAAGGTCATCAGTAATCTAGCTTATCATTTGTATACTAAATGAAATATAGTCGGAGTATTTTGAAAAAAAACGACCTTGGGCTCCAAATGAGAAATCAGAATGCCTTATGAGATCCGGTAAAGTTTGAATTTGTAGAAAATACAATGTTTCACACGTTTTTTTCCTTTTGTTGTAATCCTGTGCAGAAAGTATATATGTACTTCCGAGGGAGCGGAAAGGCTGCAGAAATGAGGCGGGAGGCAGTAGGTGGTGGTGCTATGAGGGGGGCAATATGACTAATTGTATTCAGAATCATTTGTTTCAGTGGCCACTGTCTGATAGGAAGGCAAGAAATGCTGTTGATCAAGCTGATGCTTTTGCATGCTTTGATCTCTTCTTGGTCATTCACGTCTTCAGGTTATTGTCAAGCATCTACATTGCATGAGCATTAATTATAGAGTACATTATCCTTTTTCCAAAAATTTACTGGGGAAGTAAGTGTGTTATCTATCATCTGCTTTGAAGCCTCCTCTTCTTGCTTGGTGTTAACCATCTGATTTCTTCTTACCACGGTGGTGGACTGTTCCTGTTACCGTGGTTGATGTGCTAGGGAAAAATACTTTGTATAAGATATTTGCATGAAGCCTTTCTGATTGATCCCTGTTTACGTAAATTAGTTTGCATCCCTCCCCCATGACAACTGCAACTAAAAGATCCTTTTTATGGGTCTTAATTTCAATTAGTGACATAATTTGCCAATGTCATAAACTACACGCTTCGTATAGCTTACTTATTCAGGGTGTGATTGCATGAACAGAGATAAACTTGGTACAGTGCGTTACACAGGTAGGTGGATGGAGCCACCAATTTTACCAACCTGTAAAGCTAGCTAATCAATGTAACAAGAGTGCAGATCTTAATTTCCTGCTCGAGAACGATACGATCAAGCAGGACTATTTCTCCAGTACAATTCAGGACATGTCAAGATAGAGACGAGGGAGTTTATAGGTGGTATAAAAATGTCTGCAGCGGAGGAGAACATGCTCGGAGGGGATAACTACAGAAGAGGACTACGACAGCACGGGATCAGTTAAAAGATATCAGAAAAAAGTTTCAACAACGGTAGGCGATATCACCTGCAGCAGAGCAGTGTCAGTCAGGCTGATGAAGTTTATTTGCCGCCCGCCACAGATTGCGACTTGACGCCAAACCCACATTTCCGGGAGAAAATGTTCCACGAACTCCTTGGCTTTCCGAGCTTCTCGATCTCTTGCTTCATGCTCAAGCATTCCTTCTCGAGCTCCAGGACTTGCGACCTCATGTCATCGACATCCACATGGTGGTGGTGGTGGTGGTCGTCGTCGTCGTCGTTGTTCTCCTGTTCCTCGCTGATATCTGCCTGAATCGCGACATTGCTGCTCTTCTGGAGAGCCTGGGAGTTCTCCACCCTGTCGGAGACGAAGCACCAACCCGCAATCGAGGTTCGTAGGTGGAGCTGCTCAAAGAACAGAACTTGGACGACCAGTCTGAGGGGAAGCCTCTCGTTCTGGGCTGCGTGCGTGCAGGCTTCCAAGGAGAGCTTCTGGCAGTTGATGAGTTGGCAGATCTGCTCCCTCTCGGATTCTGTGAGCCATGGATGTGACTGCAATAGAAACCAAAAAGTCATCAAGATGGTCTTCTCCATCAAGCAAGTGCTATTTAACCTGTATGATTCAAGTCTGGCCAGCTTGCTTATTCGTCTCCCAACCGTAATGTGTTGTATCCTAATGGGGTCACAATGAATGTATGGAAAGAAATGTCAACCAATACTTTTTCTTTTTCAAGAGAAGAACATGATCCATCCTAAAAGGATCCAATCAAATATTAACTTCATTTAGCAAATCAAACTGATACAAGAGATGGTAGTTTTGATCTGTAGTTCTTGGAGAATCAACCATCGTACTGCTTCAAGCGGCAAAGATCAAATTCCAAACACAAAGTCTTGTGATTGCCTCTTGTGCATGGGTGGGTACATTATTTTTTTTTTTACAGATACTATTTATTACTTGTACGTTTCATTCGAAAACTAGGAAGGGTTTCGGCAGAACAGTATGCAGAGCGAAAACATGATCAGAAAAAGGATAGGTTACCTTGAGATAAACGTCGATGGCTCTGTAGATGCCATCATCCAAAGGCCTGGCGTAATCCGAGACGACAGAAGCCAGTGAGAGGAACTTGTGAAGCTTCAAATTAACGTCAGCTGCAACTTCTGCAAGATAGGCATCCACAAGTCTCGCTACCACAGTCATGGGCGTCGGCGATGAAGAGGAGGTTATCGATTGCCCCTCGTCGACTACGGCTGGAGAAGTCACAGCCGACTGGTTTAGATGCATGAAGTGGAGGAGGATTCGCTGGACACAGTCCACGTCGTAAAGAGTTTCCACCCAAGGGCCCAAGCTTGGTATTAGGAGATCCTCCAGTGCAGCTTCCTCCACTTGGGCTCCTGTTCTCCTCTCCAAATTCTCCCTACAGGAAGGACTCGCACGTAAGATCATGGCAGTGCGAAGCAATCGGAGAAGGAACCTGGTCGAGATCACACCCTTGTTCATGGGTAGCAGGTCAACAATCTCTTCAAGGAAGACCCTTTGCTCGCTTTCTGATGCTTCTGAAATCGATGTACCAGGCGTGATGCCAGCAGCAGTACTGCCTCCGCTCAGTCCTGGTAAGGACCTCTTTGCAGAATAAACGAGGGCTTCAGCAACGTTTTCCGACTTCATTCCCTTGGCCTCCATGGCCAAGATGAGTCTTTTGAACAGTGGCAGACTGAGGAACGATGCATCTATATACCACCAATCAGCAAGCGCCGACCATGGTGCCTCTCTGGCGACTATTCCGTTCCAGGGAGTTCTGCTACTGCTACTACAACTGCTGCTACCTTGTGAGCTTTTGGTGGTGGCGTGTCCACCCACAGGCCAAGCCGAAAGACTCGGATCAGAACAAGCTTTAGATGCCAGAGAGTTGATGCATCTGGAGACGATATGGAGGTCTTCGGCATGAGGAAGAACGCTCTCGCATGCCTCGAGGGCTTTGACTGTGTCCTTCCAGCTGCTAAGTACTTGGCCCAGGAAGTTGTCTGTCCGCATGATAAGGTTGTCTCCTACATAATCCTCGCTCATGAGGAGGTGCTCCGCAGCACACCGCACAGGCACAACGTTGGTGGCATTCAGCTCTATCTTGATGTCGTAGCAAAATTTGGCCGCCAGCTCGAAAGCCTTGGCACCACCAGGGATGTCATGGAGATGAAGAACACAAGCTTTTCCATCCTCACTGCGGAATTCACTTATCATTCTTCCCAAAAGGCCGCTCCTATTCAGCAGTGGGAACTGCAAGGCAATAACGAAACCTATTAGGCCTCTGAGTGAACACATTTGAATGGCCAAACCAGCGATGCATCTCAGATCGTATTTAGAAGAAACGACTACGTTCTTTTTATCTTCCTCCAGAATAAAGAGAGAAGAAAAGTTCTCATAAAACGATTAAAAAAAGAATGACAAATTTGTTCGAGAAGCTCCCGGCCATGACTCCAAGTAATTCGGCTTATTGCACGGATCAAAATGGTCATAATAAATGTTTCAAAAGTAGTTTGCGACAACATATTAATAATCCTTTCAATTATCTTCGTTTCCATTATTTTGTATAATATAGTACGGTTTAAATTATGTGTATGTCCATCTAAAATAAGTGATTTTTATACTTATCCCTCTAAAGTTATGATATATATAGGAGTTTTCTTTTGGGATTAACAATAGCAGTCTATGTGTACGTGGTTGCATACGGATAGATGTCTATGGAATGACGTCAATTGGAGTACAGAAGGGAAAAATGAAGCTAAACCAACATACCTTATGAAGATGGAAAGACATCTCGCCTACTTCAATGACAACATCACTTGCAAGCTCAGTCAAACATCTCCTGCAAAGGAGAAAAATTATATGGGGCTCATCAGTTTCACCAACTTACTCTCAAGCCTTCTTTGACGATGGAAAAAGCTCACATTCAAGTTTCCATGGATGATGTTCGTTATTTGTCTAGCAAATATTTATATGTGTGTATATATATATATATATATACACCAAGAGATCCAACTGATAGGCTTTCTATCGACATGAAGGAAATCCATCATATAAAAGAATTCCTCTCAAAGAATGAACAAAAAAAAAAAATAAAGAGGGAAAACTCGAGAAAGGAAGAAAAACAAAACAACGGAAACGAGTTGATCCTCCAAGTATTTACTAGCAATGGGACGGTGCAGCAAATCAACACCATTATGCATGAATTCACAGCGATCTATAGACAGCGTGAGATGGAAGGATGCTTGCCATGTTTGGCCTTCAAGCTGAAATGATTCTGCCTTGGAACCCAGCTTCATTGTAGCCATCACTTTCTTCCTTTTTCTTTCAAGATCTGCTGCTTATGTTAGAGAGTTGATCAGGAAATGACAGCACGGCCATACGAGAGAAGGATTAAATATAAGAACAGAGATAAGAGGAAACTAGACTTTGGGGAAAAGAATAGGCAAATGATACTATAATTTGCCCCAGCTAAACCACTCAACACGTTGCCTTCGAGGGTGGAAGAAGAGTTAAAAGGAGGAGTCCGAGTCTCATGGAGCAGCCAACAACCACCGATGAATCCTCCTTGATGGATTCCAGCGGCTTTCACGCTTACTGAGTTTTGAGGAGATCCATTCACCTTTCCGTATGTTCACCTCCCCTCCACTGAACTCTCGTTGCATCTTCTACATCCAACAGATAAAAGCAGACAAGAAAGCTCTAATTGGTCTTTTGGTTAGAGCTGTCCAAATCCTACATCAAATCGTTGCACGGTAAACAGAGTAATATTTATTGTTGGTTTTGGAGGTGACGACCAATGGACATCAGCTAGAATCCGAAGAGCTGCAGGGGAGGACAGAGATGAAAGGTTTCGTTGAAAGCATGCACTGCCATTTAACTGTATTCCCTTGATGCTCGATGCCAGCTTTTCTGTCGTCCAAACCGATGAATAGCGATGAGATCACAGTATTCGAGTACGGTGGCGGATAGTTAATGGCTCGTCGGTAATGAGATCAGACTTACAGTCTCATGTTTGATGGAGAAACCGAGACAGGAGAGGGATGTGAAGCTTAGAACCGATAGAGATGCAGAATGGTCGGAGCGCGAGGGTGTCGTAATAATCCGTGCGGTGGGATCTGAAGAATGGATGAACAAACGTGAACAGATGAACAGATAACAAACAACACGATCGAGCACTCTCATTTCAGCTTCTTTGGATCTGAAAGGATCCGTCTTTGGATCTCACAACAGCAGGCAAAATGAGATGTCAACGATGCTTTCGTTTCAGCTTCTTGCTGGCTTGTATTACAAATGAAATCACTCTGCTGTGCGACAATGGAATGTGGGTAGTCGATCGATTCCACCGCCAGAATCAATTCAATCTGGAGGTACTAACAAAATGCTGGTAAACCTATACATGCAATCTTAGCAAATCGAGATCACCTACACATCTACAATCACCTCATACGGAAGAAAGTAATTACAGAATACTGGAGAACCGTCGGGCACAAAAGGCAGCATACAATCTCACACTAATTAGCTCGTGGAGATTTATATAAATATGGCATGCTTAAGCAAATAAAGAAATACGAATGAATGCTTGAGATTAATATCCTCAGGGAAAAGCTTAATCATAAGAATATAATGTAGATGCTTTTAGCAGTTTTTCCAAATGATTAATGCATGGCTTCCACCATTTTCGTCTATACCCCAAGTTTTCAATAAGGAGGGTGGTGGTAGAAGCAACATACAGCCCAATGGTGGGATTGGCAAAAGATCTCTCCTCATTGCCTGGAATTTGAGGAATGCAGTCACCATAAGTAAAGAAAATTAGAACCTTGTGACCGAGGACTCCAGTCTGCATGAGAAGAATCGAACCCAAAATATCTCTTAATGGTGCCTCGACGGCACGTCGCAATGATCCATGCGGGATAAATAATGCTTGGTCTGATGAAGTTAGCTTTTAGAGTTGCAAGTGAAATCAACGCAGGTCTGACAGCTACAATCTGAGAAACGGCAAATTTCACATCCAAAACATACGCATGTCGTGCATCCTCTGCAGGATGGAGATCGTGAACAACTCCTTAGGACTTTACGACTTGCTCGCTCCTCTTCGTCATCGCAGGTGACGCTGATGCATGACATGAAACTATGGTATCAATAAATTCAAGAAAGAGACAAAAACGCAAAGAGAAAAGGGAAAAGTCATCACGTTGAAAAACATCCCTAAAATATGAGAAGCAAAGAAATAATATTGTTGTATTACTCCTAATAATGTCATTTAAGAGGACCTCAAATCAGAATATTTCAGACCAACTTGTTTGGATATATAAATCGATCCACACTATTTCCCAGCAATTACACAGATGTCTCCAAAGCTCATACTACGCTAGAGAATTTTGAATGAATCTTGTATTTGGAGAGGATCTATTAGCTATGCCAAAAAAAATTTCTCTTTGAATTATTTGACCTCCTTCTAGAGAAATTGCCTTAGCAAGCTACATTACAGTGGAGATAATTATTTTCATATTACTAGTAAACTGGGATAGATATGCCACTTAAAGAAAACTATGGAAGGACATCTAACTAAACCCGATGGCCAAGCTATGATCTGATTAAAATGAACAAAACTAACACCTGGAGACCAATATTTCAGATAGTATGACAGCATGCATTGCTTAACTGGGAAGCAATTGACATCAGGAGGGAATCTTAGACCATGGTTCTTAATTTACAACCAGATCGATAAATACAGAATGGTATCTACCGGTTTGAGCCTGAACTAGCATGTGGACCACCCCATTTCAGGTGGTTCAGGGCCAGCACGGTGGTTACTGCTTGGTGATAAGCCTATTGAACCGAGCATACCGCTCACACAGGTCCTCCTTGTACTAGGATACATACCAGCATACCATGTATTAGTATGCCAGTGTGTACTGCCAAATCCATACCATTCTGTCCATGGAACTAAACTTTCAAACAACACGATATTAGATTGAATGATGCAGCAAAGGTTACAAAGTAGCACTCAGGATGACAGGCTATGATAATCTAAACCTTTACCTAAATGCATACTAAAGAATTTGTGGGAATCATCACCTTTCACACGCCTTGGACCTAATCTCATCTGAATTTGTTATAAGCATGTGTTCCATGAAATAAAATCAGCAGAGCAATTCCATAAATCAAGATTCTATCTTTTTCATTAATTCTTAGTCTATAATCAACACCAAAAGAAGACCTCTTCAAGGGCCTAAGAGGTATACTGTAGCATCCCTAGTCCCACAGAATCTTTTTATTATTAAGAAAAATGATACTCTGGTTGAAAAACTCTAAAAGTGATATATCTGCTGTATGGAGCTGTATCAGCAATTCCATTGGACATATACATCGATTTTCAATTGTCATATTTAGATATTGTCACATTAGTAATTAAAATAGATACCCTACAACAGGATTTCAAATAATTTTGCATCAGAACATGTGATTATTTTACGCATTACATAGTGTCTTTTACCTTCACTGATGCCTGAAATGCTAAGATTGCAATTATATCCTTTTCCAGCAAAGCTAATTTCGATTTACTAAATTAGGTCAAATACAATTCATATATTCCTTCAACGCATGATAAATGCAACCTGTTAAAGTTCAAGATTTCATTTCCTAGATTATATACATAATTATCTTTCAAAATCTTCATCAGTACATTCATGTATTTAACTACTAACAATCAAAATCAAAACAGCAATACATATAAACCAATTCAACCTCAACCAATAAGAACTTCCAAGCATCTAGCACAAACTAAGGATTTTACTTGTCATGGCAACTTGTATGCTAACTGGCTCCTGAGAAAATACTTGCCAAGATACTATGCTAACACACTTGAGATGAGGATACCAACGGCATGGTAAGGTTTAAAAGAAAAGGTAAAAAGAAACAAATATAGAGGGAACTTACCTACAGCTTATTGATGGTCATCAGACCAATAGCTATCCATAAAATTGTTTTAGTTGTTTGTTAACAGCTTGTCGTTTGTTTATTTTAGCAAATGTTACTTGTTTCAAAATTCAAACCATATATCATTTACAGAAAAAAGATGTGGCAGAATGATGTCGAAGGTAGAGATTGTTAGTGTAGGGATACCCAAAAGCTTATGCAGCGAGCATAATATTTCTTCATGGACTCTTTTGCAAAAGTGCGCCAGTAACAGAGGTTTTCCTTACAGGTATGAGCAAGAGAGTTGATAACCATCAAGATTAATGTTAATTTACATCAAACTTTATTTTAGAAAAGAAAAAGAGAAATCCAAATCTGCATGGATACTTTAAATACAGGTTGTTAAATAATTTTACTTAAAAAGAATCAAGATATAGTTAATCTTGAAGATTCTGTACATTTCAGGAAGAAATAAAGAACAATAAATAGAATATATTAGAAAATGACTCCATCACTAAATGCTGAAATCAATCACAAAAGAACAAAACCAAAAGAAAATTCAGCTTGGCTTACTAAAAGCATAGAGCTTCTTAAGTAAAATATGAAATCGAATGTGCAAAGTGATCATATCAAGTCTAAGCATCCTGAAGAATAGAATGTTGAAACACTTGCATGATATGTATTAAAAAATTATACATAGTCAGTTAGCATTCAAAATCACACCAGGCTTTAGTTTTAGTCAATTGATTATTTCAGTGCCATCTTAAATAGTCTACTTTCTCTCCCACAAATTAAATACATCAAAAAGGAAGTGACCAAATGCATTCAAAATAATAAGAATATTACCTGTCAAATGTCAAGTCAGAACACTTCCAATTAGGATTCCTCACAGCATCATGATAATTGCGGCATTCTTCTTTACTACGCAAGCGAAACCTACGCTCTTTATTGCATTTTTTGCAGCAGATAAATTCATCACGGTGACATGGACGTCCATTGGGACCTTTATGAGACCCATTAGCAGCTTTAGATCCTTGGTTGTAGTATTTAAGCAGCACAGTCTTTGAAAGTGGAACTTTGTCTCCTTTGACCATGATCCACACATTGTTTTTCCACTTCCTTGCAGTCTCCCTCCCAGAATGTTTCTCAAAAGCAGCTGGTGTTAGCTTATCTGATACAACCATGAACATTCAGTAAACAGGTAGTTGATCAGTAGCATTAGTTTGTGCAACTGTAATAGATAAATCATACATAGTGCACAAAGTTGATAGCCACTTGAAACACATAAATTGTGTGCATATTAATGTTTTATTTGATATTTATGACTAAGTTCGTTAAACTTCCAGAAGGCATCCATAGAATTAAATCTTGGAGTTCTGCCGGTTCGGTATGGAGCCCAGATTAATCGCCAGCATCAAGTTGTAGAGAGCAGAAAGCCTAACACTCAGTACCAGTATAAGATCTTTTTTTATGTTTTAAATGTGACAGCTATCTCATATTAAATGCATTGCTACTTTAAATGTCCATATCTTTCCACTTCCTCATCCGTGTCACTGCCACTTTCTTATCCATGTTGCTCCACTCTCTCCTCCGACTGATATGTGTTGTCACCTCCTCCCTTCTTATCTCTCTTTCCTATCCCTCTCTTCTCGCTGGATCTGGAGTCCTGATGGTACCGATACCATGTGTCAGTATGCTGATCAGGGCCTCTACCGCACCAGTCTGACCATCAATTGATATTGATACCAGATTGAGATTTAAATCTACGAAACCCCACTAAAGTCTGATGGATATCCAACTAACGACTCCTGATGTAACCATAGGCATTCTCCTCACGAGAAACAATGGGAAAATTTGATCTACATACACAAACCATTGGTTGGCATGTTGAGGATAACTTCTTTTGCATGCTTAAGCATACTCGTAAGAAAATTCATTAATTACAAGAATTTGATCCTCTGTAGGAAGAGGGGAGGCTTTTTATTGTACTCCTATCCTGCAAGAGCCTTATAACATTGATAATTTGCCATCCAGACATCCCTTCTGAACTACCAGCAATGAAAACGGAAATGTGAAAAAAAGGAACATAAATACCTCCTGTTGAACTATAAAATTTTCATAACTACAGATCTTGCATGTAGTGGTGAAAAATATATTGGATATTATTGATCCGCATCCATTTCCTAGTCCTGGAGGAGTGTGGTATGGTTATATGAATGTGTATCCATCATGTGGCACATATCTATATACTGATCCAATTATTCAAAGATTTTAGGATATAGTTATGGAAATGGTTGGTCCAAATGTCTGAATATACATAAAACATGTTAACTTTATTTATGTTCAACTAAGAAAATAAGCTACTTCAATGTTTTCTCTGTGTACGTTCTCTTGTGATTCTTTTGTTTTCACATTTGCTTTAAAATTTTCCAATATAAGAAATATGATGAACATTTTATTCAGGTTTCACAACTATTCATTTCCTATTATCCTACATCCCAATGGTACTCACAACTATGTTTGCCTAAAATCCTATATGAGTTTGTATTTGTCATATACAGTTCATATTTATATCTGTTTTAGACAAGTATTATCAAAATGTTGTATTCTTTTAATATTTGTGTCCAGATTCATATTCCCATGATTAAAAATGCACAGATATGGTATTATCACTGTCCAGTTCATATCCAATCCATTTCCACCCCTAATTTCACTCATATACATACAAATATTAGCATGTTGAGATCTTGAACTATGTAGCCAGTTGAGGCAAAGCTCATGACATTCTAATTATAATGGTCAAAAGGAGTCAAAAGAAGTTCTCTGTATGAAATCAAATTACTTCATTTGAACTACAAACAGAATTATTGTGTTTCAGGCTTTTAGCAATGCAAAAGGATATCATGCAGAAAACTTTTCAAAGATCAAAGCTGAGAACTAAGTGAAGGACCAGGAAAATGTAAATTTGGTGAAGTTCATTATAACAAAGTACAATGCACCATCCAGTGTATTCATGATTCTTGATCCTATCATTTGTTTATTAACATGCGATGCTACTGAAAGAAAGGTTTCTGAAGGCACCAAACTATATACAAATTTTTGTAGAATATGTTTTGTTTTTTTATTGTGAAATGTTTGAATAGATAAGGTAACAACAATGAGAATATACTGCCAAGTGCTAACATCACTGACAAAACAGAAAAGGAGCTAGCTCAAAAATTTTACTCTTCCCACTAAAATATATGACATTACACCATCCCCATGAGATGTTAAAAAGAACAGAGACTAGTATATGTCAGCACCTCAACTTCTTATTAAAGCAAGACCAAAGGTTGCGGTAAGATGAAGACAATTCAGATATTATTCCAAGAAAACATATTGATGGACATAAGCCCAAGCTAACAACCAAACCTTGATCAAAGCTGAAGCTAAAGACAATGCAGAGGGTCGTCCAGAGGGTAGATTAAACAAAATACAGACTATCAATGATCATTCATGTGATCAGTAAATTATCATCTAACACGACAAGAAAAATATTCAGAACATAGGAAGCAAAACTTTAAAACTGGTGACTAGGACCGGCGAATGTAAAACCAGGAAGCACAGGATAACAGGAAACAATGATCACATTGTGGAGTAATAGATCTACAGATAACCACACACACAACCAGAACCTCCGAAACAGGCACAAAAAGAAAGGTATCAAAGTACTAAAAGAACTCCTTGGCTTGCATGTAAATGTGGATAAGTCTACATGAGCAAGACCACGGACAGCTTGCATGTAGGATAGAAAAAACTACTTGAATAATGCAAACATGGATAATCTTATTGCGAGATAACAAGGGCAGTCCGGAATCAAACATGTGTCATGAAGACCACATCCTCCTTTTCTCTAAGAAAGCCCAACATCATCAGAGGCAAAAGCATGAAATCTTGCTTAGTATTTTTAATCTTCAAGACAACATTTACGAAGCATCAAAACCGATCAAAACCCGTGGCATCAAATGATCCAACTCACCTTCCTCGCAGCCCGGCGTGCACTCGCAGTTGATCTCAAGATCACCGGAGGCGAAAACCCTAAGCCGCCCGACAGCGTCACCGTACCGGTGACTCGTGCACCCGCACATCACCTCGACAAAGTCGGCGCCTCTCTTCAACCCAGTCATCCCGCTTAATTCCTCGTCTGCGAATAAAAAGGCGACATCTTTTCCCTGACCACTGGCCATGTCTCTCCCTCCGTCGAAAAGACTCACCCGACGCTCGTCAAAGATCCCTCTTTTAATGCTAGAGCCGCGAGAAGAAGGCGAGAGGCGGACCGATACGGCCTTGAGGCGCTTTCAAACTTGCGAAAAATAAACGAAAGAATCACAGAAACGCAATCAGAGACGAGAAGAAGCTTACCAAAGATGAAAAAGATGATTTTAAAAGGGTACTCGAGGGAGATCTAAGATTCCAAGAGAATACCGACGTCGAAAAGTCAAAGAAGACGCACAGGCGACCTGCAAACCTCGTCGACAGCAGCAGCTCACAGAAAAAGAGGCAGAAAGAGTACCCAAGGCGCCACCTTTCTGCACCGGAGGGCTACTGCGGCACGGCAACACGAGAGACGCCACAAGGATCCGTCGAAAGAAACCGCATCGCGCACGCCTCTCACCTAATAAACCGATGGGAAAAGGGATACGGGTCGCCCGCCTCTCCTCTCGGAACAATATAGACTCATAGCTTTCCCATTGAGGGCCCAAACTCCTCTCTCTCCTCTCTCCCTGACCCGTTCCTCAATCCGCAGAGCCAAACCCCACCATCATCTTCATCAAGGCCAGCCCACAGAGCGACAAATACGGAGGAGATTGAAGGGGCGATAGAGAGAGAGAGAGAGAGAGAGAGAGAGAGGTGTTTAATAACAAAGAGGACTGGGAATCCCAAAAGAGGCCCGCAGTGAGCTGGCATCTGCATCAGCATTCACCACCCCGCTGCAGCTCGTGCATGACATGACATGAACAAGAATACCGGGTATATGTGTGTGTATACATATATATATATAAATATATATCAGATATTTCATTTCACGCATCGACAAGAGGGAGAAGAAAAAGAGAGAGAGAGAGAGAGAGAGGGGAGGGAAGGGATAGGGGGGAATGAAATAAATAAATAAAAAAAAAGTAAAAGAGCTGAACAAAGCGATGTACTTTTCCTCCCTACCATTTCCATATGTTGCTGGTGCCTTTCGTCCAAGTATCACACTTGGATTTTGAGCCACAATAGAAGCAAGCGGTTGGCTTTATTCCTTTGAAGTGCATGCACCCCCCATGGCTCGCTCATATCGGAGCAGCAGCACCTCATGTTCCTGCCTTCTACTGGTCCAGACTTCACATCCTGTGTTCTCCATTCCAATGCTTGACGCTTTTTCCATAAAGGCCAATTGGATTGGTAAGCATATATATATATATATATATATATATATATATATATATATATATATATATATATATATATATATACATATATATATATATATATATATATATGTCTTCTCTTCACCCTATTGCCTTAGAGAAAAAGGAGCCGTTGCTAAGATTAGATGGGGGACATCCATCCATCCGTCCATCCATCCATCCGTCCATCCATCCATCCATCCATCGCTCGTTGTTAAAAAGGAAGAACGTTAGCATGACAAGAAACAACATCTTTTTCAAATTATTAGTATTATTAAATTTTTGCAACAAAAAACAAACGAGGGGGAAGGGAAGGGAAGATATGATGATGGGTGCGGAGCATCCATCCATGGGTTGTTTTCAGGCATGAATGCATGGATGGATGAATGTGGACATGTCTGAATGGTGGTCCAATAATAATCTTTCATAGCAAGAGGAAGGAGAAGGATGGTGTGGGTCATTGGATCAGGTCGGCAATGTGTCGACCCTGCGCTCAATGAATGGCTTTTTTGCTCGACTTCACAACTACTACCGCATGGTGTTGCTTCTTCAACCCCCCGTGGATGGCTTAAGTGCCTCGATTTGGTGGAATAACTAACATCTTCTTCTTCTTCTTCTTCTTCTTCTTCTTCTTCTTCTTCTGCCGGGGGTCGGTCAACATACGCCCAGTCTGCTTTGACTGCCAGCCACCAAGATTGAATCCAACGAGAAGGTGAAGACAATTCGGTGGAACTAATTACTACCATCCTAATTAGCTTTCTCTGCATACGTAGTAGTGGTTATCGGATCCACAAAATCCATTAACACCATTAGAATATATCAGACATGGCATAATATTTATATCAGACATGTGATGGTTGCCTCTCCCCTCCCCTCCCCTCCCCTCCCCTCCCCTCTAAATAGCCCAACCAAAGAATCTTAGTTAATTTGCACAGCACACACCACACCGCACATTTTAGTTTCATGTGCCCCCAGGCAACTTCATTAAATTCTTCTTTTACCTTTGGATTCGCCGTGAAGTCTCCATTATTATAAGACCATACACAGTTTTGGCATGTAAGAGTGTGCCAAAAAGAGTAACACGAAGAAGAGCTGATGGGAGTTCGATGCACCAACCAACTCGCGTTCGGCTACGATTCAAAAACTTGGGGGGGGGTTGCATCGTCACCACTGCACTGCACTGCACTGCACTGCACTGCACTCCACTGCACTGCCTTTAGGACTCCCAAAAATGCTTTCTCGGAGGAGGGGCCAACATTGGCATCCATGCATGCATGTCATTTGGAGAAAGCATCCATGAAGGGATGCACCGCTTTCCACATTGCCCCATTGCCACAACAATGCCATCCATCTCCCAACCCAAAGTCCTGTTTCTTTGGAGAAATAGCAATGCGGTGCCGTCTCGGATAGCCGTCCGATCTATCGCTCCTCTCGATCAAGACTGCCAACGCCGCAAGTGATGACGCTTCTGATTTGTCTTCCCGCATGGGGCCCACCTTTAAATAATAATCAATTTTTTTTTTATTTTCGATCGATTCGAAATCAAATTACAATCAACATACCTAACATCCCTAATAATAATCGATATTTCTTTTTTCCCAATCGATTATGCTGGGACCTATAATTTTCGATTTGAATCAATTCATGATCGGAATATACGAAGATTTCATGTTATAATATTAAATTATTATATTATTCGAGGTAAACAATGCATCTCAAGTTCTCTCAGGAGCAATTTAGCATACATGCTTTGGGATTAATATCTATTAGTCGACTATTAATTAGTACAATGATCGTTAGGTGGTTTTGCACGTCCACTTTTTCTCTATGCAATAAATGTCAATGTCAACGTCAAAATCTCTAACTTTATTTCAATGATGATGTATTAATCATTATAATATCATTTTCCAATAACAATATTGTTTGTAAATAAATCATTGTCATTTGAATATCCATCCAAATTTAACATACTTTATCTTTTCAAGACTATGTTATCATGACTAATATGTATTAGTCCAAATTGAAACAATAATTGCCATTAATATCTTTTGTATTAGGTGGTTCTGCACTTCACATTTCACTAATGTAAACGCAACTCTCTAATTTTATTTCGATATGTACGTAATATAGTAATGTCAGTACCTAAGAAGAGTGTGTGAGGATCTATGATCTCTTTTATGTGTGTCATTCTTACTCAAACCTAATAAGGTTTAGGTAACCGTAAGTGATATAACCCAAGTTGACGTTTGACGTACTTATCCATAAAATTCTTGGAAACTAATAAGTGAATTATTCTATCAACATTTATTAGTCAACTATTAGTATATTAATATTGGGACGTCCATACACATTAACTCGGATTATGTGACTCTTCTATGCATTTGAAGTCTCTCTAATGCAGATGTCAAACCTCTAAATTTATTTTAACCATTGATGTAATCGTTAGAATATATGGTTCTCTTCCAAACATATAACATAATAATATTTGATGTAGTCATATGATAGAAAAAAAAAAAGAGAGAGAGAGAAAATAAATAATCGATGAGAATGAGGGTATTTAAAAATTTTGTTTTACATATTTTTAAATTATATTTATATTATAAATTTATAGCAACTTTACGTCTTTACGGATATTAACAAGTAGAAATAATGAAAGCAAAAACATTACAATATTTAGCAAACAATATGATAATATCACGAATTCTAGTTTATGGTGCTTATGATGGGCATACTATTAAAAAATCTTCCAATTTTGTTTGGCATTATACTATATATAAACATTTTCTCCCTTTTTTTTTTTTCCCAAAACCTTCTTTTATATCAAAGTTATGAGCATCTACTTGAAATGTTAAGAAAGATGACGCTTGGACTTCGAATTCCCTGTCTCGATACTTTTATAAATATGGCTTTCTACTTTAGCACATTTTTGTATTCAGGATTTATAAAAATGAACTCTTGTTTTCAGTATTAATAATCAGAGTTAGTGCATAATTATATAATTAAATAAAAACATAAATGGAGGATTTATCAAAATGCTAAACTCTTGTATTCAATATCAAATTATTAAGTCTCCATAGAGATATCTATATATATATATATATATATATATATATATATATATTATTGTGCAATTACATGTCGGCGTCTTCGTAATTTATTCTTTAAAAAATTAGCTTTTAACAATTCTATCAAAACGAAGAGACAAGATGAGGAGTGACGGAGCTTTGAAAAGAATATCAAAAATCCTAAAAATAACAACAAACTTTAATAACGAAAGCTCTATCTATCCCTACAATTGTCAATTAGACAATCTCGATTTGGAGCATACGTTTGTGGGTACAAAAAGAACTCATGCAAAAATGTAGTAAAATAATAAGTAGAATTAAATATATTTTATAATAAAAAGAACCAAATGTTCTTTTAAATTAAGATATAATTTGTACACCACAATTAAATTACATTTTTTTGTTGATTAAGCCTCGCTTTAAGAACACATGCATCCTAAGCGGACATAAGAGGCTGAAAATTTGATCTTATGGGTTCCACGAGGATTCCATGCCAACATCCTATTTTTTTTTTTTTTTTTTTGTACCTTTTGCTATGTTTTAATGATACTTAGTTAATGAACGTGAAACATTGATTTGATCTTGATTGGACAAATATTGGGTTCATCGGCTCCCCCCAATCATGACAGCCTGAAGTCCACGTGGACGGTCATCTCGATAACCCGAGGACCATGTGAACAATCATGTCATCTCGATCAATCAACCTCGATGTGTCAGTCCGAGGATCACGTGGACAACCACCTCGGCAACTCGATAGCCCGAATATGTCAGATTGGAGATCGTCGGTAACTATGGGCATCGTAGCTCATCGACCTCGTAAATCGAGACCCTAGGAACTGACGAAGGCGTCGCTCGGTGTAGGGTTGTACTCGGTTCCGCCAAAAGCACCGAACCCATTAAACATCGTGGTATAACCCTCCTCCACCCGACAAGTGTAAATATCCCCTACTGTAGACTAAAAAGGGGACTTTTTCGGAACCTCTTACCTTTTCCTCCTAAAAATCACTCGAGACCTTCTAAGACCCGATCAAAATATCTACCTTCAAGACGTGCCCTTTAGGTCGACACGATCGACCCTCGCGACCCGAGGAGCCACTACATCACGAAGCATAGCTGCCTCGTTAAACTTTCCTATGCCTTTGAATTTCATTGAATTGATTTTACACACACAGGTCGAATCGTACCATCCTGACTCATCGGTCACGGCGCAATGTCCAACATCTAGCAACAGCTTTGATTGTGATAAAATTTAACTGATATATTTTTTACTATGATATAAAAATCTTTAGTTTTCTTGTCATGCCAATCCCTTTTAAGATTTATAGTAATTTTTTTTATTTGTTCGTGAGTGCGAAGGATTATTAAATAAGAGGCCTGTAGATTTTTTCCGTGTAGCCTTTCAAAAGTCTCCCTCAAATGGAGGAAACATATGAAAGAAAAAAATAAAAAAATAATATAAAACAAAGCTCCATGTTGACTCTTGTAAAGTTAAAAGGAGTATATTTAAAAAGGACAAGTGCACGTAAATTGTTAAATACTAATAATTAACAAAAAGAGGGACAACTTATTTTTTCTGAAATCTAGAAGCATAAATTTGTAGGGATATGAATGATATTTTCTGCAGAAGCTTAGTATTTGCATTCTTTTTTTGCTATGAGCATACTCTTATTATTGATATTTTAAAAATAATAAAAATATAATTTTACTATTTATAGTCCCTTGATTGTTAATGCTATCCTTTTATTTTTCGTAATGGCTGCTCCCCTTCCACTCGTCAGGTACAAGGAAAAGAATATTTTATATATTTATAAAATATATATTTTTAAAATATAAAAAATAAAATAAAATTATAAATAGTAAAAATTTTGTGAATAAAAAGCTACTTCATATAAAGCACGAGTCATTATAGTGACATTACCCTAATATTTTTGCTGCATTTTGTCGCCTTATTTTTCTCTCTCATCGGAGGTTGCGAGAAAGAGAGAGATCTCCACTCTCGTAATTGTTAGTGTATTGTTTTATAATTATATATCTAACTCTTGCAAAATCTTGATCTCTAATCTCATCTTCATAGTTTATCCTTTATAAAAGAAAAAAAAATCAATTCTATCAAATTAAGTGAAGGAACTTTGAATAGAATATCAAAATAGCAAACTTTAATAACCTAAGCTCTACCTATTCCTACAAGTCTCAATTGGACAATCTCAATTTAGTGCATATGTTTGTGGGTGCAAAATGTAGTAATTTTCTCTTATTCTCAAGAACTCATTCAATTAATATTCCAAAAAAATAGTAAAATAATAATTAGAATTAAATATAGTTTATAATAAATGTTATTTTAAATAATAAATATAATTTGTACACCGCAGTTAAATTACAACATTATCCACCAATTTAGATGTCTGAAAAAGAAAAAACACGTCGATAAAATATTGGTATGACCTCAATGTGGCCAATACATGCAACCTATGCGGACATAAAAGGCTGCAAATTTTATCATTCACTTAGTTAATGAACACGCAATATTGATTTAATCTGATGGTGATGAAGTTTAACAAATAGATTTTTTACTATGATATAAAAATCCATGTGATTGAAGGTGTAAGTTTCTCTCCTCGCAACACTCCCCTTTAAGATTTGCATCAAAAAATAAAAAGAAAATTGTGTGCGTACGCATAGAAGTTTATTACATAGCTGACCTTCTTCTACCTTTTACAAGTCTCCCCCACATGGGGGAAACATATGAAAGGAAATAAAAAATAAAAAAAATAATAGAAAAACAAACCCCAAAATTGACTCACTCTTATAAAGTTCAAAAGGAGTATATTTGAAAAGTAAAAAATGGACGCCAATCACTAAATACTAATAATCAACAAAAAGAGGGACAATCTAATTTTTTGAAATCTAGAAGCATAAATTTGTAATTAGGTGTGTTTACAAGGGGATACACGTGACATTTCATGTAAAGCATTCGTCATTACGGTAAAATAGTGGTAATGGAGACCCAATCCCTTTATATATATATAGGACATTAGTCATATTAATGTAAAGTAGCGATACGGGGAAGAAACCCCAATCCCTTTATATCTCCGTTGCATTTGGTCTGTGTCTTGCTCTCATAGGAGGCAGCGAGATCCATCGAACACGGGGTAAGTCCTCGTTGACTCTCTCTCCGATCTCTCTCTTTCTTTCTCTTCGTTCCGCTTCGGTCGTATCTGTCCGCCTGAGCTCGTCGCTTGTGTTGGATTTCTCAATCGGGTTCCTTTTAATGTTGTCTCTGATCGATTCTTCTTCGATGTTGTGTTCTCTTCTGATGCGGACGATTGTGAATTGGATAAATTTTATTCCATTATATCTGTTGAAGCAATCATCAGTCCTTGAAAAGAATCGGTATCTGGTGAAAGTCCAGAATTCTGTTTCGCGCTGTGAGCTTTCTGCGCTGTGAGTTGAATTGGTACCCGTTAATGAATCGATTCCACATCAAAATAGCGTGCGGGAATCAATTGTTTGTGATTTTAAGAATCGAAATTATATTTCAAATCCATCATTTCGAGAGAGAGGTGATCGATTTGGCACGGATTAGGGCGTTGAGTCGGCGAAGCTGTCCAATTTTGCACTTGATCGGTGGCGCAGCTGCGTTGCGTCCCCTTGGTGGAGAGCTTGTGGGTGGGGCACGGCCCGGGCCCCTCCACTCGAGGAGAGAGGAGCTGTAGGCGTCTGGCCGAGTGTATGTATATCTCGGGAAGTGACTGACACTGGTGGTCGCCGCTCTTCAGAGGAGCCGGGACAGAGGGCCTCATCCGAGACACTACGCACATTGGAGCGCACCTCATATCGTCCCAACCTAGTTCCGCGTTGCTCATTGCTGCCGGGGGGGGGGGGGGTCGACAATGGAGTCCCCATTCGGTAACAGCTTCGAGAACACAGAAAAAGCTGAGAGTTTTTTTGTTCTTTTACGGTCAGTATTAAAAGCGAACAGACATCTCCAAATTGCTGTGAGAAACAGAACAGATATTGAAAACTTGACCGATATTTGTTTTTTATTTTCTTTTACTGCTGCTGATTTCAAGACGCTGGGGTATGGCTCTTGAAATCTCATTGATACTTGATGGTGAGGTTGCAAACCGCTGGCACCATGGTTTTCCTGAAGAAATCGTACGTATCAGTCAACACGGTGTGCACCGAGTTGAGAGTTGTTTGGGATGAGAGTTTCCACAGTGTGGGCAAGCTATTTGATAATTGAATAAAGCATTAACCATGTCTGCGGTGGATGCAGACTTATGTGTAATATCAAATCACATGTATGGTTCTTCTGACATTCTGGTTTGAGTTTGATTGCAACACAAATAGTGTGATAAAACAGCCCTTTAACGAAAGGGATTTGAGCTATATGAGGAAGAAAAAGATGAAGAAGACGACTTGGTTGTAAACCATGTGAGAGAACACTCTTTTGGTTGTTGGGATTCTATTATGTTGTAGCAAATAGCTGCCATTCACATACAACCTTGAATGCATAACTTTCATCAATGCTCAGAAAAATGCTTATGAAATTTGTTGAAATAAATATAGTCGCTTTTAGCAGACATCAGGAAGAACTCATTTATTTGTACAGTCATTCATGCTCAGAAATGTTGAAAAACTATGAACTTATAAAACCAATTTTTTCTACAATTTTATGAGCTTATTTTGTTGGGAATTATCCTCCCACTGACACATTTTCTGTTCAGTTCTTCACATCCTTTTTTGGTTGTTTTCGTTAGTTCTAGTTCTAGTTGGTAGCGTCCTACCTGTGCACATAATTCCAATTTGATATTGCTGTACCTACTGCTATTACGTTATGATAGAACTCCGTAAGGAATTAGTTGTTTGGCATTGCAAGAGTTGTGTTGCTATTATCCTCATGAAAGTAGCAGGCCTAAATAATAATTTCCTGGTTGTGCTCTGTCTCCAGAAGCAATGTTTCCACAAATGGATCTGACAAAGATGGACCCTGGAACACTCACTTTGCTAGGGGCAGCATGCTGTGTGATTCTGACCATGCATTTCACCGTACAGTTACTATCGCAGCATCTTTTCTATTGGAAAAATCCAAAGGAACAGAAGGCTATAATAGTTATTATCCTTATGGCTCCTTTGTATGCAATAGACTCCTTCGTTGGTTTGGTAGATATTCAGGGCAGCAAAACCTTTTTCACTTTTCTGGACTCTGTTAAGGAATGTTATGAAGCTCTCGTAAGTCCCTATGCTTAGACCCAGAATTTTACTTTCATGTTCTTTGTCAGGGAAAATATTTTTCCAGCAAACTCATAACATAAACCCCTCATCTTATTGCAGGTGATTGCCAAGTTCATGGCTTTGATGTATAGTTACTTGAACATTTCTCTCAGTAAGAACATTGTGCCAGACGAAATTAAAGGAAGGGAGATCCATCATTCTTTCCCTGTATCTCTTTTTCTGGTATAGTTTGGAGATTAATTTATAAAAAAACCATAATGTTATTTCTGTTTCTGTCACTATTCATGTTTTCCAAATGAGTATTGTTTTCAACATGTAACCCAAATTGTTTCCATAATGGTCGCTATTTGCCTCACTGAAATGTATTCTTCCAGTACTTAAGCATGTTGGATACAATGAGTGAACAACTGGGATGAAAGTGACTATTACTGGCTGCATTTAGGGGTGGTTATGACCATTCTGCTACTTTCATGTAATAAGAATCTCCTGATCCTTAAAAACAGAACCTCCTGATCCTTCTCTGAGATTATCTGCTAATTCTGGTTGAGTGTTAGTTAGAAAATTTGCTAGTATAGCCTCTTCGTTTGTGGGGAAAAGGCTGCATAGTTGTCACCCTCTCAAGATACCTAACAGGAACTTTGTGCGCTATGCCTTCCCTATTATAATGCTCAGTAACTGCTTTGATTATTCTTTGAGGCAAAATAACTACATTTATTGAACAGGTGCACTAGTCTTCGACTCTAATAATGCTCAGTAACTAAATAGATTATTATTTAAGGCAAAATAACAATGTTTATTGATACAAAGTCTCAACTGCCCTGCTAGTTACAATTTTCTTGTTATTCTTTCTGGCTTCAAATTTTGCTTCATGACAACATCTGTATCTTGCATGCTGGAAGTATATGGTTTCAAATGCATACTCAATGACAATAGCTGTACGCATCTGACTTGTGGTAATGGGACTGTTATGACAACTGCTTATTGTCTGTATCCAGAATTATATAAAGTTTATGCTTGGAAAGCAACAAAATGGTTGATGTGCTTGTTTGGAAATGCAGCCTCACACTCTCCGGTTAGAGCACCATACATTGAAGCTTCTAAAGTACTGGACATGGCAATTTGTTGTAATTCGGCCTGTCTGCTCCGTTCTAATGATTGCATTACAACTTCTTGGGCTGTACACCACTTGGATCAGCTGGACTTTCACCATCATACTGAACATTTCAGTTTCCATGGCATTGTATGCGTTGGTGATTTTCTACCATGTGTTTGCCAAGGAACTTGCACCACATAGGCCTCTAACGAAATTCATGTGCATCAAAGGAATAGTCTTTTTTTGCTTCTGGCAGGTACCTTTTTCTGTCATTCTTTTGTCTAGTCCTTTAATTTGATAGCCACATCAGCATGCAGAACTTTGTTAGTAAATGATGCGTGAATCATCTGATTTATTCGGGAAACATCTGGTTTTCGTTTTTAGTTTACATTCTGGTTTCATATCATGGCTCAGCAGTCATGGCATCCAAGGTTGATGTTCCTTAACTTTGTAGAGCTATAAAATTGATCTCAACTATGGAATTAAATTTCGACTGTATTGGTCGGTATGGACCGATATTAATTGGTGTGGTGACCTATCAGTACATGGACCAGATTATTTTGTTTAGTTTAGTTTGAAACCAGGCTTACCATTCGATAATCTCACTATGCCAAGCTTGCCAGGTGGTAAGTAGATCGATAATGAATTGTACTACCCTATTTACCCAGTATTGCTACCAGTTATTCTTCTTCCTATGCTTCGTATCAGTCATAACTACAATTAAGTCTATTATTTATATTTGGTTCTGTTCATACTTATTTTTTCAGTTTTGAATATCACTATGTTCACTCATGTATGATATTTATTAGTTATATTTTATGTTATGTCATTGGTCGTATTAATGTCATACTGTATTGAAGATCACATAATTAAATATTAAGTGTTTAAAACAATATATAGTCATAATTCTGGTTGTATTATTTTAAGTAAATTTAAATTACTAATAAAATTTTTTGTAGTATTTTTTGTATTATTAAGTGTTCACTAATTGCATATCATTGGAATCTAATAATAGTTCACATAGTAGTCAGTAAAAATATCAACGATAAAGTACAGCAAATTTTGGTGAGCTAGTGATGCAATTTAATTAAAATTTGTTTAGATAAATTAAGAATAACACAATGATAAGTAACAACATGAATGAAGAATATGGTTGAATACGAAAATTGCTAATAAAATAAATATAATTACTGACGCCCCTATTGGGCTTAAGTTGGATTATCTAGCTCAGTTTTGATCCCAGTGGATCCTAATTCCAGTTCTCATTTCTATTTTCAGTCTTATGATGAATCAAATGTTACATAATTATCATGTTTTAAGAGAGTAAAATTTTCCGATGTCAGCTTGTGGTGGTTGAAACTTCCACCAATGGTGTAAACATGGTTAGATACATTATATGTTTCTAGTTAATCCTTTTTAGAGACCTTTGCGATGTAGTGCCAGATTTTTAGTGTTTGGTTATAGGTATAGAGATGGCAATTTTCACATCTCAATCTGGTTTTGCTGCAGGGAGTTGCACTCGACGTGTTAGCCGCGGCAGGAGTAATTCAATCACAGCATTTCTGGCTGGATGTGGAGCATATCGAGGAAGCCATACAAAATGTCTTGGTGATTCTGGAAATGGTTGTTTTCTCGGTCCTCCAGCACTATGCTTATAATGTTGCTCCTTATACCGGAGTTGATGCAGGAAAGTCCATATCTGACAAGAAGAACGAGTAATGATGTTCCAAAAAGCAAAGATACATAACTCCCTATCTTATATCATTTCCCCATTTTGTTTGTCTTCTGGGAGTTGAGTTTATGATGGAACTCTTTTGAATAGAACAAATGTAGTATGTGCTCATATATTCTTATTTGAACAAGTATGTTGCAGATCCTTGTGTCTGTTGCATCCTAATCGATCCTTTCTTTCATGAAAACTAAGAACAATGAAGATACTATATTCTCAACTAATTTATGATTTGATGATCAATTACATATTTGAGTGATTGATTTGATTCAGTAATTTGAGCGCGTGATTGAGATTGTTTTTTTTTTTTTTCTTCTTGTATAAATATGTATTACCTTAATAAATAAAATAGTTAACAAGTTATGTAATTCTTTATGATATCAGGGTTTCTCTTTTATCGATCAAGACTTTTTAGTTGCTGTCTGATGACAACAACTCATTTCCTTTCGTCCAACATTAACAACTCCTCTAACCAAGGAATAACGATGATTCTCCTCATCCCAGTGACGACTACGGCCTCACCTTCTCCCCGCTCGTAATCTCCATTATCAATGTCCTCATGGGTGACTTCCTTCTCGGCACCGTCGTCCTCACCGACGCCTCCTCCGGCTCCCCCTCAGGTAGCAAACCACTCATACACGGGCTCTCCTCCGACGGACATCTCTGTAGCATCATCGCCAACACTTCCTCTCACATCACATGTTTGTGGACGAGGCGAGGCGGGTGGCAGAGGCTCGGTCATTGCCGATGAAGACCTCTTCTCCTTCACTGGTTTTTGAGTCCTTCCTTTGTTCCTTTGATCAATGATCACTGCTTGCACCATCGATCAAACACGACTGTCACCGATCAAAGACCTCTCCACGACACAGATCAGCACAGAGGTTTCCTCATCCCAAATCGACAGATTTGAGATCCCTGCGACCCACTCCCGGAGCCAAGAGGTAGAGAAAGAGAACCATGCTACTGTCGCTACAGGTCGTAATTGTTATAAATTGTTTAAATTAAAAAGAAAAAGAATCTTTTTTTTCAGATAAATCTTTCTAGTTATTTTTTAAAGGTTGTATATTTTGAGAAAATAATTATTTTTCAAAGATTGTATTTTTTGAGAAAATAGTTAATTTTCAAAGGTGGTGTCTTTTGAGAAAATATCTATAAATAGATATTTGAGGGTAAATTACTAAAAAAAATTCTTTTATGCTCTTCTTCTTTACTCTCTGAGTGATTGAGTTAGACATTCTCTAATTCCTCTCTGAAGATTCTTTATTGTTTGCTCAATACAGATCTTCTAAAGGCTTGTCATATTCACTAAAACTATTTGCATCAAACCCATAGCAATATTATTGAGAAGAGGGTGCAAATATCATTTTTAGGAAAGTGTTTATACATGTTTCAAGCCTAAATATCTTTCCTAAAGTATTTTTGATCTTGTGTTTGTTTTTTGTTTCCATAGTGTTTTTTATCCTCTTCTTTTGTCGTATATTTTCCCAACAATCTAAAAACGATATTTTGTGAGTTTATACAAATTCACTATGGAGGCTACAAATACCATCAAATTATTGAATCAAGATTTTGTTCGTTTGGATCGTTTTGATGGAACGAATTTTACCCGTTGGCAAGATAAGATGAAGTTCATATTGACTGCTTTGAAGATCTTCTATGTGCTTGATCCAAATCTTCAACCAATTCTTGATCCAACCGACGATGGCACCAATGAAGTCAAGGCTGAACAAAAGAAAAGAAATGAAGATGAAGTCATGTGTAGAGGACACATTCTCAATGCTCTTTCGGACCGGCTTTATGATCTTTATACGGTGGAACCATCTGCAAAAGCAATTTGGAATGTTTTGGAATTCAAATATCATGCCGAGGAAGAAGGTACAAAGAAATTTTTAATTTTTAAATATTTTGATTACAAGTTTGTGGATGAGAAGCCAATCTTGGCACAAGTGCATGAGTTACAATTGAAGGCTGAAAAATTGAACTTCCGAACCTTTTAAAGTAGGGAATAGCCAAGTTGCCTTCATCTTGGAAAGGGTATAGGAAGAAGATTTTGCATGACTCCAAGGATATCACTTTGGAGCAAATTCAAAAACATCTTCGAATCGAGGAGGAGAGACAAGAGTGAGAACTCTTTTTGCAATATAAAAGCAAATGTTATGAATCAGCCTAAGAATTCCAACAAAAGCAAACAAAACAAGGAGAATCATTTTGGCCCCAAAAGGGATCAAAGAAAATTTAAGAAGCCAAAGAGTGGAGGCTGTTTTGTTTGTGGAAAACCCGGTCATTTTGCTAGGGATTGCAGATTTAAAAGGGTCGAAACCAAAAGTCAACTCCGTTGAGGGAGATGATAATATAATCGCTACGGTGAGCGAAGTGAATGCCATATTTGGCAAGGTTTCTGGTTGGTGGTATGATACTTGTGCTACCGTCCATGTTTGCTATGATAAAGGCCTCTTCAAGACTTACAAAGAAGTCATAGAAGGGCAAGAGATTCAAATGGGAAATGAAGTTCGTTCTAAGGTGATTGGAAAGGGAACTGTGAAACTCACTTTCACTTCAGGTAAGAAAGTCACTCTTACTAATGTTCTTCATGTACCGGATATGAGTAGAAATTTAGTGAGTGGGAATCTCCTTGGCAAACCTGGAATTAAATCTGTATTTGAATCCAGGAAGTTAATTCTATCCCGTAATGGAACTTTTGTTGGAAAAAGGCTATTCCGCTAAGGGAATGGTCAAATTATCTATTGTTGACAATGATTCTAAAGTTAATAAAGATGTTGCTTCTATTTATATTGTTGATTCTTATTCATTATGGCATGATAGATTAGCACATATTGGAATCAGCATGATTAGAAGAATGGTTAAGTGTGACTTAATAAATTGTCATTTTGATGATCTTAATAAATGTGAAATTTGTGTTAAATCCAAGATGACGAAGAAACCTTTCAAAAGTGTTGAAAGATATACTACTTTGTTAGATTTAATACATTCTGATATATGTGAATTAAATGGCATATTAACGAGAGGAGGTGATAGATATTTTATTACTTTTATAGATGATATGTCTAGATTCACATATGTGTACTTATTGAAACATAAAAACGATGCTTTTAATGCTTTTAAGACATATAAAGCAGAAGTTGAAAATCAATTGGGGAAGAAAATTAAAGCTTTAAGAAGTGATAGAGGAGGAGAATACTTTCCCAATGAATTTAACTTGTTTTGTGAACAACATGGCATAATTCATGAATGTTCAGCACCTAGAACACCTGAGCAAAATGGATTAGCAGAAAGAAAAAATAGAACTTATCTAGAGATGATTAATGCTATGTTGTTGCATGCTAAATTATCTTATAATTTGTGGGGAGAAGCTTTATTGGCTGCATGTCATATCTTAAATAGAATTCCCTCTAAAAAGAATAAGATCTCTCCATATGAGTTATGGAAAGGAAGACAACCTAACATTGGTTATTTTAAAGTATGGGGGTGTCTTGCATATTGTAAGAATAATGATCCTCAAAGGACAAAATTGGGACCTAGAGGAATCAAATGTGCATTTATAGGCTATGCCTCAAATAGCAAAGCATATAGACTTCTTAATTTAGAGTCTAATATCATAATAGAATCTCGAGATGTGGAGTTCTTTGAACATTTATTGACTTCTAGTAATAATGTTCATCCTCCAACTAGTAAAGAGTCACTAATGGAGAAATCTCAAAAGGTTGGTGAGCAACCTAAAATTCCTTTGATTGGACATCAATCAAGTTCACAAGAGGTTGGAGAGCAATCTTATGAATTAAGGAGAAGCACTCGTGTACGAAAAGCAAAAACATTAAGATCGGATGAGATTGATTCTCAAAGTATTTCTTTTTACCTTGTAGAAGGAACTAATGAGAGAGTATTAAAAATAATTCCTCTTGTTTTACAAGTGGAAGATAATCCTAAAACATTTAAAGAAGCTATGACTTCTCGTGATGCTGCCTTTTGGAAAGATACTATTAATGATGAGATGGATTCTATTATGTCAAACAATACTTGGGAACTTGTCGATTTACCTTTTGCCTCAAAACCTATTAGTTGTAGATGGATATTTTGTAGGAAGTATCATACAAATGGTACTCTCCAAACGTTCAAAGCAAGGTTAGTTGCTAAAGGATTTCGACAAAAGGAAAGAATAGATTATTTTGACACATATGCTCCTGTGGCTAGGATCACATCTATTAGAATTATTTTTGCTTTAGCATCAATTTTTTATCTTTATGTTCATCAAATGGATGTCAAAACGGCATTTCTAAACGGAGACCTCGATGATGAGGTATATATGGAACAACCCGAAGGTTTTGTTCTACCGGGAAATGAACATAAAGTGTGTAAACTTATTAAGTCATTGTATGGTTTAAAGCAGGCTTCAAAACAATGGCATGAGAAATTTGATATAATAATTTTTTCTAATGGATTTGTTCATAATATTCCAGATAAATGTGTTTATCTCAAAACTTGTGATGGCTATATGGTGATAGTTTGTCTTTATGTTGATGATATGCTAATAGTGAGCAACAACATGAAAGGTATTGTAGAAACAAAGAGGTTTCTATCTTCAACATTTAAGATGAAAGATCTTGGGCAAGTTGATACTATGCTAGGTATCAAGGTAAAAAGAAATAGTGGGGGATATGTTTTGAGTCAAACTCATTACATAGAGAAAGTACTGGAGAAATTCAGTCACTTAAAAATCAAAGAAGCAAATACCCCATTTGACCCAAGTATCAAATTAGTCAAGAATGTTGGAAGAACAGTGGCTCAATTAGAATATTCAAGTGCTATAGGAAGTCTTATGTATGCAACGCAGTGCACAAGACCTGATATAACATTTGCAGTTAGTAAATTGAGTAGATTTACTAGCAATCCAAATGTAGAGCATTGGAAGGCTATTGAAAGAGTTCTTGGGTACCTTAAACGAACCAAAGATTATGGCCTACAATACTCAAAATTTCCTGCTATTTTAGAAGGATATACTGACGCAAGTTGGATATCGAGTTTTGGAGATAACAAATCCACTACTGGTTGGGTGTTCACCTTAGGAGGTGGCGCTGTTTCTTGGAAGAGCAAGAAACAAACGTGTATAACTCACTCAACTATGGAATCAGAATTTGTTGCTCTAGCAGATGCAGGAAAGGAGGCTGAATGGTTGAGGGACTTTCTATTAGAAATTCCATTGACTTATAAGAATATGAATTCAATTTCTACACTTTGTGATAGTCAAGCCACTTTAGCTCGTGCGTATAGTGAAATATATAATGGAAAGTCAAGACATATAAGCCTTAGACATGATTATGTGAGGAAATTAATCAAGAGTGAGATTATTTCACTCATATTTGTGAAAAATAAGTGAGAATTTGGCTGATCCATTCACCAAACCTCTTACAAGGGAAGTTGTAAGATCAACATCAAAATGGATGGGACTAAAACTCCTTGAATAAAAGATCCACTAATAATAGCAACCCTACTCAACATTATGAAATGAGTAATGAAGAGTTCAAAGGGTAAGAATAAGTCATTGACATGTGGAGTGGTTCAGCACTTTGAAATATTTTACGAGTCCCATCTAAAGATGTTAAAGTGTTGGTTATCACCGAATGAGGGTTGAGTTAATTATACTCTTAATGAAGTTCAGTCAAGTTAGGACAAGTATCTCAAAGAGTGACAAAGATACTATAAGAACTTCACCTATATGAACTTAGAAGTGGTGCCGCTTCGATTGAGAGTTGGAGTTTCTCTCATAAAAGTTCATGAACTTGGATGAGCCCAAGGCCATATTAAGGCTAAGCGAGATTTTATGAGGAATACAAGAATGTTGTATTTATGTGTGTGGTATCACTGGTGTTGTCATGAGGAATAACAAATTTAAAGCTTTTATGCTATTTGGGATTTCGACTTCACTTTGTGATGCTTACACTAAGGTAATATTCAAATCGAAAGATATATTACTTTATTCATAAATACTATTTAATCACTTGGAGAAAATTTTAAATTTGAACAAGTGGGGGATTGTTATAAATTGTTCAAATTAAAAAGAAAAAGAATA
The DNA here is from genome assembly GCA_021527575.1 of Ensete glaucum. Classification (NCBI taxonomy): domain Eukaryota; kingdom Viridiplantae; phylum Streptophyta; class Magnoliopsida; order Zingiberales; family Musaceae; genus Ensete; species Ensete glaucum. Next base: position 40,901,807 of record CM038552.1, read on the forward strand.
TCTTTTCAGATAAATCTTTGAAAAAATGTTTTCTTTTATTTTGGTAGTTATTTTTTAAAGGTTGTGTCTTTTGAGAAAATAGTTATTTTTCAAAGGTTGTATCTTTTGAGAAAATAGTTAGGTTGTGTCTTTTGAGAAAATATCTTTAAATAGATATTTGAGGGTAAATTACTAAAAAAAACTCTTTTATGCTCTTCTTCTTTACTCTCCGAGTGATTGAGTTAGACATTCTCTAATTCCTCTCTGAAGATTCTTTATTGTTTGCTCAATACAGATCTTCTAAAGGCTTGTCATATCCACTAAAACTATTTGCATCAAACCCATAGCAATCTTATTGAGAAGAGGGTACAAATATCGTTTTTAGGAAAGTGTTTATACATGTTTCAAGCCTAAATATCTTTCCTAAAGTATTCTTGATCTTGTGTTTGTTTTTTGTTTCCATAATATTTTTTATCCTCTTCTTTTGTCGTATCTTTTCCCAACAGTAATACGATCTGACATTGTTGTAATTCTCAAATCAAATCTGATCAAATCTCTACCATCTACTACATTATCGATTAATTCTGAACTTTACACCGTATTCCTCCTAGCTTAGCTTGTCTACCATATCTACATCTAACATCTCAATTATTATTTTCTAAACAAACAATAATTCATTTTAATATACCAGACTTATATCAATCAATGCGACAATTATAATCTACTTCAAATTATCCAAGTACGATAACTATGCATCTCGATGATAACTCAATTCAATCAAAAATCCAAAAGGAATAACAATCAAAGCAACATGAGCTTCAACAAAGGACTGAATAAGATATCTCATGGATACATAGGAAACACAAAAATACATAATCCTTCATCACACTATCAACCCCTCAACCATGGTGACAACTTCAATCCAAACAATTCAAGAAATAACTTCAACTACAACTATTAATAGTTTTGGCACCCTAACACCAACTATCGATATAAAGTTATTTGTCAGATTTGTGATAAAATTGAACACACAACAAAAGTTTATCAGTCTCGACCTAAGCATATTGTCACACTCAACTAGTCTCAAGCAAACATCATTACTACTTCAATTGCTCATCCATGCAAATAGATTGTTGACTCTAGTATTTATTATTGTATTACCTCTGATTTGTAGAACTTATTCATCCATAACAACTATGAAGGCAATGAAGATATCATTATTAATGATGGTAATAGAATATCTATTATTCACTGTTGTAATTCATGCACCAACACTTTTACGTTGAATGATATTTTATAGGCACATCACCTTCAAAAGAAAATTTATTTATATTTCTTAATTTCATAAATAAAATAACACCTTTATTGAGTTCTTTATTGACTAATTTCTTATAAAGAATTTTAGCTCGAGAGTATACTTGGTCTAAGATCAGAATAAAGACAATATTTACGAATGACCATCAGCTTCACAAATCACCCAACCAACTGCACTTACTTCAATTGCTACTTTAATCAATGTGTCGAATCGTCACTTTAATCATCCATCATCCTATATTCAATAACATCTACTTTCTTGTTACTCTCTTCCAACTTCCAAGTTAAATAGAATAGCAACTCTTTATGATACTTGTCTCAGTAATAAAAGTCATAGACTATCTTTTAGAATGTCTTTCATATCTTACTTTAACCCATTTGAAATTATCTACACGATGTCTAAATCCTTGCCCTAATCACTTTCTTTAACAATTTCACATTTTATGTCATCTTCATATATTACTTTATTAAATATACATGGTCATACGCTCCAAAACATAAATATAAAGTTACTACGATCTTTACTCATCTCATAAATATGGTCGAAAACTTCTTCTAGCCTACCATTAAAATAGTTTACTCTAATGAAAGAGGTGAATACTAAGCTCTAACAACCTACTTTTTATCTTATGATATACAATATCTCAAGTCACCACCACATACACCTTACTTATTGAGTTTGTCAAACAAAATCATCATCGATATATAGTTGAAACTGGCCCCATCCTTTTACATCAAGCCTTCATGCCACTAACCCTTTGGTCAACAACTGTTCAAACTATAGTCTATCTCATTAACCATATACTCACTTTAATCCTACAACACTAGTCACCATTTGAAAAATTATTTCATAAAATCTCAAAACTTTAAAAACTCAAAGTATTTGGTTGTTTATGTTATCCTTGGCTACGCACATATGCTACACACAAGCTAACATTAATATTTAAGCTTTGCATTTTCATAGCGTACTTTCTTGAATATAATGCTTTTAAATTCTATGATCCTCAAATTTAAAAGATCTTTATATTAAGTCATGTTATTTTTATTGAATTTACTTTTTTTTTTACCAAAACTATGCACCTTTATAAATGTGAGCTACTACAAGAACTATGCATCACTGGATTTATATGAACCAAAATCACTTTAAACACATCTATCACCATATCAACCAATAGTTCTCTAAAGTTTGACTCCCTTATCACTCCAGTTCAGCAATATCTCCCCCTCTCTACAACTTCTCAATATACTTCACCAACTCACCCTATAATGTCCGATGTGATAGGGATATAAAAGTTAAAGGCTCTAGCTGTCATAATACATCACATAGTTTTCATGTTTCAATCTCAATTCTTATAAGAATTCTTTCATCCATAACATTTCTTTGCAAACCTCTATAGCAACAATATATTCTGCCTCTGTGGTGGAGAGAGCAATACACCTTTGCAATATGAATTGCCATAACATAGCTCCCTTTGCAAAAGTAAGTACAAAACATAATGTGGACTTTCTTGTGTCAATATCTCTTGTCATATCTGCATCGGTATAACCTGTCAATATAGGTGGTCCACCTTCAAAGCTTAGATAAACTTTAGATCTCCCTCTGAGATATCTAAGGATCTACTTAACTGCTGCCCAATGCTATTTACCTGATTTTACAGGAAATCTGCTAGTAACACCCACTACATATGCGATGTCCAGTCTCGTATATACCATCGCATACATTAAACTTTTAATTGTTGAAGTATAAGAAATCTTTTATATTTTCTATTTCTCCTCATCACTTGACAGAATCTAATCTGAGCACAACTTGAAATGATTTAAAAGAAGAGAACCAACTAGTTTTGCATTACTCATATTGAACTTGTCCAATACATTCTCAATATATTTCTTCTGTAATAACCAAATCTTCTTGTTTCTTCCGTCATGAGAAATCTGTATGCCTAATATTTTCTTTATTGGCCCCATGTTCTTTATTGCAAAAGACTCATTCAATTCCTTCTTCATCCTGTCAATTATGGACAAATCTTTCCCAAGGATAAGCATGTCATCAACATAAAATAAGAGAATAATATATTCCTCACTAAACCATTTGATATACACACATTGATATAAAGCTATTCTTTTATATCCATTTTTAACCATAAATGAATCAAACTTTTTATACCACTGTCTTGGAGCTTGCTTCAACCCATATAAGCTCTTCCTCAACTTACAAACAAAATTTTCTTTACCTTTGACTTTCAAGCATTCTGGTTGCTCTATATAAACTTCCTCCTCCAAATCACCATGAAGGGAAGTTATCTTTACATCTAACTGCTCAACCTCCAAGTTTAGGTTAGCAACAATATCAAGAGCTATAAGACATTTTAATAATAGGAGAAAAAATCTCTTCAAAGTCAATACCTTTCTTTTGACTGAAGTCTTTCACAACTAATCTAGCTTTATACTTTAGTTGAGAACAATATTCTTGAGTCTTCAACTTGAAAACTCACTTGTTCTTCAAGGCCTTACTTCCATTTAGTAGTTGTACTAAGTCTTATGTGGGGTTTTTCTATAGAGAATCCATCTCTTCCTACATAGCAACTAATCATTTTTTTTTCTGCTCACTTTCAATTGCTTACTGGTAACTTTCTGGTTCACCTACATTAGTAAGCATCACATATTCATCTATAGAGTATCTTTTAGAAGGTTGATGTGGTCTATAAGATCTTCTCAACTAAGGTTCTATGGGAACTTGCTCCCTTTCTTATTCCTACTCAACATGTCCTGCAGGTAGATCAACATCAGGCTCTGCACCATCTTTCTACACATCTCCCCCATTACCCTGATATACTAGAGGAATAACTAGGTCACATTATGCTAATCTTCTGCAGAAGTCTTGGCTAGTGCCTTCTTCTTCAAATCCTCAAGAGTTCGATCCTCAAATAAGACAATATCTCTGCTTCTGAATACATTTTGTTTTTTTGGATCCTAAAGCCTTTAACCAAACTAATCATGTGAGTAGCCAAGAAAAATATACTCTTTTGTCTTACTATCTAGCTTGGACCTCTCATTGTTTGGAATATGTGCAAATATATGACAATTAAACACTCTTAAATGTCTATAAGAGACATCTTTTCCTGACCATACATGCTCTAAAATATCACCATCTAGAGCTGTACATCGTGACAAGTTGATCACATCAATTGTAATCCTCAAAGCCATATCCCAAAAATTTTTGGGTAGCTTAGCCTGTAAAAATATACATCTGATCTTTTTCATGATAGTGTGGTTCATCCTCTCTGCAATTGCATTATACTGAGGTGTACCAGGAACTGTCAACTTATGCTAGATGTCATGTGATATGCAACAATCATTAAACAATCCTGTATACTCACCACCATTATATGATCTTATGTATTTTAATTATCTTTCTATCTCCCTTTTAACTCTGGCATGAAACTTCTTGAAGACACTAATAACTTGATCTTTTGTCTTCATAGCATAGGTCCAAACTTTCTTGGAAAAGTCATTTATAAAAGGGATAAAATAAAGTGCACCACTAATACTAGAAATATTAATAGATCCACCAGGAGTTTTTATCCTTAAAGGACAACACACATCTATATAAACACGGTCTAAGGCATGTATTTTTCTAGATAAAGCAGGATTAATAAAAGAAACTCTATTTGATTTGTCAGCTAAACAATCAACATAAGGATTCAGATGTGTATCTCTGAGGTCTCACAATACTTCTCTTAAAAATAACTTGTAGCCCCTTCTCGCTCATATGTCCCAGTCACCTATGTCATAACTCCATACTGAAGTCTTTCTCTGTAGCATTCAACTGGTCACCACAAGCTTTAGCCTGCAATCTATATAATATATGTCATTTCTTCCCATTAGCCATAATAAGAGAACCTTTACTGAGTTTCCACTGCCCTCTATAAAATTTGACATCAAAGTCTTCATCATCCAGCCTTCTAATTGGAATTAAATTCAGCCTTAAATCAACCATATGCCTTATATCCTTAAGCATCAACTTACAGCCAATATTGGTCTTTATATAGATATCACCTATACCAATGATATATGTTGTGTCATAATTGCCCATCTTGACAAAGCTAAAATTTCTAGTCTTATAAGTAGCAAAAAGCTCCCTCCGTGGTGTAGCATGATAAGAAGCACCTGTGTTAATTATCCACTCGAGATCTTGACACAAAAAAAAAATATCATCGGAAGTAAACAAAATAAAATAGTCACTACCCTGCAATGTGGCTGTGATATTCTCTTTTGATTATATAGACTCCACTTCTTTTCCTTTTTTCTTGCTCTTCTTAGGTTGCTTGCACTGATTATTGTAATATCCTTTCTCACTATAATTACAGCAAACAATATCTTTTCTTGATTTTGACTTGCTTCTACCCAAGCGTGAATCACTTCTATCCTTTGACTTTGGCCTTCCTCTGTACTCGGAGATAAGTGCATATGAATCAATGTGAGAAGTTGCTGAATTCTTTCTCCTCAACTCTTCGTTCAACAAGTTACTTATTACTTGACTCATATGGATAACACCATATGGTGCAGAATTACTAAGGGAAAGCACTAGTGTCTCCCAACTTTCTAGTAATGAACTAAGAAGTAACAATGCCTGCAACTCATCATCAAGAGATATTTTCATAGAGGATAACTAGTTAGTAATACTCTGCATTTCATTCAAATGCTTAGTAATAGAACTGCCCTCTTTATATTTCAGGTTCATAAGTTTTCTGATCAAGAAAGTTTTGTTGCTAGCTATTTTTCTTTCATAGAGACCTTCCAACTTTTTCCAAAGAGAGTATGCAGAACTTTCAATAGAAACATGGCAAAAGACATTGTTATCAAACCACTGTCGAATGAATCCAATCATTTTTCAGCCTAATCTCTTCCACTCATCATCGATCATAGTTGTGGGCTTTGCACTATCCTCTTGCAAAGTTCCATACAAGTCATTACAATACAAGAGATATTCTATTCTTGGTTTTCATATCATCCAATTATTTCCATTTAAGCTAATCATGCAAGAAATATTACTGCCTCCATGTCCAAACACAAAAGATTAAATACCACTAAACTTTGCTCTGATACTAGTAGGCCATCACACATAGCGGAATCAAACAAAAATCACAATCAAATGAACATTAAGATTTTCGTAAAAAACCCCTCCAACTCGAAAGGTAAAAACTACAGGGCAAGTCAGAGAAAATCTATTATAAAAATAACGAGTGTACAAATCTCAAAACCCTCATACCCAAGCCCAAGCAATAATCACAAGAGAATGACAAGTATATAAGGATTACATTACTATGCACAATATCCAAAACCTCCTCAAGTGATCATAGTAAGAATACACTACAGATATAATCTAACCTGAGATAAGAATATTATTTGGATAATTGAGAATAGTATTTCTCTATCCTTTTCTTCTTTCCTTTCCTAGATATCTTATTTTCTACCATCTAGTACTAATATGCTACTTTTTTTCTCTCTCCCACTTTCACAACTGTTATTGTCTACTTTTCCTCAACTCTAGCCACCAAAACTAGGGTTTTGGTTAAGAGAAATGAAGGTTAGAGCTATGGGCTTCACTAAAGCGCACTATGGGCTAAATCTGGGCTATCTGCCCAACACGATGAAGCAACAATCTCAATATCACAGTTACATTTGTTCTCTCCTTAGCCAAGTGACTCTGAAATGTATCATTTAGATCAAGTATGTGTCATTAACTCTCCCTCAATTCTCATACTGCACACATGACCAAATAACACTATTGAGCCTAAACATCATATGACAACATGCTCTAGAAATGATATCTTCAAGCCACGTCAAATTTTGATCTTCATGCTACCACAAGCTCTCCACTTAAACTTACTAAACTCACAACCATTACCCTAACCGAAAAATCTCTACACTAAAGTAAAGTCTATTGGGAAACCCAACGAAAGAACATCGCATGCACAGTGGAAGAAAACAAAATAAGTTTTCCATGTATATTAAATCATCATGCAAAGATTAGTGTGTGAAAAATCTACAAAAATAAAAACTGTGATATATGAGAGATTGATTACCTAGGGAGATCGCATATCCCTAAGATTCCAGATCTAGATTAAGAGGATTAAGAAGGTCAAACATTCTTATCTCTAGTGGTATCAACACGATGAATCATTACAGTGATGCTCATCTAATCGCAATCCAAAGCTCGTAACTCTTGGATAGAGAGAGGGAGAAGAATAGGAAGGGGCAGCCAACGGTGTAGCTTATTACTAATGTGCCACCCCTGTCTCCTATTACTAATGAGCCCATCGATGTTAGGTCTCATCCAATAAGAGAAGGAGCTAATTAGTTAACTCATATTCACTCCTCTATTCGCTGAAATATCCACCATATACATAACCCTCCAGGCCCAATACTGAATTGGTCATGAGTCCTACATATCAGAACTCCTTCTGACTTAGTGAATTATTATCTCATAATAATTCAATCGACTCTTCGACTATGGATGTACTATACCACTACGCTATAGTCCCCAGAAAGTATATGAGATCTTATCCGTTAGACTTGTTTATCTTCAGTTATCGTGTATCTATAGTCTCTTATCCATCTAATATCTTGAAGACCATATATTGTGGTATTATCAAATATCTTATGGAATCTATTCGAGTCTCGCTCTAATCGGATTCTCCTAAAGAACTTCTCTCTCAATTCGGATGACCCCGACCAAGAATTTATTCGAGCGATAACACATGAGATATTCCTCTCATGATACCGAGAGTGGATGATCTTATATTAATACTCAATTACCTTCGTAAGGTTGGCTACTAATCCCGATATCCGGTTGTATCAGATCTGAAACTTTCTAAACATGTAAGTCTAACATAAAAAAAAAGAGTATTCAAACAAGGTATCCTTGGTGCCTTAGGTCGAAGGACCAAACACACAACTGGGACTACAGAATATGATAGATATCATTAATCATTCAGCATTTTATAAGCGGATTAATCAGTGAATTCATTCTCCAATGAGTACCTATAATATATCATTGGTATCCCCACACAAGTAGCTATGAAACTAGTCGCCTCCATCATATAAATAGATATACAGACACCGATTAGTCCAGTTATCTTGATCTCCCTCTCGAGTAACCTATGACTGAGATTATTTAGGATCTGTGTTTAAAGGTGAATCGATCTCATCATCGTGATCTCATCATGATCCGATTCTCATTGCACAGAACCAAAGACATCACAATATATATTTAACAAATAATATAATATAAAAATATACCAATAGTAATGTGAGAATATTCCCAACTGTGGTGGAGGATGACGTAGTCACGTGGGCTGCAAATGGTAGATGGGGCAATGACGAAGGCGCTAGGTTCCACAAGTAAAGGGTGATAACGATAATTGAGGAGGGCTGAAGGAGAGACTGGGTAGTAGCAACGGCGGCTATGACTGCATGGACTACGAGTAGTAGATGAGGGTGGCAGCAGCAGTGACAAGGGCGACGATGATGGCGGTGCTGCAATAATGTGAAATAACTGATTTGAAGAAGGCAACGAAATGACAACATCAAGCAATAGTGTGTAAGCAACAAGCAGATCGTTGCTACGATCTGCTGAAGGTAGCATTGATCACTATAGTATATCAGCGGGGATGTGCATTGGCTAACGAGGGTAAGGCTGATGATTGTTGTAGTGAAGATTGTGAGATATTGCAGCAAGGTGGCTGAGATGACGGTTGAGGAAGTTGGTGCTATTGGCAGCTACGATATGAGGTTGGGAGGCAACAGTGACAATAGCAAAGATGAGGAGATGATAGGGCGATGACAGTGCTGTTGGCTAACGAAGGTGAGGCTGATGATTGTTGTAGTGAAGATTGTGAGATATTGCAGCAAGGTGGCTGAGATGACGGTTGAGGAAGATGGTGCTATTAGCAGCTACGATATGAGGTTGGGAGGCAACAGTGACAATAGCAAAGATGAGGAGATGATAGGGCGATGACAATGCTATTGGCAGCTACGATATGAGGTTGGGAGGTATTAACAGTGACAACACTAAGATGAGAGAAAGATAGGCGATGGAATACTATTAGCGACAGCAGTTTAAGGTGGCTACAAGACTGTAAGATCTTGGAGGAGAAGTTGCAATGGATATTGATAGTACAATCGTAGCGAGAACACTAAGGATCATTGCTCTAAAACCAAATAATAGGAACCCAAATGTTTCTATTAAAGATAAACCATTGTTGTAAGGGCGGATGGAGTGGATGAACAGTGATACGCCAATAACACTACTCTGATACCAATTGATATGAACCCCTACGGTTCTATCATGGATGGAAACGAAAAATGGGAGATAAATGATCACTTCAAGGGGATTGAGCCTCCTTGATCTCTATAGGAGATTAGCCCTCCTTGATCACTAAAGGGGATTGGCCCTCCTAAGGTTTTAGTCATATTTTCTTCCTTGTTGATTAAAATAAAATAGTTACACCATTATTTATAGAGACTCTTAACTAACTCATAATTGAACTTGGACTCCTAAAATAGACTCATACTTGGACTCCTAATCAAATATACTCCAGCTCCTACTATGACTCCTAATCAAATATACTCTCGCTCCTACTAGGACTCCTAATCAAATAGACTACAACTCCTACTAGGACTCCTAATTGACTTGACTGGACTAATCAACATGACTCAATAAAGAACATGACTAAATATAGAAAGACCTGAACCTATTAGGGTCCTATCACATACTCTTAGAAAGTGATATTTCATGTCTCATTAGTATAAGACATCTCTTAGAATTTTCTATGCCAAGCCTTTCGATGATAGTGTCTATGTACTTAGACTTGTATAAGTCAAGTATCCTCTTGGATCTATCTCTATAAATTTGAATCCTCAAAATATAGAATGCTTCCCCTAAGTCTCTCATGGAGAAGTTTCTATATAGCCAAGCCTTAACTGTAGAGAGCATTCCTATTTAATTCTTAATGATTAGGATGTCATCCACATATAATATCAAGATGGTGATAGTACTCCCACTTACCTTCCTATACACATAAGGCTCATTTTCATTCTTAATGAAGTCATAAGATCTGATTGCCTAATCAAATTTTATGTTCTAACTTCAGGAAGCTTGCTTTAATCCATAGATGGACCTGAGCAACCTGTATACTTTATCTGAACTCTCTTTGAATATTAATCCCTCTGGTTGTATCATATACACCTCATCCTCGAGGCTGTCATTGAGGAATGTAGTTTTCACATCTATCTACCATATCTCTTAGTTATAGTGTGCTACAATAGCCAAAAAAATTTCGATGAATTTTAGCATGGCTATAGGTGAGACGGTCTCGTTATAGTTAACTCATTATCTTTGATGATATCTTTTGGCCACCAACCTTGCCTTATAGGTCTCCACCTTTCCATCTACTTTAATCTTATTCTTGAAGATCAACTTGTAGTCGATGGGTGCAATATCATCTATAAGGTTCCAAACCTTGTTCAAGTACATAAAATCCATCTTAGAATTTATAGCTTCTTGTCATTTCCTAGAGTCTATACTCTTAATAGCCTCCTCGTAGGTCTAAGGATCAATATCTTAAATATCTTCTCAACTGATATATCTCACATATCTTTCAGAAGAGTGAGATAATTTGTTAGACCTACACAAAGTTGGAACTTGTGTGCTAGGTCCCTGAACATACTTGGACTTAGAATGATGCTTGAGCTAAGTTCTTTAACCTTGCTCAAGTTTATCTCACTCCCATTATTTCCACCAAGAACGTGCTCCTTCTCAAGGAACATAGCTCTCTTGACAACAAAGTATTGGGAAATCTCAGCGAGAGCATCATATGCCCAGTGAAAATTAAAATAAAATAATCAGTTTTCCATGTAGATCAAATCGTCATGCAAAAGATTATCATCGCGAGAAAAACGTAAAAAATAAAAAACCACGATACGTGAGAGATTGATTTTACATAGGAAGATCATATATCCTTATATTCCAGATCCGGATGGAGAGGATGAAGGAGGTCAAGTATCCTCCTCTTTAGCGGCATCCACACGATGTATCTCTGTAGCAAAACTCCTCCAATATGATCTTGTAACTCTTGCGCAGAGAGAGGGAGGAGCATAGGAGGGGAGGCCAAAGCTACAACCTATCAACTATGAGTCTCCCTCCTATTTATAGAGAGCCACCAAAAACCCTAGGGCTCCTACCTTAGTAGGTATTGGATCTTCATCCAATAACCCACTAACCTTGCATTATTGGATCTCTATCCAATAATCTCCTTAAGCCTCTAATTGGGTCTTAAGCATGCTAAATCTCGAATTTTGATGATGAAATCAATTAATGGATTATTGATATAACAGGATTGTTAGAGTTGATTGATGCAGGATTAATTACGATATAAGGATTATTACAATCAGGGTTGGCCAAGGTTAAGTCCATGCATCAAGTTGATGCATTTGGGAACTTGCTAGGAGTGTGTCGGAAGCTCGCCGAGGGTATCGGGAGTTTGCCAGGATGGTACAAGATAGTTCGCCAAAAGAAGATCGAGACTCATTGGAAGATTATTGGGGGTAGCCGAAAAGCTTACCGGGAGTTGGGATAGTCTTGTAATGGATATTTTGATAATTATAATTATATTTAATTAAGTCATAATTACCATCGTACATGTCTAACTATGGCAGGATCAATGAAGTTACAACCGGATGATGTTCCAAGATAAAGCCTAGGCATCGGGCTGAGTTCGCACGATACGGTGGGATCTCGCCAGAAGTTCTCTAGGAGATTCATCGAAGGAATCGGGAAGCTCATTGGGAATGTGAATAGAGATCGCCGGAAAGAAAACCAAAGGACTTGCCATAAGATTGTTGGAGGTTGCCGGAGTATACAAGAGTTAGGTCCTAATTAAGCTTAATTGGTCATTAAGTGTTGTAATCATTGAGTCGTAGTTAGGGTTAGAGTCCTAATTAAGTTGGATTTAGAAGGAATTCAAATCAACTCAATGAGGCAATCGAATCCACTATTGGATTTGATTGAGCTTAGGTTGAGCTCAATCAGTTGACCAAAGAGCTTGTCAACATAAAAATCAAGCCGAAATTCAAAAAGTAGAGGGAACCACTTTTGTGGAAATTTCGACGGGTAAATCATCGGTGAGTGACAATTGGACCGCCTGTACCATAGAATCAGGGCGACGGGCAGCAGCTTTTGGCGGGTAAACCGCCCAAGTGGCAGGTGAACCGCCTATACCATAGAATCTTAGTGGCAGTCAGCTGTTGATGGTCGGTAAACCGCCCGTACCCAAATTTTTTTGGATACGATTGGATTTTGGCTCTGATTTTGAAGCTAATTTGGGGTCTATAAATACCCTAAGTTTTCTTACATTCAGGACAATACTTTTAGTTATATTCTGAGAAAATATTATGTGAGAATTGTAAGAAAAAGAAAAGGGGTAAGGGAGAGAGCTTAGAGTTGTAAATCTAGTCTCTCTTGTAAGCTCAAGTGTAAGGGTTTGATCTTCACCTAAAGAAGATTGGTAGTGGATGCCGATGTGCCTCAAGAAGGACTTGAAAGTGGACGTAGACCGTTGGTGCCGAACCACCATAAAATTGCAAGTGTTTCATACTTACATTACTTGAATATTGTTGAATTGATGCTTCTAACTTAACTAAACTTCTTGAAAGTAAGATTATAAGTTCTTTTTCTCAAACGTGATTATCTTTTCGGCTTCCTTAACAACTTAATTTTAATCACTCACTTGTTTTATTAAAAACGAAAAACTTCGAATTTTCTATTCTATCTTATTCAAAAAGCTTTTGCTTTATAAAAAGAAAATTTAGCTTGAACTAATTCACCCCCACTCTTAGTGCCAATTGATCATAACAATTGGTATCAGAGCAATGTTATTACTCTTTTGATTAACACTTACTTGAGTAAATGGCTTATTTTTGGCATGAATGAGGGATATTTTATTTCACGTCCACCAATATTCAATGGGACGAATTACACATATTGAAAAACACATATGCATATTTTCCTCATCTCTTTAAACTTTGATTTATGGAATATAGTTGAGAGTGGATTTGAAAAGTATTCTCTTCCAATGAATAATTGGAATGATTTGGAGAAGAATACTTTATCTTTAAATGCAAAGGCTATGAATGTTTTGTTTTGTGCTTTTAATATGAACGAGTTTAATTGTGTTTCCGCTTGTGATTTGACTTTCGATATTTTGCATACTTTGAAAATCACACATGAAAACACAACTAATATAAATGAATCAATTAATAAAATATATTAAAAAATAAACTTGAAGAACACCTTCCAAAGAATAGAAAGGATTGTGAACTAAGAATAACATATGACTCCTCGAGTGAAATCTCGAGTAGTGAAAACCTTGGACATGAACTTTTGAAAAATGAACTAGAAAAATTAATGAACTTGAACCTTATAAAAATTATGGATACAACCTTTTGCTATGAACGCAAGAAGCCGAGAAGCTCTAAAGATCAAATTTTCAACCAAGAAGTGGAAAATCTTGCTTTAATGGCAATCGAAGATGAGGTTAGTGAGTCTTTTGATTTTTTATTTTCAGAATTATCAAGCATGTTTAATGATTTATTTTAAATTTAGAAAACTTAGTAAGTCTTTTAAACTGCTTAAAGTTGATCATAATTTGATAGTTAAAAGATTTTGAAATATGTGACTCATTAGCTTCACCTAAACCATATTTAAAATGTAAAATAGAGAATTGTATGCTTAAAACTATATTAGAGAAATTTAAGATAGGAAATAAATCCCTAAATATGATCCTCGCCAATAAGGATCATAACAATAATAGACATGACATAGGCTTTGTTGAAAATATTCAATAAAATCCAACTATAAGAGGACCTATATTAAATGTGCCACCAGGAGTTAAATATAATTCTTGTGAAAAATTGGGACATAATACCTACAAATGTTCATTTAGAAATTATAGTCTACATAAATTAATTTAAGTTCCTAAAGGAACCATAAATAATCTTAAGCCATTAGAGAAAATGGGAAGAACATATCATGAAGGACCTAATGTTAAATGGGTACCTAAATCAAAATCTCTCATAATATAAATTTGTTTCATAATAAGGCTAAGAGTACTAAGTAATGTTTTGAAAGTAGATGTTCAAGACTTGAGATCTAATACTCTTTCAAAACTCACTAGCCCATGTAACAATAACAAAAATAATTATTTGAATTAAGATGTTTGAAGCTTAATGATCATTATTTTTATTATAACAAATCTTTTTATTAAAAATAGTTTATCATTATATAATTAATCTTGATGATGCATAGCTAGAGCATGCTAGAATTAGAAAGAATAAAGTGTAGTTAAATAAAAGTTATATATATGAAAGAATGATTTTGATGATAATTATTGTATTGATGTGTATTAACTTGTGTTGATGATTTATATTTTTATGAACCTAAAAATCATATATAAAATTATTATTCTTAAAAAAAATTTTGATAACATGATAGAAGAATCATTCAATATAGAAAAATCATTAGATTTCGGTTGAAAAATATCTCGTAGTAATGACTCCACTTAAAAATGATTTACTCATTTGGATTTATCTTATCATACCCTTGATTGATATTATATAGCTAGAGCATGCTAAGACTAGAACTAAAAGAACCCAAGTTATTATTAATAAAAAATTACTAATGTTGAAATTTACAATAAATGATATTTTGATAATGATTGAAAAATTAGTTTAAATGTAAAAACTATTATTAAATGGTTCAAATATTGACAAAGTCTATCGAATGATTGATTTAAATGTTACATTGATTGAAATGCTATGATTGGTTTGAATGATAGAATTTTAGTGTAGAACAATATAGAAAAGGGAGAGAAAGAAATCACATGAAACAACCAAAAGGAGGATAATTAATCTTAAATATCATTGTATTCTTGAAATAAATTTTAAAAGAAGGATAATTCTTCTTGAAAGAATATTTCTATCCTATAAATCCTTCAATAAGAGATAAAATGATACTATTGTTGAATCTCTTTAACTACAAAAATGAATTAGAAAACTTTTAGCTATTTTCTTTTGGAAAACAATCTATGATGACTTTATTAAAATATTTCAAAAAGCGATTTTTTATGATGATTTTCGATATATTTTCAAATGATTTTGTTTTAAAGAATGGATATGTTTAAATCTATCCAACTTCATTGATATGTTGCTTTTGATTATTTGATAACTTAAATCATGATCTTAAAATCTTAAAAATTATAATTTGAGATCTTTTTATTTACTAAGGTTCATTTCATCCTAAACATGATCTTGACTTCTCAATATCTATAACTTAATATTTCTATAAGAATCAAGATCTTTTTTACTTTGTCTCATAAGATTTCAAAAGCTTTGAAATTTCATCTAGGAAGAAATGACTCAAAATAAATCATGTTCTTGGCATTTATGATTTGATAATATTATTCTTTATGACATGATTACTTATTACCTTCTTTTTAGTATAATTTATTAGTATTTCTTAAATTTGTGATAAGTTGAAAATTAAAAGGAAATTTATGATCTTAATAATTATAATTAAAATTTTATCATTCTTCTATTAAAAAGATTTATTAAAAGATTTATAATTTAATAATTATAAATTAAGATTATCCCCTAAGTCTCATTTGTAATATTTACAAAAGAGGGGAAAGAAAATTTATTAAACGAAATCATGTCTTTTAAATTTGAATTCTTAATGACATGATATCTCTTATACTTTTTAGCATAAATTAAACATAGATGAAAAGAATTTATGTAATCATATTTTTCTTGACAATAGCAAACAATGGGAGATAAAATTTTTAATGTGATTAGAAGCAAACATTAAATGATGAATAAGTGCTTAGAAGAAAATTAGAACTTTTTTAAATGCATACAAAATGATTGATTTACAATTTGAGCTTGATCTACCATCATGACTTCTTATGAAATTCTTGATGCTTTTTATCCAAATTACATGAGATGATTTTAAAAACATGAGTAGCTCTTAAACTTTTGAATCTCCTTGAATATCTTGAAGTTTTAAGCTTAATTTCGAAATTCACATCTATAAAATTTACATCTTTAAAATTGTATATTTTTGTGATATGACATTTTTTATTTCTCTACCTTGATTCTATATTCTTATTCACACAAAGTAGAGAAAGTAAATCACTAGTATTTCAAGAGACTAATAAGTCTATTAATTACATTTTGAATCTCTTGAAAGTGATTTTGATGATTTTGAAATTAAATGATATCATGATTTTGATTTCTTAGAATTATAACTTCATATCTTTTATGAATCAAAATATTTTGTATATGTTTTCATATTATCTAAAAAGATATTTTTATATAAATTATAAGCTTGACAACTTAAGATTTATTATGGATGAATCAAGAGATTTTATATTAATTGTTTTTCCTACAAATTTGTCTCTTGATATTCACAATTTACTTTCATGAATTGTTCATCTCATCACTATATTAATCTTTCATGATATATTTCATATGATGATATTGAAAAATGATGTAATGGGAAAAGTTTTGTACTATTACAATCATCCCCTCCTTTTGACAATGACAAAGGGGGAGCAAAATTTGTTAGCTTGTAAAATTGCAAGCTTGAACAATACAATAGAAGCAAAAATTTGCTAGCTTGCACTTCCCAAAAGAGAAGAAAGAACTTACTAGATTTATTTATTATATTTTCTTAAAATTTACATGAGAAAATATGTTGAGCTCATATTCGAATTTTATATATCTACAAGATTGAGGTTGAGACCTAGAAATGCTAAATCATGAAAATATATAAATTGCTAATCTATATTTTATGAGATTAAACTTTTTATGATAATATTTTTAAAATCTTTCTCTATTATTTGGTATCTTATTATTTTCAAAAAATATATGAAGATGTGCTATATTTAAAATTTACAAGAGATGATTTTATATATCAAGAGATGACTTTTGCTATATTTGAAATACATAAGTAGTCTTTAAATCTCTTGAACTTTTGAGCTCATCTTAATATTGCTTTTAAACTTTATTAAGAGCTATTCTCATGATGAAATGATTCAACAACACTTCCTCTGTTTGTTTCTCTACTTATTAATTATAAAAGGTATGGTTGATGACTAGAGATTAATTTTCAAATATATTAAATTTATTGAGAAATATATGCTTAATGACTTGAAAATTTTTTATGCTCAACGACTTGAAAATCCTCTATGGACTATGACTTCAAAATTTCTATGACTTCAAAATTTTCTATGTACTATGACTTGAAATTTTTTATGACTTGAAAATTTTCTATACTTATTGATTTGAAAATTTTCTATGTTTGATGATTTGAAGAAAAATTCTTAAATATTTTTAATTTCATAACCATCCTTGAAAATTCTTGATAAGTTGAAAAGTTTAAAAAGTAAATCTTTGTTATACTTGAAAGGTTATGCTTATTGGTTTGATTTATTTGAATTCAAGAGGATGTGACTCTCTTGAATTTAAGTCTTCTATATTGATGCATATACTAAGGGGGAAGTAATGTCATAATGTGTTTTGAAATTATTAGCTCTATATTTCACCTTTTTGTTGATGACAAAGGGGAAGAAATATATATTGATGACACATGATATTGAAAAATATTTATTGATAACACTTGATGATATAACTTGGATATTTTATAATTCATGATTTGATGACTTGATGCAAATTTATATTAAAATTTATATTGAATGATTGTTTGCTTGAATTTAAGAGTGAGTGCGTCTCTTAAATTTAAGTGGTATGTTTTTAGGGGGAGTTAGGATTAATTTCTGTCATCAATTGATTATCATCATCAAAAGGGGGGAGATTATTGAATCTCAAATTTTGATGATGAAATCAATTAATGAATTATTGATATAACAGGATTATTAGAGTTGATTGATGCAGGATTAATTACGATAAATAGATTATTATAATCAGGGTTTGCCAAGGTTAAGTCCATGCATTGAGTCGATGTGTTTGGGAACTCACCAGGAGTGTGTTGGAAGCTTCCCGAGGGTATCAGGAGTTTGCCAGGATGGCGCAAGGGAGTTCACCAAAAGAAGACCAAGACTCGCCGAAAGATTGTCAGGGGTAGCCAAAAAACTTATTGGGATCGGGATGGTCATGTACTGGATATTTTGATAATTATAATTATATTTAATTAAGTCATAATTAGTATCATATAAGTCTAACTATGGCAGGATCAATAAGGTTATAACCAGATGATGGGCTAAGATAAAGCCTAGGCATCGAGCCAAGTTCGAACAATGCTGCGGGATCTCGTCGAAAGTTCACTAGGAGATTCGTCGAAGGAATCAAGAAGCTCACTGGGAATGTGAAGGGAGATCGCCGGAAAAAAGACCAGAGGACTTGCTGCAAGATTGTTGGAGGTTGCCGGAGTATGCAGGAGTTAGGTCTTAATTAGGCTTAATTGGTCATTAAGTATTGTAATCATTGAGTCATAGTTAGGGTTAGAGTCTTAATTGAGTTAGATTTGGAAGGAATCCAAATCAACTCAATGAGGTAACCAGATCGACTACTAGGTTTCGTTAAGCTCAATCAGTTGACCAAAGAGCTTGTCAATATAAAAGTCAAGCCGGAATTTGAAAAGTGGAGGGAACCACTTTTGCAAAAATTTTGACGGGTAAACCGCCAGTGAGCGGTGGTTGGATTGCCCGTACTACAAAATCCGAGCGGTGGGTAACAGCTTTCAGTGGGTAAACTGCCCAGGTGGCAGGTGAACCGCCCGTACCACAGAATTTGAGTGGCGGCCAACTGTTGACGACGGGTAAACCACTCATACCTGGATTTTCCATATACGATTGAATTTTGGCTCCACTTTTGGAGCTAATTTAGGGCCTATAAATACCCCAAGTTTTCTTATATTCAGGACAACATTTTTGGGGGATTATATTATAAGAAAATATTATGTGAGAATTGTAAGAAAAAGAAAAGGGATAAGGGAAAGAGCTTAGAGTTATAAATCTAGTCTTCCTTATAAGCTCAAGTGTAAGGGTTTGATCTTTACCCAAAGAAGATTGATAGTGGATACCGGTCTGCCTCAAGAAGGAGGACTCGGAAGTGGACGTAAGCTGTTGGCACCGAACCACTATAAAATTGCAAGTGTTTTAAACTTACATTGCTTGAATGTTATTGACTTGATGCTTCTAACTTAGCTAAATATTGACTTGATGCTTCTAACTTAGCTAAACTCCTTGAAAGCAAGACAATAAGTTCTTTTCCTCAAACGTGATTATCTTTCCGGCTTCCTTAACAACTTACTTTTAATCACTCATTTATTTTATTAAAAATAAAAAGCTTCAAATTTAATATTCTATCTTATTCGAAAAGATTTTGCTTTATAAAGAAAAGTTTTAGCTTGCACTAATTCACACCCGATCCGCCCCCCACCCCCCCTCTTAGTGCCAATTGATCTTAATAGAGCAAGGAGCCCATCAGCATAGGGTCTTATCTAATGAGAATAAGAAATAATTGGATCTCCATCCAATCCTCTATTTACTGAAGCATTCACCATATGTGTGTGACCCTCTAGGCCCGACATCGAGTTGACCGTGAGTCGCTCCCATAAAAACTCATTCTGATATAGTGAATTATTATAGGGATAATAATTCACTTGACTCATCGACTATGGATGTACTAGGCTACTACGCCATAGTCCCTAGACGGTACAAGGGGTATCAAATCTATCGAACCTATCTATCTACGGTTATCATGTATTTATAATCCCTCATCCAACTAATATCCTAGAAACTGTATATTGGATATAGTATTGTTAGGTCACATATGGAATCAGTTTTTCTTGCTCTAATCAGATTCTACCAGAGAACTCTTTCTCTCTCAATACAAATGACCCTGGCTAGGGATTTATCTTGGCAAACATATATGTGATATTCCTCTCGCGATACTGATAGTAGATGATCCTTTATTGATACTTAATTACCTTTATAAAGTTGGCTATTAATCCCGATAACCAATTGTACCAGATCTTGAGCTTTCCAAACCTGTAAGTATAGCATCAAAGAAAAGAGTACTCATACATAACATCCTTGGTGCCTCAAGTCAAATGACCAAATATACAACTAAGACTATGAAATCGCTATATGACATTAGGTCTCTTTAACCATACAACATTCCATAAGCGGATCAATCAGTAAACTCATTCTTTAACGAGCACTTATAATATATCCTTAGTGTCTCTACATAAGTAGCTATGAGATCAACTGCCTCCATCATATAGAAGGGTATATAGTACACTAGTTTGTCTGGTTATCTCGATGTCCGTCTCGAGCAATCTATAACTGGAATTATTTAGGATCTGCGTTTAAAAGTGAATCAATCTCATTATCGTGATCTCATCACGATCCGACTCCCATTGCACAAAACCAAGGACATCACAATATATATGCAACAGATAATATAATGTGAGAATATGCTAATAATAATCATAAGCAAAAAGATTGCATAGCGTGTCACACGTGTCATCAGTCACGTGATTGGCTTATAGGGCACCTGTAACCAGCAATCTCTCACTTGTCCTAAAGCCAATCACCTATGTGTCTAATCTCCATCAGACCCCTATGATGCTCAAATACAATCTGAGCCAACGACTTCGATAGTGGATTTGCAATATTATCTTCAGATGAAACTCTTCCCATTGCTATATCTTTATGGGTCATGATCGCTCTAATCATATTGAACTTCCTCAGAACAATTCTGATGAGACCTAGGTTTCCTTGCTAGAGCTATCACCCTATCGTTGTCTTTGTATATGAGAATCAACTTCACATTGCTCGAAACGATTCTCATATCATAATGAACTTCTTATCTATACCTCTTCTTTTGCTCCTTATGATGCATCAATGTATTTCGCCTCTATGGTCGAGTCAGTAGTAGTACTTGCTTAGAACTCTTCCAGCTTACTGCTCCTCCATTCACGATGAAAATATATCTTGAGTTTGACTTGCTATCATCAATGTCGGACTAAAAACTTGAGTTCGTGTAGCCCTCAGCCTGGAGGTTACCTCCTCTATATACTAGTAAAAGATCCTTAGTCCTTATCAAGTACTTAAGGATATAGTTTATTGCCTTCCAGTGTTCTAAACCTGGATTTGCTAGATAATTGCTTGTGACACTCAAAGCATGTGCTATATCAGGCCTGGTACATAACATAACATATGATAGATCCTATCGTTGAGGCATAGGATATCCTATCTATGTTTGCACTTTCTTCAGAAGTCTTTGTAGATATACTCCTAGAAAATGATATTTCATGTCTCATCGGTATGAAACTTCTTTTGGGATTCTCCATGCCAAACCTTTTGACAATGGAGTCTATGTACCTAGATTGGGACAATCTAAACATCCTCTTAGATTTATCTCTATAGATCTGGAATCCCCTAGGATGTTTCCCCTAAGTCCTTCATGGAGAAGTTTTTGGATAGCCAAGTCTTTACTCTAGAGAGTATTCCTACATCATTCTCAATTATTAAGATGTCATTCAAATACAATACCAAGAAGGTGATATCACTCTCACTTACCTTCCTGTACATACAAGATTCATTTTCATTTTTAACGAAGTCATAAGATCTGATCGTCTCATTAAATCTTATGTTCCAAGTTCGGAAAGCTTATTTTAGTCCATAAATGGACTTGAGCAACCTACACACTTTATCTGGACTCTCCTTGGATACTAATCCCTCTGGCTATATCATATACACCTCCTCCTCGAGATTGCCATTAAGGAATATCATTTTGATATCCATCTGCCAGATCTCATAGTTATAATGTACTGCAGTGGCCAAAAGAATTCTAATGGACTTAAGCATGACTACAGATGAAAATATTTATTATAATTAACTCATTGTCTTTGACGATATCCTTTAACTACTAACCTTGCCTTATAGGTCTCTACCTTTTCATTTAATCCACTCTTCTTTTTGAAGATCCACTTGTAGCCGATAGGTATGATACCCTCAGATGCATCCACAAGGTTTCAAACTTTGTTGGAGTACATGGAATCCATCTCAGAATTTATGACTTCTTGTCACTTTCTGGAGTCTATACTTATAATGGCATCCTTGTAGGTCTTAGGATCAATATCCTTAAAGTCCTCTCCACTGATATGTCCCACATATCTTTCAGGAGGATGAGATACTCTGCTCAACCTACGTAAAGCTGGAATTTGTGTGTTAGGTACATGAATAGACTAAGGCTCTGGAATGGTGCTTGAGCTAGGTTCTCCAACCTCACTCATTTCTATCTCACTTCCACTATTTCCACCAAGAATGTATTCCTTCTTAAGGAACACAGCTCTCTTTGTAATAAAGATATTTCGATCATCGAGATGATAAAAATAATATCCACAAGTTCCCTTGGGGTATCCCACAAATGTGTACCATTTTGTCCTTGATTCTAACTTATCGGGGTTGTGTCTTCTAACATAAGCAAGACAGTCCCAAATCTTAACTACCTTAAAATCAAACTTCTTTTTTTTTCATATCTCATATGGTGTAGACACTACCGACTTTGATAGAATTCTATTCAGAAGGTATACTGTGGTCTCTAAGGTATACCCATAGAATGAGACGGGTAGGTCAACGAAACTCATCATGGACCATACCATATCTAACAGTATACGATTCCTCCTTTTTGATACACCATTGAGCTGAGGTGTATAAGGAGGTGTCCACTGGGATAGAATCTCATTGTCCTTGAGGAAATGGGTGAACTCCATACTCAAGTACTCTCCTCCTCAATCTAATCGAAGAGTCTTAATACTCTTTCCAATTTGGTTCTCCACCTCATTCTTATATTTCTTGAATTTCTCAAAGGCATCAGATTTGTACTTTATCAAGTACATGTGTCCATACCTAGAGAAATCATCAGTGAATGAAGTATGAGTAACCACCTATAGCTTAAGTCGACATGAGACAACATACATCACTTTGTATGAGTTCCAATAACTTGATGGCTCTCTCTCTAGTTCCACTAAAAGGAGAGTTGGTCATCTTCCCATGAAGGCAAGGTTCATAAGTTACATATGGCTCATAGTCAAATGGATCTAAGTATCCAATTTCAGCAACTTTTGAATCCTTCCCTCATGTATATGACCTAGCATACAATGTCACAGGTATTCATTGTTCTCCTAATCACTTTTTCTATTAAACATATTTATATTCATGATGTGTGGCGAAGTGTCTAACACATATAAGTCATTTATCATAGTTCCTCTAGTGATGATCTCATTATCTATAATTATTGAACAACTATTGTTCTCAAAAACTAATTTATATCTACTAATTGTCAAACAAGAGATGGAAATAATATTTTTGATAATGGAAGGGACAAAATAACATTCATCTAATGCAATAATAACTCCACAAGATAGGTGTAGGGTGACCTTTCTGACAGCAACTACAGCAACTCTTGCTCCATTGCTCGTTTTGAGGTTTATCTCTCTTTTGGCCAATTTCTTATATTTTGCCAGAACTTACAATAAATTACAGATATGATAAGCACTCCCAGTATCCAATACCCATGTGCTATCATGAAAATCTGATAAGTGGAGACTGATCATGAATATACCTGAAGTTTCTCCAAGCTTCTGTCTCGCCTTCTCTGCAAGATACTCCTTGTAATTCCTCTTCCAATGCCTGTCTTAGCTGTAGTGGAAGCACTATCCTTTGTTCTTTGTCGGGTATTTCCTGACAACCTTTATCTTACCCAATCTTTCTTTGCTCTTGCCCTTCTTAAGGGTTTTACTAGCCTTCCTTTTCCTATTGGTCTCACCAATATAGAGAACTGACTTCTTTTTCTTGACTGTACTCTCAGCTTCCCTCAACATATCGAGAAGCTCAGATAGAGTCACCTCAAACTTGTTCATATTAAAGTTAATAATGAATTGTGAAAAGGAATCTAGTAGGGACTTAAATATAAGATCAACATACAGGTTATCATTTAGGACTATTTTTATACTTCATAAAGTAAGCGATCTCATCTTTGCTTGTCCTTTCCTCCAGCATGGGCACAATCGTGTTAAAGACATATACGATTTTCTCTTTTATAAGAACAATTCTCAAATTACGAAGCCTTTGTACCAATGAGACGGTTGACATTAATTATGCCACATAGGGGTTTTGCAAGCGATAAACAAGATATAATGTAAATAAATAACATGTAGACTTTACAAAAAATACTAATTAAGATATGAACTTCTATTTTAATGTACTCCCACTATTTTCCTAGCGAATCATGTGACACCCTCGACATGTGAGATGAAAGTCTCTGACAGACTCCTAGTAGGGATCGGGATCCAATCGGCATCTTAGTGCAACCTTAAAGACTCGACCAATTATCCTAAGCCCAAAAGATAAGCAACTCTTGCCAATCACAACTCCTCGTAATTCTCGTCATGTTCGGCCACTAAATCATCATGGTCTTGAGGGACTCGACTAACCATAATATTCAGTTAAGTCATCACCATCGTTATAAGATGAGTCTGATTTGATGGTATGCCCTCGAAGGACTCGACCAAGTATATAATGTCCTCAGGTCACCGATGACATCTCTATGTCGTAGGCAATATCTTGATTACGTAGATAGGTGAGCCTCGAGGGACTCAACCAACTCAACCTAAGTTGTGATTCAATTTCTTCCTATAACGATGGAAAGCCACGTGGGTCAATCTTATTGCCTCTTGCTTACTAACTTAATATTATTGTAGGAGGGGTTTTTGTTTCGTATCGGTCTCCTAATATATTATGTCACACACATACATATTTAATATATATATATATATATATATATATGTATACAACACATCACATATGCAAGCCACACTGGATGATTATGAGCTGTCACCTAACATGATTAAGCCCGAGTCAATGGGCCTAATCACTCACAATAGGATCTATGTGTGCATCAGCGCATCTCTATGCCCTATGATTGTTGATCTCATCATCATCGGTTTCGTCGGTTCCGTCGGTTCGTCGTATCACCATACATCGTAATATCCCGCCATGGCATTATGGGTCCCGATGTCACCTTCACGCTCTCGCCGCGCCTCTTCATGTAATTACAAATAATCACAAGCACGCAGGCCCGATAATAAATGAGAAAAATGAAGGCTCGCAGGCCCTAATAATAATAATAATAATCACAATCACACATCACAACACATGGCTCATGATTATCCATCCACATTATACATTACATGTACATCACATCATATGTAGGATTACTAGATATATATATATATTAATTAATTAAACTATTTAATTAATTATTTTTTAAAAAAATCAAGACATACTTAGAATTTTGTATTATCAAGGGTATTTTTATAATTCTAGATGAAAGGATAGTCCTTAAAATTTTAATAATTATTGGGGGTATTTTTAGAAGTCTAGAATGGAGGACAATTCTTAAAATTTTTAGAATTATTGCGGGTATTTTTAAAAATTCTATAAAGTGAGACATAATTAGAATTTCTCAAATTCTGAGGGGCATAATCATCTTTTTCTAAAAAAGATGCTCTAGCCCTCTTTGCCTTCA
Source organism: Ensete glaucum (assembly GCA_021527575.1). Classification (NCBI taxonomy): domain Eukaryota; kingdom Viridiplantae; phylum Streptophyta; class Magnoliopsida; order Zingiberales; family Musaceae; genus Ensete; species Ensete glaucum. The sequence continues at coordinate 40,927,775 of CM038552.1, forward strand.
CTGTGTCGTCGCCACCGCCCCTGCGTGGGCGATGGCGGCCCCTTATGGTTGGCAGCCACCCTGCCAAGGGGCGGCCACCATTATGGCCGATACCACCGCCCCTGCTGACGGCAAGGCTGGCCGCTGCAAGCTTTTGTTAGCGACTACCTCCACAGCCTTGGTCGCATCCGATCGCCCATGCAAGGGGGCTGGCCATGATCGGCCGCCCTTGCAGAGGGCCTGGCCATGGCTGGTCGCCCCCTTTCCTTGCTGCTTTCACTGCAAAAACATAGCAAGAACACGTAGAATAATTCTACGTGATTCAATCTCATCACATGCAGTTTAAAACCAATCTTTCGCACAAAAACCTCAGCAAGAGCATCACATGCGCAATGGAAATTAAAACAAAAAAACTAGTTTCCCATGCAGATCAAATCATCGTGCAAAAGATTGGGGTTGCGAGAAAAACACAAAAATTGAAAAATCGTGATATGTGAGAGATTGATTTTACCTAGGGAGATCATATATCCCTATATTCTAGATCCAGATAGAGAGGATGAAGAAGGTCAAGTATCCACACGATGGATCTCTTCAGCAAAACTCCTCAAATCTGATCTCACAACTCTTGTGCAGAGGGAGGGAGAAGAATAGGAGGGGAGGCCAAAGCTATTGTAGCCTATCAACCATGAGTCTCCCTCCTATTTATAGAGAGCCACCAAAGACCGTAGGGCTCCTACCTTAGTGGGTATTGGATCTCCATCCAATAACACTAACCTTGCATTATTGGATCTTTATCTAATAATCTCCTTAGACCTCTAATTGGGCCTTAAGCAAAGAGCCCATCAGCATAGGATCTCATCTAATGAGAATAGGGGATAATTGGATCTCTATCTTATCCTCTATTTGCTGAAGCATCCACCATATGTGTGTGACCCTCTAGGCCCGACACCGAGCTGGCTGTAAGTCACTCCAATCATAACTCCTTCTGATATAGTAAATTATTATGCCTATAATAATTCACTTGACTCATCGTCTATGGACATAATAGGCCACTATGCTATAGTCTTGTATCTGTAATCCCTCATCCAATTAATATCCCAGAGACCGTATATTTGACATGGTACTGTCAGGTCGCATACGGAATCAGTTTGTCTTGCTCTAATCAAATTCTACTAGAGAAATCTTTCTCTCTCAATCTAAATGACCCTGGCTAGGGATTTGTCTGAGCAAACACATACAAGATATTCCTCTCGCAATACCGAGAGTGGATGATCCTTTATTGGCATTCAATTGCCTTCGTAAGGTTAGCTACCAATCTCGATAACTAGTTGTACCAGATCTGGAGCTTTCCAAACCAATAAGTCTGACGTCAAAGAAAGGAGTACTCATACAAGGCATCCTTGGTGCCTCAAGTCAAAGGACCAGATACACAATTGGGACTATGAAATTGTTGTCTGATATTAGGTATATTTAACCATACAACATTCCATAAGCGGATCAATCAATTGTACTATATCCTTAGTATCTCTACAGAAATGGCTATGAGACCAGTCGCCTCCATCATATAGACGGGTATATAGTACACCAGTCTATCCAGTTATCTCGATGTCCCTCTCGAGCAACCTATGACTGGGATTATTTAGGATCTATATTTAAAATTGAATCGATCTCATTATTATGATCTTATCATGATCTGACTCCCATTGAACAGAACCAAGGACATCATAGTATATATGCAATAGATAATATAATGTGAGAATATGTCAATAATAATCATAAGCAAAAAGATCGTATAGCATATCACACGTGTCATCACTCACGTGATTGGCTTGCAGGGCACCTGTAACGAGCACAAAGATCTTTTGGTCCTTGGGATGATAGAAATTATATCCACAGATTTTCTTAGGGTATCCCACGAACTTGCACTATATATCCTTGGTTCCAACTTGTCGAGGTTGTGTCTCATAACATAGGTAGGGCAACCCCAAATCTTAACAACCTTAAGATCGGGCTTCTTTCCTTTACATATCTCATATTGGTGTAGATACTACCGGCCTAGATGGATCTCTATTCAGAAAGTAAGATGTGGTTTTTATGGCATATCCCTAGAATTAGATGGGTAAGTCAGCGAAACTCACTATGGACCGCAGCAAGTCTATTAGTGTCTGATTTCTCCTTTTTGATACATGATTGAGCTGAGGTAATGGGTGAACTTGGTACTCAAGTACTCTCCTCAATCTGATCAAAGAGTTTTAATATTCTTTATAATCTAATTCTCCACTTCATTCTTATATTCCCTAAATTTCTTAAAGGCCTCGGACTTATACTTTATCAAGTACATATGTCCTTTCCTAGAGAAATCGTCAGTGAATGTAATGAAGTAGGAATAACCACATATAATTTGAGTCAACATAGGACCACATACATCACTATATATAAGTTTCAATCTCACTGGCTCTCTCTCCAGTTCCACTAAAAGGAGAGTTGGTCATCTTTCCATGAAGGGAAGATTCGCAAGTTGTATACAACTTGTAGTCGAATATATCTAAGTATCTATCTTTTAGTAATTTTTGAATCCTTCCATCATGGGTATAACCTAACCTATTGTATCATAGGTATGTCTTGTTCATCTCATCTCATTTTCTCTTAGACGTATTTATATTTATGATATGTGAAGAGGTGTCTAACACAAATCATCACTAGGACATGGTTCCCAACCGATGCCCCTTTTGTCATCTTGGCTCGAAAGAGACTTTTAGATATCTTATATCTTTAGGTTCTTCCATGTTCCTCAAATAGCTTGTGAAGATGAAGGATGAAATTGGCATCCATGCTCTCATGTTGTCTTTATAACTCGAGAGTCATGGAGACCAATGTATAGCATTTTTCTAAAGTGGAATTGTCTATATACTTCACATAGCAAGTGATATTATCCTCGCTTGCCCCTTCTTCCAACATGGGCACAATCATATGAAGGACGTATATGATATTTTATCATGAGAATAATTCTCAAATTATGAGGCCAATCCGTGTAGTTTGGAACAGTGAGGCAGTTGGCTTCAAGTATGCCATGTAGGGGCTTTACAAGTGACATATTTCTAACAAACAAGATATAGCATGATTTAATAATATATAGATTTTATAAAAAAATAATTAAGATACAGATTTCTATCTTAATGTACTCTTATTATTTTCTTGGTGAATCACACGACACCCTCAATATAAGAAACGAAAGTCTCCAACAGACTTCTAATGGGGATCGGGATCCAATCGGCATCTTAGTGTAACCTCAAGGAACTCGACCAATCATACTAAGTCTAAAAAGATAAGCAACTCTTGCCAATCACAACTCATTGTGATTCTTGTCTTATTCGACCTTTGAACCACCATGGTCTCGAGAGACTCGACTAACTATGATATTCGATTAATTGATCACCATCATTACTAGATGAGTTTGATTTAATGATATACCCTCAAGGGACTCGACCAAACATACCATGTCCTCAGGTCATCAGTGACATCTCTATTGTTGAATCTCCGATTTTGATGAATGACGAAATCAATTGATGAGTTTTATGATCTAACTTGTGTGTTAGAGATTAGAGATATAGGATTAACTATAATGATGAAAAGGTAATACAGTCTAATGTTAGGCCGGAGTCAAGTTCGGGCATTGGGCCAGGGTTCGGACGATGTAGTGGGAATTCATCGGGAGATCGCAAGAAGCTCACTGAAGGAGAGTTGAGTCAACATATAATTTGAGTCAACATAGGACCACATACATCACTATATAAGTTTCAATCTCACGGCTCTCTCTCCGTTCCACTAAAAGGAGAGTTGGTCATCTTTCCATGAAGGGAAGATTCGCAAGTTGTATACAACTTGTAGTCGAATATATCTAAGTATCTATCTTTTAGTAATTTTTGAATCCTTCCATCATGGGTATAACCTAACCTATTGTATCATAGGTATGTCTTGTTCATCTCATCTCATTTTCTCTTAGACGTATTTATATTTATGATATGTGAAGAGGTGTCTAACACAAATCATCACTAGGACATGGTTCCCAACCGATGCCCCTTTTGTCATCTTGGCTCGAAAGAGACTTTTAGATATCTTATATCTTTAGGTTCTTCCATGTTCCTCAAATAGCTTGTGAAGATGAAGGATGAAATTGGCATCCATGCTCTCATGTTGTCTTTATAACTCGAGAGTCATGGAGACCAATGTATAGCATTTTTCTAAAGTGGAATTGTCTATATACTTCACATAGCAAGTGATATTATCCTCGCTTGCCCCTTCTTCCAACATGGGCACAATCATATGAAGGACGTATATGATATTTTATCATGAGAATAATTCTCAAATTATGAGGTCAATCCGTGTAGTTTGGAACAGTGAGGCAGTTGGCTTCAAGTATGCCATGTAGGGGCTTTACAAGTGACATATTTCTAACAAACAAGATATAGCATGATTTAATAATATATAGATTTTATAAAAAAATAATTAAGATACAGATTTCTATCTTAATGTACTCTTATTATTTTCTTGGTGAATCACACGACACCCTCAATATAAGAAACGAAAGTCTCCAACAGACTTCTAATGGGGATCGGGATCCAATCGGCATCTTAGTGTAACCTCAAGGAACTCGACCAATCATACTAAGTCTAAAAAGATAAGCAACTCTTGCCAATCACAACTCATTGTGATTCTTGTCTTATTCGACCTTTGAACCACCATGGTCTCGAGAGACTCGACTAACTATGATATTCGATTAATTGATCACCATCATTACTAGATGAGTTTGATTTAATGATATACCCTCAAGGGACTCGACCAAACATACCATGTCCTCAGGTCATCAGTGACATCTCTATTGTTGAATCTCTGATTTTGATGAATGACGAAATCAATTGATGAGTTTTATGATCTAACTTGTGTGTTAGAGATTAGAGATATAGGATTAACTATAATGATGAAAAGGTAATACAGTCTAATGTTAGGCCGGAGTTAAGTTCGGGCATTGGGCCAGGGTTCGGACGATGTAGTGGGAATTCATCGGGAGATCGCAAGAAGCTCACTGAAGGAGAGTTGAGTCAACATATAATTTGAGTCAACATAGGACCACATACATCACTATATATAAGTTTCAATCTCACTGGCTCTCTCTCCAGTTCCACTAAAAGGAGAGTTGGTCATCTTTCCATGAAGGGAAGATTCGCAAGTTGTATACAACTTGTAGTCGAATATATCTAAGTATCTATCTTTTAGTAATTTTTGAATCCTTCCATCATGGGTATAACCTAACCTATTGTATCATAGGTATGTCTTGTTCATCTCATCTCATTTTCTCTTAGACGTATTTATATTTATGATATGTGAAGAGGTGTCTAACACAAATCATCAGTAGGACATGGTTCCCAACCGATGCCCCTTTTGTCATCTTGGCTCGAAAGAGACTTTTAGATATCTTATATCTTTAGGTTCTTCCATGTTCCTCAAATAGCTTGTGAAGATGAAGGATGAAATTGGCATCCATGCTCTCATGTTGTCTTTATAACTCGAGAGTCATGGAGACCAATGTATAGCATTTTTCTAAAGTGGAATTGTCTATATACTTCACATAGCAAGTGATATTATCCTCGCTTGCCCCTTCTTCCAACATGGGCACAATCATATGAAGGACGTATATGATATTTTATCATGAGAATAATTCTCAAATTATGAGGCCAATCCGTGTAGTTTGGAACAGTGAGGCAGTTGGCTTCAAGTATGCCATGTAGGGGCTTTACAAGTGACATATTTCTAACAAACAAGATATAGCATGATTTAATAATATATAGATTTTATAAAAAAATAATTAAGATACAGATTTCTATCTTAATGTACTCTTATTATTTTCTTGGTGAATCACACGACACCCTCAATATAAGAAACGAAAGTCTCCAACAAACTTCTAATGGGGATCGGGATCCAATCGGCATCTTAGTGTAACCTCAAGGAACTCGACCAATCATACTAAGTCTAAAAAGATAAGCAACTCTTGCCAATCACAACTCATTGTGATTCTTGTCTTATTCGACCTTTGAACCACCATGGTCTCGAGAGACTCGACTAACTATGATATTCGATTAATTGATCACCATCATTACTAGATGAGTTTGATTTAATGATATACCCTAAAGGGACTCGACCAAACATACCATGTCCTCAGGTCATCAGTGACATCTCTATTGTTGAATCTCTGATTTTGATGAATGACGAAATCAATTGATGAGTTTTATGATCTAACTTGTGTGTTAGAGATTAGAGATATAGGATTAACTATAATGATGAAAAGGTAATACAGTCTAATGTTAGGCCGGAGTCAAGTTCGGGCATTGGGCCAGGGTTCGGACGATGTAGTGGGAATTCATCGGGAGATCGCAAGAAGCTCACTGAAGGAGAGTTGAGTCAACATATAATTTGAGTCAACATAGGACCACATACATCACTATATATAAGTTTCAATCTCACTGGCTCTCTCCGGTTCCACTAAAAGGAGAGTTGGTCATCTTTCCATGAAGGAAGATTCGCAAGTTGTATACAACTTGTAGTCGAATATATCTAAGTATCTATCTTTTAGTAATTTTTGAATCCTTCCATCATGGGTATAACCTAACCTATTGTATCATAGGTATGTCTTGTTCATCTCATCTCATTTTCTCTTAGACGTATTTATATTTATGATATGTGAAGAGGTGTCTAACACAAATCATCACTAGGACATGGTTCCCAACCGATGCCCCTTTTGTCATCTTGGCTCGAAAGAGACTTTTAGATATCTTATATCTTTAGGTTCTTCCATGTTCCTCAAATAGCTTGTGAAGATGAAGGATGAAATTGGCATCCATGCTCTCATGTTGTCTTTATAACTCGAGAGTCATGGAGACCAATGTATAGCATTTTTCTAAAGTGGAATTGTCTATATACTTCACATAGCAAGTGATATTATCCTCGCTTGCCCCTTCTTCCAACATGGGCACAATCATATGAAGGACGTATATGATATTTTATCATGAGAATAATTCTCAAATTATGAGGTCAATCCGTGTAGTTTGGAACAGTGAGGCACTTGGCTTCAAGTATGCCATGTAGGGGTTTTACAAGTGACATATTTCTAACAAACAAGATATAGCATGATTTAATAATATATAGATTTTATAAAAAAATAATTAAGATACAGATTTCTATCTTAATGTACTCTTATTATTTTCTTGGTGAATCACACGACACCCTCAATATAAGAAACGAAAGTCTCCAACAGACTTCTAATGGGGATCGGGATCCAATCGGCATCTTAGTGTAACCTCAAGGAACTCGACCAATCATACTAAGTCTAAAAAGATAAGCAACTCTTGCCAATCACAACTCATTGTGATTCTTGTCTTATTCGACCTTTGAACCACCATGGTCTCGAGAGACTCGACTAACTATGATATTCGATTAATTGATCACCATCATTACTAGATGAGTTTGATTTAATGATATACCCTCAAGGGACTCGACCAAACATACCATGTCCTCAGGTCATCAGTGACATCTCTATTGTTGAATCTCTGATTTTGATGAATGACGAAATCAATTGATGAGTTTTATGATCTAACTTGTGTGTTAGAGATTAGAGATATAGGATTAACTATAATGATGAAAAGGTAATACAGTCTAATGTTAGGCCGGAGTCAAGTTCGGGCATTGGGCCAGGGTTCGGACGATGTAGTGGGAATTCATCGGGAGATCGCAAGAAGCTCACTGAAGGTGATCGGGGGCTTATAGAGAATTCATCAGGAGCTTGCTAAGGTGACTAGGGACTTGTCGGAAGTTCACCGGGAGCTTATCAAAGGTGATTGGGAGTTTACCGGGAGCTCACCAAAGGTGATCAAGAGCTCACTGGGAGCACGTCGGGAGTTCGCCGGAAGATGATCAAGAGACTCGCCGGGAGTTCGTCAAAAGATATCGTTCACTAGGAGTCAGGAAGATCAATTGGTATACCGAATAAGAATAATTATAATTGTGTAGTGTATCATAGTTAGCATCATAATTGAGTCCTAATTGAGTTAGATTTGAAGAAATCTAAATTAACTCAATGTGAGGTAAGTGGGTCCACTTTGGATTAGATTTGAGCTTAGGTTGAGCTTATTTTTTGATCCAAGGTCAGGAAAGACACAGTCTTCAAAGATAGTCTCTGAAAAGATACAGTCTTTGAAAATAATATTCGAGAAGACAGTCTCCGAAAATTTTGGCTATATTTTTAAAGTCGTTTGGGGCCTATAAATACCCCATCCTTTCTTGCTTGAGGATGCAAGAATCAAGAGCGAAAAACTTGTGAAAACAATATTGTAATTCCTTGAGAGCTTCCACTCATTTCTTCTTGTGTAGTTTTTGTTTAAGAGAGAGCTAAGAGAATTGTAAATGGTATCTCTTGAACCTGTAAAAGGAGAATAGAGCTGTAAGATAGGTGTTTGATCTTTGCCAATCGAAAAAGATTAGGAGTGAAAGCTAATAGCCTCGAGTGAAGAGAAATCGGGAGTGAACGTAAGTCAATGAGACTGAACCACTATAAAAATCTGATGTACATCTCTTTCTTGCCTTTCATTAATATTGCTCTTAGATTTAATTGCTTATTAACTAGTTGCAAGTTAAAGCAATTTTATTGATTTTTTTTCAAATGAAAAGTTTTTCACTCGGCACTAATTCATCCCCTCTCCCTCTTAGTGCCAACTCGATCCTAACATCTATGTCATAAGCAACATCTCGATCACGTAGATAAATGAGCCTCAAGGGACTCGAGCAACTCAACCTATGTCGTGATTCAATTTCTTCCTATAATGATAGAAGGCCATGTGGGTCAATCTTATTGCATCACACTCACTGACTTAATATTATCATAGGAGTTATTTTTGTTTATATCGGTCTTATAATATGTCGTGTCATATATATATATATATATATATATATATATATATATATATATATATATATCGGCCCTAGTCGCGGGTGGCCACCCCTGCATGCAGCTCTATTCACGAGTGGCTAGCCCTAGCCATGGGTGATCGCCCTTGCAGGCAGCCTAGTCGCCCCTGTGGGGGGCTTGGCCATGGGCAGCCACCCTTGCAAGTAGCCACCCCTGCAAGTAGCTACCCCTACAGGCAGCCAACCCATAGTTGGCAACCCCTCGCCCACAGGCAGCATGCCTGTTGCCGCTGCCTTCACTGCCAATCGCTGAAAGGATGAGTAGAACAGTTCTACGTGATTCAATCTCATCACACGCAATTAAAAAAATCAATCTTTTGCATGAGCAACCAGGCTCTGATACCTCTATTGGAAAACCCAATGGGAGAACATCACATGCGTAGTGGAAGAAAATAAAATAGGTTTTCCATATATATCAAATCATTGTGCAAAGATTGGTGCACGAAAAATTCACAAAAATGAAAAGTACGATACATGAGAGATTAATTACCTATGAAGTCATAGATCCCTGAGATTCCAGATCCATGTGGAGAGAATGAAGAAGGTCAAATGTCCTCCTCTCTAGCGGTATTCACATGATGGATCATTACTGCAATGCTCCTCTAATCGTAGCTCAAAAGCTCACAACTCTTGCATAAATGGAGGGAGGAGAATAGGAGGGTGCATCCAAAGGTGCAACATATCACTAACGTGTCACCACTACCTCTTATTTATAGAAAGTCACCAAAAGAATCTTAATTGATCATGCCTTAGTGGGTATTAGATCTTCATCCAATGACCACTAATCTTGGATTATTGGATCTCTATCCAATAATCTCAACTGGCCTCTAACTATGCCTAATGCAAGGAGCCCATCAATGTTAAGTCTTATCCAATGAGAATATGGATTAATTGGATAATTCATATTCAATCTTTTACTCACTGAAATATCCACCATATGTGTGTGACCCTCTAGGCCCAATATCGAGTTGGTTGTTAGTCATACATGTTAGAACTCCTTCTAACTTAGTGAATTATTATCTCATAATAATTTAATTGGCTCATCGACTATGGGCATACTAAGCCACAATGTCATAGTCTCTAGACGATACAAGGGATCTTATCCATTGGACTTATTTGTTCTTAATTATCATGTATCTATAGCCCCTTATCTATCTAATATTCTGGAGACCATATATTGGGTATGATACTGTCAAGCCTTATACGAAATATATCCAAGTCTCGCTCTAATCGGATTCTTCCAGAGAACTCGTCTCTTAATCCGAATGACCCCGGCCAAACATTTGTCCGAGCGATAACACATGAGATATTCCTCTCGTGATACCAAGAGTATATAATCCTCTATTAATACCCAATTGACTTCATAAGGTTGGTTATCAATCCCGATAACTGATTGTACTAGATCTATAACTTTCCAAACTTATAAGTCCGACATCAAAGAAAGGAATACTCAAACAAGGTATCTTTAGTGTCTCAAGTCTAATGACTAGACACATAACTAGGAATATGAAATCGCTGTCTGACGATAGGTATCATTAACCATTTAGCATTTTGTAAGTGGATCAATCAGTGAACTCATTTTCTAATGAGCACTTATACTGGACCCTTAGTGTCCCCACATAAGTAACTATGAGACTAGTCACCTCCATCATATGGACAAGTATATAGTACATCGATCTGTTCGATTATCTCGATGTCCCTCTTGAGTAACCTTTGACTAGGATTATTTAAGATTTATGTTTAAAGACGAATCAGTTTCATTATCATGATATCATCAACGATATGATTTCCATTATACAGAACTAAGGACATCACAATATATATTTAATAGATAATATAATATGAGAATATGTCAATAATAATAATATAGAAAAGACTATGCAGCATGTCACACATGTCATCACTCACGTGATTGGCTTACAGGGCACTTGTAACCAACAAAGTTATGTGTGAAGAATATGATACCCTGCTCCATAATGTCACATGGACTCTTATACTATTTCATCATATACAAAATATTATTGGGTATAAGTAGATCTTTTGAACTAAGTAGTACTCAGATGGATATATTGTTAGATACAAATTACGTTTAGTAGCCAAAGAGCTTCACCAATGACTAAGTGTTGATTTTATAGAAACATTTAGTCCAATTATAAAACCGATGATAGTCTGACTCATCTTAAGTTTGGCTATCACTCAATAGCCATATATATACTAACTAGATATTAACAATGCATTATTATAGGGTACATTAACTGAAGATGCCTATTTGTGGCAACCTCTTGGCTTCATCCACCCTCAATATCAAAGCTATGTTTGTAAACTACGAAAGCTATTTATGAAATTCACTAAGCTCCAAGAGGTTAGTATACTGAACTTACCTCGTTTCTGACGTCAATTAACTTCGTCCACTTAAGTCCAACACCTCTTTATTTCTACGACAACAAAAGAAAATTACTATATATTTACTAATTTATGTATTTAATATTATCATCATAAATAATAATCCAATGAAGATCAAATAATTTCTTAAGTAATTAACATGTCAATTTTCCATCCAAGATCTAAAATCTTAACCTATTTTCTGGGAGTGATAATAATGTTCACATCTTCTTAACTTTTTTGTATCTAAAAAAAACTATGTTCAAGATATATTATAAAAAAAAACTATGTTCAAGATATATTATAAAAGATGAATATGCAAAATACCAAAGATGTCATCACTCCAATCTCCACTATTAAATCACTTAAATTATATAATGATAGCCCTAGTATAGATCCCATGCAATATCGATAAGTACTTGGTTCCTTATAGTATTTAACTTTTACACATCCGCACATCTCATTTGTAATCAACAAATTATCATAATTTATATATTGGCCCTCCACTATGCATTGATCTACACTAAAATATATCTTGTGGTATCTCACTAGAACTCTTAATCACAATTTTTTTCTTCATAAACACTCGTTACTTCATTTTCATGCCTTCATCAATGTTGACTGGGTAGATAATAATAATAATATAACATTTATATCAGTCTGCATTATCTTCTTTCAAACAAATAAAATCAGTTGTATTTTCAAGAAATAAAATATAATCATCAAATTCACCGCTTAAGTTGAATACTCGGCCATCGCCACTACTATTGTAGAACTCAATTAGGTTACCAATCCAATACACAAACTTGACATCACTTCTCAATGCCACCTATCTATGCATCAATCCAGTATTCCAATTACGCATAAAACATATTGCCCATCCACTTCCATCCTTAACAAGTAATCATATATTAATGACTTAAGTTAATCAAGTTAATCGATCATTATCTTAACAAGAACGAACATATTGCCATCCAAATTAATTTGCTGCAAATCCTAGGGAGAAAAAAGAACCCAGTAGTAGTAGTAGATGTTCTTTCAAAGGATCACCTACTCAGAGATTAAGAACAGCTAAAGCTCTCGAGGATACCAAAATCTTTGATCAAGAGAATCCAGTTAATAAACGGTGAACCTAACTTAAAGGAGACTTATAAATCAACTGGTTCAGTGGACTGGGTAGATCAAGATCAGCGGGTGCAAGAAAACGAAAACGTAAGTTGATCCATCAAGATTTGTGAGTACAGGTAAAACCAACAGATGGTACACCCAGCAAGACATTAATATGGAAAGGAAAGGGCATCAAAACCTTGCAGTCTGTACAACATGGACAACATTACCAGCACTTCCATAATTCTCAATTGTCCAGTAATCACTTTTTCAATGGAAGTATCATTAGATATCAAAAACCTAGATTGAACGAAAACTTACCCGTAAAAGATCACAGCACGACAGAACTATGTGATACTAGGAGTCTTTTCTTACAAGCCATGCACACATTGTTAACCAGTTCAAACAAAACAAACTAAATAGAAAACCCTAGAAAATCTTTGGATCGGAATGAATATATGCTGTATCGGAGACAAAAGGGACATCTGCATACTTGCCACTGAGTGCACATCTCATACATTCCACCACCGTATGCAACTGCACAAACATAACTGCAAGCCAGAAATGCATCCCCAGCTCGCCACGGTAGAGAGTCTTTGGCAACCAAGTGCATGCAATTGCTATTGCCTGGTATGCATTCTCCAGGAGCATAGCCATGATGATGTGAAAACGCAAGAAGTGAGGCCATTCTTTTCTCCTCACCACAAAATAATAGGCAGAAAACATGAGGACCATCAGGATCCAGCTTGGCATTAATGCTATCGTATCAAGGAAGGGGTTCACTAGGAAGTCCCAATCCTGCAAGAGCGGGTGGAGATGATATGCTGAGTCGGCATGCATCCACATCAAGTGAAGAGGCAGGAGATATGGAGTGCAGGCTAGGGTCCTCCACCACCATTTGGGCTTACTGGTCATTGGAGGGTAAGTGAAGCAACTTTTTGATGCTCCAGAGACTACTGGGCTTCTGCACCTCACCTTATTGCTTCTGACCAACAAAGGCATCCTAAGTGCATTACCATGATGTTCCCAGCATAGGAAGGAGCTAGATGACTGAGATAATCGAAGAGAACCTGTTACCATTTCGACAGAACAAAATGAATAAACTGAAAAATGCCAAAAATTCAATGGATGTGATTTCTGTCAATCCAATACAAATTCTATCTATTCTGTGGTTTATTTTAAGAGGCACTTCACCGATCAGTTTTAATACTTAATCTAGGCGAAAATAGCTTGTTAGTTCAAACTGTAAGGTTCAATTTGTGGACACTCCAAAACCATTTTTGAACCTTTAATCAGGAATGAGATCCCTGAAACACTACCCCTAGGCAAAAAAAGCTGCCTGAATTTGGACGTCTTAGCTTGGACAGACATTTGGTAATCCCGGAATGTATAGCCAAACAAAAGGCACAAATGTTGGTTCAGTTACAAATCTGCCAAGAAAATTAAAGAAGACTGTGCTGCTGGTAATCCCCAACCTTGAGGGTTTTCCGATCATCAAAAGCCTTAGTCAGCTTGAACCATTCCTCGATCACTTTTGCCATAAATGAAGGTTACACGATATAATGAAAACTGTGTTGATAACCTAGTGGTGATATTATTATTCCTAAGTCTAGCAAAGAGTACTGCCATATCGACATATATAAAACTAAAATTAAATGTAGAACAAGCAACAAGAGGGAATTACCACAAAAAGTCCAGAAAATATTTAAAATTATTTGTGGCATATATCAAAATAAAAATAAAAATAAAAAACTTCTGCAGCTTCACTTGGAACCCAAGAATTAACTAAAAATTGTCCACTTCTAGTGCTTAATGGTTAACAGAATAAAGTCTGATCTTCTGATCCTAACCCAAGCTAACTTTAAGGTCTGTTTAAAATTTGCTCATATTCTTTGAAAAAAAAAAACTTTCTAGTATATACCAGTCAAATTCATAAAAGTAGTGTGTATGCAAAAAGAAATATTTAATATAACAAGAATATTAACATACCTCTAAAAGGAAGAACTTTCCTTCCTTCATCAGCTATCGAAAGGCTTCTAAATTTAGGAGATGTTGCAGAAACACAAAGAGGGGCATATCTGAGAGAAGAACAATGCTTCAAGTAGCAAGGTCCGATTTTTACGTCTGGGCACCGAGGAGCAGTGATTCCATTTAGAATCATATTGTTCCAGGAACCTACAAAGAAATAGGTTAAAAAAGAAACTATAAAAGGAAATAAAAGTACTTGACATAATTGCACTTCTGGTACTGATACGAAACAAGAGATCTACTTGTTCCTAATCAACTCATGACACCAGGTGATTTGCAACACAACATATACAAGACTGACATCATATTTTTAGTTCAAATTAAGATGTCATAATCATATCGATGCATTAGGTAAAGGTATATCTGTATTTTGCTACACAAGTACACAGCATATACAGATTTCACATTATCTGTATATGTATGATTTTGCATCAGGTGAAGATATATTGTATTTTGCTACACAGCATATACAGATTTTACACAGATTTTACATTCTCTGTATATGTACATATACATACATATCTGGTCGTAAATCAATAAAACATGAACTCATGACAATTTTAGGCATCATCAAGAATAAAACGATCGTAAGACCACAATTTAGAAATTTAAACAGGAGCATTGCATCAATGTATTTCCACGCTTTTATTTTGATATGTATTAGATTGCTTATTTGACAGAATCATTGACGGCCAAAAATCATTTTAACCAAAAAAATAATCTGACAGGCATTGCCCTCTAGACTTGCCTGAATTGTCAAAGTGTAATTGAAATCCCCAGGCACAAGTCCAACAGAACCATCAAATTTAGTAGAATATGAACAATTGCACTTGAGATGTTTGTTTAGCAAAATTTTTTTCTAGAAGGAAAAGAGAAGCTAAAAGGTGTAAAGCTAGAGGGTTGAATTTACTAGGATAATGGGTAAGTTAAGGACATTAAAATCCATGAGAACACCACATGATGCCCCAGAAACAAGGACGAGTCTTTGCCACCTCTTAACCAAAAAAAAAAAAAATTACATATCATGTAAGATAATTCTAGGATACATGATCTTACAATCATGTCATTTTCAGTGATCAATACTACAAAATCATAATAACTTAGCAAGGCATAATTGGAAAATAACATTCATGATAAGAATTTGAAAAAAAATATTAGCAAAGATAAAAAAAAAAAAAAGCACATCCAACGGTCAACATTTAGTCAATGAATAAACCAGATATAGTCATATATAAACAAAAAGCACTTGGTAAACACCAAACTCATGATTCTACATGGAGATCATGAGACAATAATCCAATAGTCCTCACTATGGGACATAGTTGTTCCCAGTAACCATAAGTTGATAACCAATGGCTCTCAGTTATGCCCAATGACCATGGTCTAACTAGAAAGACATTTTAAAGTGACAGAAAAATAGACCTAACATATAAATAAACACTAATCACATCTCAATATCTATATCTATAACATATTGATTTAATATACTGACTAACCAACAAGTAGTGAATTTTTTGTCAGTTTCATATGCATTGTAGTCATTTTGTACGCATTGTCTGATCCACTTCTCAATGGTTGGTGTAATTCTTTGATATAAACTTGACAGATGTAGAGCAATAAGACATGGTGGCACAAAAAAATTCAACTAGTCGTCAAATATCACAACAATGAAGAGAACTCAGCGTATTCAGTAATAGTTAGTCCAATCATAAAAAGAGAACACAAATAACACGCGGGCTCATGTTGATACAGACAATAGACTCTCAATCCTAACCGTCCATTGGAATCAGAACACCTGATCCAAAATTCTACTTTTACACTGGAGAGGACCAAACATAATCGGATCGGTTGGAAAATTAGGAAGGATCCGAAAACCTATTAGCAAGCGGATCCAATAAAATCCGACCCGAGTCCGCTATTCTTTTCTTTCCTCCCAAGCAACCCCCCTCCCGGACCATCCTAAGCTACCACCCGGGCACCCGACCTCCTCCCTGACCGTCGGCCATCGTCCGCCGGCGACCATCTAGAGGATGCGTCCCTTCTCTTTGTGTTTGATCTTTTACTCCGTTATCTTTTGGTTTATTCTTTGTCTGAACCAAAGCACAACAAAGACGCTAATAGGGGTGGAGATGGCCGAAACGCCACGTACATACCTTTGGGCGATGTCGTCTGCTCCGGCGATTTCTCCGGCTAACACGCAGCCCTTTCCTCCGCCGAGATTCAAAGCGGTATCCCAAAGGCTCCTCCACCCACAGGGGCTTCGATTTGATGGGAGCCGCAGTCTCGATGGATAGAGGAACGGCCACGGCAAAGGCTGGGCTGGACTGCACGGATATTTATAGCAGCTGAGATGCTCTCAATTTCCCAGAGTCGGTATACCCCCTCGCCCGCCTTCCGACGCGAGAACCGGAAGGTTCGTATTCGTCTTTATGGGGAGCTCGAATCGGGCATCCCACTTTGGGCTTAATTAGTTTCGCTTCAGCCCATAGGGTCACTTGTGTTAGTGCAGATTGGGGTCTACTTAGTTTCACTCCAGCCTATAGCCCATTCTAAGATAACATTAAATCCAATACCCTTTACTACTACTTATCCTTTCTTCACTGGCCTCAAAACTTTGTTGCGAGGGTTCAAAAGAGAAAGAAAGGAATCATGGTCTCGTACAATGCCGCTAATCGAGAGTGGGTCCACCACAGAAGCGGATAAGAACTCTTCTCCAGTTCAATTCGGATACAAGAGTTGTTTTTTTGTGGCCCGCGTTCGGGTCAGATCACGGGGTCCTCCACTTCAAGGATCTCTATGGCTTCAGGTAGAGGAATGGGTGAGGATGAGAGATCGAGCATCGGGTCTGGATGGTACCAAACGGAGGCTCTACCATCTCTATCCATCACATAGTTATATAAAAAAAAGTTCTGAAGCCCCCACTCCACACGCGGGGATCAGCCATTCCTCTGGCGGTGGTGCAAAGAGAAATTTATTATGATGGATGGAATTCATGAACTTTCTAACAGAGAGAAAGAACGTAAAGAATTCATGTGTAAAGTGGGCAAGAAGAACGTACAGATCTCTCAGCATCATCAGAAAGGCTCCGTTCTTCATGTGCACCGATCGACAAAAGAAAGCGGTGGGTGTGATCCATCTGACGGGGCATACAACATCCATAAACCCTGTTGTTGATGATCCGAGTTCAAGAGACAAGCATCCTGGGCTTACAATGAACTACTACTACTTAGTATGCTTGCTGTGCATCAATCTTGTCCTGTTTTTTATTATGAGAAATCAGTCACATTATGAAGTAAATTTACGGCCAATAAAACATTACTTTACGCAGAACACAACCTGTAATTGTCTACCCCAGCAGACATTGGCAACGATGAACACGATGACTATCCCGTGTTATAAATTGTTCAAATTAAAAAGAAAAAGAATCTCTTTTCAAATAAATGTTTGAAAAGTTGTTTTTTTTTATTTTGATAGTTATTTTTTAAAGAGGGTGTCTTTTTAGAAAATAGTTATTTTTATCTTTTGAGAAAATAGTTAATCTTCAAAGATTGTATCATTTGAGAAAATATCTATAAATAGATATTTGAGGGTAAATTACAGAAAAAGATAAAGAACTCTTTTATGCTCTTATTCTTTACTCTCCGAGTGATTGAGTTAGATATTCTCTAATTCCTCTCTGAAGATTCTTTATTGTTTGCTCAATACAGATCTTCTAAAGTCTTGTCATATCCACTAAAACTATTTGCATCAAACCCATAGCAATCTTATTGAGAAGAGGGTGTAAATATCGTTTTTAGGAAAGTGTTTATACATGTTTCAAGCCTAAATATCTTTCCTAAAGTATTCTTGATCTTGTGTTTGTTTTTTGTTTCCATAGTATTTTTTATCCTCTTCTTTTGTCGTATCTTTTCCCAACAATCTAAAAACGATATTTTGTGAGTTTATACAAATTCACTATGGAGGCTACAAATACCATCAAATTATTGAATTAAGATTTTGTTCGTTTGGATCGTTTTGATGGAACGAATTTTACCCGTTGGCAAGACAAGATGAAGTTCATGTTGACTGCTTTGAAGATCTTCTATGTGCTTGATCCAAATCTTCAACCAATTCCTGATCCAACCGACGATGACACCAATGAAGTCAAGGCTGAACAAAAGAAAAGAAATGAAGTCATGTGTAGAGGACACATTATCAATGCTCTTCGGACGCTTTATGATCTTTATACTGTGGAACCATCTGCAAAAGCAATTTGGAATGCTTTGGAATTCAAATATCATGCCGAGGAAGAAGGTACAAAGAAATTTTTAATTTCTAAATATTTTGATTACAAGTTTGTGGATGACAAGCCAATCTTGGCACAAGTGCATGAGTTACAAGTCATTGTTAATCAATTGAAGGCTGAAAAAATTGAATTTCCTGAACCTTTTCAAGTAGGGGTTGTAATAGCCAAGTTGCTTTCATCTTGGAAAGGGTATAGGAAGAAGATTTTGCATGACTCCAAGGATATCACTTTGGAGCAAATTCAAAAACATCTTCGAATCGAGGAGGAATCGAGGATGAGAGACAAGAGTGAGAACTCTTTTTGCAATATAAAAGCAAATGTTATGAATCAGCCTAAGAATTCCAACAAAAGCAAACAAAACAAGGAGAATCATTTTGGCCCCAAAAGGGATCAAAGAAAATTTAAGAAGCCAAAGAGTAGAGGCTGTTTTGTTTGTGGAAAACCTGATCATTTTGCTAGGGATTGCAGATTTAAAAAGGGCCAGAAACCAAAAGTCAACTCCGTTGAGGGAGATGATAATATAATCGCTACGGTGAGCGAAGTGAATGCCATATTTGGCAAGGTTTCTGGTTGGTGGTACGATACTTGTGCTACCGTCCATGTTTGCTATGATAAAGGCCTCTTCAAGACTTACAAAGAAGTCACAGAAGGGCAAGAGATTCAAATGGGAAATGAAGTTCGTTCTAAGGTGATTGGAAAGGGAAATGTGGAACTCACTTTCACTTCAGGTAAGAAATTCACTCTTACTAATGTTCTTCATGTACCGGATATGAGTAGAAATTTAGTGAGTGGGAATCTCCTTGGCAAACCTGGAATTAAATCTGTATTTGAAACTGGAAAGTTAATTCTATCCCGTAATGGAACTTTTGTTGGAAAAGGCTATTCCGCTGAGGGAATGGTCAAATTATCTATTGTTGATAATGATTCTAAAGTTAATAAAGATGTTGCTTCTATTTATATTGTTGATTCTTATTCATTATGGCATGATAGATTAGCACATATTGGAATTAGCATGATTAGAAGAATGGTTAAGTGTGGCTTAATAAATTATCATTTTGATGATCTTGATAAATGTGAAATTTGTGTTAAATCAAAGATGACGAAGAAACCTTTCAAAAGTGTTGAAAGATATACTACTTTGTTAGATTTAATACATTCTGATATTTGTGAATTAAATGACATATTAACGAGAGGAGGTAATAGATATTTTATTACTTTTATAGATGATATGTCTAGATTCACATATGTATACTTATTGAAACATAAAAATGATGCTTTTAATGCTTTTAAGGCATATAAAGCAGAAGTTGAAAATCAATTGGGGAAGAAAATTAAAGCTTTAAGAAGTGATAGAGGAGGAGAATACTTTCCTAATGAATTTAACTTGTTTTGTGAACAACATGGCATAATTCATGAATGTTCAGCACCTAGAACACCTGAGCAAAATGGATTAGCAGAAAGAAAAAATAGAACTTATCTAGAGATGATTAATGTTATGTTGTTGCATGCTAAATTATCTTATAATTTATCGGGAGAAGCTTTATTGGCTGCATGTCATATCTTAAATAGAATTCCCTCTAAAAAGAATAAGATCTCTCCATATGAGTTATGGAAAGGAAGGCAACCTAACATTGGTTATTTTAAAGTGTGGGGGTGTCTTGCATATTATAAGAATAATGATTATCAAAGGACAAAATTGGGACCTAGAGGAATCAAATGTGCATTTATAGGCTATGCCTCAAATAGCAAAGCATATAGACTTCTTAATTTGGAGTCTAATATCATAATAGAATCTCGAGATGTGGAGTTCTTTGAACATTTATTGACTTCTAGTAATAATGTTCATCCTCCAACTGGTGAAGAGTCATTAATGGAGAAATCTTAAAAGGTTGGTGAGCAACCTAAAATTTCTTTGATTGGACATCAATCAAGTTCACAAGAGGTTGGAGAGCAATCTTATGAATTAAGGAGAAGCACTCGTGTACGAAAAGCAAAAACATTAAGATCGGATGAGATTGATTCTCAAAGTATTTCTTTTTACCTTGTAGAAGGAACTAATAAGAGAGTATTAAAAACAATTCCTCTTGTTTTACAAGTGGAAGATGATCCTAAAACATTTAAAGAAGCTATGGCTTCTCGTGATGCTGCTTTTTGGAAAGATGTTATTAATGATGAGATGGATTCTATTATGTTAAACCATACTGGGGAACTTGTCAAATTACCTTTTGCCTCAAAACCTATTAGTTATAGATGGATATTTTGTAGGAAGTATCAAACAAATGGTACTCTCCAAACGTTCAAAGCAAGGTTAGTTGCTAAAGGATTTCGACAAAAGGAAGGAATAGATTATTTTGACACATATGCTCCTGTGGCTAGGATCACATCTATTAGAATTATTTTTGCTTTAGCATCAAATGGATGTCAAAACGGTATTTCTAAATGGAGACCTCGATGAGAAGGTATATATGGAACGACCCGAAGGTTTTGTTCTACCGGGAAATGAACATAAAGTGTGTAAACTTATTAAGTCATTGTATGGTTTAAAGCAGGCTCCAAAACAATGGCATGAGAAATTTGATGCAATAATTCTTTCTAATAGATTTGTTCATAATATTGCAGATAAATGTGTTTATCTCAAAACTTGTGATGGCTATATAGTGATAGTTTGCATTTATGTTAATGATATGCTAATAGTGAGCAACAACATGAAAGGTATTGTAGAAACAAAGAGGTTTCTATCTTCAACATTTAAGATGAAAGATCTTGGGCAAGTTGATACTATACTAGGTATCAAGGTAAAAAGAAATAGTGGGGGATATGTTTTGAGTCAAACTCATTACATAGAGAAAGTACTAGAGAAATTCAGTCACTTAAAAATCAAAGAAGCAAATACCCCATTTGACCCAAGTATCAAATTAGTCAAGAATGTTGGAAGAACAGTTGCTCAATTAGAATATTCAAGTGCTATAGGAAGTCTTATGTATGCAACGCAGTGCACAAGACCTTATATAGCATTTACAGTTAGTAAATTGAGTAGATTTACTAGCAATCCAAATGTAGAGCATTGGAAGGCTATTGAAAGAGTTCTTGGGTACCTTAAACGAACCAAAGATTATGACCTACAATGCTCAAAATTTCCTGCTATTTTAGAAGGATATACTAACGCAAGTTGGATATCGAGTTTTGGAGATAACAAATCCACTACTGGTTGGGTGTTCACCTTAGGAGGTGCCGCTGTTTCTTAGAAGAGCAAGAAACAAACGTGTATAACTTACTCAACTATGGAATCAGAATTTATTGCTTTAGCAGATGCAGGAAAGGAGGCTGAATGGTTGAGGGACTTTCTATTAGAAATTCCATTAACTTCTAAGAGTATGAATTCAATTTCTATACTTTGTGATAGTCAAGCCACTTTAGCTCGTGCGTATAGTGAAATATATAATGGAAAGTCAAGACATATAAGTCTTAGACATGATTATGTGAGGAAATTAATCAAGAGTGGGATTATTTCACTCACATTTGTGAAAATAAGTGAGAATTTGGCTGATCCATTCACCAAACCTCTTATAAGAGAAGTTGTAAGATCAACATCAAAATGGATGAGACTAAAACTCTTTGAATAAAAGATCCACCAATGATAGCAACCCTACTCAACATTATGAAATAAGTAATGAAGAGTTCAAAGGGTAAGAACAAGTCATTGATATGTGGAGTGGTTCAGCACTTTGAAATATTTTACGAGTCCCATCTAAAGATGTTAAAGTGCTGGTTGTCACCGAATGAGGGTTGAGTTAATTATACTCTTAATGAAGTTCAGTCAAGTTAGGACAAGTATCTCAAAGAGTGACAAAGATATTATAAGAACTTCACCTATATGAACTTAGAAGTGGTGCCGCTTCGATTGAGAGTTGGAGTTTCTCTCATAAAAGTTCATGAACTTGGATGAGCCCAAGGTCATATTAGGGCTAAGCGAGATTTTATGAGGAATACAAGAATGTTGTATTTATGTGTGTGGTATCACTGGTGTTGTCATGAGGAATAACAAATTCAAAGCTTTTATGTTATTTGGGATTTCGACTTCACTTTGTGATGCTTACACTAAGGTAATATTCAAATCGAAAGATATATTACTTTATTCATAAATACTATTTAATCACTTGGAGAAAATTTTAAATTTGAACAAGTGGGGGATTGTTATAAATTGTTCAAATTAAAAAGAAAAAGAATCTCTTTTCAAATAAATCTTTGAAAATATGTTTTTTTTTATTTTGGTAGTTATTTTTTAAAGGTTGTTTCTTTTGAGAAAATAGTTATTTTTCAAAGGTTGTGTCTTTTGAGAAAATAGTTAATTTTCAAAGATTGTGTCTTTTGAGAAAATATCTATAAATAGATATTTGAGGGTAAATTATAGAAAAAGATAAATAACTCTTTTATGCTCTTCTTTTTTACTCTCCGAGTGATTGAGTTAGACATTCTCTAATTCTTTTTTGAAGATTCTTTATTATTTGCTCAATACAGATCTTCTAAAGGCTTGTCATATCCATTAAAACTATTTGCATCAAACCCATAGCAATCTTATTGAGAAGAGGGTGCAAATATTGTTTTTAGGAAAGTTTTTATACATGTTTAAAGCCTAAATATCTTTTCTAAAGTATTCTTGATCTTAGTATTTATTTTTTATTTTTATAGTATTTTTTATCCTCTTTTTTTGTCGTATCTTTTTCCAACATCCCGACCATTGTTTAGATATCCTCGAAGCAAGAGTCGTCACTGTAGAGGGACGAGTCACAAGCGGCGGATGGCAATGGATGCTTTCGTGAAGAAGCGCGTGCGCCTAACGGGAGTTATCTTAACATGGTCGGTCGACCCTCTCGCGTTTTTGTCGTGCTCGATTGAGTGCAAATATAATCTCGAATCAGGCGTACAATGAGAACCATAGGATTGGCATGTGAGGACAAATCGCTGGCTTCCTTTCCATGGACGTGTGCTTGCCCACCATGTAAATATTGCGAAATGTATGGATGACTTCCTAGATGGCAAAAATGTCGTGTTCTTTTAGATGTGAAGCAGCAGCCCACTTAATCCCCTTAAATCAAATTAGAATACATCATGAATCGGATTTGGAATATAATACATATTCAAGAGTGATATGAAGGGGGGATGTTGGATAAGACCAGAGGACACTAATGATGTCCATGTGGTGGCAGGGCCGCTATCCTTAATAAAATAAGGAGAAAAAGGTCGCAACACCTGCCGCCCCCACCTTCCCCACTCCGCATATAACGGTCCATTTTTTGACCGTTGGAGTCGTACTGCCCTCCCCATTTCAGTGTTTATTAAATATATTTATCCTCTTTCATTTACGAAAAGAAATCCAACCCAACAACCCCGTGGTGTCAATCAAATGTAATAATACTTTGATCAGCAAATCCTGGTCGTCCACTTCCTGTAATGTCACACCCTCGAGATTTGCCGTTTGGAGTTGTTTTATTTGTCCTTTTTGGGTGCAGGCTCGCCGACAAGGACGACCCCTCATCCGACGGCCCGTGTTCCATCATTACCCATCACGCTCTTACTACCTCTTGATCTTTTTAAAAGTGAACCCCAGCTGCTTCTCCTGTTTGCTCCATTTCACTTTGAAGCTTCGACGCGAGAGAGAGAGAGAGAGAGAGAGAGAGAGAGAGAGAGAGAGAGACGGAGACGGCTGCAATCGCTTACCAGCGGGGATGGGTTCCCGGAGCAGGAATGGCGGTGGTGGCGCGTGGGTCTCGATGGCACTTAAGGCGGCGATCGCCTCAGCCGGAGTGGTGACGGCGGCCATGGCGATACGCCTCGCAGGCCCGCCTGTTGTCTGGTTCCTGGCCGCCGAGGTCCCCCGGGCATACGACTCTGCTCTCGCCTGGCTCCGACCGCCCTACCTCTACCTTGTCATCAACGGCATCATCATCTCCATCGCCGCCTCGTCCCGCTTCCAGAAGCAGCCTTCGACGGCCACTCCGGACCTCGCGCCGCTGCCGCACCTCGCAACGATGGACCCCGTGGCGATTGTTCAGGAGCCGGTGGAGTATGAGGCGAAGCTCGCGGAGGATGCGCCTGCCGCGGAGGTCTGCAGCAGGGGGAAGGCGGAAGCCGAGGACGAAGCAGTGGAGGACGAATTCGTGATATCGAGGTCGAGCTGGTCACCGAAGCGGCGGAGTAGGGGGACTATGGAGGAGATTCCGACAGAGTATTCGGTCGCCGCGGCGGAGAAACCACTGGTTTCCACCCGGTTCAACCACCGGAAGGCCGTCAAGCCCAGCCCTGAAGGTATTTTCGTATATTAGATTCAAATATTTTCACCCAAAAGTGGCGGTGAGCCAGTGGACGGTGACGATATGCCGTGGATACGGAAAGATGATAATTTTAGTGAACAAAATGCTAATATGTCAGGGAAGGCGCTCGGTGTGGCAAGGCGGCCGAGGCGGAACGAGACGCTGGAGACCACATGGCGGACCATCACGGAGGGCCGGGCCGTGCCGCTCGCACGCCACCTCAAGAAGTCCGATACGTGGGACACCCGCGGCGGCGGTGGCGAGGAGGATGCGGCGGCGAAGGCGGCGGTGATGCGAAAATCGGAGACTTTCAATGAGAGGGGGGCGGCGACGTCGCCCAAGAGCGGGGGGTCGTCAGGCGGGAAGCTGAGGAGGGAGGCGTCTCTGGGGCAGGACGAGCTGAACCGACGGGTGGAGGCGTTCATCAGGAAGTTTAATGAGGAGATGCGGCTGCAGCGGCAGGAGTCGATGAAACATTACATGGAGATGATCAACCGCGACCGCCGTTAGGAGGAGGAGCCCCCATTACCAAACTCGGTGGCCGCTTCTACTCCAATCTTATTAGTCCTTTTAAACTTGGGGACGCAGACTTGTGTTTTGCTTTATGAAACTGAGAGGATGTGCTGTTACATTTTACATTATAAGACAATAGCTGCTGCATCTATAGGTTTAGGATTCTAAACTTGATCATATGAATTTTGAAGGTTGATTAATCCTGTATTCACTACTTAAAACATATGTTACAAATCTCGTGTGCATGCTTGCCATCCTTGTAATTATTGATCTTAAGATTAATGGTTTTAATCTTCTCTACCACATTGAGAATTTCTGTTAATATGAGATAATCTTTCCATCAATATCATCTTATAAATTAAGGTACAGAATTTCATGTATCATTTCAATTTATTCCTTAGCATTAAGGTATAGAATTCGTATCTAAAAACTTCTGTTGTGTCAGAAAATTGAATCATTAGGTTTACAACTTATAGTAAGTTACTTTAATAAGTAAAGAACCAATAGTAAAGTCAATATTGACTTGTGAAGTAAAGGACCTATAATAAAGTCAAAATAGGTTTTCAACTGGTGTTACTAGCTAGTTAGGAAGCCCTTCTAATTTCCAACTTTGTAATCCTTGGTCAATATAAATTAGGTAACATCTTTTGCCATATTGCCCAAGAACCATATCTAAAAGGTATCATACAACTACCAGAAAGGCAACTAATGATCCCAACAAACCTACAAGGAATTCAATTTATTCAAGGGTCCTTTCATGTTTAGGTTGTGACCCTGCAGGTATATCAGTCAAAAGAAAAAAAAATGCCATTAGACCTACTCTGTCATACATGATTATTTTTGGTGATCAAGATGGCTAATGTAAATTGAACTGTTTCATTCACTACTCTTCTCATAGGCAAAGACAGTTCAGGCAGGAATCTTCTGAAATATTCTACAGCATCATTAAGCTGTCAATAAAAAAATCTATAACAACAATGAGAAAAATATGAAGCACAAGTCATAATAGCATTGGCAAAAGGAAATAGAAGTTAACAGCCTAAAGTAATACTATTAATATTCTGCAGTCGAATAAGATAAATCATAAGGCTTACATGACAAAATCTACATTTTTTTTATCTTGTCGTAGAACAATGCCTTGGTACAATCAAGTAGTGGTGAGGGTAGTACCTTGAAGTAGGTTGCAAACGAAAGAGAAGCACAGCTGAATGCTACATAAATCTTGAACCAAATAGATGAGAAAAGCGTCAAGTACACGAAAATGGCAGTGAGAACCATTACCATGGAGCATTTTGCTAGGCAGGCCACTGTAGAAAGATCTCCTTCGGTTCCTGGATTAGGAAAATATCCAAGAGTGGTAAAATCAGCTAGGAGTTCATCCTTGAACTTGAATCTCGCTATCAGCCACTTAGCTGCCTCATTTTCAGATGTTGGGATCTCAGAAAGAAGAATCCGTTGGGCATGAATATGAACTTCAGAAGGATCAACACCGAAGACATTATCAATAAGAGTTGGGCAGCGATGCTTGTAGCCAATGGTGACATCATAAACTGCATAAAAGCAACAAGAAATATCATGAACATGTGAACAAAGGAATGACAACAGCAGCAGAAGACAATATCTACATGACAGCTGAACAGCAGTACTTGTAGCCAACTGTAAATATTGCAAATTGGACAAAATCAACATGTAATGAATGAATAAACATAGGTAGAGTCAGATGCAGTAGAAAGCAAGATTGTGACATGTTGGTTGACACTATAAAGCCACAAATACTTCTCTTTTTCTGTGATGCAAAGGTAAAAAGACCCACAAGAGTTCATTAACAGTAACATATAAATTCCAGCTCAAGAATAATTAGAGGAAAACAAGTATACATAAATAAAGTAGAACTCAACCTCTAGGACAAAGAATGGTAGGGACACCAAAGTAAGTTTGATCGACATAAGAATGTCTTCTCGAAGAAGAGTTTGATCAGGAGATTTACATCATAAGAGAGGGGTGACATATCCATGCTTGAAACTGAGATTCATAGTGACTTTTCCGTGTTGCATTTTATAGCACTTCCATAACTCATGCCAACTTTAAGTAATTCAGGTAATTGATTGCTTGGAACAACTAAAAATGGTGATTTACATTAGTTAGTTTACTTAAGGAGCTGACTGTAATTCATCTTAATTCAATATAATAAAATTGAAATTTAGTTGATAGGTAATCTTGGAAATGACTTCCCTCATTCTCCTAGGTTACAAATCAAATATATATGAGTTGGTGCTGCCTCTGTATTAATGAATTGTCAGGATTTTAGCAATTTTCTACACTCAATAAACTACAGAAGTTATAATTGTGCGGACATAATCGAATAAATTAAATGCCTCCAGCGTAAACAGAGTAAATAAAGAAAGACTGATACCATATGCCTAAAAAGATAGAAATACAAAAGCAACCTACCTGCATCAAAGGTCTTTCTTAAAGCTCAGGATAGATACAGAAAGACAACCTACCTGCATCCAAGGAGTTCCTTAAAACTTCCAAACATGCAAAGAACCCCTTTGTTTTCGGAATAAGCAGATTTCTGAGAATCGGCAAGCCATTTTCAGCTGCAAACTGTTGACTCTTGATGCACTTCTTCTCACTGGGACACCAACGAAGGCATTATTACTACCAACTTTAAAACCCTTTTCATGTTCAGTACTAGAACAAAAGTAGTACAAAAACAGTAGCAAGATCTTTTTCAGAGTGACTAATTACAGTTAAAATACCACACAAGGTAAATCAATTATAAAAATGTCTAGTAAGTACCAAGACAAGTGATACTTCTAAGAGCAAGAAAATATTTATGTTTCACGCATTTCCAAAATCTAAAAGGATACTAGGTGAAAGATAAATGAATGTTACGTGTAGTCAGTTCCCTCAGGAAAAATAACAAGCCAAAGAGGATCTCGAGGATCTTCAAAACTTGAAAGCTTCTTACGCATAATTGTTTCATCAATTTCCCATTTTCTCTCCACAGCAATGAACTCCAAAATCTGAAACGCCCAACCAAATATCGGTAATTTCATCAAGCTGCCCTTGAGGATATATTTCAAATATCCCAGGCGACCCTTCCTCCATGCAAGATCCCATATGTACATCCAGTCAACTTCAGTTCTGTGGTTAGCAAAAAGCAGAACTCGCTCTCTCATGGGCAAAGTTTCACCAGAAAAAATCACCTTGGTCTTGTTGATTTTCTCAAACAGAAAGGGCCACAGAGATAACCATGTAGCAAAGAAAAGAGAAGTTGCTTTCCGGCTGTAATGAACGCTGAAGAGCCGCAGCAAGATAGTGGTCACAGGGGCACAATAAACAACCATCATAAAAGCAGTCAATAGAAGAATTACCAAACACAATACACCTCTAAATGCCCTCAATGGAGTCAGCAGGTGATGCCTCGGGGGATTACCCATAATGAAAGGCCCACAAGATTCCATCTGTTTCTGGTTTCAGTTCAAAGATTCATCAGTCATACCCCATATCTTATTGACAGATCTCCTGCTTACTCAGTGTAACATGCATAGACTCAATTGTCCTCAAATTACTGAGGCCACCGTAAGATTGTTCAGCAACTGCTGATACTCCACAATAAGATGCATGTGTTTCATGACTGATATCACAAGTATATCAGTGTGATATTATGTAGACTAAATCAAACCGGAATAAGCAATCTGCACAAGTCCAGATAAAAGGGATATGAGTACACCAGTTCTTCCATGGACATCAAAATTGTAAGATAACAAGCCTCTTCAGCCATAAGTTTCAAAAATAGTGACTAAATTCCCTTACCCTACAGTTGGTAGTCTTGTAAAACAACTTAAATGACCATTCAACGGTTTCAAAGGTGTGGTCCACAATGTTTATGCAAAAGTTATGCAAGATACGTAGGTCACACACAAGAAGACATGCCAGATACACACATTCTGATGTCAAATTCCTCAGATCATTATTAGTTTGCATGCACATTTTTTTCCAAAACTTAGGTGCAGATACAACTGAGAAAAAGCTGGACAACTCTTTATAATCTGGGTATCAAGGATGAGTTGCCTCTTAGTTAATTTTTTTTATTTATTAAAATTCAGTACAGTTTACTCCAGTGCAAGACCATCAGGAGTCATGGTAAAGAAAATCCACAAAAAATTAAGGAATAAAAAAAACTGTTAAAAGCATCAACCTGTTGTAATTTCAGTTAGTGTTCAAGTATCATGGGAGCCTTACAAAAGGAGGATTTGTGCTATGATCTTAACCTCATGTACATGAATCAGATGCAAAAGTTTTAACGAAGGGTTATAAAGTTGTTGACACAGCAACCACCCTCGTTGTATTCATATTTAAAGCAAACAAAGTAGGTGACCTTGTGACCAGTAAGACAGTAGGAACTCAACCTGGGCATGCAGCTTTCGGCGACGACTACAGAAGGATCCTGTCGGATATAAATACAAGCCCATGCTTTGTTTGACGGTGAACATGCAAAATGGTAGCCTCACAAAAGCAATGAAAATTTTTTAGGTGCAAATTTGCTGGCCAGCAAGTCTGTAGTCTTGACTCTTGGCATTGATCTCCAAATCCCATTTCAAACCAACTTATCACCTGATCTGCTATGAGTCTGTATAATAATATTTTTAATACTGGTGGTGTCATGATCAAACATGTGAAGTGCTCATGTAAAATTCCAGCAATACATTTGATGATTACTAGCAATTGTTTTTGGGATTTAAATTCCGGACATCCCGTTACTAATTTTTGCATTTTGTTTCACCAACAAAATTCCTGGGCATCCATTCAGAAATATTTTAATGTTCAATCCTGTATTGCTTTCCCTAAGATACTAGCTTGCTCACAACGAAGCTTACCATGATCAAGAACTACGTATATCGCATCCATCAACTGAGTGGAAGGCGACGTGATGGCTCACCAGGCAAAATCTAGGGTAAATATGACTTCACAAGAGAGCCCTATAATGAACATCGCTCATCAAATCCTAGCTTATATTGATGTATCACTCACAAGGTAGTTCCTTTAGTAAGTACCCCTTAGTCCCCATTTCCCACCCCCCCATTGACAACGGAAAGATCCACTTACTATAATCTCCGCATGATCCAACAATTCTAACTCCATTGACGGAGTAGATTGCTATTTCACATGGAAGTCCCAGTGTCGAAGGCAAAAAGATCCAAGTTTTAAAGAAGAAAACAAACAAAAACCAGTGATCAGCGAACAGAGCGAGTGAGAGAAAGGAACCTGGATAGTAAAACCGGAGGGGAGGGACGTATTAGGAACTGATGGAAGGCAGGCAATGGGGGAGAGGAGAGATCGAATGGGGTTAAAAATAGGGAGATCGGGTAACAGCATTGCAGGGCGGCAGCAATTAGTAATTAGTGGGGGCGGTAAAAGAAGCGAGTTAGGGCGAGCCGATGAAGAGCATTCCAGAGTGACTTCAGGACGACAAACGTCACGACGATTGGTTCGCCGGGGGCGGTATAAGCTGACGTGGCGAGCGCGGGGTGGGCGGGCTTCCGGGTAGGCTTGATCGGTAGGTCGTCACTCGAGTCCTAGTGTTTTAAGGGTAACTGTGGGGGCCACCGGGAACGGAAGGTTTCCCCTTCGGGTAACAGAAGGCACGGACGCGACGTGAGACGCATCTTTTGTGTTTTTCTTTACTTTTTTACTTTTTCAGAGCACTAACGTATTAATTAAAAACATGGTGAAAACTAGAGCTCTTAGAATTTGCTTTTAATTTCGAACTACATGTATTTTTTTTATCCTTAACCTTTAATGTTTTTATATTTTGTAGATTGATTTTATGAATGAATTTTTACTAGTATTAAATTTTTTTAAGGGAAAAGAAGCGGTGATAAATAGGAAAAAACACACATCACAAGAGTAAGGCTGCCGCTTTCGTTCGTACGGTTTCATTTCCCGCTCCAATTTCGCCACCTACACAGTCTGTCGATCCACATATATCAGCCGTTGATTTGTCGGTGGGCCTCACCTGCTCAAGGTGGGTCCTCTCTGTGGATGCAACGACGGTTGAGATTTGAGATCGGAGGGTAAGTACGCAAATCCGATTATATCAAGACCGTTAGCTACTTCACGAGCCGACTTAAAAGAGGCAACCAAAGGATGTGGCCCGCGGTCTAGCGGATGAGAGAGGACGTGGGTAGGAGTGGAGTGCCTCTAGATGTGCGCCACATATTCTAGTTGTAACTTAAGTCGTGGGGCAAGTCTGGAAATGTAAATTGCTTCATGCTCTTGTTATACGATGCTGTTGTTATATGTAATTGGAGAAGGTTGCAATCTCATATGTCTCTACGCGTCAACGGGTCAGAATTAAGTTGCAACATTTGAAACATTTACTTTCGAGGGTTTCATGGAAAGTACTCTGTGAAGTAGCATTAGGAGTTTATAAGATAGACTTATCAACACCTCTTTTTAATATTGACAATCCCTATATTATTTTATGATTTTTTTAAATATTAATAAAGAAGCTTACTATTTAGAACTTTATTTTTTTTTATTGATAGTTTTTTACTATTTATATTTTTAAAAAAATAAAAATATTATATTATTTATATTTTCTTTAATTTTGATTGTACTTTTTTTCTTCCATATTTTATATTATTTATTATTTTATGATTTTTAAGATTAATAAAGAAGTTTACTATTTAGAACTTTATTTTTTTGATTGATAGTTTCTTTACTATTTATTTTTTAAAAAAATAATAAAAATATTATATTATTTATATTTTCTTTAATTTTGATTTTACTTTTTTCTTCTTCACCCCCTTGATACTATCCTCTAATATTAAAATTTTATAAAAAAGAGAAAAATGAGAAAAAATAAAAGAAGGAGGAAGAAGAAAATATTTATAATTCATTTATGAAAAGATATTTTTAAGATATCAAAATTTTTAAAATATAGTTATAAATAATAAAGTGGAGATTTTAAATATTAATCTCCTTAATTATAATATTTTTATAATTTATAATCACTCTAATTTTGATTTTATCTTTTTTTTATCACGTGCCTCGATGTTTCCTAATGCTACTTGTTACTCCCAAACCAATCCCATTGCCCACATCTGGCGTTGTACCTTGGCTTTCACTCATCCCAAATTGTTGCTCCTAGCTCATCTCCTAGTTGTTGATCATCGTCTCCTAACTAGTACTTTTTATTGTTTATTGTTATCCCCTATCCCACGATCTCTTAATCCAAGTTTCGACTCTAATTACTACCCCCTTAATATTGTCTTTCAAAGAAGTGAAAGAGGAGGAAAAAAAAAAAAAAAAAAGAGGGTGAGGGGAGGATAATGAAAAGAGGAGAAAAAGTGGATGAAGAGGAGGAAGAAGAAGATGATGAGAAGGGGAAGACACAAGGAAGAAGAAAGGGATATTATATGTTTATTCATGAAAGAATAATTTTAAAATATTAAATTTTTGAAAAAAATTAAATTATAATCTTGTGGAAATATTGTCTTAATCTCACATTTATCCTTTATGATGCAATGCCAATGATGGAGTTTATCTGTTGCAATGGATCATTATATCTGTAAACAGATCATTCCCACTCTGTCAGATTGTTAATCGCATTACTTTAGCAAAAGCCTGTTCTTTGCTTTAGCGATCAAATGATTGGGTATCCCAAGTATTATAATTCCATGTGAGTGTAAGCATTGAATATATTGAAGGCTAAATAGGTCTTAAAGCCTGCCAAAAGATGAAGTCTTGATGATTGTTAGACACAGCCTTTGCCATCATTATTTATAGGTTAAATTTATCAGATGAATCCAAGCTTCCTGTCGGAAGAGATAACCTTAAAAATGGGCACCATTGAATAGAAATATCAATTCACTTTGAGCCTTGTTGGCAGTTCCTGCAGAAATCATTGCTTTGATGATATTATAATTATGCATATTTAACTTGAGTTCCTCCCCCAAAAGGTTTTCCTCTTTGTTTTGGTGGAATAATTAATACAGCCTTTCTTTCTGTGCTTTCTTCTGGTGCTGATCGTGCAGTTCCTCTTTCTCTCTCTCTCTCTCTCTCTGCTTTATCCTCCATGCTTAAAGGCATGCAGAGAAGTCAGTCTCTGCTTTGAGATGTGATATCACGGGCTCAGGTTAATGAATCCAAACAAAGACAGGGCTTCAAATGAGGAAGGCAATGACTGCCCAGTTGCTGAGGATGTTGGATATGTCACAGTATTGTCACCCAAGGAAGAGAGAAGTGGTCCTCTTTCTTCACAGAATCACAGTAACTCAACAGCCATGATTCTTTCTCTATCTTATTTGCTCTCTAAACTTTGGACCATCATCAGGCCACAAGAAAGGACGGTCCCCTTCAAAGTAATAATGGTGGCATATGTGTAGGATCTTTCTCCAGTGCCAGGAAACTATATATTGAGGACTTTTATCGCTCATCACCTACCTGACAATCCATCATCTTCCGATTAATGGCGGATGATAGATATGTATGGGTTGGATGGTTATGGGATTTCTTTTTTCTTTTTTTTTTAGGTTGTTTTGTGATAAAGTCATAATATGGAACTCTTGGGGTTGATAAATATTTCTTTTTAATATTTAGTGAAAAATATGTTTACTTCCATGATAAGTTAATTTAAAAGGAAACTAAAGAATTCTCCTTGAAGAAAAAGAAATCCTTATACATTAAGGGTTGATCACATGTTAAATGTATTATATATAACAAGATATCAGGTTTGGTTTTCTTTAAAATTTTTTGAAAAGGCTAAGGAAAAGAAAAAAAAATTTCAGAATGTATATGAGAAAGTATATCAAAGACTTTAGGATTGGATTTAAATTAATTCAATAATAAAATATTTTTTATATTTTAATTATTTTATCATATATATGAAGTACTAACTAATACAGCCAAAGCTAGCTAAAGACACCTATCAAAAAGTAAGATGTCTACCTGCATGAATCATGCAAGGTACGAATAATTCAACTATATAAAGCAAAATATATTTTCCTCAATAATATCTGATCGGATCGGTGCATAAGAGTTCTATCAAATATGGGATAATGCCAACATATATAATTTTATCTTCATATTTAAAGATGATATTTTTGAGACTCCAACGGTGATCGGTTAAATCGTAAAGAACAACCTTAACATTTTACCGAGATCCACTATTAGATATTTTACTACGTCAATCACGTAAAATTTTATTATAGAAAGATGAAGAAGCAAAAGAATGTGAAGGTATTAATTAAAACATAGAAAAGAATAAAAAAAACAACAAGATGGAAATAGAAACAGCAGAAAAGGGAATAGGTAAAAGTTTGTGTACAAGACAAGAAATGACAAGAACTAAAACAAAACAAACAAACAAAAAGGAACCTAAACACCTTCAGTACATCATCATATTGCAATCTTGCTGGTGTCTTAAACATTTTACTGTTTCCATCAGGAGAAAACTTTTATATGATTTGAGTCTAAAGATACCCTAGATACTTTATTCTTCACAAAAAGGAAAAGAAAAAGCTCATTAAAAATGAGCTCCCATCCATTAATATGTCCTATCATTTCCAGAATAAACTTGATTCCTCACAAACAAGAGAAAAAAAAAAAAGGGGGTCCAGTTTCATAGATATCATACCTTCTGTTCTACTCTATGATAGCCACTTACCATCATCATCAAATACAGCAAGCACTCAACTTTCTTTCCAATGTTTCCAGCAAACATATCATCATTGGTTTCCACTCTTTTTGCAGAATCTCCAACAGGCCAAACTAACCTCAATCTTCCAGAGGACCAAACTACCTTGTCAACAATTCCTCTAGTTAGTGACAGCAACATTAACGATTTTAATATTCATTCAGTACCTTGGTGGAATATTGTGTGGCACAAAAGTGTTTGATGGAGTAGATGGATGAGCACCCAAGAAATAAAAGAGTTCACAGTGGAAACCAAAGTTCTTCCGAGTCTTTGAGTCCTCCAATCAAATCTTTCCCTTCAATTTCACAACAAAACTGAGTTGCAAAAAGTATGTCCCAGAATTCATGGATTCAGAGATGAGCGAAGAGAGCGAAGGTTGCGGCCACAATCCACCACAGTCTGACGAGATATCGCTCGGGCGAGCATCGGAGCTCATCGCTGTGTTGATTTCCTCCACATACTGCGTCAGATCCTTCCCTCTGAAATGGCAACTGATCCGCGGCAAGCTCGAGCAGCTCCACTCTGGCTTGTTGGCTGCAGCTGACCGCGACGATTCCACCAACAATTCGGAGCTTATGGAGCTACTGGAAGCCGTGACTTCGACTTTGAAGGAGGCGCAGGTTCTCGCGAACAAGTCCAGTGATGAGTCTTACGGCGGCGGGAAGCTGCTCCTGAAGAGTGATCTTGAGATATTGAGCTCCAAGATCGAGGTTCAATTCACAGTCCTGTCTGATATGTATGCTTCTGGGGCTGTGGCACACTCCCTAGCTATCATCTTGTCGAAACCAGAAGTAGGCGCAAGCAGGGAGGACATGAAGATCTATTTGAGAGATCTTATTTCGAGGCTGAAGATTCGTGATTCACAGATTAGAATTCGGGCATTGTGCGCCCTTAACGATGTCCTTCATGAGGACGACAAGTATGCGAGGATCATGGCGGTAGAGATGTCCGATGGTGTCAGTGTCCTCGTGAAACTCCTTGAACAAGGTGAGACAGGCGTTCAAGAGGAGGCAGCCGAGGGGATCTCTGTAATCGCAGGGTTCGATTCCTACAGAGGAGCTCTTGTGATGGCCGGAGT